>OU342802.1:5760740-7024327 GCA_910591515.1 Cerceris rybyensis | reverse complement strand
AAACGGTGTCAATCATAATAAAATGGAATGCAACGGAATAAAATATAATGAATGAAACAAAATGAAATCAAATAAAAATAAATAAATTGAAGTACTTACACTTGAACGACCAGTGGATACCGCGTAATCTCATCCTCCCTTAATCCAGGTGGTAAATGCAATCGTACTTGAGCGTTATAACCACCACTAATTTGTACGGGAAATGTCTTCACTTGTGGAAGAGCAATTTTGGATATTCTTTCCTGTAATGAAGTAATGTTAATATTCTCTCGATAGTACTTTATGTGAACCAATTTGATTAACACGTAAAATGCTGGGAATCGTCACCGTCAACAATATTCAAAAGTTTGATAATATAATCAATATCGAATTATTCTTGTTAATTCTATCATTACAGGAAACCGCCACTGATACCACCCCCATAAAGAAATTATTTTTTATTATAATACATTCTTATTGCACAAATATTCCACTTCCGAATTAAAAAAAGAAAAATCTCGTCTGGGCTGTTGAAATGTATGACGTACATTCAAAATGTGATTTGAGTTGTGAGAATGAGAAATGTGTTCACATCACAGAAATGACTAGGTCCTCCTTTTTTATACAAATTCTTCAAAATGGGAAGCCATAGTAGACATTCTACGTCCATCTCATAAAACATAAGTGGCTGAATTAATCATTTTTTCCACCCTTTCAAGTTTTTTTTTTTTAACTGTATATTTAGTATATTTAAATATAATAGGTTTAACCCCGATAGTTGTAATATTAAAACGGCAATTCTGGTGCCAAAGATGTGGTCATTTTCTTTAAGAATAAATTGTATAAAATTACCTACACGTAACAGTGTATTATTCTGTAGAGTGTAAATTAGACGTGGCATCGGCATTTCGATCTTGTACAAGGAAACAGTGGGTATTCCAGGTCCATAACATTCTAAGACGAAGTAATCAGTGCCGTCCGGTGGGAAAATAGCGTTGTGATATTGACAAGGCTGCTCAGTTATCTCTAAAAACAAACGCAATACGTTGATCTTTAAAAGAAATTTATAGTTTCCATAAAATAACTGTTATTTGCAGAGTAAATTTTTAGTTTTTCTTTTAAATTAATAGCTTTTCCAATCTGACCATAATATTTTATCGAAATGCTCGTTTCATGTAAAACATTTCTTTCTAATATTAACCTTCATCATTCATCATCATTCAAAATTTTATAATTAAATATTATCAATTTTTTTGACATTTTTTAACACCTTGAATACCATTGGGCACCAGTGACCGGTGCTATTGAATTTAATAACATTTCTTATTACTTTCAATAATAATATTGACGACGTTGCTTGTATAATTAATGATTAAGTAAATGTTAAAAAAGTAAACTAGGCTTCCGAACACAAACTACTTTCACCTTTAACGCGTTTTCTGTATATAAACTTGATTACAGCAGAAACAGTTTCCCTTGGAAATCATCGAATTACAGAAATTCATATAGCATTCAACGTGCTAAAAATTCCGGATGTGATTGTTAAAAAAATTTGAATCAAGCATTATTTATCTTGAAAAGAGTCAAGTAATAATTATAAAAAAAAAGTTCAAACTTATACTTACTAGGAGGAGGCTTTGCCTTTGATTTTTGCTTCTTCGCCATTTTTTCTTTCATTTGCCGCTGCTCTGCATTTTCTGCACTTTCTGTTTGCGTTTCGTACTGATCTTTAACATAATTACTGTCGGTCCAAGTATTATGATGACTCGAAAGAACTTCCCGATGATAACTTCGATTTTCTTCCAGCACGTCGGTGCAAGTAATACAAAACGCAGGGTGCAAAGACGATCCCACATGCGGTAAAAGTGAACTCACACGGTAGAGATGTCTTTGACCTGGTCGCATAGGCGGTATACCTATAAAATATCTGCACAACAAATATTATTTCATTAGCGCAACCATAAAGAAAGAATCGACGCTAATTTAACATTCATTCAGATACTTATATATTTGAAAATAAATGCACTGTTATGGTTTAAGGTGACTGAACACTTTTCTTGATTGGATCAAGATGTTTCTTTTATTGCAGAGAAATAGAATTGTTACGTTTGCCGTGTTTTAATAATTTTGTAAGTCACTTCATATTAAATATGTAAATATATTTATTTTATTCAGCACAGTTGTTATTTAAGACTTAGGAGAATGTATGTACAGAAACTACGCGCACTGTGCATATTTTTGGCGCGAGTTTTCGTTCAGTGACGGGACTTCCGTAGTGAAAGGATTACAAACAATGAAGAAATCCGTAAATCAACATTCACATAAAAAATCTTTCAAAACGAGCAATGGCGTCAATTATAAAATGCAATAACACTTACATAGTATTATTCGGTTGATCCCATGCAAGTATTTGGACAACTTCGAACTTTCCATGAGTAAGTGGTACCACTAATTTCCGTGGAACATTTACCCAAACGATGTGTCTATAGTATCCAGCAGGACCATCCTTAACTGGACTTATAGCGATGTAACTGCTACCATTCGCCGAAAAGATTGGTGCTTCCGGGGGTGTGTCCACCCATCCTCGATCCTCAGCTGTTATTCTTTGAATCTCCTTCAAACGTAGCAAAGAGAAATATTTGAATAATTGAATAATAATTTGGAGAAAGGAGAATAAAAAATAGAAACATACTTGACAGTGCCACATGGGACTTTTGCAAATTGTCACGACGGAAAAGTTCTGGGCTCTCGTTAACCATGTTATACAGACTTCCGTTAAAGATATCCAGGAAGCCGTGGTGAAGTAATGTTCTCTGATAATTGAGAAAAAGGTGAAATATCAATTGGAGTACTGGTATTTTGTTTTGTCACGCATGAATTTTTCTATTACTGAAAATTCGGCAAAGCAAATGCAAAATTGTATTGCGTCGAGTAACAGATGTTTAAATAAATGATTTGCTTGTAGTTGCTTACAAAATGTCATTAATTATGTCGCAATTGTGATGCATCACTAAACTTATGTTACTATAATATCATTTCTACGTACACTACTAAAAACTAGCATTTTAAAAATATGGCAGAAAAATATTCAAGCCGTAAATTTCTATTGCTCGCTAAATTCTGATTTTCACTTGGAACTGTTCTTTTAAATTTATAGGTATAATCTCAATAACATAATTTATTACACGATATAGATACCAAAGAAATATCTACTGAAAGGAATTACGTAAAAGTTCCTGCATAAAAATAATTGAAATTTAATTAGTTTTCATATATGTACAGGGTGTAGAAAAATTAATGGTCATGGCTTTAAGGGGTTGTTCTACATCTCTGGAAATTGGCGAAATTTTAATCGGGAGGCCCAATTAAATGTTAATTTGCGAGAGAACGGTTCATTTCTGACCCATGGTTCCTCTCAGACATTTTGCCTACGTAACAAGCCAATAAAAAAATTTGCTACCCTTTTCCGAATTTTGCGGTCCCTTTTTCGCAAATCTCCATCGATCCAGAGGTGTAGGACAACCCCTGAAAGCCATGACAAATATTTTTTAAACACCCTGTACAGTACACACAAGATATATCACAATTTACATGATTTCTGCACGTGAAACGTGCTTAAGCATTTACTTCAAGCTTTATAAGTAAACTCACACATGCTCGATGATAGGTGGCGGTTTCACTACCTTCGTATGTATATTTTTCGGATCCGCCAGATCTGCTACGTACAACCGTACCACAGGATTCAGTGTTCCGGGCTGAAACATTTGAAATTAATTCTTATACCTGTTAGTCTTAGACCAGTTATTAATTTTACACTAAAACTACCGGCCTGAAATCTCTTATACTTCAATATATAAGATAAGAGATTTGAAAAAACGGAAATCAAGAGACGGAAGAAATGATCAATTTGGTGAGTTGTGTTTTTTGAGATGGACGTAAAATATTTCACCTACGAGTCTTTTATAAACTTGAAGAATTTTTAGAAAAAATTGTGTACCAGTCATTTTGACTAGTTTGGTAGTTCTAGTGTTAACTCTAGATTTACAGACGCGAAATCGATTACACTGCAATATATTAGATAAGGACTTCGCGGAAAGAGAGATTAAGCAGCAAATATGATAATTCGTTAGTTAATGATTGTATTATAAAATACGCGTGAAATATCTACTGTAAAACGTCTCTATTTTGAGAAATGTTTATAAAACAAGTCAACTGACGGCTTCTGTAAATCTAATGTTAAATAGCGATCCTAGAATTAATCTTTCTCCTTCTCTCATCCCCTTGAAATTCAAGATTTTGTTCATCAAGACAACGAAATAATAATTATGTAATGAATATGAAGCATTTATAAATGAAATTGTAGAAGTTGAAGATAAATTATGTACTTTCGGATAACGTAAGGACCGTATATCTGGATAGAGGGCCTTGTTTCCTTCACCAAACCAAGATATATGCATCTCCTCGACAAGAGAGTCATCGAAAGAAGCATAAAGCATCATGTGCCCATCAGGTGACATCCAAATAGCTTCCGCGCTGCGCAAGATTTCCTCTGTAACATTATCAAACAAGCCGTTTTAAATTTCTCTATTATTGTACGATACTGATTATTAGGTGAAGAAATAAGTTCTCAGCCTGCTTCATATAAATAATGATTTACTTTCTTAAAATGAAGATATATGTTAAACCCTTTAGCTCATGGGACCGCCCAATGGCGAGAAATTGGTTAATTGGAAAAGTAATTTCCGTTTGATTTCACACATTTTACCTTATTTTCAAGCAAACTGTGAATTCGTTGGCAATAGAAAAATGATGGTTTTGTGTTGATATAGTCGGTAATAGAATTTTTTACTTCATCAAATGTTTTGAAGTAGCTTTTAGCCAAATAATATTGGAGAAATTGAAACAGGTGAAAATCCTGGCCAAAATTTCAAAGCAGCTCCATATAAATCAAGAATTAATATATTAGTATTATTCAAGTCACGGTTACGAATAAAAATTCAAAAATTTCAAACACAAACTGGCGAATTCAATACGGCGGGCATTTAGATCCGAAAACATTTGGTTCCGTGTGAAAATTCATATTGTTATATTTCTTAAGTAGTTAATTACGTGTCAGAATTCAAAAATTTCAAAAACAAAGTGTCGAATTCAATAAGACGGGCATAAAAATGTTCGGTTCCGTGCAGAAATCAACATTCTTATCTTTCTTAAGAAGTGAATTACGAATTAGAACTCTAAAATTTCAAACACAAAATGGCGAATTCAATATGGCGGGCATATTGGTCCAGAAATATTCGCTTCCGTGCAAGAATTAATATTCTTATGTTTCTTGAGTAGTTAATTACGTGTCAGAATTCAAAAATTTCAAAATAAAACTGGCGGATTCAATATGTCCATAAATAGTTCCATCGAACGATTGATTTTAAATCAGCTGTTCGCTGTTATCCTTTCTCTGTCTTTCCCACCCCTTACATTGTCGCTGTTCAACCCTACTTTAAACCAATTATTCTTCCTTTATCCTCAGGTAATAAAAGTTCTTGCGCCCCGTTCCTTGCCGTGTTATATTATTGTTATTCATCATTTCTTTTGTTAACCCATTCAGCGCTAAATTATATATACAATCTTAAGAGTTTGCTGTTGGCTCATAATTTGAGCAGCGACTGCAAAAACCTTAGCCGAACCATTTTTTTATTAACCAATGATAACATAAACAATATCAAAAATAGTAAATTAATCTTCTAATCATCTTTTTTTTGCTGTTATGACCCAGATTGAATGGTTACCCGAGAATCCACATATGCGTTCATAGCCGATGGTGAATAACTCTGCCGAACGCATATATACGTTCATAGCGCTGAAAGGGTCAAGTGTGATTTCTTATTCGAATAAACTATTTTGTTAAGTACAAAACCAGTACACTTGTTGTTTTTCTACTCAGGCCATGAACTTATTTATTCACCTAATAAATAGTCCTCCATATTTTTCAAGAAAATCTCGTTAAAAGGAAATAGCACCTTCGTAAAGCCAGTCGGGCAGTCCATTGGACAAGATACCAGGTACTGCTGTATTCGTGACACGATACCCAGTATTGCTCATAGGGCCAGTTATGTAATAAATATCGTAGTCCTGAACCATAACGAGCCCATGGCCTCGTGGAGTCCATTGTGCTAACAAAAGATACGGATGGACTTCTCTTTCAGGATGAGGAGTTAAAGGTACTGTTTCTCTGCAACAGCAATATTTCAATTCAACGTGAAATATAACGTCAAAAGTCCTCGGCAGCTCGAGGATATCATATGTTTCGAGATATTCTTGGATTTTGTATAAAATATCATGTAAATTTTCTCTACTAACCGTGTGTTTACATCATAGATCGTGTATTGCGCTAGATACGAGTATCGGAAGAGTTTCTTCACATTGTGAGCAAGAAGCAAGTATTTACGATCCGGCGACAACGAGAACTTGGCAGGATTCAATCTTCTCTGTACGTAAAAAACTTCTTAATTTCGCGTGATGGTGAAAAGCGTAAGTGTAACTGCATGGCTGACTACTAGCGATTGGAATTCTTGGTATTATAAGTATAATATTATAAATATAATTATTAAGTGGTATCTTATCTTACCTCACATGTTGGTGTAATGGTTAAATATTGATATTCAGAAAAAGAGATGGTTTAATAAACTTACGAAGGTCTCGTTGGGCATTAAACTGCGCGATGTGACGTTCCTCTGGGAAATTTCCAACAGTGAAATACCACCCCAAACATCTCGATAGCAGATGTGTTGACCACTCGCCCACGATCCATTGAAGAGCAAAGGTGTTAATTCATTTGATAGTACCTGTAGAAGCATCGAACACATTTTTTGTTAAAACATTTCTTCAAATATAACGATCGTTGAAGAAGCATTTAATTTGTCAAATGATCGTCGCCTATGGAAAACGAAGTTTGTGGCAAATGTAAATAGTTTATGTGTACAATTGTATGTATGTACAATGAGTGATTGGTTATCGAATCTCGTCCTTTCCAAAAAAAACTTTATCATCTAAGTTTTTCATTAGACGATCGCTAAATTACTATGGTTTTGTTAGATTTTTTTTAGATTTTGAAAAATCTAATAGCAGGGGGCGATAGGGCAGACATATTTCTTGGGGTATGCATTAAAAAAGTTGTAACACAAATTTTGTTTTCAGGTGGGAAATTAAAATAGTTGCCAATGCGGTTAAGTCCAGAAAACAAGAATTGAGAAAATCGATTTGTTTTGATACATTAATTTTTAAAATTCTTGGTTTATTAATTTGATCAGGAAAGTGTATAAAGTCTTTTTTCTAAGTGTAAACTCTGCAGAAAAAACAAGATATGTACAGGATGTGTAAATAAAAACGTAAGTATTTATTGGAACAATGACAGTATTTTAAAAATTTTAGGACTTATATATTTTGGCAGCTGAAAAAGATACGAAATTTATGTAAAAACAATAACATTTGTTGTCATAAGTTTTATGATTATTCATCGTAACAAACATCTTCTTCGGAGTTATTTAACACTAGATACGGAGCCAATGTGGCTCATTCAAAATTTGATTGCTACGTATAATTTTTTAATAATAAATCTTTCACTTCAATTGATTTGGAACTATTGTCTTTGCAAAAAATTTCAATTTTCTTGTATGAGTCAAATTGACTCACTTTAGAAAAATAGGTATATCAACATCCGTAATTCTAGTGTTAAATGTCAATTTTGATCTCCACGTGTTGTTTTTAATGTCCTGTAAAAGTCGTGTTTAATTGGAGAAATATACTTTAATAAACTCATGATGTCTTTTTTTGTTTCTTTTGAAATTGTTCTGCCATTAGGATATAATATTGGTTGAGTTATATTTTTTTAAATTCCTGGCCTCCCTATTTTTTTTTTTTTTTTATATCAATTACATGAAAGGTATCATCCTCGTCAAAATTATATTTGACCTTAATGCTGCTTGGGTTTGACCTTTCTACTTTTATCCATCGCATATTAAGCCAATTGACTGTTACTCCACTTATTATTTTAAAAAGTCAGAGTTTTTACAGTTATTAAAGAAAATTTATTTAATGTTTTTAATAAAACAATAATTTTCACAAACACTTCAATGTGATATTTTTATGTTTCAACCAAAGTTTAGATATTACAAATTAAAAGAAACCACGTACATAAAACTCGAACAATGCTAAATAGTAGAAGTAACAGTTACAGTTACTATGAATTTGTTGTTTTTCAGTGTTACTAACAAATATTGAAAGAAGAAGAAGAATTTAATTTTTATTTCAAACTTTATGTAAAAAAATATTGATAAAAGGTAGACTTATTCACAATGGCTTTTGAAATTATTATACAATATATTCAGAAGCTATAAAAAAGGGCTGTCTGACCAAGAAAAAAGGAAGCAACGAGTAAATCCTTTAATAGCTAAAAAGAATATTATTTATTTCATCAAAGTTTACAAAGATCAGAAAATATCAATAAATGGACTTAACCGCATTGGCTTCTGAGCGACTCATATAATGCACCACTTACTTCAGAAAGTCGTAGTCGGGCACCTCGTACTCTAGGTCCTTCATCTGGAGGCGTCAGCAAGGCAACGGATGTTACGATCAAAGCTAAGACGGCGACGATCACAAGCAAAGCAATCAGAATGCCACGCCAATTCCTCTGATTTGGATTTGCTGAAACTAGCTCCTATCACAAAGGTCCTTACTAATGCTAATGCCAAGAAGTGGCGACGTACGTGCCGTCGCCACTGGATTTCCACAAGTACCACTCATCGCGCTCCCACGCTCGAGAAATTTAAGTTTCGAAAAACTTAAAATACGAACGAAATAAAAGGGAGTAGCGAGAGAGTGAGACTACCGGTCAAACTTTACATTAATCTAAATTATTTTGGTGAATGATAAGAGAAAGGGATCGATTGAAAAGAGATTTAAATAATTGTCGTTATAGTAGAGCAATTATCCGTTGAAAGAGTGTTAGTTAACACTAGATTTGGCTCATTCAAAATTCGACTATTATATATATAATATATCTTTTGGTTAATTTTTTAATAACAAATCCTTCGTTTAAATTGATTTGGAATTATTTTCTTTGCAAAAAACTTCAATTTTCTTGTGTGAGTTAAATTGGCTCGCTGCAAAAAAATAGGTATATCAATATCCGCAAATCTAGTGTTAAGCAAAAGTTTCAATTCTTCAACATCTCTGGTCAACTTTTCGAACGTCATTTAACATATAATAGTCTGCATGACTCGAAAACCATCTAAGAACAATAGGTCATAGGTGCAATGATTATAACACTTGTACCAGAAACAATGCAAAAGAAAAAAAAAAATCAGAACAGGCACTGGTCGAAGTTTGCATGGATAATATCTGCAGGATCAATGCAAACCCAATGCCTCGAGTTTATTGTAAAGAAATTTCTATTCAGATCATGTTGAAAGGCTCATTATTAGATTTATTAAAGGTCGGATAGGGAAATTACAGTGCACTGCACAAAATGCTTCACGAATAGCAATCTCCTAACTATACAACTAACATTCAATATTGAGATTGTAAGAAGATAATTAATTTTACACTCAAATTATGATCGATGAAAATGAAAAATATGACAGAAAAAAATCATCGAATAAAACGTTCTACATATTATGTTAGTTTTTTCACCCTTTGATACGATTATTTACATCTCTTCCTTCACAAATCTCTCACTTACACCAAAAATAAAAGAATTAACATAAATTAAAATTATATAAATTAAATAAGTGTTATAAAATTATATAAATGTTATTATCAAAATATATTCTGCAGTGAATGAAATTAAATGTGATGAAACACGTATTTCTGTGGGTCAAATTTGGCCCATTTCGGGCTCTGTTTCCCCTTTGAAGTGAACTAATTTAACCCATACAAAAAAATTGAAGTTGTTGCAAAGAAAATAGTTCCAAATCAAGTTAAATGAAGGATTTACTATTAAAAAATTAACCAACCAATATATATATAATAGTCGAATTTTGAATGAGCCAAATCGGCTCCGTAAATCTAGTGTTAAACAAAGCACTATATTTATAACATTACGTTATATACATAAATAATATTGTTCAATTCCATATACAATTTTAAAATTAATTCTACTACCAACGAGAACAATTATTTCCACTCCAATGACCAAGAAGTACAACGACCGCGACGTGTTGTCAAACATACGCGGCGGAACTCGGCGACTGTGACCTACAGGTATCTTTTCCACGAATCTTAACAATAAGCCGTTTCAATGCTTGCCTCGCTATCAGTTCACCCGCGATCGTCGCCGAGTGATCATTGCTCCGTGCTCGGGTTAAATTAATTTCACCTAGTAGTGCGTGTAGAATATTTTCAAGGACATCCTAAATCATCAAACACTTCTCTTTCTACGGACTATGTACTTGGTAATTCATCTTCGCAGTGGTATCAACCCTTAGTTGTCGGCCGAACGTTTGCTCTCGGCCACCAAACCACTTTCACCGTTGCAGTTCTATGTCTGCACATCACGTTTCTCAGGTATATATAATTTTAACTAAGATTTTAGTAGGTTTTTTTAAAATGCAATTACAAAGTCAAAAATGTATCTTCACTATCAAATTTCTTTACATGAAGTCTAAGTATAATATTTCAACAAGTGATATTATATTTTAATCGAGGAATGTTGTATAAATAATTTAGGCTGTTGATATATACCGCTATACACTTACGGTGCAAATGCATAAATGCGAAATCTATTTATATAATTTCCTGAAGGCTACGAAAATATCAATGATCTGTGATCCGTGACAGGTTCGCTCAAGGACCCCCCAGGGAGAGAAGGACAATACACTTGCGCTTTCCTCCATTCTGTAATTTCGTGTGGGACTTGTATCATACCAATCATCTGATCTACTACTCATAAGTGAATTAGTATTAGTAAGTGTTGTGCAAACGCAAATATTTTTGTACCTGATTCTACCAACGGTCACCATTCCGTAATCATCCCCGAATTACCGTTCCACCCCTTTTCCTAAAGTCTCTTAACCCTTTCGAGACTCCTGATACACCATGTGTACCAGTAAATGTTTTACCAGATTATATTGGACTGATGGTACACATAAATACCACATCAGAAGACTGCCGGTACTTATTTGTACCACCACCCCCATTAACCGTATAGTATTTTTTGTCACCCTCTAATATAAAAGATACTTTTGACCTATGATATAAAATAGTCCAAAAAGTTTTTATATTCTCCGAATAAAAAATCGTCTGGAAAGAGTTAAAAGCCCTGTATCCTTGCCTACACTAATTATTATTATTTTTTTGCTGTATTGCTATTCGAACGAGACGACATCTAAATATATCGTACATAAAGATAAAAGTTTTCTTGTTTCGGCGAATCCAAAACTGCGAACTGTCTTATTTACCATTATACTAGTAAAGATATCTAGTGTGTTGTGTTCTGGAAGGTAGGAGACCTGGAAGCCTGAGTTAACCAGCTAAAATTCAATCACGAAGACACAATTAAAAGTTAAGTTGCAAGAAGACGAGTGTGATGAGCCAATCAAAAAAATTTACTCCCTTTGGGGAATGTTGAAGCGTCTTTTTTTTTCAAATCACCATCAATCTAAAAGTATAGAACAACACCTCAAATCCATGAAAGCCTCTTGTGAAACACTTTGTATATAGGTTGATATTTAACTTGATATTTAAAGTGCGTTCTATCATTGAAAGTGCAACCTTTTGCATTTTGCAGTAGGTGTTTGTAGAATTAACTCAACTCATGTTACATATACTCGAGAGCTATCGATAATAATTTGCAAATATGCTATGCTTCCGCCTATGCTACCTTTACATATCATATTCGAAAAATACAACTCTTCCCTGCTATAGTGTTTTCGATTTTTAATTGAACTAATATCCTATCAATAATTTTTATTGTTAATTTCTACTGGTCAAAAAGCCACAACGGATAATACGCTTTTGAATCTCCTAGACATTTTTGATAATCTTTTAATCCTTTCTTTTCTATCCTTTGTAACGGAAGGTGAGAGTGGTATTTGTGTATATGCATTGTTATATTTAGTTATTTGTATAACCAATAATTCAGCCAATTATTCGTCAAAATTACATACTGTGTACAACTAAATTTTTCTCAGAGCACATACATGATTCTCTAGTCCTCAAAGGGTTAATTAAAAATGTAATCTTGTCATTTGAAATGAGTAAAATTTTAGTTCAAAAATTAATCTATATGTACTTAATTCAAACTTATAACAGAACTACTACCCGAGTTGAAATATTGAACCTATTTTCATGGTATTTACTCCTATTTGAACCTAATATGATACTTTTCAATGCTGAAACTCCTAATTTAAACCTGTAACTCCCCCGAATCGAAATATTGAACCTATATTCATGGTATTTACTCCTATTTGAACCCAATATGATACTTTTCAATACTAAAACTCCTAATGTAAACCTGTAACTCGTTTTCAGTAAAATGCTACTCCTATTTATGTACTTTTATTTCGTAAATGTTGGGTAGTAAAAGGTTTAAATGAGGTTCAATATTTCGACTCGGGTAGAGATTTCGTTATGGGCAGTGAATGTGTTACGAGAATCCTGATTTATAATAGAAAGAAAAACTTGTATTTTTCCAAGATAACATCGCCCATGTTATTCTCCGTATTACAATGAATATTCAACACAATATTTTGTTATATTGAAAATTATATACGAATATAGATCTGCATTAATGCGGTCATGAAATCTCGACTACTTAATTATAAGAAATGTGAATTTCTTTTGAGCAAAAATACGTATTTTACTGAAAGCATTATTTAATAATTATATGTACTACAAATAATTTCATCGACCGTATCAGCTCTTCTAGTATATATAGCTGCTTGACAAAGACAGTAGGATATATTTATCCCGAAGGCTAAAACTCCGAACGGTTAATATAACACGCAATAGATAAAATTATATAGACATAACTGGTTTTACACATGCACACCTACGTCACTGAATTTCATCGAACAAATTGGCTAAAACTCTGCGAACAAAGAAATAATTCATATAATTTTAATACAATAGACGTTACAGTCAAATCTGTTTTTGTGCGGTTCTTTTCTATGCGATTTTTCTGTGCAATTTGTGTTACATGTGTAATTTAATTATTAAGTTTGTTTGAAAGGACTTTCTCCGTATTTCGAAAATCTTTGACATATTTTCTAAGTGCGACTTTTTCTATGCACTCCCTATCCGCCGCATAAAAAATTGTTCTCTAACACGTTGTGAAAAATTATTTGTTGCAAGTAGTTATGAAGTTCCTGAATATTTTTTTTGTACGGTTTCTTTTATTCTTTTATAGTTTGATTGTACTTTGATTTCTTCGCAAAAGCGCCGATTAACGAGAACTGTTTTTATCGTTCTATAGTCTCATCGGAGTAGAACCACTTTCTTTTCAACGACTTTCATAAAAAAACACTTGCAAAAATATTAAGAGGAGCGAGCAACTTGTTACATGATTTATTCAACATATACGTAGCAGTTGTTAACAGAAATTATTGAATCCTTTACCCTTTTGTTTCTTCGTACCATTGTTTCCCTATACTTCCGTTACTTGTAAAACAACAATGAAAATAAAATTAGAAAAAGTAGTTAGATGGAGTAGCAATAATGTATTTCTAAGTGCTTTACAATCTCATTGAATCACTTAACCCATTTGCATCACTAGTGCATATATGTATGCACTTTTTCTAGCCACCATCGTCAGAGTGCATTTATCCATTCGCATTGTAAGTGGTATATACAAACAACTTAACACATTAAGCGCCTGCTACATTTGGTCGTCTCTGAACCAGAGCTAGTCAAATTTTATTTCAAATAAAGATAATAAGTTAATTATTGAAAATAACATTATCTCAAATAATCTCTATGAAATAACTATTTGAGAGGAATTTATTTGAGTACATTTATTTCAAATAATAACTTTATTTTAATTTATTTCGGCGTAGTGATTTGTATTAAACATATTTGAATTAATTAAGAGAAATGTATGATACTAATTGTAAGTTGAAATTTCGCCTTATTTATGTTTAGTTCGGAAAATAAGTTATTGATGGGCAGCAATAAAGATTTAAAAGAACTTGAACTTTCTTTTCATTTATAATATAGTTTTAATATTTATTGTATATTTATACGTTATACAACAGTACAGATGGCCTTGTACTTAACATAATTGTATATTTATATATTAATAATGAATAATTTACACAATGGTTTGTAATACAACTATGAATATTATACATTACTATATACCAAATTAATACTTATAATCGTAATTATTTATCAAAATTACCATAGATAATGCTTTCTTGGTAAATAAATTAGAAAATCGACACAATAATAATTGACACATTCGTATAACAACTAATTAACAAACAAAAATAATATATTGCATTTGCTTTCAATAAAACCTTTTTTTCGAACAGTTCATCGCAAAGAGATTTCATTCTTAAGGCATCAAACATGTTATTTGACATTTGAAATACTTATCTAATATATAACAAGTTATTTTATTATTTGAACTGATGTATTTCACGAAATAAAAGAATAGATAATCATTTCATAAAATTATTTTGTTGGACGAAATATAACATAATTTATTTCAAATAGTGAAATATTTTTGTGAAATAACTTTTTATTTCAAGTAATATTTCAAATAAGTTTTAAAATATTGTATCTCAAATAATGCCCAGCTCTGCTCCGAACAATAAGTAGCTGAAGAAAATATTTAATACTTTATACATTTTTTCCAAATTTTTTTCCCTGACTAAATGATTCTAACATTTTTATAATTCTTCATATCACTCTAAAGGGTGATCATATTTTGATCTATGAGGTGTAGAAATATCCAGATAAAGAAACAAAAAATCACACATTATTGCGCGATCTTTTTCCATTGTTCGCGTACTTTCATTATTCCTTGTCCGAGCAATTCTTAGGAACTGCTCTCAAAAACCTAATGAAGTGTCGTTTTATGGTGTTCTGGTTCTTGAAAGATTTCCTATACAGAGTGTGAGAAGAACGATCGGTGTTTTAAGTAAATCGCAGTGGGAGATAATAAATGGATTATTTATGTTAACACCGAGAAGAAGCGATCTTGGAGTACAAGGATAAACCGCCACAATCCATATCAAAGACTAGACTTCATCCAACAAAAAGTTAGGCCCCCTGTATTGTGGGATTTCAAAAAAATAATTCAGATCCTTTGAAAATGAAGGAACAAACGACAAAGAAGATGATCGGTTAAGTTTAACACTAGATTTGCGGATGTTGATTATACCCATTTTTCTAAAGTGAACCAATTTGACTCATCCAAGAAAATTGAAGTTTTTTGCAAAGAAAGTAATTCCAAAAGGAATTTAAATGAACGATTTATTATTAAAAAATTGACCAACCGACATAGTATATAGATAGCAATCAAATTTTGAATGAGCCAAATTGGGTTAGTAAATTTAGTGTTAAGCTAAAGTTTTTTTTAATTTGTGTTATACATTGAGTATGAAATATCTACAGTACTACTTATCTATAAATTTAAAAAATATTTATAAAAAAATAGAGTTCGTCAATTTGACGGCTTTCGTAGTCCTAGTGTTAATTTTAAATCTATCAAGTCGGTCACAAAACCAAATTTTTCGAAAAATTCCCTGATGTCGTAGGGAAGATATAAAGCAAATACTTATTTGGGTTTTTAACATGCTCATGTAGCACGAAATTCATCTATACAGAGTCGTAAAAAATTATTAATCTTAGCTGGTATGTTTTGACTCATCCCTCATATCTGTTAAATGAGTACTTCAGAAAAAGAGGGAACAAAAGGTTTGGACGATGATCAAATTAGTAACTTACATCGTATAAGATGGATGTATAATATTTCCTGTATGATTCTTTTACAAACATGGAGAATTTTTCGAACAAATTGGGATATTGTCATTTTCACTGGTGGTTTTAGTTAATTTCCATCGCAAGAAAGTAATCTAATATTGTCAAAGAAGACTAATTTTCAAAACAAAGTAAGTATTTCGAAAAACATTTAGATTTGTTTCCAAAGTAGTGACGGTAAGCAAAGATAACAGAAAGGTTCCTAAAATATCGTATATATCAGAAAGTATTGCAATACAATGTTACCAAAGTGAAAAAATTTTCAAAACAAAGTAGCCAACTCGCGAAGAACTTAAATCCGAAAACTTCTAACTGTCGGCAATAGTCAAAGATAGAACAAATATTCTTAAAATGTCTTACGTATCACTTTCTAGGATATTTCATCGCAAAATTGCAAAAACATAACGATGGATGAATATATTTCTGAGTCGTTGGTAAATAACAGTAAGCTGCCATAGCTTAAATCGATAAAGAACGGGGCAATGGATTGTGGGGCGCTCTGTATCCCATTAGTCCCGCATGAAATTTCGCATTAATGCGCAAGAAATATGAGACGAACCTACATGATTTTCTTACATCCATTTGATTTTATTTTTCGACATTCTTGGACCTGCTCCAACTCATGGAACAAAAAAAAAGTGTAATCTTTGGCACAGCTTGCACCGAAACACTAACGTATCTTTTTTTTCAAAACTCACATCACTATAATTTCGTTTAAAAATATTTATCGTACAGCCAGTCGTAAAAAAGTATAAATCCCTCCCACCCTCCCTCTCCTCCCACCCCGTTTTAACGAATATACGCGTATATATGTTACATCAATATGAAGTATTTTCTTTTCATCTGCATCATATCAAATAAAAGATCCTGGGCACGCGCCTTTCTACCTGCACGTTTACGTGCAATCACAACCGCGCTTTCAATCGCGACGAAAAAGCTAATCGTCAACTTGTTGAATTCTAATGGATTACCGATAATATAAATGTGCAAATAAAGCAGTTATAAAATAAGCTATACCATCCATCAAATATACTCAGCCTTTCATTTTGAATATCAAAATTCCAGGATACCTAACAAAAAGAGGTGCATTGCTTAATTTCTCCAAGAAATTATACTTCATAGAATTGTTATACTCGTTATCGACTTTAAATGTTATAAATCGAAAAAAAGGCAGATATTTTCCAAATGATATTTTCCAATGCTTACACCCCTGTCCTTTATGTCAATCTGTCAGAAGATATCACATCGTGCGCGGCCTCTCATTGTTAACGTTGAGCTTTATATTTCCCTTTCTCGTATTATTTCACCTAACGTTAAATAGGATACTATTATTGTACTTGAATTAAATAGAATTAATTACCTCATCGTCGTAAATGTTATCGTGATCTGCCATCGGTAAAGGATATTACACCGTCGTCGAATTTTTCACCGAAGTGGGAAGAGAGCAAACACGAGAACGTTTTCCTAGAGCTTATCCCATCCAAAATTACAACGAAACTTTGGAGTTTCGTGTGACGCGATATGCCTATGCACAGACATAAAAGCACACATGCACGCACGCAACGCGATAAGAAGAATGTTTAAACGGAGAAGAAAAAGAAGAAAGTAACACTTTTTATTTGACGTTCTCGTAACGATCTCGAAGCGCGGTGTTACTTCACAGCTTCCACTTACACTATGAGAAATTTCGGTACTGCACAGGCAAAGATCGCCCCCAGTGATGCTGCAAGGGCGAAGCCTGCGCGGTATTGATGCTGCGCGCTCCTATTTTAATGTCTCTTCCACTCTCTATGGAACACTTTTTCCCTCGAATTCTAACCATTCTTTATCCCCCTAAAGGAATTTAATTTTGTCTCGTATTCTACTCTTTTTTTTTATCAGAATTAAAATACATATTACTCGAAATTGTTTAACACGTTGATTGCCAGCTACGAGATAACTCGTAGTTTGGATTCTTGGGTGAGAGGCTCACTACGAATTATCTCGTAGTCTGTGAAATTTTCTATACTCGTGCTGCTAATAGTATTGGAGGACCGGAAAATAATCAAAAATTCGTTTTACTGGCGAAAAACATTTATTTATTGAAGAAATCTTAAATACTAATCAACAAAATAATTTCCATTATTTTCGAACACTTTTTGTCCCGTAGTGGTCGATGTTGGATTCCTTTTTTAAAAAAGTTCTTCGATTTTTTGTTAAAAAACATTTCCAAATAGGTACTTTGTCACTTCTCCAATTTTGATTAATTTTCGGTCTCTTTAATATATAACAGTGCAGGTGTGAATAGACGGTTTGGGTGAAGAAAAAGAATAATCAAGAGTGATTTATATTAACAGGAAATTTATTAATAAATAAAGAGAACATATAATTGTATAGACAAATTAAAAATCAAGTACGAGATACTTCGTGCGATCTTTTTGTAACACAACGTGAAAATTACCGCGACAGTCGAGTTAAAAATCACTGATCAATTTTTTATTTTAGCAATTTAATTCCGAATTACTTCGGAGGCAGCCACAAAGGACATCCCTCCATAAAGGAAGAGTAGCACCGGCCTGTATTTTAATTATAGTTAATTTTTTTCGTTAAAAGATGTTTTATGCAATTCATCTAAAAATTACGATAAGAAATCAAATGTAACAAATTAATCACACGCACATACTTTCATACAATTGAATTTCAAAACGTAAATGAGTTCGAATCTTAGGACATCGTACAAAATAATTTGATTATTAATATAGATACACAATAATATAAAAATATTAATATATAGTATGAATAATATATATAGTATTAAATAATTTTGTTTATATTATTACAATAGAAATAATTGAAAACAACAACTTCACGTTTCCTTAACAATTCTACTGGCTTTGAATTCTTTTTTTTTTAGTAGAAATAGAGTTTAGCCCTTTAAGGCACGGGAATTCATAAAATAAAATGATATGTTGCCCAGCCTTTTTTTTAATGAAGTTAGTTACTTTTTATTAACAAAATTACAAAATAATATAAATATTCAAGGTGAGGAATTAATATCCCACGATTTAAGTTCACGCAGCGAAAAGGTAGAACCACGTTTAAGCAATCACGCCGTGCCTCAAAGAGTTTAACAACTTAAACTTAACCGCCTAACCTTGGTGGCGCTAGGAATGTTCATTTAAAAAATATATCGTAATTTTTTTCGATATGATATATCGCATTGTTGTATCGATACTTTGCGATATTGATATTTTATGGTATATCGATTTATATCGAGCACTCCTAGGTGGCGCTAGATAAACACAATCGCGCAACGACATGATAAATTATTATATATCAAAAATATAAAAGATTATGAATTGTGAATAATCTATAAAGCTATACACTCATATCCGGCATACGTATGTACGAGATACATTAAACTATTTGTATAAATTTAAGTTACTGTAAATCAATCTGAAGTATCACACTTGACAGTGTTTGAAAGTGGTGTAAATTAATTTTGTTTTTTAAATGAGGTATCACATCATTTATGATTCATTTAATGTAAACTCTTTATTTGTAACTACGTAATATTTAATATCTTAAAAATGCCGGAGCTTTGTTCAATTTAAAATTGGCCAATAAAAAATTACAATATTAGTAATAATAGTATGATATATTAATATATTGACATTGATCTTAATATTGTTCATTGTATTTATAATTCGCATAAAAGAAATTTGTGTAATCAAGTTACATATCAATAAGTTAATAGATCAACCAAAGAAGTTGAATGCACGTGATAAGAGGAAACTAGTAAGAAAAATAAGGAAGGATCCTATGATCAGTGCATTGAAATTAGCAGCATTCTCCAATGATCCATTGAGCTTTAAAAGCATAACAAAGTAAAAATCTAATCGTGTCCAAATATTAAAATTACTCACTACATATATGTTATAAATCACATTTGTGTAATCGTATTTCCATGGTTGTATTTCAATTTTTCAACACTAACTGTGTATACTTGTTGGGAAAAACTGTAATTAAATTTTTCCTCAGGCAACGTATTTGCATCGCTTCTTCTCAAAGGTTTAAGGAAATAAATACTCATACAACAATTGTTTTAACTGTAAAGAGATAAAACAAAAGATTGCATTAAATTCTTGGAGGTTCCTTAAATAACAATGTTCAGAAAACGAAAACTCAAGAAACAAAGTCTGGTATGGTTTCACTCAAAATTTACTTTCATAAATTCATATCATCATTATTAAACTTTCGTTGTTTTAGTATGAAGCAATTGCATTGCTAGAGTGCGATGAAAAAAAAGGGGTAAAGGAAAAAAATAGAATAAAGGAAGAATGTGACATATTAGAAGAAACTGAATTAATGGAAGAAAATGAAGTAATGGAAATTAAAGAATTTGACGTTACTGATCCACATTGTAAAATTGCTCCTTGCATGGAATACTATGAAAAACCAATTACAACTTTTTCCAAAAATTTGGTTCTATCTGAAATAAGGTCACATATTGCACGAAGAGATTGGGATCGATCTCGAAGTTTACTATTAATACTGCTTCATTCTTTCAATGAAATAGAACCTATAATATGGCGTTATATTTTTATCGTATCATTATATAGTACCACTGATAATTTATTTTGTATGAAACAACTTCTGAACGCATGTATCGGTAGCCGGAATTCTGAGACCAACAAAGTACTTAAACGTCTAATACAATTACCAAAACAATGATAAACTTATAACAAAAGTTAGATAATGTAGGACAGTATTACACAAAAACGAATTGCAATAATTCTCTGACTTCTTTCAAAGAATAAATATTTTAATAGAGTATAAAATTATTAGATCTTTCAAATAATATTTTTGGTACATGCATTATGAGCTATTATTTTTCTAACATGTTAAATGCCACGCGGGCCACCGGTGACGGACGCTATTCAATTAAATGAAATTTCTTACGACTTTCAAACAACAAAGATGTAAAAATATAAGTACAAAAACTGTAAAGTAATTACAAAAACTATCCATTTTTTATTATCAAATCTTACGACCCAACGTCATATTTAATTAGTGTGATCAGAAAGTTCTGTAAATTTCATGGTTGGATGGAATGTGCTAATCGTTTTCTTTACCATACAATTTACGTGTACACCGTTCATCATGCACATTAATATCTTCAATCGGCAATTCAAGGTGCACAAATCACTTTATTCTTATTGTTCATTAATATCATATTATTTAAGTCGCAATTAATGTATTCAAACATTATATTACATCTATTTGTTATTACCATTTACATGTCAATACTTCAAAGCGCCATTATGATGTCTTATATTTAAACGGCTGTCTGGTCATATCTGCCAATATCACAACTAATTTATAAAACTATCTACCACCTTGTAATTGTGAAAATAATTCGGAATATTAGAATTAGTTTAATTAATAGTTTTTTTTTTATTATTGACAATAACCTAAATGGGATCTGAATTAAAAAAATTTTTACAAAATGATGATAATGAACGAATACGATAATGACATATTTATGAACGGAAAGTTTTATATAAAAGTATATTTACAAGTGTGTATGATAATATTGTCTACTAACAATTAACAATGCTACGGCGCAAATATGAAATAAATGACGATAGAATAATACGCACGAAAGTACTTATATACATATTTCATATTACATTAATAAAAACTACAGCCAATCGCAAAATAACAAGAAACATTAAAATATAAATCAATATCTTGGCTTATTTGCAATTTCACGAGCTTCATTTGTACAGGTCTCCATGTTTTATTAACCCTTTGCGATCGATGCCGCCCGCCTAGCGGTAGGATGTCATTTATAATTGTTTGGCGTGGCACAGCCAACAAGGCTAACGATTTTTTTGCGCCATAGACATGTGCATCATCAATGCACATATAAATACTGCGTCTTTTTACTAGGGGTCTGCGGGTTCCCGATATATCAGACTTGGGTCAGGCCGGAAAATGTCAGGCGGGTTCGGGCAAGTCCCGACATATACGGGCCTTCGGATAATCCGACCGAATTGGGTAGCTCGATCACTTCGGATCAGATCGACAGACGTCGGGCCGGCTAGGTCTCGCAGTCCATAAGGCCCTTGATTGGATTTCAGATATGTTGACTGAACAGCCGGCCCAACGTCTGCCATTCTGACCCGAAACAATCAAGTTACCCGAGTCAGGCTACTGCGGGTACCTGTCCGAACCCGTCCAACTTCTTTCGACCCGGCCCAATAGCTCAGGTACCCGACATACTGGACAGCCCACACACTGTTAGTTTTAACACTTTGCCGGCCGCTGTTACGTACACGTGACTTCTTAGAAACCGCATGAAACTCGCCGACTGATGGACTTACAAAAGCTAATGAGCGGCTAGCGAAGTATTAACAGTTAGCCGACTGAATAGAAAGATCTCTCCGATTCAAATATAGATAATTGATGACCGAACGGGGAGATCCTCCATTGCTATCATTGGCACAGAAAAAGAAGTCACTTGATAAGTAGTTTACTCCGATTCACCCAGACAAATAGAGACATCCCTTGTCCTTACGTATATTCAATTCTAATGCCTGACTAGCCGAAAAAACACTTAACGACGAAATAAGTGTTTAATTATCTAAGTGACTTCTTCTACTTGGCGACTAACACCTTACGAGTTTGCGTTACCGCTGAAACGTGGACAGTGTATGGCGCACAGTTTGTTTTTTTCTGGACGGTCGGCTAAGTGTTAACGCTAGAACTACCAAGCAAGTCAAAGTAGCAGGTTCCCAATTTTTCCCTAAAATTCTCAAAGTTTATAGGAGAGTCATAGAACAGATATTCTACGTAGATCTTGTAAAACATAGATTATCAAATAGATCATCTTTTCCACCTCCTGATTCCTCTTTTTCCAAAGTACTTATTTAAATATAATAGATTAAACGTTGGTAGTTCTAATGTTAATATCTATATATTGAATTTAAATGCTGTACAGAAAGTAACTGCAAAACACTAAATTTTCTTTAACCTACAGGTACTTTCAATAGCGAAATCTACCAATCGCAAAGAGTTAACATCATATTTTTTAGTATAAGAAACGATAACGAAAAATAATTGTTAATTTACATAATAAGTAGCATAGGTAAATGTATGTATACATGGTATATAAAATTCAGTGTTTTTCGACAGTAGTCAGAATATCTTGTTTCTCAAGAAATATTACAAATTTCTGTAAATATAATAATTCGAAATAATTTACTCTACAGAAATTCACATCTGACTCGTAAGTAATATACAGGTATAAAATCAAGACGATAGTTTTATATTATACATTATTGAAAAACCTCCTCGATTATGGATAAAATACAAAACCAGATTCCAGATTCATACGCTTCACACATGTATGTACATAGGAACAGAAATCCGATTGTATGAGCTTTATAATTCACAACACATACTGCATACGTTATGGACAGTACTGATCAGTCAAAAACTTGAGGTTTTTTTTCGGCTACCGTTATAATTACAACTACATATGGCTTCCGAACCTCACAATATTATGACTAATACTGATCAGTACAAATCATTCGTTTACTTGTTACTCAATACTTCACGAACAACGAAAACTCTACTTTTCTTCCGTGTCTCCGCAAGAAACATATTTTTTTTAATATTCTTTTTTAAGTTATCTATAACGTAGGACAAATAAATTCATGATGTACTAAACGACTCGATCGTCTAGCAGTAATAAATATTTGCATAAAGTAAGACATTGAGTCGAACGGGTCAATCGAGGGACAGATGAATACGAGGATCGGTGGCCGCTAATTTAACAAGCGTCTTTTTAACTCGCAGAATAGGTAAACGCGCTGCAGACTTACCATGCCAGCATTCTCTCATTAACTTCCCCATTCCAGCTAATGTCTGTAACACAAAAGTAGTTTGATAACTATTACAAAGAAAATATAGAATAAATCTGTTATGAAATCTTTGTATACAGTGAGCACCTTTAACACGTCGAATGCCACGCGTATTTTACCCGTTTTACTGTTTCTCCTGAAGCAAGACGTTTTCTATTAACCCTTTGGCCTACAGCAATGAGTCTAACTTGTGGTACTTCAACTGTTCTCGGTAATTTCTTACTTTAGAAATGTAAACCTTCGTTACGATCACTTTTCAGTTATAACTCTTTAAAAGAA
Organism: Cerceris rybyensis; assembly: GCA_910591515.1. Lineage (NCBI taxonomy): Eukaryota > Metazoa > Arthropoda > Insecta > Hymenoptera > Crabronidae > Cerceris > Cerceris rybyensis. Next base: position 7,000,181 of record OU342802.1, on the reverse strand, counting down.
TCTTCGCAACCGACCTTCCTTGTTACTATGGCCCGAGCAATCGGGAAATAGCGTGTAAGCCAAAGTGTTAAAATCGTATCCTTAGAGAGCGAAAATGTTAAAAGTAAAAATGGTAATTATACAGATGATAGTCCGTTCCACTGATTAAGATGATTTTTGGATATATCGCCAAAATGATGATTTACTCGACTTTCAGAGACATAAATACTTACTGGATCAGAATGCCATCTGTTAGGAATGTGGGGTCTGCGCTGATCAAGACAGACTAGTTTTCGAATTTCGTCAATGGAAGGTTCTTGACTGTTAGGTGGCAGCCATTCGGAATACGGTGCAGCGTATTCCAACGCAACGCCATTACTTATACATCTTCGACAGACTTCCCAAATTATTAAACCTAAGCTATAAATATCTGCACGCCTAAAGTTTTCCAAGCATTCCACGTTTATCCTGTAAATATTCAAAATAATATTTAAAAACAATACTTCTGCAGCGTAATATAACGCATATTATGTAATGCAATTTTATAAAAGTTCAGTACGATACGGTCTACATCTATACATGTAGTAAAATAAAAGGAATTGTTACATACGTTTGTTCAAGAATCTCCGGGCTCATATATCGCTTTGTACCTTGCTTCAGATCAATTCTATCTGCAGATAGACGATCTTGCGTTACCGCTAATGCGAAGTCAGCAATAACGCATCCACCGTTAGTCTTAACGAGAATGTTCTTAGACTTAAGATTTCTATGTGCCATGGCTGGTTTCCCTCTAGTACCATGAATTTCCGTGTGTAAGTAAAGTAAACCGTTGGCTATACTTAAGCAAATATTAAGTGTCTGATGATGCGTCAAGGAGTGCGGTGAATGACTTAAATGATCAAAAAGTGAACCCAACGGATGATAATGCGTCACTAGCCAAAGTTGAGTACAGCTTGCTCTGCTTGTCATATCACTTCCAACGTAACCAAGAATATTATCATGTCTTGAAGGTAACAGTTGCGAATAAACTTCTGTTTCACGTGCCCAAGCAGCTTCGTCTCGTGAGAAGTATATTTTCACGGCAACATTTTCTCCGTGCCATATACCCCTCCAAACTTCTCCACCAAATCCGCCATTACCACCGCTACCAAGACATTCGACTAATGCTACTTGTTTAGCTAGAGTTCGTTGTACTAATAATGGTAATCCAGATCCTGAACCACTAGTAAGACTTCTTCCATCTAAATATTCCTGTATTAACAGAAAAAAAAGTTAATAATCTAAAAACTAATTTACCCGTTTGAGTATATTTCGATAATTGAAAAATGGCAAGGAGGCCACTCATTTTCAACTACCTATTCCCGCAATTTCTTTTTTGAATATCCCAAAACCCAGCCTCCTAAAATAAGCACTCCACCGATTACGTATATATAAAAAATATGTAATAACGCGACGAACATGCACCTGGAAAGTTGCAATTTATAAGAGCACGAAAGCGGCGCGTTTAATTCAAACGGTTAAAACAGATACGCTTTAACACTAGTAAAAAAGTAAAAGTTAACACTAGTAAAATCAGTAAAAAAGTGATAATAAATTCTTATCTCATTCAATTCTTAATATCACTTGTACCTTAAGTGTACTGTCACCAGCAGCAGTCGCTCTGAGTTCATGAGGATGATATGTAGTAGTAGATGTTGGAGATGAAAATGAGGAATGCAACATAGACGGTTCCATTTCTGAATCCAGTAGAAGTTTATTGCGCCGAGGAGCAGAAGGCCGTTTTCTACGTGTTCTACGTGCTAACACGCAAAATAAGACTCCACCAGCAATTATACCTAATCCAACCATTGGACCGAGTATTGCCAAAGTTAATTTGACTGCATAGTTTTCCCTATCAATGTCTAAAAATGATACATGAATTACAAATGCATCAATGGGTATAAATTATGAGTGAAGTGTCAGTTTCATAAATGCTGTTACATGCTTTACCTTCACTGAAATCAGGCAATATTGGAAACGGACCATCATTGCAAAGATTTGCTTGACAACATTCTACATAATACTGTGCCCCACCCGAAGATCCATTTCCATTTCTTTTTCTGTTACTACTGTTTTGACTGGAACGTGGTAACTGTTGTTTATTACAAAGCAGGAGCATTTTATCTACTTCCGCTATACATCCTCTACTAACACTTTCCACACCATTTAACTGCCTCACTCTAGATTTTGAACACTGTTGAACATAAAGAAAAATCATTGATCCAAATATTGTATATATGCATTCTTTATTCCATGAATAATTCTGTGAAATATAATGTAACAAATAGTTTACAGTGATTGCATTGTTGCAGACTCCTGAATGAGAACAATCTGGTTCATTGCAAGAATAACATTTAAAGCGCTGTTGTCCAATAGAATTGCCATTGAACATAGAACGGTCTATTGGTTGTACAGGTTCTTGCAACTCTTCGCTCTCAAGAGAAAAGTCATGACCTAATAAACCAACATTCTGTTCCTCACCTAAAACAATTCAAATTAATAATTACGAAATCATGTCTCAATAGTAAGAGCAGTTTTAAGATGAAGGATACATATTTAGTTACTTTTTTTATTTATAGATAGAGCTGTATTTATGTATTTGTATATTTTAACCAAAAAAAGTCAATGTAAGAAAGTTAAGTAGTGAGACAGAAAGATGAGTATAATAGAGGAAAAATATAATTTACGAAAATGTTTTGTGTAAATACGAATAATCCTGAAAATGTCCATGAAATTTTTCAAAAGGAAATTATAAAAAAATAGACCATCAATTAAATTAACTTGAATATTAATTTGTGAAAAAGATTTCTTGCTTAAAATTAATTCTACTCACCTGGACATAATTTGAATGTCAACAAAAGTATGAAGTGTGCGATAAACATAGTATCCGCCATTTCCATGTGCGTCAAAACAGTAGACTAGAATTGGATCCGCATTGTCTTGGAATGCCTTTTCCAATGTATAAGGGCACGATGTAATCGACATCAACTTTTAATTTTGTAATGATCAGATATAAATAGAAATGTATGCGTTCGACATTGAATTGGCGGTATTTTATTTTTCTACTAAAAACGAAACATTTGCAGATGACGCTACTATCATTTTATCACTTCAGCATGCATACATGTATCGATGTATATATAGACGACTAATGTTCTAAAAGTATGTTTTTTACGAACACATAAGGACAGAAAGAAGAATCTACCCCATTTGGTAATTTTATTTGGTACATTTAAAAAAATCGTGGTTAGCAAATAAACTCAGGAAATTTCTTAAAACGAAAATATTAATTTTCATCGCTTATTAATTAGCCGGAAGAGAATGCTACATATTTGTAAACAGCACTGCTGCTGTCTAGTGATCAGTTAGTAATTGATATAGAGATAGAAGTTTGTTAACGCCTGTCATTAATATAAGTTGCCAACGAAATGAAGTCACTTGGCTTGAGCGACAAGCGAGTGACTTCATAACGTTGGCGATTTATATTATTGGCCTACCAAATAAAGTCACTTACGACAGTAGCGACACTGCTGCCTTCCACAAATACATATACAAAACCTACAAAACGTATATGCTACAAAATTTGGCCTTTCTAAGTTTCTAAGTGTATACTCCCATCTAACAATAATTTTATTGTTAGATGCCTGGTTATATGCAGTTATATGTATATGTACTTTAAGGTGAACTCCTGCGTTCAAAGAAAAAAACAGCTGTGTTACAACACTTATCACAATGTTCTCCAGTTTTATACTGTAGTGTCACATGTAAATTCCTACTTCATACGACATTTTTTTGTCTTTTAAAAGAATTATTTCAATTAATCAAAATGATAATACGCAATGATGAGCGTCGTTTAAGTAAAAAATATTTACAATTAAAGAATCTTTAACAGATTCACTATAAAGGAGGAATTATTAACGATCGCAAACAATTAAGCACTTTGATCTAATACTAGACATTTTCTACATATTCAAGAATCCGTGAAAATAGAGAGGTTATGTTTTTAGTTAATACTGTGAAAACAAAAAAAAACGTAAACAAACGCGCGAAGACTGAAACTAAAAGCTTCTACGATGAGAGTGGGAATAATGTTTGACGGTCGTGAATTTGGAAAACGAATACGTCGCTTAGCAGATGGAAATTATTCTTACCGTAAAGTTCTTGTATTCGTTATCATTTGCGGTGGTATTCTCCTCTACTTTGGTCCATATATTGCACAGCGGCTTTTTTCTTCTACTAGAGAACCAATAGAAGGTAATTCGATCAAATTAAAAATTTAATCGAAAATTTCTCCAAGATATTCTATTGCATTTACTTATATTGTATTTTACCCAGATAACAAAATTAAGTAACAATATTTATATTTAAATTTCAATTGAATTTTCTTGTATTTACACTGTTGGCTGTATTAAGAAAATGGTGTAATAAATATTAATTGGCCAAATCTTTTATAATATTTGTAATTTCAGCATTACATTATATTAATAAAGCATCGTTTAGATACAAAAATTTATCTACTATTGTTGATTTTTTTGCAGCATTCGAAGATCATTGCATTAATGAAAGACTAGCCGGCTTTCGTTTAGAAGCTGCCGAATATAATGTTAATATTCTTCATAATCCACCACTCGAATCGGAATATGACTATTTACCTTATATTGGGAATGGTGTTTTTGGAATTCCTGTTGTACCAGAAGGCTGGATATATATAAAACTTGGAAGGGCCCTACTTTTGCCAGTGCAATGGCAACCATTGATTTCTCATCCTGTACTCCAAAGTGATTCCTATCGTGAAGCTACAGTTACACATTTTACAAATGGAATTGTTTACAAGTACCAATGCTTTCGAGAAGGCTACTATGTAGCCTTTCAGTATTACGCTCATAGAATTCTTGATGGAATACTTGTACAAAATGTAAAAATAGGTAATCCTTTTTCACTTTCCCGAGAAGTGTCATTAAAGCCACAAGTATCTGCACATTGGGGCAATACTCACATTGAATCAGTCACGTAAGTATAATGCATATTATCTCACAATGAATTTAATAAAATTCAGTAATATACAAGATAGAAATTAAAAAGTATTACAGATGAATATCTCCAAAAATATTGATTGTACGCAAAAATGTTTTATTCAGTCTAAAGAAGAAAAGTTGAGCTTCACCTCATCTTGGAGTATCTGCTGGGAAAAATAAGTCCCGCTACATGATATTCCCTGTGGTACTGAAGAACTTTCGTCTGAATCGTTTTTGGGTATAATCAATGCTTTTGGAGATATACGTCTGTAATGCTTTCAAATTTCCACCCTGTATATCGACAACTTTGGAAATTGAATTGTATCAAGTATAAAATCTTTGTTAATAAATATTTTTAAACACTGTGTTTCACTGTGAATAAAAGTATTTCCTTTGGATAGATATAATACAATATGTTCACATGTGCAGCATTCAAGTGGATGGATTTACTCATGACTATAATTTAATTTCGGGTTTTGTTCCACTGCCTGATTCGAGCAAAATTGTAGCAGTTTGTATAGTTTATAAAGTTCCACCAAGAACAATACAAATAAAGGCTAGGAGTTCCATGAAACTGGAATTCTTAACCAGTATACAATATAGTGAATCTATAAGTATGGAAGAATATCATTTTGAACGAGACACAATAAAGAAAAAAGCTATAGAGGTATGTTTAATCAGCAAAATTACTGTAGAAACGGATTATTTAGAGTTAGCAAATACTTTTAAGTTTAGAATTAGTTAAGTACCGATCATGTACAAGCGACAGTGGATGTTTAGAATACGTAATTTGGAGTACAATGAATGCTGAAATTTGATTATAAAAGTTAATTAGACTTAACTCTTAATTAGACCGTGAAAAGTTAATTATATTTTCCAATTTTTGAAAGTAAACAGGTTCCAATTTATACTACTTTTTTATAAAAATATTATTCGTCCAAATTTTTCAACAAGTTTCCCGCTTATGTTTCAATAAGGCAGTACAAAACACCTGCATACAATGTGTTAAGAATTATAAGCTTTCCATTTCATTGTAGATGATGAAAAAAGCGATTATGGCCCAACAACAGAATTTAAAAGAGGAGCATACAAATCAATGGCAAAGTTACTGGTATACCAGTCTTAGGATCAGTGATTCCAAGGCCAGTGGTGCCCTTAATGGTCATAAAATAAATTCGACTGTATATTATGTACTGTCCCAAGTTGGAAAAGGTTTACCGGATGTAGAAAAAAGTATAGTTATGAATGAAGGTTGTTATCGCGGACATCATACTTTGTGAGTAACACATCATCTTTTAAATGTTTTTTCATAAAATTTAATCGTTTTCTGCTTTTTCAGAGATGCTCCACGTTTATGGAAAAGCACTTCATCTATCGACGGCATAAATGATATAGTTGAAGCATGGCTAATAACTTTGGAAAAACAAGGTTGCCATCATTTAATGACTGGTGGACCTTCGGCAGTACAACAAGCTATTGTTTTAAGTTTCGGAAGTTTGCGATTTAGCAATCAACATCTAGAATTCAATATTGATCCCCAATATCTTCATCGAGATTATTTATTCAGGTGATAAATTAAATACTTAATCGAGTCCTTAAAGTAGCTTTTTACTTGGATTTTTATAAGCAAAGCTTAATTTTACCGTTGTTTAAATTCTTTTAGACGAATAAGTTACGGAAACGTGACCCATTTAAATATATCGGTAACAGTTGGCGAAGATAATCGAGCAATTTTAGGCGTTGCTTTAGATAAAAGCGACAGCACCTATTTTGGCTGTGACGCAGGCTGTTTGGACGCACCTGTTTCATTAAGTCAATCATATAAGAATTTTCCAGTAAAATTGACAAAACCATTAACTGCAATATTGTATATAACATCCGATCATCAGCACATGCAAGACTTACGAAATGCTTTGCATGTTCATGCGATCAATGACGGTGTGTATTATATAAATTATTTTTCCAATCAATGATATTAATTAATTATTTTCACTCAGCTCCAGCACACGACCATATTGTAATGGCGTTGCATAAACACGGACATCAACTTGGAGGATTGCCAACGCTCTTCTGGGTCAGCATATGTTTCCTCATAATTGTATTCCATTTATTTTTATGTAAGCTTATCATTAATGAATACTATGGACATCAGGATAGGCAAAGAGTGAGATATAGTAAACTATAGTTATTTTGTACAGTTATTATTATACTTCATAAATGTATGTATATATGTACATATACATTTAATGTTACTCAAACGGAGTAAATTAATTATTTTTGTGTAAATGGTATGAATGATATGAAAGATATCATTAATAACTCTGGTGAAACTATTGCCTCTACAAATTGTTACAATTATTACAAGAGTCTGTATGTCAAGTAACTAGCAGCTGCTGGCAAGAACCATTGTAAGTTATCTAACTAATTAAATGAGCTATCTTTGTATATTTGTTTGAGTCACTTTTCTAAAAATAGGCTTTAACACTTTTCCCGAAAGTAGGTTTTTATACGCAGTTTTTACACATGCTATTAATCATGTAATTATGAACTACGTAACATGTTCTGATTTGAAGGAAGCACCAGTTCTTTTATATAGTAAATATCTGGACCCTTTCGTAATAAAATTGTTTGATTCCTTACTACACTAGTATACATTTGATGGTTTTCTAAAAGAAATATTTAGGTAGAAGTACTTCATTTGCAAAAGAATGAATTTAAAGTGCCTTATCTAAAATAATTATGCTGTAAGATGCTAAGGATGTACAAAATGTATACATTATGATTATATGTCACATACAATTATATTGTTTTCTAATTGTCTTCAACTTCCAAAAAATATAATTTTTATATATATAATATATAAAAATATTTGCAAAGTTTTTTACACATATTGTCCTGTGAACACCGCGAAAAAAAGTTCTTGCTGTGAATCATTATGACCTTGCCTTCGTCCACCGCGTAAGTCTCAAAGCATAAGTTATTTGTTAAGATGGTATTGATCAACTATCATTAAAGTTTTAGATGATACCCTACATTTTTTCTTCCATGTCCTTCTTACTAACATTCAGATGTTTTTAACACATTTCATGCCACGTCGAGTGTATATGCCCCATACTTGAAAAGTTTGAAACTTTTTTTCAAAACGAAAAATTTTAATAGAGTACTGTACTGATATCTTAATATCATGAATACCGTGTAAATCGTATCGTTAGGCGTATACATCCCATGCAGCGCGATTCATCCTATGAAGTACGCCACAGTAAAAATTGTGTAAAAATATTTAACAATAATCAATTTATATTAGCAGCAACTTCCTGCTAGCTGTATATTATATTTTATTATTTACAAGTATAATACCATTATACCACTCAATGGATATTGCAAAATATACAAAAATTGAAAAAAATATTTTGAATTCATCTTTATTCAACTATAACAAATATGTTGAGATATTTATTTTGAAGACTATAAAATAAGTATAAAACTGGTTAACATCGATGTCATAGCAGATATATGAATATATATTTTTAATAATTCGTCTACACAAAGTAATAATAAATTTGGGTTTCATTATATGAATATATCTCATCAATAAATTAATTATACAAACGAATAATATAACAAGAGTACTTTGTTTTACGAGCCTTTGTCAATTTAATGTTGTTTATAAATATTAACTACAAATAACAAAATGATAATACATTATAAAAATATTAGAACATGCCTTAAAGTGGTGTCATAACATCATGCATTGCGTATCTCCATGTCCAGGCTCTGGCAACTTCGTCAAATCTTTCTCGATCACGTAAATACATTTCACCTAGCTCGGGCTCCATGCAAACCTGTACATTTTCAATTATTAAAGATTATGTGTTAAATATAATATGTATATAGTAATCGATTTACAAGGTGTTTCGAAATCATACATCACGACACACTACACCTTATTCTATACCTTCTGATTGATGGACATTTGTGAAAAAGTCCAGTCGTAATATCTGGAAAAGGATTAACCCATTGAACCATGAGCAGAAATGAAACGTTTTCCTGAGACTTTAATTTTACCCTTTCCCAGGTTTTGCAGTCCGGTTCTTTCACGAATGTCCATCTCTGAGAAGGTGTAGAACAACGCCTGGTAAGTCGTAAATTGTATTGTTTGCTTGCTACATGTATGCTTTTGTACACTTACATTTGATACAAATGAAAAATAATTGTTTACTTAGAAATAGTAGAAACACGATTGCATTACTGATATAGAATTGTCATGTAAAAGATAATATACCTGACAATAAGGATCGGTGAGCAAACTTTGCACACTAATTAACACTTTTGATATTGTAAGAGCCAATGACCAGTTGTGGTGTATCGAATCTATTCCAACATCTCCATGTCTAGAAACGTTCGGGTGAAGTATTTTGGTAAGGAACCTTACTACCGGTGGACACAAAGGGTAACTGAAATAAAAATAATTTTATGTCACCAATTATGAAAATAGATAAAATGTGTGTAAAAATGTGAAATTTATCTTCTGCATAATACGGGACTGTCTACCACGCTGTATGAGTACTAGTTACTATTTATTCGCCGCGTTATACGTGAATCCACTATATATGAAGTTAACCATATTTCTTATACATACCTATATGGTACTTGGACATAGAGATAAAATAAGCCCCCTTCGTATGGGCTTCCTGCGGGTCCCGTTATTGTTGCTTGCCAATGACAACATGTTTGATCTAATGGTGTTGCTTCAATACCTTCGGGTGGATCTATTTTTAAACTCTTAAGTTCCATACACAGTCTAGTTTTTCTCCAAGAATTTTCTTCCATTCTTGGAGGACGAGACCTCAAAGATGTTTGTGCTAAACAAGTTCTGCATGGTGCTGATGCTGCTAGAAAATCATATACTTTGTACCAATTTTTTACAGAACCAATTGGTTTATACAGTGGCCATCGCAATTTTACATGTTGTTGCCATTGTTGAGGCGTTACGTGTGTCGACAGTAAGCCACACCATCTTCGACAAACATTTGCAGCTGACCATAGACTAACGTCATCTAAATACGAGAAAACTACTAATAATACTTCTGGTGGCAGTCTTTCTACTAGACCTGGCTCATTAATTGGTTCATGTTCAATATGTTTATAGTTTGTCAACATTTCCAATCTTTCTGATAAATTATACAATCTTGATGATTCACCCACATCATTGCGTACCCTATAATTCCATTGGTAATGGTAATTTTCAATATCATGAGTGCCATGAAATGTACCTAGTTCTACATTTTGTACTTCCTCTGCTGGGCTTTTACGATTAGAAGTTAAAGCATGTTCATTACGATTTTCATGATATGCATTGTTACACCCATTGACTACACTTTGTGCTTTATCTGCATTGGCATCACAAGACACACACATATTTTGACAAATTGCCATAACATTTTTAGTAGTATTATTGACAGTGATATTATTTCTCACTATTTGGTAATTGCGTAATGTCAATGCATTTGGTGAATTAGAATTTGCATTCTGGGGGGAATTTTGTTGTTGTTGACTTGCTCTTCTTTCATGGTTGTAATATAACTCGGTGGGTTCATCATTTCCTGAATCTTCATCATCCGTTTTCTAAAAAAATATTTGATAGTGTTTTTATTAACATATAATTTGTATAACACAATTGTTCATATATAACATTTGTTGCTTTTTTAAATATAAGGTACCCTCCTATAACATAGTAGATAGGATCTTAGAAAATACAATGTATTACAATAAAATATAACATATAATATATAGTCTTATATATATATATTTATAATCAATATAAAATAACTATCAAAATCAAAAGAAATATGGATATATATCTTTACAGTATAGTTTTACTTTCAAATTTAATAGTTATGCGAGATTATAGTTATCCTTCACACTATTAATTGGAAATGAAATATAATATTGGACGCAACATACCTCACTGAAGATTGGGACTTGCAACAAACCGATATCATTTGGAAACAAAAATGCATGACATGTAGCGCAAACTGGCTCTTCAAAACAAGGCCCATAATATCCATTGCAAATATAACATGCTGCTGTCTAAAAAAAGTATTATAATTCTTCCTTGATTTGACCATTGATTTTGTCAAAATGGAGGTATACAATAATAAACAAATCATTAATTTGCTAAGAATGATACTCTATTTAATAATGTTAACAATCAGGTCTGTTCAATCAATACATATTTATTCATTCACGTTTACTTTGACATGTAAATCTAAAGTTCTACTTTTCGCGATCTATCAAAGTATAATAAAAATTTGGTAAAACTTACCGAGAATTGAAATTCCGGGCAAGGGATGTATTCGATGGATTCGGCGAATTCATCTTCCAAACTCAAATTTAAATTGAAGGCACCGGTTTCAGTCACTTTTTCTCCAGTAGCGTACGGAGGACCACCAACTACTTTGTCACCAGCCATTTTGATTTTATGACAAATCGCATTGCTTGAGAACATATACTACAAATGGTTTCAATTACTGCTATTTACATAAAGTCCATCCACAGAACTGTTTAAAATTACTATAAACGTCTTCCTGCAAGAGATTTCACGTGTCTTGTCTTACGATACCATAAAACGTATCCAATGTGCACAACTAAACAAAACGTTCAGTTTTGGAGAACGAATTAATTTATTTAAACAATGAAACTATCTTATGTTTGTAATGTGCAGCAGCATGTGCATCTTATCGTTAAGTGTCGTTGACAAAACTAAAAAGCACTGAAAAGTAGACACAAGTAGATAGTAGTGGGAGTAGTGAGTATGGCTACAACTGTCATTTATGAAAGGGTCATCTTTGACTTTATACTTTACTCAAGTAGTCAAGTAGCTAAAGAAAAAAAACTAGAATAGTTATTCGTCATTTTGTTATATTTCTGGATTATTTGTTTTCAATAATTATTTCTAAAAATTCTGGTCTAAGTTTTAGAGACCCAGTAATTAAATTATGTTTACAAAAAATTAATAGTGTTTGGAGTGTTTTATGTAAAAAAAAGTATCCTTGCCGCCATATTGGTATCTAATTGTACTTCGTCTAATGTGGTCTAATGTATAAGTTCTTAATCTTTTTTTTAGAAATATTATTTATTTAGAAAAGAAAAATCTTTTTAGAAAATGGCAAATCTTCATCGTGAAGTTTAAATTTAATAAAGATGCATCTGGTTTACCTGAATCGACCCTAAATTGCAATTAATAAGTAACCCCTTTGCGGTCACCTAAATTCGCTTTCGCGGTGTACTAGAGAACTGTAGAGAACCGTGGACCCCACTTTGAGAAACACTGCTCTAAATGTTCTATTAATTCCAACTTTTAAACGACTCAGTTTTTAAATCTATGATTGGCACTTTCGAATTCAACATGTTAAGATAAATAAATGTGTCAAAATTTACTTATGAAACTACTTTTATGTGATATAAGTACATGCAGTACATGCTTGGTTCAATGCACTGTACTTACCGATAGTTATTATTACACTCTGATTGTCAATGTTGTATATACAATATTTAAACTAAACTTACAGATTGTGATGCAGTCCGTGAAACTCACTGAACGACACTTCTGAAGACATTAAAAATTCGATACAAATATATTATTGAAACATCTTTTTCAGTGTTATTGTAGAAAAGTGTACGTTAATTTTGGTTAAAAACATAAATTTTTAACATGGCATTTGTACCAATTGATAAAATACAAGACACTTATACATTTAATGTAATTATTCCTGCAATAATTTTCACAATCGCCGTGTTTGTTCTTGTTATATTTCAAAGGTAATTTATGGTCATAATTATATTTTTGGTTATTGTGATTTTTAGTAACTATTAATTACTTTATGAATGTTAGAAATTAATTTATAAGCGAATTTATCTTTTTCCTTGTATATCAAATATAAAAAAATTATGTCTCTAACCTTTCCTTCTTTTTTTTTTAAATAATCCTGCGAAAATCACTTTTATTAAAAAATAAAAATAAAAGGAATTCGGATTAAATGAAATACAAAATATTGCATGCATTGCTATCATGTTTTATTTGCTATGTAAATTTTCAAATTTAACCCAGTCAAGTAAAAATTACATTACTCTGTGTTGTTTGAACAAAGTCTCCTTAACTAATTTATCATATTACTTTTTAAATTGTGAAACATTAAAATCATGAAACTTCAAGACTTATGGAGAACAATAATTGATATTAATTTAATCGCAGAATTCTGAGTATATATTTCACAAAATAATATCTTTTATAAAAAGAATATATGAAAGTAAACTTATAAATTTCTTTCTGATTATGTTCTGAATATATGCAGTAATAATGCATTTTATAAATTTTCTTCCTTCCTTTAATATTCTAATATATTTCAGTTTTAGTTGGGTATTTGTAATATGCTGCCTGTACATAATAAGCACTGTGTATGGTCTGAGTGCTTTACAGTACATAAGTTCAACTGTAACCAATTTATATGGAAAAAGCAATACATGTAACTCGACTCAGAAAATTAAAGATTCCTGCGGTGTTTGTAGTAATGATACCTGTAAGAGGCACAAATTACTACCACATTCAACAAAAGTAAAAGTGCCTAAGGACTTTGATCATGCTCTGGAGCAAGTAATCTTACTTTTCATGTATAATCTTTAAATTTTGATCAGAATATTTATAATTTTCTTACTTTTATATTAACACAATATGGTCCAGGCTATATGTTACATGACAAAAAATTTGTTTAGAGTTCATCAGTGTGTGAAACTTCTATACATTAACACAATGATTTTTTAATCACCAAATAAATGATTATCTCCCTTTTTTCAAAAAAGTCTGTGTCTGCAAAGGGTTAGAGATTTTAAACTCAGTTATATCAGTGTACAAATATTTATATAACTTTTAAAATATCACATAGTTTTCTAAAAAATGTATAACTGTGAAAAGTATTTGCATGCATATGATCACTGTATTTACAGAAATTTTACAAAATGTATAGGTCCCAGGCAATTAATGCACAGTGTGTAAAACCTGAATTATATGTACCAGGAATTTCACAAGCAGTCAAGAAAAAACATATTTTTATGCCTCTGGACGGTAATGTGTTGAGATGTATTCTTTTTCTATAAGTTTAATCAAGTTATTTTTTCATTAATAATAACATATTTATCCTTTTTACAAATACAATGAAGCAATTTTTCTAACTTGTTATTCCGTGTTTAATAAAATAATTCTTTGCTTATAGCTCCTTGAAGATTTGTTACAAACATATGTGTGTGCATGGTATTCTGATTTTTCAACGAATGAGTCATTTCTGCAACAACTTCGATTGGCTACGGCGACAGCAGCAAAAAATATTGCAATTCGCTTGCTACGTGCAGATATTTCGAATATTATTTTTTATCGTTTAATACCATTGTCGTTACAACATGCCCATGATTGGAAGATATTGTGCGCAAGGGCAAAAAATATATCTGGAAAGCCAGACCTTCGAGATCATGTAGAAAATTATTTTGGTTATGGAATTCATCCAGCAGCTTATTCACGTAAAGCTGAACTAAATTATCTTCGTGGATTAGTTACAGCTCTTGTATCACATTTACTGCCAGCCATACATATATCTATCAACAATAAGGTAAATTAATATCTGGTAATTATTTGGACTTTTCGTTTGGACGGCGTTGATCCATGCGCCTGACAGCAAACCTCTTACTTTTACGACATTGATGCAGGGGAGAGGTGTGCACCATTATCAAAGTTATAAAATAAATTTTATACTTTTAACGAAGATTATGAAAACATTCTACACATAGATATGGTTTAGATTTACGCAAAGTGCAAAAGGTAATGACCTGTTTAGCCAATTTTTTAGCTAAATTTTTACATTTATTTTAGAACTTTAATAATGATGCATACCGGCTTCATGCAGCAATGTCATCAAAACAAAAGTTTACTATCAGTACCACGGATCAACACCGCGCGAATGCAGTCCCTTGTCAATCCCTGGGACTGATGCCGCCTCAACGGAAAGTTCACTACGATTTTGAATTATTTTAGAGACAGTCATAAAAGAAATTGTACAACAAAGAATTAATGACACAAACATTCTATACGTTTAATGTTTAAAATTCTGTTTTATTTTTAGGTAATACTTCGTGAAATTCTGGCAAACTGGATTCTTTTACCTGCCGTTGATGCCCTTGCAGACCCAGAAAATATAAATGCTTTAATTACCTTATGTACTCACAGAGATGGAACACTGTCTAACAATACTAACACTATTAATGTACCTATGCTGCAATGTTGGATGACTGTTCCCTTAGTATCGAAAATTACACACAGTCAGTTAAAACCATCTTTAGATGAAATTCTGAACGATCCTCGATTATTGTACTTGTTTATGCAGCATGTTAAAGAAACAG
Source organism: Cerceris rybyensis (assembly GCA_910591515.1). NCBI lineage: Eukaryota > Metazoa > Arthropoda > Insecta > Hymenoptera > Crabronidae > Cerceris > Cerceris rybyensis. The sequence goes on along the minus strand of OU342802.1, from coordinate 6,984,702 downwards.
GTCCAATGAATCTTTTCCAATTTTGTTTAGATATTGGTAAGTATTAACATGAGTATATAGGCTGTCCCAGTGAGAGCACTGGATTTAGTTTTTGAATTATACAAATTATTTACTTTAAAAGTGATTAAATGTTTATTTCATTGTAAAGTACAAATGTTCCGATAATGCGTGGAATAAATTGTCAGCCAAGAGCGTACCAGAGCTCTCATAGCAAACCATTATGCTATTCATGAAGTTGATGATAACATCGTCTCATAATTGTGGTTCGATTGTGGCAACAACATGTTGGGTCTCTGATTTAAACTCAGTAATTGTTTGTGGCTTGTTACCATACACATGTGACTTGAGGAATCCCATAGAAAGAAGTCGCATGGTGTCAAATTACATCATTTACCTTGATTTTTCTAAGCTAATATAGCGCGATAACGAATAAGTTATATTGTTGTTTAATAGCTGCATTCAAAAATATCATAACACATACTATAAACAAAATGGAACAATTTTAATCTACTTAATGCATTTTTTACTAACGTATTTTATTTCTTTTGTTCTAGATGATCTCAGCAAGCGTATGCTGAATCCAGAAATAACTACAGATGCGGAAGAAAATTTATATACTGATATTCAAAATATGTATTCAATATATCTTGATTCTGAAGGACCAGAATATTTGCATTTACCACATCATATATCTATAGGAATACGTGAAAGTAAGTATATTTTATCATTAAATTTTTAATCTCTAAATTCAAAACTTGGAGGATGTTTTGTTTCAAATAAAGTTATTATATGTATATACAGGGTGTTACACACAACTCAGTGCGTGTAATGTAATTAGAAAAGACTTGTTTTCATATGTAAAGATTTCTTACACTCTATTGTCTTCGTTATATCCACATTCCAAAGTTAAATTTTTATACAACTAACAAGTTTTTTCGACGTATATTTTCAGTATTAGACGGAGGCCCCAAAAAAATACAGGAATTAAGAACATCAAGGCCTTTTTACCAAGCACACCAAGAGGCTCATGCTTTATTAGAAGCCACATGTTTGCCATCGTTTCATCATAGTTATCAGGTAACATATTGGATAAATTGTGTCACCTTTCCATTAATACATTTTTTAATAATGATTATATAATTTGCCAGCTATATGATCTGTTGTGTGGACAACCAACATTAGACCAAGTAAAGCCAGTTTCTAGACTGAAGTAAGTTCTTAATTATGTCATTTTTCAATATGATTACACTCGTCATCCCATTCAGAAAGCTCTATTGTGGTGTTTTTCGACTGTGCTTCTTTAAAAACCTTTGATATGTAAAAGAAAAAAATGTAATTATAGTTTATTTTTTTCACAAATGTCTATCAACGAGAAGGTGAAGAACAATGCCTGTTAAGTGGGGATACATAATTTTAAAACGCCCTGTACAAACCACCCTTCAATGTATATTACGGATTGCTTTCAAATGTATTATGCCGAAGACAATTATACGAAACACAAGTCCTTCTAGGACACTATAAAGTTCTGTCGAGTTGCTGGCACCTAACGTCCAAAAAATCGTCGAGTGCAAAGCGTTAAAGTCATAGAAATTACTAAAGTATTCCGGTCATATTTTTGTTCGATAAATACCATAAACGCAAAGCTACAAAACATTGGGACTATTCTATTCTTTTTCAAACTAGAACTGATGTAACTTAGGACAATCTTATTGATGATTTACAGTATAATCAGTGGAAATACAAATCCATCTACAAAAGCCACAAATCATTTTTCAAAAATTGATGGAGTCTTGCGTACATCAACCATTGATGGAGCACCATTTCAAATACAAGATATATACCAGGGCGAGGAAGTGGATTGTTCTTCAAGAACGTACAGTGAAATGAAGTATTTAGAAGGTGTCTGCAATAGAGACTTAACAACGTGGCGAGTCAGTATTCCACATGTTGATAGTAGGGGTAATGAGACACTTTATATGATAGCTGTACATAGTGTCGCCGAAGAGAAATCTTGGACTGTTCTGCGTCGCGATCAGGATTTTTATACTTTGCGAACAAGGCTTACAGAATTTCATGGCGATAAAGAGTTAAATGATTCGCCATTACCGTCTCGAAAAAATCCTCATCCATCATGCGCCGTTAACAGACAACGATACGAAGACTTTTTACAAAAGTTGCTCTCAAAGCCAGTATTAAGAAGTAGTGAACTTCTCTATACTTTTTTAACAACGCCAAATTTAAAACCATATTTTGCAAGTTATACTACACCTGATATTGGTATACTTTATCAAAACATGGCATATAAATTGCGAAAAGAAAAAGGTCAACACCTCGATAAATTTATGGCAACTTTCTTAGCATCAACCAATATGAAATACAACCATACAGATGTTGGAGTAGAAATTTCCACAGAACCAAATTTAAACAATATAGAGAAAAAAGGACGTGGGGATCTTTTATCAACTGCTTTCGGTGATAATCTTAACTTGAAACCTGAATTTCGAGACTTTACGTACTCCTCATCAAAACGTTCACATATTAAAGGTGCATGCCTCTGCATCGCAGATGCTGGTAAGTGTTTTATATAAAATTATGTTTGACGACATAGACCTTTTTTATTAATTCAAATTTTGTAATTAACGTATTTTGGTTATAATATGGATAGAGTTCATTTCATACAAATCTGAATTACTAATGCTTGCATTTAATATTTTAATATTAACTTTTACAAATCTACTTAACACTAGACTTACAGGCGTTAAGTATTGGTATATTTAAATATATCAAATAAGTACTTTGAAATTTTATCAATTTTACGGCTTCCGTAGATTTAGTGTTAATTCAGTGCCTATACTGGGTGCACGAGATCTGCACACACTTCTCCGAACTACACAGCTGAGAAAAAATATTTGTGAATCAATCACATTTCGAGTGTGTAGTTGGGGAAAGTATGCGACGTTTCTCGAAAAAGCTCTGCCGTGCAAATTTGCACCTCTGCTGCAAGTAATGATCTTATTTGATTATGTATTTGATATCTTTCCATTTCAGTGGACAGATTGTTGAACTTTCCACCAACACTTTCTCGATTAGTCTGGATGTTCGCTTCTTCGTTACATGGAAAACTAGATCCAATTATCAACATGATACTTTACAATTTACTAGCGAAACTTTTAAGTGGAGGTCGTGCTGCTATTGTTGTGAAACTTTTACATGCAAAAATTACAGGAGATAGAAGTCGCATCAAAGATATTACTTCTCAAGGAAACTCACGTAATTATTATGAAAGTGCGAAAGAAGGATTACACAGTTTATTGCCTTGTTGGCTTTTGGGTTTTCGTTCGCCATGGAATAAACTGATGGACTCTATTCTTGATCCTTTGCAAGATGCACCACTGAATAAGCACCTTGCATACTTTCTTCTAGATGACATTTTAATAAATCTCTTTCCCGAACTTACATTTTAATTTTAATCGTCACTTCCGGTAATATTAATATTAGTTAACTGTAAAAATGAGCTGAAACAAGAATTTTTTAAAATTTAGTAGTATTAATCGCGGTTTTTAATCTATTTGCATCGCAGCTATAAACGCGGCAGATCATCTGTAGTAATACGTATTTCCGCGCGCAGTAGTTTAACATTGTACAAAGTAAAATATTCTACGGTTGGTGATAGGTGACAACCGTCATGTACGTAATATTTCGCTTGTAGATGCAATCAGGTTTAAAGGTTGAGATAATATATTGGTAATGAACTTACTGGTTAATCGTTTTGCAAAGCACAAGAATGTATAATCTCGAATTTCCCTTTCTTTTCGTAATGCTTTATTTTATTCTCTAAACTCTCTGAAAAATACATATTATTATTTAATATCGTAATCTCCGTTTTAAAATAAGTGTAATAAGAATACATGCATTGTAGTACTAACCACAAGTAACTCGGTTTATTAATGGTTGATATACTTTAGGTTGTACACCAACGAGCAAAGAATCGCTTTGCATTGTTATGTTCTTATGATTTATCGAGCTTTCTAGATCTGCTAACATATTTTCAATCATGACGGACCTATTGATATTAAATTAATTAAGTGTTTTATAAAAAGAAAGAAACTATGTTATACACTAATTTATTATTCGTTGTTATCGACGATTTTACATCTCTATTGCTTTTGCGATTAACTCCGTCTTTATACTGCATGTATTGTAGAATTTGACATTATGTTACAAGAAGTTTAGAGACACATGAAACAAAACTAAACAAATTAATTCCGGAATGTAAAAAATTTCAGTATCAAACTAAATCTTCGAAAAAAAATTGTTTCACATAAACATGTTCCTATAAGACATAAAAATTGCGTATCACGACCACCGTAACCATAAAATTTGATAATGAAAATCGCGGAAAAATTTTCTTTGAATTTAAAACTCAAAGTTTACTTTAACTTGCCATTGCTTAATCAGTAATATGTTTTAGATATTTTATATTTGTCTCATAAAACATAAACTACTGAATCATAATCTTTTCCATTTCCTGATTTGTCTTGTTTCAAAATAGTATACAAATGTCCGTCGATTCAGAGGTGAAGATTGACGTTGCGATGATCGTGACATACATTTTTTTATATGCCTAATGCAATGTCATAAAGGTATAAAAATGATTCTCTATGATATTAGTTGAACCATACATTAACACAAATACTTTTGTAAATTATAATATGCATACTTTATAGTATTTAGAGTCCAGTCCTTTTGTAAAATTTTGATTGTATTCAGTAATTCTTTCTCATCAAGAAACCATTCGTTGACATCATAATCACAGTGCCAGAGATTTAATGGTAGTTCATGAGATAGATTGTATTGCGGTTTTCTGGGATACTTTTTTATGTTTAGCAAATCCAGAATAATTTCTGGCTTCTCTTTTCCTTGACCGACAAGTATAAGAATACCCATTATGCAACGAATCTGATGCCAAAGAAATGCTTGACCCGTTATAGTTAATTCACATATATCGTATCCTAAAAGAAAAATGTTATAAAATTCTATGTTAGAACTAAGTTTAATTAATATTTATATTTTGCAGTTTTTTCAATGTGATATTTTCTAATTGTAGAGTTATCTTATATTTTAGCGATTTACATTATTTATATTTAATGATTTTCAATAAACTATGGATTTTAATATGTAGTACTGAATTTATATTAATCACTCCAAAATAGCGATTTAGATGAACGAACTATTTTGAGAAACTCCTAAAATAAAAAATTTTCAATATTCGCCAATTGATTTGTTACATATTATTTTCAGAATTATAAAATCTAGTTACAACACGATACTATTATTTCTTTATCCATTTACATTTACATTTATAACAACTTTAATCCAATATATAGAATCTAAATTTCATAGTTACCAGAATTATGTTTTGTACTTTTCTCATACACAGATACTTTCGCATCAAGGATCGATCTTTTAAAATTTATTACTCCATTAGCAACATCCATTTTGCAGATATTTCGGAAATCATGTTCTCCCTTAGCATATTGAATTGCTTCGTTCATAGCATTTATATCCAAATTTCCTCTTGGAAAGAAGTACTTGTAAGTTCTATATTTACAATTAAATCTTGCTGAAAAATCATTTGGAACAGGACACCAAGCGATACATCTTATATTTGGTGGCAATAATCTGTTTAACATTTTACAATATGGAAGTTCATCTTCGAGTTTGTTTTGATCTTTTGGTTCCAATTTGCTTCTAACGTCTAATGAAATCACTTGTGAAAATGAACTAACACCCTTGTCTGTTCTACCACATCGATGGTAATTTGATGTTTCACGCGATTCTATGCAGCAACTTTTTTTTAGTGCCGCAAATAAATATTCTTCGATTGTATTACCTGTATCTTCCTGTACGACAAAACCATTGTAATCCCATCCAAGATAATAAAATTTCAGAAGAATATGTCTTTTGTTACATCTACAATTAAAACATTCTAATCAGTCATCGGTGAAAATAATAACTTTGAAATAAAATGACAAAATACTCAAGCACCTTAGTGTTACTGATTAATTAAATAAAAATAAAAAATTACCTTGTAAAATCAAATGGCTTTTGTACTTTACAAACATTCTCTTTTTTCCCAATTTTATTAATGACTATTCTCAACTGTTCATTGTTTGTCTGCAACTGCAATATCCTATCTATTAATTTCTGTAATCAAAACATTCCGTTTTACATAGGTAATAGTAATGTTATAGTTCTATGTTAGGGAGACAAGAAAGTAATGTCGTTTTTTACATTAAATTTATAACAAATTTTTATCTTTAATGAATGCTGTAACCACCCTTGTTGTCAACAAAAATTAAAATGTGTCTGGCCCGACTTTAAAGTACATAATGTGTTGATAAGTGATATAAAAATATTGATGTATGCAAAAACGACATTACTTTCCGATCCCTCTAATATAATAAAAGTATATAATATAAGATTTACTGATTTATCAAGTGCTTCAAGCTGTTCTTTATTAGACGTTAACTTTTTTCGTTTTCGCAGCATTTTTGACATATTTAAATTTCCTACGGCTTCTCTAAATCGTTCTATTATCTTTCAGAACAAATATTTTCATTCCTAAGCACTCACAAAATTATAATTAACAAAATGTTAATTTTTCTTATCTACAGCGATCGTTTATTACAAATGCAGATCGTGTAGATTGGACATAAAGTTTTAGCTAGCTCATGAATAATAATACATTGATTAAAAAATTGTTTGTATAACTGCCTATGAAACGTAGCAGAAGTAAAATATTTAGTGATTGTGATTATAGCTGTTGAAGTATAAGTACAAATAAGCAGAGCATCAACAAAACGTTCTATAGGTAAATGTAACATATAATCGGTGCAGGTCGTGTAAGTGTATTTTAAACTGTAGATCAATGATCAACACATATATATTGCTATTTATCTAGTGATTTTTAGCATATATGCTTTCAATGTTTTCACAAAATACTATAAATTTGAAAACCTCCGGCAATGGGAAATATAATTTCCAATGTGCAATAGTAATTTTATAATAACAGGTATGGTATTTAACTTTAAGATCTGTCAAATTTTATTACAAGCTTTTCGTTAAAAAGAAATTCATTTTTATTAAACTTCACTTGTCATTACCAACATAACATAATATTAAGTTATGACATATTATAAACATCTTACAGTATCTCAATTCGTCAATATTCTGTACTTGTGGAATTACATTAATATTGTGACGCGAAAGAAATGAGATTTAAGGAATTCGTAAGAAATTTAATGATTGAAATGTAGGAATATTTGGTTAGATCACACAGCATATATATATCATATATGTATATAGACACACCATGTGTGTATGTATATATGTACAACGAACTGTTTATTTCCTTTTTTCATTTCTTAAATAACAAAATTATTTGACATCAAGTAATATTATATCATAATACTATATCACATTTATTTCTGTTGCTTTGAAAATAGAATAAAATGTAATAATACATGTCATAACATAAGAAAAAGAAAATATTTCTCATTGCCATATAAATGTCACAATGTTTTAGAATTATACTATTTGGGAATCGAATTAATTAAGGAGTAATTTCAATATAATAAAAAAATGATTCTTCAGTTCAATTAAAATTATTATTGTTATATTTTTGCATAGAATTGTAAAGAATATTTTAATACAAATCTGTCAGATGTAATTAAATTTCGAATTTTATCGTAACTGTTTCTCGATGTTAATAAATTCACAGATCACGTAGTGGTTGATCAACTGGACATTCATTACCGATTGGCTTAATGTTCCGATTGGTGGAATATTCGACCCTGTCATGTGACCGTTCCCTATTTATGCTAACATCAGTGATATTGTCTCTTGAGATCTTGTGGCAAAACAATAACAAATCGTGTTTCCGTTTGTGTCGAGTGAATCTTTTGGTGCGTAGCAAAATAAAGTGACAGGACTATCAATGCAACGTGTTTTTCTACCACATTAGAATAATTCGGTTCACAAAGGACAAGGAAGCTCATGTTTGGCGTGGATCGAAATAAGAATTTCGTTAGATGATGTCGTTGCCCAGGAAAAATTCTTGCTGACGAAAGTCATGGTCATCGTGTGCGTGGATCATGAACGCGCTATGTAAAGCAATCGAATGAGAGGTTTTATCGTTGGTACATAAGACGAACTATGCGAACAAACGTGTCAGTATTTTACGACACGTGCTATTTATTCCACGATCGGGAATTAAAGACCGTACACGTACGGGATTTCATATATATGTTCGATCTCGTTTCTTTTTATTTTCGAATTTAATCTCTCAATCATAAGTGTTCTTACCATATATTTCATCGTCATTCCAGAATATAAAAATCATTTTAAACTCTTTATTTTCGCCCTTGAACATTGGATTTATTACAAAATAATCGTGTTGATTTTTTACAATAAATATCGTGAGGACATTGTTTATTTCTAAAGCGAGTTACATTATATTTCTCATGGGAGAATCCGGGTACGCTGAATTTTTTTCAACCGTAAAACCTAACATAATGGAGGGCATAGTGAAGCAAGAACCATCGACCCAAGAAATGGGCCCATCTTCGGCTTCAGTACCTATTCCTGGAGGACATAGAAGCACTCGAGGTGTTTACGACCAGTTCTCACCTTCGCCTTTAACAGTACCTTCCATTTGGCCCAGTAGGCCAGATCACATAGAATCTCCATTTAAAATGGAACCTGATCAGTTAGATGTATCCTTTAAGATGGAAGATGATGATATATTTCAAGTAGATAAAGCAGATCTTATACAAGGTCCTACACTTGCCGAGTTAAATGCCAATGATGACACACTTCTTGGTGATTTAAACTTTGATGATCTGCTTCTACCTGAAGAAAGAAATCAACCGCTCAGAATTGATGCCACTGTAGCTCAATCGATTGGACCTTTCTTTACCGATGCCACTACTGGTTTTGCTCCGAGCAGCTTTCCACAATCTGGATCGGTGTATCGCAGTGTATGCCCCACATACATAAATGCACATGGATTTAACGCAAATAGAAATATCAATATTGATAATATGGAAGCAGTTAGTCCAAATGCTTTTCCTAGCCCAGGAACAAGTAACGTTGCTGGTTTGTATATATTGGTTTTATATAAATAGTAATATTAACCCTTTGTAGACTACTATTATACATAAGTTCTGCCAAAAGCCATCAATGTGGTCGACTAACTTATATATGCTTTCGAACAGAAGAACTCATAGAGCCGAAAGATGCATATATGTATTTTATTGATCCTGTGAGCGTCTGTGCATATACCTGCATATGATGTGTACATAGATAGGTGTTTGGAGTTAGATGAGCAATAGTAGCGTATAGATAGAAATGTGTGCTATCGATTTAAAACGACTACCACAATAACAGCTGGACAGTACCAAGTGCTTAATTCCAATCAATTATGTCCATAAAGGGTTAATTTATGATACTAATAAGTAACAATACCAATAACAGCATTAATTAATAATGTTTTTTATAGGGAGTTCTACTGCAAGTTCCTCCACATCTCCACATCTTACAAATAGGCCTAATGGACCATCTGCGCTTCATGAGCTTTTAATAAAACGATGTGAAAATCCTTTTGATAATCGAACATGTGGTCAGATAGATGCTGGATCAACGATAAGCAATAAACCCAAAGTTTCTAGATTGTCAATGTCAGCGCCTACTCAGTCTATGGGATTAGAACAGATATGGGCCCGTAGGGAACCGCGACCTCATTTATTGAGTACTGGTAGTCTTGGCGTTGTTGAAGCAGGTTCAACAAGTAGTTTGAGTACAGGAGGAGCGCTCAGTCCAGATCCACTCTATCACATTGATCATCTTAGTCACGATGAAGGCTATGAAGATAGCGACGACGATAGTGATCACTATGATGATTATACCAGTGACAATGGTACTTATAAATAATAATTTAGTAAAATGCTAATATTAATTTTATTATATTTATATATTTTTATAGACTCCGGTGGTAGTGACGGAGATGATCAAAGCAATGGAGGAAGAATGGGAGGTAGCAATATGGAGACAAATCGAGATAACAGACACAGTAAAAAAGAGCGTTATTTTTGGCAGTATAATGTTCAAGCAAAGGGACCAAAAGGGCAAAGACTCGTTGCAAGAACGCGTTTAGAAGATCCACATGTTTTAAACGAAGCAACAGATCCAGTTTTTAGCCCACACTGTGCACTTCGAGGAATTAAACACAGTGGAAAAGCAAGAAAAGGAGATGGAAATGATCTTACACCAAATCCACGAAAATTATTCAGCATTGGACGAGAATTGGATAAACTTTCCCGTATTATAAACGACATGACACCTGTCTCGGAATTACCATTCACAGCAAGACCTAAGACACGTAAAGAGAAAAACAAATTGGCTTCTCGAGCATGTCGCTTGAAGAAAAAAGCTCAGCATGAAGCTAATAAAATAAAACTTCATGGTCTTGAGCAAGAACACAGTTGAGTAATAGCAGTTACATAATAAACAGTGAATAAATTTTAATATATTTTCTACTGCCTTTAGATCTTACATTACGTTACATGGAACATTACAGATTTTTTTCTCATCATAGACACGTTTCTTAATGATAGATCAAGAATAATATTCTTTATTTATCATATTTATTATTTCTGTTTCTTAACACATTGCGTACCAGAACCGCGATAGTGCGCGATTTCAAATATATGATTGGTGTAGATTTAGCCATTCAATATCTATCATTTTGTTTTTTCTTGACGAAAACTATAAAGTAGACTAAAAAAGGTAGTATTATTTATTTTCTATTGTACGTTATTAAATATATTTCAATTTTATATTGACGTAGATGACAGTATTATGAAGTCTAAGAAATTTGAGGCCGGCATTCCGACTTTCAGCGGCTGATCTCTGGCCAGCGTACAATGTGTTCAGAAGAAGAATTGATTTAACGCGCGTTTTTTATTTTAGGACGACTTATCCATGGTATATCTCAAGTTAAACAAACTCTCGCTGCAAAATTAACGGAGGCCAATCCTGAAAATCAAGAGGAATTAACACGTCAAATGGAGAAATACTGCAAATTAGCCACTAGTTAGTATTCCGAAATTATTTTTAATAGTTTTCAATTTTTAACTTATTACAATACAGTGGACTCTAATACAACGTTCCGAAAAATTGCTACAAGTATTCATACACCGTGATAAACAGTCCTCTATAATCCATAAGATAAATCTAACATTTTCACGTAGTTTCTGATTTTTGTTTAGATATGCAAACTAGACACTTGTATGTTAAAAAATTATAATACATATATATCTAAAGATACAAGAGGAAAACAGTTTTATTCAACTTTTAATAAGAATAACAATATGCACTTCACTTTTTGACATTTATTCACTATCGAAAGTATCAACAAATAAATTTCAACAACTCCGTTTGATTTGACTTCTTTATTTAAAAAAAAACTATATGAAACAAGTTAGTTCCATATAACAGTAACGGTCTACTTTTTTTGTACTTTACTACTGACGTTTATAACTTTTTCATTTCATATTTCATGTCATAGGTTTACGATAAATCATGTGTTTCAGAAGTTCGTATAGCTAATCATTCTACGGAGTTTGTGAACAGAGTTTTGGATAAAGTTCGCTCCGGTGTTCCTGATGGCGGTATCGACGAGTTTTAATTCAAAAGGGAATATCTTTTTATAAGTCATGTATTCATATGTGAACGCAAGAATGCAACAAGGAAGCATTGTATTTATACAGGAGTAACGGCTTTGCTTCAGTGATTACTCGGAGACTTCGATGCGGTGTTCTGTTAATTTATTTACTGTTAATAAAGAACTGGCATAATCCGTGTCAGGCGGGTACAAAATTTTGGTTCGCACGTTGCTTTAACTTTCGTGTCGTGAGGTATGGTGTCGATTCTTTTTCTGCATTTTCTATTATTTTCTTTGTTTATTTGTCTCTCCCTCCGTTTCTATCTCAATCTCTTTCCTCTCCTCTCTTCAGTTCTTCTCTTTTGTTGTATATAAGCGTTTGTACATAAAGTTTTTTTTTAAATAATATATAATACTTATGTTTCTCATGAACTCTGTTACGAATTAATATCATCCTTTTAGAAATGTAAAAAAAATCTCGTTTAATACGATTCATTTGATGAGTGAATTATTAAGTTTTATCGTCGAGGAAAAGTAATGTATCTATTTTTCTCATGAATTTAAAAGCATACCTGTTTCTTTTTCTGTTTACGGTAAGAACAAGCAAAACGTGAAATGAATCTAATTAAAGATTTTATTTTTAAGTTTTTATATCTTTAAATCAGTTATAATATTATTGATGATTATTACAATCGTAATTGCTATATTATTTACTGATTTGTACTCACGTTAAAAAAAGCATCGTATTTATTTGGAATATACAAATGATTGTAATTGATTTCAAATGTTATTACCGTTGGCATATATTCGAGCAAAATGATAATTATGTAATGTACGTGTGTATGTGTGTATGAGATTATATATGCATGCGTGGGACACACGAATCTGAATTGCAAGTATTTTTATATTTTCAATCTAACCATTGCCTGTGAACATGTACTCTAATAGTTCGCGTATTTTATTATGCTAAAAGTGTTTTTTAATAAATAAAAATAATTTTGATATGTACAAATTTGTATGTCTCACGCATTATATAATTAGAATGTTACGAAAAGTTTATAAGGTTTTCTTTTACGTGTTTACTACTGGATATGATCTATGTTATCATTGTTAAAATTGGAATTTTACGAAATCAGTCGACATCGTAATATGCGATATTTGTTTTTTACGTTGTTAAATCATGTATATTTGCGCTCTTTCCGTTATAAAAAAGACGAAGTATAATTTTGTAATTTACGAACATTCGGTAAGAATGTTGTCCAATGTAACTTCTAATCATTTGTGTTATCATTTACTTATTGAGAGTAGGAAGTGCTAATAGTATAAAAAATAGATACACGTTCCAACGTGTTGCTTTTGCAGAGAATCATACTTGTAATGACAGGAAATTTAATTTTAGCTTGAAGAAAATATAGTTTTAACGTAGCATTGGACATGGAGGTGGAAGAGACAATACGGTTGTACGTCAGTTTTGATTCCCAATTACACAAAATTTATTTCCGTTTTTGTTACATTGATCATTGATGGTTCTTACTATTACACATTTCCAGTGATGAAAAAGTATTTTCGAAGTGTGTTGAATAAGAAAATTACTTCCAATCATGCATCACACTTCACCAAAACGCCCTTACAAGTCAGAGAGTCCTTGGCTGATTTTATCTACCTCAATATGAAACATTATACCTAAGCGTAATATACTTGAACGAACCATATATTTATTTTAATACTAATAAATATCTACGGTATATTTGAGCGTTACTATATCCATATATTCTATCTTAGATTAGGAAAAAGCTCTGGAAGCTGCGATCATTTATAACGAACATATTTTAACTTTAATTGTATGATATTAATATATTTTAAATATTTAATACAACTGTGTATATTATTGCTATAATATTTCTATTAATTTTCCTCGCAGGAATTGATTATTCCCATTTGATAAGTTAAGTGCCACCGGTATTTTGACAATTTCATTATTTTTACAGAAATGCAACTCTTTCTGTTAAAATGTCATCTTTACAAAGCAGAAACCTTAAAGAGACAAATATAGATTCATAGTCAGTAGGGCTTTGCTTTTTCAATATTAATATTTAAAGGGTCTAATCGCATAAGGATGGAAAAAGTGGCCCCAATGTACCACAACTTTTACCTTGCTATATGTTACTATACTTTTACCTTACCTTATAATTAATTTTATTTAACGTAAGTTTTTTTCACGCGTTTTCCTAATTATTAATATTTATTAGAGGGTTGGGAATAGATCTAGACCCCTTGTCTGAAATGAGCTTCAACTCCTAAATGGAGTAAACCAATAATACCTCAGACAAATTAGCGCTCTGTCTGGCTTATCACTAATTGGAATCACTAGTCAAATTGTCAAATTTTTTGAAAAATGAGTTTCATCTCATAACCCAATAAGAACATAGAAAACAGACAAACACAGGACAACCAGGAAAGACAGAGGAGGAACAGGACAAGCAAAGGAGAGCCAGTGCAGCTGCAGGAGAACCACGACAGGTGCAGGATAGCCAGGACAATCAGAGTAGAACCAGGACAAGCAAAGGACAGCCAGGGGAGCAAGATGGAAGCCAGAGGACAGCCAGGAGAACCAGAGGACAGCCAGGAGAACCAGAGGACAGCCAGGAGAACCAGAGGACAGCCAGGAGAACCAGAGGACAGCCAGGAGAACCAGAGGACAGCCAGGAGAACCAGAGGACAGCCAGGAGAACCAGAGGACAGCCAGGAGAACCAGAGGACAGCCAGGAGAACCAGAGGACAGCCAGGAGAACCAGAGGACAGCCAGGAGAACCAGAGGACAGCCAGGAGAACCAGAGGACAGCCAGGAGAACCAGAGGACAGCCAGGAGAAGTAGAGGAGAGCCCAAACAGCCACAGGACAACCACGACAGGCACAGTGTAGCCGGGCAGAATTTATTGAATAAACAACTCATAGTTTTAGAAACATACAATTATATTTTATGAAGTGTAATACAAAAACTGTTGTACAATACAAATAATGAATAAAGAGTTTGTTAAACCTGAAATACTGTTTTGAAAACTTTTTTAACCCTATTCACAAAACTCCATATACCGTACACCTCTGTTTGAACTTGCTACTGACTCGTACTACTTGCTCACTTGCTAAATTTTGCCAATAAATTTTTAATCCAGCAAGTAGTATAACCCAAAATATCTCAGACCGATTTTAGCTCCAGCTCCGTCTGACTTATCGTCGATTTTACTACTTACTCACTTTGCAAATTTTTCGGAAAAATTGCAACGTGAGCAAGTAGTATAACCCGAAATATCTCAGACCGATTTTAGCTCCAGCTCCGTCTGACTTATCGTCGATTTTACTACTTACTCGCTTTGCAAATTTTTCGGAAAAATGGCAAAGTGAGCAAGTAGTATAACCCGAAATATCTCAGACCGATTTTAGCTCCAGCTCCGTCTGACTTATCGTCGATTTTACTACTTACTCACTTTGCAAATTTTTCGGAAAAATTGCAAAGTGAGCAAGTAGTATAACCCGAAATATCTCAGACCGATTTTAGCTCCAGCTCCGTCTGACTTATCGTCGATTTTACTACTTACTCACTTTGCAAATTTTTCGGAAAAATTGCAAAGTGAGCAAGTAGTATAACCCGAAATATCTCAGACTGATTTTAGCTCCAGCTCCGTCTGACTTATCGTCGATTTTACTACTTGCTCACTTTGAAATTTTTCGGAAAAATTTGCAAACCAGCAAGTAGTATAACCCAAAATATCTCAGACCGATTTTAGCTCCAGCTCCGTCTGACTTATCGTCGATTTTACTACTTACTCACTTTGCAAATTTTTCGGAAAAATTGCAAAGTGAGCAAGTAGTATAACCCGAAATATCTCAGACCGATTTTAGCTCCAGCTCCGTCTGACTTATCGTCGATTTTACTACTTACTCACTTTGCAAATTTTTCGGAAAAATTGCAAAGTGAGCAAGTAGTATAACCCGAAATATCTCAGACCGATTTTAGCTCCAGCTCCGTCTGACTTATCGTCGATTTTACTACTTGCTCACTTTGCAAATTTTTCGGGAAAATTGCAAAATGAGCAAGTAGTATAACCCGAAATATCTCAGACCGATTTTAGCTCCAGCTCCGTCTGATTTATCGTCGATTTTACTACTTGCTCACTTTGAAATTTTCCCGAAAAATTTGCAAACCAGCAAGTAGTATAACCCAAAATTTCTCAGACCGATTTTTAGCTCTGTCTGACTTATCACTTACTCGTACTACTTGCTCACTTGTTAAATTTTCCCGAAAAATGTTTAATTTCACAAGTGAAATAAATCAAAATATCTCAGACGGAGTTTCAGTTCTATCCGATTTATTACTGACTTGTATCACTTACCTGACTGTGCCGCTCAAACTGGTATATTCTAACATTCCATATTAAAGGACTTATAATTATGATGCGCTCGTTAGGCATTTGTAGGGAATATGGAATATTTGGAATGGAACAAGGGTAGCACTTGAAAAAGTTTAACAATGTTTTCGATTTAACAAATTCTTTATTCATCATTTGTATTATACAACATACACGTATGTGATAGAATACTCATGAAATACAATTGTGTTTCTACGACTACAAATTATTCATTTAATAAATGCTGTCGTGTGAATGTCCTGGCTGTTCTGCGGTTGCCCTCCCTCTCTCCTGTTCATTCTGTGTCTCCTTCCAGTTCTGTCTCTCTCCTGCCTGTCTTGTCTAAACTCATAATATCTCATACGAATTTTCGATCTTTCTGACTTGTCACTTACTGGTATCACTTGTCAAATTTTCCATGAAATGAGCTTCAGCTTATAAGTGGAGTGAGTATAATATGTCAAACGAATTGTTGCTCAGCCTGACATGTCACTGATTTGCATCACTTATCAAGTTGTCAAATTTAATTGAAGCAAAAGGCTAAACAATGAAAAAAAACATTATGCTCGTACATGAATTATTTACTAGAGGCAGTAACATTTACAATGAACTTTAACTTGAAAATAGAAAATAAAAACTAAACTCAATAAATACTACAAGGAATAAGATAAATTATAAACCTTGTTGTTTAAACAACTAAATATTTTCTCTTACCTGCTTAAAAGTTCATTGCACCAAAAATAATACTTTAACCACTTCAACTCTTTCGCTACGGCGCACAGTGGGAAGAAAGGGGTCTTTTGGTGGCCGAAATTCGTTTTCGCAAAGTTCGTAAAAAAAACGGAAATGATTATAACTATTAGCCGTTTTGCAAACGCAGCCGCTACGCAAATAGTGAACGCCGTACTGACATGGCTAATACTAGAACCACCAAGGTCATCAACATGATTTCCTCCTAATTATTTCAAAATATTTTCCAAATTTATAGGGCTGCCATACAGCAGATTTTCCACACCAATTTGTTAAAACATGAATTACTTAATGAATCGGTTCTTTTGTCTCTTGATCCCTCTTTCGCTGAAATACTTATTTAATATATTTGAATATAACAGATTTAACGCTGGTAGTTCTAGTGTTGAAAAACTTGAAGTGTTCATTAGCGATTTTTGTGCAGTTTCTAAGTACCTTTTTATCAAATTATCATGAAACAATTGTAATCATTTTAAAAAGTTACGTAGTAAAAATGACGATCACACAATTCTAATAAGTTAACCTTTTATTTCGCACTGTTATAGGATTCCGTCTTTAATGATATATTGTTTTGTACAAAATTGAATATTTTTGTTAATGCTACAATATTTCTTTTATTATTAAATTCATCGAAGGTATCTAATATATAGTTTGTGTTATGAATGCAGCCATCGTGAAGTTTTACGACTAATGGTAAAAATCCGATATATTTTTATAATAAAGGTCGACTGAAGGTAGAAACCTCTAAGCAGCAAAATCATCCAGAAAATTGAAAGTTAGTAAAATGTAGGATTTTCCTTGTATACGAGAGGTATGTATATAATTTAGTAAATAAAATTCAATAAAAATTTCCAATCACAGTTGTTATCATTTCTTCATTCTTTTTTTCAAACTAGATTTTCGTTTCTTTTCCAAGGCCTCCTGTCGAATATCTTCCAAATCTTCCATAATGCCTGGATAAAAAGGGATATTTTTAATGTAAAAATAAATATGAAATAAAAAAAAACTTTATCCTAATTGTACTGTAATATTATCAATTTTAATAGAGTTTACCTATTTTGGCAGACACAAATTCCTCCTTCAGTTGTTGTGCAAAACTGCTCTCCATATTTGCATCGTCATCGTTGTCCACATTTCTGTATTTGTTTTTATCATAGCCAAATATTTCACTGATATATTTACTATAATCTGCTGACTCTTCCTCCTCTCCATCATCAATAAAATCATCTAACTCCGAATCGTACTCTTCATTATCATCTTCATCATCGTATATACGACCTATAAATTTTGAATATTGTTACAAACTTTTTTAACCGCTTATTCCAATGATAAGAATATTGATGGATAAAATTGCACATTCTCAATAACGATAAAAAAACTGTTCATCTGTGACATTACTCGTCTAAGATACCTATAAATTGTAAAAAATTGAACTCACGTTTGTTGTTCATTGGTGGCCTTCTAGCATCCTTGGCAAAAGGCATTTGTTTAGATTTGTGCGTTTTAAGATCTGCCGAAGGATATGATCTTGGCTTATCACCTATTATTGTAGACACTTTAGGTTTCATTATACTTGCTGTCGGCGATTGTCTTTGTTTAGTATCCTTTAAAAGTACTTGTTTTTCTGAAGTTTTTGTCTTTAACGCGGATTTTTCCGTTGATTTCAAGGAAGATTTTGTATCCTCGAGTCTACTCTTATTCAGGGCCAATTTTCTTTTTTCTTCTTCAATGGTTTGTCGCATTTCTTCTAGTTTTCTTTTTTCTGCCTCTAATTTCCTTCGTTCTTCGATTAGTGTATCTCTTTCCAAAGATTTCGTATTATTTGACTTACTAGCAGTGGCTCTACTTTCGCTTGATTTTTCGTTTAATTTCTTAGTAGGAGTTACAACCGCTGTTTTTGAGGGTGGTTTATTTGACACTGAAGGCCCCGTCGATTTTTCAGAAGTTTTTGGTATCTTTCCAATTTGCGGTTTACTTAATTTGCTAACTGAATTTGTGTTTGCAGTTTTGCTACTAATGTCTGGGTCTCTTTCACGTTGTTCCTTTTTTTCCCTCCATTCTTTTTCTTTCGCATATTCTTTCATTTGTCTTTTCGTCATTAATCTCTCCGGTTCCTCATTCTTTGGCTTGACTTCGATTATCACTGGCTCGTGCTGCTTTTTTTCAGCGATTTTCAATATTTCAGCGAAACCCAATGGTGGCGGTGCAGGACGTTTTTTTACTTTCGGTCTTTCATCTTTATTAGCTTTATCACCTTTTTCAACTTCAGGAGCTTTTTCAATTCTCTCTTCCACTTCTACCTCTGCTTCTTTCCCAGTGTGTTTTCTTTTTCTACGGTGTCCAAGTGCTTCATCTACTTCCTGCTGTTTCAAAGCTTGTTTCACTCTGTCCTAAAAGAAAAGATGTGATTTGGTAAATTCAGTTTAAGTAGACACTCAACACATTGCAGGCAGGTAAAATAGAAGCAGGTAATATATATATATATATATTACCTACTATCAATATATATATAATATTGATCTGCTAAATGTACAATCATATATTTAAAATTTCACATTATCGCTGAACCGGTGTGCAATATATTAAGCAATGTAAAGTTAAAAAATTGGGCGCCATTTGCATTTCACAATAATTTAATTAAAAACGATTTCATAATCATTGCAAATAAATTCATAATAATATTATAACCGTACGAAAGCTTTTCAATTAAAAATATATTTGTTATCTGTTATTTATTGCTTGATACCTTGGTAGATGCAATATCTTTTATTGTCTTTTTTCCACTGTTACTAAAAATTGGTTTTGGAGGAGGTGCATTGCTGTATTTGTTCATCAACTGATTGTAAAATGCTGAAGCTTCTTGCGATACGTATCCATAGTCGTCCTCATCTGGCTGGGATGGGCCTAGAAGAAGAAAGTGTACAGGTGCAATAACATATATTATTATATGTACTTCCAGGAGAAGTTTGAGAACTAATACACTCTCATTTTGATAAATCTTTACATAAATATTAGCCATATCTAAGAAGATAGCTGTAATTCACTCATGCCCATTTTTAAGTTTGAGGGACATATCAACCCCTTTGTCTAAACCATCCTTTCCATATATGAAAAAGTAGTTAAACTAAAAATTATACCGCTCCTTGAAATCTAGAAAGCTGCTTGTAAATTTCTGGGAAAAAACCAGCAGGGCAAGCATGGGCAATCAGAACTGTGTCTTACCTGTCCTACCTCTTCTCTGTCTGCCTGGGTTAACAAATCATATAACATAACATAACATATATCACTGCGCTAGATGTTGGGAATTGACTATATTTTGTTGTGCTTCATGTAAGAAATATTTTCGTTTTAAACCCTTTATTTAATAATTTCACTACTGTAAAAGCCGTCTACGATACAGTTTTATAGATCTCAAGAGGCAGTATAACTTTTATTTCAACTATCTTTTTATATCTTTTGTTCACAAGTAATCTTCAGGTTTTCTAGATTCCCTATTCTGTGTGTTTCCTGCAATGTATCACTCCCAGAAGGTAATGTCCTCTGGGGAAACATTATTAGGAAAATAAGGAGACAAATAATTACGATTTTTTTATGAATCCAACATTTAAACAGTACCATTAGAATGGTGATGTTCTATGAACTACATATCTATTTGTCTCTTTATAATTTCTACACCATAAAGTTGTGACTTTAATTGAAAATTTTAACTTCAGTAGGAATGATCATACTAGTAAAATATCGGCGGCGTTCAATGTTAAGAAGCTTTCTTGCTAAATGTTATTATACCATGAAAAGTGTTTAGAACTTAGTGAAGTAGAGTTTCTAAACCTATATAAATATGACCCTTCTTCATCCATTATCTAAAATATCTTGGATAAGAACTGTTCAAAGTAAATAAAAATAACTTTCTTTACTTTAAATTTGCTAAAACGGGATATAGGGGTTTCTAGGTATCGCATTACATTTTCATTTGTTCAACGTGAAAATTATAATATTTTTGAAAGAGAAATAAAACGAGGCGGAGAATTACCGAAGTTACGTGTACAAAGTCTTTGTTTTAAGTGTGGTCTTTCTAAAATATAGAGCAATTATAAATTTTGCCAAGACAGAAAAAAGATTGAGAAAATAGTAGACAATAGTATATAACATAATTGATATAAAGATTCTAACAAAAGAAAATCATACAGTGGTTAATAAAATCATATACATATAGAAGCATGTGTGAGCTATTTCAGAAAATGAAAAACAAAAGTGTGGAATATTTTATCTCCACGTTTCAACTATTCAAGTTTTATTAATTTTAATGTGTTAAACACCAAACAGAAATGTAGGAAACATTTTCTATTCAAATTCTGTTAAAGAATGATTGCTTCAAGTTCAATTACATCCTACATTATTAATGAATGAAACACAAAACAGTTAAAGAGCTGAATACGTCAGGGCTTATACAATTATTAATTTGTTATAAATCTTTTAAATATCTTATTCGGTATATAGATATTTTCATCTAAATTCTGCGATTGAGACTACTCTAAAATTAGATTTAGTCTGACCTTAATCAATCCCTCGGAATCCTCCGCCGTGTAAATCCACGAAACCCCTCTGCCCCGATTTTGGATGGTGGGAAAGTTAGAAGGCATTGCATCGATCATATATATTCATATTCAACTTCCTGCGGGCAAAAAGACTGCCCGTTATGGATAAAGGTATATACTCAGAAATACTCTTCAATGCAAAAATTCTTGAATATCCACATTGTTGTCTTAATTTTTTTAAAAGATCATTTTCTACACCCAGTTACTTAGCTATATCTATCATTATTAGTCATTGATAAATATAATCTCACTGTTAATAGATTGATGAATTTATGAGAAAAAAAAAAGAAAATTAAACTTAATATTTAATCCTTCGCGGCCAATGCTGCCAGAGGGGCAGCATTTGCAAGTATCCTAGAACTCGGTGCCAGCAGCCTATTTGTTCTGAAGACCACAGCAAAATCTGCCAACCGCAAAGGGTTAAAGTAATATTCTTCAGAAAATACAAATTAAACTCAGCTCATCTAATTAGGAAATATGGCTTTTGTGCCTTTGTTTTTATTACCATGCGTAATAATCATATTATCCATTCTCATTCCGGAGTCAATAAGTAAAACATACAGAATAAAATATGAAAAACGATAGAATTAAAAGTATGCTAAGTTATGAAATAAGGGATACCTAAAAACAATTTCAAAAGGGAAAGTGGTTCGGTATGTTGAACATTTATTATTTAAATTATTCATTTACCACAAAGTGCTTGGTTGGAATAATATAAATTTAAAGTTCAGAGAAAAGACTGAATCACTAGCACGCCATAGTAAGAACATACTCTCACAACTTATTTGTGCTATGTAAAAAAAGGAAACTTTAGAAAAGTAACATCTGTACCTGCCATTGTAACAGCTGTATTGTCATTGTCAATTGCATCTGCCAAAACAGATTTATTCGCAGCTTTACACACTTTCAAATGCTTATTTATACGGCTCTGTGCTTTGTGATCACGCAAGGCTAACAAATTCTAAAAAATCATAGAGATTAGAATAATAAAAAACAATAGAAACCCATTTCTTCCATTAAAATAATTTGCTTATAAAATACCTCCCGTTTTCGTTTCTCCTCTAAAGCCTTCTGTCGTTCCTCCTCTTCTTTGCGTGCTAAAAACTTCTTTATACTGTCTGAGAGTTTTTTTGTTTGCTTAGTTTGCTTTTTTGGAGGAGCGAATTTCGTTTGATAGTAAGCATTTGTCTGTGTAAGAAATTTGTTCTATTAAATAAATTATTTAAACAGAATTGGAAAATTAAAGCTGAGAGATGTATATACCTGCTTGCTACTTTTATTTTTCTGCGCTACACTTAATAAAGTACCAAAATCCATTTTATCAAATGATAGTAGGAGTACGTCAGATAATCAATTTTACGATATATCCCTTGAATTCACGTAGCAGTAGCATTCTATCCTTTAACTTAACTACTCCAGTATATCGTTATATATCCGACTGCTTTTAAATCAACTAGCGCATTGATTGAATAACTGTAATATCAAAATTACCCATGTGTATATTTCAATAGGTGTATGTGGTTGTACGAATTTGATATTTCAAGAATAATCAAATATTCAAATAGATAAAACGGACTGCGATAGAGGTTGTAAATTGTAATGACTTATATCAAATGGTACAAACCCTTTCTAACAGATGGCAAGCAATGACACGTATCTTTAGCAACTGACTGCTTACATTCCTTATATCCATCGAACGCGCATTACACGATCACACTGATCACAACTGGGCGTTGGATAATGTCAGCTACATATATCCTCTATGCTTTCTATACCAAGTGATACCAAGTAATACGCTCTCATACGCTCTGTACGGTCTATATCAGGGGGTCCAAGGGTCCAAGCTTAGATGGAAAAGTTTACCTAAGTTTCGAAAAATGTTTCATGTAGATGATTGTAGGGGGCGGTGGTGTCATCAGATTAAGTGCATACAAAAAACGATAGAGGGCACTAGGGTCGACGAATTCGTACCACCTTAACAATGTACTCTATAAATTCCCCAGGTATTGATCTGGGTACATTTTTATCTAGTTGGTAAGATTGGTTTTGAAATAGCGCGCGTGATCTATGTGTGACTGAACAGTGGATAAAAGTCAATAAGGTGTCAAAGTGTAAAATACCCTAAAAATGTTTACCACTAATAAGACTTTAGTTTGTAAAGTTTAGAATTGCTTATGAATTCAGCTTACCATTAGTTATCAATAAAACTTAATATTGTTTAATCCTTCCGTAAAACATTTAGCTAAATTTGATTAAAAATCCTACAATTGATGAAACATTAAAGACTTTAGAAAGCTCTAGCACGTTAGATAACTGAACTCACCAGTGCTCTTGCAGTAAATGAGCCCAACTGAAATTGATGAAGGTGTGGGTTGGTTTGGGCTGGTTTAGGTACACTATTCAGAAAAGTACAGGACAGTATAAAATTCTATAAAGGATACGGTGAAAGTAGAAGCGGTAGAAGCACTCGTGCGTTGGTATAACCTCTATATTTTGTTTACAAAAATGAGCTAAAGTATCATGCTTGTGCGAAGTTTATTATTAAATGGATACATTATTTTTTCTATGTGAAATTTTTCTATCGTTTTATTAAAAAGCGTGTTTTACTAAGGATACTGACTGCGCAAATAACAACAAATTTTTGATATTTATATGACTATATTAATAACATCGAAGAGTTATTTGTTAAATATGTCATTAAATTGTTTTACGTTTAAAATTAAACGTAATAAATGAATGACTTAAAGGATCAAGATCCTGATTACAGTCCGTCTGTTGCGAATAATGAGAAGCATCAACGACGATACGAAGAAAATGGTAAACTACAGATTGACTTTCATATAATCAATTATTTTGATTGCAGTATTAGTTTTCCTCCACAATGACTAAATAATGAAATTATTACAGAGATCTTGATTAGCTCTAGCTACTGTATACAGTAGTAATTTTTATATTTAGTCATATTGTATGGGGTAACTTTCTTTATTTCCAGATATATTGTAATGCTCATTTATTTTAGAGCAAAGTTGAAAGATAACATAGCATTTACCAATAGATAGATGGTAATAGACGATAGATTTAAAGAGAACTTAAATATTGAACTTAATTTTCATTTTCAGCACGAAGTACTACAGCAAGGAAAATAACGGCAATAATTGAAAAAGAATTTTTGGAAGAAATTAGTAATAAAGAGAAAGAAGTTCTAGATATACAGGACAGAATACACACAGCATCAAGAACTTTGCATCTTTTACGTTATGTCATAGTTACCAATTTCTATAATCGTAAGCAGTGTCAAGCTTCTCAAAATGGAGAAGCTAAACAAACACAGATTCATCCTGCAATTAAGCAACTCATTGGCAAATCATCAAAAATATATAATAATTTAGCAATATCAGCATCTACATCGACATCCACATTGAATAATGATAATTACTTTGTGGGTTTGTCATCACCATCCTCCATCTCACCAAATGCAAATGAATTTGATATAGTAAAATCTGAGAAATTGGCAGATAAGGATCAGAAGCATCAAGTAGAAAAAAGAAATCTTGACACAGGTGAAGATTTACGACCAAAAAAGGTACCTCGATATGTTCCTCCAAAAAGTGGAATCTCAGAAACTTCAAGCCCATCGAGAAGTATTAGACATAAAGTTAGAAAGCGTGTCATTATTGGAAATATATCGAAATGGATTCCTCCAGAATGGAGAGAAGGTGCAGCAAGTCATAAATGGACTATGTATGTTCGAGGAAATAAGGAAAATCCAGAAATTGATGATTTTGTCCAAAAAGTCAGATTTTTCCTACACCCTAGTTATAGACCAAACGATGTTGTAGAAATTACTTCAGCCCCATTTTGTCTTTCGAGACGTGGTTGGGGTGAATTTCCATTGAGAGTACAATTACATTTCAAGAGCACTCTCAATAAACCAATGGATATAATTCATCACTTGAAATTGGATCGTACATATACTGGTTTACAAACTTTAGGATCAGAAACGTTAGTCGATATATGGATTTATGCAGACGCGCGTAATTCCAAGCGAAATATAGTTAATGATAAGGATGATATCGAATTTTTCGACCAAGACGTATCTCAAATTGAAACATCTGTAGATGACAATTCTAAAACAAAGTCTAAACTTTGTTTAAATCCCTTCTCTGCATTTGAGAATTCAGTTACAAACTCAGATGGAGTAACTTATCCATGTACCGAGAAATCAGTAACTAATCAAGAAACCTGCAAAAACAAAAGTAGTACAGATAATGACAATAGCAAAAATATTAGTGAATCTATATTGAAAAATTCAGTAACGAGTATTGAACGATTACGATTTTATATCGACCTAGATCACGATTACTTTGGGTCGAAATATGTGGATGAATTTGGAAAGAATAATTTTGCAACGAGTTCGTTAAATACAACACACTTTAGACATAATTTACGAAAAAGTATTTCTGAAGAGAAACCTCAGCAGAAAGAAGAGGAAGAAGTATCTAAAAATAATGACGTAGAAACACTGCAATATTTTGAAAACAATGTAGCAAACTTAGAGAAACAGGGCATCTATGACAATAAAGTAATTCCTGATATCAATCTTGAAGTTGATCGAAAGGATGTTAAGACTTGTACAGAATCTTCCATAACAACGAATGAACTTAACGAACGTTTAGTAACAATGTCTTCTGCAGGAATAAAACTTCAATCAAATCTTCGGCCATTGAAAATTTCCATTCCACCGTTATTCGAATCAACTGGGAGTAAACATGTCTTGGTTCTTCAAAATAATAAAACTGTTGCTGTGGATATTACGGTACCACGATTAGACGAATCTACGTCTAAGATTGGTAATAGTTCGACAAAGTCAAAATTAAACTTTACAACTTCCCGAAGCGTGAGCCTTCTAAAAAAACCTGCAGTTTCTGACACAGAGTTTCCATCTTGTAATACGAATAAGCCAGAAACTCAAGTGGCATTGAGGCTTAAAACTTCTGGCAGCCTACTCTTAAATGTAAATTGTAATATACCAGCTCTAAAAATAGCAGAGACAAGAAATTTTCAAAGTAATAATTTTACCTCTTCCTTTGTCACGAAGAAAGTAATTAATGATCAACAAACGTTGAAATCAGAAAATCAGGAGGAATCAAAGGATATAAGAACAATAAGACCTAAAATTACCTTAGGCAAGGACAAGTATAAACTTCAAAGTAAGAAAGACGTTTACGACGAAGTTTTACGGATGATTGATGTTGTAAAAGTCTCTAATATTCAGGGACTTTTACGCTTTATCATCAGGAGATTACCCATTATAACACAAGACGCTTCTGATCTTGAATATCGGCGACTTCATCCGTATGCCTGTACAAGCGAAGAAGAATTCTTTGGATACAGCATTGCGAAGCGAAAAGCTTGCGAATGGAATCGGGCAAAGGTTGTGCAGTACTTTTTAAAAAAGAAATCACTCGCAGAAGAGGAACTATGGACCGTAAAGGAGATCATAATTTGGGCACGGTTGCATGGCTACACTCCTACTTATGCTTTTTTAATGTTCCGACCAGTTAAAACAAATGGAATAAAAGATTTGTCCGATTCTTCGGCAACCAAAGATGCTTTTACATGCACAGAACCCATAGTTTTTCATAAATGGTTGCAAACCTGTCCAGATAGAACATATGATATTGCATCAGACGCTGATTCTTGCTCAAATATTGAGTCTGATTTTATCGATGTTATTGAAATTAATGAAATCAGCGATAGACAGGGAAAGTCTGTCACAATGAAAAACGAAATGAGACAGTTGGAAGATTTACAAAGTGGAAAATCTATGGATTCTAATTACTTGATATTAGAGCTCGATGAAAAACTATTACCATTTCATAATTACGTCTGTGAAACTGCGAGAGCAATTGGTATTAAACTTGTATCCGAAGAAGTAGTGCCTAATGTTATGTACTGTGCTTCCAGTAGAGTGGTAATGCGAGTAAGATTCTATTCATTTCCTATTGTATCT
Source organism: Cerceris rybyensis (assembly GCA_910591515.1). Classification (NCBI taxonomy): domain Eukaryota; kingdom Metazoa; phylum Arthropoda; class Insecta; order Hymenoptera; family Crabronidae; genus Cerceris; species Cerceris rybyensis. The sequence continues at coordinate 6,957,213 of OU342802.1, read as the reverse complement.
CATTAAATGTTTAAACGAACAATTATCTTTAAAAAATTATGTTTATTTTCCAGGCTGTTGAATGTTTTATTGACGATCTTGTCAGAATGTCCTTAGCCAAAGCTTGGGAAAAATATAATGACAACGGGTAAATATTCTTATCATAAATATGAATTAATATTGTACAAAAATGCTTGTAGTGACACAAGCGTCATAATTGTCTCGTTTTTCGAGGTTTAGTTTTGTACGCTAGAATTAATCCGTATTACACATGTACCAAGTGACTTTTTTTTAGCTGGGCCATTATAAAGGAACCACCTATCGCTAAATGCTCACGAATTTCTATATTTTTATGGCAAACGATTCCATAAACATATTAGAACATTCATAATAATAAATCTTATTTTCTTATATCGATATAATTTATATAAACTATCTTTATATCGTTGAATTACAGATTATTCTTTTTTGTGTTCACTTCATTCGCAGATATCCGAAGGTAGTTACATTGGATGATGTACAAGGAGCCCTCTTGAATCGTGAAGAATTTGACATTTTCACAAATAAAGGATTGGGCTCGAAGTGTCGACTAGCAGCTATGGATTAAAGGAATTATCTATGTATTCAAATGAAAGTGCTTAGCTATTGAAAAAGATTCGTGAAAAATATAAATTACAATGCATTGTAAAATTTAATACATTGAATGTCAGACACCTTTAGTATGCCTAACAACGTCCAACAAAGCGGAATCTTACTACTGTAGTAACATTATTCTCTCCGTTTTACAGAAATTTTAATTTTTGGTATAGAAAATAGTTTTGTATATATTGTTTTTAAAAGAAATTTTACAAATTTCGCTAGCAGCAATAACTTGCAATCTCCAGTGCATTCAATGTGTTACTTGTACATAAGTATTATAACTCTATACATGAGTACAAACTTAGCAATTATACTTAAATAGCCCATTACTTCCATCGTGACTTCTTACAAGAATTCTTATACTAATAGTCTCATATGATCTAATGTACAGATCTGTAAATGTTAATAAAATTTATACGTTTTTTATTTGTATGAGTTTGGGCATAGCGCAAATGTACCTACTGATCTATATCAGCACCTCTCATTATAAATTTTGTTCACGTATTGAACATGCAAATTTATACCCTGTACCAAATTTTTTTATTGAATTTGAAATCTTTTTTTTATATTTTAACTGCTTTTCCTTCGTAGTCTCTACTTTGTTTATAAATTTTTTATTGTTTTTGCTTTTCTATATAAGTGTTCAACCGAATCGATATTTGGTACTGCAGTGATGCTACAAATTGTAGCTGTGTAGTCTGCTCAAAATAAATGTTTTCATTCCATTGAAGAATATTACATCATTCTATAAGTATCCTACAATATTTATATGTTATAGGTACACTCCAAATTCTTTAATCTATTTGCCGTGCAAATATGGGACTTTCTACAAGATATTTAAACTAAAAGAATACTGTTCGTGCTAGAAAAGATTAAGTTTTTCTCTCGATCATTCTTATGTTGTAATGTATCATCATATCTCAATTTATTTATTATTTTATCTATAAAAGAATGGGTTTTATCAACTGCACTATTAATTTAATGTCAAGACTTTTCTTTTTAATATGTACAATATTTTTTCAAATTGACATTTATTCGCATCGTTTACATGGTATTGTTTAAAGTAACGCAGAATAATAAAGAAAATGCGTGGCGTATATTTTACACGACAGTACAATAGTTTCTATATATATATAATAAAATTTACAAACAAATGCATAGCAATTTACATTGCTAGAACATTCCCACTTTGTGCGCTCAGTTTTACATTGACAAAACTATTATATGGAATCGTTTATTTTGAAAGTAACATAAGTCATTTTCTTTTTAAGTCGTAATATTCAGTGTTTGCTTTTTAACATGTTTAAAAATATTGATAACAATTTTCGGAAAGGTTTGCTTGTACTTGTTATGTTGGATGCTTATATTTTATATATAACATATATATAATATATATGTGATAATATGTATTATCACATATATATGATAATAATATATATATATGTAATATATATGTTTAATATATATATGATACAATAAGATTGCAGAAAATGAAATTCGAAAATTGTATATTATTCGACATAGATCTGTTTTGTATTATTTAATTTTACTTTTACTTCAACTTTATTTCGATTAGTATTATTATTTGCCCAGGATCAACAAAATTAAGTAGATATTGAAGAGGATCTTTCAAAATTATATTACTATCATCAACATTTGCATTCAAATTTAACGGAATTCAATTTTATTCTAATTCTTTTTTTTTACTTTACTATGTTTGTTCTTCGTCAGCTTCAATTTGCTACAGATATAAGGCAAAGAACAGGCTTATATGTAACAAATTGGAAGTATTAATAATTTCAAAATAGACTTGTCATTAAATATTTCATTGTAGTAAAAATAGTTCAAATTTCGGTCGTTTAGTTAGCACATATCACAAAATATCAGTCAGTTTCTCGTTAATGTGTTATTTGGCGTTCTTATCATAATAATTATCTCATAATAACATACTCATTTTCTTCCAAAGATTTCTGTGTTTCTACGTGCTCTAATGTGATACCTTTTAATTGAGACGTCATGGGAACATAATTACAACTTTCTACTGCACTTTCTTGAACAATGCCATTTACATCCATGGGTGCTATCATATCTCCATTAAATATTATAGATGCTGTTGCGTCACCAGCATTTGAAAGATTCTGCGGCCTTAAAACACGTGGAAATATGTTGATTATGTTTTTTGTATTATGTAAATAAAATAAATGCTAGATATCTAAAGAGACCAACCTGATACTGTTAATTGCATCGGATTTGCATCTTTTTCGAGGAGGTAGAGGCGGTGGTTCCTCCACCTCATTATTGCAAAAAGCTGGCTCTATGTAATGATGTGGTCTGATTAATTTATTATCTGTATCATTTGCTATTTCTTCGTAAATTCCTGAAGCCATTGAAATATCAGAAATTCTTCTATCACGAGAAAGGTCAAATAAATTTTCCAGGCTGGTATTAGTATGAGGAGTACTAGCAAGTTCTAGTTGATACATATTTTCTACTGCTCTTTTTTGAACATTAAAAATTTCACTGTCACATTTAACATGATTTTCTGTCTCTTGCAGTATTCGCATTTTTGAGCTTGTGGATGAAAAAGATTCTGTGCTTGTGTCAAGAACTCCAGTTGCAAATATGCTGCTTATAGTTGCATTATTCCATGTTGATTCTTCATGTATTGGTATTCGAAAATTATCTTCGTTTGGGCTTGAAAGAGTTTGAACAGTATCCAAATTGTTTGAATTACGACCTTGAGTCACTAAATCTTGTAATAATTTACCAGCCTCTAAGCAAAAGATATAAAGCTCCCCTCTTCCTCCACGGAATTTATTGTTAGTATGAATTACACAAATACATTTAACATCTTCTGGATAACCACTTGTAATTAAATGAGATTGTTCAAATTCTGTCCATTTAAAATTTTCTATAACTTTGCCAGAGTTGACATCCTTCAAAAAAACTCCTGTTCTGTTAGCAACTAAGTCTCCATACAAACCTGATAAATGAAAGATTAATTATAAACATATCATTTCCCTCACTTGTTATTTATTTATTATATACAGTGTGATTGTAGTGCTTTAAACTAAAACAGTTAATAGACTATAATATTAATATTAGTACCAATAAGCCCTGATGCCTTGGCATGTGCATTTTCAATGATAGATATGCAATAAGACCCTGGCACAGCTTTATATCTCCTGGGTTTCAATAACTGTCTAATATTAGCCATCCACCTCTGTGATTCTATCTCTGAATTTCCAGCTAAATATAACAACGGTTTTTTATCTTTTGCCGAAAAAATAGCAAAGGCAAACTGTTTAGATCTAGATTGAGCACGACATACAATAGCATCCAATGGTATTATCGAAGAATTATCCTTATTATTTAATGTTGCGGTGCTATTGTTACTAATGCCATAGTCCAAATTTATTACTGCACCCAGATTATGTTCTAATTTTTTTATGGAACACCAATGTCTTTTCCAAACCTTCCAAGAGGTTAATCTTTTTCTCTTCATTCTTTGAATCTTATGTTTACCACTTAGGTATTTTATATCTATGAAACCACAGACTTCTACATTTTCATCTGCCATTGTACAATGTTTTCTATACCTTCTTCTACATATGCATCATGAAACATATTCTTCTCTTCATTTTACAGTGTTTATCTGTAATAATGAAACAGTAATGCTGTACTATTTCAATGATAACATTCTGCGGTATGGAAATCTTCAACTATGACAGAATAATGTTACAATATAACGAACAATAGATGTAAAATTATTTAAAGAATGTCACGAATAATTGAAATACTGAAAGGCACATCTACCTTGTTTGTTTACTACTTATTATTTCTAAACATTGGTAATTCCAATTGAATCTATCACTCATCGAATTAAATACGTATAAACCAGTATGAACGTTGTTACTGATTGCTACCAACTCTCCAAAGTGCTACCAAATGGTGCACAGGAATAAACGGAACTAATAGCAAAATTGTTATTCCTTATAATTTTGTATTAATAATTTAAAATGTTGCTTTCTTTTGTAATTGAATAATTATTTAAATGTTAATACAAATTTCCCTCGCATTTGTGACTAAATATTACTACACGTACAGTACGATGCTAACACTGGTTTATATTCCCATCAATTTTCACTACAGACGGTTCCCGCGATATCGTACATATCCACACATATCCATCACCAACCTGAATGTTATAAGGCGGGGAAAACCGCCACTTTTGTATACTTCGTTTAAGTTTGCTGGTTTGCTAGGTTTGCTAAGTTTGCTTTGTTATACTTTCCTTAGAATTTGAGAAGAGCTAACCGAGCAAATATAGTGTTTATCGCAAGTTACTTTTCTACTCTCTGCTGTCAAAATTGGGCAAAGTGTTTCGATCAACTTTATATTCTGTTTTTTGAAAATCATTATCATATGATTATTTGAAAATTATTTTACAGTATTACCATAATATTAGAAAGTTTGTCGACAATTTCTTTTAAACTTATTATATTTAAACTTACTTGTGGTATTATTATTAATATTATTATTATATTAGCCATAATATTATTATCATATTAGCCATGAGTAACCATAACTTGGAGGATGTGAAAGAAGCTTTTGGCGCTAGTTTTGCACAGTTTGTATAATTCTATTAGATAACAATATGTATTTAATGCTCTCAACTGGCACTCTTAATTTCTTTTACTTCCAATTAGGTACTGTAAAAGACATGAAATATTTCCCAAAAAAGATAAATGCGGTGCTTTTATGGTATCAGATACTCGTGCCTTGAAAGAATGTTTGGATGTTCTTGATGAACATAAAGATGACATAAGAAATCAACTGAAAGGGATGAATAAGGGTTTCAAAAGAGCTCGAACTTCATCTGCTCATTTGGATCGATACAAAAATCTACAAAGTACTTCAATATTTTTATTTGTATGACTATTGAATGATTTCTGGTTATCAAGCTATGTTCTATTGTCATATTTTACAGCTTCTTTATCGGTGTTGTACACACTAATATCTATATAGCTTGATAAATTTGGTACGAGATTCTACTATTGCTAAAGATAAAAAAATGTTAGTTCAGAACAAAACACTTGCCACAGGCCAACAAGTTCTTTGTGTCCAGTATGTAAATTATACTAATACACGTATACATATAACTATTGTTGCAGGAGCTTCTGTGTGCAGTGAACCTACAAGGAAAAAACGACAAAAAAAGTCTAAAAAGATGAAAAGTAGTTCTACATGTATTAATGAATTTATCAATAATTTGTATCTGGATGTTATTTTACGTGATACATCATCAATCGTGCCAAGCCATTCTGTCTTCAATATGTCCATGGACTATATTTTAAATAAGGCTGCTAGTGGAAGAGAGATATATGAGTTCATTATTAATAAAACTATGGAAGATACAATTATTACCGATTATAAAGCTAGTATTTCTCTGATTTCTCCCCTATTAGAACAGCTTCAAAAGGCACATAAAAAGTTTCACTACTATAGTGTACTAAAGCATATGGCAGGAAAGAAAGAACCTGATCAGAAATTAAGATGTAAATTTGAAGTACCGAAGAAAAAGTTAAGAGAATTCTTTAACCTTGTGTTGCATAAAGTTATGCCTAAACATTTATTTGGTAAAATGAGAAATATTAAAAATCTCAAGAAGACTTTATACGATTTCTTAGATGCGAGATCCTCCAACTCTTTTAATTTGAAACCATTCATTACACAGCTAGATGTATGTTATATTTCTTTAAAGTATTTTTTATTAATATGTACGATTAACAATGGACTTGACTTCCGTGTTGGAGTTTGGAGTGAATCTGATGTTTCGCCAGCATTGCAACTAGCTTCATCAGGACTTCCAGGAAATTCTGATACTAAAAAATGTATCAAAGGGAATCCTAACTTATATCTATGTCCAACGTGGCTAACCAGTGCACAGCCCAATGGTTATTAATTTGGCAGATGAAGAATGTACACCATTGGGCTTTGTGCTGATTGGGCAGGTATAAGTTAGGATCTCCTGTGATACATTCTTCGGTATCAGAATTTCCTCTAAGCCTTGATGAAGGTAGTTGCAACACGGCTCCAAGCCGAAAGCCGAGTCCATTGTTAATCAATATGGTCGCGAAACCCTTAACGGCCCATTCGCGATTGACTTTCGTGCCCCTCAGGGGTCTTTTTATCATCCACTAAGTAAAAGAAGTCACTTGCTATGTGATACGGGTTAAGGCGAGACCGTGTTTTGGCCTGTCTATTCCCATTATATCGGTTCTTGATACCTGAGGTTGACAAATGACGACTCGAAAACTAAACACTTATTTCGTCGTTAAACGCTTTTTTGACCAGTCACGCATTAAAATTGAAAATTACGTCAGAACGAGGGATGTCTCTATCCATTTGGCGAATCGGAGCAAACCGCTTATCAAGTGACTTCTTTTACTTTGCCAACGATATTCGGATGGCCCTGTCAAGCATTAGTTGGGCACAGGTATCACCCTCTAATCGGTGGTACTTGTCCCTCCAACGGTGCGCTCGAAAAATTTTTTCAAAAATTACTTAAAGCATTTAAATTTGATATTGACTTAGAAAATGTAAGACGGCTTTCAGGGTTTCAACAGCTGATATTTAATCAGCGTGCTACGTGTTAACCATTTATAACTTTTTCTTTTTGCATTAGTTAGCTTTCTATTGAGTTCATATTTAACTTATTTGTTGCTGTGACTATATTAATCATTTTAGATTTCAAGTATAGCATGGCTACAACCTGTTACGAATGAAAAATCAAAATGGCTTATTCTTGCTAAATTTGTGAAATGGTTCTTTAATGGATTTGTTATAAAAATACTACGTACCCAGTTTCATGTAACGTCCCTTTCTTCTAATGAAAGAGTATATATTAGACGTTCCGATTGGTGCAATACCCAGAAAAAGTTTATAAAAAAGAAGTTACGCACAGAGGCATTGCAACTTGATGTGAATACACGAGAATGGCACCCACCGGTAGGAATTTACAAATTGATTCCAAAACGTTCTGATGTACGGCCTATATTTATTTCCACGTGAGTAATTTGAATACATACAGTAATAATTAACTTTTACTATTATATAATTATGTATTTATAAGGTATGAAGGAGCAGAAAGAGAAGATATGAAGATAGTGTTTACATTTCTCAAACAATTGTATATTTCAAGGTGTGGTTCAATAACTTTTCATGAACAATGGAAATCGATTGCTCAAAAAAAAGATAGTTCAAATAATGACAAATTTTATCTAGTATCTTCTGATGTCATGGATGCATTTGGTTCTATTGTACAGGGTAACAGCATTTTTATTTATATTTTTATAAATATTTCAAGATAGAAATCTCATCTAGAACTTAATTAGGAACATTATATGATATTATAAGATCATATTGCGAAAACTTACCTGAAGCTTTGACATTGCAATACCATGGATTAAAAAGCCGTGACAAAGATCACAAATATTCTGATGGTATTTGTTATCGACAATATTTTATCGATCCAAACCTATTATTACCAGTAACACCTGGCACATTATATGCCCGTGTGAATTACAAGGGTTGCCAATTGATACGGAAAGACTGGATATTACAGAAAATTTGGAAATACATAGCTCACCAAAGGGTAAAAAATAAAGAATAAGCATGAAAATATACCTTTACAAAGTGTTTCTCAAATTTGATACAAAATTTATACATGTTGGCGTCAACGTGTTTTAAGGTAGGGTACCCTTTAGAGCAAATGGGATCGGTCCCATATCGATAATTAGAAGATGAAACGTTAAAGGCCATAGACAGCTGTTTCAAGTGTAGGGCGAAATAGGAGTGCAAAGGGTTAATATACTATTTTAATGAGAGAAATAAATCACATTACGAGTAGGAAAACAAAGAACACGGGCTAGAAATGTATTTTTTGATATCTCTGTAAAAAATTTTCATCAGTATAATAACAGACATGTCACACTGAACATTTTCATAATAGGTAAAAGTACGAAATAGGGTTTACATTATCGGCAAAGGAGTCGTTCAAGGAATGATGTTGTCACCTATTTTCGCGGACATATACTTCAACTATATATTCGCACACCAGATGGGCATATTTTTGAATTTTGGTGTGATGATAAGATACATGGACGATATTTTATATGTGACTGAAACTGAAGACTCTGCAAAACAGTAAAAGATTAGAATTTTAAAAAATTCCTTTCTATGCAATATTGTTCACTATAATTTTTCCTTGAATTATCAACAGATTTTACGAAATCGTACAGAAGGGTATTCCACAATACAATTGTCGCTTTAAACAATTAAAAACGCAGAGTAACATGACTTTCAATGGGGATATCATTGCCAGTAGGAGTATCAGGTTTCTCGGTTACAAAATTAATTGTAATACTTTGGAAATAGTCCCCGAATTTCCGAATACAAATATAAATTACTGTGTGCCGTTTGTTCTTAGGGAAAAAATGCCTCCTTTTATGTAAGTGCATTTCGTTTCATATTCTCATTAATTTTACATTATTATTTAACTAATTTCCTAATATTTTTAGATATTTTTATAAAAAATTATATCACTTATCATCTCTGAAATTATCAAAAATTGTACTGGATCCTACCATTAATGTGGAATCAACGATAATCAAAATAATAGAAAAAGCAAGTTTAAGACAAGCAAGACGATTTACTACATTGATATCAGTATTATTTAGTAATAGTGAGATACGGGAAAAGAGGCGTAGCATATTCAGAATTATTAGAAGTAGCAATACGAAATTTGTGGCACATGTGATACGATGTTTTTTAGCAAGTAATGTTTATCAAAGTTACAAATTACCACGCACAAAGTATGCACACAGTTTATGAACAATGATTTCGAACGTATCGTACGTATTGAATATTTTTTAGATGGGCAGATGTTGGATGCAGAAAATATGTGGACATGGAAAAGACGAATTCTTCGTATGTTGTGGACATCTTACGAAAATGAATTTAAAAAACGTGCAATATTACGACGGAATTTTAAGAGAATTTCATTTCGAAAGAAAAGGTGGTAACTTAAAATTTTGAAACTTTTCCTTTACTTTAACATAATATGATATTACATTTACTCAGGAGAAGAGCGAAATAATTCATTTTTTTGCATCTACAGGCAGAGTATGAATAATAAAAAAACCCAATGAGTTGTTTTATTATTTTGATAAAGGACAATAGTATTTAGTTCTCTGGCCAAAGAACTTCATCTTTTTACGTTGTCTCTTATATCTCTTTATCTAGTAAATACTCTCGTTATTTAATCTCTTTATGTTGTGTATTACAAGAAAACAATTTTTGTGCAATAAAGTAAAATGTGTGCAATAAAAAGAAGAATTATAATTCCAAAATGAATACTTCTTCTGAAAAATCACTTTAATTAATCCCGCAGTTTATTACTATGGAATTTCCGATTAGGTGATGATCAATGGTGTTTCCTGGCTACATTTCTCCGATTATTTATCATCTATCGAACGAGTGCGATGGATTAACGAAAGCATGCACACTTCTTTATGCAATAAATATTATTTTTTAAATAAAAAATATAAACACATTTTTTGAGAGGGTGCAAGAGCTTATTCTCAGATTCAACGAGGTGGTGACCTCTAAAAAGGTTAAAAACAGCTCCCCTAACGTGCAAATCTCTTCGAATGAGAAGTTTAACAACGCATCTAAAAATTCTTACAGCATTATTTACCTATAACGTTTTTAGATTTACCTTCGAATTAAAAACGAATGTCATTGTGTTGTCTTTTACACAAATATATATAATTATATGGATAATTATGATATAAACATCATGCACATCGACTTGAAAAAATACTTTGTGTGATATGTATTACATTTGACCAAACAGTAAAATGCACGCATGTGACAAATATTGTAATATTATGTTGCGTACTGGAAGAGAAAGGCAGAAGGAGTTCTAATTGGAATCAATCTTTGATCTCCATCATTATCAATAACTATATAATAACTCCTTCCATTAATGTAATGTTTTCTTCCTTGTTTCGAATTATGTTCATTACTTTCATACATTATCGGTGAATTCCCATTAAAAGCGCTTAATTTGCTCTCGTGAGAGTGATTTTTCTTCCCTGATAATGTTTTATTGCCTTGTATTATTTGAGAAGTTTGCATTTTTTTCACGGTCGAATCGATGCCACGGGGATTAACATTTTTCTGTTCCCTCTTTTTACGGTTAATACGATTAATTACGAATGTTAAAATTATCTCTAAAAGAAATATTACCGTTGCAACCCCGTATCCGGTTATGACAACTTTGTAGGTCAACAGGAGATTGGTGTTTCGTAATTGTCTTTCGCTTGACCGTAGATCCACGGGACAAATTTTTGCTAATGGAAGATCCTTTTCTCTTGTATGTTGAATTATTCCGTTTTCCACCAGCCTTAATAACCTGAAGTAAAAGAAATATTCAGCTTTATAGATGAACAGCTTTCAGGGATTGTTCTTCACCCTTGGATCAATGGAGATTTGTGAAAAACATCTGTCGCGAAGTTCGCGAAAGGGTTGCAATTATTTTTTTATTAGATCATCGTATTTGTCTTGTTACATAAGTAAAATATCTGCCAAGGAAATATCCAGAACTGTAAATGACCGATTATTATAAATTTTAGTATGATACAGTTACGTGGAAATATTTGACACGTATTTTTTTCAGGAATGGTCCATGTTGAAGGGGTGCAAACCCCCCTCGAATTTAGTTTTAGAAAACCTATTTGTCATGAATTTTTCATGAATCTACTTTCTTGAAGTATAGCATTAATATTTATCAAAATTCTTCTCTCGATTAAGTGACAAAAGGAACTTACACATCGTTGACTTTATCCCCAACAGTTGAACCATGAGAAAAACCAAAGGCACGATTGGCTACCAATATATTTCCAGGCATTATTACATATGTACAACGTAGTCCATGATCAACCTTATCCCGCGATTTATTTACATAATCTCTGAATAGTAACGTTTGCAGATAATGCGCTTCTGCGAGGAACAACCTTTCTAAAAATCAGAAAGCATAGAAACAAATATTATTTATTTTTTGATATACCTATTACACTGCACATATTGACTGACTATTTGCCATTTATTCAATACATAGATTTAGTACATACTTGTACTAACGGATTCCAATATTGCTTTTGATGGCTCATTATATTTAAAAATGCCTTTCCCCCGCTGAATACTTGTATTTAGTAAACTCAATTCATTCAAGCTGTGCTGAAAGTACAGATTTATTATACTTTGAATTGATATATATAATATAAAGGAAATATTATCGAAACTTACTTGTGAGAGTAGAAAATCGACTATGCGCCCTTTGTACGTAATCCAGCTATATTCCTTTTCAACAATGTCTTCTAAAGAACTAATAGAAAGAGTAAATTGAGGCTTTGTGAGAAAAGCCGTGAGATTTGCCGTGTAAAATGACGTCAAAATTAATATGAAGATCCACCAGGTGGCAAAGAGCATCCGAGTTGAGTCTAAAATTAGTAGCAAACACTTTGCACATACATACTACAAATTATGTACTTATGAATTACGTAATGTGCACTGACTTTAATGAATTAGTAATCCCTTTTAAATAGTAACTATCTCTACATTTTTTATTACCTAGTTTACATTTAATGATTTTTTAAGTAAAATACACAAGTAGAAGTACTTAATTTTCGAAACGATGATTCTGATTTGCCTAAGAAACCTATATATCGTTCTTTACATAGGAGGCCGTTGCCGCAGGTGTTCAGTATGTGTTTTGAATGACTTTTGAATAACACATTGCAACAAATTTGGAAATAAACAGTATTGTTGAAGTAAAAACTATAAGTTCAATGTAGAATATCCTTAGTGATAATTACATTTTTTAGTCTGTGAAGACCCATATCAATTAAGGACATATTCTAATAAAGAACACTCTGAACTGTGACGCAAGATTTTCTTTTTAAGTCCTGGTAGCAAGCATGTTCTCGTGATATTATTAGAAAAATATGCTAGAAGTATAAGGTAAGAGAATGAAAGTGCATGAAGAAAATTTACCTGTCGTAGCAACAATGCTTGTTCCTTGCTTCAGCAAAGAGCTGTAGACGAACCAGAAGCAAGACGGTAGGGTGTAATTTTCAGACTCCGGATTGGACCATAATTTCGCTCTATTAGGATAACAATAAGAAATTAATAAGATTAACAATAAGAAAGCGATAATCTAACTGTGCACATTCTGAAATCTTCTAAAATAAAGATTTAACTTAAGACTGTTTCAACGGTATTGAAATTCCTTCATTTACCGTCCCCGAACGCGTACCGTAGTTAGTGAGAAACATTTCACAAATTTCCCGCTAAAGGTCACGTGAAGGTCAATATATTGCATTTCATTGGATTCGTTTTTTTATAAGCTATAAGACTGTTGCGAAAATATGTAGTATCATTTAAAAAAAATACGATGACCTTGAAATCTCAAAAAAATGACCTTGAGAAAAAATTGGGCCCATCACCGTATTGGCGCCTTCAAACAGAATATTTTCTCCCTCTGACATTTTTTCAACCTTTTTTTTTTAATAATAAATGGTTGTTGCTTGTCTTTGTTTCCTTGGGTAGGTGTGGAGTCTTTTGTCGCACTCACAACTAGCGAATCTGATCCCACAATATGAAAATACAGGTAACCCTCCTATAACACGGTAGATTGGTTCCCAGAAAATGCCGTGTTGTGTACAAAAAGGGGATGTATGTTTCGAAAACTTAATAAAAGCAAACATTTTTTAAAATTTCATATCTCTGAAAGAGGAATTCTCGCCGCGGATAACGCGTAAACTACATACCGCTTTCGCTATAATATTGTAATAACATTATAAATTAGTTAATTATAATTTATCAATGTATTTTCATTGAAAGGCTCTAAAATTCATTATACCTTCTCGCTATTGTTTTAAAGTAATTTAATTTGTAAATATCTTAAACAGAAATCATGTTATCCAGCGATATAGATTTATAATTTTCTTATCGTGTTCTAGCGAAACCGTGTTATAGGATACGGTATTGTAAGCGGGGTATCTGTACTCAATGAATCAGTTGGCCACGAACGACGTGAAAGTAGACAAGGGGTTAATAAAAGATACATATACAGAGTCCGATTCATATTTTTTAGGCCTTGAGTTAACAAAACATTGAAGCCCTTTTCCGAATACATTTTAAAAGTGAAAAGACACACTCTCTATGTAAAATGTTTACTCTAATACGATTTATGATTTAATTGAATCCTCTACAATGCTTAAGATTTTAAAAATAAAAAATAATAATAATAAAAATACATAGTCAAAATATTAAGCATGCAAGTGTTAAATGACCTGATATGAGCAAAGATGTAGATAACTGGTCCCACAAAGATCAAGGAGGCTAAAACCAAAAGCCAAACGGTTCTGTCGAATGGTGCCAAGAGACCTGAACCACTTGCTGATTCTTGCGGCCTTTTCATCAGGGCCGTTAATCGTGTCTCGTCCAAAGCAGTGCTGAATGTACAGTATCGTTGCATTTCCGGCAGAACCGGCAAAAATGCAACCGCTATATCTACTTTCTGTAAAAAGAAATCTCTATTATGTGCAATTCCATGAGATGAAGTCTCCATTATTTGATGTAGAACGAATACAATAATTATTAGATGAACCGGAAAGTAATGACGACCCTCCAAATATATTGCAAAAAGAAATGGATTCTTTGGCAAAAAGCGATTAAATCTTAATACCATTCTTAACTAATTTGCATTTGTATATTTACCTTCTCATAAAGTAAACTGAGAATGCCCGTTTTTTCATTGCCCAGAACGTGTTCGTTCGGTGGAATGATCGTATATGTAAAATTTAACGTTGAGCTAATTAGATCGAAAATATAAAATGCATATCCTTTTCCGATCCATTTTCCATTTTCTTGCTCAATTCCTGAGAATGGCATGTCCTGTAAGAATGAATTTTTACGTCAATTTTCTTCATTTTATCTTTTTATTTGGGATATGTCGAAATAGAGATGTCCTTCATTCATAACAAGGAAATGCAAAATAAGTCTTGTTACAAAATGGTAACAATTACTATATAATTAAATGTCAACATCGCAAAGTATTTAGTTTTCCTGTACTTTAAATTAGTCATAATTTTCCACCTAATTGAAAATATAGTTGGATAACTAAATGTATGTGTAAATTTGTGAATAAATGGGCCAAAAAAATGGTCTGAAATTAAAAATGCATGTAAACACTAGCAAAATATTAGAAAGTTATGTATTTATATGGTTTTAAAATATTTATCTTCCATCACCATACTTTACACGCGTAAACACTTGAACTCGTTTAAAAATTGAAGATGTCCTTGAAAATAATAAGAAATTAATTCTTTTATTGCAACGTATAGCCAATCGAACATTGATCTTTTTTTTTTAATATTTATTTGTCATGTTATCGTAAGTACATGGAAAATCGTGAACAGAGTTTCCTAGTAGCACAAAAATATTGATTCAAGATCTTTTTCAAATGTAGAAAAAATATGTTCTAAGCCACGCTTTTTAATATGATAAAAATATTATTACTGTCTAAGCATAATATAATGCTTAGACAGTTCTAGTATTAAATTAACATAAATTCTCATCGAAACAGAACTTACATTCCAGGATGTTACAGTTATTTGTGCAGGTAATAAATTTGTTTTTTCGCTTTCATTTCCATTCGTCCTGTCAACTGCAAAAGAAAAATACATAGAAGAAATTAGTCGATAGTAAACCGTAATTTAAAATGCTTTTATACAATCGATAGAAGATACAACTGCTAGACATCTTTTTACGGCAGAGTGACGATTAACCCAAATGCTCGCAATTATATTCAAATACAGCACGCCAATATTGGATCAATATTTCTCGGTTTATATTACTGTTATCAGTGACACTCCACACAATGTGTATATTACAAATTTATATCATGGACGGTCTTTTCAACGTTGCATTCAGACATTCAGACATTTGTGAATATTTACATTTAAGGGATACTCCGAAATTAGCTTATATTTTAGCGTTTTCAGAAACTTTCGGACTGTTTTTATTTCAAACAATGCAATGCAAACTGAGTTTAACAGCAGTATATAAGTTTATATCTATTTCCCGTAATAATATGCGCTACATTTTATCGTAGCGCGTTAATCATTTGTCCGAAGATTTTTTCGTGACTGTCTTCTCAATGATTCAGAATTAAATTGCTAAAATAAAAATTGGTCACTGATTCTTTATATGGACCACCTAATTAGAAAGTGGTGCAAGTCCATTTTCTGTTATTTAGAAAAATTAAAGGATAGCATATTTGTCAAATAAATAATATTGATTAACTATGACAATGATTCTATCAATTTTTCAATATGTAATTTAATATTAATTATTTACAAATAAAAGATGTACACTAAATTAAGCATTAATTGTGTGATGTATCATCTTTTTAAAATGGACTTACACCACTTTCAAAATAAAAGGTCCATATATCAAATGATTTAATGTAATATTAACATTATAGGAACAATGTTATCCTATCGCGTATTAATAATATATTCAATTTTACTGGTTTTGTAAAATTTGAAAATTTTATATTCCAGTTAACAAGTCTCGAGTATTATACGTTATTGCAGCTTAAGGAGCAACAATTACTAATAATTCAGTTGCTGGTAAAAAGATAATGAACAGCAAAGAAAATTACAGGGGTATAGATTCATTTTTTTAACACTAAGTCTATGGCAGCCGTTGAATTATCGCGTTTTTATTTGTTTAATAAATGTCTCTTTATAGAGAAGCAATAGAGTGAATATTTCACGCGTATCAGATAATATATTGATTATTTAACTGATTGTACTTTATGTCACTTGATCCCTCTTTTTTTACTGTATTTATTTAATATATTTTAAATCTAACGTTAAACGTTTAAATGAAAAGTTTCTTTCTGTTTCTTTTGCTATTTTAACGGGTTACAAATAGTTCTGGCATCGTAGAATAATCGACAATTTTTACCGCGACGTCTGATATTGGCTTTTACTTTATTAAAGTTATTTATGACATTTTATGGTACAATTATCTCACATTTAAGATATTGTCATTGATTTCAGTATCCTAATTATTGTTTAAGATGTTGTCAATTTACAAAAAATAATTAGGCACAACGTTTTTACAAAACAAAGAATACGTCGTGGGATTCACATGAATAAAAGGATATTCCTTGTGCACTTTGTATTAAAAGGAGTAGCTACACCTATTTCCCAATTTACACGGACGATAAAATCATAATTTTAGTAAAACTAATTAAAACATTGTTAAGATTAATAATAAAATGTGCATAACTCAACGTAATATTTATACATACGTAAAATTAAAGTTAATTAATTTAGCCACTCGATGGCCTTACGTTGCCCTTGAAAGTACTTGATTAAATAGCACAATACCTTGACCACCAGCGTATCCGATACATTGCAGGACGAAGAAAAGCGTCGTAAGCAAAAGCAACGAACTTTGAAGTGACATTCTTCGCAGAGAGGTAGGATGACAGCCGTTCATATTCACGGTAACTCGATGAAAGGAATCATGAATTGACGAAAACCTTGCGCGACACGAGCAACTGTCAGGGTGAATCGATATCGACACGTGTCCTGTCATCCTGACCTGAGTATAAGCTAAACAGTACCAACCCGCGGTATTTACACCTCCTACCCTGTCGCGTCATGCAAACGTCATTTACTCATCGCAACGGAGAAATAAAACTACATATTTGCGGCTAGCGAGGTCTGAGAGAAGTACAGATAAGTCTACTACAACGCGGCAGATACGTTGTTTGAAAATACGGCGTTGTTGACAACTCAACCGGTTAAGTGTGTTAATTAACCCTTTTAGTGCCGGATGACGATATATCGTCCTTAACAATAGTGCTAACAAGTGAGCATCGAAGAGTTAATACTCAGTTGTCGATACAATATCAGTAATTTTATGACAGATAACTGTAAATACATAGTTTATGCTCTATATTGCGTGTTCTATATGAAACTGCCGCCAAATGACAATACTTTTTATTTGCAATAAGATTTGTCATTAATTCAATCAATTTTTTTTCTGTCGGCACTAAATCTAAATCTACTGTAATACTAATACTAAATCTACGGTAGCTGTCAAATTGATGAGTTTCTTTTTGGAAAATTCTCATAGAGAAATAGTAGGTACAGTAAATATGTCACGTGTATCTTATAATATACATCTTATATTATATTATCTTATAATATACAAATTACTTAACTGTTCGTATTTTTGCCTGAGCCTTCTTTTTACAAAATACTTGTTTAACCAGTTGGCTGTATTTGACGAGTATACACGTCGAACCAAATCTCTACTACGCGTAGTATCAACCGCCATTTTGTTTTTAAAATTTTTGAGTTCAGATTCGTAATCAGCGACCCAAAAAACATTAGAATACTAATTTTTGTGCAAAACAATTAATTTTTAAACAAACCTGTCCGCCATATTTAATCTGCCATTTTGTTTTCAAAATTTTTGAGTTCAGATTCGTAATCAGCAACTCAAAAAATAATAGAATACCAATTTTTAACTAAATCCGGTGTGTTTTGAGCCCGTGGTGACGATTTGAAAAAGATTGAAAACTGCGCGAGGTGCGTGAACAGCTAAATTCACACTCTGGACCACCGTAGCTACCTACGGTGCGTTTGACGTGTATACTCGTCGTGTAAAATAAAAAAATACCATTGACTATAAAAACTGGAAATTTTAATAAAATACAATAAGAATGTTATTTGGTGAGATGTTTGTTTTATATTACCAATACAACTGCTATGTATTCTATATGGAGGGCGGCGGTGTGGGGCTTAATTACATATAAATTGCATAAATAATTAGCAGGGTCAAAATGATCCTCCATCGAAAGCAAATTCTCTCCCAGGATGTGCCGTCTGTAGAAATATTGCGATCCATAAATAATTAAGAAATCGGTGTATGACTTGCGAAGTAAGAAAAAATATCACACCCAAATCATTTGGAATCACTTAAAATTAATTTCTGTCTTCAATTTTTCTTGTTTATGCATTTTAATATTTTCTGACAATTCTTAAATCTATAATAGCAATAACCTTCTTAGAAATAGATTGTTAATTTTTTGCCAAATAAAAATGGTACACGTTAAAAAATAAAGTAGACCAAATTATGGTATCGCGAAAAAGATTCGGCGACAAACCATGATCCAATTAAAATCGCAAGTTTCGTGTATAACATTCTTTCATGTTATTACAAATAATGAAAATATTCATAATGAAAAATACAATTTGTTAGATTCTGAGCAAGTAAGGCAGCATGTTAAGCGTTCTCACAACTGGCTAACGTTAATGGTGTTTTCCTTAATGAAGGGAGACATATTGTGCTCACTCTTCGTGAACCTTCTATTGACCTACTGATTTATGTGGCTTTCGAATTGCCGAGGCTGTGATATAATAAATAATAAATTAGGAAGAATTTGCTAGAGGTGATGGGACTTATGAACGCCGACCTAATAGTTTCCCTTTTTTATTCACTATAGCCACAGAAAATGTTCTGCTACGGATTTGCGTGATGGAACGCTATTCTTATCTTAACAAAGATATTTATTGAATAACGGAGAAATAGAATTACTGAATTTTACACTTCACGAACAAAAAGAACACATATTCTTTTATTTTTATTACGGCGTCCACTTGACGATATGGGGGTACGAGCGCCGCATATATGCGGTATCAAAATAATGGCGCACATTTGCCATTTAGAGCCGATGACAACATTTTTCATTATCTATTGATGAAAATGATCTATTGAACATTTTCTACTGATTTTTTTACATATTGGATAAATCATTTCTTAAAACTGCTCTTTGTTGAAACGACATCAAAATGTATGGTCCAATGAACTTCAAACAACAAGACAACTTGTATTTTAATAATTTTGTAAATCTTTTCATATTAAAAATGTAAATATACTTATTACGTTAGAGCAATGTTTGTTTTATTCAGCACAATTGTCATTTAAGACTCAAGTTACGAATCTAAACTCAAAGTTGCAAAAAACAAAATGGCGGATTAAATATCGGGCAATGGCGGACAGGTGTGTCTAAAAATTAATGGTTCTGCCATTGAATCATCAATGTGGACAGAGTTTCTGCTGTTTCAAATACTAATTAATTAATACTAGTAAATATATAATATATAATGGATACGAAAAGTTTGGAAATATTAGATTGTAATTGTTTTAACTATGTTTTTAAACATCGTATTGGGTACATCATTGGGTTTTTTCAGAACTTTAATGATTAAAAATATCCTTCATCCAGTAACTACCTCTATGGTAAATAAAGGTAACAGATTCATACTTTGTAGGAGGGCTTTTATAAGACACTTTTATTTTTAAACTTTTTGTAAGACTATTAAATTATATGCCCCAAGATTAATTTGCTTTGGAGACTCTTTTTCTCTCCCTATTCGGCTAGACATTTTGTTCTAAAACTTGCTGTTTCTGAGATACTTGACTTTTTAAATTCTACTACATTCATTATGGAATTTACTCAAGGATATGTTCACTATGTTAAGAATAAACAAACAATGAATAATAAATGTCATAAAATATCTCAAAAACAATAAGTTTAGGACAAAACCTTTGTACACTTAAACTTAGAAAAACAGGAAGATGACTTCGTCATATTTTCTGTGCTTCCACTTGCAAGAATAATATTTATACCATTCATACCATATTGTATAATATTAGATATGATATTATTCTTCATAGAATTATAGAGATATAATCGGATTTAGTATATGCACACAAATTATATAGGTTAAAGAGGATTTGAAGGTTAGGGGTTAAAGCAATGGTGGTCAACCTGATTCCTACCGCCCAGTAGCGAGCGACTCATACTTTTATGGTCGTTGGTTGGGATTCAGTCCTACGTAGAATCACTCTCTTCCTTTTTAATTCATTTGACTTGTTAAAAACATTGAAATAGAGATTTTTTAGTATATTAAACTACAGTAAATCTACTACTCCTCTACTTTATGTATTTTATAAAGTTACTTCCTTACTTTATAAATCACCATTACTGCAGTACCGTTGTGCCCTTAGAAAATTGACAAACCAGTTATCCTACTTTTCAACTTGTTCGCTACCATATTCTCCGGGATAAAGCTCTACTACAGCTTAACATTTTTTCAATATCATATGACATCAATTGGAATCAATTTTACGTACATACATTTAGAACATTCTAAAAAAGTAAAGTAAACGTTCTTTTCAATTTACACAAACACCTCACACACATGTCACATTCAATTACAAGAAATGGCTCATAGAATAAAAAATATTTAAAAATACCATTTTCCAATGCGAAGTAGATTTCAATTTGTATGATAAATTTCAAAACCTTTGTCAAAACATCCAACAACGGAAATTGTCCAAAACCATCTGTAACATATATATGATGTCTGGATCTGTCAAGAAAAGGAAGTGTCATATAAATATGTCATTTGACAGCGAACGAGTTACTGTATTATCAAATATTCACATATTCGAACTTTCACGAAAAACGTCCAACTTTCGGAGCAACAACATAGGTTGGTATGCCGCCTAATATTCGCGCTCCAACAAAAGCTGCGCATGCGCAATCAACTCAAGCCAATCGCGTTGTCGTCGTTATCATCGCGTCGTCGTGTCGTGTCATATTTGCGTCGTGCTCATCGTACTCGTTTCACGATACGTAGCATGTATCGATGTACATCAGTGTACGTATCAATCATTTGACAACTAGAGTTTAGCGCGCGCATTACGTTCAACGTTTTTCCCTTCGTTTCTCAGCCATACTTCTATGGCCTTCCATACAGAAAGACCTTTTCCATTGATATGCACTTTTTACAGTATTGTGCACCGATTCGTGACAAAGCGCGGTTCGGTCTAAAAGAGTTAGTAACGAAGGTGTCGTGATGTACACTAATAATAACGAAACTACATTAATGTGGTCAGAGATGACATTTTTCCATCTTTTCTGGACAACGCGGAGTTAAATTCTCAAGTCGGTGGATAGATAGATAAATAGATAAGTAGATAGAGAACGAGGAGAAAGAACATAGAGGAAGAGAGTGACGAGAGGAAAGAAAAGGAGTTTCGACGGTTCTTTGTGAATTGGAAATCGTGAAGAAAAGACGGCCGATCGATGTCTTATTTGTGATGGGAGTGCCTGCGCGGGGAGCACTCGCGGCGATCGTTGCCATAACCGCGTTTGCTGTCTATTTCAACAGCCTCAGTTGCGGTTTTGTCTTTGATGACATTTCGGCAATCAAAGACAATCGAGATCTAAGGCCTCATACACCCCTTAAAAATGTCTTTTACAACGATTTTTGGGGCACTCCAATGCACAAGGTAAATGAAACGATATCAGCGCTTCCGACTTCCCCTTCTCTTTTGTACTATACCCCTTCGTGTATTGATCCATCAGACTCTTCTCCTCCTTTCCTTTCTCTTTCAATTCATGCCGATTGATTCCGATCTAATTCTACCTTCCTTCGTTCAATATTTATTATTTAATTTTACTCAGTATTTTTTATCCACAAATTAAACTCTCGTAATTTCCAACAACTAGATTTCGTGTCTGACTAGATAAGCCGGTTGTATTGGAAAAATTGTTGACGAGTTTCTTTAGATTTTGTTCATGTTTCTATTTATTTAAATGCTGCTCGTTTGTCATTCCTAAGAGAAAATGAGACTGGAATTTGGAGCAGTTATTCAGAAATATTCACTTTCGAATGCACTGGGTCTGATTATACTGTCGAAATTAAAAATTGTTTATTTTATTTGTAGTCATAATATTTCGAATTGTTCTCAAATATTTAATCGTATATTTAATTGAAAGATTAACATGTTAAGAGTTATATCGGCCATTATCATACATAATGCATTTGGCAAAATATATGATAGTAAATTGTTTACAATGATCATTGCTAGAATTATGGAGAAATTGTGAATTTAATTTATTGTTTAACTAACGTAAATAATGCCGTGTACATGTTTTTGTATTAATATCAATTTCTCTCCTAAATAAACGAAATATCTTTGATATTTTATGAGTTAATATAATATTATAGAATTCTAAAAATGTTATAACTAATTTTTGATATTCTTTTTGGATTAATTCATAATTTCTGGAATTCGAAGATATTTTATTTGTGGTAGATGTTTTTCATATTTGCATTTTTAATCCAGAATTCTCTTTATAAAAAATTAATATCTAGTACCTAATTGTTCTTCAACATGCAAAAGCTTCTATTCACATTTCTTCCAGCAATTTTAGTCTTTGGGCAGTTATATTTATTTGATGTTAAAATACATTTCCTAATTAAGAGTCAATAATAATATAATTATCTAGGTTTTATCCTGTAGTTGCTATACAAAAAACAACTGTGCTAATGAAGACACATTTTTTTATTAAGAGGCTTAATCCAAAAATTATGATCATCTAAACCAACAAGTTATGGCACCCAGATGTTTTATGACTTTCATATATTTCACCCAATATTAACAATACCTGTAATACCTGTACTTTTATTACTGTCAAAGTTCTGTATAAAATATTTAATATAGCAAATATAATTTTTATTTATGTAACATCTTATAGTCTGAATTTGTTATTTGGTTTAATATTTTCCATTTTATGTTAGACTTGCATTTAATTTGTTTGTATGGTATTAACTCTAGATCTATGAGTGTTAAATCTGTTATACTAATCATGTTAAATATGCACTTTGAAAAAAGAGGAATCAAAGGGTGAGAAACATTATCAGGAAAGTAATTTGAGTATTACAAGATACATATGGAGTATCTAATGTATATTAAATAAGTATTAAAAAAAGAGCAATTAAGGGGTGGAAAGATAATTGGTTAAATAATTTGTATTGTAGTATACATGTGAAATACTGACTGTAATGCTTTCCTATGAGCTTGTCAACTTTTTATAATAAAGTAGGGGGCCAACCAATTTGACAGCATCCATAGATGTAGTGTTAAATATTATTAGTAGTTTCAATAATTGATTATTACAGTTTTGTATACCTGTTGCAAATGGTTTTATACTATGTAGTAAAAGTAACTTTTTACATTGTCTGGTACTCAATGAGAAAATAAAAATGGAATTACAAAAGATGATTATTCACAATCAATATGCCTTTCACCAATAAAAAAAGATATATGAATTTTGTCACACAGGAGCAATCGCACAAATCATACAGGCCATTGTGCGTTCTCACGTTTCGATGGAATTACCTGATTCATCAATTAGATCCTATGGGTTATCATCTATTAAATGTTATTCTACATGTTGGAGTATGTCTATTATATTTCAGGTTTGTACTCCTTTTATAAATTACTTTTATTTGATGCATCGATTTCATCATTAACATGTTTGCCCCTTAGTGCCATTCATTTGAGTTCCTTGCAGAGTCCAAATTTAACTTAAACGAGAAGAACGTCACCTATATCTGAGTTGTAGGGCTGTCACAGGAGCATGTCCAGTACTCAAATATGAGTGACATTCTTCTTGTTCAAGTTGAATTTGGACTCCGTGATGAACTCAAATGAATCACACTGAGGGACAAATATGTTAAAGAATGTCACTCCAATTGTTTGAAAATGTTTATAATTTCAAATCATTACATTGCAGGACTTGCTTGATGTTTCTGTCAGACTCTGCAAGTTTTGTGTCTTCCCTCTTGTTTGCCGTCCATCCTATACATACGGAGGCAGTAAGTTGGATAAATCATATTCCACATCGATCGAATCGATCGACGTTACCTGAAAATTACTCGAGAATACTATTTTACGGTTATTTCTAGTCACCTTGAGCTCCACTTCAACAACAATGACACAATACCGTGTTCAGACTTGAAAGGTCGACGTCGAGCGATCGATCGCGTCGTAGTAACAGTTGCTATCTCGTGATTAAATACATTGTCAGCGGATAATCGTGTATTAAGGTTACAGGAGTGGTTGGAAGAGCAGAAACCTTGTCTTCTTTATTTTACCTAGCGGCTTTAATTACGTACACTAAATGTTGCAAAAGTAAAAGATCCACAGGTAAGAAATACTTTTCTGCTACAAAATTTAATAGCTTCCTTTAAATCTATGCATTTTTCAATGCAGTTCAAATATTTTATATTAAAAAAAAAATCTTGTAGCTAATGTATAGTCGAAACGTAATTTAAAGAGAAAAAAATCAAACTGTATGCTATACACAGTGCATTTCCAGGTGATAAAATAAAGGTAGATCTCCCTGTTTGGTCATGAACAGACTTTCTTTAAAACAGGGAGATCTCCCCATTCCATTGGCCAAGTGTTACTGCTACAAGACATGTTTATACTTTTCATCCTCATTGCTGAATATGCCAATGTTATATTCACTCTGTCTTTATCTTTCTTCTTTTTTATTATTAACATACATAAGAAGTAGAGAGGATTTGTTTTGATGCTCTGGAAGTTACATATACTCCTAATTGTTTGAATCCATTGAATATAAATGTTTGATATTGTTACAGGCTGGCAGTCCTTGATGCTATCTATGTTTTTTGTTTTCACGGCTATGTTATGCAAAGAACAAGGAATAACAGCCACTGCAGTCTGTGTGTTGTATGAGATTTTCGTTGTTCAAAAGGTAATGTTTATTTACAACTAACACTTCTTAACACCTTGCCATACAGTAACGTGTGATGATTCAGTCAATGGAATAGTGAGTCTCAAATTGATCAAATTATTTCTACACTATTGAAACAAGGAGTTAACGGCTTCACCTACGATTTCTTTTGCGATTGTATCTACGATAATTCTGGATTAAATTGGTAAAATACTTAAAATTAATTTATAATAATTCATATTGAATGCATTATTAATATTCTAATTGTATCGACTCGTGATTGATTGATATTTTGATTGTTTTGATTAACCGAGTGTCACTCGATATTGTATGGAATGGTTAAGAAAAGTCTTTTCTTAAATCTAATCTAAATATTTTCTTGAACCGAGTACTACATGTGAAATAATTCGTTAGGTTCGAGCGATCGACATTTTTTTAACGTTGAAGGCAGTGTTTGGTGGAAAAAAAATGTCACTCACATGGTCAAGTGAGGGTACAAAACGATTGACTGCTCTTACTCTCGTTACATTTGGTTTACTTATTCTGCGACTACATGTAATGGGATCCAAATTACCTGTATTTACTAGGTATGTGTTATACATCTCATATCTTCTACATTAATAACGATTCATATAAATCGATTTTTATTAATTTTAATGTTCTAATGCCATTAGTGGATATATATAATACCACGCAATATTTTTTATAATCTTGGTAGTAAAGTTATTTTGTTTAGAAAGCCAACCAAAGATTTTAACTGGCGTTGGTAAAATAAATTCCACAGGCTGTGCACAATGTATACATTCTTTGTTAATGATAATTGCTTTGAATGAAATACAGATTTGACAATCCTGCATCAGTTGCTGCAACACCAGTTAGACAGCTTACATATAATTACCTTGCGGCAGTTAATTTGAGATTATTGTTTCTTCCAAACGATCTCTGCTGTGATTGGACTATGGGAACGATACCGTTGATAGAAAACTTCACCGATCCTCGTAATATTGCTATTGTTGCAACTCACACTATTGTTTTTGGACTACTTTTAACGGCGGTTTTAACACACAATAGACAAACCTCCATCATATTAATAATGGTTTGTATCGAAATTAATCCTTCTACATAAAACAGTTTAAGCTATTTTGTACATGATTTCGCTGGTAGTTAGGTACTCTTTACATTAAAGGGTTTAGCTCTAATTTTGTTTTTTCCACAAATTGTATGATCCTTTACGTCAGTTAAAAAATTAGAATTTAATTTGTAACCCTTCTGCGAATTCTTACGACGCGTTTCTTTTTCTTTTTGAACGAATGTCCACTGCCCAATTCATTATTTTTTTATCATTTGCTGCCCGCAGTTGTAATATACATATATAATTAATAATGCATGGAAACTTGCGTTAATTTTCATAGCATAGATTAATGACTACATTGTCAAATTTGTTCTTTTCATAATTGATACAGAGTTTGGCTATGATGATCCTCCCATTTTTGCCCGCATCGAATCTCTTTTTCCCGGTTGGATTCGTAATCGCAGAAAGAGTATTATATGCTCCTTCAATGGGATTTTGCATGTTGATTGGTCACGGCTGGAGTATTTTATGCGACAAAAGGTAAATTGAACAAAATCTTTATTCTTTATTAATTAATTAACTCTTTGCACTCGGTGACTTCTCGGACATTAACTATCAGCAACTCGACGGCATTTTACCGCGAAAAAGAAGATGTAGTACAACGCTTGTAATATAGGTACACATGCTCTTGAAAAACCTGTACATAGGCCTAAAAGTTGAGCGCGTTTCGTGAGATTGTTAGAGCGATATCAGTTGTTCGTATTGTTCAAATGCTCTGGTTTTTTTCGACATGAAATCTGCAGAGATTTAACGGATAATTACCGAAATATCATTTCATCGCTAATATATATTAATTCTAGTAATAAAGGAATAATAATATTTATTTTCTTTTATAAGAATGAATTTAGTTACATTATATCCTATAATTTCATTCCACAGATTTAAAAAGCTAACACTATTTTTACTAATCACCCTTTTGGCTGCTCATACGACGAAAACATTTGTCAGAAATTACGATTGGTTGGATGAATATTCCATTTTTATGTCAGGATTAAAAGTAAATGATCGCAATGCTAAATTATTTAACAATGTGGGCCATGCACTGGAAAGTCAAGGACGATTTAAGGAAGCATTAAATTTTTTCAATATGGCTGTACAAGTTCAAGGTGATGATATTGGCGCACACATCAATGTAGGTAGAACTTACAATCACCTTAAAATGTTTAAAGAAGCCGAGGATGCATATTTAAAGGTAAGCTGTAACAGTTTCGCTTGTGAAAGCGAAAAAAAATTAATATTTAATTAATTACATTGTGTGGCCTTGTTACACAATCTAGAAAATGCTGAATTTCGTAGGGAGATTTATATTAACGGAAAAGATTAAAGTCTATATAAGTTGAATTTCGATCTGTAGATTTGTAAAATCGTGACTTGTAAAAATAAAAAATGTTTTGTTTGGAAACACTTTGGTGTTTACATTTTAAAAAATATAACGGGGTGCCAATTCTTATTGTACCCGTGTCAAATATTATATTAAAGGTTTTAGCACAGCGACGGCGAACCTTTTTAGAAATGGGTCAAATTTTGTTTAGTATTTTTTTTAAATAATAGCTCGTGGCTCACTAAATCACTGGAGTTGTTTGGAAAGGGGGAATAAAGGGTAATTAAACACTACTTCTTTTTAGGCAAAGTCTTTGTTGCCAAAAGCAAAACCTGGAGAGTCTTACCAGGCACGAATAGCACCGAACCACTTGAATGTCTTTGTAAATTTAGCTAATTTAATAGCAAAGAATGCTACTAGACTGGAGGAAGCAGATCTGCTCTACAGACAAGCTATTAGTATGCGTGCTGATTATACGCAAGCATATATTAATCGGGGCGATGTATTAATCAAACTTAATCGTACCAAAGAAGCCCAAGAAGTGTACGAACGAGCTCTCTTCTATGACAGTAACAATCCAGATATATATTATAACGTAAGTACTTCATGTTTTCACATGTAGTAAAGCTTTCTCAAAATATTATATAAACTGAAAGACACCGTATAAACATAGTTTGAAAACTAAAAATTTGTACTTTCATATGATCTGTTGAAATATCCTATATTTTCTTCACTAAGATTCTTTCCATAGAAATAATATGCAATTTCTTTCAGTTTTAAAAGAGAGGTTCATATCTGTTATTTTTTATTATTTCACGTGTACGTATGATAACTAGATAAAATAAATGAAATCTCTTTCTTATTGGAAACTACTAGATTGGATTTGAAAAGGGTTAAACAGCTTTAACAGATTTTATTTAAAATTGTGTCTTAAAAAAAGATGAAGAAGTATTGAATAAATTACGAACAAATTTAGGTTTAAAGTGATTGATAATAATAAAACAGGTCAGCAGAATGAAAACCACGCGTTGTTACGATAAAAGTGGGAGATCTCAGCATTCGGTCATCAACCGATTTTAAAACGGAGAGATCTACTCAAACGGTTGTTTAAGTGTTAATATATTATATAATAGTTATTACTAATACTGACATCATACTTTTTCTTAATAAAGCTTGGAGTTGTATTTCTGGAACAAGGAAAAGCGTCTCAAGCACTAGCATATTTAGACAAGGCATTGGAATTCGATCCGGAACACGAACAGGCACTATTGAATTCAGCTATATTGCTGCAAGAGTTAGGGCGAGCAGAATTACGAAAAGTTGCCAGAGAAAGGCTTCTAAAACTTTTAAGAAAGGTATTCTATTTAAATCAATATCTTGTTGCATTTAATCCCTTCCTGTATTCCAGATAATCTCTACTTGTAAGAAAAATCTAAGATATGTCTTCATAGATCATTTTATCATTTAGGATTCCAACAATGAACGAGTGCATTTCAATCTGGGAATGTTGGCTATGGATGATCATGACAGTGGCAGTGCTGAACGCTGGTTCCGGAATGCTGTTGCATTAAAGGAAGATTTTCGATCTGCGTTATTTAATCTGGCTCTACTACTGGCGGATGAACAGCGTCCGCTCGAAGCTGCACCTTTTTTAAATCAGCTTGTCAGATTTCATCCTGATCACGTGAAAGGCTTGATACTCTTAGGTGACATCTATATAAATAATATAAAAGACTTGGATGCTGCAGAAAATGTAAGTGCACAGTTCATATTCTCTCAAAATTAACAACGAACCATTTATAATGGTTAATTGTGGTACGAATGGATTTTTCGCGTGACCGACCTACAAAATGTTACTATTAGCCCACTAAAAGAAGTCACTTGATAACTGGCTTGCTCGGATTCTCCCGAAGGATGGAGACATCCCTTGTTTTTGCGTCATTTTTTATTTTAATTGATGACTGGCCGAAAAAACCACGCATTACGTCGTCATGGAAATGACGAAATAGGTGTTTGTTTTCGGTTGTCATTCTCCCTTGCCGCGCACCACATAACAAATGATTTCTTTTCCCTGACGTACGGTAAAATGGTGTTTCTTATGCCTTGAAATAAATATCCTCGTTTAACCGTTTCAATCCTACAAATTGCTATAAGTTAATATGATTATGTAATTTTATTAAAATATTTCTTTCTTACAGTGTTATCGTAGAATACTGCAATTGGATCCAACAAATATACAAGGTCTGCACAATCTATGTGTGGTAATGGTGGAACGTGGAAAATTAGGTCTTGCAGCACAGTGTTTGGAACGTGCGGCAACTTTGGCTCCTCAACAGGATTATGTACATAGGCATCTTGCTATTGTAAAAGCTCGCATTAATCGCTTACCCCCGGAACAACGCGACGCTGAAATATTCGATGACTCCTTTTGGCAAACAGGACCGAAGGAGAGAAATTTTAATGCAGGAGATTCTGCGAATGGTAACGGTATTAATGGTGTTGGAAATGCTGGAAATGCTGGAAACGCTGGAAATACAGGAAATACTGGAAACGTGGGAAATAGTGGCAGCCAAGTATTGGGAAACACAGACCCTGTTTTCTCAAAGCATCCAGCAGTTGATCACAATCACATAGGAAATAAGAAAAGCAATATAGATTCCTTGAATAATCATATAATACATTTGAAAAATCCGGTGAAATCTGCGAGAACCTCGCCGAACAGAGTGAAACAAGAGTTAAGAAAGGAGGAAGTAGATTCAAAAAAAGGACTTGTGAGCTCGACTAACGCGTTGGAAACTTCTTCGGAGAGTGTTTTCGGTAACAGCGTGAGTGCGGATGCGACGGAATTGATGATCGATCGGGAACGTGCCACTAAGACAATTAATTCTGAACGATTTGATCGAAGCACGCCAGTTCTTCCTGGCAGCGAAAGTCGCGCCGAAACCATACACCAAACAAAAGATACTGCACTATCATAGTACTAACGTCGAGCTCGCCGAATATTGTGTAAAGTTATATTCTACATATAACGGAAGATTATGGTGGTACAGTCGTATAGAGCTAATGTGTGAATATAAAATAAATACAGAGTATTGTTTTATATGCTGTACGAATAGGACGTTTTATAAAATATATTTAAAAAACGTGTATACCGTATCTCTTTTATTTCCCGTTGAATCACATCCTGACATTTACATTATTCTTTTCTAACGCAATATTGCATTATCGCAAAACTACGGTAGTTCTCTTACAACGCCGTATTCTTACGACGCGGTTTCCATATTACGCGGTACCAATTAATCCAATTTGTATTACAACTGATTTCTTATAACACGGTTCCCCTATAACGCGGAGTGAAAATTGCGAGTCTTCTTATAACGTGGTACGAATTAGTCTGATTTGTATTACAGGTGTGTGCCACACCAATTCTCATTTATAAATTCATGCAAACGCAGTTACAAGAATTATTAGCAATGTGAAAATGCAGTATTGTTTAGATAGAAACATTGTACGGCTGATGTAGGAACCTATATTATCAACACTATGAATACAAGGCCTGCGTCACTGAGGGCGGCAAAATTGATATCGTGTCATGGAATTTTTATCTAATTCGATTTCAATTGATTTATCAACGTTGCTATGAAAAAGTCATTGCTTCCTTTTTTAAGAGCTTCTTCAACATTTATATAAAATAATAATATACATACGCAACTATTAACACGTTGAATGTCACGTATGACTGTCAAACGATAATATTAAGGAACTCGTTATTATATTCAATATATAAATGTTGCTATTCAAATAGAAAAGTATTGCTTAATGCATATCCATTTTTACCTTTAAAATTTTCTTTCTAAAGCAGGAAGTCCGTTTATTTGATCGCCGCATTGATCTTGGAGCAATTCCACCTGTACTCCTGCCCTTACAGTCGAGTGATTTTCTATTGGCTTGCCTTTAGCTTGTCAGGTGCGAACCTATTGGCACGAGCATGGTGGCGCATTTGATCGCCATTCGTATTTAACCGCTCGCGATGATAATATGGATAGTAGGCCAAGGGGTTGATAAAACAATGTATCTTCTAATATCTAATAAATATCAACCTTTTCGGTACAAGCACCGGATATATTCGGCGCACGGACACGCAGATCATCAGATGGATGCCGGATATATCCGGCGCTCGTACCGAAATGGTTAAAATGCGGGTACTTCAACTGTTTGAACATTTGGTTTCAATACTTTGGGGTGAAATTAGTAGTTTGGGTTGTTATATGCTTTGAAATTGAGAAAATTAACACTGAAGAACGAAAAGATAACTACCTGAAAGATCTAAGCTGTGCGTGCACACAGTGGAAATGTGAAAATGGGATCAAGATACTTGATCGACCTTGTCAGTCACGTGACGCTAATGTCATTGAAAACAATTGTTCAGAAATAGAAAACTAACACACTAGGATTGTTTGGGTCGTTGATTACGAATTTGAAATCAAAGTTTTCAAAAACAATGTGGAAGAATCAATATGGCTGACCACTGTGCGCAGTCCAAGTCATCTGCGGGATCCAAGACGCACGATCCAAAGAATTAGGTGTGCTTCTAAAAACGCGCGTTGCGACTACTTAAATCCAAAGCCTCACTCATTGTTAGTATATTCTAACATATGTTAGTAGTATTTATTCAAATGAATAAAACTTCCCTTACCCATCATAAATTTATGTATGCATAAAGCCGAACTTTCTGCACAGGTCAAAATATCAACGTTAAAAATTTCTATCATAGAATTGCATCTTATGAGTTCTAATTGGTTCTTCGACTATTCATTTTACGTGGGATAAAATCATTTATTTAACAAACTAATGATAAGGTCTTTTGTCAAAATCATTGTTCGGACTATAGGTGAAGAAATCGATAGATCAGGAAAATTCCGTGAAATAAGATACCACCTTCCCCTTGTATTTGGCATATGATAAAGAGAAGTTGACACATGCACACACATAATGTGCTTAATGAGCACGTCTCTCTTGTTCAATATTGCTAGAGACATTTTCACAGCCATATAAGGAAGGCGATCGCCTTGGCGAACAACATAACGTGTTTGCTTGCATCCATGAACAATCGTATTAACGGAAAAGGTAAGTACGCGTCTCAATGCACCTACTCTTAATTACTGTTAACAGTAATCATTTATCTGATTACGTATTGTCCAATTTGTACCCTGTACTTTTCTCCTACGAAATATTAATTTTGACCCACCAAATATATTAAAAAACAATAAATAATAATTATTTATCATTTTATATTGCACTACTTAAAAACAGTCATATTTCCACTAATTTTTTCATTGTCTATTTTCTTAAAATACAAAAGAAAATTAACAAATGAGCTCGGCGAATGACAACCGAAACCTAAACACTTATTTCGTGTAATCGTTGGAATATGATGACATAAAAAGTAATTTCTAACGTACCCAGACAGAATGGAATATTGCAGCAATATTGCAGCAATATTGCCGTGCAACATTAAACGTTGCAGGGAATATTGCCGCAACATTGCCGCAACATTGCTGCAATATTCCTATGTCCGCCTCTTTGTAGCTTGCAGGAATATTGCAGCAATATTGCCGGGAATATTGCAGCAACATTGCAGCAAGATTGCCAATGTTGCAGCAATATTGCAGCAATATTGCGAACGTTGCAGGAATATTGCGAACGTTGCGGGAATATTGCAGGAATATTGCGAACGTTGCAGGAATATTGCGAACGTTGCGGGAATATTGCAGGAATATTGCGAACATTGCAGGAATATTGCGAACGTTGCGGGAATATTGCGAACGTTGTAGCAATATTGCTGGAATATTGGTTGGATGAACAAACATTTATTTGTGATAATTGCATTTATTCAATAGAAAAAAAAAACATTTTGAATTTAAAAAAAAACGAAGTAATATTGATTTGTTACTGGAGTTTACGCTTGATGTTAATAATTATATTATCTTGTTTATTTGTTCCGAATTGCCATCGGTGTCATCGGATAACTGGACGTTCTTGAATTCTCGAACGATTTATTCTAAAGTTTTGGACTGGGAAAGCCACTTTGCAATGGGATTTTTTTTTCTTACCTTACTCATACCTTTTTACCCACGATGGGATTCGAACCCTAGTCTTTTCCGTGCGAACCCAGAACGTTGCCGCTACGCTACGGCAGCTCTTGATGTTACGTTCTACAGTTCCACTTAAATATGGCAATGAAACTTTAATTGCAAATATCTTAAAAACCATTGAGTGTTTGCCCCTATAATGGGGTATATTCATCAATGTTGAGCATACATTTCAATGTTGCCATTGCAATGTTCCCGCGGCAATATTGCGGCAATGTTGCGGCAATATTGCGGCAATGTTGCAGCAATGTTGCAGCAATGTTGCGGCAATATTGCGGCAATGTTGCGGCAATGTT
The DNA here is from genome assembly GCA_910591515.1 of Cerceris rybyensis. Taxonomy (NCBI): domain Eukaryota; kingdom Metazoa; phylum Arthropoda; class Insecta; order Hymenoptera; family Crabronidae; genus Cerceris; species Cerceris rybyensis. Next base: position 6,922,916 of record OU342802.1, on the reverse strand, counting down.
GCGGCAATATTGCAGCAATGTTGCGGCAATGTTGCGGCAATGTTGCGCTGCAATATTGCCACTGCAATGTTGCAGCAATGTTGCGGCAATGTTCCGCTGCAATATTGCCACTGCAATGTTGCAGCAACATTGCTGCAATGTTGCCAATATTGTGCAAGATTCGCAATATTGCTGCAATATTGCTGCAATATTCCAGTCTGTCTGGGTATATACATTAACAATTTAACTTTCTGATGAAACAATGGTTTTGGTCTGCTAAGTTATCTTAATATTCAAAAATGTCTTCGTCCGCGAAGGATGACAGAGATGTAACTCGTGTGAACAGTATGCCAATAAAGAGATTAATATGATGAAAGAATCGACTGAAAATGCGAATAGACAATTTTTCGCGGTATATAGAAGGAATTTAGATGGAAAAGATTAGATAATTGTTCTTGGTTGATCTTCAGGTTTCGAGGAACAATATGGCGGAAATAGGAAGTGCGAGGGACACCCCCTCTGGCGAACTAAAGTTTCATGCGCCGTTAGATCTTTTATGACCGGTATATACAGTCCGACAGCTGAAAGATGGCTAAGGAATGGAATGCGGGTCTAATTCGTCAGGCAACAAGAGCTGTGCCTCCACCTACACATGCACTTAATTCGCTTTCAGTTATAACGCGCTATTAGCTAAAAGAATTAATACGTTCAAAGTGAACCAGAATTTCAAATGTTTTGGGACGAAAATAGGCGTTGTGAACGACAACCCCTCTGGTCGAACTAAACTACTGCGCGCCATTAGGTTTTTTGCGGCCGGTAGTATTAGCACTTTACCGATCGGTAGCCGATTAATCGGCACTTCAGGCCCAACGCTTTTGGACTTTTAACTAATTAATTAGTCGCTACGGCAATTAAGAAATTATTATTTTTCATCGCGGTTAACTGTGCCAAGGACTCAGTGAAGAAACCTTGCAATTGTCGAAGAGATATCAGTATCAAGGAAATATTTGCGTGCAAGTAACCGATCAGAAGTGGGTAGGATGTTAAAAAATACCGGTCGGTAAAGTGTTAAGACAAAAAATAAAAAGCTTTAATAATTTATCTTGATAATTACAAGAAAACGAAGAAAACTGGACCTAAAGAAATACATTCTTCTCGAACAGTAACGATTTGTGCAAAACTAAATGAAAAACTATTTTTCTGATCAAAAATTAAAAAAGAAAAATCACGTAATAATAAGGATCAGAAAATGTCAATTTTTACATTAAATACGCTTCAATATAAACATACGAGAAAAGTAGCAAAATTTATAAAAATAACAAATTTTAAGTAGAAAGACTTCAAAGATTTCTGCTCCGCAACGTCCTGGTTGTTCAGGACACTTTTCACAATGGTAACAAATTATGAAATAAAATTGAAACAATAATAATAAGAAACAAAACGTAAAAATATATAGCATAGAGTAAAATGAGAAAAAAAAATAATATAAATTATAATTGATATTAATATTAATCTAGTAACATTGTGAGGTATTGATTTACGTATTTTCTTTGTTCGATTTCCTCTATGTGGTCGTTATATATTACATACAAACTATTTTTTTTTAAATGAGTTGCAAACATTATATTTCATAGCTACTTGTGGAGGTTCCAAATATTCTTTTTATGCGATTTCTATTATGCATTCCCTGCACAAAATCAGTTCTTGTTTTAACGTGTTGCAAATAACATATTTTATAGCTATTTATGAAGTTTTAGGATATTTTTTTATATGGACGTTTACGTGTACACTACTCAGCACGAATTTGAATTTGTAATTAGTCTAAGTAAATTAAAAAGTGAATTACTCTATAATCCTCAGTTTCTGTTAGAAATATCCGATTTTTGTAAAGAACGTGGAATTACGTAAAAACTATAAACGATAAGAAGTTCAATCTTATCTTAAAAGATAGAAGAAAACATGTCGAATATGTTGACGAATTACTAAATATAAATTATTAAAACAGTTATTTTAAATAGTTGCAAATTACTGACAAAATTTAGAAAAAACTACCGATGAAATTTAGAGAAAACTACGGATTCTGTAGATTTCGAAGAATTCCGACAGATCCACACGGTTCCTATTTACCGCGTGAACCATTTTTTCAAATGTATCGCAAAAAATATATTTCACAGCTACTTATCAAATTTCAGGATATTTTCTTAATACGATTTCTTTTATGCAAACAAAAACAGATTTGAGTGTAATTGATAATAAGAAAAAAAAGTAAGCAGAACGAAGGCTACGCGTTGTTAAGGTAAAAGTGGGAGATCTCTGCGTTCGCTTACCATGCGACTTTATTTAAAACTGGGAAATCTTCCCATCCGGTTGGCTAAGTGTTAAGTAAGAAAAAGTTGGTGCAACGAACTTCGTATCGGAACGTTAAATGGAAAGTGCTCATTGTAATTTATATCTCCCGATTTTGAACGATTCGAAAGGACTATGGCTGATCACTGGATAGACCGTTGGATTCTCAAACGATCCTGGAAAGCAATAGTCTAAAGTAGAAAGAGAGAGAAAGATAAACAGAGAGAGGGGGAAAAAGAGTGAGAAAAAGAGAAAAAACACATAGCGGTAATAGATGAACGTGAGTGAGAGAAAGAGAGTTGGTCCAGGAGTCTTCTGATATTTCAAAAAATTTTTTTTTCACGAATGTGCTTATACCTACTGGTGTGATGTAAATAATTAATTCTTTTTTGAAGTTTCAATGCACCTAGTACATGAAAAATACAAATTTGTGGTATTTGAAAATTTTCTAATTCCAAAATATGATCTTGTAATTAATTTTTTCGTGGACAATTGAGATGGGTGACTATATTTACCATCGGTTCACAGTGTGCGTGAAACGTTGGGTTATTATAGTCACCGCTAAGAGCAAAAAGGCTAACAATAAGCCGTTTTTCGATATTATATCTATGTAATGACAGTAGACAAAGCACAAAAGTGATTAATTGTCCCGACAATTGAAATACTTTCACGCCCAAAGCAAAAATTTCCTTTTTCGACATCTTTGAAATGCTACTTTCGTGTGGACTTATTTATCATTTTTTTTCTAATATATGAATCGTTTATTTTGTGTTCGTTTAACTCTTTGAGGCACAGTGGGATGGAAAGTGTCCCACCTTTTTGATGCGCGAAGATGCATGGTGGGACATTTTCGGTCCCACCTCGAAAATTTATATTATTATATAACTTTATTAATAAATATAAACCAACTTTATTCAATCAAAAGAAGAAAAAAATGTATGTGCAACATGGGTCATTTTATTTTCAGAATTCCTATGCCTTAAAGAGTTAAGTGGTGTAAGTCAATTTCTTTTTTAAATCAGACATCACATAATTTCAGTGTATACTTTTTCTTTATATGTAGTTAATATTTAATATCTTAAAAAATGCCAATGCTTCGTTCAATTAAAAATTGGTCAATAAAATGAAATTGTGTAGCAATTCAATTTGCTTTTAAATTTTCGTGAAATTCGCCTAAAAGGAATTTATATAAATGAATTACACATTGACAAATTCGTAGAAACGTTGCCAGACTTGTCACAATTAGTATCAACTGGTTATACTAAATATTATCAAAGTGGATTATTCAAGGTGAAAATTTCAAGGTGAAATCAGCGACCTTAAAATTATGAATTAGCGAAATCATAACAATATTTCATGATTCAACAAGAATCTTTTTATTCCCAGTATTTACGTAAGTGGCATTCAACAAAAGAAAAGAACCAGTAGACATTTTTCCACAAAAGAATGATACGATACAATTTGCCACGACTTCGAAGTATATCTTTAATAAAGAAAAAGAATGACTATAAAGAGAAGAACGTTATTACTTTCTTTATATGATAAGTACACATGTATCGTGGTTTAATCGGATGGTCGCACAAATCATTTTTCTTGAATCACTATTGTTCCATGATTTTTCACTGCTCTTTACACGAATTAGGTGGCTTGGGATAATTGTTCTCCAATTAGTGTAACCACCACTATCATCCTATACATCGGTACTCAAAGAAAGTGACAGACTGTGATAATACATTGTGATATAAATAATTCCGGTCTTCATTTTATCAATATATAATAAGTAAGTGATTTTTTAAATATTTCTTTTCGTTCGTATCTCCGTTTGCGCACAAAATATCTTATTTATATTTCGCAAAGTAGCAAATATCGTGCACCAGAATATTTTATAAATTCATTTAACACTTTAGTATGAATTTTGAAAGACTTCTTTACTTTTTGCAAGAGAAAAATGTTTTTTTACGAAACCTTCCCACTTCATGGTATGCCAAGGTCATAAAAAAATTACTCATTTAACACTAGAACTACCAAACCAGTCAAAATGACTGGTACACAATTCTTTCAAAAAATTCTCCAAGTTTATATAAGAGTGATAGAATAAATATTCTACGTCTATATCAATAACCATAAATGACCCAATCGATCAAATTTTCCGCCGCTTGATTCCCTATTTTTCAAAGTACTTACTTAATTTATTAAAATATGTTGGATTTGACGCCGGTAGTTCTAGTGTTAATAAAAATTCTATATGGTCATTATTAACATAACTACACAATAATTAGAAAAAAATTAGTTATTTGAAAATGTGGAAAAGCAACTAAAACAGTGCAATGAACGGAAAGATTATCTCTCTGTCCACGAAGGTTTAAGAACCCCTGACCTAGGTAGAATGAATCGCAGTGTTTTGATGTTTCTTCATTAAAAAAAAATAGAAATAACTATACATCGCACACCACATTTTAATCCTTTCAAGACTACGAACACATGTATATGTTTTGAGAAAAAAACTTTAATATAATTTTTCGCCGCACATATAGACGGTTAGAGTTGAGAAATTGATATATACCTACCTGTTGAAATATGATTACACAGATAGTAATTTATAATTATATATCACTTATTATTAATTACTAGACTGCGGATGTTTATGCAAATTTCGAGTTTCACAAATGCAGGTGAGACAGGAAAACCTATCTAGGGATTTATTGCACTTAGTAAATATTACAACAAATACCATACTTTGGATATTTTAGATATATTTTTATATTATGTTCTTTTTGTATATTTTAGCCGTATTAAATTTGTCATAAATGCATAAAAATCCGCAGTCTATTAATTACATAATTATAATTGATATTAACAGCCTAACAGTCTGATAAAAAGGTGCTTTTTGATGGCGAAATAAATGATTATCTTTCAATAATCAAAAAATGTTATATTATGCTAAATAAGTATTTTGAAAACAGAGGAATCAAGAGATGAAAGAGATGATCGATAAATAAGATAAATAACACCCGTATTTCGCTAGTTTCATCATTTCTAATCAAGTGAAACTTTTTTTTATCAAATTCACATTTTTAAGAAGCAGAAACTATAAAGATACAGATAGATAGTCGGCAGACCTTTAGCTTTTTAACGCTAATATTTAACACTAGATTTACGGATATTGATTTACCTATTTTTCTGAATCGAGCCAATTCGAATCATACAAGAAAATTGAAATTTTTTGCAAAGAAAATAGTTCCAAATCAATTGAAATGAAAGATTTATTATTAAAAAATGAACCAACCAATATATTATATATGTAGTAATCAAATTTTGAATGAGTCAAATTGACTCCGTAAATCTAGTGTTAAATATTCCGTATGAAAATTCATAAATATTGCAAGTTAAAAATGACATATATTGAATTCAATAGCGCCGGTCATCGATGACCCCCATGACAGTTAACGTGTTAAATAATTTTTGTTTTATCAAATCGACGTGGAATATATACTGTTTGGATCTCCTACCAAATTAACGAATTTTTACAAAAAATCGAGAATCAATCATTTTCACTGCTTTGGTAGATTCAATGTTAATTTCTTTCAAAAATTACTTAAGATTTTAACACTACTATTCTCTAATTTTTCTAGTTATCTCTTACTGGATATTAACAATTGTTACGCTTAATTGTTGCCCTCGACATATACTTTATTTTGACATATTTATTTATAACTTTCAAGTACTTTCAAACCTGTTTCATACGAGGGATAAAACCATGTAATAGAAATCGTATAAATAATATCCCAAAACTTAATAAATAACTATAAAATATAGTGTTAGCAACACATTTAAACAAAAATTTTCTCTTCTGTAAATAGGGACCGCATAAAAAAGTTCTAGATAGAAAATATGTAACTCAAAATCTCACGATGTAAGTAGAAATTGGTTTTCTAAACAAGGAAAAATTGAATTTATACCACGGAACATTTTTAAATGTTTTATTTGCTTATATAAATTTTGGACGTTCGTCCAAATTATTAATCGTCAAGTAAGCTGATCCTCTTGCGAAGGACTGGCTCAAAAATCACTTTCGTCACTTGAACATGCTACCTCGCACTCGTACAGAGCTACGTTACGTGTTACAATTAATTTTTATTCATAACATGAATGTAATGTTTGCTTTTTGTATAGTGTGCACAAAAATCACAACGAAAAGACCGCCTAAAAATTAGTTTGCTTGTAGTCTCAAATTAAAGTTCTTTGGAATTTATTAAACACTTTTTCATCTTTTACAAAGTACAATTTTAAATAAAATCTACTTAAGTTTCTTAACCCTTTCCAGATGGTCTTGTGGAGAACTAGTACAAAATTACTTTTGTTTCTTAAATATTAAAAATCACAAAAAAAATAATTAAAAGATACTGCCTCCGACTTGTTCAGAGAATTTTTTAATTAATTTTTATTCACAACATACTGTTTATATTATAATAAGTATTTTTTTTTTAATATTATGCAAAACAATTGCAAAAAAAGGACCGTATAAAAACAGGTTTGAGTGTGTACTGAAACTATCATAGGCATTACAATTGTTAAACTGTGTTCGCTTCTTTTTTAGAACTTTATCGTATCAAGGACGTCTAATTTTTGGCGGGGAAAACCGTACCATAGTTCACACGAACAGTCTCATTTTTCGATGACCGAAAGAAAATTCGCGCCAAAATTATTTCTCATACATGTAAAGTCATTAGAAGTTGTATGTCGTGGAATGTGCTCGACAGTAACATTAGATGAGTCGTATAAAAAATTCCTGAACGCTCGTAAATCGTTCGCATCGAAGCTTTAAAGTGAGGAGATTTACACTACGAGATTTATATTTGCATAAAAGATATCTAAAAATAAGTTGTTAGTCGTCCGCGATGACTGGTACGCGACAAGAGTAGCAGCATGGGGCATCGTTATTGATAAGTTCTGATAACAGCTAATAAAAGCAATTTATAAAGGCATACGTAAGGATTGAGTCATAATACCCAATTTTCGAATTTACTTTTTCAGCTTGACCTTTGTTTCGAGTCTCGATAGTAATTAGAGTTAACAACTAATGACGAATAATCGATCATCGCCATAACCCTTTGCGGATGGAGACTTTTTTCATTGCTGAGAAATAATCATTTATTTGGCGATCAAAAAGTACTTTCTTATCAGAAAGTCACAGTGTTAATGTATAGAAATTATAAATTACTATTTGCCTAATTATATTTCAACGGTTGTATCTTAATTTTACAACTCTAACTATTGCGCTGTTAGTATCCAGTAAGAAATATATACAAAAATATGTCAGTAGCAATGTTAGAAGAATCCAAACGGCCAAGGCGAACAAAACGATCGATTCTTGATTTTTTATAAAAATACCTCAATTAGATAGAACCGTACAGAATATATTCCACATCTATCTAATAAAATACTTATTAACCAGTTAATTGTGGCGACGTCTTTCAAGAGTGCGCATCTACCCACGTGTGTCACAGAAATCGAACGATGACGAGTATACTCGTCAATAACAGCTAACTGGTTGAATACCAAATGGTTCCTAAATTTCCCAGATGACGGATATAGTCGTCAAACACAGCTGACTGGTTAAAGTAAAATATGACTACATTTTTGTCAATATTTTCCAAACAATTTGATTAAATGTGTTTTTATAATAAAGTTTTTGTATCAAAATAATTCAAATATAATATAGAATATAAATTAATAATTGTCGTTGTTCTTCTAGATGATCCATCAATATTTATATGCCATAATGAGTTCTATCTTTCTAATGATGACCCTTCTGCCGGAGACCGAAACAGCGCGATTGGAATTATTTCAATATGGACAGAAACGAGAGGCTACGACTGACGCTAGGAAATATTGCGGTTCATATCTCACTAGTGCCTTACAAAATGTTTGTGACGGCGTTTATAATTCAAGATTTAAGAAAAGTAATCAAGGTGAGCATAATATTAGTTCAATAAATGAGCCGTGGGTGAAGCGTAATATGATAGCACGCAGTACACACTGGAAACGATATTACCAATAGAAAAGGCGGGATTTTTCGTATAATTAACTGATTTTAAATCTCTGACTCGTAAACCTCATCCCCATCTACCGAAGTCCCTGATTTCCACTAATTTTACTAATTTTCCGCATTTTTGCTTTTCAACGAACCACGCACACTTTTAAATCTCACACGCAACCCGAGTCGAAGTTATGAATTTCTGTTGATTATCTCGGACCCTGAAATCATCATTTATGATTCTCTTACATTTTCTTCATATTTCTATTATTCTCCTTAATTCTCTATTAGTCGTTATATTTCTCTCTTGATTCTCTCTTATTTTCGGAAAATAAATATACAAATTTTTATTAATTAGACATCGAATTGTAATAGATTACAGGAAAAATCCTTTTATTTGTTATTTATTTCATGTCAACAATGAAAATAAAGATATAAATAATTAAATAAAACCAGCGAGAAATCATATTTTTCATCTTATTATTTAATCATTGTAAAGTTTACTATACATTCGTCTCTACAACTGTCATTCTTTATATACATTTTTAGAATTTTATGAACTTTTCATTTGAGAAGTATTAGATCACTCCAACTCCTTATTATTTACGTGTATTCCTATGTACAGTATATAATTGATCATCGTTTTTATACAAACCTTAACAATGTTAATTATGTTAGCAGCTTTGATATTTTCACTTAAATTTTCTGAAATTAAAAAGTCTCGGGTTGTATATTGTACGTTGTGGTCCTCTAGAACAAACATTTCATCAGGTTCAATTTCTTGTACTATAGCAGTATTAGTTATTACTAGACTGCGGATTTTTATGCATTTATGACAAATTGAATACGACTAAAATATACAAAAAGAATATAATATAAAAATATATCTAAAACTAGCTGAAAGCTCCCGTGCTTCGCTACGGTTTAATCGAAACTAAAAAAAAAACCTTAAAATTTCGAATTTTGAAAAATCCTTTCTTAGTGGGTGCTTATACCCTAGAAGGAACGCTCATGCAAAATTTCAAATTTCTAGGTCAAGTAGTTTCGGCTCTGCGTTGATGAGTTTGGCCCATACTTTAATCCCCCAAAACTCCCCCTAAAATTTCGAATTTTTCAAAACACTTTCTTAGTGAGCACCTAAGACCCAAGGAGAAGGTATGTTTCAAATTTCATTGCAATCCGTTCTTTGGTTTTCGAGATTTCGTGATGTGTGAGTGAGTGAGTCAGTCAGTCAGTCAGTCAGTGGTATTTGAGCTTTATATATAAGATATCCAAAGTATCGTATTTGTTGTAATATTTATTAAGTGCAATAAATCCCTAGATAGGTTTTCCTGTCTCACCTGCATTTTTGAAACTCGAAATTTGCATAAACATCCGCAGTCTAGTTATTACTAATATAACTAAAATGTTATAAAAATAAAGTTTCCGTCAAATTAATTTTTTCGTAGTTGTCACTCAATTTACTTTTTAAAAAATTAAGTAATATTAACAATTAATAAATAATGAAAAATTCCTTCTAAAATACAATGAAAGAGGATTAAAGGAGAAGCTAGAAAATCTTTTTATAATACTCTTTCGATTTTCTTCAAGTGTGAAAACGGAAATATCCGCATCCACAGAATACCTACAGATAATCAAAATAATATAAAGTTTAATGGTCAGATCATAAAGATTATAATTCTCTTTTGATTCCCTTCAAGTATAAGAAATCGAGAAAACCAACAGAAAATCAATCCTTCGACTCGGGAAATATTACTACAAAGAAATTAAATAGATATTATCAAATACAAGAAACTTATATATTTAATATTCGCAATTTCAAACAATTCCCTTGTGAAGACAAAATGGTGCCCGTTTCGTATCAATTCAGTAAAAAATGTCGATTTTTTAACCCTTTGCCCTACAATAACGAGCGAGAACTAATAGAATAGGAAGTTTTCAAATTTTCCAAAAGCTATTAAATTGAAAATATTAATGAGACCCGACGCGATAATCTTATTTCTCTAACATTACTGTTACGTTAAATTATATGGAATATTAAGAATCACTGATCACTTCTAATTGTAACTATTAAATTCAGAATCATAGCGGATGCAACCATGAAACAAATCGTAGGGCAAGGGATTCAATGAAGACGGCGATACTCACTAAAACGTGTTTGTTTTTTTTTTATAGAAATGGAGATGGACGATTTTGCATTCAACTATGACCTACATCCGTACAAGTCTGCTGAAAATGCATGGAAAATGATAAGATTCCGAAGAGATACACATGGAGTTTACCAGGAATGCTGTTTAAAAGCTTGCTCGACTGATGAACTACGCACGTATTGCGCCCCGAGTTAATACAATATTGAATTATTTACCTGCACAGTTTTTCGAAACCTTGAAATTTTGGAAGATTGCTATTTTATGAGGCAGTTAGCAGATTATGTGCTTTAAAGTCCATAGGAAATATTAAAGAACATTTATTTTGCTTTAATCTATGTCTACAAATATTTCCCTATCCTAGTTTTATTTTAACATATTCGTAAAATAGATTGTTGAATTATTTAAGTGATACGTAGTAATTCAAATGTTTGAGTATCGAAATATATAGTTAAGAAAAGAACTTGAAAATATTTCCCTTATTTTACATCTTTACGTTTAATGCGTTATGTTTAACGTTATTTCAGTGACAAACTATTGTAATATAAGTCACAAATGATGGAGTTACTCATGATCTCAATTTATATAAAAACCTATGTATTATTAGCTGTGTGATATTACAGTCGTAATAAAGGTTTAGTTGAAATACAATGTATAATTATTTATGTTTGTTTTATTTATTATCTCTTTTCCCAGTATTTCAAGTTTTTATTGGCGAAATTAATAAAGTGAAAGAAATCGTATGCGCAATTAAGTATATGCAATAACTTTATTAACACTTTGAGGCACAGTGGGATTAAAAGTGACCTACCTCTTTGGTGCGTGGGTCATTTTTTGTCCCACCTTGAAATTTGATATTATCATATAACTTTATCAATAAATACAAACCAACTTTATTCAGTTAAAAGAAAAAAAAATTGCATGTGCAACATGGGCCATTTTATTTTCGGAATTCCTGTGCCTCAAAGAGTTAACCAGTTAACTGCGGAATTTAGTTTTATGAATCTCTCGCGGGATAAAGAATTAAACGTTTGAATACCGGGAGGGTTTTAAAAAATTACTTCGAAAAAAGCCAAAAGCCACTTTCGCGCACTTGAGATTTTATTTCAAAATAAGCTAAAGTTGGTGTTTTATTTTATGTAGTGCACAACAAGAACAATCTTCTCGTGCTTGTATCCTAATTTGGAATTACTTTATATTATAAAAGAGAAATCTGATGCATTCTTAACAAAGTCTTCCTTCAATTGTCAACATTGAAAAAATGTCCTGGGGTTTTCCGACACAAAAACTGAAGAGCGCGAAAGTGGCTCGTGGTACGCAAACGGTTGAAGTCGAGAAATGTCTATTTACGTTCAACACAGGGGAAATGTTTCTGTTAAAAATTGTACAAAAAGAGGAAAACAAAATGTGGAAAAATTATATTTTTAGTTCATGAGAAACTGACAATTCAATATTAAAAAGGAGCCGTAAAAGACTTTTAAATTGACGAGTATACGCGTCGAATGCAGTTAACTGATTAAATGGACCATTTATTTTGAAAGTGATGTAAGTCCATTTTTAAAAAAAATAAGGTATCACGCAATTTATGTTTAATTTAGTATAAACTTTTTATTTATAACTAGTTAATACTCAATATATTAAAAAATGCTAATACTTATTCAATTTAAAAGTGGCCGCCAAAAGAAATTGCATACCCATTAATTATGAAAGTTGTATAAGTCTATTTGGAGTCCATAAATACACATTATTTCAGTTAAATTCGTCTAAAAGTAATTTATATAATCAAATGACACATTGATAAATTGGTAGAAACATTATCGTTAACATTATGCCAAAACTCTGTGGCAATTATAAACCTACACATTTCTAGCGCACTTTGTAATTGTCACAAATTCAAGAAAAACCTTAATTTCATTACGGCTCAATATAAAAAAACCACAATGTCATGTGCGCACGCAAATATTACGAATCGAAGTGCAATGTCTACTGCCAAGTGTGACATCAGAACATTGTCCAAGAATGTTACTCATTTCATTAATTTTGAATTTCAACAAATGTTCTGTTCCTCGTACAGCAACGTATTAAATGCGCGGGAAAAAGTAAATTGAAGAAAAACGTTCTGAATTGTGTTTAAGATAATTTAACGAAATTATTTGACGACGAGCAGAACGTGTCGGATCGGCTATAGTCTTTTGATCGCTCTGATGTGCACAGTTCTATTTGCGTATAAAAACTATAATCTTCAGATAATTACGAATGAAAAGACGAAGAAACAACGAAGATCACTTTATAAACAGTTACATCGTACAAAGTATTCGATTTATCCGTCGACTTCCCTTTGATGTTAGAGTTTATCGATTACTAAAAAGGAATAACGCTGAGAGAGAAGTTCCCATCTTGACAGTTTATAGCATTCAGTGAAAATTCTATAATAGCGACATGGAAGTAATTTTTCTCTATAAACGTTTATTAAGAATGCACCTCCGTAACTTTGCTAACTTGTAATCGCTGGTTCACTACCAAAAGGACAGTATTACGAGAATTGTAGAATTTCTGACGCGCATGAATTTAGGAGGGAACTCTTGTGAAGAAGAGTGTAGAAATTTTACTTATAATGTGACTTCTTTCTGTGCACCATCGTTATTCGAGTTTCGAGCCGATTCAAACTTATTTCTGCACAAATAAACGTTGTGTCGAAGAAAAATTCGTTTAGTTAGTTCTACAGGGTCAAAAGAACTTTATGGTAGAGATGCACGAGTTTTGCACGCCAGAGTCGTCCTTGGAAGACCCCAAGGCAGTGACGCCAGGACGTGGGATTTTCTCCCACGTGGGAGCCATCGTGCGCATGCGCAAGCTGACGTCACAACTAGATGGCGGTTATTTCCATGGACGTATCTAGTAAAATGTCCTCTTCCTGTAATTTCTACCGTATTTCAATTGTCACAGGGGTCTAACGATACCCTACATTTGAGTGAAGTATATACGTTACTGAGGATTAGGTAGTGCGCATGCGTGGGAAAAATCCCACGTCCTGGCATCACTGCCCCAAGGGGCCTTAGTCGAAGTAGGAGACATTTCTCCAAGGACGACGTTGGTGAGCAAAATTTGTGCACCTGTGATTGATGCTATTGTAAGAGTGTGTTCGAATTTCTGTGTTTATGTAAAAGATTTCTGTTACCTACGAAAAAGTACATTAATTGCGCGGCAGTGTAAAACTGGCTTTTAACTGACCCACGAAAGGGGTTGAGTGAAATAAAACCTGTCGCGAATTTGAGGAATTATAACTTAGGTGGAAGTAGAAACTTTGACTAATTGTCAGTTAATATATATTCCAATTTGTGTTGCAGAAGAAACATATGAAAATTCAAGACCCATTTATCCTCAATGAACGTATTTTTTCCTTAATGGGTATATGGCCTGTGGAAAAATCTTACGTAAAATTCATGATAATAATGCTGTATTATTATATTTTTGTGTTCATGTCATACGGCGATTTGTTCAATGTAATGGGCAACCTTGAGGAAATGGTGGAAAATGCAATGGAGTCTGTAGTGATAACAACGACTATCATAATGGTACACATAGTACGATTCAATAAGGTAATCGTAGATGTAATTAAGACGGTAAAAAAAGAAGTAGCAAGTGACATTTGTGAAAACGACGACGAGATCGAACTCTATTATAATTACAATCATCTTTCGAGAATGTTTTGCAAGTACGTTACAATAGGCTCAGGCGCCACTGCGGTTATGCTATACATCACCCCTGTTCTACAACTGTTACAACATTACGCAGGTATTTGTTGTTCGACTTACATTTCATTATTTTTATACTCTGATGTTTCAATTCTGTTCTGTGTATTTAGTTTCGGAAAATGAATGGAACGAATTTTCACACGGCACTCGATTCAAATTGGGAACACCTCAACCCCTTGCCGTACAATTTCTTTTGTGATTGCCTCTATAATAAATCAGGATTAAAATGGTGAAATCAAAATTGATCAATGATTCTTAATATATCGTAATGTTAATATTATAATTTACCTTATATTTTCAATTTAATTACCGCGTCAGGAGTGCCAATTGTTATCGTTCGACAAGGGCTTTATGGTTACACGTTTATCTCATTGTTTTTACCTACATTATTTAAATGATACTTTTGTTTACAGTGGAAGGTAACATTGGGACAAAGTATTCCTTACCATTTCGAATTAAAGCTCCCATTGATTATTCTCAATTCCGAAATTACATATTCATCTACCTGTATCAGTTTCCAGTACCGTATATTGCACTCCTGCACACAAATATGGCGTCTCTGCTATGCAATTTAGTGCTGCATGTTTGCGGAAGATTGTCCATTCTTTCTTATCGTATACGAAATATTTCAACAAAAGATGGGCATCAGTTCAATATAATCATCAAGGAACTAGTGAAACTACATTTAGAAATCCAAAGGTAAGGAGCTCGTTTTCGCGCCAGTTTTTCAGGAAAGAACGTAATGTCATCGGAGTGTAATATTTGTGTGGATGTTAAATTGGACGTTAACGTAATAGTACAGAGTATGAAATAAAAATTATGCAGAACCGGGAGGTCAATTGACAATGTATACAATTTTATCCTTTTACTGATGCTTGGAGAAGGTAGCCTGAGATTGGGGCTATCGATGTACACCCTTTTACGAGTAAGTTAAGTTTTATCTGTAAATATTTATGTACAGGGTATTTTAAAATAATGTGTCCCCATGTACGAGGCGTTGTTCTACACCTTCTGATAGATTGACATTTGTAAAAGATCCGGAAAAGGGTTGAAAATTAAGACCGAATGTTTTATTAACCTATTACAGAGGTGCAGAATTTTTGCACACCAGAGCCGTTCTTCGAATAGCTCCGCCTGCTACTCCTTTCCGTGCAGTCGAGAGCTCGCTGAATGGCTAGCCTTTCACTCGCAAGGGGCGGACCTATTGGCATGAGCGCCTGGGGCTTATTGGGGCGACATTTGTAGTTAATCAGTCGCGCTTATTATTAGATGTGAAACTAACCACTCGCTCTTTCTAGCGCAAACGGTTAGATGCGTATGTAGTCCTAATGCGCCATCATGTTCGTGCCGATAAGTCCGAACCTGCCGAATAAAAGGCAAGGCAGGCTTGGTTGGATGAAAAAGATTGGGAGTAGTAGGTGAAACAGTATTTGGGAGAAGTAGGCGGAGCTGCTCCAAGGACGTACTCGTCGATCAAATTTATAAACACACTGATATAAATACAATGTTCGTCTTACTACTCCTTTTATTAACACATTGTTGACTGGTAATTTTACGTAGAAGATAATTCATGTTACCGCCTATTTTTTCCATAATTAAGTATGACACTGAAAGAATCTAAATAAACTACAGTATATTTTATTTATACATAATGAAATTTCAATGAAACTTCGTACATATTTAATGTATATTAAAATTTATACATGTTATATATTTTAGTAATTTTTTTGGTGTGGTAGAATTGAAACAGCTGATGTAAGTTAAAAAACAAAGTTTTAAAACACGAGTTATCTCGTGGCCGGTCAACAACGTTTTTAAATAACTTTTAGTATATTAATATATTACTCGGAGTAAATATTTGTAATTATTTCAGATTTCCGACAACATCGATCCGGAGAGTGCAATTACATTCGGCACTTATGTCGTTGTGATGAGTGGAATATTATATTTGCCATGTTTTATAGGTGAACAATTGGTGCACGAGGTACGAATGTTTATTTAAATGGAAATTTCGAAAACTTTAGTAATCAACTGGCAAATATAGTCAAGGAATCTTCAAAGTGCATATTATTATTGCGATTGGGAAGGACTACCAAATACTTGCAAAAAGTCGTTATTAATTTGCATGATTAATGGACAAAGGCTACTTCAAATAACGGCAGGAAAATTTTATGTTTTTTCTCTCTACGGTTTCACGGGTGTAAGTTTATCAACGTCTCCTAATAGACGATGTTACATTAATTTAACCCCTTACCCTACGATTTCTTTTCTAATTGCACGTGCAATGACTCAGAGTTCATTCCTGAAATTATCATTTCTCACTGATTTTTTATATTTCAATTAACAGTTTTATAATTTAACTGTTTTTAGTAATCCACCGAAAAACGAATTACCACGTAATAACTAATTTTTGGAAAAATTATGAACACTGAGAAATTATTATAATTTCGTACCAATAGATATTTACGGAATGTAACTTTAGAGAATATCTTTCCTCTAAATGTCATTATCTTTGTAAACAGATCATGAAATCATCAATGGCATATGTTTCTATGCTAAGGACCATGTTATAATGGAAAAACCACCTAAATAAAAATTTTCAATAACATAGGAAAATAAATACTGATTGCGACTGTTATAATAATAATATGTTGATGCCTTACAAATTGTTAAATGTTGCAATAAATATTTTAAATTACAAATTGTACCGATCATTTTTCACTCAGTCAGTGGAAAGTGTTACAGCATTTTTAAATCGAAAGAATCAACCAAACATTATCCTACACCGAGAGATATCAAAGTCACGCGAAGTACGGTCATGAGTGTACTTGGACTTGCATTATGTCGTAGATTAGAGCCGCAGAAACATGTAGTGACTTGCAAGCAGGTCAATTGAAGAGAAAAAAAATGATTGACTACTTCAAAACAGAATTTACGTATACTCTTTGAAAAGTTTGTTTAATAAAAAAATAACTTCACGTAAAATTACGTGACCTGTCCGTTAAGTGTTAAAATAGATTCTGCTAAATATACCGTAGCTCTACCTTCCTAATAATAAATCCAATGAAATGTTATCTGGAATCTTCCAGATAACTTTCAATGTGAAGAAAATAAAATAAAAGTTTTCGAATCATTGCAAACAATAACAATCTCGGTCCTACTATCATCACATGTATCTATCAGATGGTCTTCCGTGTGAAATATTTTCCCGTAATTTTCGTTCGTTTAAACCACAGAAGAATGAGACAGACGAAATTTCTTGCTCCACTTTATTTTTATTATCTATCTCGTGCTGAGAGATAGATTTAGAATCGTGATACGTCGACCTCTGAGACTTAACTAATATGGCATTCATCTGATATCTATGTGTTCGACGCTTATAACGAAAGGGTTGAGACGGTGATCGCGAAGGACGTGATGCAGCTTGCTTTGCGTTGGTTATATGTTTTAATTTTGCGCGTACAAGGTTTACAAACGATGTCGAACGATCTAGTAGGTACTACGTAGGCTCAAAACAGACTGTATTCTTTTGCCGGTCAAGTTAAAGTCGTCGTACTATAGGAGTGGGGATAGTTTGCGGAGACTCGGTTGCCGCTTGGTGGGGGAACGGTGGGCCAATCGAAATGTAGCTGCACGTCATATGGTACGACGCCTATCCCTCAACGCCAAAACCGGCGATGGGAAAAATGAATTAATGAATAATGCAATAGAATGTTTACGTAAACCCAATAACGCAAAAGTACGTGCAATATTTTAATTATTAGTTAACATTTTCATGTTGTAATAAGTGCTGGTGATCTTGTAAACGATATATAATTAACACTAGATTTACCAGCGTGAAATCTATTATATTTAAATATGTTAAGTATGTACCTTAAAGCAAGGAAAATTAAGACATGGAGAAGATGATAGATTCTGTAATTTATGTTTTATACGAAGGACGACGAATATTTATTCTACGGCTCTCTCAGAAATCCGTAGAATTTTTGGAAAAAATTGTGTACCAGTCATTTTGACTGGCTAGGTAAATCTAGTGTTAATTTTTCTCCGATATTAAAAAAAACTTTACGGAGGCTAACACTTCTACAAAACATTTTATCTAATTGTTAAAATAATCTAGAAATACTTACGTGAAACCGTTATTGTATGTCCCTGGAATAAGGGTGCAAAATGTTGTATTTAGTTGTCCAAATTACTTAATAATACTTGCATGAAACTGTCACATAATGTCCGTAACACTTTCACAAAACGTTATATTTAATTATGCAAATTATTTAAAAACACTGCAGGTAATTGTTACTTGAAGTCACTGATTGAATAATTCCAAGATCTTCGGCATTAAGAGTGTTGCTATTGGCGATATATCGGCATCAGGCAATAAAAGGGTTATACATGTTAACATTTTCCCGACAGGTATTTTTTTAACATCCTACCCACTTCTGACCGGTCAATTGACAGCAAATGCTTTTCTCACTCCGATATCTTTACGAAAATTACAGATTCTTGTCACTGAGTCCTTGGCACAGTAAACCGCAATGATAAAAAACAATTTATTAATTGCTGTAATAACTGATTAATAAATCCAAAAGCTTTCGGCCGGAAAAGCGTATTAAGAAGCTAATAGTTGGTAAAGTGTTAATATTATGGAGCACACGTATAAAGATAGCCGTAAATTTAAGTTGCACCTGATCAGATATCGATAGCGAACTCGAATTGAAGATATGTTCACAGTCGTGAATGAAGTTAAATTACGATTATTGTAATATTTACGAACACTGTTTTAAATCATTGTTAGTGATTTTGCGCGCCATCTGTGGCCTTCAGCCTCAGTCAGCTTGTTGTAGTCTGTTTTAACCTGCCTGTGCCAGTATTATTGAGGTTATTGAATACTATTTGATACTATTTAATACTCTTCTTCACTCTTCTTATTCTGTATTCATTATATCGCGTATGTGATCGTTTTCGCGTAAGAACGCATAAATTTGTGCTATTTCGGCTGCCGTGAACATGATGAGATTCATCACTGTGTGTGTTGTTGATACTGTGAAGAAATAGTTAGGTTAACTAAACCGGTGTTTTGATAACTTTTACGATGCATTTTTTAAATGTTTGTTGAAATGTATTTACCATATAGATTAAACCTTATTAATCTGTTAACCGCGTTCGACATACATACACGTCAATCTAAAGTTCTATTGCGGTAATCACTTTAATACTGAATTGTCAATTCTTTGTCGACTAAGAATGTAATTCGTCCACGTTTTGCTTTATTCTTTTTCTAAAATTTATAATAGAAGCATTTGCCCTGTGTTCGACATCTGTAATAATTAATAAATTCCATAGTTAACTGGTTAAAGCACACTACTTTCTATAAACTTAACACTTTGCGTGTGATACATTTATATCTTGCAATCAGATTGTCTCGATATTTGTGTTGCATAAAAAATATAGAAAAACAATCTAGTGGATAATGGAGACCGAAGAAGTTTCTAACATTGCAATTTCGCCATTGATTGTGTCACCGTTTGCAGTTCAATGGTCAGAAGATAACCATATATCAGTTCTTACGGAAAAGGGTGTTCATGTATTTGTAAGTTTGATATAAGTTGGTTTACTTATATTCTAATCTTATGTGACAAGTAGAGCTTCTATTAACATTAGATCTACTAAGTGGATCAAAATGACTTGTACCAAATTTTTTAAAAATATTGCTGAAATTTGTAGAGCTGAATCCTGATTAATTTTCTATGTATATCTTGTAAAACATGAGAGATTAAATCAATTTACTCTAATTTAAATTGAATTTATAGTCGGTAGTCCTAGTGTTAAAAAGCTTTTCACTTAACACATTGACTGCCAACCACGAGTTAACTTTTACTTTGTGTTCTTCAGAAGGATGCCAGCTACAACTTATTTTGTAGTTTGTTTACTTGCCATATTTGTGCACATATTAAAATAATAATGGACTAAACAGTATTTTACATTTTTAACAGCAATATTTAAATATTGAATGATAGTAGCAAATTTATGGATATTGTGGTTTAAAAGTTATAAGAAATTTTATTAACTTAAATTCAATGAGTTAAAGTAGCAGGATATCAGTGTAAAGATGAATAGATACCTTCTGCAAAGAGAAGAGAAAATCAAGTCTGACTCACGTGAACATAAAATTTATTCATAAATGAAGATCAAATATAGTCGTACAAAATTTATTCTAAATCAACACCGAATAATTTGTAAGATCTTTTTTTTTAAATGCATTGTCTATATGTTCTTTGACGATTACGATGTACAGATAGCCCTCCTATAACACGGTACATAGTGGTAGATAGATTCCTAGGAAATGGCATGTTGTGGGAAACCGTGTTATATGAGATCCAGAGGTAACACAAAGATGGGTGTTACGTTCCGATAACGTAATAAAAACTCACTATAATTCATTATTCCTTCTCGTCATTATTTTAAAGTAATATAGTGTTTAAATATGTTAAACAAAAAACAAGTTGTTCGGTGCTAAAGGTTTTTACAATTTTTTAATCATGCTAGAGTCAAACAGTGTTATAAGTTGCAGCACTCTATATACGAGGGTTCCAGCAATTTAAACTATCGTGTTAGAGCGAAACCGTATTATAAGATGCTGTGTTACAGATCTACCTGTATATTATTGCAGATACAAAGATTTTCGCAATTTTCTTATCATGTTAGAATGAAACCGTGTTATAGGATGCCGTGTTGCAAGAGGGTTCCCGCAATTTATGAATCGTGTTATAGCGAAACCGTGTTATAAGAGGGATACCTGAACTTTAATTAGACTTTTTAATAGCATAATATGATAAAATTAAGTTGGCTTTTCATGTCGTAATTGCGAAATTTACCATGGCAGTCAATGTGTTAATATTTTTATCTAATTTCATGTTGGCATTTGTCAATAAGTTTTTACATGTGAAATAAATAAATAATAAAATATAAATATAAGAAAAGAACAATGCTACCTATATTTTATTACAAGTACCGCGAGCAACTAAAACGATATAGTGATACGTGATATTTTTTACAGGAATTAATGCCTTCTCCTACATCTTCCCAGTATTCTATCAGATTTGTCCGAACATTCATTTATCCTCCTTCGATCTTTCCAGCAGAATATCCATTGGTAAAAATTAATACAAAAATATGGACTATGGATCGTAGGGAGATTTATTCTTTGATAATGGAAGAAAGTCTTACTCCAAAGCTAACCGATATTAATGAAATGATACCGAGAATAGTTCGTGTAGCATGGTCGCCACAGAATTTGATACATCCAAGCAAATGTCTCTTAGCAATTTTGACTTCAACCGGTGCTATTATGATCCTCCATAAGATGAGTATGGATTGGTATACAGCGTACGACTTGTTTTCTGTTTATTCTGCTACCAAAGAAAACGAGATTATCGAATACTTGAAGAGTGATAAAGCTATTCTAGATCCATATACAGCAGCAAAAAGTTGCATTAAGGAATTACAAGCTTCCACCATGACGTGGAGCGAACTTTATGTATCTTTTGCGTATCTCGCTGTTTCTTACGGTAATGGGGATATAGTAATTTATAAAACTTCAAGAATACTCAGTTTAGATACGATGTCAGTACCAAATATCGTCGGTAAAGCAAGTTTAAAAGAACCGAGCAAAATTACTGTATTATCATGGGTTACTATTAGCGCTAGAGAGTACCTGATTGTCATAGGATATTTTGATGGGCGCATAAATGGTCTGAAACTTGAAGATTTAGAGGGAACTCTGAAAGTTGTATCGCTGGATACGTATCACAAATATCCTGATCGTATTTCAATAACTTCGATAGAACTACTTTCTCAGAATGAATCCTACATAAAAATTCTCCTCTGTAAAGGAACTTTTGTAATTTTATTGTGTTTTACCGCAAATGGTACGTTACAAACTATGCAGCACATACAAACGGAAGGATTTATGATAACAGGTAAGCAAAGTTTAATTTTAAAATTTGTATGAATTAATTGCTAGTTAAGTTTTGATTATTTATTGTAGCTTTAATTGTTACGTAGTTAGAGGAAATTCGTTGATATAATTAATTATGTATTACAGTAATGAAGTTTATATTATATGTATGCAACGAAATAAAATATTCAGTTTGGATTATTATGACATTACAATTATTAATAAATGTGGTTTTTATGCTTCTTTATTAACTCTTTCGCTACTAGTAGAATGTACCTTTTAACGGCTTGTAACGTAATATAAATAATTAATTCGAAATTGCAATGCAATTAATATGTAAAAAGTAAAAACCTGTGGTAATTAAAAAATATGAAATTATAAAAGACGATCTCATAATTAATAGTAATATAACTTCGTCAAAATTTTGACTATTGTTACCGTTGGTACTGTCCGATAACAAAAAGATGGCTAGGGAGTGGTGGAACTTCTTGATTTCAAACGTCTATTCACGCCATTTCGTTTTTTTGAATTTTCATACGCAGTTTCCTAAAGTAAACACTCCGCATAGTCGTTTACTTTAGGAGACTTGCTTCGGGAATTCCAAAAACGAAATGGCCAAAATAGGCAGTTGAAAGGAGAGGCTCACTGCTAGACTATGGACATAGGTGCGACAGATATCGATGTACATTTCGCCGACTGAAAGATGGCTAGGGAGTAGCGAAGCCTCTTGTTTTCAACCGCCTATGTCTGCCATTTTGGCTTAGAGCCCCCAAACCCAGGCTTCTAAAGTAAACACTAAGCATAGTCGTTTACTTTAGAAGACTTGCTTCAGGAATTCCAAAACCGAAATGGCCAAAATAGGCAGTTGAAAGGAGAGGCTCACTGCTCCTTAGCCATCTTTCACTGTCGGACTATAGACTATGGACACAAATACGGGTCCTGCCAAAGATATCTATGTATAGTCCGCCAACAGAAAGATGGCTACGCAGCGGCGACATTTCTCGTTTTCAAATTATTAGGCCCGATAAGTCTATTAATACACTACCGGTTGATAAAGTGTTACAAATTAGGAACTATTGAAAAATATTAAGAACGCAAAGTGTAATTGCATTTAAAACAAACATATTAATATCTTAGTAAAAATTATATATACTTACCTCAGAAACGTGTTGATACTGTGCTTTGGTGGTTGAGTGTAGACATATAATGGCAACCATGAAACTATTTTGGTGGCTGAGAACAAACGTACAGAGAACCCACTAAGGGTTGATACCACTGCAAGGATGTGGAACAAAGTAGCCCACAAAAGGAGAGGCGTTGGTGATGCAGAATCTCGTCTTCGAAAGAATTATATGGGCAGTAATAGATGAAAATGCTTGGACCCGATCACGGAGCAGTGATTACTCGTCGGCGGCGGAGGGCAAACTGATAGCGAGACGTGCATTGCAATGGCTTATTGTTGATATTCCTAGAAAGGATACCTGTAGGTTACGGTCGCCGAGCTCAGCTGAGTTTGTTTTGACAACAGGAAGCGATCGTCATCCTTGCCCAGTGAAGTGGAAATAATTGGTCTCGTTGCTCGTAGAATTAATCTTTGATATTTTAAATGGAATTGAAACAATATTATTATTTATTTTTTACACTCTTTCTTCGTATATATTGCCTTCGTTGACCGTATGAAAGTCCATTTTGATTAAAGTTATCTGAGAAGTAGATCTTGAAGGAATATTTAACAAGTATTTTTTTATCGGCACCGTCCACCAGGCGTGAAAACTGCCCTCAAGGTTGGGGTTGCTAAACTTATTTATCGAATATCTCGAAAAATGTTAGAGATACGAAAATTTCGTGGAAAGTGAAAATTAATGTTTTCGGATCGCGAATCCAATAGTATACACATTTTTAAAAAATCCATTTGTTTAAATAATACTATTTTTTTCATCACTTTGTCAGTTAAATTTTATATCTTTGTAAATAGTATATATCGAGACAAAAAACACAAATAAATTTGAAATTTGATATTTGTGTTACAAAAGAAGTTATTTCTTTGCCCAATTAAAAGTTAATTTGAACGTAATTTTTTTAAATTTTTTAATTTTTACGTAACAAGACAAATGCAATCAGCCAGTCAAAAAATTTGTTATCCTTTCACGAATTTTGAGTTGTTTTTCGCACATCTCCGTTATTTCAAAAATATAGAACAATACCCTGAAAACTATGACCTTAATTTTTTTATTCTCTGTACATAGCGAGCGTTTGATGTTGGCTGACCACATTCACCCCTAGTAGCGAAAGGGTTAAAATTTAATGTATAACTATTGAATCGACTAACAAATATAATTCTGCATAAGAACATCAAATACTTATATATTATCGACTTTTAATTTTATATTTACTTTTTGCGCTACATACATTTATTGATCAATTGTATTAATGTTTAGTAATGAAAATAACTCTGTTATATTAAGCAGTACATTGATGTATCGTATGAGAATAAAACATAATTTACAGGGTTGACGATCATAAGCAACGATGATGCATTAGTTACAACTGAAAATGGTATTATATATAAGGTTAATGTGCAAACAGACAATATTATGAAATTCGAAGGAAAAAATGTGCATTCACAAGCAAACGTACGGTATTTAGGTCTTGCACATTCTCCAAGTCAAGTACTGTTCGTTAACTTGCTCAGTCCAAACACGATATACGATCACTTAGTTTTAAAGGAACCATCTAAAATGAATCTTTTTGCTTTAAAACACGACAATTGGAATCCTCTGAAGATTTTAAAAAAGAATGAGCACAAAAGATTTGCTATGTCGTGGGACTGTTTCGAAGTACTCAGAATGAGGGCGGCTAAGGCTCCAGAACCATCGATGGTAATGCCAAAAGTACCATCGAATCTAGAAATGTTATCTTTGTACCAATTACGAGTAGCAATGTGGATATTAGTAATAACAGAAGTTTGTGAAGAGAGAAAGGTGATTCAAGGAATTGGACATATTGCTGGTGAAATATCGGAGGCACAACCTATAATTTTTATTCAAATAATTTGCGACTATCTCGAGCGGATTCAAGAAGAAGCCTATTTATCCGAGGAGCAAAAACTTTCCGCGCATTTATTGAGGATGTATTTGGAAGTATATCTAGCTGGTGAAGAAACTGAAGAAGCTTCACCAGTTTCAAAACGTGCTAGGAGAGTATTGGACAGCACATTACGATTAGGTTACAAAGAAATTGAAACTTGCAACTTATGCGGAGAATTAATAAATGATCTTTCGTGGAATATTACTAAGTGTCCACAAGGCCACGTGTTGCCAAGGTGTGCCATCACTTTGTTACAATTGACAACTGTAAAATATAAATATTGTCCAATATGTGGACTACTTTTCCATCCTTGTTTGGATGAGGTGTATGATGAAGTTAGGTGCCTCTTTTGTGACGTGCCTACTATGCTGGACAATCGAGTTTTTAACGATGAAACGTATATTTGTCCTGACAAAAGTTTATCGAAGCCACAAATACGCGCTTCAGAAGGTATGGAAGAGAAAGAAGCAGAATCACAAAAGTGAAAATGAATTCTAATAAATCTGCGTCATTCGAAATTTAATATATTTTCATACACTTGTACATACAGTTTTTTCCAATTTTCTTATTGTGTTATTGCGAAACCGAAATTATAGGAGGGCTACCTGTACACCTTATTTTTACAAGTTATTATAACAACACTAGTTTTAACTATCGCTTATCAATAATATAAATTAAAGCAGGGTCAAAGCTAACTTTGAACTTACCGTTTTTTATCCTCCTTTGAGAGCTCGCGACGCATACCTATATGTGATCCAAGAAAAAATTTAATTTTAATTTGTTGTAACGTGTTAAAGTTTAAAAATTGAAATACAATCATTGAAATATAATTATACAAATAGTAATTTATACTTTATACACATTAATAGTTTCTAATTAAACTTCCTAATTAAAAGGTCGTGTTCGATCGCCAAATAAATGATTATCTTTCAATATTCAAATATGCTTTCGTCCGCAAAGAATTAGTAAGTCGAATTTATTACTAATTAATAAGGATCAATAAAGATATGAATAATTTCTGACAATTTAATATCGGCTTTCCAATTTCGTAATCATTTTTTATATCACCAAAATATCCGTCAGTACCTACAGCTACGGCTATCATTAAAGGAAAAGAGTAACCAATGAAAGAAAAAATTGTGAAATTAATTTTATTTAGCTCACTACAAAATTAACAAAATAATTCGGACCGCAAACAGTTAACACTAGATTTACGGACGCGAAATCTGTGTGAATATAATTATTTTTATTAACATGTAATTTGTAACAATAATTTATTAAATATTATATGTTAATTATTGTACTGATTAAGTAATAACCAACATTTACAATTTTTTACACTGTAATATATTAAATAAGGACTTTGAAGGAAGTGGGATCAAGCAGCAAAGATAATAATTCATTAAATAAATTTTGTATTAGAAAATACACATGAAGTATCTAGTGTACCCCTGTAAATTTGAGAAATGTTTATAAAAGATGTAGAAACCCGTCAAATTGACGGCCTCCATGAATCTAGTTTTAAAAATTAAATATCCAGGAAAATATTTAACAACAGGAGGCAATAGGGTAGACATTTTTCCTGGTGAGAGCGTAAAAAAAGTTACAAGACAAATTTCGTTTTTGATTGAGAAATTAACATGTTGAACGCCACCGGTATTTCCATAGTTTCATCATTTGTACTGAAGTGAAACTTTTCTTAATAATTTCACATCTTTATAAAGCAGAAACACTAAAGATACAGATAGATAGATTTTCGGTTGACTTTTATCTTTCTAATGCCAATATTTAAATATTCGGTATGTCAGTAAATTCATAAATATTGCCATTTTCAGTGAACTCAATAGCGCTGGTATTTTATTTGCTTCCAGCGTTTTTGACGGCCAATTAGAGTACATATTCGTTACAAAATTTAATCAGCAATTTTACAAATAACATAATATTTCATAATTAATTATATTTTATTTTATTATTTATTCAAGCACGCTGCAAGCATACATTTAAACCATGTTTTACTTTATCACATTGGAGTTTTGTAGCATCGACAATATTTGCATTGCATTTCCTGAGAGTCGCAAATGCATTGTTAAAAGTAGTTTTCACTTCCTCTTTCCTTTTAACGGCTGCAGTTGCAAGTGTAGTTACACTGTTATTAATGTCTCTGAAACGAGAACTAACGGATGTTTGAGCGAGGAATGTATTTGCATTGTCGCAACGAGCAAGAACAGAGTCCAGCTGACCAGCTAAATGATTTCCACGCTGTAAATAAATATATTCATGTCAATGAAACGTTTAATGCATTATCTTTGCGTAACACAAAAACAAATCCTTAATTTAAATGAAATTTCTTATCGATGCAATTCATATTACTATGATTTAACGTGGGAGTCTTAGAAACATGGTAACTAAGAAATATGTGCAAATTGATTTAACTTAACATTAGAATTACCAAGTTATTCAAAACAATTAGTTTTTAATTTAAAAAAAGATCAAAATACGTATATAATTTTAATGCAGTCTTGCATGAATACATGCTTATACTTTTACTATTTGTTTAATAATTTACACTTCGAAAAATATTAGTTATAATGATTTTACATACCTGAAAAATTTCCTGAAGTGGATGCATTGCGGCAGCGGTTTTTACTGCGGCATCACCTTGACATTTCTTAAATGCATTTTCTTTGCTCACTTCTATCGACGTTAGTGCAGTTTTAGCTTGCTTCAGGCAATTTGTAACTTTCATTTGATTTTTCCCATTCTTAAGAGCTTCTTTAACATTTATCTACAACAATAATATACACACGCAACTATTAACACGTTGAATGTCACGTATGTCAAACGACAATATTAACGAACTCGTTAATATATTCAATATATAAATGTTGCTATTCAAAAAGAAAACTATTGCTTAATGCATATCCATTTTTACCTTTAAAATTTTCACTCTAAAGCAGCAGGTCCGTTTATTTGATCGCCGCATTGTTCTTGGGGCAATTTCACCTGCTACTCCTGCCCTTACAGTCGTGTGCTTGTCTATTGGCTTACCTTTCACTTGTCAGGTGCGAACCTATTGGCACGAGCATGGTGGCGCATTTGAGCGCCATGCGTATTTAACCGCTCGCGATGAAAATGTGGATAGTAGGCCAAAGGGTTAATAAAACAATGTTTTTCTTCTACCAAGTAGCGTTTACAGTTTTAATATTGCCTTTTGACTTTAACTATTGCCCACCATGCTTGTGCCAATAGTTTCGCGTCTGGAAAATGAATGGTAAATCAATCTTGGTAGGCAGAAGCAGGCAGAGCTCCTCCAAGGATGCATGATACGATCAAATAAACGGACTCCCTGCTCTAAAGATATAATTTTAATAGAAAAAGTCATGCTTCAGGAGAAACAGTGAAACGGGCGATATACATAATAAGACAATGTTCAGAAAAAAAATAAATGGTGCTTCAAATATAATTTGAATCAGATTCTGTACGTACTTTTTGTTTTGCTTTACTGTAATATGTCCCTGTCGCAGTAAGTTCATGAACAATGTAGAAAATACATACTTACATTGAACTGATTATCTGCTGCCTGTAAAACGCTGTATAACATCCGTTTGTTCGTCAGCTCTGGAACATCTAACTCTGAATTACGCGTAAACTGTAGCTTCACCGAGAAACGATCGACATCAGTTGAAATCTCCTGAGCCCTTTTTTTTGAATCGGCTATTAGACGTTTGAGTTCTGGTATATTGTTACCTAGGTTTGAGCTGCACTATAAAATTTGTATGAAACATGTTATAATCTCGTATTGACATACCGCCAATTTTATTTTAAATAGATAAAAAATAGCGCAATTACTCGTGAAACTAACTTTGTCATGGTAAAGTAACATAGTTCTGTTAGTTCACAAGAAAACCTCGAAAATAAGGAATTATTATATTCGTAACTAAATGTTTGTTAACATTAGAACTACCGACGTTAAGACTATTATATTGAAATATATTAAATAAATGTTATAGAAAGAGATGAATGCTAAGGTGGAAAAAATGATTAATTCAGTAACTTACGTTTTATAGAATAGATATCAAATATATATGTCTTATGACTCTCCTATAACCTTGGGAAATTTTTAGAATAAATGAGCACCCACTAATATTGACTGCATTGGTAGTTTTAGTGTTAATAGTACAAGAATATCTTCTGTTTAATTGTTACATTCCTGTACTTCACAAAATGAGATGCAAACTTACTTGTACTGCATAGAACATCATCGAAAAGTAGAGCAGGATACGGAAGTCCATTTTTGAAGGAATGAGATTGCTTTGTTAAGAATAGTTTATTATCAATTGACCGCTGTAAAGCGATGCGCACATCCTTATACGTACCACCTTATCACAAAGACGTGTAAATGTTATACACGTTTTTTCGTGATTCGAAAGACGTCAATAGAACGGTTTTTCATACACATGATTTCACGTGAAACATAAAAACTTCTCGAAAAATAAAATTATATTGTAGATACTATTCAGCAATGCATAGAAACAATTATTTCTATTAATTTCAGTTTGCTTGAGAATATATCTAAAATGTTTCTGATTTGCTTCTATAGTATTTATTGCAGTAGTGTGAATTTTTGGATATCAAATGAATGTAATTAACACTTTGAAATGAGATTCCTGGAAGACTAAACATATTTTTTTTTAGAAAATAGAATAATAATTCTTACATAGTAAAATAATAGTGATTTCGATAAATATTGGTTACGATTTGAGACTAAAAACTGAATGACTTTTGTGACCAGCACAATACTTACGTCGATAGTAAATTCGCTAAGAAAAATTTGAAAGAATTATAAAAATGCAAAAATAGATATTTTTTTTAGTTATCTCTTATGTAATGTGGATTATTAATTTATATGGTAGATGCAGTTTAAGGATGTTTTGGAGAAACAATTAATAATTCTTTCAGAGAAAAAAATTACAAAATTTTTAATGTAGTAAACTCAAACTTGTTTTTGAGCGGTAAATAAAAGCAAGTCTATCAAGTGCATATTTTTAATAAAAATCGCATAAAAAAACAGTCTCATAAAAACAGGCTTGAGTATGCAGAATCGCATTTTATTATGTACGAGTATCCCGATTGCATAAGGTACGAGGATATGAGGAAAAAATAATTTATAACAAAGAAATTAATCCGTCCATACAATTAGATTCTAAGACATCAAAACCTCAAAAGAGCTTTTTCATTTAAATTACTTTCTATACATAATACTCTTTATCTTAAATAGCAAAAAATATTAATATCATTTTTATTGCACAGACTTTTTAATAAATTCTAATATTACATTTACGTCTTACATCTTGTTGGAAGCAAACGGGCATTATCGCCGTAAGATGTTTTCATTAAAGAGTCTTGTCACTGAAGACGATACTTGCATTTTGTATCAAAATGTGCATCGAAAACGCAATTGGTCTGAGGAAAATAGACCTTCAACTGTTGCGAAGCCTGGACTTCATCCGAAGAAGGTTCTTTTGTGCATTTGGTAGGACTGGAAAAGTGTAGTGTACTACGAGCTCCTTCCTCAAGGTGAAACGATCAATACTGACAAATATTGCAATCAATTCGATCAATTGAAAGCCGCCATAGCAGAAAAACAGCCAGAATTGGCGAACCGACGAGGCGTCGTTTTCCATCACGATAACGCAAGACAGCATGTTGCGTTGGCCGTAAGGAAAAAATGATTACAGTTCGATTGGGACATTCTACCTCATCGTGCTCCCTAAAAAAAATTCTCTCCGTGGTAAATCTTTCAAATCCATAAGCGAAATAAAAACGCGCCTAGATGAATATCTTGCAAGTAAGCCTCAACAATTTTGTAAAGAGGGCATAGTGAGGCTTCCTGAGAGATGGAAGAAGGTTGTAGAACAGAACGGTTCATATATAACACAATAAATCAACCTTAAACGACAAATATCGTTAATACTGAACGCGACAGGCGACAAATGATCGATTTGAATCAAGCTTTGTGCGAAAATGGACGGCAATATGAAGAAAGGCAACACAAAGTGATTTTGCTTCACGATAATGCACCAGCACACACAGCAAAACCAGTTAAGGAAACGACTAGGGCGTTTAAAGAACATGTAATAAGTGGTACCAGAGATTTAAAGTCGAAAATTTTGATTTGAAAGACGACAATCGTTGAAGTGCCCCGAAAAAGTTCGGTGACAGTAAGACAGATGATTAGCTCAACGAAAATCCAACCCAGACGCAACTTACCAATGGATGGCAAAAGGTCATCCAACAAAATGGTCAAAATATCATTGATTAATGTTTGTTGTTAATATAAATAAATTCACTTTGAAAAATATGAAAAGAAACGACATTAATTATCGAACAACCCAATACACAACCGCTTTTCAAGAAACGGTAAAAAAATTACCATATGACATTTATGATAGAACTCTGTTTATGCATAGTAATGGACAAATATGTGATAACTTTAAATGTCAAGACATAAACTCTTACACATTCAACATAGGGTTGGGGAAGAGCGCTAAGTAATATTTTTTCTGGAACAGAGGCGGTACACCAAAAAAGTTTGGGGACCACTGGTTTAGAGTCGTTTTACACAACCGCTTTTCAAGAAACGGTAAAAAGATTACCATATGACATTTATGATAGAACTCTGTTTATGCATAGTAATGGACAAATATGTGATAACTTTAAATGTCAAGACATAAACTCTTACACATTCAACATAGGGTTGGGGAAAAGCGCTAAGTAATATTTTTTCTGGAAAAGAGGCGGTACGCCAAAAAAGTTTGGGAACCACTGGTTTAGAGTCGTTTTACACAACCGCTTTTCAAGAAACGGTAAAAAGATTACCATATGACATTTATGATAGAACTCTGTTTATGCATAGTAATGGACAAATATGTGATAACTTTAAATGTCAAGACATAAACTCTTACACATTCAACATAGGGTTAGGGAAAAGCGCTAAGTAATATTTTTTCTGGAAAAGAGGCGGTACACCAAAAAAGTTTGGGGACCACTGGTTTAGAGTCGTTTTACACAACCGCTTTTCAAGAAACGGTAAAAAGATTACCATATGACATTTATGATAGAACTCTGTTTATGCATAGTAATGGACAAATATGTGATAACTTTAAATGTCAAGACATAAACTCTTACACATTCAACATAGGGTTGGGGAAAAGCGCTAAGTAATATTTTTTCTGGAAAAGAGGCGGTACGCCAAAAAAGTTTGGGAACCACTGGTTTAGAGTCGTTTTACACAACCGCTTTTCAAGAAACGGTAAAAAGATTACCATATGACATTTATGATAGAACTCTGTTTATGCATAGTAATGGACAAATATGTGATAACTTTAAATGTCAAGATATAAACTCTTACACATTCAACATAGGGTTGGGGAAAAGCGCTAAGTAATATTTTTTCTGGAAAAGAGGCGGTACACCAAAAAAGTTTGGGGACCACTGGTTTAGAGTCGTTTTACACAACCGCTTTTCAAGAAACGATAAAAAGATTACCATATGACATTTATGATAGAACTCTGTTTATGCATAGTAATGGACAAATATGTGATAACTTTAAATGTCAAGACATAAACTCTTACACATTCAACATAGGGTTGGGGAAGAGCGCTAAGTAATATTTTTTCTGGAACAGAGGCGGTACACCAAAAAAGTTTGGGGACCACTGGTTTAGAGTCGTTTTACACAACCGCTTTTCAAGAAACGGTAAAAAGATTACCATATGACATTTATGATAGAACTCTGTTTATGCATAGTAATGGACAAATATGTGATAACTTTAAATGTCAAGACATAAACTCTTACACATTCAACATAGGGTTGGGGAAAAGCGCTAAGTAATATTTTTTCTGGAAAAGAGGCGGTACGCCAAAAAAGTTTGGGAACCACTGGTTTAGAGTCGTTTTACACAACCGCTTTTCAAGAAACGGTAAAAAGATTACCATATGACATTTATGATAGAACTCTGTTTATGCATAGTAATGGACAAATATGTGATAACTTTAAATGTCAAGACATAAACTCTTACACATTCAACATAGGGTTAGGGAAAAGCGCTAAGTAATATTTTTTCTGGAAAAGAGGCGGTACACCAAAAAAGTTTGGGGACCACTGGTTTAGAGTCGTTTTACACAACCGCTTTTCAAGAAACGGTAAAAAGATTACCATATGACATTTATGATAGAACTCTGTTTATGCATAGTAATGGACAAATATGTGATAACTTTAAATGTCAAGACATAAACTCTTACACATTCAACATAGGGTTGGGGAAAAGCGCTAAGTAATATTTTTTCTGGAAAAGAGGCGGTACGCCAAAAAAGTTTGGGAACCACTGGTTTAGAGTCGTTTTACACAACCGCTTTTCAAGAAACGGTAAAAAGATTACCATATGACATTTATGATAGAACTCTGTTTATGCATAGTAATGGACAAATATGTGATAACTTTAAATGTCAAGATATAAACTCTTACACATTCAACATAGGGTTGGGGAAAAGCGCTAAGTAATATTTTTTCTGGAAAAGAGGCGGTACACCAAAAAAGTTTGGGGACCACTGGTTTAGAGTCGTTTTACACAACCGCTTTTCAAGAAACGATAAAAAGATTACCATATGACATTTATGATAGAACTCTGTTTATGCACAGTAATGGACAAATATGTGATAACTTTAAATGTCAAGACATAAACTCTTACTCATTCAACATAATAATTAGACACTGTTTTTTGATGGCGAAAAATATTGTTGAAGCCAAACAGTGGCTTGATAAGCATTATGGGGACTCTGCACCAGGGAAATGGACTATTATTGACTGGTATGGTGAATTTAAACGCGGTTGTACAAGCACCGATGATGGCGCTCTGGTCGCCAACAATCTGGGCCCCAAACAGGCCCGGCTGTGATCGGCTTCAAGCATTTTCAACTGATAGTGCGTGTATAATACTTTCGAAGATGAGATTCTGAATAATCATGTATGTATTGGGTGTACAAATAAGTTTTGACGGATTTACATAACATGGCGTTACTGGTCGTATTGTGAAGGACTGGGGATACGCAGAGTGGTGGGGACAGTGGCAGTAGACGCTGGAGAGGG
Source organism: Cerceris rybyensis (assembly GCA_910591515.1). Lineage (NCBI taxonomy): Eukaryota > Metazoa > Arthropoda > Insecta > Hymenoptera > Crabronidae > Cerceris > Cerceris rybyensis. Next base: position 6,888,461 of record OU342802.1, on the reverse strand, counting down.
GGAAGTTACCGTGCCGATCTGTGTTATTTGCCAAAATGGCGTGGACAAATGCACAGCGAACTTTTGCCGTCGAGGCGTTCATTTGCAGCAATGAATCAGTGGTCGCGGCGAAACGGGCTTTTCGAACTCAATTTTAAATCGCTCCGCGGAGGCCAGTTCCGGATCGCAAGACTATTTTGTTATGGGTAAAAAACTTTAGGGAGACTGGTTCTGTTGTTAAAAAGCGTGGAGGAAGACCTCGTAGTGCGCGAACACCTGCAAATATTGATGCTCTTCGACATTCGATTTTGCAGTCTCCGCAACCATCGGCTCGCAAACACGCAGCTGCTCTAGAGCTATCTGATCGCAGTGTTCGCCGGATTTTGCACACTCCACTTTCACCCTTACAAGATGGTTATCGCCCAAGAACTCAAATCACATGATTACCAACGTCGCGTACAAGCATGTGAAAACATCCTGGAAAGTGTAGCACCAGACGACATAATTATTTTCAGTGACGAGGCGCACTTTTATCTGTCTGGGTGTGTAAATAAACAAAACTTTCGATATTGGAGTGACCACAACCCCCGACAACTTCATGAAAAACCTTTACACAGTAAACGTGTAACAGTGTGGTGTGCAGTATTGCGTGTTGGCATTATTGGGCCATACTTTTTCGAAGAGAATAATGTTGTGGCAACTGTCACTTCTAACAGGTATGCCAATATGATTGAAACCTTTTTCGCGCCTGCTCTACAAGAAATGGGCCTAAGAAACGTTTAGTTTCAACATAATGGAGCAACAGCTCATCTTTTATCTATTATTGTACCTATATTTCGCGCGAGGCAGTCTGCTGGTTCTGCTTGTGTTTTCGAGCTCAAACTTCAAACCAGCAGCTGCCAGAAATTTTAAACGACTCATCGCTGGACATCCCGAAATTTTACTGGACCGTGTGTGGACGTCGCGAGGGATAGTCCAGCAAAGGCCGAGGAGCAACGGCGAAGTCCTGCAACGGGAAGCAACTGCACCAGCCACCGAGGGACACCGAAGCAGCAGCCGCGGGACGACGTGGGAATTCGCCGGTCCCGAACGCGAGCGAACAAGGTACGCGAGTGTTTAATTCTATTGGGTTGTTCGGAAAGTTAGTTCGTTTTTTCCCGACAGAGGATTTAATTGTATTTTTTTGCACCTAACTTCACACTTAAGCCGCATAATTATTATATGTTTTGAGAGCTGATATAGCAAGGCTTGTGTGTGAAAAAGTCCAATTGATTCTACGCAGTAGTTTTTAGTTGGTGCCCTTTTAAATATGGAGAGCAATAAGCAGCATTTTCGTCATATTTTACTCTTTTACTATAGAAAAGGTAAAAATGCTGTTCAAGCCAGAAAGAAATTAACCGACGTGTATGGAGAAGATGTGTTGACAGTACGCCAGTGCCAGAAATGGTTTAAAAAATTTCGATCCGGCAATTTTGATGTCGAAGATGCACCACGTTCTGGAAGGCCGGTTGAAGCTGATAAAGACACGATAAAGGCATTAGTTGATGCAAACCGGCGAATAACAACACGTGAGATCGGTGAGAGCTTAAGTTTATCAAATTCAACTGTTTATGACCACCTGAAAGGCCTGAGTTTAACCTCGAAGCTCGATATATGGGTTCCCCATGTTCTCACGGAGAGAAACTTGTGTCGTCGCGTTGACGCCTGTGATTCGCTTCTCAAACGTCATGAAAATGATCCATTTTTGAAGCGCATCATTACGGGGGACGAAAAATGGGTTGTATATAACAATGTCAAACGCAAGAGATCATGGAGCAAAAAAGATGAAACGGCTCAAAGCATTTCCAAAGCCGATATCCATCAAAAAAAGGTGATGCTGTCTGTTTGGTGGGATTTTAAAGGAATCGTTTTTTTTTTTTGAGGTTTTACCGGATAACACAACAATTAATTCGGAAGTCTACTGTCATCAGCTGGACAAACTGAATGATGCACTTCAACAGAAAAGGCCAGAATTAATCAACAGAAAATGTGTAGTGTTCCACCAAGATAATGCGAGACCTCATACAAGTTTGATCACTCGCCAAAAACTTTTACAGCTTGAATGGGATACAATGCCACACCCACCATATTCTCCAGATTTGGCACCTTCGGATTATTATTTGTTCCGGTCACTACAAAATTTTTTAGACGGTAAAACCTTCACTTCAAATGAGGAGGTCAAAAACCACCTCGACCAGTTTTTTGCCAGCAAAGACCAAAAATTTTATGAGCGTGGAATCATGCTACTACCAGAAAGATGGCAAAAGGTATTGGACCAGAATGGCCAATATATAATTTAATAAAATATTTATATACTATAAGAAAATCGTCTTTCATTTTCACCAAAGAAAATGAACTAACTTTCCGAACAACCCAATATTATGCAATTCAAGTCCAAGATTAGCATTGGAAACCAGCCAACAGGCCCAGAATACGATAGTTCGTGCGCCACTAATATTTTTCAGTAGCGCTCCTTTATCGTAGATTTCAATGAAATCCTGAAACTTCAGGGCTCGCCAATTTTCGCAAATTTGCAATACTGCCACTCAACGCCGCATCCTATTTCCATAACAGAATAACGATGCATACAATTCTGTGGATTGTTAGAGATTCCCTTTTTTCTTTTTTTTCTTTTTTTTTTCTAATCAGCACAATTCCTCTCCTTTCTCCAAATTCCTTTCACTCTCCTTAATCCGCTTCTTGTTTCCCATCGAACAGCTGATTTGAAATCAGCTGTTCGATGTTGTCTCTCTGCCTCCTCTCTCCGCACGTCTTTCCTTCCTCGTGTTTACACCTAGCTCCTCGCTCCTCATCCACTATCCTTGTCTTATGCTCGTCTTTCTCTGTCGCCTTTATCCCTCACCTTATCCTAGTTTTTCGGCCTATTTAAATTCCCAACCGAACTCCTCCCGAATATTCCTTACCGGTTCCCAATCCCCACCTTCTTCCCTTTCCCACTTTCTATAAAACTATCGTGCTCCCTTGTTCCGCTCTCTTTTCTCTGTACGTTGAATTTGTGCTGTGCGCTTCTTCGCCTGACGCTAATTAACTCCGCTTTCGCTACGCACTAAATTAAACCGTTTTGTTTCGCTTCCGCTTTATTAGTTCGATTCTTTATTTGTTAATTATTGTAATTGTGTTAATTGTTAAAAATAAACTTTGTTAAACACGAACAGGATATCTATGGTAAAATTTAATATGAGTGGCTTGCAAAGTGGCAGAAAACTGAAGATGGATTGCCAGCAATCAACTTCGAGGGGATTGGCGCAGAAGAAAGCACCTAATAAAGGGAAAGTATTCCAAGTATCTTGGTTAAGTAATAATATTATATTTTTAAAAAATGGTTGAAATCTGCTGACAATAATAAAAAAGCTTTCTGCACGGTTTGTAATAAAAAATTAATATGTGGAAAGTCTGAACTACTTAGACATTCACGGACTATATTGCATATTAAAAATATAAGGGAAAGCTGTGACATCACATCATCTGTTTTATTAACCAAAGATAATATTAACACTGATTTGGACCATGATAGTAAAGTAAAAATAGCCGAAATAAAGTTAGCTGCTTTTTACGCGGAGCACAATATTGCATTTCAAACAATCGATCACATTATTAAAAGAAATCTGTTCCGATCCGCAGGTGGTTAACGATCTAAAATTGTCACGGACGAAATGTTCTCAACTAATAAAAAATGTAATAGGCAAACGCGAAAGCGATAAGCTTATTGCAGATTTAAAAATTCAAAAATTTTCTATATTAATTGATGAAAGCACGACTATCGCTAACGATAAGTTGCTTTGTACTTTAGTAAAATACATTTCATTAAAAACAAAGAAATCTGTAACAAAATTATTAGAACTAATTTATTTAGATGTTTCAGATTGCTCTGCAGATAAATTATATTTAGCATTTAAGAAATCTTTACAATCAAAAAATATTCTATTAAGTAATATTGTAGGAATGGCTTGCGATTATGTGTCTGTCATGACAGGCATTAGATGTTCTTTCGCAAGTATTAGGGGGACCGGAAAGTAATGTCGTTTCTGCGCATGCCAATACTTGATTGTCATTTGTCAGCTCATTGTTTGGTTCAGAGGCGTACCAAAGACATTGTGAGGTTATAGTGATTTCTTTACTTATAGACAATTGAATTACAATTTTTTTTTGTAATTTTGGGTAAAATGGCCAGCCAAATACCAGAAGAGGTACACATCCGGCATTGCATGCTCTTTGAGTTTCGCAAGGGAAATAACGCAACAGTTGCTACCAAAAACATTTGCGATGTTTATCCAAATGCACTGGACATTCGTAAATGCCAAAGGTGGTTTTCCAAGTTCAAATCGGGTAATTTTGATCTTTCCGACTCGTATCGATCAGGAAGACCATCAGCGTTAGACAACGACGTGTTAAGGGCGGAAGTGGAAGCAAATCCGTGTCAGACGATCGAGGAATTGTCAAACAGTCTCAACCAACCTTGGTCGACCATCCAAGAACATTTGAAGCAGATTGGGAAAGTAAGCAGAGCAGGTGTTTGGGTCCCGCATAATCTGTCCGAACAGAATAAGGCTAACCGATCAATCACATGCAACTTATTGCTTCAACGACACAACACAGAAGCGTTTTTTGATCGCTTGATCACAGGAGATGAGAAATGGGTCCTGTATGATAACCCAAAACGCAAAAGGCAGTGGCTCTCTCCAAATGAAATCCCTCGGAGTACTGCTAAGCCAGGTTTACACCCCAAAAAAGCGCTTTTGTGTGTTTGGTGGAGTATTCGCGGCATTGTTCATTTTGAATTACTGAAACCTGGACAAACTGTTACTGCAGACCTCTACAGCGAACAATTGCAGCGAGTCAATCAATCTTTAATTGAAAAGTGGCCAGCGATTGTCAACCGAAAAGGCGTCATTCTCCAACATGACAATGCAAGACCGCACTGCGCAAGGCGAACTCTAGAAAAAATTAATGAATTGGGGTGGGAGGTGCTGCCTCATCCACCATATTCGCCCGATGTTGCACCATCGGATTTCCACTTATTCCGAGCGCTGCAACACTTTTTAAGTGGCAAAACATTTGCAAATTTGGATGATATCCAAAATGCCATCTCTAGATATTTTGCCGAAAAACCAATTAATTTTTATCGATCAGGGATTGAAAATTTACTCACTAGATGGCAAAAGGTTATTGACAATGATGGGGAATACATCATTGATTAAAAATAAAGACTCGTTAAAAATGTATGTGTTTGTATTTAGCGTAAGAAAACGACATTACTTTCCGGTCCCCCTAATAGATTGAAGAAAGAGGTATCGGCCCTCATTGTATTACAATATATATGCCATTCCTCAGCTTTAATTGTTGTGAAAATCTTTTACATTTAGTTTCGACTTATTTCCACGGAAGTGCAAAACGATCAGCCATCCTGCGGGAATTTCAGGAATTTGTTAAAGTAGAGTCGCAAAAAGTTTTAAAATTGTCAGGTACAAGATGGCTCGTCTTACAGAAGTGTGTTGTAAGACTTCTTGATAACTGGGAAGTCTCCTTCCAACATCTGAGACAAAGGGCACCTAGGCCCACCTCAAACGAAAAATATCCTAGGTCTTCTTTTAATAAATTTTTACGACTGAAGAGGGTAACATACGGTTACCGAAACGTATCGAAAAATTTGAACAAGAAGTATTTTATTTCAACTCCGGTCGACAAATAGCCGTCCCTCATTAAGAAGAGAAAAATACATAACTGGTCACATTTGACGTCACGACCAAACAAAAACAACCTTCATCTTAGAACTGGGAAGTTTTAAAACATTACTTCTACCTGGACACACTAGAAAATAAAAATAATTCGGCAATAACTATTTCAACTTTTCTAGGCGATTGTGAAATTAAAGCTTTTATGATATTCTTAAAATATTCATTAAATTTTTTCAACGAATTTAATGCCTTATTTCAAAGCAGAAAAGTATTAATTCATAAATTAGCAGAAAGTAGTTAATGAAACAGATGGGAAACAATTTTTTGCTACCTCATGCGATAAAAAACATTACAAGAGATATTATTGATAATAAAAATATTTTGCCATTCAATTCAGTTTATGTTGGTCCGGAATGCGAAACATTTTTGGAAGCTCAAAATAATGAATTTATTGTTAAGTTCAAAAATATTTGTTTATCGTTTTACATAACAGCGTTAGAAGAAATGATAAAAAGATTATCATATAATGATATTATTCGCGAATTAAAATTTTTAGATCCGAGTATAGCTTTGCGCGAGGAAAGTAGACTTGCCTTTCCAGATTTGAGAAATGTAGCAAAAAATTGCCAAATTACTGATGTCACAGCTTTAGCTCATGAATGGAGAATGCTCCCTATCGTCCTTGATGACGACAAGAAATCAAATTTAGCTACATTGGAAATAGATGTTATGTGGAATACCATTTTTGAAGAAAGAAATTTAAATGACGAACCGCTTTTCCCAAATTTACAAATTTTAGTACATTCAGTATTATCTCTTCCACATTCAAATGCCGAAGCAGAAAGATTATTTTCTATTGTCTTAGATGTTAAGAATAAAAAGAGAAATAGGATTGATGCGTAAAATTGGTGTGGCAGAGATTAAAGTGTTTGTTAAAAAGTAGAAATAGATAAATAGGTAGGAGGTAGGGTAGGGCGTAGAGAACGTTTCAGTGAATCAACGCGAACACTATCAAACAAACAAACAAAAAACTCTTCTCATCTTCAAAATACAATAACTATTAAAAATCGCACTATCAGCGTAGAGAACATTTATATCACAACGAGAGCAGAATAAGCGACATAAAAATAACAATAAAAACCCGATAAAAAAAAAAGTGTGTACGAGTGAAGCAGGGCCAAGATCGACCAAAAGACGACCCGAACCCACCACTCACCCACCCACGACAACGTAAAACCGGGGAAAAAGACACAACCGGAAGGTAAAGCCCCTAATACATACAAAACCTAAAAGGTGCGTCACTAATCATTAAACCCCCAAAGAAACCCTCTAGCATAGGCCCGACGTAAAAAGAGAGAGAGAAACAAAGACAGGATGAAAATAGTACAAGTAAATCTCCATCACGCACCCGTCGCGGCCGCAACGCTGGCAAGATACATGAAAAAGGAGAATATAGACGTAGCGCTGATTCAAGAACCGTACATCACGAACGGCAGGATAAGAGGACTGAACCCGATAGGAAACGTGCTGAGCCACGAGACAAGTAGAAACACGAGAACGTGCATAGTCACGAGAAGAGGAATCAACGCAACGACTCTCCCACAATTCTGCGACAACGAAACGACGACGATCAGCGTCACCTGGGGCAACGGCCACCCCTCGGAGAATCCGAATCAAGAGCTAATAATGGCGGCGGTATACTCGAAATGGAACGGAAGGGACAGCGTGATAGGAAGAAAAGGGACGAAAGCGGCCGAATGGTGCAACCAGAGGGGAAAAAACCTACTGATAGGAATGGACGCAAACGCGAAGAACATCATATGGGGATGCGAGGAGACGAACGCGAGAGGCACCATGCTGGCACACGAGATACTGGAACTAGACATGGTATGCCTGAATCGAGGCAGCGAACCGACCTTCTGCACGATGCAGAGAGAAGAGATCCTAGACGTCACCCTAGGCTCGATCGATATCCTGGGCAAGATCGATAAATGGGAAGTCAGCCAGGAAGACTCGAAATCGGACCACCGATACGTGCTGATCAAACTGAACACACACGACGTCCGGGAAAGAGTGTGGAGAAGAAACCCGAGAAAGACGGACTGGGCAAGATACTGCCGAATAATAAAGGACAACTGTCACCGACTACCCAAGAAGTACGGAAACCAGACGGAGATAGACGAAGCAACGAACAAGATAAACACCCTGCTGCAAGAGGCATGGGAAGAGGCGGCGGAAGAGAAAGAGGTCAAAAATAAAATCAGAATGCCATGGTGGACGAAGAGGATAGACGACGAGAACAAGAGAGTGGCAGCCATGAAAAGGAGAGCCCGACGAAGCGGAGAACGCGAGGAATGGAAGAAAGTGAGCGAGGCCAGCAGGAAACTCAGGAACATGATCTTCGAGAGCAAGAGGAGAACGTGGAGAGAATATTGCAAGAGCGTGACAAAACTACCGGAAGTAGCTAGGCTCAACAAACTACTGACGGACGAAGGACAAAAGGGCATCGGAGCCCTGAAGAGGAACAACGGTGACTTCACCGAAAACGACGAGGAGATCCTGGAGATGCTACTGAAGCAGCACTTTCCAGGCTGCAGCAGAGAGCGAGAGGACACGGAAGAGAGCAACAACGACACCACCACCACGGACAACCCCGGACCAAACTGGGCACTGGCCAACAAGATCGTCACGCAACAGAGAATGGAATGGGCGATATCGTCGTTCGACCCGTACAAGGCACCAGGACCGGATGGAATTTATCCGCAGCTTCTGAAGAAGGCTCTACCATGGATCGAGAATTTTGTAGTTAAAGTAATCAGAGCATCCATAGCGACAGGATGTTACCCATCAAAATGGGGGGAAACAAGAGTTGTTTTCTTACCAAAGCCAGGTAAACCGGATTACACGACGCCTAAAGCATACAGGCCGATCAGCCTTACATAATTTCTGTTGAAGACGGCGGAAAGATTGATCGACAGATATCTAAAGGAGGTCACTTTGAAGAGGAAACCTTTAAACCCGAAACAACATGCTTTCAGAGTAGGAAGATCCGTGGAAGCGGCACTACATGACCTAGTGGGCAGTGTGGAGGACACCTTTAATGAGAGAGGAGTAGCAATAGGAGGCTTCGCGGATATCGAAGGAGCCTTTAATATGACGTCGACGGAGCTAATCGAGCAATCTTTGAGGGATTTCGAGGTAGAAAACGAGATCAGAATATGAACAGTGAAAATGCTGAGCAACAGAACTCTCCAAGTGAAGAAAGGCACGACAGAATTGAAGGCAGCGGTGAACAGAGGATGCCCGCAAGGAGGAATATTTATAAGATTCCCAGCAGAGCCTCTGTGACACGCTGGTTAGATGAAAAGTACGACGCCTTATCAACAGTTATGAAAAGTAGATTATACTCTGTAGAGTATGTTACTTTAACATGTGACATTTGGTCAGATCTGCAGATAAGAAGTTATTTAGGTGTGACAGCCCATTTTGGCATGGGAATTGAATTTCAATCCATAACTTTGGGAGTATACCATCTAGATGAAAGACATTCTTCGGAATATATTGCACAAATGCTTAATAATACTTCTGGTGAATGGGGTATCAATACTGATAAAGTTACAGCAGTAGTGACAGATAATGCTGCAAACATGGTTAAGGGTGTTGAAATTGCATTCGGGGAAAAGAAACATATCCCATGCTTTGCACACACGCTCAATTTGGTTGCCCAACAAATGTTAGGAATTCCTGAATTGCAAGCTATATTACTCAAAGTGAAGAGTATTGTCACTTTTTTCAAACAAAGTTGTGTGGCACGCGACGAGTTGCGTAAATCAGTTAAGGGGCAACACCACTGTAGAATTTAAAAAAAAAATCGATTTTTTTTTATTGGCTTAAAAAATACTTTGAACCCTTTAGAATATGGGACGAACTCGTCTTTACCGCAGTATGTCATCAAAACGACCGTTAAATAGATGTAAGGTTCGGAGCGCGGTCAGACGCGCGTCGGAGCAACAGCGCTACGGACCAGTTGCTGCTCCGAACCGACCGCCGGCTCCATATACCTGGTTTACCCTCGAATTTTGAATTTCTCCACAACACAGTAGATGTCGTTAAAATGGCCAACGTTTAGGCAGAAATACTTCCCACCAAAAGTACGTTATAGCGTCAGTATTGCTAGAACAGCGTCAGCAGAGCGTCAGTGCGTCTACAAACAACACGGTTTTTGTGAGTAGCGTTGAATTTGAACACTTTATTTGTTATCCCCGAGTGCATACGTATCACAATGAGTGACAAAAAAGTGTAACAGGGTAAAAAAGGGACTAAAACATCGTATCTAACGCGGCGTCGGACCAGTGTGGGATCGAATCGACGACCGATGAATAGATTTGAGGTTGAGGGCGATTCAACAGGAGTCAGTGCTTCTGCCAAGAAATTCAAAGCTTGCAATGAAGATTTTGATCTTAATTGTGAAATCGGCAATAGAATAATAAACTTCATTGCCGTTTTTTCGGTTATTTCGCTACACGTGAAATGTAAAACGTGCGATTCACGAGAGAAGTCCTCGGGGCTTAGGCTTCAAAATAGTTATCGCTTGCCCGAACTGCCCGGAAGTCGTTATTCCGAGCAGTAAATTCATCCGAAATGCGTATGAAATTAACCGTCGAATCGTGCTGGCAATGCGACTACTAGGAGTGGGGCTGAATGGTACAATGAAGTTTTGCGCATTCATGGAATTACCACCACCGATATTTCAATCGTTTTACGATAAAATAATTGATATGATTTCGCTCGCAACGGCAACGGTACGAGACGCCAGTATGAAACAAGCAGCAGAAGAAGAGAAAAAGAGAAATACAGAAAATGGGCATTGTAAAGGGATAACAATTTCCGGTGATGGTTCGTGGAGGAAACGCGGATTGTCGTCGCTTTTTGGAATCACCTCATTGATTGGATGGCTTAACAGGAAAAATTGTTGACGTCGAAGTGAAGTCAAAATACTGTAAGGCGTGCGAGCACTGGACAAATAAATTAGGTAAAACGGAGTTTGAAGAATGGAAGATGACACACGCCGACGAGTGTCAAGCGAATCACGAAGGTTCATCTGGTAAGATGAAGGTGGACGCAGTCGTCGAGATGTTCAAACGCTCCGAATCTTTGCACGGGGTGAAATATAAGAACTACATTGGTGATGGTGATTCCAAGAAACATTCTACAAAGCCATCACGGATAGTGATCCATATGAAAATTTTAAAGTGCAAAAAAAAGAGTGTATTGACCATGTACAAAAAAGAATGGGCACTCGACTGAGAAATATAAAAAAAAAAAACGCCAGGCCTCGGAGGGAAAGGTAAACTGACTGCCAATCTGATCGACAAACTCACAATTTATTGTAGCTTCGCAATTCGTCGGAATCCAAACTCAGTGGAAGATATGAAAAAACACATCTGGGCGACCTTACAGGGTCTGTCCGGAAAGTAATGAGCCTCATTTTTTTGTGACGCGACTATACAACGCACAGCGCTGCGACCGGTGGGGAAAAATGGGGGGAACCTTTAGCTTTCTAGCGATCCCGCGGGGAGTCGCCTCCGAGCTCTGGGAGGGTTAGGACGCGCTGCCACGTGAACGTCTGTACAGTGACCTCGTCGTGGTTACGATGGAAAAAACTTTAGAGCAGCGTTATGCGGTGAAGTTTTGTGTTAAACTCAACAAGACGCCGAAGGAAACATGGGACATGCTTAACCACTTAACGCTCAGGTTTTTTTCGAATCGACCGTCCAAAAACGCACAAGTTTTTTTTTGCCTGAATGATTATCTTGTGAATATTATAAAATGTTTTTTGTACTCCTAGTGGCGAACGAATTATTTTTTTCGGAAAAATAACAAGTTTTTCATCATACCTGTTTATCTAAGGGAAATCCTTCTATAACTTATATAACCAAATAACATTAACAGCAACAATTAATTATAACAAGCAGAACACAAAAGGAATAATATAAGAAATAAACACACTATAAACTAATAATCGTAAGACGAAAAAGATATTACAAGGATGACGTATACTGCACACTGATCGCTCAAAGACTGAAGAAACAGACAAAAGCTAACGGCAGAAGACGGAGAGATTATCTGTATTTATTCCTCCAATATACAATGTATAAAGTTTTTGGAAATGTATACATTTCAGTGTAAGATGTCAAAGATCTGAGTTCTAAAATATCAGCGGCTAAGATAAACAAACCGCAGAGTGGCGGCCGTATCAGCTATGCCCGTGAACGTCACGGGCATGCACAAATTCGACCGTTTGGCGTGCCCGTGAACGTCACGGGCATGAGCGTTAAGTGGTTAATGAAGCTTTCGGGGATGCTTGCATGTCCTATTCGCAGGCAAAGAAGTGGCACAGGACGTTCAGGGAAGGTCGGGAAGAGGTTACCGACGAGGCCCGTTCTGGACGCCCACAAACATCGCGAACGGACGAACACCTCACCCGTGTGCGCGAATTGCTCGATACAGACAGACGAATGAGTGTTCGTTTGATATCGGAACTATTGAACTTGCCGAAAACAATTGTTCATGAGATTGTATCGGAAGACTTGGCCATGCGGAAGATTTGCGCAAAACTTGTGCCCAAAGTTTTGACCGACGCTCAAAAAGTGAATCGCGTGGCAGTGTGCGAGGAGCTGAAACAACTCTGTGCGGATGATCTCCGTTTCCTGGACAACGTCATCACTGGTGATGAGTCACGGGTCTTCGAGTACGATCCGGAGTCGAAACGGCAGAGTGCGGAATGGCACACGACGACGTCGCCGCGCCAGAAGAAAGCTCGAATGAGCAAGTCCCGCGTGAAGTCGATGGTCATTGTTTTCTTTGATGTTAAGGGGATCGTGCACCACGAGTTCGTACCCCCTGGCCAAACCGTCAACGCTCAATATTACAAGGAAGTGCTTCAAAGGCTGAATCGCAGGGTCACCCGCGTCCGAAACGAGATTCGAGCTTCATGGAAACTGCACCATGACAATGCGCCGTCTCACACCGCCTTTGTTGTCAGCTCCTACCTGACCCGGATCGGTGTTACAACGATTCCCCAGCCACCCTACAGTCCCGACCTAGCCCCGGCAGACTTCTTTTTGTTTCCTCGGCTGAAAAGGGAGCTCAAAGGACGTCATCTGGGCACCCTGGACAACATCCAAGCTACCACGACGACCTTACTGAACAGCATTCCGGTCGAGGAGTTCCAGGGAGCTTATGCAGCATGGAAATCTCGCTGGCAAAAATGTATTGATGCTCAAGGGTCCTATTTTGAGGACTATTAAGTTGTTGTACCAGCCCGATCAATAAACTTTGTAAAAAAAAATGAGGCTCATTACTTTCCGGACAGACCCTGTATACCATAAACTGTCGACCGACCAAGAACCGTAGCACGATGGATGCTCAGAATCTTGGTGCGACTGGAAGAAGGCGCAAGCAGCAAATTCCTTGGACACCTTCCATTATAAGCCGCCACTTTCCCAAGAAGTTTTCAAAACAATAAAACCAATTTATTAATCGTTGCTTAGGAGGATATACGCAAAACAGCAACGAAAGTTTTAACGCAACGGTTTGGAATTTGGTACCAAAATCGTATTCGAGCGGAAAAAAAGTGTTAAACGTAGCAACTGATATTGCAGTGTGCTGTTTTAACGATGGATTATTAAGCATTTTGAAAATTATGAACGTTCTACAAATGGATATACAGTCAGGGACAAAATTACGTGGACAAGAGGTGACAGTAATTTCCAGTAAACTTTAAACGAAAAAGGACTAATTTTATATTCTTCAGTTTTATATATTATCTATTCCAATGGTACACAGATTCTTCAGTAAATAATTGAAATCCATATTTACGTTTTTGCCTGAACGGATGACATTAAACATAAGATTCAACTATCTGTCGAAGGACAAAAATAAGTGGACACTTGGTTTCAGTCTTATTGTTATGGACAAAATGTAAACAAACGCCCTGCACTGTTTAAACTTGCAAATGCTAGTTTCAAACAACCTCCTCAGTGTCGACTTTGACTTCATCAAAGTAACGTAGTTTGCCAAAATGGTAAAAACAAAAGAAATTACAAGTCAGATTCGTCGGTTAGTAGTTTCAGATTGTCAGGATAGAATGAGTTATCGCGCAATCGCTCAAAAGTACCGTATCTCAAAAAGTGCAGTAGAAAAAATTTATAAAAAATATTTAACCCACAATACGGTGGAAAACTTAAGAGGTCGTTGACGCAAACGCTGCACTACGATACGAGAAGATCGGCGTATTCTTCGAAGGTGTCGGAAAGAGCCATCGCTTTCCGCAAGAAGCATCGTAGAATTTTTGAATTTAAACGTTTCTGCAAAAACTATTAAAAGAAGACTACGTGAAGCTGGCTTAAGGTGCTGTAAAGCTAGACGTAAGCCGCACATCACTGAAGTCAATAGAAAGAAACGATTAGTATTTGCTAAAAAATATGTTAATATGCCGCTATCGTTATGGAAAACTGTAATATGGAGTGACGAAAGTAAATTTGAATTGCGGAATTTAAAAAAGCAGCGTCAGGTATGGAGGAAACAGAATGAAACGTTTAAAAAGCGGTTCATTACGCCAACCGTTAAATTTGGAGGAGGAGCATTGATGGTGTGGGGGTGCTTCTCATGGCATGGGATTGGTACACTGGCACAAATTACCAGGATTATGAATGCAGACAAGTATATTGAAGTATTAAATGAAAATTTGGAGGAGGCAGTATTAAAAATGGGACTCGAGGATGGATTTTTGTTCCAACAAGATAACGACCCGAAGCATACTGCTAAAAAGACGATGAAATTTTTCGAGGATTCAAACATAAATTTGCTTGAATGGCCTGCACAGAGCCCGGACTTGAACCCTATAGAACATCTATGGAGTTTACTAGACGCGAGGGTTTCACTCGATAAACGTACTTGCAAGAAAGATTTTTTCGAACATTTGCGGGCAGAATTCAACGACATCGATAAATCTTACATAGAAAATCTAATAAATAGTATCCCACGACGTCTGGAAGCCGTAATTTTAGCCAAAGGCGGAAATACCAAATATTAGTCTGATCATCTTTCAATTTCTTACAAATTGTAGTATGTGTCCACATATTTTTGTCCATCGATAAACAACTGACTTTTATGTTTAATGTTGCTAACTTGTATAAAAATGTAAATATTATTTTCAATTTCTTATTAAGTTATCTATGTACTATGAGGATACATAATAAATAAAACTGAAGAATATAAAATTAGTTCTAATATGTTTAAAATTCATTGACAATTACTGTAACCACCTGTCCACATATTTTTGTCCCCGACTGTAGGTGTCCAGTCCTATAATTTTCGCCTCGAAGCCGACGCAAAGCGGATAGAACTCGCCGAACGAACTTTGACAGATGCAGCAAAAGAGGCGCGCTCTGCAATGAAATCATCGAAAAAAGCAAGTGAGGAGGAATTTTCCAACGTTGAAGGGCAGCTTTATGGTCCTGGCATAGCAGATTAACGGTAAACATTTTTTAGTCATCATGTACCTTACCTCATGTACCTCACCAGGGAGTCAGACCACTAAAACTCGTTTATTTATTTATTTGGCGGAGGCGGACGCATTGAGGCCTACCCCAAATCACTAAAAGAGTACAATTACCCTCCAGGATCGCGCGAGGTGGTACACTCCTGACCCACCTCCGCATACTATTTCAATTTATTTACTACTTATTTAATTTTTTATTTTAGTTTCTAAATTCTGACTCCCGCGCCTTCTCTTGTGAGCAGTCTGCCTAAAAATCTGTAAATTTTTAGATTAGCAGCTGCTCAACGGTGAGGAGAAAATCGTCGCTGGAGTTCCCGAACCCGAAGTTTTATCCGAGTGTGCCTGCGTCGCGAGGGAACTACCAGCGAAGGTCCGAGGAGCAACGGCGAGTCCTGCAACAGGGATCGACGGTCCCGGCCATCGTGGGACGCTTCCTCGACAGCCGAGGGACTCCGAGGGAACCCGAAGCCGGATCGCGAGCGTTATCGAGGTAACGCGACTTAAAATTCTCTATAAGTGCCGCGTTCTTCCCCCTTTCTCTTTTCCTTTTGCCGCTATCCCCCCAACTCCTTCTGAGTTGGTATCCCAACTCCAACTACCCCTTTTCCTTCCCGCTCGTCCTCCTCCTTTGCCGATCCGACGCGGGAACGCTGAGGCTCGTCAAGGGAATCAACGTGTCTCGCTGAAGGTCGACGAAGGCATATGACCCACTGTCGCTGTCTTCTACTTTCCGTTTAGCTAAAATTTAAATCTCCCCCGGTCCCTTCAGGACTGGTTACTCCTTACCTACGAACCCATTCCTGTCAACTAAACTCCTCCGTCTCGATTTTCGCGTTAAAGTTGCGTATTTTCGCGAGAGAATCCGTTTCCACGACGTGAAAATCGAGTCACCTCCTGCTATCGCTACTACTTTCTTCGGTAGAAACTCTTTTATCCCTTATTTCCCCTCGATATTGCACGCGAGCTCGCGATCGAAACATGGAGTTCACGCTAGAATATCCATCGGCGGAAGGTCTCCCTTGCGAGATTTGTAGAGAATCATGCTCTAACCCTCGCCTGTTGAAAAGCGGAGGCATGTACGCGGGTCGCGGTGAATTAGTTAAACATTTAAAAAGGAGTCACGGGGCGAAGACCGTGAATTATAGATGCAAGGAGTGCGGCTTCATCGGCTCCGGAGTTTACTCCCTGAAGTCGGTGAAGCTGCACTATGCGAAGAATCACGGCCCGAACCCCGTGACACCGCCTAGAGGATGCACCCGCGTGCGTGCAGCGATCATGGGACCGTCGAGCCCTGGTCCGTCAGCGTCGTCCGGTACGGGTGGACGGTCGGACGTTCCCGCGAGTCCGGCGAGCGAAGAAATCGGTGGAAATCCGCCGATTTCAGTAAACGTGGCCCGCCTTACCGCGGGAGGGTCACCGACAATTTTAACGGTCGCGGCGACGACAACAACCGTAACGGTTTCGTCGCCCGCCGCGACCTCGCGCTCTAACGTCGCGGTAACGGTCGTGCCGATTTTTCTCCGGGGAGGAAATTTGAATTTGAGCGCGCGGCAACCCGCGACAACCTTTGCCTCCGTGACGGCGGCACCGCCATCTGCCGCCGCACTCACGACAATGGCCACTCGAGCGGCCATCAGGGAGGCAACCAAAGCACGGCAGCAGAAAATAGTAAATAATAAATACTAATATAAATAATACGAGAGGCCAATCTATCTTGGGTTTACAATAATAATTATTTCAATGATTCTGGTTTTAGAGTTAGTGGAAAAATAGTTGGTTTTACAAAAAGATTTTTTGAGGCAGATGGTTCCGAGAAGAAGGTTATTGCTACATATGTAAAACACGCATCAAAACTTTAAACGCGTTTTTCTCGAAATGTCATTTTTCAAAACGGCACGCAGCATAACTCGAACAATATTCATTCTTTTGATTTGAATTTTTCACAATATCTTTGTAATAACATTTGGAAGAGAAATACGTACAGGATTTTCGATAAGTTAATTTAAACATTTTTTATTAACAAATGATTGCCTCTTTTTTTGGCGAAAAAAGACACGTTATGTTTGATTGCTCGCCAATTTTACAAAAATCAATATTTTAAAAATCCCGTACGTGTTTCTCTAGCTTTAAGGGTGTAGATGACAGAGAATTTTTGTTTTTTGTTCCAGGTCAAAAATTGCATCACTTATGCTGCGTGCCGCGGTGCGTTTGGAATTCGTCGAGGCTCCAGAGAATAGCTCCAGCGTCGCCATTTTTTAATATTTTTGGCTAAACATTTTTTTCAATATACTTAAATATACATTCAATAACTTCCTTGAATTGCGTTTTCGTATCACATTTCCTTCCAACCAAAAAAAAAATTCGTAAAAACAGCGTTTTTTTAGGCCGTTAAAGTGGTGTTGCCCCTTAAAATCATTAGGAATGATTCAAAAGCAAGGGAATTGGGTTCCATACGAACTGAAACCTAGGAACATTCAACGTCGACTTTGCATATGTGAAAATTTGCTTGCTAGGCATGAACGAAAGAGTTTTTTGCATCGTATAGTCACTGGAGATGAAAAATGGATCCAATACGATAACCCAAAGAGGAGGAAATCATGGGGACCACGTGGCCATGCTTCAACGTCGACAGCCAAGCCGAATATTCATGAAAAAAAACTGATGTTGTGTATTTGGTGGGATCAGCTTGGTGTCGTGTATTATGAGTTGCTGAAACCGAATGAAACCATTACTAGGGATCTCTACCGAACACAATTGATGCGATTGAGCCGAGCACTCAAGGAAAAACGCGCCCACTATTACTCCAGACACGACAAAATTATTCTTCTGCATGATAATGCTCGTCCACATGTTGCGGCACCGGTCAAAACCTACTTGAAAACTGTCAATTGGGAAGTCCTACCTCACGATGGTACATGGCCTGTCTGAACAGCACTTCACATCATATGAAGATACCAGAAATTGGGTCGAATCATGGATAGCCTCAAAAGACGAAGAGTTCTTCCGACGCGGTATCCGTATGCTGCCAGAAAGATGGGCAAAAGTTATAGCTAACGATGGACAATACTTTGAATAAAACATAACGTACCGTTCTTTCGCAATAAATGCCCAATTCTTGATAAAAAACAGTGGAAACTTATTTGTACTCCCAATAACAAGTGATAACAACAGCGATATAACAATAAACAAACTCGGGAACAAAAAGTGCGCGAGAAGCAGGGGAGGAAAGGGCCGTGAGACCGAACCGGAAAACCGGAAACAACCCGACCCCAACACCCACGACAAGAAAAACAGGGAAGAAAGGCGGTCCCACAGGGACTGGTGACACTGGCGGCGACGAATCACCAAGGACGGTAAGGAAAGAGGAGGAGGGTTCGTGCGGGGAATAAGACGGCCTCGGCAAGTGTACTTCCCGGACGGACCCCATCTTCCCCCGAGGCTCTAGGAAAGGAGCCGAGAAGGGGAACGACAGGAACGAACGGCTCGGATGGAAGCGAAGACACAGGAGGGTGAATCCGAATCACCCGACCTCCAAGAGAAGTTGTGTATTTTTCTCTTCGTAATGAAGGACGGCTATTTGTCGACCGGAGTTTAAATAAAATACTTCTTGTTCAAATTTTTCGATACGTTTCGGTAACTGTATGTTACCCTCTTCAGTCGTAAAATTTATTCTATTATACATAGAAGGGTAAAATTAGTTATAAATCTTATGACAATTGAAATAACAGTTAATATTAAGTAAAAGCTTAATATTAAAATAAAGTAAATTAATTGTGAATATGTACTGAACTTGAAACTAATTAAAGGAATTAGTATACTCAAAATAAAAATAAAAATAAAAATTGAATATATTGAAAGAACACTACTTACAAAAGAAGACCTAGGATATTTTTCTCTGTTTGAGGTGGGCCTAGGTGCCCTTTGTCTCAGATGTTGGAAGGAGACTGACTAAAATCGTTGACAATTTAAAGGACGAAACTCGTGGTGAGAAAAGGAACCAAAATATTTTAATATGTGTGAGTCAGTGTATATGAGAGTTGGTGTGTGTATGGAGTGACAGGAACGTCATGTATGTGTGTTTGAAAATATGTGTGACATATGTAGTCTATTGCGTTAAGAGTGTATTGGTACTTAGATACAAGATCCCGGTCGATAATCTGTTAAACTGTAAAGAAAAGTACAAGAGGGCGTCTACATCAATATCACGCATCATTCATCCAGAAGGAAGCAAGCGAAGAAACACGTGGATCTATAAATCACAAAAGCAAACCGAATCCAATGTAAAAGGGAGCACGAAGTCAAAAATATTATAAATTGGAGTATAAACTACTATTGAATCTAAAAGTGAAATTTGTGTGGGAGTGAGTATTTAGTTATTTTGAACTTAGTTAATTAAATTTACAAGGTCTGCATAATATGATGAAACATTGGTAGCTTCGAATTTCCTATTTACACTGTTTTCTTTTAAAATATAGAGCGATTCGGCTACAGTCCTCCTCCAATGACTAGTTTCCCTGTGCAAAATCGTGGATTCGTCGAAGTTGAAGCTGTGGCCAGATTCTGTCACATGTTCTACCAGTACAGTTCTGTTACACAAATTGCTAAGACTATATTTATAGACCTCGTAGGGTGGGGGTTGGGCCGGACGGAAACTCGGGAGAGACCCCAGCCGGCTGGTGGACGACTCACGATGGAACCGAATGTGTAGGCCAAAAAGCTCAACGTAGGCTAGGCCCGCCGCCTTGGGGATGACACCGGTCACCCTCCCATCCAGGGCTTTCCTATCGATCATAGTAAGAGGAACCCACGCGCCGAAAAAGAGACATAGGGGTATTAAGCAAAGGCGTTAAAAGAATAAGTCAGGGAATGGCGAAGGTAGAGGAAGGCAGAATAACAGGGGAAAGGATGGAGCGTACACCGGTCTGTGAGAAGAGGAAAAGAGGAAGACCCTCGGCAGAAGACGAGAGAAGAAGGGAGAGTAGCAGCAATAGGAAATTGATGGGCGTAAAATTGGTGTGTAAAATTCGATGTTCCTTCCAAGCAGAAAATATCAATTTCTTTGTTTTAGCAACCTCCTGGGGCTGCTACACCGGAGCATATTTTCATTTAAAAAATTTTGATTTATGTAAATAATATATTCTTCGGTGCTTTCCAACAGAGACACAGGCGACACTGTATAACACAGTGTCTACATTGGTGCTTTCCAACTACGACACAGAGAGACACAGAGCGACATTGCAAGACACAACTCAAACTTGAGTTTGGCCGTGTCGGGCGTCAATAGTGCCAACACATCGAGCAAAGAAATTATTTTTTCAAGTGTGGTACTTGCAAATTTGTCATAAGACATTCCTTTGTTATTGGCGCCTTAACGTACAAAATAAAATTATACTTTGCTTGACGACGCACGTGTTCCAAGACACAAATTAAAAAGAAAATTAGAGTTTGCAAAAAATGTCTTCGTGTTGGAGGAATAATGTACCGGACCCAGAACTCTTCGAGGGTAATCAATATTTATTATTTTTATTTAAGGAATAATTTATCTAAAAAACAATTCGTTGATTAACTATTATCCGTACGTATTTGATCGGATTAATTTGTAGGTTTATTCTTTTGTCGGTATTGTAAAGATGTTATTCCTACATTAGATAATATAAAATTCCATGCCTGTTTTAATGGAAAAGAAGTTTTCCTTGAAGGGGAAAAAGAGTTATACTCACGTGCAGTGAATGAGATTCTCTGTAAGTAATTTCAAATAAAAAAGTATTTATTCTATAAATATAAAACAAAGGGCTGTGTCAAAATATTCGCTGACATTCTTATAAATTAAAAGGTATAATAAAAATAGGTATTTAATATATATTGCAATTGTAGTCAAAGCTGAAAAAATAAAAAAAAAATTATTAAACATATGTAGGCAGTTGATGTGAAACTTCTCCTAAGATGAGCCATAATTAATTGTAAAACCAATTTTATGTAAACGTTGTTATATAACAAAGTTATATACATAGTAGAGGTAGAGTTAGTATAAAGGAATAGAAATAATTTATCATCAAAGTCAGTGAAGATCACGATTTATCTAAAATGTATTTTTCTATTAAGAATTATACAGGAAAAATAACTTACCATATTCGAAAATAATATACTTTTGTTTGTTGCGAAATAATTATCAATCCGAATCTTCTTCTTTACGGGTTTGGATTTTCTACAGACGGATTTGAATCTACGTTTTTTACTACGTTATACTCGTATAGTCTTTTACGCACTCTAGTGACCGTATCTAGTAACTTATCTGTTCCAATTAGACTACAGAATTGTGTTTCACTGTGTCACACCCTAGCATGCTTGTTGGAAAGCACACACTGACTGTCAGCCAATTTATGAATACGCCCTATATATATGCATTGTTCACAACATCGTCAAAAGAGGCGCTACAATCGCGCAAAAGTAGCGACATCAATAATTAGAGCTTGAACTAAATCGTGCCCGAAAAATTAACACGGAGGTGTTATTTTGTTATTTGCTCTCTGGTATAAACCCTGGTATAAACCACCGTATCAAGTATCGTTTCCATCGATTGCAAATCTGAGTCTCTACTTCCATATCCGCAATAGTTCCATCACCCGATTTAATTTTTTTTTTACATTTCTTCACTTTCAATTGCTATTGTCATGTCTATCAACTTTTACATGGGTATAGAATAAGGGTGTGCAAAAGCCCGACACTCGGGCTCGGGCCGGGCCAAACATTTTTCGGGCGGGTACCCGACACACTCGGGCCGTTGTCTCGGGCAGCCCGACTCGATGCTTCGGGCCAAGATGGCGGACTGTGGCCTGTTCGGTGTAACTCTCGTACTCTACGATACCGACGCTTAGATTCGAGATTCGTTGACGGTTTGTCGCATGTTGTTGGTAACGCAAATATTAATACGTACAGTTATCAAGAGGCCATTTTTGCGGTAGAATAACGAATTTTGTTAACGAATCTCGTAGATAAACTTTAAAGGATTCCCTGTACAAAATATTGAGTTGAAATTTATGAAACGTCTCAAGTTCTCAACTTTCAAAGCACAGGTCCATACTTTGCAGCAATCGATCGTACTACCTTCGACAAATGTGATAAAATTATTATAAAATTGTGATAAAATAATAATTTATAATAAAATTACATTTTCACTTCTCTGATTTTGGATACTTTTCGGTACATCTAATATGTAGGAATGCATATTGAATGAGTGAGTGAGAGAGTGAATGACTGAGTTCTTTTTTAAAAAAGAACAAGAATATTGCAGTTCCAATAATATTATCTTGTAATGAAATGCCAAAATGGTTTTCAACATGTAGCATTTGTAGATCAATTAAAATTAATGAAAACATTCGTTATAATTCTGTCACCGAATGATAAATAAAATTTGTATATAAAAATGAATGCAAAACTATTGATTATTTATACTTATCACAGTTAAGTGCCCTTCGGATGGTCTTGTCAGATCGGAGTCGATAACACGTAAACACGGCACTGTCATTTCCGCGTGGCGCGTGTAATACCAAGGTGGCGACAATGCGCCGATTACACGTTCTCGACAGATATTTTTTCGTTCTGTCGGAATTGAAAACTGTTCCCAAAACTTTTATGGGCCCCTTTTCTCTTCAGAAATGTCTAAGGAATGCGATCCAGTATAGCAAATTCGTGTCGGATGAAGAACTTTTCATAAAAATGTAAAAATATAACGTAGCAAGTTCGCGCATCCTCACTTTTTTAAACTTTGACGGTCATTTGTAACTATTTGCAACAACCAGTTGTAATAACTATATATACAAAAATATTCGGCATGTTTTCCTCTATCTTTTAAGACCAATCTCACCTTCGTAGTGTTTATACTTTTCGCGTAATATCACTTTTTCTGCCAAAATTTGGTGTTTTTACAAAAACCAAGTTCACGAAAAAACTGAGGGTGATGGAGAAATTCTGGAGACGGATTCGTGTTTAGGATGAGGAACTCTACGAGGATCACCCATTGGATATTCTGTGAAATAAAAAAAGTTCAAATTTATTGAAACTTAAAGCTTATTTAAAATATTACTTGAAATAAAGATTTAATTCAACTACTCTTTTATTTCGTGAAATACATCAGTTCAAATGATAGATGAACAAGTTATTTTTTCATTTGAGATAAGTATTTCAAATGTCCAATAATATGTTATTTTACTATTTCAAGTAATTTAAGGTGCCTGAAATAATGAAGCGACAAACAATTACCGCATGTATTTATTTTATTATATTTAAAAGCAGAAAATACGTAATTCAAAGGCCAATATGTGCCGATACACATATGTATATATCAGAGGGTTCTTTTAACTAATTGTCTGTAGATTAATAAATAAAACAACACGGCACAAAGGAATTAATGTACTGTTACTACTACTTATTTGTTTAAATGATTAAGGATTTACTATAATTACATTAACCCTTTGCACTCCGGGCGATTTTTTAAATGAAGTTCCAGCAACTCCGGGACATTTTCACCATGAACTCCCACCTGCTACGAAAATATTTATAATTTTACGAGCTCCGAGTGATTTTAACCATGCCCTATCCGGTATTCTGATATGAGTATTTGCAATGTTGCGGCCGCGCTTCTGAGAATGGTAAAAGACCATGCCTTGTTATTAAAGAAAGTTTGTATACATATTGTTACTACCCGAAAAGGTAGTAATAATTTAAATTAATCTGTATCTGTTGCGACATAATTTAGTAATTTTATTCTTCTAGCTCCACATACATGTAGTATCGAAAATTGAGCATGGGCCCGTCGCGGTCGCCTAGACTAAACAGTCTAGGCGACTGTTTACAAGATGCATCCTGCGGAGTCGATCCTTACGTATCTGTTGCGTTTCCAATTGTTTATGCCTTTAGCTGGAGATAGGATATAGGACTGCAAGGAACAGCACGGCACATATCCCAAAACTTTCGAAGAGTACGCGTCTCCTTGCTCACATTTCATAAAAACCAATTCACACGTTCTACATTTTAAAGTTATTAGGCGATAAGTTTCAGTTTTTAGTTTAATAGTTTAATAGTTTAATAGTTTAGTTTAATTTTAATATTTTTCATTACTTTAATAGTTGATTAATTATTCAGTATAGCATATCCTAAGTTTGTATTCCTTAGTTTTTTAATTTCATTAAGTGCAATTTTAGTTTCCACGTTTTTAGGATTTAATTTTAAAATATAGCTATGTGTGACGGTAGCAAATTTGACATGGTCGACGCATTGCTCAGCGTAAGTAGCGGTAGTAGTGGTAGTACGGTGACAGCAAATATTAAGAAAAGGAATACCGTTTGGGACCATTTCAAAAGGTTGAGCGCTGACTTGGCTCAATGCACTTACTGCGATAAGCAGTTTGCGACAAAACATTCCAACACAACTTCCATCCGGCGACATTTAAAAAGTACGCACCCACAAATATATAAGCACGTGATGGAGGTCGACAATCGTGGGAAGACAACAACAAACGTGCAGACTGAACAATTGGACGACCACTCCACTAGAAGTCAAGCTTTGACAACTGCCATTGCGCGTATGATGGCGCTGGATTTACAGCCCTACAGTATTGTGGAGGACCGCGGTTTTCGATCCTTACTCAATGTCGCAGAACCGCGGTATGTAATACCCGCACGGACAACATTTTCCAAAACGGTCATCCCAAGGATGTATGAGGATCTAAGGGCTCAGATCGCAGCAGAATTATCTGAAGGTAAGAGTTATACCTTTTCTCTCGTATTGAATATTATCGGTTGCTTAATTCGTAGCTTCTATCTTCAATAACTTTAACATTACAGGAAATAGTACATATAGTTACATGGTGGACGGTTGGACGTCGCGTGCAGTTATGCATTATTTGTCGTTAACTGTGCACTATATAACACCAACCTTCCAGCTGAAGAACTATGTTTTGAATTTATCGCACGTTCCAGAAAAAAACACGCATAAGTACCTTCAGAGTATTTTAATTAATAATTTGTCGTCGTGGGGTATCGACATCGGCAAGCCGGCATACTTCACGACCGACAATGGCCGGAATATATCAAAAGCTATCAACTCATTTCCAAATTGGTATAGAGTGCCGTGTTTTGGGCACTGCCTCCAATTGGCGGTGAAGGCGGGTTTACGAAAATTCCCGCTTTTCGAGCATCTAAGAGCGAAATGTAGGAACATCGTTACCCATTTTTCTAAATCAACGACAATGAGAGACAAGTTGATAAAAGCACAACAAGCTGAAGGCGGAACATCTCTGCTGCTAATTCAGGAAGTCGATACAAGGTGGAATTCCACCTACGACATGTTCCAAAGAATCAACGTATTGCGAACATTCGTAAATTCCATAATCGTGGGGGATAGTAACCCGGACAGTTTGTCCCACTTAGAGTGGGACTTTTTGACATCATTGATAAGTATTCTGGCGCCAATTAAAGAGGCGACCGAAATAATTAGTGGGGAACGTTACCCCACTATTTCATGGTATTATCCACTCTACGTGGGATTGAAGAACGTATTGGAGGTGGAGGACCAAGAAAATGAGTTAAATAGAGAAATTATAACCAGTCTACGGGTAGCGTTGCAGGTAATATCGCGCTCTTACTTCAATTTTAAAGACGATTTCACTACACTGATCAAATATAATTATTATTTTCCTTATAGGATCGTTTCGACCCCATTTTTGAGGACAACATATATTTCCATGCATCTATGCTGGACCCAAGATTCAAAGATCATCTTTTCGGAATGGCTGAAAAATTGGAAATTATAGAAACGTTACGAGGACGATTGAACGCGGCACGCGTAATTTTAGAAGAAGATGGACGGGAAGACTGTACTCGACCCAGCACAAGCGGTACGTATTCCAAATATCATACAAAATGGTTCTTAAGTGATCTTCATCTCGTCAACTGAAAACTTACTTTTGCGTTAAATTTTTTGTTTAGGAGAGCCAAAATCGAAATTATGTCGATTTTTCGACACGGCCCTCGGGAATTCAGGCGTGGCTCCCCCGCAATCAACTTTTGAACAAAGGAGGGACAGAGAGCTAAGTAATTTTCTCTCTGAAGAACTTCTTCCGCGGAAATTGGACCCCTTACTTTGGTGGAACAAAAATCAAACACGCTTCCCGATATTGTCATCCGGAGCGAAGGAATTACTCGCTATACCGGCGACCCAATGCTCCAGCGAGCGACTCTTCTCCACGTCGGGCAATGTAGTTACTGCGACGCGGAGTAGACTACTTCCAGAAAATGTTGAGAAGCTGGCTTTTCTACAAGCCAATTTAAGGTGAGAAGGCTGCTTCTCAACATTTTCTGGAAGAAACGCCGCTCAAGTACGTTGATATTGTTGTTTGCCACGCCAATTCACATTTATAGATTCATGCGAACGTAGTTACGAATGTTATTCGCAATATGAAAATTCAGTATTATTTGGATGGATTTTATGGTTAATATAGGAACCTGTATTATCATCGCTTTAAATGCAAGACGTGCGCAACTGAGAGCGGGAAAATAGATGATGTCATACAATTCTGATTTAATTCGATTTTGATTGCTTTCCTAACGTTGTTGCAGAGAAATCATTGCCTCCTTGCAAAACCCTCGTCTTGCATACCTCGGAAATCGATAGATTAAGAAAATTGAATGTAATGCAATAATTGATTCGCATTGCGGAGCAATTGTGTATGATATGCAATTTTCGTTTTGAGGCGACGTTAAACAATTACCTTAGTTACTCTTACTCATGATCTCGAAGCGATCAGACGTATAACGTTATACGAAGCTGTTATAAAATTATTGTTTCCTAATTATTAAATATTGATCAAAGTTTAATTGTTCAGTTTAATATATTTAAAGTTTATTAGAATTATCGTTGTGTTCAGTTTAATACATTTTAAGTTTCTTTTAAAACATTGTAAATTTGCCATTTCTTTCAAATCCTTCATCTCCTGTGGAGAGTAATACCTCTTCCACTGGAGGCAACCCACCCATTCCACCAAAATCTCTGAACGGCCACGCAACAATATTCTAAAATGTAAAAAAAAAAAACGATTTGTAATTGCTTGGTTGCATTCCGTACATCAATGTCTAGTCAAGTAGTCAGTACTGCGCGCTCCGTATATAGCGATCAAATTTTGTCACGAGCGATCTTTAGCAAAAATATTAAAAATAAATTGAATTAAAAATTTTGTGACATTACAAGACGATGAGGCGGCAATATTTCTTCCCGTTCCATAATTTCCGTAATAGCTATCGAATTAAAAGCAAATTTAAGTCCCGAAAGGATCAATAATTATTATTATATTTATGGAACTTTAAATTCTGCGACGTATATACATATATACACAAATTTTATTATAAATTATTATTTTATCACAATTTTATAATAATTTTATCACATTTGTCGAAGGTAGTACGATCGACTGCTGCAAAGTATGGACCTGTGCTTTGAAAGTTGAGAACTTGAGACGTTTCATAAATTTCAACTCAATATTTTGTACAGGGAATCCTTTAAAGTTTATCTACGAGATTCGTTAACAAAATTCGTTATTCTACCGCAAAAATGGGCTCTTGATAACTGTACGTATTAATATTTGCGTTACCAACAACATGCGACAAACCGTCAACGAATCTCGAATCTAAGCGTCGGTATCGTAGAGTACGAGAGTTACACCGAACAGGCCACAGTCCGCCATCTTGGCCCGAAGCATCGAGTCGGGCTGCCCGAGACAACGGCCCGAGTGATTCCCTAGGCCCGAGTGGATTCCCTAGGCCCGAGTGACTCCCTAGGCCCGAGTGTGTCGGGTACCCGCCCGAGCCCGCCCGAAAATTTTTGGCCCGGCCCGAGCCTCGGGTACCCGACACATGAGTCGGGCCGCACACCCCTAATGAATACGCCCTATATATATGCATTGTTCACAACATCGTTAAAAGAGGCGCTACAATCGCGCAAAAGTAGCGACATCAATAATTAGAGCTTGAACTAAATCGTGCCCGAAAAATTAACACGGAGGCTTGGACCCCCTGGTATAAACCACCGTATCAAGTATCGTTTCCATCGATTGCAAATCTGAGTCTCTACTTCCATATCCGCAATAGTTCCATCACCCGATTTAATTTTTTTTTTTTACATTTCTTCACTTTCAATTGCTATTGTCATGTCTATCAACTTTTACATGGGTATAGAACCATCGAGGCTATGATGTACACATCACATAGGACAAGCTTCCTAGATGTAAAAAGAAATGAGGAACTCGAACTTACAGATTGCAAATCCGAATCTTTGCTTTCAAAACCTCAATAGCTCTATAACTTGACTTTTTTTCTTTTTTTTTTTTTTTACGTTTCTTCGCTTTCAATCGCTATTGTCATTTCGCCTAGGACCCATTGTTTTACATGAGTTTTGTGCCATCGATATTATGATTTATAAATAACAGTTTAGAAAAATCCATGAAGGAATTCACTGATCACAAGTGAACTGATATCATAAGTTTTGTCAAATGCCTTGACAAGATCAAACAAAATATCGAGGTTGAAAGGACGCCACTGTATAATTGCACGCAGCTGTGCAAAATATCCAAGAAATTTAACAAACAAATGTTCTAGAGGGGTGTAATATCATCGAAAAGCCGATGTCATTTTTTACTGTATTTACATCTTTTGAGTTTCGTTTGAGGTCACAATGTTTTGGCATTTGTATATGTTTTGACTCTTTTCAACTTCAGCAGCACCATAATTCACATATAAGAGCTCACTTCTAGAAGATTGTGCTTTTGAAATGAAGAATTGCAACGATGTTTATTAGGAGAGGAAAAGTTTCCAGTAATTGCGGAAATTTTTTAAGTAATCGGCTTGTGTTTCGACCATATCTACTTCATTTTTTGGTGCTAAATTTCTGTTAGGTCAGTGACCCTGTAAATGTCTAAAACGACAATAATAACAAGATTCCGTTTCCCCTAGGAGACAAAAGGTGAGAGCAACTCTTTTTCGTTGCATCAGGTTTCTTGAAGGATTGGAGTGAATTATTCATTCCACTCTCTGCTTATGAGAGGGAATACTCTCTTTTTGATTCGAACACCGAGGTGAACAATCGTCTCTCTAACCAGCCACAGTCTCACTGCTTTGACCAACCTTCTTTTGTCTTTTTTTTGTGGAAGAAATTCCAAATTGGAATCTTTAACAAGGAAATGTTTTCCTTTCCATTTGTTTGTTAGGTAGAAGTGGTCTTGCGTTAGCATGCACGTAAAATAAAAAGCCAATGATTCTTATCTGGTTATCCAAACCAAGTCGTAATGACAAAATTGGCTTATCTTTTTTTCTTTTGGTGAATCACCAAAACAGTGTATGATCGAGATCGTGTGCAGCTTGTTTTGTTCGAAGAAGGGACCGGTCGGCAGAAGTTAGAGGAATTGAAAAATAAAATCTTGGGGATGAAGGAGAAAACGGAAAGATGATATTATCGTCGCATAATTGTAACAAAGGTCGAGAAGCACTTTATTTGTTTTTTTTTGGCCGTGAAACTTTTGAAACCATTTAACTTGGTTTTTATTTTAATTCTCTTCTAGGACAAACAAGGTTTCAATTCTTCATAATTTGTGGAGACTGAACGTCAATTGCTCTGCGCATTTAAGAGGAAACCTTCGTCAGGCCACGCGAACTTAGAAGTGGTATTATATTGCGATTATTCAACATATAGCGCCAAGTCTATTTTCTCTTGCTTATCGTTTGACCAGAAAATTCACTTATCAAGTTGCCACATTTTGTTATACCTGCGAAGGACAACCGTTTCTTTGTTTGCAATGTTTCAATGAAATCCATTAAAATTTTTTGATAATTAGTATTTAAGTACATTGATGATACGACCTTGAAATTACTTGAAATTTAATAAAACTATGTTATTTTTCATAAGTGTTCATAAGCAATCGGTTGAAAATTTTTAAAGAGCAACGGTAGAACAAATTGGGGTTGCTATTATAGTGTTTCAAAGTAAAATTCAATTTCTTCGCTATCCCAAAAAGAAAGAAATTGTCAAAACGCATAACAGCTACACCGTCTGAGAAGATTTGCTTGACTTGGGTACTTCGAAATAATATTTAATCAATATTTATGTAGATATTTAACACAGTGAGGAAGTTATACAGTATCTGGCTAAATGTTTTATATATCGACAATCAGTTTATAGGCTTATGAGCATAGCAAGTGATAGCTATACCAGAAAATAAAAAAAAAGAAAAATTATTTCTTTTACCTCTATCAGTCATGTGTCTCGCAGAAAACATTTGCAAAATGAAGGTCGAAATGAAAGTTTTGTAGTGAGAAAAATCATGAAGACTTTTTAAAATATATGAAATTCTTTCATAAGTAAATGAAAGTCCCTCAGACTTTTATTCAATGTCTATACTTGATACAGCAGCTCATTTTTTAATTGAATTTGATGTATCGTTGTTCGTAACACTTGCAAAATACGAAGATATATCGTTGCGTATGCGATAGCGTCTTACTATTCGCAATGCGAGAAAACTTGATATAAAAATTTATAAAATATTGTAAATGATATAATTTATCATTTTGAAATAAAATATTTTTTTTTATTTTTTTTTTACTCTGGAAAATTCCTGGAGTGATAAGGGTCAAAGGTTTTTAAACAATGAACATGACGTTCATTGGTCAATTCATGTTTGTCCAGCTAGATCCGCATCGATCACCCTTCGTCGAGCTTCTTCTTCCAGGTCTTACTCTTCGCCTCGAAGATGGCGGAGTTCAAGGTTCTGCGCGCTTCGGAATATACCTGACGCAGCTCAAGAATTTCTTCCTCCGTAGCCCTCTTTCTACGACGGGCACGAGTATACTGACGTCTCGCCCTCAGGCATTTAGCGCGAATATCCGCGATTTCATCAGACCACCACTCCTTTGATTCTCGACGAGGCCTACCGCCTCCGCTCAAGACGGAGTTAAAAATGGCCTCCAGCAACTCCGGATTTTTGCACACCTCGGGCGTTATTAGGCACGAAACTACGGAGGTGGCCTTCTCCGCAGCACCCTGCTGCGGACGTTTAACCGGCCACTTCGATGAGAGGTCCAAACGAGGACCGTGTATCACTGGAGAGACATTGATGTTCATAAATAGACGAAATTGGGTACTGAGAGTGGTGAGTAGGTCTTCAGGTACTCTCCAGCTGATCACACGTCGCGTCATGTCTGGGGTGGTAAATGACAAATTGACTATCGACCTATCCCTGTCATACACGCACGTACTCGTGGTCCCCTCAGCCAATAAATTGAGACCAGGATTCATCGTCCAGCCAATCAGTGCATCGTTTTTACGTGTAGCCCTGGGCCTCACCCACGCCATTGCGCCGGCATTAAAGTCACCAAGGATCAGCGTCTGTCGAAGCTGGTAGGTTTCCAGGCTCTTGCTATCTTCGCTCTGGTAATCCTCGAAGAGTTCAAAACCCTTCGAGGATGACGCAAAGCTACCGATGTCCGTGTGTTCCCTTCGCAGGACGTTACGACACAGAGCAAGATCTGAGGGAGCCCTCTCAGGAGGAGGATTGGCCTCCTCCAACTGGACTTGAAGAAGAGAAGACTCCAACTGGAGGCGAGCGATCTCTGTTTTCAACATCTCACACTCCTTTTCGGCCTTAATCGCCCGCTCGCGGTATTTTTCCTCTGAACGGTGTGATTTCGACCTCTGTCCGACCAGCATCTGTCTAGCAGGGTAGTCAGACGCCTCCACCTTCCTCGCTCTTTCTAATAACTTCTCGTAACTGCTGTGTGTCCTCCTTATCAATAGTAGGAGTGTCTGGAGATCGTCGGATTTTATGTCCGAGATCCCGTTTACGATCTCGGTCAACTTTTCTGTGCACTTGGATTCAAGCGAAGAGCACTCGTCCAGTGTCAGGGCAGCAAAGAACTCCTGGAGCTCTTCCCTTGTGGGAAGGGGATTCACTCCCGGACCTTTCTTGTTTGGGTCCTCGAATATATATCCCGGGCCCCTCTTCTTTCGTTTCCTGCTATTATTGCCAACAACTTTTACCTCGTCACCGATTAGAGCAGCAAGTTCGCTCGTCCAATCGCTCTCGCTGTTCTCTGAGCAAGATTGCTGCGCCATCTCTGTTGCCTGAGCAACCGCGGTGGACTGCCCCATCTTGCCCTTTGGTTTCCCGATTTTCGTCTGACTAATTGGATCGTCCGGCAATGGTGGCGGAGCATTCTTTCCCATCCTTTTTTGGCCACCAGTAGTGCTTAACACGTCCGGGGCCTGTTGACTCACCCCGGAGGTGCCGCGGTCATTGGATGACGACGCAGCAGGGCCCGCTTTGCAACCCACTTCTGCGCCGGCACTGAGGGATCCGAAGCCCTCTGTGCGGTAAACTTCCTTCTTTGATTTTCGTTCAGCCATATTAATTTAATTTAAAGGGGTTTTGCCAAGTCGTCATCGTAAGAGCCATTCTTGTGAGCCAATCGCTCCAATTCACACCGGCAGTCCCGAAAATAGGAGTACCAGACCCAGAGGGCACTACAAGGAAGTGGAGCGGTTGGAACCTTTTCCACTGGCAAGGGCCCCAAACTTCGTCCAAGTCCTTTACAAATCATGAGAGGACACTGCTGGCTATTATAAGGATTAGCAACTAAGTGATCGTGAATTTTGTCAACGTGTTCAAAACGCCTAACCGATATTGTTTTCTTGTTGTTTGAACTTCTACCTTTAATTTAGTAAAAAAATTGTACCGATTAGTTGTTTAATTTCGTTTTTATTCCAACTTAATGTGGAAGAAGAAGATGCGCATTTGAGACATATTTTCTTGTATTATTTCCGAAAAGGTAAGAATGCATCGTAAGCACATAAGAAGTTATGTGCCGTATATGGGAATGAAGTCTTGAAAGAAAGGCAGTGTCAAAATTTGTTTGCCGAATTTCGTTCTGTTGATTTTTCACCGAAAAAGGCGCAACGTTCTGGCCAATTCAGATCGTCATGGCACAACACGTGAGATTGCAGAGAAGTAATCAATGTATCGCATAATGTATTTAAAAAAAAGTAAAACAGCTTGGCTACGTCGAGAAACTCGATTTATGGGGCCCTCACCAGCTCAAGGAAATTCATTTGACGCAACGCATTAGCATCTGCGATTTCTGAAAAGGAAGAAAGATAAAAAAAGACATACCTCGTCCAATGCTGAATATTCATATGATCCTGTCCATGGTATGCAGCAAACTTCTGCGTAGAATGTCCATAGAAATTTATTATAGAAAGAGATTCAAGGCACAACTTCTAACTGCACGTGGTAAGCTCTGAAATTTGTTTAAGAAATTTAATAGTTTAGTGTAACGATTAATATTATCGCTCCAAGATAAGCAATTTCAAGCAAATGTGGGATTGAATGAAAAGGGACGTTATTTATTTGACAATATAATAAAATATTATGCTATTATGGCAAGAGCATTACTATTCAATAAAGGAAGGTGAGATTCAAAGGAGTTCAAGAAATTAAGAAATTTCGTCTACAATTAGATTATTAGACATATAACTATAAAACTTACACTAACTTTTATTCTGTTTGATCCATAACTGTCTTAAAAGGAGAAGTCACCTTCCGGAAAAAAGGAGAAACTGTTCCCCCCTGAAACATTTAAAAAACAGTCTGACATATATAAAAAGGATTACAATAAAATGTGTATAATTTCTTTTTATATTTAGAAAGTAACGAAGAAAAGTTTCTTTTCAAAAATGATTGATGAAGATAACAAGTAATATGTGGGTTTTGAAAAGAGTACGTTTCAAAAAGAAGTTTCAAGCGCCTATACAGACAATATATAGATATAATATTCACTTTGTAATTTTATGCCTTATATTGTAAAGCTAAACTTACCAATAATGTCATAACGTTCCTGTAACACGTCTGAATACTGCTTTAATGTCTTAGTTTGTGTGGTTAAGGATCTTGCTTTCAATAGTCCTGATCCAATATTGTTAGTACAGGTCACCTGGAAAAGAATTGTTTTTAGTATCGTTATCATACTAATTGTGTGAAAGAAACTCACCATATCTGACATGAGATCAACATCGTAGTCTTGATTATTATTTTGAAGCTCTTCATGTACATTCTGCGGATTGTTTAAAAACCGTGAAACCTCAGTGAAAAGAGCCAATGTTTCTCTGAAATAATTTTGAGTTTAAGGAATGAATCTGCATATTATATAGTATAATAAATAGTTTGTAGAATTTGATCATACCGATGAGCATCATCGGAAATTGGTAGACATGAATCAGGTTTAGAATCATGAATAAGCTTGTCTACAGAATTCCTGTGTGCCATCAACAACTCCAGATTCTTACTGATGTTCTCTTTGCAACGTGTTGTCTCATCTATGATAGATTTTATACTCTCAATCATTGTCACAAAAGAATACTATATACATTCATATTATGTATAATTAAAAAATATTACAATTACAAACCTTTTGTAGCTTTTAAACTGTTCATAAGTTCATTATGTTTAGCAATTTGGTTCCTCTCACTCTCAGCAAATCGCTTTTCACGAAGGGCCCTTCTTTCTTCCGAAAGCTGAAAAATTTCAGTAATGCTTTCCATATTTTAGAAATCTGAAATTTCGTACAATAATTAAAGAATTAGATCCAAATAACGAATAAATATTTCGTAAGAAAGTACGAATAACATGTAACGTAACTATGGAATTAACGGCCATGACAAAATAAAGTATAAATTTGTATATTGTTCTTTAGATCAAATACAAATCGCAATTGCGTATTTTCCAGTAGTTCTTAATTACTCGGCTTTATTTCGTAGAACATTAAACTCAAATAACGTACCTGATATAACAAAAAGAAGCATCTCAACAGTTTGCAAAATACGTTACGAGAATGGCCGAAACTACGACTCGGTTTGAATCCGGTGAAACACGTTGAAACCGGTAGAAACAGAAACTGTAGTTAGAAAGGCCAACTCATGCAAAACTTTGCTGAATCTTAATCGCAGCTCATACTGTTTTATGTTGGCAATACTAGGGCAAAACAGGTTGTAAAATTCTTCCATGAAAACGTTCGTAAAGTTGTGGGGACAGATCTAAATTATTGCCAAAGTGCGGCAGCACCCGCCACGCCTAGGGAATTTGAAGTTTAAAAGATTCTGAATTCAATGCCGCGACGCGCGCAAACAAGAAATATTTGATTGTCGCAACACTTAAGTAAAGAAAATAGTAATACGCTAATTATTGTATTTGTTAATGAAACTATCATCCTTAACTTTTTCGTTAACAGCGCCGATTAAAGTTGAGCAAAACGTAATCCAATTAATGATTGAAAACGATGATTAATATTATTGATCTTTATGACTTTACGCCGTTTGAAAGACACTTATATATTTTTGACAGCTGCCATGATTCCAGAAGTTTCGCTCATCTGGAATAAAAGATCAAACGGCGTTTTAATTTGTAAACTAAAAGGAGCGAAAAGAAATAGATGTGACATGGGATGATAAGGATAAGAAAAGCCCCTTAAATTATTTACGGCAAAGTTATTTTATATACTAGTAATAAATAGTAGGGTCCGTACATTACATACTGTTAAAGTAACGTTTGTTAATGTAAAACAAATAAATTAACTATAACGCGGGTATTCTCTCAGCTATTTGTAAATAGGTACAGACAACTTTTCGCTACATATTATGTATGTATATGTTTACAGACAGTTACTAAAATGTCAGGGGTGCTAATGCTTTCACATAGGGGAAGGTTTCTAAATTTAGACCAGATCTTAAATTCGATCACAGTTTTTACTCGTGTAGAAATGACTTTATCAACATGAAAATGCAGCGATAGCATATCAATTAAACAAACATTACATGGACCCTTTCTTTTGAAAGTGGTGTAATAGAATTGGCTTCCGGGTTAGAGCCGCGTTCAAGATTTGGATTACTGCGATGTTTTGTCAGCATTTGCAACTAGCTTCATCAGGGCTTCAAGGAAAACTCTGATACTGAGATCACTAGATCTCAACAACTTTTCGCATACTAGAGATCATCGTCTCTAATTAACACGTTGACTGCCGTGGGGGTCACCGGTGACCGGCGCTATTGAATTCAATGAAATTTTATGTCACTTTCAAATTGCAATATTTATGAATTTTCAGACATACTGTATACAGTGGAGATCCTCTTATTTCCAATGTCGTTTCTCCGAAGTTCCTCTTAATTCGATCCCCTCCAATGGTCCTCCGTCAGGAGAGAGGGAGAATAAAAAGAGACAGATAAATGACATTCTTTCTCCTTTCCTCGTGTGTGGTTTGGTTTTGACAAACATAACCTCCAACACGAATACACAACCTCCATCACGTGACGGGTAAACGAAATGAGGAGAATCTTAAAGAGTGGGGAGATAACTCCGCCCAAAAAACGAGGGGAAATCGAATTAGACGCTTCGAAATAAGAGGATCTCCACTGTATTTAAATATTGATGTTTAAAAGATAAAGGTCTGCCGAATACCTATCTATGTGTATCTTTAAAGTTTCGTTTTTATAAAGATGTGAATTTAATAGAAAAAAATTCGCTTTAGTAGAAACAGTGAAACTAGCGAAATACGGTTGGCGTTGAACGTGTTAATTGGATTAACACGTCGTCACAAAATCGTCATAGTCCTCCGATTTCGGAACCTTCCTGGACGAGCCGGTATCGGCAACATCACTAACGAACACTATATATGCAATCTTTTTTGGTCACCTATCGAATGACCTAACGGCAGATAAATTCGTTTCAAGAACAGTTTTGACCCACTTATCCTACTACGGTAATCCCTGAATAAATGCACAATGGGTTTCCCTGGATAAATACATCGCGACTATCCCCTCCACATAGGGAGATCCCCCTCGGTCGAACCTCGACGTTCGACAACGAGGCAGTGTAACGTATTTGTGACATTTCTCTGATTAAAATGATACCAAACACGATATGTTTACCTAAATAGCAAGTAAACGAATTAAATATTAAGTAAATATTGCTCAAACTATGTCGTGTTTGGTATCATTTTAACCAGAAAAATCTCACAAATACGTTAGCGAAGTTTTCAACAAAAAAAATCAAAAATGGAAAAGTTCAAGTCTCCAATTAGTATTGCCTCACCGACACGTTCGGGCCGGTCCCCCTGTAGCTTGGACCTCTCTGTCTCTTCTACTATCTGTTCTTTTCTAAGTTCACGCTCGGGTGGAGCCCGAACGTAAACACAAAATAGAAACCACCACTTCGTAATTACACTGTTTCGGTCCCGAATTCTGTGCATTTATCCAGGATTTACTGTAGACCATTTGAGCCGTATGAGGAAGAAACTACATGGTGGCAAAAAAAAGAAGAAAAAAACATTTTAAGTTGTGTTATAAACAGCATTGTTCGCCATTAACTTTGCACGAAGTGCTGTCACATAGCAGTGGAATTATAGCACAGTGAGCTCATTAAATGACGAGTGGATGAAGTACCTCTCTGCACGGTTGCAGTGTCTGTTCATACACTTTATGCATGTTTTTTTTATTCCACTTTCTTCACCTCCTTACCTACGAAATGTGGAGAAGGTGTACAATTCTCTCATCATTTATTGAGATTATTGTTTTTAGCCGTTTTATTGTTAATTATATTGTAAAAGGAAACCTGAAGCAATTTTAGCAGTAAAAATTTTAAAAGAAATTTCGTAATTTTTGGAAATATTGCAAGTTGAAATAAACATATTTATTGGAGTTACTAAATAAATTTTGTAATTTTTGATAGATTTTCTTGTTTACTAACGAGCAATATTTATTGTCAGATTTTTAATTACTTGTTAGAATAAAAATTGAGCTGCATATTAGCTTTTGCGCAGAACCGGCAATTTATAGACATACGTGTCCGCCATATTGAAATCGCTATTT
Source organism: Cerceris rybyensis (assembly GCA_910591515.1). NCBI lineage: Eukaryota > Metazoa > Arthropoda > Insecta > Hymenoptera > Crabronidae > Cerceris > Cerceris rybyensis. Next base: position 6,850,232 of record OU342802.1, on the reverse strand, counting down.
TGTTTTTGAAAATTTTTAGTTCAGATTCGTAGTCAGCGACCATCAGCGATCATCATAAACATTAAAATAAATATTATATATTCAAAGGAGTTCATGACTATCATCATCATCATAAATATACCGTTAATTAATATCAAATCATCATTGAAAACTCCTCACCAAACCCCATTCGCTCCATTACACGTTTAACGTTTAATTTTCACCCGTTTCACGACGTATAAAAACTATCATCTGCTGCTCTGTGTTCTATACCTATGAACTATTGAACATTTGCAAAAAAGCTATTTCCAGTAACACAAATCAGTATTTATCCATCATAAAAACAATACCTACCCAAAAAGAAAATTATAATTGCACAAATTTCATCGCATAGTAGATGTCTCTCGCATATAATTCCGCGTAGGAATTCACGAAGACATAATGTTCACCATTCAAAAAAAGATACTTTACTATACTTATAACCCAAAATTATATTAATAATCATTCAAATAAATACTAACAATACCATAAATAAATAAGAAACTTTCTAGAATAGCTTACGTTCGACTCAAGCTATATCCACGATAAGTAAGCAATTGTTCAAGGTTGCGTCGCATCCCTTACCAGTACTCCATAAGGTCGGTACCGTAGCCCAGTTCCAAGTATGTTGCGCTATCCATCGAGGTTCAGTCGACCAGATTTTCCATTTGTGGGGCAGGGTCGCAGTTCGCAGATGCGCCGTGCGAATCCAAGGGTTCTGGAGAAAACGTGCATGTGAAGAGGCGAAGGGTGCGGAGGAGGACAGCTTTATCGAGCGGCGGCTGCGCGAGGCTATACAATCCTTCTCTTTCTTTGCTTCAGCCCACGTTTTGTTCCCTTTGTCTCTCTCCGATATTTTCCACGCATCGTTCTCGCTTTCCCGCCGACTTACCGTTTGTTTTGTATCAAAAATATACCTTTCAATACGACACACATCGAATCTTAATTTTTTAACATAAAACTAAACTAACTATGCAACATATTCAAATTATACTCTCATTTCCATCATCTCTTTTACCATCATCAATTCCATAGAGATACGATTCTATGTGGAACGAGACTGGTCAGTAGACGTCACTTCTTATGGAGCGTCACGAAACTTATATTATAGTTAGCATAAAGTTCACGATGGACGTATTAAGTAGACTAATAATCTTTGGTAATTAAGGGCTAAGCTTCTGAGAAGGTTTTTTTTTTCTATCCGCATCCCCTGATTTGAAAGTTGCTACTTAGAGGGTAAATCTGACCGTTTAAGCGAATTCTCTGTTCACGCTCAACCCCCACTGTGAAACCTACCCCTCCTTATCTTTCACCCCCACCCTATACTGAGCACCTCCAGAGCCCAGCGATGTTTCTCGCTACCGAGGCAGTGGGACAGTTTTCGTACGGCGCGCCCTTCCGTCGATCGAGTCTCAACGTACGGACGATTGGGTTAACCCTTTCTTACCCGACCTACTCACTTCTCTACTTCCCGATTTAACCACTTCTCCGTCCGTCTCTTTCTCTCTCGTATTGTCTGTGAACCTGTCTATCAGCTTTTCTGCGTGCGCGCGTGTGCTCTGTGGCGTGTCAATTAGAAAAGGTGCCGCCACTTTGAAAGTGTCGACAGGTACTGTAGTGCCTGCACTCTGCACCCCTTTCTTTTCATCGAAACGTTGTCTTTTAGTCTAAACCGGTTTTCTAAACTTTCAACTTTTCAGAGTACTGTATTCTGGTTGTTGCTTTTTTTTCATCCTTTTTTTTTGGTCCTATCCAGATCCTATGCTTTACGATGATATGGACTTTGGCAGATTGTCTCGCGAGCAAAGAAACGATATGGTTTGTAGTCATTTCTTGTGCTCGGATGTTAGGTGAGATTGAGAGAAATTAATCACAGAGAGATTGACATTTGGGATGTATGGGGTTGAATGGAAAGCAGATGGTAGTTACAGTTAGCAGTTTCAGAGACATTTTTATGAGAAGTTAATTGTATTATGGGAATTTTATGGTAGTTTGACACAAGAAGTATTCTTAATGGATGTATTATATTTCAAGATATTAAGTATTTTGATAAGAGGGGAGTAAATACGTGGTAAATGATGATCGAAATGATTTGTTTTGCAATCATTTCTTGTGTTCGGATGTTGGGGGAAATTGTGACAATATAATGCAGAGGGTTGAAATTTGGGAAGTGTGACGAAGAATAGAAGGGAAGTGGTACTTTCTGTTGGCAGTTTCAGAGACATTTTTATGAGAAGTTACCCGAGTCGAAATATTGAACCTTTTGTTACCCAACACTTACGAATTAGAAGTGAAAAAATGTCTAAATTCAATGTAAAATAAGATCCGATTTAGCGCCCAAAAAGTGGTACAAATTTCCCTTTATGCCATCTTAAGGCGCAAAATAGGACGTCAATTTCAACCTCCGTTGAGGATTTACATCCTATCCAGTTATTAATCCACTAGTTACATTTATGTATGTATACATTCCTTATTAATTGATTATTCAAAAAATTAAAGTTCTTTATGCGATATTAAATATATATTGAGTACAAAAATTGTTATTTAACCTAGGAGGAGTAACAGGTCCAATTCAGGGGATAAAGGTTTTGGTGATAGCTAAATAGGAGTATAATTTTACTGAGAAGGAGTTACAGGTTTAAATTAAGAGTTTTAGTATTGAAAAGTATCATATTAGGTTCAAATAGGAGTAAATACCATGAAAATAGGTTCAATAGTTCGACTCGGGTAATTGTATTATGGGAATTTGATGGTGCCTTCACACTAGAAGTATTCTCGATGAATGTGTTATATTTCAAGATATTAAATATTTTGAAAAGAGGGGAGTGAATACGTTGAAGATGATCGAAATGATCTCTTTTGCAGTCATTTCTTGTGTTCGGATATTAGGTGAAATTATGACAAATATATTGCAGGGGGTTGAAATTTGGGAAGTGTGACGAAGAATAGAAGGGAAGTGGTAGTTGTTGTTGGCAGTTTCAGAGATATTTCTTAAGTTGACGGTACTATGGGAATTTGGTGCTACCTTAAGGTAGTTCTAGGCACTTATCATTTTTCGATAGATTTCCTTAAAATTTTGAAAATATATTCTTCATGATATTTTATAATTATAACCGGAATCTCAACGAGTTCGTCCACGCGGTTTATGAATAAATCGTGTTTAAAAATAACATATTTAACATGGGCCTTATGGAAAATAATTTTTGCTGAGTCCGTAAAATCTTTTTTTATTTTTCTAATGGAAAAACGAGTCGATGGATTCTAATAAAAAATTAGCAATGTATTATTTTATGCTTTTGGAATATTATTGAATTTTTTCATAATTTTTGACTTCATTGTTATAGAGAAAGATTTTTTTAATGTCTAAAAAGTGAATGAAATGACCTCTGCGAAGTTAGCCCCTGCATTAATTCTTACCCAATTTTTTTCATTTATATAACTACTTTAACACTAGAACTATTATTTTTCAGTGTATCACGTAAGCAATTTGAGAGAAATAAAGGGGTGGAAAAGATGATGGAAAGGATAATTTATGTTTTATGAGATATACGTAGAATGATTACTCAATGGTTCTCCTACAGCAGTGATTCTCAAACCTCTTTATCATGTCTTGCGTCATGGTGTCTTTACGATTTGTAAAATTGCCCTTGAACCTTTTAAAATTAACTACAATTATAATACATGCTGATACTACTCTTTTCGACTAACAATTATTTATTCAGAAAGTAGCAAGACTTCATCGGCAAATGTGCATTCAATGAGATTGCATTTACTATTCTATGGGGCTGTATCTGGTTTACCCAAACCAACCCAAAGTTTCAGTTAACACGTTGACTTCCATGGGGATCACCGATGACCGGCGCTATTAATTCTCTGACTGCTCAATTTGTGGACCGAAATCGTTTCAAAAATTGTGTTTTTTTTGCATATTTTAAATCTATATATACTGGAGAACTGAAAAATGCATTTTTTCTTTCTAGAAAAGATTTTTTAAATAGATTTTTATCATGAGAAACTAAGATTCCAGAAAAACCAATTTCAAAAGTTATCACCAAAAAAAAATTTTTTAATAAATTTAAATTGAATTACAGTTAATTTCTATTTATTGCATAATATAAAAAGGTAAAACATATAAAATTTAAGAAAATGTATAATTTATTTCAGTGGTTAAACGGGGAAAAACGGGATGCGCTCCTCAATATAGGAAGAAAAACATTGATGACAAGATAAGCAGCCAGACGGTTAAATTCAATGAAATTTCTTGTTACATTTAAATTCCAATATTTATAAATCTTCTAACATATAGAAAATTTAAATATTGGCGTTAAAAAGATAAACAATTGCTGACTATCGATCTGTCAGAGTTTTTACATTTTTTACTTTATAAACATATGATCTTAATAGGTAAAGTACAATAGAAATGACGAAACAAGCAAAATATCGGTGCTGTTCAACGTGTTAAATTGTTTTGCAGCTAACGTAGTTGGACCATTCTTCAACTTTCAGTTTTTCGTCCAATGCATTAACACTAGAACTATACCGGCGTCAAATCTAACATATTTTAATAAATTAAATAAGTACTTTGAAAAAGGGGGTATCAAGCGGCAGAAAATTTGATCGACTGAGTGATTTATGTTTATTGATATAGACATAGAATATTTATTCCATCACTATTATATAAACTTGGAGATTTTTTGAAAAAATTGTATACCAGTCATTTTGAATGATTTGGTAGTTCTAGTGTTAAGAATTGGACAATTGCAACTGAATCTTTGCTTGAAAACGCTCAATTTTTCATCTTACTTTTATAATGGGTCAATCGACAATTAACGTAAAACAATTGATTTAGATGAATTATTATTGTAACAATGTTGACTTTGAATCAGACTACCACGCGCGATGCTAACTTCGATTTTCCGCCTGGCAGTTATCCAACTCATACGGCAAAACCGAAGATACGAAAACTTTTTAATTTATCGCCGCAGAGAGAATAACGACTGCATTATCGATCCTGTTCTGTTTCTTCCATCGTTTCAAAAATCACTTAACCCAGTTGTTCCTGTAACAGTTTCGGATACATGGTTTGCGTTGAATGCCATAAGTACGGGAAAAGGTCATATATTACATTCGTTATCTCATTAATTTCCTTTAACACTTCAATTACCGCTGTGAAATATATGTTATTACAGAAGTTATATTTGAAGTATGTATTATATTACAGAAGTAATATGTAAAAAAGGAGAATCTTGGGGTGGAGAACATAATCGAGTCGGTTATTTATGTTTTATGAGATAGATATAAAATCTATGATTCTTCTATAGACTTGGAGAATTCTTGGGACAAATTGGGAACCAGCCATTTTGACTGGTTTGGTGTGTAGATATACCGCATAGAGAATTTCAAAATTAGAAGACGTTGAAGTAAAACATTGTAAAACATTAATTACTCAATTAGTCATCTTCTTCACTTCTTGATTTCGTTTTTTTAACTATATTTGTGCATTATATTTAAATGTTTTAGATTTAACGTCGACAATTCTAGTGTTAAGGCTACCTAGAGGAAAGTTTAACTCTTTTTTCTCTTCTTTGTTTGAATTTTTAGACTTCAACTACTAGAGTCATTTCTCTTAGAATCTACTACCTGGCCTTACGAGGCTGATATTTTAAGAAACTATTCTCATTTCTGTAACCAAGAAAATAAATTTTTTACATAATCTTGTAGATTTTTAACAATGGATGTCTATAGAAATTTGTATGTTAAAATTAATATGACTTCCGAAGTTATAGCCTTTGAAATATGATTATATATTTAAGCTATAAGAATTTTTTAATTTTGGAGATAATGAATTTCGATGCATTTTCAAAGTACTGATGCACTTTTTTTAAATATACTAGATTTATTGCCGATAACTCTATTGTTAACCCCTTGCCGTGTCATTTCTTTTGTGATTAAATGTGCAGTAACTCTGAATTATTTATTAAAATAACAATCTAGCCCCTAATTTCGGATATAGTAAATGACTTAACGTAATATCGAATTATTGGGTCAGCAAGAAAGTAATTTCGGTTTTTGATGAGAGCCAGCTTTACGTTTGTTCTCAATGTTTTCTGGCAATGTTATGATTTTTTTCTTCTAACAATCGAAAGTTGTCACTTTTGATTTGGCTTAGAAACAAATTGCGCTTTATTTTGTTTGTTAATTGTTTGCTTAGGAGAATTTTAACATAGAGTGAAAAACTAACATTTCTGATATGTTTTACTTTTTTATTTTTTGCAAAATCCAAGCTTGGTTGGGAAGTGATGTCACAACCTCCATGTAGCCCTGATCAGACACCATTAGATTACCATTTATTTTTCAGCTTGCAAAACTTGTTGAATAGTAAAACTTTCAATGGCGATGATAGCCTAAAATTGCATTGGGTTCAGTTTTTTGTTGATATGGGCCAGTATTTCTATAAAAACGGAATCACGAATTTGTCAAAACGATGGCAAAAGGTCATCGAAAAAATTCTTTGTTAAAAAAAATTAAGTTCCATTTCACACTACGAAACCGAAATTACTTTCTTGCCAACCCAATAATTTAATTTTATCAGGACCAACTGATATTTTTGATAAAATAATTTTTAGAGCACTCCAAAATTGACTATTCCATTTAACGCGTCACGAGTAGCACACGTTATTATACGGCAAGGGGTTAAGGAAAGTTTAAAGCAAATGTTACCTCTTTCTTTCCTTCTCTATTTGTATTTTTCGACTTCAACTTTTCTAAAGTCTTTAAAACTGGACTGTCGCACCCATATCCAAGAAATCATTTTTTAACACAAACGGTGCAATATTATTATTTGAATAAAACTAAAACCATAACTATGGTTTTTATGTGTTTTATTTCATTTTAAAGTTCCATACCTCCAACAAAAGACCTTTATATTCGCACACACAGAGAACTTCAAAGTTGGAAGCCTTTGAGAAAAAATGGATTTCCACATATTACTCGTCTCGTTGAATAAATGAAAGTCAGTACAAGTGGGGGGAAAAAATTTAAACGCTTTCTGTAATTTCCCTCACAAAGTTCAAAATGGGTCAAAATAATCCGTCTAGTGAGCCTGGTTTTAGATGGGAAATAGATTTCAATCTTATTTTGATAATGAAATATATTTCCTCCGAATACTGCTTAATTGGAAGGTAGCAAATACGTAGGATTTATTGAAAGTAAGGTAGAGGTCGACTAGATGAAGCTGGTGGATGCAGGAAATAAGTGATCAAACTTTAAGTGCATACTGTGTTAAATCGCGTGGGAATGCATATTCGCTTAGTTTACGCTTACGAGTTTACTTCATATTTTCCACTTCGACTGCTTTCCAATGGTAATTAACACTAGAACGACCAAGCAAGTCAAAATGACTTATTCACAATCTTTTCCAATAATTCTCTAAGTTTATAGAAGAGTCCTAGACTAGAAATTCTAAGCTGATCTTATAAAACACAGATTTCCGAAGCAATCATATTTTCCACCTCTTGATTCCGCTTCTTTCAAAGTAATTATTTAATATATTTAAATGTCATAGATTTAACGCCGGTCGTTCTAGTGTTAACCATTTTCGGACGGAGAAATTTTTGGGAAATGAATTTCCTTGGAATCTACAATAATAAAATTAGTTAAATATTTTACTTGCATCATTTTTCTACTACATCAGACAGGGATATGGTATAATCATTATTTATTTAACCCTTTGCACTATTAGGTGTAGAAATGAATTCATTCCGATTTTTTTTACCCTCACATAAATTGCACGCTCATAAATAATTCCGAATTATTTTATGAATCTATTGTAAATATTTTCAAAGAAGTAACATAAAAAATATCAATAATATAGTCAATTCTATTTTATCAGTTTCCAATGAAAACAATTGATCATGACACGTGATGTGGAATAACTTTTCAAGGAAACTGAATACTTCGGAAGTAAACTGTGTCAGTGACTCGACATCACCGAAAACAATGTCGACGTAGCATTTCGGACAAATAGACTCGTCGTTCTCGCTCGAAGAAATCTTTACGTAAATCCAAAGTGAATGTGTGATATTATCTGGTCTAACTTTCTTCCTTTTTCTTTTGTATTTGTTGACTTCGACTGCAATAGCCATTGCTATGAGGACCAACTGTATCACGTAAATAGTGAAAAATTCCTTTTATACTCTTTCCCCTTCAGAAGCTGTGATCAATTTATTCAGAAGATACTGTGTTAAGTGAGCCCTTAAAGTAAGAAAAAAATTCCTAGAAATGGCAAAGATTTAAATTTGCACTCACTGATTATAACAGCGATCTTTTTCCTCGTTTCCACCGTAGCTTTCTTATCAAAATTTTCCCTTTCTTCTTTTATATTTTTTCAACTTCAATAGCTTTGGTCATTTTTTCTAGAATCTACTGCTTTAAGTGAATTTCGATTATTATTAAGTTATTATTAAGTTATTGCAAATGAAATGGCCGTTTTTGAATCTTTAACACTAGAACTACCAAACCAGTCAAAATGACTGGTACACATTTTTTTCAAAAAATTCTCCAAGTTTATATAAGAGTCATAGAATAAATATTCTACGTCTATATCAATAAACATAAATCACCAAATCGATCAAATTTTCCGCCACTTGATTCCCCCTTTTTCAAAGTACTTATTTCATTTATTAAAATATGTTTGGATTTGACGCCGGTAGTATAAACGGTAATATAAACTTCTACTAGATTTACTCATATTTCATTAATCGAAATAATTTCCATCGACTTCAATGCGCTTCTTCTATCGCGATATAACAACATAACTTCCTGGAAGAAATCAAATGAACGTGAGGCTACAAAATACAGTGAATAACTTTAACCCTTTTCACTTCAGAGGCGTCACTACAGCTTCCTAACGTTTTTTGAGTTCTCGAGCTCTATATGGTTTGCTTCCGATAAGATATGTTTTTTTTTATCCCAATTTTGTTCGCAGGACAGTCTGCCTTCTTAACACTAGATTTACGGATATTGATATACCTATTTATCTGAAGTGAGCCAATTTGAATCATACCAGAAAATAGAAATTTTTTGCAAACAAAATAGTTCCAAATCAATTGAAATGAAAGATATATTACTAAAAAACTAACCAACCAATATATTATAAATGTAGTAATCAAATTTTGAATGAGTCAAATTGACTCCATAAATCTAGTGTTAATTGTAAAATCTTTTGAAAGTACAAATAACCCTTCTATAACATGGTTTCTAGAAATTGCCGTGTTGTAGGAAACCGTGCTATATAAGATCCAGAGCCAGTATAAAATTGTAAAGAAATTCTCAAACTTTATACCCAACAGTGTGCATACTTTGGAATTTTTTCAGATTTTTTAAAATTAAAAAAGTTTGCAAACATTAATCTTTTTATTAAAAATATGAAACGACCACTTTTATATGTTTCCAGTACTTCCATAGTAGCGTAAATATTAATGTATAATTTTTTCAGATTTTTAAAAGACTTGGAATACAGTTTAAAAAATTACAAATTCTTTTAAAGAACAATCTGAAAAAATTCTTACGCATCTTTCACGTGATTCGTAACGAAAAGATATTAGAAAGAGGAAGACTGCCAGTGGATGTATCCTGTGAAAAAATCCTCAGAAAAAGAGAAACTGTTTTCGTAGAATTTAAAATGACAGAATAACAGTGTCTCGAGAAAAAGAGTAAATGGAATACATGTAAACGTTATAGGTGTGCCGTGAAGTGAATTTCTGTTGGTAAAATAACTTGTTGTGAAACCTGTGTGACACGAGTTGAAAAGTTGTGACGAAAAATCGGTGAGTGGAGCCAACTTGATATTTCGCAAGGGGTTAAGAAAGCATCTGTGAGTATTTTCAAGAATGATGCTCGAAGAAGGATGTGCCGGGGAGAACGAAGAAGAGGGCCGCCTAAGATCGTCAAAGAGCAAGCTCGAGAGGTTCAAGACGAGGGAAGATCGAGAAATCGTTCGAGAAGTGATGCGCGATTAAACTGATAGCCGTTATCGCGCATTCAAGATCACATCTTGTTGCAAACTTGAAACATCGTATTACGCGGATTTTTGCTGAGCCAGCATCATGGGGAATGGTATGAACAAGGTAAGACATAGATGGATATTTTCTCTCTTTGATACTCCCTTTTCAGGAAATAAAGTTTTTTCTGTGATGATCGAGGTACCATGCAGATGCAAATAAAAGGAATTTCTTGTGATATAGTGTTTTTGACTTATCAACACGTTGAACGCCACCGACATTTCGCTAGTGTTATCGTTTCTATGGGAGTGAAACATTTTATATTAACACTAGAACTACCAAACCAGTCAAAATGACTGGTACACAATTTTTTCAAAAAATTCTCCAAGTTTACATAAGTGTCATAGGATAAATATTTTACGTCTATATCAATAACCATAAATCATCCAATCGATCAAATTTACCGCCGCTTGATTCCCCCTTTTTCAAAGTATTTATTTAATTTATTAAAATATATTAGATTTGAGGCCGGTAGTTCTAGTGTTAATACTAGAACTAGGTACCGGCGTTAAATCTATCATATTTCAATATATTAAATAAGTACTTTGAAAAAGAAAGAATCGAGTAGCAGAAATGATGATCAATTCAATGATTTATGTCTTTTGTGATGGACGCTGAATTTTTGTTCCATGGCTCTTCTATGAACTTGGAAAATTTTTGGAAAAAATTGTGTACCAGTCATTTTGACTGGTGTGGTAGTTCTAGAGTTAAATTCACATCTTTGTGATGCAGTAACTTTAAAGATACAGATAGATAGATATTCGCAGATTTTTGTCTTTTTAACGCCAATATTTATATATTAATATGCTTCAAAATTCAGAAATATTGTAATTTAACAGTTACATGGAATTTTATTGAATTGAATGGCGCCGGTCATCGGTGTCCTTTGTGACAGTCAACATGTTAATACGTTGAATTGTCACTGTACTTCGTTGGTTTTATCATTTCTGCTGTAGTAAAAATTATTCTCGATTCACCAAATTTTTAAGTATTTTGATAAATATTTAATTGAAAATGTCAGTCGGCCACGAAACGATGAAATTAATTCTAAATTATTAACACGTTGACAGCCACTGGGGTCACTGGTGACCGGCGCTATTGAGTTCAATTAAATTGCATGTAACTTTTAAATTAGAATATTTAGAAATTTTCGGACATATTGAATATTTCAATATTGGCGTTAAAAAGATAAAGGTCTGCTGATTATCCATCTATGTATGTATATCTTTAATGTTTCTGCTTTATAAAGATATGAATCTAATAGAAATAGTTTCACTTCTTTCAGTATTTTATTTTTAACAGTTAGTCATATAGATAAACAATATTATTTAATTGCGTTTGCAATATCAAAATTAACTGTATGACCAGCTAGAACGATTATTTCCACTTGACTGACCGACGAGTACGGTGATCGCTGCGTGTTGTCAAAACATACTCATCGGTCCCCAACGATCGCACACCGCAGGGGGTCTTCTCGTTGATCCCCTAACAATAACAAGTCGTTTCGAGATTCGCAGCGATCTCGTTGGTCCTCTAACAATAACAAGTCGTTTGGATGTTCACCTTGCTATCAGTTTGCCCTCGGCCGCCGACGAATAACCACTGCTCCGCGATCGCGTTTAAGAATTTCCACCTATTAGTGCGTGTTTAATATTTTCGGAGGCGAGATTCAGATTCACCAAGTACCTCTTTTTCTGGACTACTTGCTAATTCATCATTATAGTGATATTAACTGTCAACTAGCAGACGTATGTCATCTGTCAGACACCAAAGCTCTGTTACGTCCTCAATGTAAGTCCAACCCCATTACATCGATCATCTCCATTATTGTTATTGTTACTATTATTATCGTTATCATTATTATTATTATTATTTCTGATTTACCTTTGCAACGAACCACACACAAGTATTATTAACCCTTTTAGTGCCGACCGAAAAAATTGATCGAATTAATGACAAATGTAGTTGTGAATACGAAGAATTGCTATTTGGCGATAGTTTTATATAAAACGCTCAATATAGAGCATAAACTGTGTATTAACAATTATCGGTCATAAAATTATTAACATCGTATTGAAAACTGAATATTAACCCTTCGATTCTCAGTGTTAACATTATTGCTAACGACGATATGTCGTCATCCGGCACTAAAAGGGTTAATATTAACCTTTTGCGGTCCTATGTCGAGCAGTACTCGACATAGATTTACTCTTAGTTTGATTTTCTGACAATTTAATATCGACTTCCCAATTTCACAATGATTTTGTATTATCACCTATATGTCCGTCAATACCTATACTTATTGATATCATTTAAAAAAATGAATGACTAATGATAGAAAATATTGCAGAATTAATTATATTTAGCTCACTACCAAAATTAACGCAATAATTCGGACCGCAAAGGGTTAAGAAATAAAAGAGTCATCAACTACAGTAAATACGAGGGTTGTTTAGAATAAAGCTGAACTTTTTGAATTACGCGCCAATGGTGATATTTAGTGCCTTGCGGAGGGTAGCATTGTGTTGATCAATCCTTATTTTGTCACCACATGTTCTTGGATTGTTAACCCATTAAGGCCCAAAGTTGCGTCAACGTAACATTTCACTTCTAATTTTTTTTTTTCGGAGAATCAGATTAATTTAATTTATATTTTAACCTATGTCATAATAAAAGAACATACCAAAGGCTTAATTTATGCACTTTTATTCTCTAATTGGTCACCACCTTAAATCCTACAATTTCTGAAACTTTGGAGAAAAAATAAAAAAAGAATTTATAATATTTATATCTACTTTTATGTAATCTTATAACAAATAAATAGTCGCATTTAAAATATTTCTGTTATTTCAATGCTTGGTCCTTAATGGGTTAATGTTCAACGCGCGACTAGGAAACAATGTAACATCATGCGTTTTGTCAAGGGGAATTTCCCATGTGGAAGGTATAGATATTCTCTCTCCTTCTGCCAAATAAATAAATTTCAATTCTACGACTTTGTCAAGTGTTTACTTCAGGAGACTGAGCGGGCGAATTCCAAAAACAAAATGGTGCGAATAAGCGGTTGAGAGCGAGAGGCTCTGCCGCTCGCGAGACTAGTTTGAGTCGATAGGTGTATATAAAAGTTGACAGGTTTTGTTAGTTTGTTAGTTAGTTGATAGGTCGATAGATATATATAAAAAGTTGACTACCTTCGGCATAGTACATGAATTCATCCGTGACGTACTGGAACAGCTATCTGTTTTGAGGGTCACGAAACATTCGCCCTTCTTTATTTTCCGACATCGATTTAAAAGCGAATAAAGATATTTTCGAATTCACGTTGAGATAGTCGAAAAAGTGTCTACGAAGTTGTTCTTTATGGGTCGCAAAATGTTTATAAAAGTAGAGAAATATTCCGTAATATGTATTCAGATAACGGTATGAATTTTATCGCTGCGAACAACCACTTAAATGTGTTACATGACTCCATAAAAGAATATTAAGGACACCGACATCTTTTTCTATTTTTTAAAACAGATGTTCGGTTGTACGTATAATTGTCCGCCAGCGTGCTAAAAGTTCCCTCGAGGAAATTGCTCTTTCGCCATTCTGAAGACGAAGGAATAAATATGATAATATCTCGGGACATTAACATTAACCATACCAGCACTTTACTTGCATCTATTATTTTAGGGTCGGTCATTTGACTCAATTAGAAAATAATTGTAGGATAAAATTGAAATTGTAGTTTATTAAAATATAGAAATTAAAGTTGGAGTTTATTGCAACTAATTTATCTTTAAGGAGTACTTTCTTTTTCGTAATAAGTGTTTTTAAACTTAAGTTTTTTACGATTGTCTACGATTGTTGAATGAGTTTGATCGAATGAATTTAAATGAAATTTGATTGAATGAATTTAATCGTTTGAATTAGAATTTATGACATTGAATGTTTTAAACAGTCTAGATTTTAACCTTGGTATTACGTTATATCTCATCTGCACAAGACAGAAGCCTCATTAAAGCCGTCGTGGATGTGAATATGATTGTTTTTGTTAACACAAATGACATATAAGTACAAAGAATGTGTGTGGTTTGTAGTTTGCTTGACGACGATGATTTGGTGATGCATCTAATTTATAATGAAGATTTATTTAAATATATGTTAATTATTGTACTGACTTCGAGATTATTAGAGGTGGCCCTTCCAAGATGGCGGTGTATTCCTTGTTTCGTGGCGTCAAGATCCGACGTGGTATAGATTTGACGACCACTACTCTCACTCACGATTTGCGACGATTACGCTTCGCGAGTAAGTATTTTATCGACGCGATCGTCCTCGACCGACGGAGAACTTGTTCGTTCGCGAGATAGTTAGTACTGCAAAATATAAAATAGCAAACTATGACGGTTTTCGTCGTCAGCGAGCTCGGTATCGTTTGCGTTTCGGTGTTCGGAAGGCAAGTGACTTCGACGATTTTTCCTTCGAAGTCCCTCGACCGCGCTATGGGCCGAACATCCCCACTTGCTGAATTTTCGCGACGTTTCGCAAGCGGGTTTTTCGGATTTTCCGGGCAGTGCACGATGTTGATTGGCCGCACTTTCCTCCGAGAGGAGTGACCACCCCCATGGGACTCTCGACGAGAAGGGCCCCACGGAGGCGGAAGCTCGCCCCCTGTGAATACGTGGTGGAGGAAAGTGCAACCAGATGTGCCCAAAAAATCCTAGTCCGGCCGATCGGCAGAATTTCTCTTCGAAGGCGCGATTTATGACTGATTTGTCATTGCGAGTCAGCGGCGGTCGATGGGACCTTTCGGGCCGAAGTCCCTGTTTACCACCCGCTGACAGAGCACGACGGATTAACGAAAACGTTCATTCAAAACGAAGGCTGCTTAATTTCTCAAGGACCGGAGTTCTAGCTGCCTTGGCGCACGATGGTCGCCAAATGTTGGACGATAATAAAATCTGGCAGCCAGACCCGGGCCTCAAAAAACGGCAAACTTTTGCTTCGTTCCGAACGCGCTTTTGTCTTCGTACGACGGAGACAAAAGCGCCGTATCTCTTACGGGGATGAAAATGTCATGGAATTTTTGGGAAGACAGACAGCGGCAATAATACGTTTTGGAGTAACATCTTGGAATGTAATAGAGATAGAGTAATTCTGTAAATTAATGAAATAAGTATTTCTCACCGACAAATTGTGTGAACTACTGAATTAACTAAATTTGATATTAAAAATAACATAAGTTTTATAGTTTTTTCAATTAAATTGTTTATTTATTATTAATTTGTTTTGAAAAAATGATGATATGTACATCGGGGTGCTCCCTTGTTAGTAATATTTTCGTTTTTCGGCTAAATACAGTCTGCTTTACATTTGAAAAGAAATGGAAAGGTCATTGGGATTGGAATATTTCCATTGGCAAGAAAAAAGTTTGCAAAAAGTAGAAACATGAAAGGTAGTCCTGTAACTTTAAGATAAATGGGGATAGATAGCCAGTTCTTTTTTATAACACCATCGGGAGCTTTTGTAGCACTGCAGATTTTGCTTTTCAATTACGCTAAGTGCCTCGCGTCGTGAGGACACAAAATATGATGTTACCACCTCGGTGATATTGCGACGATGAAAAAGAGATGATATCTTTCTTCCTTACTTGTGCGGAATCTTATATTACAATGGAAGTCAGCAAGACTTATTTATTTCTATTGAAATGGCATAAGATAGAAAATAGTAGACTTCCGCCAATTTGTTAACCCCTTGCTCTACAATGACGAGTGACGCTCGTCATGAGGTAAATGGGACAGTGAATTTTCAATTGTTTTAAAACCTATCAAATTGAAAATGTTAATGAAACGCGACTCGATAGTATTATTTCTATATTATTAATATTACGTTAAATTGTACGGAAAATTAAGATCTATGAATTTTTATTGTAATACTTAAATTCTGAACTATAGCGGAGTCAGTCAAAAAACAAATCGTAGGGCAGGGGGTTAATAAATAACGTCGGTGATGTCTCCGTGTGCAAAGGGTTTTCTTTAATTATTAATTGCGCGTAGAACTTGTTAAGGGAAAATCTGAAAAAAATCCTTAACTTGTACATTCATGTTTAGAATGTGTGAGAATTTTTTCGGAATTTTTGCACTCGATTAAGTGAGGGAAATGAGGCAAAAATTGATTTTTTGAATTTTCCTGGTAAAGGTATCAGATTGACCCATCGACTGAAGGACACTCTTGACCCTTTTATCCTGCTACCCTTTGTGGAAGTAATGATAAAAGTAAATGAAAAATTTCTGGTTAAAATGAAACACAAGTAAGTCTTTTATAACGTTGTATTCTCAATTCACGATTACCTAATAACAAAATAAAAATTGCGAAGAACTTCTGACACTGCAGTCCTTTCGTAATGGAGTTTCCATTTAACGCGGTGCAAATTAATCTGATTTACAGTTTCCTGTAAAGCGGTTTCCATATAACGCGATACGAATTAATCGCATTACGACAGGGTCGACTGTAGTAGAAACTAAACGAACCATTGGCGTAATTACTGATTGTGTTTGCGACACAAAGTGTTACGCCATGTTACTTTACAAGATATAACTGAAAATAAATATCCCCATTGATGATGTATGTTACAATAAAATTTTAATAATTTTACGAAAAGGAAAAAATCTCTGAATTTTCAAATTTTGCAAAATAAGAAACGGAGGCCGTCAGAATAATTTCGTGAAGAGTACAAACTAAAATTACTTTAATTGGAGCCTTCTTTTGTTTTTCTAGCCTTATGTTTATAAATTAAATACCGTTTGATTTGTTTATTTTAGGTGAGAGAAACTTCTGGAATCATAGCAGTTGTCAAAAATACATCAGTGTTTTTTGAATGGTGTAACGCCAATTAAAATTGTTATTTTTGCTTGCAAAAATTCCAATAGACTACAAAAGCATCAATAAACTTGTGGTAAAAATTCCAAGATTGTAGATTTTAATGATTTGTCAAAAAAAATTCCCAAAGAAGCGAAAAAAAATAGCTGTCACCATTCTTATGGATGACTGCCTTCGTATTGAACCGTGCACCCATTTATTTATTTATTCATGTACATATTTATTTCTTTATTTAGTTATACATCTATTATTTATTCATCTAGAAAATGATTTAGATGTAACTCACTGGCTTAGGTGTGACCCACACTCTAATATAGGCGAACTAATTGCAAGTGTAAGCCAAATAATCGTCTCTTGTTACGTCAAGTCACCTTGAGCTATCACCCGGGTGGTTTTCACATGTTAAATAATAAATTTGTAGGCTCCCTAGCGGATACGATGATTGTAATTGATTGGAAATGAGCACCCTCAGAGGGCAATACCCTCGAAGAGAATATTAACTAGAAAATAAAAAGCAATTCATTAGTATTTATTTGAAAAGAAGATAGTATAGTGTTGACAAATAAAACAACTTACATTAGTGGGTCCTAGGTAAACGTCCATAATATCTGAAGCTGAAAAACACAAAAACAAACCCTATAGTGTCTACTTATGAGCTACCATTTAATGTGTGTATTACATATATACGTAACTTGATACGCGAGGTTCTACTCAAGTTCCATCGTCGTTTACAACCTCTTTAAAAAGCTACTTTTGTAATTAACTATCTGCAATCTGATCCTTTGAAACTTGATCAGTCACTAATACGTTTAAAGATTAATCAACACATGCTTTGATTGGAGTGAATAAGGTCGTTTCCCATTGGGAGTTCCTCATCGGAAATTTCTATGTACGTGCCATTTACGATGAGCTATTGAGGACTTTTCCTTTTCACTTTACGTATATATTCCGCACGTTCTGATAGCCATAGTGCTCTAATGTTGGAACTTTATTATTGGAAATGTACTTTATGAAGGTATTACGACATATTGTTCGATGTCCAATTCTGATACCAATTTTATATTGTAGTTGACATCCGGAATCGAGTGTAATGCCTTTTACTGTTAACTATGAGTCTTATTTTTAACCAATTAGCTGTGATTTACGAGTATATTCGTCATGAAAAAAGGCAGAATTTTGTGCGAATATTGGTTAATAATTAATCTGTAAATCTTTTTATACCACTTTTTATATTTCTCTACGTTTCTAAAAGGGTGGTAATCGACATTACACTTTTTACGCCAATTTTAATGTCGAGCTAGACTCAGCTTTATACAACAGAATTTCTTTTAATGTCGGGAATAATTATGGGAATTTTATAAATCCCTCGAGAAGAATTCTTTTCCTAAAAGGATCTAGAAAGATCCAGAATAAAATAAATGACAGACGACAGACGGATGTAGACTGCATGCAGAGGAGAAGATTCATTGTTTAAGAAGATTGACGAACGCCACGTTAGGCGGATGCATAGAGAATAGTCGAATAGATGAATAGAAGATTAGTCGATTAGCCGATTAAACGAATAGGCGAATAGAAGATTAGTCAATTAGCCGATTAGATGAATAGGCGAATAGAAAATGAGTCAATTACCCAATTAGATGAATAGGCGAATAGACGAATAGTCGAGTAGACGAATAGTCGAGTAGACGAATAGACGAGTAGATGAATAGACGCATAGACGAATAGATGAATAGATGAGTAGATGAATAGGCGAATAGACGAATAGGCGAGTAGACGAATAGACGAGTAGATGAATAGACGAATAGACGAATAGATGAATAGATGAGTAGATGAATAGGCGAATAGACGAGTAGACGGATAGATGAGTAGACGAATAGATGAATAGACGAATAGACGAATAGATGAATGGACGAATAGGCGAACAGACAAGTAGACGAATAGGCGAATAGACGAGTAGACGGATAGATGAGTAGACGAATAGATGAATAGACGAATAGACGAGTAGACGAATAGACGAATAGATGAATGGACGAATAGGCGAACAGACGAGTAGACGAATAGATGAATAGGCGAATAGACGAATAGATGTGATAAACGAATAGACGTATAGATGTATAGATGAATAGACTCACGAATAGAACATTGTCAGCCGCAAAGGTTTAATTACGTTTTGCGATGGCTTGTCTATTTTTAGCTGGCATCGTAAAATCATGTTTAAATGATTTATAGACTGTCGAACCGGCAGACCATATCAGTGATTATTTTCGTCTATTCAGGGATGTAGGATATTAATCAATGATAAGAAATGTCGAATCTTTTGAATCCTTGAAATGTCGCCGACTGGAGATGATGTTTTTGGGCTATAGTGCCGGCCGACAATGTGTTAACCCTTTACACTCCTTCATTTGTTATTACTTCCTGTGGGATTATCAATAACAATATAAACATATATCTAAAAGAGATCCTTAACGTGTGCCTTCATGCTTAGAATGTGCCAGAATTTTCTTGGAATTGTTACACCCCATTGGGGAAAATGTGGCAAAGACTGATTTTTTTAATTTACTTTTGTAAACTACCCTTCCGACAAAGGTACCGGATTAAAACTAGAACTACCGGCGTTAAATCGTTCATATTTCAATCAATATAACAAGTACAAATATCAAATATCGGTAACAAATTTTTATTTGAAGAATTAAATTTGAATTATTTCGTATGCAGTCACAAAAGAAATTTTAAGGCAAGCAGTTCATTTCAAATTACCTGTTCATCTCTTCATTCACACAATCAGTAACTTTCTTTTGTTTTACGTTTTTATATCCCGTGCCAAATGCCGAAAAGAAAGATTTAATATCCAAACTTCACGGTCGTTAAGTAGATTCAGAATTATACCGTAAAATACCTCTTTCAATTTCATTGTATAAAAAATTTAAGAATAGGGTTAGTTTAGCGGAAAATTATCTCGACGAAGCCTTTGTTTTGCGACGATCCCAGAATACGTCTCGTCTCGTCGTTGAGTCGAGCGTGATGCACTGCTATTGGAAAAGGCTTAGACTCTACGAGTAATACCGTTATGAATAAAATACTTAAGAGAATTGTGAATTGTAGAAAAAAATGGAAGGTCTTCGCTAAAATTATTAATAGTACTCTGCTCTTTCTAACAATAAGACTATTATTAACACTAGAACTACCGGCCTCAAATCTATCATATTTTAATAAATTAAATAAGTACTTTGAAAAAGGGGGAATCAAGCGGTGGAAAATTCGATCGATTGGGTGATTTATGTTTATTGATATAGACGTAGAATATTTATTCTATGACTCTTATGTAAACTTGGAGAATTTTTTGAAAAAATTGTGTACCAGGCTTGGTACACAAGTGTGTACTTTTTGACTGGTTTTGTAGTTCTAATGTTAATATTATTCCACTTGTGTATTTTGTATTATATTTTTGGTACTTACTCAGCATCAGCTCCTTTCTTTCAAAACTAATTTATTGAATTTTTCACTCTACCTAATGGCAGCTTTAGGAACACATTATACAATCTGAAAATATTAATAATAAATGAACTTGATAAACGAAACAAAAAAGTAATGCACGTATTAATAAAATAATTAGACGTATTAAACTTTTACATTTGTTGAAAGAATTTCAATGTAAAATTATTTTTCGTTTTAGCATTCCGAACACTTTGTCAGATGTCTAAAGAATGAGTAATGAATATCGAGCGTGACGTTACTGTTGTTTTACACAATAACTACTCTTTCATCGATCAGTCCCTCTGTTCTGATGATTCATTGCTAACTTTCTACGTATTCATACCTGTTTTAAACCCCCGTCTAACAAGAGTTTTTACTATTTTTCAAGAAAATATAAACTTGGAGTATTTTTTGCAAAAATTCTGTACCAGTCATTTTGACTGGTTTGGTAGTTCTAGTGTTAATTCAATCAATTTTTCGTTCGGCAGTAAAAGGGTTAAGCGCGAAAGTTAGTGTAAAATAATAGTGAAGGAAAATTGTGGAAATTTTTTTGTCGCAGAAGATACTGCACTTGGTAATACTTCATCTGTTCTGACCACTTGTGACACGAAGTTTTTATTCCAGTTCTTTCTTTCTCTCCTCATATATATCTCTACCTCTTTCTGTCCAATCTCTGGCATGTGTAATGTTGACATTAATTTTACGTCACGCTTATCCACCACATTTAAACAAGAAACTTGACCTTTCCTAAGAAAGGCAGAGGCTTCTACGTTTTTGTTACTCATTTACGAGCTCCTCCCTCTAAACGGAATGGTACTGTACTCGTAAGTGTCTCGTTCCAGCAGTCTCTCATACAATTCCACGTTACCATAGTAGTTGGCTTGCAACTGACATTTGCAAAAGAAGTCTGTCCAAAAAGTCCAGTGCCAAGATTTTAGTAATTCCCATTTCACAATATTCCTAGAAAGTTCACATGAATATATGTCCTTTCAGATTAACAAATTTTTATGTGTCATACTGGATTGTATGTAATTGTAATAAATACGAAGATTCGCGGAATCACCAAGGACGAGAAACTTGAGTTTTGACGAAGTTTTATCGTTTCGTAGAGACTTTGTGAAGCGAGACATTGTGTAAGTGATATTGTTAAGAGCTTTTACGAAAATACTCATCACAACACAGTTCTTGGTTCAATTTAGTTTCAAACCGTACGATGAATCGTGTAAGGTTTGACTGTGTGCCAATTTTCAAAGCAATTTCACGTATTACGAGTGGAATTTAAGCGAACGAGAAATGAGAGTAGTGGAGATAGCATTTCTATTCGTTTCTCGGAGATAGATGAAGATATGTATCACATACCCTGAAGCGCGAGTGTTCAAGGCGCGACATGTCCGCCATTCATGGCAAATGTAGGCCTTAAAAATGTGACAGATTAATATTTTCCAATCTAACCAGAAAAGCGTTTCCTTTTATTCAAACTGTTGCCGGAAAAATCGCGATTCTCTACTTTTAACTACTGTTGGTTGTTTATGCCAAAGGGCATAGCGAGAAAAGGGGGTCAAAAGTACCCGTGAACCGATTTCAATGGGCAAATTCGTATATGACAATATGTATATATCATTAAATAGAATCAAGTTTAATGAAAATGAAAATTAATTTTACTGTTGCCGAAAGAGACTCAATTCTTTACTTTTACCTGCTGTTGGTTGTGTATGTCAAAGAGTAAAGCGCGATAAGAGGGTCAACAGTGCCCTTGAACCGATAACAATAGGTGAATTCACGTATGGCAATATTATATGGAATATATGAAGCGTTTATTTTGAAAGTGGTAGAAGTCCATTTTTTGAATGAAGTATTACGATATTTATGCTTAATTTAGTGTAAACTTTTCATTTATAATTTGTTAGTATTTAATATCTTAAAAAATGCTTACGTTTTGTTCAATTTAACCCTTTGCAGACGGGGATATTTGTACATATTGACAGATAATCATTTATTCGGCGTTCCAAAACCACTATTTTATCAGAAATTTGGGCTGCTAATGTACATGAATTATAAATTACTCCACTTTTAATCATATCTCACCGGTTTTATTTCAATTTTTCAATTTGTATCGTGTATATATACGGCGATAAACTATAACTACATTTTTTCTCAGACCGCATATATGCGTCGCTAGTCCGCAAAGGGTTAAAATTGGTCTTTAAAAGAAATTGGGTAGCCGTTGATCATAAAAGTAGTGTAAGTCTAATTTCCATATCCAGGTTGCAAGGTCACTGACCACTGGTGACCACATTTGTTTTATTTAACATGCTGAAAGTTGTTCACAGAATTGTTTAATGCAGGTCTGTCAAACTCAAAAGCTAACTTGGGCCAAATAAACAATGCTTAACTTTAGGTGGGCCGCGTACACTTTAAAATGATCCGTATAGTTTATAAATAAAGTATATTATAATTTTATATGCTGGTTTCGTTTCTAATTCACATTTCTATTTTATTTTTACTTTGCGTCGGATATATTGACTGGGCCGCAAAAATGTTCATCTCGAGCCGCGAGTTTGACACCCCCGGTTTAATGTGTCAAAATTCAAACATGAATATGAACCAAAAAATAATTTGAGAATCGGAGGATGAAGATAATTCCACTATGAAAAAGAAAGTAACGAAACTTAAAAAGGGAAATATTGTTACCGAGAATTTCAAAACACTGTCACATTAATAGTATAAATAAATAATATCAATATCTTATGTTGAGTTTAGCAATATATAAATATAATTAACATTCAAAACAATACTACTTCTATCTTATTTCTTGTTATTATCTATAAACAAAATTGGATCAATATGCAATACATTTTAAATAATATTTAAGTTTTCAAAATGATTCTTACAATCGATTAATCATCAAGTGTTGTAAGTCTACTTGCAGCCCATAAATATACATTATTTTAGTCAAATTCGCTTAAAAAGAATTTATATAATCAAATTACATAACAATAAATTAGTGGAAACCTTGTCAGACTTGACATAATTAATGAATATTTTTTAATTGACTCGAATTGACTTTCATTTTCTCGAAACAATAGACAATGGATTTGCAAATTTCAAAATAAACGGTCCATATATTAATAATAAATTTTTTTTAAATCAACGTCGTACATATACCAATTCAAAGTAGGTAGCCGCTGTATATTATATTTTTTACACTCTTTTTCTCACACACATGAATTCTGAGAACGTTTCAAATTTCAGCAAATGAGTGACATAGAGTATAAAAAATGCAGTGCCTCAATTATACCAACTCACAGATATAAGATAAAAAAATAAATAAAAGAAACTAAATCGTGAATACATCTTCAGCAACAGGATATAGTAAAAAAAGAAGTACAGAAAGAAGATGTTGGTAGGATAAGAACTCTCGATCATATTGTGTTCGTCGCTCATTGTCATCGCAAGAATACCCAGGGGACGGTTGTAATTTACGGCAGGACTGGGGGATTCTCGACTCGAAGGGAAGTATTTTCTGTGAAGCTTTTCTGCCGATGATTTTACATTCTCCAAGTCCTCGTTCATACATTCTGTCTTTTTGATTCGTGGATTATTTGCAGTCTTTTTAGGCGATACACTTTAGTACTTGCCATATACGACGTTTTCTTTCGACTTCAAAAATAGAAATGTAAAAAATATCAGTGATTAAAGAGATATATTTCTTTGCCAAAGATACTTGATAAGATGGAGTTATTACTAGAGTTTTAAAAAAGTAATTGTATTAACCCCTTAACGTGTAAGCTCGAGTTAATTCGAGCGCGCTAAACAGACCAAACTGTGCACGCTCGAAATAATTTGAGCGGCGTTGTATTTAAAATTAAAATAACAATTTTGATTAATTTTGTATTTTTTTGCCAAGACAATGTTCTAAAGTGTGTTTTTTTACGTAAAAAGAAATTTTTTTTTTCAAGAAATCCGTACGTTAAGGGGTTAACCCTAAATTAATTACTAAAATAACAATCTACCCCTAATTTCGAATATAGTAAATGACTTAACGTAATATCGAATATCATAGAATTAATTTTATTTTATCAGGACTCACTTATAATTTTGATAAAATAATTTTTAGAGCATTTCAAAATTTACTATTCTATTTATCGCGTCACGAGTAGGACTCGTTATTGTACGGCAAGGGATTAAATGAAGGATATGTTGTGGCGAAATTGTAAAGTCAAAGTGTTAAAAATACAAATTCTCTTGCTTGCTGAATCCAGGAAGTGCGAATAACTCTATTCTCCATTACAGAAATTCTCGCAGCAGGTGTAACCGAAAAAAAATACAAAACAAAAACAGTTCTATCGTTAGATTTATCCATGGAAGAAAAATTTGACTTTGACAGAAGTCAATATTCCACTAGGTTTTGATTAGCGAAAATCATAACACATTGTTCTAGAGCATGCGATAAGCCACTGACCGCGAAAGACCAACTGACCGCGATCCAATTCCGCATAATCGCAATAGCGTGATCATTTTAGACCTTTTTTAGAATCAATAATTGCTCACCACGCGCAGCCGATTGCATAACTGCAAGGGGTGCAGTGGCTCTACTCTTTGTTCTTTTATTTTCAGCGTACAAAGGGTATTTGTGAGTTCACAGAACTGAAATGAATTTTATCATAGAAATTGTATTTATTAAATCATTTGTTAGAACAATCTTATAATATAATTATAGCTACGAGTTACGTGTTTACTTTAACCCTAGATCACTAATCTTATTTTTCAACGCTTAACACTAACCTTCGTCTCTTCGACTACGGTATTTACAAAAGGGGTTAAAGGGTATTATTTAAATAAAATTTAAACATGTTTTTTTCTATTATTAAAGATAGGTATTTATTTATTACGATAACGTTAACTAATATGGCATACTTATTAAATCCGCATCGTCGAATCGACGAAGGTTAGTGATCTAGGGTTAATTTCATTATTTATAAAGTGTGCCATT
The DNA here is from genome assembly GCA_910591515.1 of Cerceris rybyensis. NCBI lineage: Eukaryota > Metazoa > Arthropoda > Insecta > Hymenoptera > Crabronidae > Cerceris > Cerceris rybyensis. The sequence goes on along the minus strand of OU342802.1, from coordinate 6,824,819 downwards.
AAATCCAATGTTGTTTTAGCCTTTTTAATTTCCATTTATGAAATAATAATCTTATTGTTCTCTGTTATTTTGTATTATTACATACAGGTATCCCTAATTTGACAGTTGCAATGGATTTCGAATTAAAATCCATAATCGAAGGTCCTAGCAATTAACACTAGAACTACCGGCATTAACACTAGATCTATGGAGCCAATTTGGCTCATTCCAAATTTGATTACTACATATATAATATATTGGTTAATTAATTTTTTAATAATAAATCTTTCATTTCAATTGATTTGGAACTACTTTCTATGCAAAAACACTTCAATTTTCTTGTATGATTCAAATTGGCTCACTTCAGAAAAATAGGTATATCAATATCTGTAAATCTAGTGTTAAATCTATCATATTTCAATATATTAAATAAATACTTTGAAAAAGGGGGAATCAAACGGCAGGAAATTAGACCGATTGAGTGATTTATATTTATTGATATAGACATAGAAGATTTATTTCATAACTCTTATATAGACTTCGAGAATTTTTTGAAAAAGTTGTGTACCAGTCATTCTGACTGGATTGGTAGTTCTAGTGTTAAATCTAATAATTAAAAAAGAAGAAATATATTATATAGCTGCCTTGAATAAAAGAGTATCGAATGAATTTTATCGACCAGGTATTAATTATATCTGATGAAAAAATTAGCAATTCCTTGATAAATTATGTAGATTGCTACTTTAAATCGGGGTCGCAATTGAGTTGCCACTTTAGATTGAAAAGTCGAAGTAGTGACGACCTAACTTTAGTGAGCGACTATAAAGCTTCTTGACCAAGGAAAAAATGTAGATGGAAATCTTTTTCACCAGTACTTCCATTCTTCACCTAGTTACTAAAAAGCATTGTTAACGTTACAGCGATGATATTATTACAGTTATTTATTTCAGTGGGATGAACAAAATTGGATGCAGAGCAAACAAACTGTTGAAACAAATAGAACATTTTGAATAAATTGTACTTAAATGTGCATGTTACTTTGTGATCTAAAAAATAACTAATAATATCTGGTCAAAGTATGATATAACACTGACGAGGAAACGTGTGAGAATCAATTTTTAAAAATAAATTGAATCTGTAATATTTCGTGACTCATTCTACTATATTGTTCAATATATTGGCAGCGACAATTAAATATTTTTATTAATACTATTATTATTTTGTATTTCGATTGATCCTACGCTAAAAATGTTGGGTTTTAGGAATTAATTTTGCGTTTTAATGTAGTTCTACCATAAAGCAAAATGGAAATAATGACAATAATGACCAAACAGTTTAATTTCATCCGAGATCCATCGCGGTAAGATAAATGGGTGTGGATATTTCATTTTTTTAACTCCTGCGTGCTCTTGCTAACTATTTTTGGAGCCTCATTAATATATTTGATGGGCTTGGTGTTATCATTTATCTCTATCAGAGGGATATTGAATTTACCTAAACGAGCATAAGGTCTCTGTCTTTGGATATGGGTTAAATACTTACTTAAATACTTGTTACTAGAACATGTGTTTTATAAAACTCAAGAAAAATGATCGATACAAAAAAAAGTACAGACATACAGCCATTGATAATTTCTCATTTCTTCTCTTAAGGCGACTTATCGCTTTATCAGATAATGTGCCACAATTATCTTTATATTATAGATGAAACTCTCAATATCTTAAGGCGGTACTTCTGTTTTTCTTAGTCAAAAAAGCTGATATGTTAGCATTTTTTGCACAAGAACTATAACACTAATAAATTTGAAATTTTGTGTGCGTTTTAGTTATACCTTTTTTGCGTTATGAAAATTTTTACTTTTGGTACACTTCAAAATGCTGTTTAACACGTTGGACGCCTTCATTGTTTCGTAATTTTCATCATTTCTACTAAAGTGAAACTTTTTCTATTAAATTCACATCTTTATAAAGTAGAAACTTTAAAGATACAAATAGATAGATATACGATAGATCTTTATCTTTGTAACGGTGATATTTAAATATTCAGAATGTTGGAGAATTCATAAATATTACAATTTAAAAGTTATACGAAATTTCATTGAATCCAATAGCACCGCTCACCGGTGACCCCCATGGCAATCAAAGTGTTAAATGGGCTAACGACACTGTGCACTTAACGATTAACATGATATCGCTCCCCCTCCCTACTTCATCTGACGCAAAAAATTCTAGTGAGGTTTTATTCTATACACATATAGTTATCGTTCGACCTACAATTAAAAAATAATAATTCTCCAAGACAATAAAGGGATCCTTTCTTAACGTACAGTTAAAATTTGACGTTGATCGGTCCAATACCTTTTTTTGATCCAATGCTACAATATTTTCTAAATTGTGTGAATCAACTGTGAAGACAACGTTCCGAGAAAACTGTGTTCAACGTTCCGTGATCTGTGATATCTAAATTAGTAAAAAAGTGTTACCGTTTTCATTACTCGAGATATTTTAACACTAGAACTACCGGCGTTAAATATATTATATTTCAATACATTAAATTAATATTTTAGAAAACGAGGAATCGAAAAGTGGAGAAGACAATTAATTCGGTAATTTATATTTTATAAGGTAGACGTACAATATCAACTGTATGACTCTTCGATAAACTGGAAAAGATTTTAGAAAAAATGAGGAACGAGTCATTTTGACCACCTTGGTAGTTCGAGTGTTAAGGTAGTTCTTTCACATAGGAGCGGATTTTATGGGTGCTATGAAAGGGCCCCATTGAATTTCTATAAAACGAATGATAATTTATTGAAGTATTGATTATAATTATAATTTAAAAAATTTTTAATTTGATGTACGCGTACTTATCGACAATGCGGCGTTGTCAAACACTCACATTCACAAACAGTGGCCATATTGTAAACGTGAAATGCATGATTTTACATTTTTCAATTAATAATTTCTTTATTAAATATTCGACAGCTGCAATTTTTTTTGTGAAATATCTATTCGAAAACGTTCCCGAATTAATGATCTCATTTTTCGTAAGTATTTGCAGTATGGAAGATTGGAAAATTGAACGATAAAGTCGGAAGTACTATATCTCTCTCTCTCTCACTCTCATTTACGTCTATGTATGAAACTATATTTTTAAATTCGATTTTTTCATCGAAATGCCCGATAACTGAGCTTTTTTTTGCTTGTAACTTGTTCGTGACAATCTCAAAAACATCATATTTTAACATTAAATTTATTTGCAGACTTTGGTTAAATGCTAGAACTACCTTAAACTAAATGAATTTCTATCAAATTCAACAGTAACTTTGTTCGCACGACTAGTATAGTTATTGTGCTGTCTGCTATGAAAACCCAAAGCTATAATCGTCATTTTACCGAAAAGGGTTAACCGATAAAAGACAAAATATTAAAATTGTATTTCTAAAATGTAAGTTTCAACATTCATTGGTTCTCCATGCTTTCGCGATTTTATGAGGTCAAAGTAATTAAATACCGATAAAACATGAATCGCGATTACGGATCTAAATATACCACGGCTCGTATTTTGCATATCTTTTGAAGGTAATATCGTACCTATTAGACTCGGGAACAAAGAAGTCTCGAACCCCCATTACTGTCGATGAGGCCGATGAAAGTTAAGAGGAAAGGCTTTATTCTCGCGTTAGATTTAAAGACTCTTCACTCTAGGCTGCGGTATCGATTAAATGATCACCAAGCTCTGCCTAATGACACGCATTCGAGTGACTTTATTCAAAGACCTGAATGATTAACAGTGAAACGTACAATCGAAGTTGTTCCATCGATTTTTCTATAATATCTCGACGATTCTGTACTTCGAGTGCTGCTTAGCATTTTTCTTGCAGTCAATTACGGTGAAATTAGTGGAATGGATATTAAAAAGTACTTCTCGTTTGAAAAATGACTCCTTTTTGTGATATAAGATCATGCACTTTTCCTTCCTTTTGTTGTTTTCACTTGTTATGATCATTTCTGTACACATGCACCCCGCCAAGTTGCCGGTTTTATTGTTAACTGATATATTAATTTCTTTTTCTGTTTTTGTGTTATTTTAAAACAAACTTTGTTACGTGCAAAATTAATTATTGAAAATGACGATTAATATAAAATCCAATTATTAACCGAGAGTATTCATTACTAACCAATCAGTAATCACTGATCAATGTATAATAGAATTAACGCCGATAGTTTTATTGTTAAATATATTAAATGAGTAGAAACATTGAATCAAATGTTCGAATAGATGATTCAATAAGTTAATTTAGATTTTATAAGGTAGAAATGGAAAATTTTCGGCGCGTCCGCTTTGTTTTTGCTTGCAAAAATTCCAATAGACCAGAAAAGTATCAATACACATGTGGTAAAAATTCCAAGATTGTACATTTTAATAGTTTGTCAAAAAAAATTCCCAAAAGAAGTGAAGAAAATAACTGTTACATGAGATGACTCCCTTAAAAACAAATATCTAGCAACTGCAAACTGTTTTGTCTGCTGTCAGATAACACAAGAACATGTTAAATAGTTCTTCGAATAAAGAATAGATTTTGGGGAACGTCTCACGAGGAAAGCAGATACGGCCGCTACAGGAATGTGGGCTTAACAATAAAACGTAGAAGCGAATTAACGGATTATCATTTTAATTCAAATCCTGAAGGTTGCGTTGAATTAAATACATGAATATTCAACCATTTCAACGTTGCTGAATAAATTGGACAGCTCTTAGTACTTAGCGGTTTTGGAGATGAAGTTAACGTTTAACACTAACGTCTACCGGAAGAATAATTATTTTGTTTAAAGCACATTTCGCTGTTTTTAATATTAAATCATGTTATAGAAGTAATATCGTAAATAATCTTTTCTTATGCGCGTAACTGCTAGGATTAAATTTTCTAGATATTTATAAAAATATTTTTGTACTTTTTCATTTAAAAGCTTAAGGACTGTTGTACATTATATGAGATATTTGCTTAGGGCCGCACATTTTTGAGCAAAGTAGCTCAAAAATTGACAAATTGACACATTTTTGTTACATCCAAAGATCAGTATCACAATAGCACAATTAAAAAAATGATAAAATTACTATTCTAAATAATGGATTAAATCCGAATTTTCAATATTGCATTGTAAAGAATTTCATGATTTTCACGAGCGCAATTATAATATTTGGCAAAGTTAAATATTTGACTTTGAATAATAAAAGTTTAGATGTGTCTTGCATTACCTCAAAGTCACCTTATCATTTCTAAGAGACAAGGAGAGAGGCATAATAGATTAATTTAATAATAAATAAATTTTCATTGCCGTATCGATAAAAATCAATTGATTTTTCAGAAAAATATCTGGAGAAACGACATTAACACTAGATTTACGGATGTTGATTATATGCTTATTTTTCTGAAGTGAGCCAATTTGACTCATACAGGAAATTAAAGTTTTTTGCAAAAATTATAGTTCCAAATCATTTTAAATGAAAGATTTATTATTAAAAAACTGATCAATCAATATATTACATACAGTTACTCACAAAATTGAGTGTACACTTACTTTGGTCATAAAAAATGGCGAAAATTTGGATGAAAACATAGATATTTTGTTGTGATAACACAATAATATATTTTTTCATTTAGTTTATATAACAATTAATTTTAAAAACTTATAATATTGTTACGAAGAAGTGAAGCTGCCTTCGATATCGGCGTAACAATATTAATTATTTACATATGTGTATTTAACTAAAACTATAAAATTACACCAAAATATTTATGTTTTCATTATCTCTTTCGCTATTTCTTATTACTAATATAGGTATACACTTCATTTTGTGAGTAACTGTATATAGTAATCAAATTTTGAATGAGCCAAATTGGCTCCGTAAATCTAGTGTTAAAAATCTATACATACTTTGATGAACCAACGAAACTTTTCTTCGACAGGTACTTCCCGGGCTTTACGTTGGAAATTACCACGATAGTAAAGATGCTGATCAGTTGGAACGATTCGAAATTACTCATATTGTGGCGATTCACGATACTGCACGTCGTTTACATTCCGTAAGTACATTAAAGACAATTTTATTCCTTGAGAATAAATGTACGATTTCATGTGAACAAATTTAACGACTTGTTGCAGGATAAACATTATTTATGCATCTTAGCTGCGGACAGTCCGGATCAAAATTTAACACAATACTTTTCACTGTGCAATGACTTCATTCACGCTGCACGGCTACGAGGTGGAAACGTCTTAATACATTGGTACGTTTTTTTGTATATTATAGACATATGAATCATTTATTCTAAAAGCGATGTCAGTCCATTTAAAAAAATGAGATGTCACATACTTTATAATTAATTCAGAGCCAACTTTTTATTTATAAGAAATTAATAGTTGTTGAAAAAATACAAATGAGTTGGTTAATTTTAAATTGGCTAATAAAATGAAAATGCATAGCAATCAAATGTACATTCAGTATTTAACAGTAATAATAATAAACAGTATATAATATTCTAGTGATATTCGTCTAAAACAGTGTTTCCCAACCTTTTTTGTGCCATGCCCCACCTTAGCCTTTCTAAAATTCTTATGCCCCCCTATGTAACATACATAATTTTTTATATTACAAAATTTAATTGTTCACTTAAGAACCTTAAATTACTTATACCTAATAATTATTTACCGCAATTATTTAAGAATTTGCTTTTTTTCGTTAAATTTGGCGCCGAAATCTAGCATTGCATTTAAATGGCCCGGAGCGAAAGGGTTAAACTCGTGTCGAGTCCATTTTCGAATTGCCCCCCTGTGGGGCGTGGGCCCCACGATGGGAAACACTGGTGTAAAAGGAATTTCTATAATCAAATTACATATTGACAAATTAGTAGAAACAATTTCCACACTTGACATAATTAATTTATATTTTCAAATTGACTAATTGTGCTGGCTGTGCATTCATTTTATTTCGTCATAGCTTAAAAATATCCCAAACACCTTGAAATTTCCAAATTTATATTAGTTTTTAGCAAAGTTACAAGTTATTACAATTTAAATAATGAATTTCAGCTTAGCCGGGATGTCGAGGAGTGTTACGGTGGCAGTAGCTTATATTATGAGCACCACAAATCTTTCGTGGAAAGAGGCACTCAAAGTCGTCCGAGTAGGCCGTTCCATTGCCAATCCAAATGTAGGCTTTCAACAACAGCTCAAGGATTTTGAATCCAGTCGATTGCACGAGGTACGTTTTATTCAATCACAATTTTCACTGTGAAAATCTAATATCAAATTTCTACATTGTTTACCCTCAAAATGTTTTTCATTGTTCACCTTATAATAATTCTTTAATCTGTTGCATCAGACACTGAAAAAAGTGTGCGGTTTTCTTTTTACCAATGAGTATTAGTTTGATTTTAGTTAGAAATTCGCGTGATTCTGTGTGCAAAAGGAAATTGTTACTTATCTCCAATTCCTTCGGAATTACCGGCCTTAAGACAGAGGCAGACATTTGCTTCTTTTCAAATTCTTTTGTATCTCGTTTAACGGAAGATACACCAAACGGAAAAGACTCAAAGAATGATTTACGACCGAATAAGTCTTTTCAACGATGTATTTGCCGCTAGAAGTCACAAAGAAACAAAAGAAAGAGTAATATGCAGAGCAATCAAATTTTACTTGCTGTTGCCTTCATAATGGTCAGTAACAAAAGATATAATGAGCAGACTCGCAGTAAAAAATTGAAGGCAACATTAACACCAGAACTACCGGCGTTAAATCTATTATACGTTGTATCCCACTTTTGGCACCAATTTTATAGCACGTCATTTATTACCAAATTGGTTTCGCGTTTGGAGTTTTAATAAACTTAAAGTAGCAAGCTGTAAACTGTCTGAAATTCTGTACATGTAATTCACTGGTTCCCAAACTTTTTTGGCCTACCTAGAAAAAATATTGCTCAGCGCCACCTGGAAATTACTTTTTACAAAATTTTAAAAAGCAATTAATAGGAAAGATATATGTATTAATGTTTCTACCTTTTTCGTAAAATATTTTGGGAATCGCTGATATAATTCAATGATTCTAGAACTACATTGGTGTTTTATGAATTTTGAGACAGAGTGGTAGGAGGTTCGGAAGACCCGACTTATGATAATAAAGGTTCCAAAATGGTGATTGCTCATCCGGTGACGTTCGTTGGGACTAAAGGTCTTCAAAATATGTTTTGAAGAAAAAGCGATGTCGGAATCGGAGAAAAGTAACAGTTCCCGTTTCAACCCTAAATCACGTTTAGTAATATTTCACTATCATATCGCATTGAATTCGGTCGATATCCAACATATATTTCAACATATTGTGGAAATTTTAAAAAACCTGCAACATTTTTTCTAGATTTTTCTAGAAAAATCAAATAATTTAATTTATTAAAAACAGAATTTACTATTATAACTATTTCGGATTAAATAAATTTCTTGATTCTCGTAACTGTTTCAAAACCCGAGATGAATATTATAACACTTTTCAACCGTTATAAATTTTGTCGAACAAAATGAATGATTGTTTAACTACAATTTGAGGTATTTTAATTTGGTGATTATAGGAACGACGTAGATTGAAAGAACGATTTCCGAGTTTGGCTCTCGCGGAATCCGACGCAGAAATTTGTCGCTCTACGTTAAGGAATTATGAAACCATGGTGTTAGCACGAGAGGTCTGCGAAGGAAAATGCGCCATGGGTCGTCCCTGTCCTACTGGACTCTGTCGACAACCTTCAAAAAGGTATTTCGAACTTTTTCTCAATCTACATATACGCCCAATCACAAACGAATTACGATATTAGTTTAAATAAGTAACTTTATCTTCTACTAATTGAAAGACGGAAATCGTAAAGTATCTTTCTATTTCTATTCTTACTTGATAGTCGCGGTTTTATCGAATTGCTCTGAAATGACGTTCACAGAGGTTTACTATAGATTGAAAAATATTAGAGTACTGTGTTCGAGAAAAACATATATTTATAAGGTGTAGTGGAAGTTAGAAAACATCCAATCGGAATTTTAATTGGACGTCTATGCGTCAGGGTTCAAAGGTGAGGTTTTTACACTTGGCCGTGTCATTCTGTTATATAATACAATATTTTTGGGACATCGTGATCTTAAATTATGTCAAACATTTTAGAAATATATTCTACATCGACATCCAATTGAAAAAAAATCGATGTTGTACTACGAAGTGCATTTCACCCTGTAACTACCTCAGTAATGGGGTTAGCGCTTTAATATTGTAAAGAAACTTTATTTTTTTGAGAAATAGAAATATCGAACGGTATGCAGTAAGGTCAATTTGGTTTGAGGGCATTTCTCCCATGCTTATCCAGCTGAACTTGACATTTTTTCCATTTTTTTTCGGTTTTTATTTTATTGTTGTATTTAGATTGTGTTCGATTTTTTTTTTACTTTGTTAAGACTAAAAATATTCAGTATTTAGAACGCATATTTCTTTGAAACGGTTTATTGATTTACTATCGCAGAGCTCCGTCCGAAGATTACGCGAGCGCATAACCGTTATTTGAATCGGCATTTCGCCGCAAGACGGCGTCAGACTTTCTCGCAAGTTATTTTGTGCTCTGTAGTGGATAAAAGCAGAGAGAAATTTAGTAATAGTATCGCTTCTCGGCTCATTGAGCTAAGATCAAGTGTAGTATCTGTTCTTATCAGTTTAATATCTGATACACTCCTCATTGAGGAGTCAGAATATTAAATTTCTTTTTGGAAACCGACGGATGGTTGGAGCTAGCTCCTCCTCTGTCACGAGTCAACCTGGATTAGCAGTATACCAGGGTTTTGGCTCCATAAGTATTATCCAAAAACAATATTTTATATTAATTAAACAAATAACACAAGTTGTCTTTTTAAAGAAGAAAAGAGAACACTTTTTTAACACAAATGACGCGCAATATTCAAAATACAAAATATTCGCTAAAGACTATTAATATACTTACCACCTATTATATACTTTATATACTGATAATATTACTACAAATATTACGCATTCATTTGTAAATAAATTCGTGTGCATTAAACAACAAAAAACATTTCTTTTTGCTTTACCAAATATCATAAATGGAACATTTCTTGTAGTACAATCTATATATATATATTATATAAAGCTCAAATACCACTGACTGTGACTCACTCACTCACTCACTCATTCATCACGAAATCTCAAAAACCACAGAACGGATTGCAATGAAATTTGGAACATACCTTCTCCTTGGGTCTTAGGTGCTCACTAAGAAAGGATTTTTCAAAATTCGCAATTTTAAGGTTTTTTTTTTTGTTTCGATTAAACCGTAGCGAAGCACGGGAACTTCCAGCTAGTTATAAATACAATCTAACTGGAAATATATTTTAATAGAAGTCCAAGGAGGAAGTCTTCGACGAGCAGTACCGGAAGTGTGACCACTGGCAGAACGCCTCCCCAAACACCACGAATGCTTCCATCGGCACCACCTTCTCCAGCTATGCATAGATCAGTTAGTGTACTTTCGACATCAAGACCAAGGAGTGGTCCTGCTGGTTTGCATTATTACACAGGAGGATCTGCTCCTCCCTCCAGGTAACTTACCCTTAACTTTCACCCTTTTAATTCCGAGCGAAAGTAATCGTATACGAAGAATGCCGGGCCCAATTTGACGAATTTGCAAAGGTTTGGTTTCTTTTTACAGTTAAGACAAGTTTGCGGCAAAATTATAAACACGTTGATATATCAGTCAATGAAGAAATGTCAGTAATATTACCACATTGAAAGCGGGAGACTGTAATCTCATTGTCAGTTACGTGATAGACTACAATGAACTACATTCTGTGACTTTGAAGGGACTTGCGCTTAAATAATAAAATTAAATGTAATTAACTAGCTAATATTTTATTTACAAAACTAAGTATCTAAGTAAATACAGTCCCTTCACATCAATAACATTCGTAAATAATCAAAACGACTAGCATGTCAAAAAGCTAGATTTGCCCGCTATACGTGCGAACAACTGGAAAACTGTATCCGCATGCAAAGTGTTAATTTTTAGCTAAACCGGATGTGTTTCGCGCTCTTGGCAAGTATTTTAAAGAAATTGAAAACTGTACTAGGTGCCTGAACAGCTAAATTGAAGTTCTGGACCACTGTGCGACCCGCCCTTCCACAGGGTGGACTCTGCGGCGAATTTCGCCGTAACGAAACGATTAAGAGAATTAATTTTTGTATTTTAATTCGTGTGAAATCAAAGTCGTATAGAAGAAGTTCGCATAAAGACAAATTTTGGTTATTTGAGAATATCGAGCTACACTCGACATAGGAATGCTAAGGGTTAATAGAAAAAGTCTTGCTTCAGTAGAAACATTGAAAACGAAATTCAGATGGCAAAGTGTTAAATACAATGAAACTCAATAGTCACTTAATTCTATAATAATTCTAGGGCAGTTTCAAGGGTAGATCTGTCCACGGCGGTAGCTTGCAGCAGTAGCAGTACAAGTTTATCAACAGTGGGAAGGGCGGGTGGTTTATCTGCGAGCAATTGGAGATTAACAGCAGGTTCTGCACCAAATACTCCCAGACCAACTCCACCAGTTTCTCCACAACGTTGGCCAAGAAGAGCCACCAGCAGACAGTCACTTCAATTACAAGTCCCACCGGAAGGTCCCTCCACAACGACTACGTAGCATACTCTGAAATTCGGCTCGTTTTCAACGTTAATGGAATAGTCACGAGCTCGAATTCTTGACTTACTTTGCACTTATGGCCAGATTAAAAAGCGCTTTCGAAGTTTTATGCTTGGTCTGACATTTTACAATCTTGCACGAGGGAAAACGGAAAGTTAATACATTACACATCATTCACTTGTGTGTATTCTTCAATTGAGTACTGACGACATACTGTTCCTTGCAATTTAGGCAATGGAATTTTCATTTTGTTGGAAGACAATGCAATCGGCTTTATGCTGTTAAAGGTTCTGACTGCTGTAAATTAATGGATAGAGGGAAATTAGGGTTATATGGGCTTTAACGCATTGAGCAGTTAACGTATCGACTGCCGATTGTTTCCTACAATCAATCAAAGAATAGAAACGATGGAACAATACGCATTGGATATGTGTATATATCCAAGGATTAACTTGCTAACTCATTATATTGTAAGGATGATACATAGCTGATAAATTTGTTAATGGTGTATCGATTTGAGATTCTTATCGATATCCTTAACTAAATGACATACATACAGTATAATTCGAAACAATGGTCCTCAACCTCTTTCGGAATGGGAGATTACAAAATGTATAAATCGGGCGAACCAATGGTGCTGCATAATAGAAGAAAAAATGGAAAGCTCGATTTTTAATGAGATAAAAATAGTTATGTACGTCGTTAACGTTGAGAAATATTAAGAAGTATGTTAAATTGGCGGGAAAAGTTAATACAGGTATTCCTGGAATAGCATGGTACTTAACCTCTTGTCCTACGATTTGTTTCATGGCTTCCACCGCTGTAATTCAGAATTTCATTGCTAAAATAGAAATTGATCAGTGAGTAAAAATATATCTGATTTACCTAACAACGGAGTTGCCAGTTTCTTTTACAATGTCACGGCTGCAGCGACAATGGAGTGCACAGGGTTAAAATGTAAAAAATTTAATGCAGGAATTTTAGTGTTAATGAATGATTTCAAAAAAGCTTTCAACAACGGTCTGACGTTGATTTGCTAATTATAAAAATATTCGTCAAAGTTAAATGTATATGACTATTATTATCTCAAAACGTACATTGTAAAGTTATGATTAAAGTCTAAAGTCATATCGCGAAGCTACATTCGCCAAGATTATGATAAGGTGCTTACTACTGTGTTAATATATATAAAGAAAGAATCGTATAGCACTTTATGTAATAAGTACGTGGTAAAATTAATCAACTTAAGTGACCCATTAAGCTCTTTTGCAACTTTGAGGTTGAGAACCAATACCTTAATATTCGAAAGTTATAACATCTTTTGCTATCGCAGAAGTGGTACGAATGAGAACTAAATTTTCAAAGAGAACCTTATTAACAATAGAACGACCAAGCAAGTCAAAATGACTTGTTCACATTTTTTTCCAAAAATTCTCTAAGTTTACAGGAGAGTCCTAGAGTCGAAATTCTAAGTTGACCTTATAAAACACAGATTACTAATTCGATCATATTTTCCAATCCTTGATTCCTCTTCTTCCAAAGTTCTTATTTAATATATTTAAATGTGATCAATTTAACGTCGGTCGTTCTAGTGTTAAAGATGTATTATTTGATATGTAACCATATCGACTCAAAAGTTTGCTTCAGATAATTAACATTATATTTCTTCGATGAACATTCTGGTAAAAAGTATCAATGTAAAAGATGCATAGGATTTACAGAACCACATGATTTTAACAGTCGTGATGGCAATCATCGACAATCCTAAGTATGGTTCCAGTATGCAAGTTCGCGTTTTGACATTATTATTCTTATAATAAGCAGGTGCTGATTAGTTGCATCGTTCCTGATTACATTATGAAGAATATTATTTACAAGTGAATAAAACTAGCTAAATTCAATGATTGTTAGATAGAAGCGATATTTTGTTGATTCGAGCTAAACTTTATTTATAGGGAAATTCACTTACAAATTCTCAGCCAGTATTATTAATTAAGCGATGTAGATGGCAATCTGCCATTTAAAAAGTAGTACAGCTTCGTTGCTCAAGGAAATCATGTACAGTTGTGTTTTTTGTGTGAAATGAACTATCATTGAGCTTCTTATTATAAAAAAATCATTGTATGCAGCCGCCCCTTATAATTTCCAGAGTCTTTCCGTTTTTACTTTTTGATGAAACCCGTTTTCTGCAAAATACTCAGGATTTATAAACCACTTGTTGTCGATTGTTTTTGGCAGAGGTTCAGGTTTTTAGGAACGGTATGGTGGAAATGGGCGGTGCTTGTATTAGTCTCCTCTTACTCCTATGGAATTGCGCAGGCCATCACGATGTTTGCGAGCAGTATATATATTGCAAGGGATCAGAAAGAAGTCACTTGGGACGTAAGGGAATCTTTTTTCTATTCTATATGTCTGCTGTCCTCTTCATTCATAGTCGTAACTATTCACATTCATTTAAGTAGGTAAAATCGGTGTCTACCAATCTGATAATAAAAATATCGTGCCTACGTCAATGTTTCGATATCGTGCTGTCGCACTCAGTTCCACTGCTTTTTCTTTTCTCTCTTTGTCTCGCAGTGTGATTTCCCCTTAAGTGACTTCTTTCTGATCCGTTGCAATACCTCTATTTAATCAACGTTAAGAAATATTCGAAAAATTTCAATTACTATATTCATGAGACATGAAATTATTATTAACTCTTTGGACTATGAGGTCACCTCTGGCGTGACAAAATTATTTTTCCCTTAAACTCTTAAATCACCTTTGACGTGACACTTCATACAGTTGAACTTCTATTTGTTAACCCTTTGCGGTCCTATGTCGAGCAGAACTCGACATAGATATTCACTTAATTTTATTTTCTGACAAATTCATATCGGCTTTATAACTTTACAATGGTTTTATAATATCACCTAAATGTGCGTCAATACCTATAGTTATTGATATGATTTAAAGAAATTAATACCCAGTGATAGAAAATATTTCAAAATTAATTTTATTTAGCTTACTACCAAAATTAGCGAAATAATTCGGACCGAAAAGGGTTAAAGTCAAATTTTCAACTTTGCCAAATGTTAGAATTTATCTCAGAAACCCATGAAATTCTTTACAATTCAATATTTAAATTCAGATTTAATTGATTATTTAAAATAGTGTTTTTATCATTTTCTAATTGTCCTATCATAAAACTGATCTTTGGACACCATAAAAAGTTCAGACTATAGAAGGTTGAAGAACATTGCAAATTTTCCAGTCGTTCAACTGTTCATCTACAGAACCAACTGTTCAAATCACATAACCAGTGGCGGACTAAGGCTAAAGCGGGCCCTAGGCAACATTGTAATTCCGGGCCTATTTTTTAGTCATGACACATACTTTGCATTGGCCCCAAAAATTACGGGCCCTAGGCACGTACCTAGGTTGCCTAGGCCTTAGTCTGCCCTTGCACGTAACTATTATAAAAGCACCACCTATTATATAACTTATCATTTGATATATCAAATAACATTTTCCTTCAAAGTGATTACATTTTCCAAACGTCCATTGGTGTTCGATATTCAAACAAAAAGTGCTCAATTAAAGAATAATAATTTCGTGTAGAATGGAAATATTGAATTCTCATTCAATACGATTCACACAGGAAATACAACGGTACATGAAATTTCCTGAAGTAAGCAACGAATAAAATTGTACAAGACAGTAAATCCACCAATTGCTGATGCCAGAAACGAACAACTCGAATACCCTGTCCCGTTTGGAACGATATCGAATTTAATTTAAATGATGTCTTCTCATCTACAGTGATAGAAGAAAAAAAAACTGCAAAGAAGGAGAAGAAGAAAAAATGCGAACCATTCCCCGAGTTGTTCCATTGATTTTGTTCGCAACCGTCCATTACAGTTGTTGGCTTTATAGCGGAATCGCGTTTATTCGCGGCAGTTGTTAATTCGGAAAAAAAAGAGCATATATATATATATATACATACACAACAAAAAGAAGTATACATACATACTTATATACATATACTCTTGATAAGAATACGTTGTTGCAAGAAGATTTCAGAAAATTTTATAACTTGTTGGCAATGATTATTACACGACTAAGTGATAAGTAGACAAATTGTTTTTTGTGCACATGTTACGATGAGTATGGAGAGAAAATTGATGGAAATAAGCAAAACGAACGTGTGTTGCGAGTGAATTTACAATTTTACACTTGTCTCGTCGTTAATACTCTCGATTGGCGTTGTAAAGTTATTTATTTTTTTAGAATCACGCGATGTCGTAGGCTAAAATCGTAGATAATAGACAGTTAATAGTGAGACATTGTTGTAAATAGAGTATAAGAAGTATATTGAATATATTATATATTGTAATACTATCGCTAAAAGGCATATTCTTCGATCACGCATAATGTTTATCATGAATTTTGCATTTTCCAGAATATTAACTCAATATTAGTATATTCCTATCGTTCTCGAAATACGCGTACGCATATGAAGCTCAATTATTTAAGCGTGGATACATTCTTTTATTTATAATACTATAGTATTGTGCGCATATTGTATAAACATACTGATGAAAATTGAATTTTTGTTTTTAACACAAAGTACATGTATACTAATTCTTATAGATGTGTGGCACTGAGCACCAATATGAAATTCAATTTTCTCTATCGAACTTTTTATTTGAAAATGAGTTTTCTTCAATTTTCAGAAATTTCTGTATTTTAACCCTTTGCGGACGGAGGCATTTTTGAATATCAAGAAACGATCAATTACTTAGCGATGAAAAAATACTTTCTCATCGGAAATACAGTCTGTTAATGTATACAAGTTGAAATTTACTCTTTGTAAAATAATATTTCAACGATTATATTTTAATTTTTCAACTCTAACCATTTATATATGCACCGACAAACTATATCAAATTTTTTTCTCAGGGCGCATATATCCGCCCGTCGTCCTCAAAGAGTTAATGGTAAGAGTTATTTAAATATTTTTGGTACCGAATGAAGTCATCTTGAATATTATGCATATTACATCGATACTTAAGTCTTAACCGATGAAGACTTTTTGAATACTGACAGTCAACCATTTATTTGGCGATTGAAAACCCCCTTTTCATAAGAAAGTCATAACGGTTACATTTAGAAGTTATAAATTACTAATTGAGTGATGCTATTTTGGTAGTTAGATTTCCGTTTTTCAACTCTAACCGTCTATACATGCACCGATAAACTCAAACCAATTTTTTTTCTCAAGCCACATATATACAGTCGGTCACGAAAATGTTCAAACACCACCATCATTTTGACTATTATAGTCCGTACTTCAGAAATGGAAAAAGAGGTTTCACGTATGTCACTGTGCAGTGTGTAATTTCCCGCCATTGTTTTAAAGTAATTTAGTTTTTAAATATATGTACAAAGGTTTTTGCAATTTTCTTATCGCGTTAGAGCGAAACCGAAATTCTTAATACAGCCGTTTCATGCGCGTCAGTGTTATTTATGCAACATTAACACTTTGGGGCACGACGGGATTAACCCCTTGCCTTACAATGACTTGTAGCACACGTGATAAATTGGAATAGAAAGGAAAATTTTTAAGTTTTCCAAAAATTGTTAAATTGAAAATATCAGTAACTCGGGAGACGTTGAAATTAATTTTATACTCTTAACAGATTCGCGACCGGCAATTTTTTCCGTTTCTAATACTAACAAGTGAGTACGTAGTTTTTATGTATTTTAATTTATGTTAACACTAGGTTTACGGGCGTTTCTTATATACCTATCTCTACGATCACGCGTCAAATTGACGCGTAAGCAAAAATGCGCATTTCCTTTAAAAAATCAGTTTTTTCAAATTAAATATAAATTAAACAACACTAGGGTTCACAGTTAGATTCATTATTAACAAGTAAAAAGTCAATTTTTTTAAATTGCCACGGAAATGTTAGCAATGGTATTAACGGTATATGGCAATCACATTTATTGAGCACATTTTTTATAGACATACTGAATTTTGTTTGTGCATTTTCCGCACATGATCTGTTTGCAATATATACAAAAATTACTGTTTTCATTTTTCTGGAGGTTTTTCGTGCCTCCGTTTGAGTGCAGTCTTTTATGTGTTCTATTACGTGTCTGTCAATTATCAATCCGAAAACACTAGTTACATAACCTGACATAATATTTCTCTTATCATAGCCAGTAGGTCCTGTGATATCCTTGAATATCAAATGAATGAGCGGCCTACTCACAGATTCGTCTGCTTTCAATTTTATCCACCGTGTTCTGTCAACTGTAATTTCAATTTTATCCATTATATGTTGGGATGTGCTTGGAATGCTCGTCCTCTCATCCTCGGAATCAAAACAAGAAAACATACTCATCCTTTTCTTACTATGATATACTTTCAAGAAATTTTCCTCTTTACTACCCGAAAATCCTTCTATCTTTCCACTTTCAATGCATTCGGAGCTTTCACTCTCATCTTCGCTTTAGAGTAATTCATATTGGTCATCTTCGGAGGTATCCCGACAACAATCTTAATTGATTTTGACAATTTTGCTCAACATCTTATTTTACTATATCACCTGGATTTACGTCATATTGCTAGAAAAGGCGGATTGACCAAAATAAAAAAAAATATTGTGCTCCAATTCGATTACCCTATCGCAGAAAGTTACAATTAGCGAAGACTGTCTGAAATAACAATAACTGTAGAATCTTTTGCACATTATGTTTTAAAAACTGTAGTAGTAAGTAAACTGAAATAATGATTTTACGAACAAAGAAAATATATAAAAACTACTCGTGAAATTAGCTAATTCGTCAATTTGACGCGTTTCGTAGAGATAGGTATACTACATACAGATTTTAAAAATTAGAAGGCTTAGGATAAAAATAATTGAGTGTATAAATTCTTTGGTTGAAATGATTAATTTACGACAAAAAGTGGTTGCAATTAATACTATAGTTTTTGAGATATTTCATTTCGAAGTTTGAAATGCGTCAAATTGACGCGTCCCGTAAACCTAGTGTTAAAGTTCCATACCTCTAAAAAAAACACCTCGCAGAATAATAATGAAATCATCGTCTTTCTCGTATCATATCATCACCGTGGCTGTGTACCGTGATTCCACCTGTAGATATCTGTTCGTTGATGTAAGAATATTCATAATCATAAAATACTTACCTACAAATCATTTGCAATCGTAAACATTCACACATTCTGCCTTTGCAAGTGAAAAGTAGGATATATCAACAAATAGAACCTGCAATCAATGTTTCGCTATGAAACTAGAACAGACGGACCGATGAGAAATCATTTAACGTATAATTTTTCAAAATCTCATAAGCGTAAAATACGAAATTTGCAAGTATATTAGTATCGAACCGTTCGCGTGTAGATATAGATGCATCGATCAAGAAATTCTTTCAAGTATTTTTGATACATTCTAAGTGATGTGTAAAGCGCTTATACTCAGGCACATCATCACTATTGTCAAATGAAAAATTATACCGAAGCATGCTGTACACGCAAATGATTCAAATCGAATTATATTGTAAAACGCACTTCGAAATATACAGGCTGTCTCATATTTTTCTGTTCAAACATTCAAAGCGTACTCCACGTCTATAAAGAAGAAAATACTGGAAGCTATGGTGAGTAAGTACAGTCTGACAACTGAAAGATGGCTACCGAGCGGTGCAGAGTCTCGTTTTCAACCGCCTACTCTTGTCATTTTGTTTTTAAGATCACCAAATTCAGCATCGTAAAATAAATATTCCATGTAACCGTTTACTTTAGAAATCTGTTTTTAGGAATTCCAAATTCGAAATAGTGGGAATGCGCAGTTGAAGACCAGATACTCCGCTGTTCTCTAGCCATCTTTTAGATGACAGACTATACATCAAAAGATTTCGCAGAGCGCATATGTACATCCATAGTCTATAGTCTGACAACTGAAAGATGGCTAGCGACCGGAGCAGCATCTCGTTTTCAATAGCCTACTCCTGCCATTTTGTTTTTAAGGTCACCAAACCCAGTGTCATTAAGTAAATAATCCATATAGTTGTTTACTTTTGAAATCTGCTTTTGGGGATTCCAAATTCGAAATGGTGGGAATACGCAGTTAAAGACGAGATACTCCGCTGTTCTCTAGCCAACTTTTAGTTTGCAGACTGTACATTAAGGGATTTCGCAGAGCGCGTATTTGCATCCATAGTCTACAGTCCAATAACTGAAAGATGGCTAGGGGCACTGAAACACCTCATTCTTAACCGCCTGTTCCTATCATTTCTTTTTGTAATTCCGACACCCATTAACTCTGAAGAAAACACATCACATAGTCGTTTACTTTAAAAAAGTGTGATATTTTTTGAGTTGTATTATATTAGACCACAGCCTTGGTAGTTTGAAATTCACCAGAAATCGAAAGTAGTAGATCTAGGCGAATGATAACTGTTAAAAAAATACAAAATTATTGTATCTGCGTCGAAAGGCAACACTTTCAACAGCACAATTCAACAGCCTTGCAGTGCATATTATCATTTTGTAATTAAAGCTCATTGGCCAATTTTCATAAAAACTTTTTTATCTTATTTTTGTGCAGGAAAACCACTTAGAAAGTTTGTACAGGAAAATGTCAGACACTCTGTATATATACTTTCATGGCTTTTTATCACGCTTTCTGTTAACTTTAAGAAAGAAAGTTTATGAGCGATAAAATGATCTAGGAGCAACCATTATGTTCACCCTCATGTATAGGGTGTTTCAAAATTATTTGTTGCAATCTATTAGGTGTTGTTCTACATCTTTGAGTCGGTGGATGTTTGTAAGACAACCTAGTCAAACTTTACTATTGACTTATCACATTCATCGTGTTACACAAGTAAAATATCTGAAAGGAACTATGCGTTAGAAATGTAATTTTTCTTACAAATTAATATTTAAATTACTTTTATTGTTTTTCTTCTCTATGTGTTTGTGTCCTTTTGAGCGGCAAGCCAATCGTGGAGCCACAACTTTAACTTTAATTTGCAAAAACCACGGTTCATTTTTTAGGTATGGCTTTTAACCCTCTATGGCCCCCTGTGACCTTGAAGTAACGCAAGACACATCTAAGCTTCTATTCTTCAAACTCAAATTTTTAATTTTGTCAAATATTCTATTCTAACTTGTAAAAATCGTGAAATTCTTGACAATTCAATATTTTAAATGTAGGTTTCATCCATTATTTAAAACAGTAATTTTATCATTTTCTAATTGTACTATCGTGAAACTAATCATCGGACACCATAAAAATATTGACTATACAGGGTTAATACGCTCAATTATTGTATGGTTTTAGATATCTTCAATAAAGTTAGCCACTGTTTTATTTTCACAGACTTATTGTTAGTTTCTAACATGATTTTTATTTAACATATTTAAAAACTATATTTCTTTAAATAATGACGGGAAGTAGTAATGAAGTTATAATGCCTTTACATAAAAATATGTAAATAAATTACGATTTACTTTTTTATAACGCTATTCCGCTACCATTAACTACGTTACGATACCACTAATTCGATAAATAATAAACCAGAGGTTTATTTCTTCGATTTTATCAATAAGCAGATTATCCTAAATTATTGGAGACTCAGCGGGAATAATTTCTAATGGGACCCTATACAATTTAACTTCAATTCGCAAGGTTTTCACAACATTTTTCTTTTACAAATATCCATCCATCCAAAGGTATAGAACAATGCCTGATAGATCGCGACAATGTACCATCTAGTATTATACATGTAAGTAATTCTAGACTATACAACTATAAGTTTCCATGCACAAAATGTAAATGTAACGTGACGAAATTTATGGTGCACCAGACATATGTAGCCGCATGATAGAAATAGTTATAGGTAAATTCATTGCCGACATGGAAGGAAGCTTCGATAATTAAGGGATTAAAGATGAGCAATACGTTGGACGAAATAAGCTTTTATATTGATTAAACAATATACTTTGTAAGAACAATAATCGGCACCCCGATGATAATTAATATTTTACCATCGACTAGCGGAAAGAGAAGAATTTTTATACAGCGTAATAGAGTAAGGAAGTGTGACGTTAATAGTATATTTCACTTTCTCCACCATAGGAATATTAACACGTTGACTGCCATGGGGGTCACCGGTTCAATAAAATTTCATATGAATTTTCAATTGTAATATTTTCGTAATTTATTTACTGCATATGTATCTATTTCTGTGTTTAAAGTTTCTGCTTTACAAAGATGGGATTATAATAGGAAAATTATCAGTTTAATAGAAATGATAAAACGAGCAAAATGTTGATGGCGTTCAACGTGTTAATTGATCGCGTGTGTGACTTTGATTTCTAGAGGTTTCGGAGAAAAACTACAAGAATTATAACAAAAATTCTAATAATAAAAGAAAAGATAGTATACACGATTCGATATCAACTCAATGAATGTTACATTTTGCAAATTACAAGTCATTGAACCTTTGTGCTGCGCATTAATTTTCGAAATTTTTCATCAGCTAAACGATATCAATAAATTTTCTGCTGCTGATTATTCTATTTCATTTAAACACATAGATAATTGTGTGTGCCGTGAAATATACAAAATCATTGTCATATCTCAAAATCGACGTTTAATAGATAGAACATTAATTAGAATAGAAGAATACATCGAGCAT
The DNA here is from genome assembly GCA_910591515.1 of Cerceris rybyensis. NCBI lineage: Eukaryota > Metazoa > Arthropoda > Insecta > Hymenoptera > Crabronidae > Cerceris > Cerceris rybyensis. The sequence goes on along the minus strand of OU342802.1, from coordinate 6,802,387 downwards.
ATAGCTTGACATAGGAGTGCAAAAGCTTAAGAATTTCGATATTTCAAAACAATATTAACACGTTGATTGCCAATTACGAGATAATTCGTGACATCTGGTCAAAGAAGCCAATTAACTATTATCTTGTAATTTCTGGATTTTTCAAGCAAATTCGACTATACTTGTAGTTTTTACAAATAGAAACAGTTGGTTTCTCTGAATGACATTAATTTTAATACGTTGACTGTCATGGGGGTCACCGGCGCCATTGAATTCAATGAAATTTCATGTTACGTTTAAGTCGTAATATTTATGAATTTTTTTACAAATTGAATATTTAAATATTGCCATTAAGAAGATAAAGGTCTATCAAGTATTTGTCATTCTATGTCTTTAAAGTTTCTGCTTTATAAAAATATGAATTTGATCGAAAATCTTTCACTCCAGTATAAATGATAAAACTAACGAAATTAAAACAAAATGAATTTTTAAGTTGGGATTTTTAAACTTGCCCGGGCTGTCAACGCATTAAATAAAGCTTTTGTATAAAATATATGTATCCACGTGTCACCTGATAAATAGTATTTGTATAATTATTTCTTATAATTTCAGCTCATTATTATTGACATAGAAATCCTTATTCACATAATACGAATTTGCGTGTAATTAATACGTATGTGTTACTAGGTGTTAAAATAATGGAATTTATTTTATTCACCGCAAAAACTCCAATCGATAAAATAATATTTAAAGTTGTAAAGTGAAATTTGTAAGCTATGCAGTAAATATGCACTTTTCAAATCGTTAAATGTGATTCAAAATTCATTTAGACCATGTTCTACACCTTTTACTAACAACTTTTCATACTACAGAACCAAAAGAAGAAGAAACGAATTTAGATCTAACAAAAGATTCTTATCTTTCCGTTTATCGCACAGCAAAAGGTAATAAAACAACATTTTATGCGAATTGTACATTGTAAGTTATAATAAAGATTACATTTGTGGCATACAATATTTTCCTCTTCCACAAAATCCTGCAATATATATAATAGAGTAGTTAACGGGGTGCTAAGATGTTCCAATTTCCTAAGGGTGGTTTCGAGTATTCTTCGAAGTATAGTATTTTTACCTTTGTGAATGACAAGAGATGGTTATGACAAAAAACTATTGTTTTCACCTGAAGTTCTTCTTCTAATTACACATACACGATACGTAACACTAACTTAAGGACGTTCCCAAAAAAAAAATTTTCTTACGATCATCTTTAAAATTTATTTCTAAATTCTTTACAGTATTCTGAACGCATAGGAAAAATTTCCACCCATTTTGCGGTACTAAAATTGAAAATATTAACATTTTTAATTTCTATTTGAACGCATGTTAATTTATACATTTCATACTAATTCATGTAAGCTTTAGTGTCTAATAATTTTAATTTTCTTACAATTTTTTTTAAATTTCGAGAATTGGCAGATAATATTCACACAAATAATTTCCATACAAAATCGGTACAAGAAGCGGCATTTATTTTGTTGTAAAAAATGTTTAAAGTAAATCATAGGCTTAAAAAATATAATAAATAATAAAATACATTTTTATATTGATAATGAATTAAATATTTATTAACTGATAATAATAAAAATGAACAAACAATTATATAAAATGATAAGAAATGTATAACTTTCGTTATGTTATCTTACCTCTCTATAACAATATTAACTAACTTATATAAATTTTCAAAGTCAAACATTTTTTGCGAGGCGGGGCAAAAGAGCGTACTGCTGGTCAACTAATTCTTACAGTACAAATGGGTAACTTATATAGGGAAAATGTATTCGTAGGTTGAGAACGACTGGTCTTTGGGAACGTCCTTAAACTACGCTAAATGCACAAAAGAACCGTAATATGCTTAAAAATGATATAAAAGGTTTAGCTCTCACATCAACACCATGTCTGCAACTCCTTCTTCACTATAATATAGTAATTTTTTAATTATTGGCACAAAAACCATCGATCCAATTGCTCTCTGCGGTGATCAAACTAAACTGTCACAAGTGTAGAGGTAACCCTCCTATAACATATGGTACGTATGTAAGTAGATAGGTTCCTAGAAAATGCAGCATTATGGAACACCGTATTACGCGAGATCCAGAATCAATACAAAAATGGGGATTAAGTTCCAAAAACTGAATAAAAATAACATTTTCTTAATTTCACGTCCCTGAAACATCGGAATATAGCATTATAAATCGGTAAATTATAATTGATTTATTTATTTTTATTGAAAGGCACTATTGTTCTTTGTACCTTCTCGCCATTGTTTTGAAGTAATTTAATTTTTAAATATCTCTACAAAGGTATTGCATAAAGATTTTCGCAATTTTCTTATCGCGTTAGAGCGAAACTGTATTATAGGACGCCATGTTACAGAAAGGTTGCTACAATAAATAAATCGTGTTCTCGCGAAACCGTGTTAAGAGGGAGGTACTTGTATTTATACAGTATCTTCAAATATACTGATATATAATCGGTAGTTCTGGTGCTAAGCACGAAGGAATTGTTATAATACAAATAAAACACGTCACTGTAATTTTCAAGAGATTTATTATAAAACAATATAATGAAATCAAACAATCAGTACTATCAACAAGAGAATATGTAATTATAATAATTTAATAATTAAATACTTGGTTTCTGATTCTTTTTCTCAATTAATTTATCAAATCTTATTCCTACTGTTTTCGTTATCGAAAGACGTAGAATCGAACTAATTTCAAGTGGATTTTGAAATTTATGACTTATACTAAGAAACGTTGAAAATCCAGTTTCTGCTAAATGAGTAGTTACAAATAGGAGCAAGAACTTTACAGCTTTTTCGCTTAGAATTTGGTATTCTCCTCCGATTTTCAACCAAAATTGTAATAAACGTTCTTTATCTCTTTCAAATACGACACCTAAGGTTTTATTTTGCGACATTTTCGTTAATACTGTTTTCTCGAAAGTGGTCAAAGTAGCAGAATGATTATGAACAAAAGGATTTGTAATCCATTTATTATTTAAACAAATCCCTCCGTATGAAGAATAACGAATGAAGGTTTGTTCTAATCGTAACAGTTGACTGTATATGATTCTGCGTATCTGAATTCTTTCATGAGCTAGGATTTCATTATTAACCGTTTCAGATAATGAGCAAAACAGATCGGGATAATTCTTGTCAATGTTATTGGACAAATCTCGAATTTGCGTAATGAAACAGTCAACTTTATTAAAATAATCACAAAAATTAATATTCTCTTCAGGTATCGAAGTATTAAAGTCATTCATGATCGAGGATACATCAGCAAGATACTTAACTTTAGCGAGCCAAAACTTGTCTTCAAAGTATTTACTTAATGATGATTTTTGTGTACGTAAAAATTGTTCAATTCGTGTTTGAAATTTGATTAGTAGTTTCAATTGTTCGCTCCTGGCGGTCCATACTTTAGGAGAAGCTAAAAATAATTGTCTGAAGTTTGGATCATTATGTCTGTCTCGAATGTAATTAATTACTGTTTCGCATTGACGGAAAGCTTCAAGTAATATTTTATCCATATCGTCAGCAACGAATTGTTCCCAATGTAGAAAAGAGTGGGTTACTTTCACATCGGGGTGAGCAACATTTTTCATTTTCGTTATTAAGTCACTTTGGTCTCCCGTTTTAGCTGCTGCTGCATCAGTGCAAATACCAACACAATTAGACCAAGGGATATTGTTTTTTTCGAAATAGGAATTTATATGTCGAAAAATCTCTTCCGAAGTTATCCATTTCGTGAATGATAAGCAGCAAAGAAATTCTTCTTGTACATCTTTTGATATAGTATTTAGAAATCTGACATATATCAATAATGTAACATTGTTTGATTTGTCAAGCCATTCGTCTATTAGAATTGCGTAGTATCGACTTATCCGTAGTTTCTCGACTAATTGCGATTCAATGTCATTAGACATGTCAATTATTCGGCTACGAAGTATAGACTCTGTCAAAGGAATAGAATCGATTTTTCTTTCATGTTCCTGACCAAATAAATCACGGCAAATCTGTTTTATGCAAGGCTTTAATAATGTGTCAACAATAGAATACGATTCTTTGCATTTAGCGATATGAAGAGATACCAAATAAGAAAACATTAATGAATTGTCTTCTCTTTCTTTTAATTCATTACTTCTCTCCAAAAAATAATTAAGAGATTTATCTTTATGGCAGCTATGTTCCGTTACTAAATGTGCTAATAAGCTTTTGCTTTTTAATGAAGACACTGATAAAACCTTTCCGCAGATTACACATTTTGGTAAATCGACCTTTTCAGTTACAATAATGAAACCGAATTGAATAAACTTGTTGCGGTAACTGGCGTAGGAATTCGTTTCTGGCTGCTCTACTGTAGTTACTTGTCCAGACGATGTACTCGGTATTGTAGCAGCTGCATTGTCTGAATTGGTTATAGTTCGCCGTCCGATACGATTGCCTTGTCTATCCATTTTGCGGACGACTAAAAATAATCTAAAAAAGGTAAATATATTTATTATGAACCGTTGCATAAATTGAATTCCGCCATTCATATACAGAGTGTTAGAACGCGGCCTTGCAATTTTGTGATACGAGCCTGGAATCGTGGGGCCTGCCCACTGAACTATAATACTACTGGAACGCAGTGATGCCAGAAAGTGGGATTTTTCCCAAGCATGCGCACTACCAAATCCTCAGTAATGTATATACTTTATTCAAATATGGGGTATCGTTAGACCCCCGTGACAATTTAAGTACGGTAGAAATTACAGGAAGAGGACATTTTTAAAAGAAATAATATATTTACGTGGAAATAAATAAATATATGTTTTTTTATTATTTCATATATCTGCAGCCGATTTATTAAATGAATACCAACATTTGTTGCGAAAGTAAGGAAAACTGCAGAAAACGTCCAGAGTTTTGGACGTCTTTGCGCGTGATGGTCGCCAAATGTTGTTAAATAATAAAAAATCTGGCGGCCAGACCCGGGCCTCAAAGAACGGTAAACTTTCGCTTCGTTTCGAACGCGCTTTTGTCTCCGTACGAAGGAACAGTCACTCTGATATACTAATATTGCACTACGATACAATATTTTATTCAGTTTAACGAAAAGCGCGGAAAACGACTGGGAAGGGCCCCTTATGCGACGTACTGTTGCACACATTGCGCATAGATAGATACGTCTATGGAAATAATTCCCGCCGAGCTGTGACGTCAGCATGCGCATGCGCACGAAGGATCACGCAAGGGAGAAAATCCCACGTTCTGGCATCACTGGTTCCAGTAGTATTATAGTTCAGTGGGCCTGCCCTACCCTCTGGAACGAACCTTTTTTCAATATATCATCCACAAAGCGACACACGAATAAAAAAGTTTTTTTTACTGAGAATACACACTCACAGTACACGTTCCTCTCATCCCAGAGAATAGCAGTTAAAATAAAATTAACACGTTGACTGCCTCGGGGGTCATCGGTGACCGACTGTATGGAATTCAATGAAAAGGTCTCGATAAATAATATAAAAAGGGAAAGAGTTGTGCTCGGAAGATTTCAATACGAATTCGACGTTTACAATTTTTTTTTTGTCTTTTCATTTTTTGCACGTAGAATTTGTAAAGGAAAAAACTGTAAACATCCTCAACTCGTGCATTCATGTCTAGAATATGTCAGAACTTTTGCACCGCATTACACGGATTACACGCATTTTTCAAAATATAATTTCTCAGAATTGGGGGTACATTCACAACAACTCCCGAAGACAACTTATTTTTCAAGGTACCTTTACCTACCATGAATGTCATAAAAATTCCGATGTCCTCGAGTGCAAATTTTGTTAAAAAAGAGCAAATAGTACAAAGGACAAAGAAATCCAAGCAAACGAAACGAACGGCTCGAAAATACTTATATATCGGTAATAAATACGTTAGAATTTTTAATGAAAATAGAGCCTGGAACCTGGCCCTACCTGGACGTGGACTATTTCAAATACGTTCACGAGATTGCACAGTGGTGATTGATGTGCGAGATTCTCAAACCGAAGGTGTAAAATTCACTTGCTCTATTAACCCTTTGAGATCGACTGTCACTCTGACTCTCGCCGTAAATCTGCCGGCCACTAATTATAAGTATTATCAAAAGAATTATCGTAACGAGATAAGACCTCGGATGCGCGAACTATTACTCATTGCAAATAAGCGATATGACTGCACAATGAAAGGGATTAATATCTTAAATGCAAAAAAATAATAAATCGATAAGCAATCGTTTGACAGATAAATACTATACGCGGAAGATTCATAGTATCGTGAACAGGAAATGCAGGTGCAATGGCTATTTTTTATAATATTTCTTACAGTCCGTCAAGGTTATTTAGAGGTAAAATTTAATATTTACATAAAAATCTATATTCTTTTTTATGGATTTTTATTCTATAGGAGAAACGAAGAATCTTTATAAAAAGTAATTCTCTTGTAGGACTTTACGTTCAAATGATTTTTAATAAAAAAGAACACGGGGAAACTCTAGGCCGCGTCTGCCTGTGAGATTCTTCGTTTGTAAAATAAATGGAAAAACATTTGTATAAATCATTTTCTTATTGGACATTACTTTGAAAAGATATTTAATAAGAAGGACCTTACTGAACTCTTGCTGCTGCTACTGTAGACAACAGGAAGTAACGTGATGCAACGACAACTGTTATCATAACGATAAATGCACTAATAATATTTAAAGAATCGCAATATGCACGAAATATAATAAATATTAAATCCATCGTCAACTTCTATGCTTAACTATAAAAGCAAAGCAAACTTTTGCAATTGAAGGAAAAAACAACTAAGATAGAAAGCTAAATTATTGAATTACTTTTCATTTCCATCATCTTAAAAGTGTATCGTTAAAAACTGTTTTCTCCAGTTATAGGATTACGTGCATTATTATAAATGAATATCCCATAGGGAATTCGTATTTAAACTTATTTAAGTAGAATGAAACTATAAAATTGCAAGTTAGTAATAAAAATATAAAAAACATACGTATCCATTACAATATCTGATTTTCTAATAGTGACACTTATCTTTTAGAATAGATGCGAACATTTTAAAAGCAATTAATCTTATACTCAGAACGTCATTGACCTTGTCATCAAATTCATTTTAGTTTCTTGAAATATATAAAGCATTACCACACTACGATATTCGTGCTAAACAAGTGTTCGAGAAATTAAAATAGCACCGCAAGACGTAAGATATTGTCAGTGATTCTTAGTACAGCCGTTTATCCGCGTTAGTGTTATATGTAGCTTGCAGTACATACAAATACATTAATTGTTTATGACTAATTTCTAACAATAAGATTACATTAATCAAAGTACAGGTAACCCTCATATAACGCCGTAGATAGGTTCCTTGAAAATGCTGTGTTGTGGGAAACAGTGTTATACGAAACCCAGATCTCACACAAAAAGTGGAATCACGTTCCGAAAACTTAAAAAAAGCAAATACTTTTTTTTAATTTGCATGTCTCTGAAACAACAAGTCGCGGACGACGCGTAAACTGTATGCCGTTTTTCGCTATAACATCAGAATAGCGTTATAACTGAGTAAATTATAATTTATTTATGTAGTTTCATTGAAACGCACTGTAGATTATTATACCTTCCTCCCATTGTTTTAAAGTAATTTAATATTTTTAAATATCTGTACACAGGTATTGTAGAAAGGTTTTCGCAACTTTCTTATCGCGTTAGAACGAAACCGTGCTATAGGATACCGTGTTTTAAGAGTACCTATATTATATATTTAACGTTTGATCATATAAAGAAACAATATTGTACAATTGCATTTAAAGTATCAAGATTTACAGTGCGAGCAGAACTACTCTAATCGACGAGTGCGATGACCGCTGCGTGGAATCAAAACATTCTCGCCGGTCCTCGGCGCTCGGCAGGTGGTCTTCTCGCTGATCCTCTAACAATAACAAGCCGTTTCGATATTCACCTCGGTCTCGTTGATCCTCTAACAATAACAAGTCGTTTCGATGTTCGCCTTGATATCAGTATGCCCTCGACCGCCGACGAGTAATCACTGCTCCGCGATCGCGTTTAAGCATTTTCACCTGTTAGTGCGCGTATAATTCTTTCGAAGACGAAATTGTGCATCACCGACACCTCTCTTTTAGTGGGCTACTTGAGCAATTCATCCTTACAGTGATATCAACCCTTAGTTAGTGGCCGTATGTCTACTCTCAGACAGCAAAGCAAAGAGTCAACACGTTTCTGAGGTATATATAATTCTTATTAAGATTTTAGTAATTTTATTTTAACCGGTAAAGTGCGGAATGTAATTTTAAAATGCAAAATTAAAATGGAGCAATGGCGAGTATACGCGTCGAATGCAGGGAAAAAGGTCCTATTATAAATTTACGATAAACAAAGAAAGATTACATTTTATTTGACAAAACATTGACAATTAATTTCTAAAAAGAGTATTGCTATTATAAACTTAAAAATTGTTAGAAAATAATGAAGTAAGTAAACAAGAAAAATTGAAGAAAGAACATAATTTTAAGAATTTCAAATTATTTTGTTGTGATATTTTTTGAAACACGATACCACAGAAAGTGACACTTCGCAGGTCATACGGTCATTGCATTATTGCAATTTTTTCTCGATATTGAATCCGTTAATGTCGAGAGAAAGTGTAACCAAGGAAGAGCAGAATGCAATGGATGTTGGTTAAAATTGCATTTTTGGGTCTCGACTCGTGGCAACCTCCACGCGGTGGGACCTGGGTCGATATCACTTGCTATCATTTAAAATTTTCTTAAATATGCTTTTAACACGATATTTTATTTAATAGTAATGTTGAGTAGCAAATGGTATCGAGCTAATAGCCACGAAATCCGAATATTCAGTAGTTGGGACTACGGAATGTTCGGATTCCTAGCTTAAATTGCGTCTGAGAGCTTGCGTTTAATCCTTTGCACTATAATTTGTTTCGTGACTGCCTCCACTATAATTCAAAATTTAATTGGTAAAATAAAAATTGATCAGTCATTTTTGATATGTCATATAATTCAACGTATTATTAATGCAACGGAAATAATATTTTCGCATCGAGTCTCACTAATATTTGCAATTTAATTAACTGACTGAGGAGTATTATTTTATATCTATAAACAATTACTGATAACGACCCGAATTATGTCCGAAGTAAAAAATACACTTGGAGTAGAACGCTGTACATCCGTGTAGATATAGAATAATGTAGATAAAGATTAAACGCGTCGCTTTTCGATATTTACTTATCCATTTAAATAAATGGTAGAGTTATATTGTAGCAAACGGGGAAGTCTGTCTTTATTGAACATTTTTTGCGTCGCGAATTAAACAGTGATGCAATATGATGTTTCTCTTCAGTCTGCATCAAGTAGAATGGATTTCTTACGTTCTGGCCAAAAGATTTGTCTTCTAGTTTAGAGATAAGCAGGCAGGCAATATTTTGCAATGGAAATCTTTGCTTTTACTTCGTTCTGTCACTTAAACAATAACGGTAAAATGTTTTACACGAAAGACAAAATGCTATGGAGGATTTTTTGGGTCCTCAATCGCAGCAACCTCCACGTGGTGGAACTCGGTTCGTTATTGCTCGCAATGATTCGAAACCTTTATTTTTTTTTACTTTTCTCTCATTGAAAGCAATAACGAGCTACTTGGCTGCAAACCCATAAAATTTAGTGAATTTCGAGATATCTTCTATTCATTTTCCACGCGTAATATTACGTTTCAAAGTTTTTCAGAATAAAGAATTTAATAACTATTTATTCGTCAATTTAACATACAGCCCTATATACAATTATTAGACTGCGGATTTTTATTCAATTATGACAAATTTAACACTGCTAAAATACACCAAGTCTGATTGTCTATCTACTTTTCTCATAAAATGTGGAAACGCAGTAGATTTGAAGTTTCATTTGCCTCGTTCCCGCGTTGTTTGATTCTGTCAGGATACGGTCATGACCGTACTCAGCGTTACTTTGAAATTTCTCGAAGCACGAATAATATTTTCATCATTCTTTCAGTTTTTAATTTCTTTTTGTACTTTCTATTTAAACTTTGATGAAATCTCGATCGATTAATTACATTCATAATAATTCTATTTAACAAATGTATTAGAAATTCTGTTATAAATCATAACTATTTTCTGCAATTTTATGGCGTACTAAAGTAGACACCCTGTTTACCTACGCCTTAAATTCGGTGTCGCTACTGCTTTCTAGCGCCTCCTGCAAGCATTAACTTCGATTGCACTACTGCCTCCTGTAATCATTAACATAAAACATATTTTGAAACTTAGAACGTAGAACCCTGCTGTCGATATTTCAGTTTCGTAGTTGTTTACTAACTTGTTACAAATTGTCTATTCTACTATCATATTTTCTTCGTGATCAATGACGGGTCTTTTCTCCAAACTTAAAATTGACACTTCGATTGCTTAGAACTTATCTTTTATTGTATCTTTTTGAGAGTTTAACAATTTGAATAAATCAAATTGTATTATATATCCATACTAGAAATTCTATAATGTAGCCTAATTTATAATAATTCGTACGAAATTTCCAATTTTTGTAATTTGTTTAAACTTATAGTTATGCGTTCTGATAACTTGTAATATTGAGACGAATCGAAGCATCAAAAATATGGATATAACGTTGAGCGACAGGCTCAATGTATTGCAACAAATAAGCCAGCGTAAACTTGTTAACATATTGGATGGAATTCCTGGCACAAAAGATCTGGTGATAGAACAAAAGCTTATAAAGGTTTTAAGTAGTTTTGTCGACGTTACCGTGCTCAAGTATGCTTCCTAATGAAATATCAGAAACCTCATTATTTAACAAGCGAAAGAACTCACATACCTTTTTTTTTTAGACGCTATGGTATAGATAAAATTTATAATATGGAACCAGGATGGGAGAAATCAAATTCTCAATGTATATTTCTGGTGTCAAATGATTTAATTGTTTGCAAAAGGGTATTAAATAATATACAAGCAAAGATTTCCTCATCCGTAAGGCCTCACTCTCAACCTTGTCATCATTTGCTAGTCGTACCGTTTGTACCAGCAGTTCTTCATTCTATAATCGAAGAAGAAGGTGACTTCTTATTTTTAATCCATTTGTAATGCAAAACAGATTATTCCGTGAGGGATAAAAATATTCCTAAGAATCTTGCATTTATCAACACATTGCATGCTGGTTCCATAATATTGTGAGACTTCAAATATATTATAATTGATTGTACAGTTGAATATTAGTCATATTATTCTTTCTTGAGGAAAAGAATAAAGTGGATAAAAATTATTTTATTTAAATTGTGCATTACTTAATGCATTTAAATTTGATACTGATTTAAATGGTAGTATTATCAAGTAAAACAAATTTCTTGATTGATATTTAGCCGGTGTGCAATGTGTTAACAAATGTTGTAACTTCATACAGTAAGTCTGTAACTTACACAATTAATCCCTTATCCTACAATAATGTGTAACACTCACAATACATTAAATGGAATATGAAATTTTGAAGTTCTCCAAATACTATTAAGCTGAAAATGTCAGTGGGCCAAGAGAAGGTCAAATTATTATGACACTATTTATATTCCATTAAGTTATAGGATATATCAAAATAAATAATCTTAGTTATTATATATTAAGTTGCAAAATCAATTGTAAGGTAAGGGTTTAATTCGTTCCAGCAATATCTGTGCATGTTGAAAAACTGCATAAATGATTACACTTACTGTACTTTATTGTAATAAGAATGTACATGGATCAAATAATGTTAAATGAATTGCTAACAAGTCTCTCGATATTATAATAAGAGGAGAATTATTTGTCTAGGTTTAACCGGACTGCTCACGTTACAAGCATTATCTTGGGAGTTTGTACGATTAGATGGCAATGTTTTATCATTAGAATGTCCAATGTATGTTAGTCTATACTACCACAAAGATACCAGCCTATTGCCAGCATTAGCACGAAACTTATGGTCCCTGCAATTGATACTTGGCTCTCCTAAGCTTACTCTTTCATTTGGCAAGCACAGCCAGCAAATTCTAAAGATCGTAGAATCCATGAGACAATGCCTAGGTTCGTCAAATATGGAGAATGAAGTTGGCTCATTAATTCTAATGGATAGAAATTACGATTTTACTACGACACTTCTGACTCCTGTAACGTATGCTGGACTGTTGCATGAAATTGTAGACATAAATGTTGGTGTAGGGACTTTAGGCAAATCGCAAACTAGATTAGACCCGGATAAAGATCATATTTATGGAGAAGTAAGAGATACTCCGTGCAGCGACGTATTTCCAATTCTCTATGAAAAGACTAAGTCTCTTAAATGTATGTTATCGCACTAGATTCTGTTTTCTTGCTTTTTCTATCAGCAAATTAGTAATGTCTTTCGTCCTGGCTACTACTAGCCGAACAGAATGAAATTCAAACGATGAAATTGGCCGAAATGGAACAATACGTTGCGACTAAGTTACGAAAAACTAGAGATGCGACGCGTCAATTGGCATTTCATATTTCTGCTTGCCAAACAATTGCAAATAAACTGGGTTCTGAATTCCAGAATTTGCAGTCAATTGAGAAATCTATTCTCGAATGTAGAGACAGAAAAGAGTGTCTAAGTTACATCGAGAGACACATAGGTAACATATTTTAATTGCGTACAAATTACGGTGCACTTTAGAAGCTCGTTAAAGTACTTAATAATGTTTGTGCTTTTAGTGGATCATCCGTTACGATGTCTCAGACTTCTGTGCCTATTATCTATCGCTAGCGATGGCATTACTCAAAATGAGCTACAGACAATTCAAAAATTACATCTTCATGCTCACGGTTATCGTCACATACCCCTTTTTTATAAATTGCAAACGATAGGATTGTTAAAATGTAGAACAGAAAATATTTTACACAAGTTACCAAACAGGAATAGCGATTGGAGTAATAACGCTCAAAAATTGAAACTTCTACCGAATTATTTCAAACAATCGGATCAAAGAGGACGGACTTGTCCAAGTTTCGTTTTTAATAACGCTTACGTACCTTTCATTGTGAGTATTTCTATTTCCCGATGTTACACAAAAACCATTATAAGAAAAGTTGAAATTTCATTTGAGAAAACACGATTACACTAGTTATAGTAATTTTAAGTGAAAGTTACAAAGCTGTCTTTTGACACCTTTCGGTAGATATAGGGTTAATTTATTTCTATTTTCACAGGCTAAAGTGTTAAGTCTTGTAGCAAATCAAGAAAAAGAGCCTCGTAATTTGGAGGATTTAGCGAATTTACCCAACTACGTTGTAAGTGGTCAACGGGGTCCTCTGTTACCAAAAATAGTTGTAATTTGTATAATAGGAGGGATTACAAAGGCGGAAGTAGCCGCTTGCAGACTTATAGAAAAATCGACCGGAATGCGGCTCGTTCTCACGTCGGACAGTATCATTACAGGTAATAAAGTAATTGAAAGTATATCAGAAATATAGTTGTTAGAATGATCATATATTAAAACAGATTAATACTGTTTATTCGTGTAATATAAACCGATTATTTGATACGTATGTAATAAAATGTAAAGTATCGAAATACGGATATTTTAATGATACTCTGCAACAATATATGGTTACTTTGTATACTGTTATTTTCAACATTATTTACACGAGTGTGTACATGATACAATGATGATTCACTGATGAACACCCAAGTAAATAATATTCAGTATTATTTGATTCAATAGTTGCGATTCTCCTCTCGATTACGATCCCGATCACGATCGCGTCTTTGACGACCCCAATCCTGTCCCTGTCGGTTGTAGTTCTGTCGATCGCGGAAGTTTCCTTGATTTCCTCTCGAGAAGAAATTTCCTACAAGAAAAATTGTTTGAAAGAAATTTTAATAAGTTATAACGTTGTATAAAAGACGGTGATAATATAAATAGTTTTACAAGGAGAGTGTAAGGACTACGTCTTGTCAGTTTTACTGAAACTCTATATATTAGAAGTTCTAGTGTTAACAAAATCGGCGATGCAAAGGGCTACTACTCTCATTATAATAAAAAAATTATAAAATTCAAGTTATGAAGTATTTCATCCCGCGTTAATGTACTATGGAATATGATAAAGATAGTTTATAGGGGACCAAAAACAAATAATATCTAATTAAATCATATGTTTCACTTACCTTGCTTCATCTCGAAGATACGTTCGTTAGAATCGACAAAATTATTCACTTTATCGGTAAGCTGTACTGCTAAAGATTGAAGGCGGCTTGGTTCGCTACGATGCATTACAACAGTTTCTGTCGGATCATCTAAAGATGCCTGTATAGAAAATTCAAGTAAATAAAAGAAACTGGACAGAGATATTGATAAAAAGTTAGCAAAGTGAATCATCTATTACCATAAGCTCCTCGTTGATGATCATTTTGCTAATGATAGAATGAACAACCGGTCGCTTCAACTGAAACATTTCTGCCAATTTCGGCATTGAGATTGAATCATAAACGTGCGAATATGTGAACAAGTATGTTCGCAACGCTTCTTCCTTGATTAACCTTGTAAGCATATCACGAACTTTATCTGCTTGGTAGAAAAGATCCCAAACCTAATAAAAAAGGTAAATATTTGATTGCGAATTAGCTTATGAGCCAAAGTATTTGAATGGGGCACAAGTTCTATCCTCCTTATATTGAGATGCATATTTTTATTTATTGTTAAATTAAAATATCAATGTGTTGCGATACGATGAAATTATTTCTATGCTATCAATATTATGTTAACTCATACGATGTCTCAGAAACCAAGGACAGACTGCTATTCCAGCAATTAATTCTGAATAAATAAATTCAAGTAAATGCAAATGTAAACGCAAAAGGAATCGTATGGCAGGGCGGTCAACTCACTTTCTACAAAATTGGACTTATACCTCTTTCAAACATAATTGCTCCCAAATTTCCATATACTCAGTTGCAGTTTTCAATTACGACGGTTTCATTTAGTCTAACGTCTAAGCGTTTTAATAAAAGATTTACCTTTGCATTCATTTTTTCGTTAATAATGAAATTGTTGCAAGCAGACCAATTTCCGTTGCGCATTGCTTTCGCAGCTGCAACAACATGTTCCCTCATAGATTCCGGAGGTCCAACCAATGATTGACGTTCACTCGATCTTAATTGTTGGTAGAAAGTCTTCGAAATCATTCTTCGTCTCGCATCGAACTCGTGAGCTTCGAATTAAATATTAAATATTGTGTCAATTATGTTTATTTAACAATATAATATTAACATTTTCAAAGGAATTTTAAAAAGTGGGAATATTTTTTTATCGTGTGTCCCCACTTTAAGCCTCATGCATTTACTCGAGTTGGTACGTAAGTGGCACGATATTGTCGTATAACATTATATAACGAAAAGTACATTAAAAAACGTACCAGCCATATACGGAATCTCAATGAGCATCGCCGAAACGAGGTAAACGCATTCGAGAAGTTCCAAATTAATATGCATATGGAAAGGCATCTGTCTCTGCTTTTCAATCTTCTCCTGTTCCTTGCTACGCTCATGCTGCCTTTGCGGAAGAAGACCTTGCGCCAAAAGTTCCTTCACCTTTCCCGTAACCATTAAATCAACCAGACAATTGTGTGCGTCTTTGATATTCGCATGACGAAATGCGCATAATCCTAAATGAGCAATAGTCCTATTGTACAAAATCTGCAATAAAATGCAAATGAGACAAAATGAAACACGAGAGAATAAACGGAACTGCAAAATCTATGTACTTGGGTGGCTGGATCGGAATGCTGAATAGTTTCCTGTAGATGAGACATTAAAATAAGATCACGCGCTTGGAACCAATTATCGTGAAGTGCATGATGATAAATGTGCGAAAGAATTGCACGAGTCCTGAGTCTGTCGGTTTCATCGTGTGTGTAAATGTATTTACAAAGTTTCTCCATGACTTGTACAGACGTTGTAACATCTGACGCCAATTCTCCCTAAAAGAATGATAAACTCATAAATTCACGTAGATCAACTAAACTTCTAACACCTTGCCATTCCATTTCGTTTGTGACTGAATACGCAATAACTCAGAATTAATTGCTGGAATAGCAATCTATCCTTGATTTCTGATGTAGTGTAGAACTTAACGCAATATTAAGAGTATAAAAGTAATTCCATCGTATCGTTATCAACTGATATTTTCAATTGAATCATTTTAGGAGAACTTGAAAATTGCGTATCCCATTTATTGCCTTACGATTATCAGTTGTTACTGAACAGCAAGGTGTTAATGATGTAATTCGTGGTACTTACTTCTTCTTGTTTAAGAACGTTGGGATCGAATTTATAATATAGATGCTCAATTTTGCGTAAATACACGCGACAAAGTTCGGAGACGCTTCCTTGTCGTTCTAGATATGCCTGAACTTTATCTATGATCGCAGCAACTTGCTTCTCGTCTTTCAACCTGTTATAGATTTAATGTTTAATTAAAAATGTAACCACATCATGATACTAACACTGGAATCACAGGCTTTAAAGCGATTATATTTAAATATACTAAAGAAATCCTTTGGAACAAAGGAATCAACCGATAAGAAAAATTGTCAATTAACACCAGATCTACCCAAGGTGGTACTGTATTTTTCTGACCTTTCGACATATTCATTACTGTGTGGATCGCATTCTTTCAGTAATTTCGTGAATTCCTCATCCAATCGTTCGACCAACGTTAAAACACATCCGTGTATCTTGTAAGGAACCGTTTGATATTCTTCCGCATCCTCGGAAATAACTTCAGCAATTATCATATCTTCTATACTTAATAACATATCGAGCATCTCCGTAATTCGTTCCAAAATCCTGTTGTAAAAATGATTCGTTGATTAATTTCCAATAACACGATGTTTTTCGTTTTGTATAATGTAAAATATATACAAACTTGGACCAATATTCAGGCTTCATGGCGTCGGATACCTTTGGATTATAGTCGAAAATTGAAGATACAATAGAAAACTTAATTTTAACCGCCACAGCTGGACCGAGATTATGTGCATCGGCTATGGATTGCAATTCATGCAACAATTCAATTTGTTCTCGTCTGTCTGTACGTTTTTTCCCACGCGCGGCGATGATCTCCGAAAGTTTCTTCAAAACTGCTGTGACATTGATCTCAGCATCCTTAGCAAACATTTTTGGCTTTTCAGATGGAATTGCTACACCGCCTTTTACAGTTTCCCATTCACCCTCTCCATCATCCTCGTCGCGCTTCTTTTTTCTTTCCTTTTCCTTACGTTCTTTCTTCTGCTCTTTTCGTTTCGCTTTGTCCTCGTCATCCTCTTTGTCCGTCGCCCTGTTGACGATTAGAAATGTACGAATTTTTAAATTCAGAACACATATATAGATAGAAATTGTCTCTATGGTTTATGCAGTTTTTGCAGTACATACTTTTTAATGAATCTTTCTCGAATATTTTGATATTGTCCCTCATCATCGCTACTCGTACTTTCGCTATCGGTATCGCTACCCCAATCGGATTCACTCACGCTACCATCGTCACCGTCGACTACACTTTTCTGTAAATTTTCATGAATGTCTGTTAATAAGAAATCTCTAAATTCGAGAAAAATACTCAACTCGTAAACGAACCTTAAATTTCGATACATCTGGTTCACTCGCTTCGGATCCGGCTTTCTTGAAATTCACGGCGGTATCTTCTTCTTCCTCTAATTCGACAACTTCTTCGACTAGTGTTTAATCATATGCAATATATGTTTATTAATAAAAGAAATTTGTTTCGTGAATGCTCATCACATATGCATAGTTTATGCATAAGTGATAATAAGTCCATATAAAAAAACTTTTTGCTTACATCTAATTAATATTTAATATCTTAAAAATTGCTAAAGCAGTGTCCAATTTAAAATTAGATAATAAAAGATTATAATGTTAGTAATGATAATATACTGTATTAATATATTAGCATTAATATTATTGTATATATATATATATAATTCGTCTAAAAGAAATTTATAAAATCAAATTACATATTGTTAAATTAATAGAATCATTGATTTCATTAACATATACTTTTGAACTGACTAATATACTACCCATTCATTTTCTTGAAAGAACAAGCAATGGCCTTGCATCACTCTCAAGATAAACAACTCATATATACCTTTTTCTTCTTCTTCATCATCATCCTGATCTGGATTTTCTCTAAATTTTACTATATCTTCTTCGAAATCTTTGTTGTATTTGCGTAATTTTTGACGCAATGAAGTCAACGATTTTGAATTGTTTTTAGACATGTTTTTACGGCCTTCGCGATCTTCCCATACTTCAACAATAAAATCCTCCATTTCGACTAAGCATCTGATATAAAAACGGGGAGTTTGACCACTTTCTTCTTTTGCTATTACAGGCAGTGCTTTTTGGTAGGCACGCATTAAGTCTTCAAAACCTGCAATAGTTGGAATTATTATATTAATTAATCAACTTGGTGTTCTATGTTATTTCATATTTAAACGCTAGGTTTACCGTATGAGTCATTTTGACCCTGAATGTATGAATGTATTAATCATGGTGCCACTTACTCGAAAGCATGCTACTCATATCTTTAATCTTTTTGTAGTTTCGTATAAGTTTTATGAGATTAGCTATCTCTTCATATCTCTTTTCCTTCGTCGAGCGAACTACTCTCTTCGTCTCTTCTTCCTCATCGCTGAACTGCAATAAAACTTAATCTTAGGCATCGAAGTAACTACTCATGTATGCATTAAGTTCCTAAATTAATAACAAATAAAGATTAACCCATGTAGTCACACCGACTTACAGTAAAAGCTGTCGCTGGTGCTCTCTGAATCTGCTCCTCCTCGGAGGTACTATCAGACTCCGAGTCTGACCCAGTCGCGAAGAACCGACTCATCTTGAGGAAAGTGCTGCAATAAAAAGATATCCTCTCTGAGAAACTCCTAATTACAATATCATTGATTAGAACATCAGTTAGAATCTCTGTTAATGTAAATTCGCCACATACTCGGATTTCACTTAGTACGTTACAAATGCAACCGTGAAACTACGGTCTGCAAATACTTCCGAATGTATTACTTAAAAACCGATCATACGTATGCGGTAATTTACATCATGGTTATCAAACACATGGCACTACGTCTGCTAAATTAGAAAGATGCTATATTAAGCATAAGACATTTAAGATGGAAAGCATACCGGGAAATATGATATGATTTATTTTAGAAAATTTACAAGTAACAGAATTACACATACTTTTACTTTTTCAAAGAGCACAATTCCCGCAGGTTATAATGACAACGACATTAAAGAACGATACGCTCTCTGGTGCCGTGAAGCATGATGTAAAGGGTGTTCCGAAAGCGAACATTTTGAAGTCAAAGTGATCTCGATTTTTTACGTTTCCATGAAGTGCAAGTAATCGTTAAGTGGAGTTTCCGATTACTGAATATTTTTATCAACGTAATATTAAAAGTAATATCAGAAATGTACAAACGATAATCTCTACGCGGTATTTCTATTTTCATTATCTTTTTTCTACTCGTTAGGTGGGAGGTACACTAAAGTTTGTAGAGTCTTTTCTGCCCCGTAATTTGTTTCGTATTAAAAAACTAAGATTTTTTTAACGTATACTTTGTAATAACTTTGTTGAGTGTACTATATATTAACTGCGTCCAATTTAACTCATGTTGGATCACATTAAATCTTGATTTGGGTTAAAAAAGCCTCCAGGGACGAATGAAGGTTCAAATTTCAGGCTGGTATAACAAATATTTAAGGTTCAGTGAAAAACAGTGAGCTATATAATATTCGGAGATTTCGAAGTATTTATTGTGTTCTTGTTGCGATACAATAACGAGTGATCCTCGTGACATTATAAATGGTATCCGAAATATTGATTTTTTCCAAAAACTATTAAATTTAAGATATCAGATGGTCACAATATTGCGTTAAGTTCTACGCTATATCAGAAATCAGGAATAGATTATTACTTCAGCAACTAATTCTGAGTTATTGTGTACCAGAGGGTGTCAACTCCCATATATAGAATTTGGTCCGCAGATGTGCTGCCGCCTAGGGCGGAACCCGTAGATTAGAACTACTTTTTATATATATAGCACAGTATGCTATATATACCGTATATATAGTACTATCGCTTACTGATTTAAAATTACTATTAAAGAGGTATACTAAAGTTTGCTCCATTATTGTAAAATTGTGAAATTTATTTAATTTTTAATTTTATGGTTCATATAATTGTTTATTTCACACTTTTACAATAGTGAAGCAAACTTCAGTATACTTGTTGCTTTAAAGAAAAATATCAATGTTTAATTTATCGTTAGAAATTTATTTAAAAGTCGTACATACAAAGTTTTACACATTTACATAAAAGTATTTACTTAAAAACTGTAATAGTCATACAGTCGACCCCTGGTAAACTGGCCCCTGTCTAATCCGTCACCCCCTGTAATCCGACATGCCTATAACATGTAGTTACAATCGAGTTGCGTTATGAAAAAATATGGTAAATCGTTCGCGAACGCCTGGACAAACATTAACATAAATGGTTAGTTAATATATTAATGTAAGTCCTAGAGCAATAATCATGTTAATTTTATAATAAACCCTAAGCTGTTTATTGTGTTGTTTAATTTACTAAACTCAACATCGTATGAGTTAGGTATAGTACATATAGAATCTTACCACTTTGACATTTTATTTGTCGGATTACAAGGTACGCTTTTCCAAAAAGTTCCGGACTACAGGGGGCTATGACAGTACTCTATAGTCCGACAAATTTGATAATCCGACACCGCCTTGCAAAACGTTCGTCGGATTACCAAGGGTCGACTGAATTGTATACTAACCCTCTTCCTTTCTCAAACGGGCTTGGGACTGCCTATGGCGGAGTTACCGGACGGATCGAACCTATAATATTTTCAATCTAACTTTTTATTCCAGAATATTGTATACTATTTCTGTTCGTTCTACAACGTTTGGGTGTACAAATTTTACTGACCTTTTCCTGGTTTTCCATCCCTCGTATTTTTCCAAAACTCTCTTTTTAGACAACAAAGTCGTGCGCTCATAACCACTCATGACGTCTCACGTGGTCTCACGTATTGCTTGAAAAGAGAGTGTTGGTTTCTCATCGATTTAAAAGCTGTACGTGTGTTAGTTTTTGTATGTGGCGCCAACTAGAGCGGAACCCGTCAAATCGTACTATATGCATACCAAGTTTTCCCATAAGAGTTGACCCCCCCTGTTGTGTACTCAGACATAAACAAATGGAACGGCAGGACGTTAATTTTAAATCCTTCATGACTGAAGAGTTTCAAATTTCCACGGGTGGTAACCCACCCTTTTGAATAAAAATCCCCAAAGAGCCACGCGACAAAAGAATCGATGAGAAACCTTACACAGGCTTACATATTCACTCCATCAATTCATTCCTCAGGCAATCAATCAGGAGCATTATTTGAATTGGAACAGCGCAAACTACTTGTACAGTAATATAATTCTTAATATATCTATAATATACAACTAATTTTATTATGTCGTGTTCCACTGATATTTTGAATTTAATAAGTTTCGCAGATCTTGAAAATTTCGTATCCAATATGCCACATCACAGGCGCCACTCATTATTATACAGAAACGGTTTAAATTTTCAGTTGTTTCGAGGAAAAAAACATATTCATTGTTCCTAACACTAACTCTGCATCAGATTGCATCAGATATTTGCCAATTTTTATCGTTTTACTCAAAATGTGCTTTTCGTAAGGCTTGTTTCTATAGAATCTCTTTTATATTAACGTACCAGGAAAATATTATTGTTCCGACAATATCGTATGAGTATCTTATTATTTGTTACGAATATTAGTTCAATTAATGAAATAGAATTAAGAAATATTATATATAAGAATAGAAGAAATTTTTTAAACAATGAGAATAAAATGAATCATTTTCGGAACACGTGAAACGTTTGAAGTTCTTACGGAGGTTCGTTATATGATAATGGTGTTCATAGTGCTGGTAGCACTGAATACATGGAAAAGAGACTAGGAGTTTGTCACATAAAGGGCAGAAGCACATTTCTAGGAGCATATTTCGTAGCTTTATGAGATTGCGATTTTAAGAATAACGTCAAAACGGTGTTTATGCGCGTGGTACTTCGTTAAATGCTATATTTCCCTACAAAAGCATTTCCTTTCTTTTCAAAAACAGCACTAATGGCAACTGATACAGTAAACGACGTATCAAATTCTGAGAGTAACATGGATCCTCAAAAGTCCGATGAAGAGTAAGTACATTACGTACTTTGCACAATTCAATTTCATATATTCCCTAATTATAAATGTATTCTTTAAATATTTCATTCAATTATGGAAATAATGATTCGTCTCAAGAAATTCACTGAATTATCTTTCCGAATTCGTAAAAGTAAAATTTATCAAATAATGTTTGACAATTTTAAACAGCTTCGATTTTAATGTAATAATTATAAAAAAGGTAATGTAACTTCCTTCAGTGTTTTTAAAACTGTTTAATTTATTAAGTAATCAATGCCATGCAAAATGTGTAGAATGTCATGTATCGCAAATTAATACTTTGAATTATTCATTGTTCGCCTAAAACTCAAGTCATTTCAGGTTGGCAGAGATCAAAAAGGAAATGGCCAATCAATTTTATTCCGTGAAACAATATAAGAAAGCACTAAGTGGATATAACGAAGTCATTGGTAAAGTTCTGTTTATGGATACGACTAAACGATATAAGTATTATGATTGTTAATGTATGAATGTAATTAAAACTTTTTTAGAACTTTGTCCGAACAATCCAAGATACTATGGAAACAGAGCTGCCTGTTACATGATGCTTGGCCAATATCGTGACGCTTTAAACGATGCCACAAAATGTATTGAATTAGATCCACAATTTCTCAGAGTATGTATCTCATTACTGGAAAGTTTGAACCCTTTGCCATACAGTAATGAGTGACACTCATGCCTCGAAAAATTGAGTATGAAAGTTTTCTGAACTCATTAAATTAAAAATATTGCTAGGTCACAGTACGATAATATTAATTTTGTACTGTTAACACTTTACTGACTAGTAGCCTATTAATTCACTTTTACTCCACACTGCTTTTGGACTTTTAAATCATTAATGAATTGTTACAGAAATTAATAATTTGTCATTTATCATTGTGGTTTTATTGTGTTGAGGACTCGGTCAAGAGAATTTGTAATTTTCAAGGAGATATCAATGTCAGGGAAGTAGTTGGGGCCAAGTGACTAGCCAGAAATAGGTAGAATGTTTGAAAAATACCAGTCGCTAAAATGTTAATATTGCGGAATCGTCGTTTTGAAGCTTTTACAGCCATTGTTAATTGAACAATGATTTGAAATTTCTGGTTTAAAACCGTGTTGGGAGTTACAAAACCTTTTATACTTGCCAGTATTATAGCTAGCTTCATCAGGGTGAACTGATTTCTGTATTAGTTCACTGTAACACTTCACCCTGATGACGCAATATTAGCACTGAACAATGATTTGAAATTTCCAGGTTTTTGTAGTTGTAAAACTTCCAACATTGTAACTAGCTTCATCAGAGTAAACTGATACCATTGTATCTTAAACCTTTAGTGATAATATGGCGTTAGACAATACGCTAGATCAGAACTCAAGAATGGATTGTTATTTCCGCAAGTAATTCTATGTTATTGCACATTCAGTCACAAAGAAATAGTACGGCAAGGGGTTAAGAAATTCAAATAAACATTTCTTCATTGCCGCGTGCGTATTTCTAGGCTTACGCAAGAGTTATAAAATGTTGCTTGGTTTTGGGCGATACCGTTAAGGCGCAAACTACTTTAACCAAGTTACTAGAAATAGATCCTTTTAACAAGACAATAGCCGCAGAGAAAAAAGACTTAAAGTATGTACAACAATATCTTAAGGAAGCAGATGCTGCTTATACTGCCAAGGATTTTCGTAAGGTTTAAAATTTGATCATACAGTATCTTTATGCGCTCGTTAAATTAATAGGATTAAAGCTAATCGATCCATTGCAATATTGTAGGTTGTATATTGTATGGACCGTTGCTGCGACGTGAGCACATCTTGTACGAGATTTAAACTAACCAAAGCAGAGTGTTTGGCGTTTTTGGGACGATATCAGGAAGCACAGGATATTGCAAAGTACGATACTTAAGTTTCTGATAAAGTATAACTTTTCTTATGTATGTAAAATTAACGTAAATCGCTTCTTCCCTTTATCAGTGATGCTTTGCACTTTGATAAGCAAAATGCAGATGCAATGTATATTCGAGGAATGTGTTTGTACTTCCAAGACAATATCGACAAAGCATTGGCACACTTTCAGCAAGTGCTTAGACTGGCTCCGGATCATGTCAAAGCCTTAGAAATATACAAGGCAGGAAATTTTAACTACTTTTCTTATAAGTATCACTTTTTCTAGTACTCCCTTGTCTGTAGGAAATTTTTTGATACATATTTCCATTTTAGAGAGCCAAAAACTTAAAGAAAAAAAAAGAGGAGGGTAATACTGCATTTAAAATGGAACAATATCAAGAGGCGTACAAATTATATTCTGAAGCTTTAGCCATAGACACACAGAACATAGTGACAAATGCGAAACTTCATTTTAATAAAGCTACGGCAGCAGCCAAGGTCGTATTTTTTGAACTTTCCTCGAATATATTCGATTCGTTATGAGTTACAATATGAATTGTTAATTCCCCTTATCTCCATACAGTTAGGTCGGTTAAATGAGTCGGTAACTGAATGCACAGAAGCATTGAAGCTCGATGAGAACTATTTGAAAGCTCTTCTACGTAGAGCTGCATCCTACATGGAACTCAAAGAGTACGAAGAAGCTGTCAGGGATCTTGAGAAAGCATGCAAAATAGATAAGAGTCGCGGTATGAATATATCTTTATCTAAAATATTTAATTTACTATATTATAATACTAATTCAACTAAAATTCAAATGAATTTTAGATAATACACGATTGCTCCGGGAAGCCAAATTAGCTTTAAAGAAATCCCAAAGAAAAGACTATTATAAGATCTTGGGTATTGATAAAAATGCGTCGACCGATGATATCAAAAAAGCGTACAGGAAAAGAGCCATGGTGCATCATCCGGGTATGCAAACTGTAATTAAGTATAAAAGTCAGTATTTATATTATTATTTTTCATTATTACTCATAGACCGACACGCAAATGCGACGGAAGGCGAAAAGAAAGAGCAGGAAAAGAAATTTAAAGAAGTTGGAGAGGCATACGATGTCCTCTCGGATCCCAAAAAGAAGTTGCGCTACGACAGTGGACATGACGACGACAGCGATAGCGGTTTTCAAGGTTGATATAATTTTTTCACTTAAAAAATTCTACTGCTTTCCAATATCTTTTAGTTCTACACTTTTTAATCGCGAAGGTATGAACTTTAACCTGGTACGTCTACTAGTCTCTTGTTTGGACAGATTTAACTCTTTGCGGTCCAAATTATTTTGTTGATTTTGTAGTATGCTAAATGAAATTAAGTTCCTAATATTTTCTATCGTTGGTTATTATTATTTTTTTTTAATAATAGCAGTAACTAAAGATTTCGCGGATAATTATAGTTAGTAGTATCGAAAGGATTAAGCAACAATCAATCATAGGGTCCCGTAGACTATCGTCGAAACTATTAATTACTTTTCTTACAGATTTTGATCCGAACTCAATGTTTCAAACGTTCTTCGAGCACAATGATGATTATCCGTTCCATGCTGGCGGATTTCGAAGTTACCCATTCAAATTTCGTTAAGCCCATTCCGAGGAAAGTGTGGTCATGCATCTTCTAGTGTAGTGATCTAGTACTTCATTTTATTCTAGTAAAAGAATATATTGAATTCTTATCCCTTTCCCGTACAACGTGTCCGTTACCAGACAGGTTGGAAGAAATCGTATCTATCAAGCATAAACAGCGTCAGGTTTCTTAGACATCATTTTTTTTTATATATTTATTTAAATAACAAAAGAACGAACAACTGTAAATATGTTACATATGATACCCCTAAAAAAATTTCGTTTACTACAGCAAGCGTGAATTTTAAGCAGCATTAGGATTTTCATTGCACGTTGTTATCAACGAGAACAAAATTTTATTATATTGACGTAGGTACTTAATGAAAGTTATGATCGTGTTGTTATATTCCCTTTATTGCTTAGTGGCTCGTGTTATGATATATTTAAGTACCTTATATTGAAGTAAGTAATGAAAGCCCGTAGTAAGTTTGCCGAACCTGCTTTAAAATGCATTCGTGTCGTAAGATTTTTCAATTATCGTTGACGTTGATGTATGAAAGATCCTGTGCAATTCACGTCTTCCTGTAGAAAATGTAGTGTATTACATATTATTATAATGATCAACAATAAATTCTTGAAGGAGCATTTAATTTATGACTTTCTGCAGCTCGAAAAAGGATATTGAAATGTGTATTCAAGGTGTACATCATTTAAGTAATGTTATGTTATTTAATTAGGGGACATTACGTAAGGCATTATTTACATGTTGCCTAGGAATTTAGAAAAATGAAGAGAAAAATATATCGTTGAATACTTCATTTATTTCTCACTGATCTTGGTCCTTCGGAAGAACAATCTTATTCGTACATTCCAGCTTGCAAATTTAAGAGATTTTCCGAGAATTCGTTGATTTATTTTTCACATAAAGTATCTAAAAAAATGTTTGAATACTTCGGACAGAAGTTGCCGAAGAATAACTTGCCACGGTAATCGTTTTTTCCTACAAAATATGACAAATCGTGGAATTAAACGAAACTTTATAACGCGATTTTGAATGTTGAATTATCGCTGGGTTTGCCAATTTTTATCTGATTTTTGGACAATGACATACTTAAGGCACGTTATGATAATTCTCTCTAAGAACGTGCACCTGTGCTAATATGCAGAACTTTACATTCTCATTATATCATAATGTTTTACAAGGTTGAAGTAAATCGTATATACACCGCATAAGTAAGGCACGCCATGATCAAAAATACTTATAAGAATATAAAACTGCGTAACAGCACCTATATAGTTTCCGAGATCCTACTTTTAAAAATGTTTACACGTATTCCTGCGTGTGCTTCTATACAATGAAAAACTTGCACCGTTATAAAACCAACCATACCATGTACGGTTAAATGACCAGTTCAGTCGAATGAAATAGGTCATTTATTGTACTATCGGCTAAAGGCTGTATTCCGAGTTGTTCTACATTAACATTTTGAGCGCGGCGTCACCCTCTGGAGACTCACAGTGAACTTTTCGTTCAAGCGGTGCCAGTTTTCAGAGACTGACGTCGCGCTTAATGTCTTAACTCCTTGCCGGACGATTTATTTTGTATCCGAGTACACAATAATTCAGAATTAATTGCTGAAATAAAAATCTATCCTTAATTCCTGACATAGCGCATAAATTAATGCAATATTAATAGAAGAGAAATAACTTTATCATAACGTGACTCATTGATATTCTTAATTCAACAGTTTTTGGAAAACTTAAAAATCTTCTATTGCATTTATGGCGCCACAAGTGTCACTCATTATTGTACGGCAAGGTGTTAACTCATTGGCATCACAGCTCTAAATTCGGCAGAAGACCCGCAGTACCTTTTTGAAACAAATATTATTGTTACTTTGCAATAAATTAAATTACCGAATGCAGCAAAAATAAGTAGAGCACACAAAGTTGTGGTACGGTTAGTGTCAAGCGTCAGGACGATATCCATTCGTGTATTAAAAATTACTAACGTAATCGATCTATGTAAAATATAGGCGTTGCCATTTTTCCCTTAGGTATTTTCTGGCACTCCGAATACTTTCAACAAAATCGTCTACAGAGAATAATAATATTGAGCAGAAAAATAAATTTCTAAAATATACTGCACAAAGATATTTAAATAAGTCGACGTAGGACCTTTTAAGTACGCGTAAAATCTTATAGAGCCTTATTTTACTTATAATTAATAAGTAGCATCGCTTATTCGTAATGGTATTCTGAGTAATATTTCCTCTGCATCGATCTTAAATTCGTTAGAAATTAGATCTGAGGTACGAATGTCACCGTTGCCAATTATCGTTTGTTTCGCACGATGGATAAAAAACCGATTACTGGCTTAACGATAGGAAAATGTTTTTTTTTAAATTACGTAACACGTTCGTATTTGCAAACTTCAAAGTTCACACTTAAAAAACATGCTTGAAGTTAAGTGCATGTATTTCAAGTACGATTAAATCTTAAAATCACATGCGAATTTAGCAATCTTACACATCAGGCATAAGTACATTGAATTCATTAACAATATGTTTCGTACTATATACATATGTACAAACAACTTATTAGCAGTTAATTCTGAATTAATTTTGTGCTAAATCGGTATGATCTCCCTACGACTACTTATTTCCTTCGTTGTATGACGCCCTACCGGCTAATTCAAGTAAATAACGATCAGGGTGATCCAACCAGTCGCTGGCACTTAATTTGACAATTCTCTGTTTCTCTGCTTCTTTCACCTGCCATTTCTTTATGTCCAATTGACGTTCTCTGTAAAAGCATCACTGTTAGTTGCATGTTAAGATTGAGCGCGATGGCAGTCTCTGGGGACTGACGATGAACTTTCCGTTCAGGCATCGACATCGCCCAAACGAAAAGTCCCATTTTCAGTCTCTGGGAACTGATGCCATCTGATTGAAAAGTTCACTGTCAGTCCCCAGGGACTGACGTTCGGCTCAACGTGTTAATCCTTTGACTACGGACTACTGTAAGTTGAAGAACTGCAATATTTTTTCGAAGTGTATCGACATACAATAGAAACAATTATCGAACATACATCTGAGGCCATAGAAAACAACCAAAGCTTACGCAGGACGCGTATTTGCATCCATAGTCTATGAATCGACAAGTTAAATATGGCTATGGAGCGCCGGGGCCTCTCGTTTTCAACCTCCTCTTCTTGCCATTTCATTTTTGGCATCTCCAAATCCAGACTTTTAAAATAAACACTCCACATAGTCATTTACTTTAGCAAGGTGGGTGTCGGAATTCCAAAAACGAAATGGCGAGAACAGGCAATTGAAAGCGAGAGGCTCCACCGCTCTCTAGCCATTTTCAGTTTGCGGCTTATACATCGATAGTTTTCCCAGACCATATGTATGCGCCTATAGCAGTCAAAGGGTTAAATACTAATTGGTCAATCATATTACACAGATTCTTACCTTAATTTTGTATCTCCGCAACCCCAAACCTCTAAACTAGCAATAGGATAAGGTGCACCCAAAATACTGACTGAATGGAATGATTCGTCGATACTTATATACGGTGAACGTGGATTACTTCCAAACCGCAAGCCGTGAGGATAGCCTCTGATATTTGTATTTAAGTACAATAGTTTAGCTCCCCTTTCTACAACTTTGTACGATGGAAATAGCTCAATGCCCATTGAATCCTCATCGCCCCAATAGAGGTGGCTTTCGCGCCACTCTACCGCCGAACACACACAGTACGTGGGTCTTATGCCATCCTCATTCGAAGTAACGGTCCTAATGAACAGCAGAGTAGGGCCTCTGTAACCCAACACATGATGTAGAAAACGATTTGCACTTGCTCCATGTTCTGAACTGTTGTACAACAATGTCCAGTGCCTTGGACATATGTTACCCATTCTTGCTATCAGGGCATGCGTAATATCTTTTGGTGAATCGTTTGTCTAAACATCATTATACATATTACAATTTTCTCCTACTATTAGAGTAAAGTGCGAAAAGTAATTTTTAAATACATACCTGAAGATAGCACTGAGGTAACGTACTTGACAGTAACCAGACGTAACTTACAGGCAGTAGAATTTGAGGGAAATCAACGCAGTCTGGTTGTTCTAATATAGGCGTAGGTATTTCTAACCGAGGCTGCGGCTGTTCTTTAGATAAGAGTGCTTTACCATTTCGATAGGCAGTTGTTAGTACATGCACTACATAACGGTGAGGACCATGTATGATACGTGAGCAATGCTGCCAAATCCAGTTGCTAACGTAACTTACAGATAAACTGTATTTGCCGTGAAACTGCAAATATTATATTTACATTTTGTAAGTTCTAGGCGAAAAGTAATCCTAACATATTGCACGCCGATCAAATACGTGCCACCCTAAAGTCTCTAGAGGTGATTGAAGTCTAGTGTACAAAGTATAGGTATACTGTACAAAGCAAAGAAAAATTTCTGCAACATTGAGACTGGCTCTCAATGTGTTAAGATGGCAAAGTTTTGATGTCTATATAATAACTGATAATACTAACGCATGAACTGACTGCTGAATTAACTATGAATTCTGCAAAAATGCAAGAAGGAGATCCACTACTATCCATGGCTACTTTGTAAGAAAGCATCAGCAATGTTCTCAGTGTTTCCGGAGTAACGCTTCCATCTCCTTTTATATTAGAAAACATTTTCACATAATTTTCTAATATGGTCTGATCATTCATTACTGAGAGGAACTTTTCAGCATGATGTTTGAAAGAATTGGCACTCAGATATGGCGTATTAACATTGGCAATGTGATGCAAATAATTGTACAACTTTTCACCTAATTCAGGATAATTAGGAAAAAGATACTGCTGAAATATAGATTTCGAAATGCCATTCGTACGTTCTGCCTCGTGAGTAAGATGAGTTAGGATCTGAAAATTAAAATAAGTTGTTGAGAATCTTTGAACTAAAATAACATATGCACATAGATTAATTTGCATTTCATGAATACAGATGTAATTGGGGGAAGTAGCAATTTAAACCTTCTGTACATTAACACTCTTATTTCTGATAAAAAAATACTTCCTTATCGCCAAATAAATGATTATCTCTCAATAATTCTTTATCATAGTAGATAAATCTTGTGGAAGATTTTTTTCAATATATTTTTGCTTTATTTATTTTTGTCAAATGGACTTCACTCCATAGTCTACAAAACCTAATGAAATTATTTCTATATCGTTTACATTACGTTCCATTGCATGAAATATCAGAAATCCATAGAACATTTTTATTTCAAGAATTCTGAATTACTCCATGCACAGTGAAAGTAAAAATCATAGGAGACTAGTTCTTGCCTCTAAAAGCTAGAAAAGATCACGAAAATATATCTTTCAAAGTACCTTATCGCATTGTCAAATATTAAAAATAGAATTTTAAACAATACATTCAACATGATTTAAGGGCACTCAATTACAAATGAGGTTTGCGAATTACGAAACTTAAATTACAGTAGTTCACAAAGTTAAGAAGTTAATCGCAAAGTACACAAACACATATTATGTTATCACAAGCTCAAAAGAACTCATAAAAGGATTAATGTCATAAAACAGTGTCAATTATCCATATTCGACCTCATAATCAAAGTGTTAATGTTAGACCAAAACGTCATAATATTTGACAGACAAGAATAACAAAACCTTTGACAATATTACAATTTCATTAATTTGGAGGACCTTTCATTTTCAAAGTAGGACTTTTACAATGTAACGTAAGTGAAGGTTAGGTGCATTGTTGTTGCATGTGTTGCGAGCGATCATTCGTCACATGTGCATGACAATTCGGAAGCATAAACTGTTAATAGAATTTTCCCAATGGCTCGTCTAGTTTTCATCGAAGTGCATTGGACGATAATTGATCAGTCATAAGGTAACTTCATACCTTAGCTAGACTGTCGATCGGGACGAATTGCATGTGCGGATTACTTTCTGATTCGGTTCCCGACGAACTTTTCGAAAGGCTATTTGCATTGGATGAATCGCTAGGATTTGCAACAGCATCAGTCTTCTTGGTGGATGCATGTCCGGCACGTGTCGCTTGATTCCCCATTTTCAATTAGCCAGACGTTATTTTACAAGTGAATTCACTCTCCAATCACCTGAACGTACCATTGCCCACGATAACAAAACATACATGCAATCTGTGCAACCATATGCAACTTTAATGATATTGTCACGAATGATGCGAATGTAAGTGGCGTACTCGCGATAAGCCACATACCTGTCGTGTGATCTTAGGTTTAAACATTTTAAGTGTGTTCTATCGCTCGCCGTTGTGTTGGTAGTGTTCAAAAATTTCAGACAAAAATACCGAGAAGTTTGATAGACTTGTTAACGTTAAAACTACGGAGGCGGTTAAACTGACCGACTCCTAATTTAAAAAATTCTTCAAATGGTATAGAAGGTATATAGTGTGTGTTAGACGTTTATTTTTTAAAGTAACAATTATTATGTTGATCATCTTTCTTAGCTCTTGATTTCTCTTTGTTGAAAGTATATTTAAATATAATAACGTGAAATAGCTAGTTTTCGTGTTAAGTAATATCTTTACATAATAAATTGTAGCTTATTGTTTCATCGAGATAATTAAATTATATGTTATGAGATTGTAATAAGGTTTATGCGATTGTTTTAGTAGCTTCTGTTATTCTAACCTAATTTTCATGTGCTTGCATTATTTGAATTATCACGAGAAAATAAGTACGATATAACGTTAAACTCTGATGTATATTGTAAAGTCCATGCAATTTATGCCAATCCATCAATTTAATATGTAAAAAGAAATCTAATGCCAATGGTTCTAACCTAGAAACTGTATTATTTTCATCGATAATCATGAAATCGTGATTGTAATAAGTGTATCACAATGTTAGAAAAAGTAACTGTACGTTTCTTTATTTCATCAAAGTCAACTTAAATAGTAAAAATATCGATAAAAAAGATTAGAAAATAAGATCGTATAACGTTTAGTTCCTCAATGGCTTAGCATTTTTAATAATCCGCGCGTTCACCGCCATTTTGTGTTTAGATGCGCGCGCATCCATCATCCTCATTAGCGCGTGAGATTTGGGGGGTGGGGAGAGTTCTTTTCCAAAAGCGTGCATCGCCTGTCATCGAGAAAAAATTCTGTCGGTGAGATTTCTTTTACATACGTATATTATAACAATATTTCCGTTAAATATAGTAGAAATTATCAGAAAGACGTATTAATTTCTCGTATCTGTATTAAACGAAATTGTATATATCGTGCGTACAAAGTGATCGTTAGAAAAAGGGGGCAAAATCGTGGTAAGAAAGTTTTCCAAGTAGGCGTGTTGCAAATGACGATGCAACGTGAGAAATAATAAACGTCGAGGGTAGGTACTCGCAGGAACAGGGTGCGCACTTCCAAATAAGGTGCTCTTAAATGATCCAGTCGGTCGTATCGATAGCGCTACTGTGTGGTCGTACATTGAATTACGATGCAACGGCATTTGTCAGTGGCGGGAACGTTGAAATTCCAGGCTGATATACATCCGCCTTTTAGAAATATTCGTAGTCCCGGATACAGCCTTGTATTCTTATCGGCAGTGCACCAATGTAATCGCAAACTGTACTGGAATACTAAGGACGCTCGTGTGTTCGACGTGTATGTGCGATACACGAATATAAGAGTAGATTAGATACCACTTCTGCGGGATAATAGTTGCCGTCAATCTATCGATGGCAGTCTAACCGTCTCTTAAAAATTGTCCTCGCATTAATCGGTAAAGTTGCTTTGTTTCGATGTGATAAAAGATTCGTGGTTTTTAATGCGATCTATGCAACTTTTTTGTAAGATTTTAAGATAAAGAAGTTTTGATATTTTTTTAAGTAACGAAGATTAAGTATGACTTTCATCTATCGACGACGGTTTAATCATTTCTTAGAAATTGTCCTTGCATAGATCATTAACGTTGCTTTGTTTCGATACGATAAGAGGTTCGTGCGCATATTCGAAATGAATTTGATATCTTTTTAAACGACGAGATCTTAATTTGATTTTTACCTACCGATGACGGTTTAATCACCTGTTCAAAATTGTTCTCGTATTAACATTAGAACTACCGTCATTATATCCTTTATATTTCAATATATTAAGTAACTAACTTGATAAGAGGAAAATCAAGCGACGGAAACGACGACGATCCTGTGATTTCTAATATCTGAGAAGAAGATAAAATATTTCTGCCGCGACTCCTCTATAAATATAGAGAATTCTTGAAAAAATTGGTGTACCAGTCATTTTGACTGATTTGGTAGTTCCAGTGTTAATCAACAAAGTTGTTTTGTTACAATGTGATGAAAGGTTCATAGTTTTTCATTCGATTTATGTAACTCTCTTAGAAATCTTTACAACGGAGAAGTAATTTTTTCGAATTATCGCGTCGCATACGTTGAGATTAATTCGATATTTTTTAAAGCAGCGGATATCACATTTTATCGGAAACCAATAGTTAAAGGGAGTAAGTTATTTTTAGCAATAAAATAAAATCAATAAAAAGTTCGATGTTAATGAAACATGTTAGTATAATGCAGGGTTGCAAAGGGCTAATATAACAAAAGAAGATCACACTGCTCGTACAGTTTTCGCGCCCTTAGATCTCCTGAGCAATTGGCATAATATCAAAATCGTAGCATACAAATTTAGTCGTGGAAACTAGTACGAAAATATCGGAATTGTATTATTTAGACGGGAATCCACGCCTTAGACGGCATCAGGGAACGTATAGCAATGCAAATTCAGAAGCGGTATAACGACCGGTGTGAATCATCCTCATATAAAAGCACAGCGATCCGTTTATTTCGGTAAATCGAATCTATTTTTCGATGCGCCAATTATGGTATACAGAATTTAACTCCGATATTTATGGTAATTGGCAGCACTGCTTTTCCTGTATACATCGGTTGTATTAAAGTCTTTCGGAATCGTAAAAATCGGGATTCGAAAAATATTCTTATTTCAGTCGCGCTCATTTCAACATCAGGGGTGGGGAATCTATTTATAAAACGGGGATGGTCCACGCGACGCCCACGCCGGCAGTGGACACGTAACAATAATTTATTAAAATAATCATAATAACCGGCGTAGGAAGGTACTGTCCATTCCTTTAGGTTAATCTCTGTTCCTTTCATTTTTGTTTGTCGTTGAAAGTAGGTGCAGATATGTCTTTCCGTGTTGTGCGCAGCAGCAAGTTCCGCCACGTGTACGGAACGCCTTTGAAACGTGAACAATGCTACGACAATATTAGGGTATCCAAGTCCTCGTGGGATTCGACTTTTTGTGCTGTGAATCCGAAATTTCTCGCCATCATCGTAGAATCCGCGGGCGGTGGTGCTTTCATAGTCTTACCTCATAACAAAGTAAGTTTTTGTGATTCTTCTGTTTTATTTGCTTTCACTTTACCGTATTCTTCTCCTTTTTGGAAACTTCAAGAGTCACTTTTGCTAGAACTGTGATTTTCTTATGTTTCATATTGTGTCAATAGGACAAGTTGATTAGCAACAAAGATATCAATGAATCAAGCGTCATTCTGTTGAAATATTGTGGCACATTACACATAGTTATCGTTACATTAAACCAACGTTTACCAACCTTTTTAGATTTATAGAACACCTGTGACAATGTTCTAGTTCTAGGGAACCTGGGCATTCATGTAACAATATTATGATAGTTTGTTTTTAATACCGATTGTGTTCAACTAACCACAGAGTTATCGACGGATATTGTTTATACATCTATGCCGATTTGAGAATATCTGAACCTCAAACCTCCTCCCTATTTCTTATGAAACCGTTAACAATGTTTCATGGAGCCTCAGGGTTCTGGGAAACCTAGTTAGGAAACACTGCTTTAAACAATTTCTAAGTACATTCGTTAATTTAAATAGTACTTGTACAAGAATCATTTTCTCATCATCAATTTGAATTACTTACTAATTAGTTACTTTGCTGCCTCCTCCGTTCTCTTTGTTTAGCTTTTAATATTGTCTTCAAACTATTATAGGTAGGACGGATACCAGCGGATTATCCTTTGGTCGGTGGACACAAAGGACCTGTATTAGACATTGCATGGTGTCCTCATAACGATAATGTCATAGCGTCAGGTTCTGAAGACTGTGTGGTTAAAGTATGGCAAATACCCGACGGTGGTATTTCCAGGACGTTAACCGAATCTGTGGTAGACCTTCAATTGCACCAGCGCAGAGTCGGTCTGGTGTTATGGCACCCAACAGCTTTAAATGTATTGCTCACGGCAGGATCGGACAATCTTGTCTTGATCTGGAACGTTGGTACAGGAGAGGCCTTGGTACGGATAGACTGTCATCCAGATGTAATTTATTCCGCGTGCTGGAATTGGGACGGATCTCGCTTAGTTACCACATGCAAAGACAAAAAGATAAGAATCTTGGATCCAAGGTCAGGTGAAATATTGGAGGAAGCTATAGCGCATGAAGGAAGTAAAGCAACCCGAGCTATTTTTCTCAGGTATCGTAGATAATTGTACAAATTTCTGCTTATGGAATTGAATTCTATTCATGGCCAATATGTCTTTTCTTGCATTCTCGAGTGCATAATGCTTTTACGTTTTAACTGCATTATACGCACCAACAACTGAAACATGACTAGGGAGCGGCGGGGCCTTTCGTTTTCGACCGCCTATTCCCACCATTTCATTTTTGGAACCCCTAAGCCCAACCCTCTAAAGTAAAAGACTACGCGGAATGTTTAGTTCCATATTTTTGTTTCAAATTAACTCTTAGTCACGACATCGATAGGTTTTCCTTGAGACAGGAAACTCTTTTCAGTTTCGAAAATTTCCCTATGCAGTCGGTGTTTCTCATTGCTGGTACGGTCGCTGCAATGAGGTGATTACATTTTCTGCACTCCAAGAAGAAGCGGACGTTCGTCTTTAGTACTAATATGTTCTACCTTCCTTGATAGTAATTAAAATTCTGGAGATCGGGTAAACTTTCGCAACCGGTAATGAATAATTGATGGTCTCCTGGTTTCTTGCAAAGCATTGGTCCCGAAAACGAAATGAATAGAATAGACGTTAAAAAGGAGAGGCCTCACTGCACTGTAGGCATCTTCTAGTTGTCGGACTGTATGCTTAATCACCAGTTTGTTTTATATTATTGCAATAATTATTAACACTAGATCTACGGAGATCGTCAAATTGGCGGAGTCGTACCTTTTTAGAAATGCCTTTCAAGTTTATGGAAACGTGGTACAATAGATATTTCACATATATCTTATAATACATAAATTATTTAATTGATAATCTTTGTCAGTTGATCCTTCCTTTTTCGCAGTACTTATTAAATATATTTAAGTATAACCGATTTAACGCCCGTAAATCTAGTGTTAATGAGCTATCGATTCTGTGTAAACTTATATTGATATCTGTTGCTTTTTTAACAATTACAATATGTTTCAATTGTTATTATTTATGGGTGAGAGTTTATGGAGAAAAATAATTAATTTATGTGTAACATAAAATGGTTTTCGAATGATAAACAGAAACGAATGATTAAGAAACAATACAGCTTTATTGATAAACATATGTTACAGGTATGAATTATCTATTCGCTTTAACGGTTCATTTGATATTTTCAATCATTTTTTTTCTGGATAACAAACAAAATGTTTGACAGAGAAATAAATGCACCTGGGGACGTATGTAAAAATATAATTCTTATATTTAATGTGATACTACTTAGTTAATGAGTTCCAATGATATTACAATTATTGCAAAAAATTGCATGCTGTTTTTAACCTTCGGCGATTCTTACGTCTGAAATTAGCGGAAAAGTGTGTTTAAGAGGAAGGATTTCATAGTTGAAATACATCTCTTATTGTACAATAATTTATTTATTTATCGGTATTAATCTTTTATATTTGTTATGAAATTCGTTAGAGCATTAGAGTAGATTTTCTTTAGAATACACAAGTAGTTACACGTGAAATAGTATCAATGATTTCTCACGATCTTAACATTTAAAAATGTTACACAACTTCTTACAATACAGAGCACATACTAATTAGTATAAGAAATATATTTTTTCTGCCATTAGTACTCGTACTTCATTTGTTTCATAGTTGAGTTTTCTTGACGGTGTATATTCTCACAGAATAATCATCAAACAGTATACATCCGCCTTTTTACACAAGAAGTATTGATAACTTACTTCTGGCATCCAATACTTGTGTTCATGAAAACATTCTTCAATTGTATTAGTCGTCATTCATTTTATTTAACACATTGCGTACCGGTCACAAAAAATCTCATATTTAGTAATCCAAGCGTTCACGAGGTCTGTCATTGTTAACCCTTTGACTACAGAAGACTCCAACGATAAATCATCAGAATTATGCTCGAAATATAGTATTATTGAAAATCTCAGTTTTTAAAAGTTTATTAATTGACGAATATTGCGAATAAGAGACTTTTCTTACTGATGACATTTAATGTAGTACTAAAAAAACAATACATGAGATCTACGAGACCGTATATATAGTCCGCCAATTGAAAAATGGCCAGGGAGCGACGGAGTCTCTCGTTTACAAACCCCCAATTCTGGTTATTTCGTACTTGAATGTCCAAACCGAGTCTCTTAAAGTAAACGACTTAGTGGAATGTTTCCTTTACGAGACTGGGTTTGGGGATTCCAAAAACGAGATGGCAGGAATAGGGGGTTGAAAACAGGACGTTCCACTGCTCCTTAGGCATTTTTCAAGTGTTTGACAGTATCTACGCGCCTCCAATAGGTACTGATGGATCTCTGGGATTGTATATACCTATGGTTCCATAAGAGCTTATATATATGCTTTCCACAGTCAAAGGGTTGAGGATGCTCATACACGTGTATCAATTATTCCAGAAATTAAAAAGAATTTGATATATAATAATAATAGGAAAAGGCAAAACTTGCACTAAAGAATGCTTCACCAGAAAATGCACTATCTATCAATATTGAACAATTCTAATATAAGCAAAAATGAATTGATTTTATTTTAATAATGCAAAATAAGTAGTAAGTAAAATTTAAGAAAGCCTTTTGATAAACAAATAAAAAAAATTATGTAGTAAAATTAAAGATTGTGTTGTAAATCTGCAATTAAAAAAGCGTGTACGCGTTGTAAGTCTTTCTTTAAACGCTTAAAAATATGCAGACGCTGGTAGTACAGGAGCGATGAAAATGCCATACGCAATGTGTTAACGTTCACACACAATTAGTATTTCTTCTTAAAAGTATCTGCAAGAGTTCTATGAAAGATGCACTTCTCTATGCACACAAAAGATACTTTTATCTTTGATTATCACTTGGTCTTTCCAATTTGTGTAGTGCGAGATTCAGTAATTT
Organism: Cerceris rybyensis; assembly: GCA_910591515.1. Taxonomy (NCBI): domain Eukaryota; kingdom Metazoa; phylum Arthropoda; class Insecta; order Hymenoptera; family Crabronidae; genus Cerceris; species Cerceris rybyensis. The sequence continues at coordinate 6,762,983 of OU342802.1, read as the reverse complement.
TTAATGGAAAACTGCGATTGAAAATACAGCATCAGGAGGGTGTCGACTTAGTAAGTGCAAATGTCAAGATGTCTGCTCTATAATATCCGCATAAAAATTGCAGTAAGTATTGTCCGTCAAGTTATTTTCCTAAGATGTAACATTTCATGAATGTGAATAGATAGATAGTTATACGAAGCACAGTAAAGAAACTGTAGCGTAAAAATACATTCTTGTAAAGTGGATGTTATTTGCAGTATTAAAAAAAAACAAACTTCATTATTAATATCCGTGTAACGAAGAATCCAAATGATTTTTATTCGCTATAAAAATCAGTATTTACAATTTAGATACTGATTCATGTTCTAATATAATTCGTAACATTTCTGTCGACAAGCAGAGTTTCTTTTGTACTACTTAATACTGACTCAAAGAGCAACAACTACGTTTCTTTGTATGTTGTAATAAGGTGGATGTTATTCAGTTCTGATGATTAAATAAGCTAGGATCGTTAAAACATACTATAGCAGACTGTTCTTTAATCAAAAGTGTTCCTAATCCTTCAAAGATCCAAGGGCGCTGTGTTACTTAAATTTGTCTTACTGTCAAGCATTTACTTGGAAGCGCATAACATTAATTATGTTATTGCATTTGTCATATTTGTAAGAAATTGCATCCATACGTATGCACGTATAATACAAAGGTATAACACGCTTAATATTAACTACGTATCCACAAAGCCGTGTTTATATTTTTTTCAGGGGAGGCTTGATCTTTACAACAGGTTTCAGTAAAATGTCAGAAAGGCAGTATTCTCTGCGAGCCCCTGACATGTTAGGTGAACCCATAGTCATGGTAGAATTGGATACCAGTAACGGAGTTATGTTTCCTTTGTACGATCCAGACACAAATCTTGTGTATTTATGTGGAAAGGGCGATTCCGTGATTCGATACTTCGAAATTACGCCAGAGCCGCCGTTCGTTCATTATATTAATACGTTTCAAACTCCTGATCCTCAACGAGGTATAGGAATGATGCCAAAACGAGGCTGTGATGTTAATAGCTGTGAAATATCTAGATTTTATCGGCTCAATAACTCGGGCTTTTGCCAGGTCATTTCTATGACCGTACCACGAAAGGTATATAATTCAATGGAATTCTCTATATAACAGATTGAAGCTTAAGTCAAATTTGCCAGAGCAATTTAACGAGTAAATTCAGACAAATTAACGATGAAGATTCAAATATATAAATGAAATGCGTCGATCTTGCAGTCGGAACTTTTCCAAGAAGATTTGTATCCTGATACTCCCGGCGACACGGCCGCAATTTCCGCAGAAGAATGGGAAAGTGGTACGGATGCGGATCCCGTGCTGATATCTTTAAGAGAAGGATATCAACCGTCAGTGGCGAAGAACGAATTGAAAGTCCATAAGAAGTCGAATATATTAAGCAAAGGAGCCAAAGTTGCATCGAATACTGCACAAAATGCTGGACAAGCTTCGGCAGGCATTTCTGTATGTTTTGTATTTTGTAGATTTTTCAATTTAAGATTTCCTTTTAACACGTTCAGTGCCTGTGATTCAGTCGGTGACGATTTAACGTTAAAAGTAGAAAATTTAAATATTGTGTCGCGTACACTGCTTTACTATTTTACTTAGTATTGCTACAGTATTTTACCTGTTCGATACTAATGATTCATTCAATTTTTGAAGATAATGTTCAATGCAATTTGAAATTCGAGACCCGTACAAATTTGTACATACAGTTCTAAACATTAATTAAGAAAGCATCAAATATAAGAACACCATATTTTATGCATCTCTAGTTATATATTCGTGTAATACATATTTAGTATATATGCACTTTGTGACCGAGTTTATGTTTAACAGTAATATTTGTGAGTTCGTGTAATTCTATCTTATCTTTCATTCGAGGGTTTCCGCAATTCTTAACCGTGCTATTTACGACTTTGTGCAATCCAAGTACCGTGCTATGCAAGGGATGCATGTATATTTAAATTTAACCCCTTGCCCTACAATAAAGTGTGATACTAGTGACGCGGTAAATGGAATAGGAAATTTTTCAATTTTCCAAAAACTATTAAATTGAAAATAGCTATGAGTCCAGAGGCGTTCAAATTATGTCTATACTATTAACCCCTTGCTGTACTATTTCTTTTGTGATAGAATACGGAATACCACAGAGTTATTAACTCAATTATGCTGACAAGGGAACATACCGAAGCCGTACACGCCGATTTTGATGAAATTTATGTGGTAAGTAAATCTCGAAGAAATATTTGACACGTATTTTTTTATATCTGCTCTTATCCACATTAAAGGGGTGAAAATAGCCCTCAAAGTTGGGGGTTGTAAACTGTTTTTTCGGAATATCCCCCCAATGGAAGGTCGCAGACAAAAAATTTTTTTTTTAAATTGTGCGTCTTTGAATTCCGGATCGACTGATATAAATAATAATTGCAAAAAATTATTTGTTTAAACTATATATAAAAAATTCAAAATTTTTTGTCAATTTTTCATACTATATGTTGTTGTATTCTCGTGTAATTTCATATGTGTAAAATATAGGTAAAATTAGTGGATACGTGTTTTTTGAATTCTTTGTTTTCGAACATTTAACGGCTATTATGTAACGTTTAATTTTCGCCCGCATAGTACTGCGGTAAGCCGAGGAAAATATTTCTTTCTAACAAACCCTTCTTTCAATTATTAGAATTAATCTGTTTGAAGTGTTACAAGATGTAACATATTTAAAAATTGACTGCCATGGCCAGCTGGAACAGTTAGCTAAAACAGTTATTAGTACAATAATAGAATAAGATAGCCAATGGCATTACTTTTCTCATTTAATTATCGCACTTTGAATGTTATATTTCTGTTTATAATGCCTATTGTTTGAATTTAATACCTGTAGAACCTTTGGTACAGCAATAACAATAATTTGCAAGAACGCAAAATCGTAAGTACCACCAGTACCCAATATACTTGAACCTATATCGCCGGCTTAAAGTTTTAGCGGGTTTCAATTCCATTTTACAGACATAAACGAAGTTTCAGGTAAAGAACGAAACGTGTAATAAAACATGTGGGTCACAGGTTTCAACTGGTTTCATAGTGCCTAGGTTGCCGGTACCTTACCAGGTAATTAGCCGGTAATTAATAGGGATAGTGTCTCCCATTGCCTACCTTGTGGGCGACAAAGATAAAGTTTTTATAGGTGTTTACCATGGGTAATTCTGGTGGATAATTAACGAATTAGTTTTATTGTCCTAAAAGTGTCTGCTCTGCTATTTCATAAAGCTAATTATTTTGGTACGATATATGGGCTTCGAACACAAAGAGGTCATACAGTCGGTATGAAAGGTGCATGTGTTTATAGCTTTACATGTAAGAGCGCCCTTGGAAGAACTAGAAGCCTTTCTCAAGTAATTGACATTTTCCTAGAGTGCGAAAATTTATTTCCTTGTTAATGTCGGGGCTTATGACTGTCTTGTTTTGCCCAAATTTTCACGAACTAGAATATCAAAGTTGTGCAATCGACTATGGGGTCTCTCAAGGGCCATTCCGTGATATAGATCTAGCTTGGTAGGTCATGATAAATAATTTTTACACAATCTTAATTGTAATAAACCATATGAAGAATACTTTTATATAAAAAGTTGTTTTTATTATAAAATGAAAATGTATACAAAAAAGTAGAATTATTCTACATAATTATTACAAAAATGAAATTGCATAAAAAAATGCGATAAGCATAAATGCATCCTGCACCAAGAATATTTAAGGATTGTAACATTATTACAATTAGTACATATAAGATTATGTATATCTCTGAAACAAAAATCGACTGGGTTCTCAAATTGTTCAGGTCTTCCATCCGTGTAACCACAACGAAACCAAGCATACCGGAAGAGTGCTTTATAACGAGGAGCTGATAATTGATTGTATATTAGTGATTGCATTTTCAATATATTGTTTCTAGAATGTAAGTTTATATCTGCATTTAGAGAAATTGAAATATCAGAAATTTTTCGTGCAAAATTCTTCCATATGCGTTATTCCATATACGTTACATAATAGCCGTTAAATGTTCGAAAACAAAGAATTCCAAAAACACGTATCCACTAATTTTACCTATATTTTACACATATGAAATTACACGAGAATACAACAACATATAGTATGAAAAATTAACAAAAAATTTTGAATTTTTTATATATAGTTTAAACAAATAATTTTTTGCAATTATTATTTATATCAGTCGATCCGGAATTCAAAGACGCACAATTTAAAAAAAAATTTTTTGTCTGCGACCTTCCATTGGGGAGATATTCCGAAAAAACAGTTTACAACCCCCAACTTTGAGGGCTATTTTCACCCCTTTAATGTGGATAAGAGCAGATATAAAAAAATACGTGTCAAATATTTCTTCGAGATTTACTTACCACATAAATTTCATCAAAATCGGCGTGTACGGCTTCGGTATGTTCCCTTGTGAGATAACAATCTATCCCTGACTTCTGATATAGTATATGGCTTAACGCAATATTAAATAGCATGGAAATAATTTAAGCGTATTGAGACCCATTGATATTTTTAATTTAATAATTTCTGGAAAACTTTAAAGTTGCCTGTTCCATGTAACTTATGACAAGTGTCTCTCGTTATTGTACGGCAAGGGGTTAATATATTGTTCAATTATATAGAATATCAGAAATCCGTGATAAATCATTATTTCAGCTATTAAATCTGAATCATTACGCATTCAGTCACAAAAGAAATCGTAGGGCAACGGGTTAGCAGATTGGTGGTTGAAGTATTAACCCGGTTTATTGTATTTCCGATATTATGTTATTACATCTCTTGCAGGAAGAGCTATTGAAAGAATTTACGGAGGAAATAAGAAAACTTAAAGCGGTAATTGTGAAGCACGAGGGAAGAATAAGGGTGCTCGAGTCGGCTGTTGCTCTTCAAATGAAAGAAGAGGAAAGAAAGGAGAAGTCTTCTTCTCCAACCGATAGAGAGGTGCTTGCATCCGACGAGGTGTAATTTCTGACTCGTATTTTTAGCTCAGAAAAAATAATATGATAAAATAACTAATTGTGTAATAAAAATTGACCATATATTTTGATATAACAATTTGTGTAAATAGTAGGTTTTAGCCAACGTTGTGTGTCTTTGAATTCTTTGTAATGGTCTTTGCTATTTATTGTACATCCATTCATCATACATCCTCTGCATTTGTACTATGTTTACATCTTTTATTCAATTAGATCGTTAGCCGATGTGACACTACCTGTTACTAGCATTAAGACTACGGATGGCGTGATGTTAGTACTTGAGACTTTATTGTATATTCAACTTTTCAAGGAATAATCGTGGAAGAAAGGAAAAAGAAACAAAAGAAAGAAACTGAGTGCCTAATTTGTACAGATACTTTACTGTAAAATAACAGAAAAATTATTTTATTTCAGTATAGCATCTATGTGAATACCCGGCAAGTTTTGTCCGAAACGTTTCGCATAACACCCTTGTAAAATTATGCGAGATAATGAAACTCCTAAGAAATTACGCTACCTATACGAAACAATGTGCAAATTAACAATTAAGATACTAAGTATTTTTGCGACTAAATTGTTTCTCGTCACAATGAGGAAACGAAAACGGAATATCATTTGTTTTTGTACAAAAAATGTGAATATAAGATAATATAGTTGATTATATCGCAAATCCTTTAATCGATGCGTATACCTAGAAATAAGTAATTCTTAATTTTTATTCATAGTGTTTGCCGACATCCTTTTGAAATTACTTTTAAAATACTTTTTTCAGAAGACTATTACGAAATTGACAAAATTGTATAAAAATCCTAATCTTTGAATCCCACAATCTACAGTCCGACAATTGAAAGATGGCTCGGGAGTGGCAGAACCTCTCAATTTCAATCCTCTATACCGACCTTCTCATTTTTGGAATTCTCAAACCGTGTCTTCCAAAATAAACTCTCCGCATAGTCGTTTACCTTCGAAGGTTGGGTTTTGGAATTCAAAAAACGAAATGGCGGGAATAGACGGTTCAAAACGAGAGGCTTTAGCCATCTTTCAGTCGTCGGACTGGACAAGAAGGATCTTTTTCATAGTTCAGAAGACAATCTTTCCTATAATTAAAACACATCTACAACAGGAAGAACTCCAACGTTTCGAAGATTCATTTAATACGATAAGGAATCTACAATTAAAACTTAGAGGAAAGGAAAGACTTCGATACAAAGGACAAGGACAATCATCCCCACTATTTGATTTTCGTCCGTAGTAACTCGAAGAATCGCCGTCAGATATCGTTGCAAGCTGTGAGTTTACATTTTATTAGTGGCCGGCTATTCGTCCGCCTCGGCGTTCGCTCATGCGATTCAGTGAAATGTGTACCGTCGTTGTTGAATATGTGCTCCGTTGATTTTTAGTTTGACGAACCGCGCTCACCACCACAGTGCGCTGAGTGTTAAAGGAAGCCCAATTGCGGAGTAATTGCCAATTTGTCTCACAGTGAGTAACACTTTTATCGTTCATTAAATTACAGCCACAAATTGATCTGTCAGGTAGCGCTTTTACATCAAGCGTGTCAGAAAACGCTTGGGAAGGAAAAATCATTTCATTCCACCCTACATCGAACGTAACTTTACTCATTTTTTTCTTCTCCTTTTTCCATTTCTTTTGTTTTCAAACCTTTAGAAATCGAGTGTCGTTCAAATTAGGAAAGCTACTTTATTGAAACTTACGTTCGATAAAATGATAATAATTGTTTACTGCATGGCGTTTCGTTGGGTGGAAATGCGATCGTCATTAACGAATATTATTATTCATGTCTCTTTTTCACCGAGTACATGGAAAAAATGTATGTTGTACAATGAGTACATCCTGAGAGAATCGCAGTTGATCGCAACTGACATTTGCAGAGCTTTTCGTTGGGTAAAAGCGCAATCGTTATTTTACATCAATCGTATTAGCGAACGTTGAAATTGCTTCATTCCGACGTAAAATCGAACGAGGCGTTACTTGTTTCTTCCCCTTTTGCATTTCTTTTGTTTTAGAACTTTCAAAACGAACGTTGTACTAAGAAAAATACCCCGTTAAAGGTTACATTCTATAAAATAATGATTTTTTACTGCATGGCATTTCGTCTTTGAGAGTCATTAGAATGCCGTATTTTATGTTACTTTTGCTACAAAATTTCCAAAATTTGGAAATTTGAAAATACACCACCGTCCAAGTTGAGTTAAAATGTATCTCACCATTCATAAAAGGTAAAAGGTGACACAGTTTTTAACCCATTTAACCCCAACGAATTAAGAGTACAATCGTGATTACGCTTTTACATTAATCGTGTTCAAACAAATTGTTTCATTCCACCATCAATTCTTCTTTTCTTTCGTTTTTCAATTTTTAAAATAAACCTGAGAGAAACTGAGAAAAATAACCCTGTTAAAAGTTTCTTTCGATAAAGCGATGGCTATTGTTTACTACAGGGCGTTCCGTTGGCCGATAATACGATCGCTATTATCGAAAATTATTACGCAGTCTACTTTTTCCCCTAATTGCAAGTAAAATGTATGTTGTATAATAAAACCAAGAGATAATCACTATTGATTGCAACTTAATTACGTTTTTACATCGATGAAATTGTTTCATTCCACTGGAAATTCGAACGTGACGACAGTCGTTTCTTTTCTTTCGTTTTTCAACCTATAAAACGAACGTTATAGAAACTGTGAAAAATCACCTTGTTAAAAGTTACAACTGATCTTCTCCTTTTTCTTTTCTTTCGTTTTTTAACCTCTAAAACGAACTTTATCGAAAACTGTGAAAAGTACCCTTGTTAAAAGTTACGATTAATCTTCTTTTTTCTTTCGTTTTTTAACCTATAAAACGAACGTTATAGAAATTGCGAAAAATAGCCTTGTTAAAAGTTACGATTTATCTTCTCCTTTTTCTTTTCTTTCGTTTTTTAACCTCTAAAGCGAACGTTATAGAAATGGCGAAAAATAGCCTTGTTAAAAGTTAGGACTAGTTAGATACTGTTAAAAGTTTCGTTCGATAAAGCAACAAATATTGTTTGCTAAATGGTGTTGGATTGAGAGATTATACGATTGCAATTATCGAGTATTAATATGCAGTCTACTTTTTCCCCGAATACGCGAGAAAAATGTATGTTGTATAATGAGTACATCCTGAGAGAATTGCAGTTGATTGCAACTGACATTTGCAGGCATTTGGCACAGGATACGTGGATACTATTTTCATCGTAGCCTTGCGACATCGTTTCTCGGCTTTGTGTTCTCGATTATGTATACATAATCCAACGAATTTTCGGCGAGTAGTATTGTGAAAAGGTGCGTGGCAATTTTTCGTACGGATGGATAAAACAGGGGTTCTCAAAGTTTTTCAGTTATCAAGTAACGGTCTCTTTAACTGTGGAAGCACCAAGGTTGTCAAAATGACTGGTCTTTCATTTGTTATAAGTGTTCTTTTTGTTTATAAAGGATACATAGAATAGATATTTTACGTTCATCTTAAAAACAGGAATTTTCAAATTTATAGTACATTTACTATGGTAATCAATGCGATTGGTCTCTCATTTTTGATAATTGTTCTCCAAGTTTACTGAAGATTCATAGCATAGATATTTGACCTTCATCTTATAAAACAGGAATTTTCGAATTTGCAGTAGAGTTATCAAAATCGATAAAATTACTAGTCCCTCATTTTTGGTAATTGTGCTCCAATTTTATAGAGCATTCATAGAATAGATATTTGACCTTCATCTTATAAAAAAGAAATTTTCGAATTCACAGTAGATTTATCAAAATCGACAAAATTACTAGTCCCTCATTTTCGATAATTATTCTTTATTAATTTCAGCTTTACAGCCAAGAAATAGACTTGGTTTGATACATTATTTTCGATAATTGTTTTCCAAGTTTACAGAAGATTCATAGCATCGATTTTTGACCTTCGTCTTAGAAAACAGGAATTTTCAAATTCACAGTAGATTTATCAAAATGTCTAAAATGACTGGTCCCTCATTTTCGGTAAATGTGCTCCAGTTTTACAGAAGATTCATAGCAGAGATATTTGACCTTCATCTTATAAACAGGAATTTTGGAATTCACAGTAGATTTATTAAAATCGACAAAATTACTAGTCCCTTATTTTTGGAAAATGTGCTCCAGTTTTATAGAGGATTCATAGAATAGATATTTGACCTTCATCTTGTAAAACAGGAATTTTCGAATTCACAGTAGATTTTTATCAAAATGGCCAAAATTACTAGTCCCTCATTTTTGGTAATTGTGCTCCAGTTTTATATAGGATTCATAGAATAGATATTTAACACTAGATTTACTAGCGTGATGTCTACTATATTTAAATATGTTAAATATGTACCTCAAAACAAGGAAAATTAAGATGCGGAAGAGATGATAGATTCGGTAATTTATGTTTTATACGATGGACGAAGAATATTTATTCTACGGCTCTCTCATAAACCCGTAGAATTTTTGGAAAAAATTGTGCACCAGTCATTTTGACTGGTTTGGTAAATCTAGTGTTAACCTTCACCTTATAAAACAGGAATTTTGGAATTCACAGTAGATTTATCAAAATCGACAACATGACTAGTCCCTCATTTTCGATAATTGTTCTCCAAGTTTACAGAAGATTCATAGCATAGATGTTTGACCTTCATCTTAGAAAACAGGAATTTTCGAATTTACAGTAGATTTATTAAAATCGGCAAAATTACTAGTCCCTCATTTTTGGTAAATATTCTCCAGTAGTATAGAGGATTCATAGGTTAGATATTTAACCTTCACCTTCTAAAACAGAAATTTTCGAGGTAATTAAGGATCGCTCACAACTTTTCTTGTGTTTTCCGTACCATCTGTTACGAATCAATCATGAGATAATTCGTGTTTTTTTACACGCTACCTTTAGGTAGTATCTACTTTGATATATAGTATCTAATTTGTCTATTTAAGTGTTTACATCAGTAGTCAATGTATTGAATTCGATTGCCTTTATATTTTTCTCGCACAATTCCGAGGAACAAACAGCTTAGTCTCACAAGGGAAAATATTGAAGTGCAAAATGAAGTATGATATAGTTCTCGTGAAAATATTTGACATATTTTTTTTTGTCGCCAACAGTCCACATAAAGGGGGTGAAAACCGCCCTTAAAGTTGGAATATCTTGAAAACTATCACAGATACGACAATTTCGAACAGTGTGAATTCGATAGCGTAAACATTTTTGTAGAAAATCAACCGGCGCTATTGAATTCAATGAAATTTCATGTGACTTTTCAATTATACTGTTTACGAATTTTCTAACACCTTCAGTATTCAAATACTGGCATTCAAAAGATAAAATCCTGCTGAATATGTATCTATTTGTATCGTTAATGATTCTGCTTTACGGAGATAGGATTTTAGTAGGAAATAGAAATAGTAAAACAAGCGAAATATCAAAATATTCAAAATGTTAAATATAAGAGATTTAGCAGTCGTAGGTCGAGTGTTAATATCTTTTAGTGTTAAATTTATTTAAAATTGTTTTAAAGCCTTGGACACAAAATGTTATTTTTTTTTACACGTGAAACTTGAAATGCATCATAATTTCTAAATTAGTGCTTGATCCTTTTTAAAATTAACCCTTTAAGGACGACGGGCGGATATATGCGCCCTGAGAAAAAAATTGGATATAGCTTGTCGGTGCATATATAAACGGTTAAAGTTGAAAAATTAAAATATAATCGTTGAAATATTATTTTACAAAGAATAAATTTCAACTTGTATACATTAACAGACTGTCTTTCCAATGAAAAAGTGTTTTTTCATCGCTAAATAATGGATTGTTTCTTGATATTCAAAAATGCCTCCGTCTGCAAAGGATTAAGGGCGCAATTAAAAAAAATATTCCTCGCAGAAGTAACTTCATCATTGAAGAGCAAAAATAAACGGTATCGTTTTGCGAGAGTATTGCGCGTAATTACCGATAACTTTCAATATTTATGAAAAATATAAAATTACTTACTAATGTAACGTAAGACTTGCGTAAATTTATTTAAATAAAAAAAATCGACTTGCTGGAAATCGACGAGACAAACGACATTGGCTGCTCGGAATTCAAATTTAATTGGATGTACACATGAATATGCGAATGAATACAGCAATTTATATTTTTCTTTCAAAGTATTCTGTTTTTGACTTCTTCGCGGATATTTTAAACGACCATCGATTGAATGACCCTAAACGATCACGGATCTCGGTTTGAGAATCACTGGGGTAAAGGATTTCAAGGAATTCGATGATTTCATGGGTTTAATTTATATTTAAGTACTTTCTGCCATGTAGTAGTAATTACGATGATTTCTAATTTTCTCTCCGATTAGAATGCCTACGTTATCTCGGCATCACTACCAATAAACGCGGAAACGGAATGAGAAATGCTAGAATTCGCTGACTGTCTGCTTACGTAATCCCACGTGTTCTAGGGGGCTGTCAAGGTCTCGTAGTGTGAAATATTTTTCGATACTGCAATTATAAGATAGTGATTTGATATCGTATTTGTTTTATTCCATACACAAAAGGATTAAGTTTTCGATTTTGTCAGTTTGCGGAGTATGCGATATAGTTGAGAGCTGCTCGGAATTCAAATGCGAAGGAATTTTAATGTCCACTTGGATAATTTATTTTTATCGTATTGTATAGTACATTTTAATATCCAGGTAGCTAATTAGGTTAGTAAATTCGAGTAGTTTACATTGAATTTTGGTTTGGATTTAATATTTAATTAGATGGAATTATAATTTATTCGAAATTGTATGTTCGCATTTGGAAAACTGGTTGTTTTAAGAAATTTTGAAATTGTTAATACCAAAAATATATTTTTCAGAATGTAGTATGGTACATTTAATATTTAGTTAGTTAATTAAGTTAATACGTTGGAGTAATTTACATTTCATTTTGATGCAGTGTACATTTAATATCCAGTTTGTTAATTTGGTTAGTAAATTTGAGTAGTTTACATTGAATTTTGGTTTGGATTTAATATTTAATTAGATAGAATTATAATTTATTCGAAATTGTATGTTCGCATTTGGGAAGCAGGTTATTTTAAGGAATTTTGAAATTGTTAATACCAGAAATATATCTTTCAGAACGTATTATCGTACATTTAATATTTAGTTAGTTAATTAAGTTAATACGTTGGAGTAATTTACATTTCATTTTGGTGCAGTGTACATTTAATATTCAATTAGGTCAAATTACAATTTATTGGAAGCTCGTATTTGAGAGGCAGATTATTTTAAGGAATTTTGAAACCGTTAATAGCGAAAATAAATGTTTTATAGTATAGCATAATATATTTATTTTATAATAGTAATTAGAGTAGTTTACATGTAATTTTAGTGTAGTTTACAATCAACATGTAATGAGTTGAAGGTATGGAAGAGATTATTAATTGATTTTAAGATTTTTCACATTAAAAAAAAGGGGTTAGTCACTATAGGCTGACCTTTTAATTGTTAACTCCTGGAATATATTCACTCGAGAGTCTCTGTGAACTTTCCTTCAGTTTCCGTATCTTTCAACTTTAATTGCTATGATCATTACGGCTAAGACTCATAACTTTAAATAGATTTTAAATTATCGGAATTTTCTTACATTTCATAGAAACTTATGACCCTTTCGACTAATTGTTCGAGCTACTTGAGTCTTAAATCAGTAATTGATAATCAGGATATTCCTGACGTTCTCGAAATCCAAAAGGGGGAAATATATTATTTAGAAGACTATAAGAATTATAGATTTTATGACCTTTCCATTTGGATATAAAGAGAGTTGCTTTTTGAGACAAAGCATTTTATTGTCCCTTTCAGCGGTTCGCAAGCTGAGTTCGCGACCTTCTAAGTGACCCAAAAGGACCTTTAGGGGACTTATGTTGCATTTTTGCCCTCATTCAGGCAAAATAAATGCATCTATTACAAAAAATCCCATTTGAGCCGTTCTTAGGCCAAGCCAATTAACTCTTTTAGAATTTTTCTTAATTTGAGTATCAACGCATTTGATCCACCTGTTCCTTTATATTTATAACACATTTTCCTAATAATGACGATTCAACTCATTAAGGCCCAAAGTTGCGTTTCACTTCTAATTTTTTTCTCGGGGAATCGGATTAATTTAATTTATATTTTAATCTATGTTTGTAATATAAAACTAATTTCAACGTCTCCTGACCTACTAATATTTTCAATTCAATAGTTTTTGGAAAAATTAAAAATTTTCTTTTCCATTTAGCGCGTCACGTGTGCCACACGTCATTGCAAGGGAAGCAATTAAAGGGAATTTTAAAAACGAGTTAATAATACTTCAATACATTTCTCCACTTTGATTTTTATGAAATCAAACAATTTGGCAAGCCAATGGCTCATTTAACGACTGAGATTTTCTATTTCTTGAATTAATAATGGTTTGTCTAATAATGTTTCAGTAACAGTAACCCGTATGTTAATTGCAGATTATTTTAAAGAACAATCTGAAAAATTCTAAAGACTGTTGCGAGAGAAATTCTAACAATATGGAAGAACCACTGATTTAAGTTATTTTAAGAAATATTGAGACCTTTGGCGGAAAAATGATGAAAATATCCTTTGTGAAAAAATGTTTTGCTAGCAGTAACACGTTAATTACAGTTAATTTTAAAGGCAACGTGAAAAATTCGAAAAACTGTTCCGAGAGAAATTCTAACAATACTTTTAACTCGTTTTTAAAATTCCCTCCAAAATATGAAACAAATGTGGTGCAATGGCATTGAAGTTAATCAGATTTATTTCTAAAAGGAATTATTTACTACTCGATATTTATGGATTAATTGTATTAATCTTCATTATTAGAGAAATGTGTTATAAATATAAAAAATTAGATTTCGATCAAGTACTTTGATATCGAAATTTGGTAGGACCATTGATCGACGACGTTATTTTGAGGGATCTTGCAATCTTTTTCGAAAAAAAGATAGAAACATTTCCCTTTTGTTGAAAAGACGGAGGAAAATGATCGATTTTCTAATCTTCTGCTTTGGATACGAAAGAGTTAGCTCAAACGAATCAGTCATTTCGATCGTGTCAATTATAATTGCCAGGTTGCGTCTATTTATTTCCAAGCCTGCATTTATGCACACGCTTCTTTCAGCAAGAATTATGTAATTTCTCATCTCCTAGATAACTACTCGATGGCTGGTAATTCAATTAATATTTAATAGTCATACGTAGGATTTCGTGCAGACGAATGTATCAGTGACCTTTTCGAAACTCTTTTTTTTCCTTTTATGAGCTTGTTGAAAATTATGCAAGAGCACGACATAGATACGTGGCAATTTTATCTGCATTTGAAGAATCTTATTATGCGGACTGATAACGGTACAATGCACTAAACGATTACACATGTTTTTTTCTCGACTTATCTTCGTACGGCAAAACCAAGTTTTACGTCGTAAAATTTTTGAGCGTTTCAGTATATTTTCAGAGGCCACGATGAGTTGCAGAAAACTAGAATTTTTCTGTTAAAGTGGAATTGGAAAATTTCCTTTGATCTTGAATTGAAATTGTAAAGGACTTTTTCTGAGGCTATGCTAAAATTGAAAATTGAATTAATTTGTCTGTGTATGTTATAACAAACAAATTACTTAATTCTGTGCATGTTTTGCTACTTAATCCATCTTTCTTCAAAGTTCTTATTTAATATATTTAACCCTTTAACGTGTAAGCTCGAGTTAATTCGAGCGCGCTAAACAGACCAAATTGTGCACACTCGAGATAATTCGAGCGGCGTTGTATTCAAAATTAACACTTTACCGACCGATATTTTTTTAACATCTTACCTCTTCTGGCCGATTGCTTGACCACACATTCTTGCTTGATACAGATATCTATTCGAAAATTACAAATTCTCGTTACTGAGTCCTTAACACAGATAACCGCAATGCTAAACGATTATTTATTGGAGTGGCAACCAATTAATAAGTTAAAAGTTCAAAGGCCTTGGGTCCGAAGAGCCTATTAATAGATAAAGTGTTAAAATAAAAATTTTGATTAATTTTGCATTTTTTTATTTTTTGCCAAGACAATGTTCTAGTGTTCTTTTACATTAAAAAAAATGATTTTTTTGGCCGTTTTTTTAAAAAAATCTGTGCGTTAAGGGGTTAAATATATCTCACTTAACTGTCATGAATCTACTATTAAACTAAAATTCAAAAACTCGGTGATTTTCTCCCAGTCTTAGTAAATTTGATGAAATTAAAAATATTTCAAGACAAGCCTTAAATTCAAAAAATTAACATGACTTTAACACTAAGCCTACCAAGGCGGTCATATGACCGCTTCGCAATTTTTTCAAAAAACTACCTAAATTGATAGGGGAACCGTGAAGTAAGAATTCTACTTCTACCATATAAAGCCTAAATGAGTTAATTAACTAATCCTTTCACTTCTTGATTTATCTTTTTTTCGAAGTGCTAAATAAATAAATTTAAATTTTAGTAGATATAACGTCGGTAGTTTTAGTGTTAAGAAGCCAATGTGGGAAGAGAGTTAAAAATTGTATATTTTTTTCTCGACCGGTCAACATCGGAATGCCATGTGACACAGTGCATCGTGATTTAAAATTGGCAGGTCACGTGCAGACATATATGGCCGAAGATTAATGTGCTTGGATGCTCATTGTTTGGCAGCCCTGCCAATACCGTTGTTTTTTAAATGAGAATCCTCTCGAAGAAGCCAACGTCCTGATACCTAAATTGATCGTTGAAGAAATATATGTCAACATGTTGATAAATTCTTCGCTATTAATCGATATCGTTTACTTATCTATCCTATACTAAATGAAGAAAAAATATCTTAACACTTTGCACGCCTAATTGAAATTTTTCAATATTTGACAATGTTGCTATTGTCGACTTTTGCACATAATTTGCATCCGAAATTGTATGCGAAAATAGAGGGAAACAAAAATAAACATTGAAAATTGTATTTTAAAATGTTTCTTTATCGGTACACCTAATTAAGACAATGAGAAATGTTTAAGTCTTTGTAAACTTAAGATTCTCTAGCCTCTAGTAGAAAATAGGCGGCCCTCGGCTTTCACAAGTAATTGCTGCCTGAAATTGTGTGAAAATATTAAATATTCGAAAACAGAGAGATACAGAAGAAACATTGAAAATTTATATTATAAAATGTATATTTATCAGTTTACTTAATTAAATTGATAAGAAGTTTTTAACACTTTCATGCGGTTTCTTTGTAAACTTGAAATTCTGTAACCTCTAGTAGGCAATACTAGGCGCGATGTGTATATAACAATAATTTCTTGTAGTTTAACCCTTTCGTTCTTAGCGATTTGGCGGTAAGACTGCATTTTAAAGAATTTGTTACGTTATTACCAGTGGCGATTTCTGAAAAAACAGAGTTTCTTAACCCTTTGCAGTCCTATGTCGTACAGTTATAGATTTTCACTTGATTTTATTTTCTAACAATTTAATATCGACTTTCCAATTTCACAATAATTTTGCAATGTCACCTAAATATCCGCCAACACCTATAGTCATCGATATCATTTTAAAAAATGAATAATTAATTATAGAAAATATTGTAAAATTAACTTTATTTAGTCTATTTCATTATAAAATCTAATTTTATTTAGATTTTTATTAAACAATTTTTTAGCGGTACCCAGCCCTTTCTGTAGTTTGCAATGTTTTATTTACATTTTCGTATTTGCAGTTAAATAAAAATAATTGCATTTTTACTAATTATTATTTAGTAATGTTAATAACTAGTTAAGTAACAACAAATACAAATAGTCTTGACCATGTTGGATTTTTATTAACACTAAATCTATCTACGAATAATTCAATATATTTAAAATCAAATTAACGAAGGGGCCAAAAAACTTGATTTATTGAATCATTCACAGTCTCCAAAATAGACGTAGAAAATTAAAAAAGCAACTGAAAGGAATTGAAAAAGAATTTTGATCACCTCAGCAGATGTAGTGTTAAAGGGGTTAAGGAACTTGTGACAGATCTTATTTAAAATTGTGTTTTATAAAGGACGAAAAGGGATTGGATGAATTTACATATATAGAATTTTAGCATTACCGAAAAATTGGAAAGAACTATTTATCACACCTAATATAATAATATTTAAGAAGCGTAGGTAATAGTTTGATAAAATACTTTTGATATTTATTTACTATACCCAATCTTTCTATTACCAATTAGTATTGTTTCCTCATTGTTATTTCCTTCTGTACACCTGTTGATACATTGCCAAGTATCGGCTGTGCGAACGGTGAATCACTAAATGGACCAGCAAAGACGACCTTTAGGTCAACAGCGCCGAAACTCGTTCTCAATAAAGAACACATCGAAAGACTGCTGATTCAGCTATCGTTTCAAATATCTGAGTAGACAAACTCGCTTTCCTGTGAGAAGTATCAGTTTATTAACCAGTTAACTACTAAATATCGTTTTAAAAGTCGACCACAAGAGAAATGCTCTAATTATACCGTATTTTTCGGTACATAACGCGCGTGTTATCTACACAAAAAAGTTACAATTTGATAAAATAAGCTTTATACATTAGAAAGCGACATGAAAGATGTCAAATTCAATAATAAAACTATGTTAGGATTTTAACTAAAAGAAAAAAGAATGCCGCAAAGATAGAAAAGCGCGTGATACAGTAGAATCCGTCTAATGTTGCTCCCTTTAATGTTGACAGGATACTCCCGTTACTGTTACTTGTATTTTCCCCCACTTGGATTTTTTATTACCCAATAGAATTTTAGTTTCGTGGCGCGTTATTTAAATCGATGATTTTTACATGAATCCTTCACTCAATTTTCAATTCTGCGCATGCTTATGCGCATAGGGGAAAATAAGTCATGAAAAGTGGGGGTAGAGGGGAGTGTCAACATTAGCGAATGATCCTGGCCCTAGTTGTCAACATTAGAGGGATTCTACTGTACCGTAGAATCCCATTAATGTTGACAAAATACTCCCGTTACTGTTACTTGTATTTTCCCCCACTTGGACTTTTTATTACCCAATAGAATTTTAGTTTCGTGGCGCGTTATTTAAATCGATGACGTTTACATGAATCCTTCACTCAATTTTCAATTCTGCGCATGCTTATGCGCATAGGGGAAAATAAGTCATGAAATGTGGGGATAGAAGAGAGTGTCAATATTAGCGAATGATCCTGGCTCGAGTTGTCAACATTAGAGGGATTCTACTGTATATGGTGAAGACAGTCAATGCGAGCGACACTCTCTCCCCGTAACCGAACCAAGAGACTTCTTAATTTTATCGAACGGTATCTTCACGACTATGGCAAGTAAACGACCTACGAGTCATGTCGTCATTAACGTTCCAACCACGAACACAAACGAGTCATCTCGTAATTGGCAGTCAACATGTTAATATTAAAACTATCGACGTCATATCTACTAAAATTTAAATATACTGAATAATTATTTTCGAAAATGGCAAATCAAGGGGCAGGAAAGATGATAAATTAACTCTTGTTAGATGGAAAATCTAATAATTCATTTTATTCAAGTATAATCGTATACAAGTTAGAGAATACGTCAAAGTCGTATAAAATGGTACAAAGTCAAGTATGAGCTTGGCATTCTTCTTATAGCCTACCGACCCACATATGAGACATGATGTATAGATTAAATTCAAGTTTATCTAAGGTAGTCTATTTTGAAAGTTTCTTTTCTCTCATGGCGGTAATCAAAGTGTCAATATCAATTTATCCTTTGTCACGCATAGCGTGAGGTTTCTATTTGCTATTTAGCAGTGATTCAAAGTTAATTGATAACTAGGAAGAGATAATCACCTTATCTCCCCTTGAAGTTTTCCATTCTGAGGGAAATGAATGTATGAAGTACGCAACGCATTACGTAATTGCTTCATTGATGAGTCATGGAGTGAGTTTAACGGAAACGTGCCGATGTTCTTTGCAGATCTTTTCGAGAAGATTGACCGGGTACGTGACAGCATACAATGGCATCGCTGAAGTTGCTGGTGGCAGGAGCGAGTGCCGTGGGCGCCAGTGCACTTACTACATACTTATTTATGCCCGAGAATACCGTAAGTACGTTATTATTGTGTCAGAAGTATTAAGTGTAGAAATGAATTCTTCCTGATTGTTTTATCATATGTAAGCTTTACAGAAGAAATGATATCACACTGCGATCGTTGAAGTATTCGCCATTGTCAATGGATTTCCGCCATCTTTTTGGCAACTTGTGGATCCTGTTGGATACCGACCTAATTCTTTACGTTGATATAGCTAAATATTGCTCAATCAAGAAATTTGTTATTTGTAAATTTTGGTGCACGTGGAAACACCAAGACTATGGTATAATAATTGGCGATTTAGAACAATTCTCTTACAGGGAATTTTATAGTTTGTATTACCGTAGCTTTAGGAAAATTCTACTTTTGTTATTATTTTCTATGATAATTTCGCCTAGAAACTAATATTTTAGAGAAAATATCCCATAGATAGGTTTATTTTAAGACCGCTAGTTGGAAATCTCAGCCTGTAAATCTTTACCTACCTTTGAGCTGTAACTCTTATCATTGAGTTTCTGAAAAATATGATTTTTCTTTCTTTCTTTTTTGCATTATGCGCAGTAATAATTTACGATAGGAGTTATCAATTTAGATAAACCTGGTAAAGGTGATTTCAATGTAGCCTTTCAATTCGAATTCTCTAATTGAAATCCCAATTATTTGACACCATAGTCACCATATTAGCGGAAAATAATAGTCCGACAATGTACACTATGAAAATATGATTTCAAATGTACTGTACACTTCGTAGGATGATTTGTACTTTCATAACGCATGTAATTTCTTTTTATTACACTTTGTACTTTAACGTATTCATATCGGGGGAAAAAAGAGCATAAAGCTCACGAGTAATAATGATTCGTCAAAATATGTAATTGATGATTTTACATTTCACACGCAATCGTTAATTGCGAGACAGCAGTCTCTTTCTCCCTTTTTTACTCGCTCTATCCATTTCTTCCTCCTCTCATTTTCTGGCTCTATCGGATATGGTTTATCCATTTCTCAATAATTTACACACACACAAAATATACTTACTCACTGTATAAATTTTACACAGATGGGCGTACGCTCTATCCATCCTTTCTCACAGTTTTTTCATCCACATTTTTTATTTCTCTCTCCCTCTCTCCTCCACTAAACTCTCTCCCTCATCTCTGTTTTTTTATCCATTTATCTATCTGTGCGTGTATCTATATCTTTGTGTGTATACATAACTGTATCAGACAAGCAGCCAAAACACGACAGGGTCTCGTGATCAGGCGGTAGTCGCGTGGTTACTGAAATTCCACGAGGAAGAATCGTGCCAGGCCAGAACGAGTTGCCGTGCAGGCTCGACTATTTCGAACGCGATGCAATTGTCAAGAATTTACTACGCTAGTATGAATACCTGACTTATGTCAAACTAAACATCCGTGACGAATTAATTATATAGTTGTTACATCTATATACTTTTCCTTATATTTATTTATTATGGATCTTAACACTTTACCGACCGGTAGTCGATTAATCGACTTTTCGGGCCCAACACTTTTGGGCTTTTAACTTATTAATTGGTCGCTACGGAAATTAATAAATTGTTATTTTTCATTGCGGTTAACTGTGTCAAGGACTCACAATCAGTGAAGAAATTTTGCATTTTTCGAAGAGATATCAGTATCAGGGAAATATTTGCGTGCAAGTGACCGATCAGAAGTGGGTAGGATGTTAAAAACTAGGAAATTAAAATTCTGGACTGCCAAGAAAGTGAAAATTACTGGTCCCTAATAAAAAAACAAGAAGAAATGAGTCTTCTCGCATGCTGTGACGATTTCATCATTTCTCATAATTCAATGAATTAATATCTTCTTCTATAAATCCGAACTTTCCATTCTAATAATAACAATACACGTTGATATTATTTTTCTTAGTAACTTTTTACAATTGGAATTTTTGAAAAATCACAATGTCTTTTAGGCATCTTTGACAACTTCTCTTCTATTAAGTATTCTAATAATTGTGATAAATAGACTGCGGATTTTTATGCATTTATGACAAATTTAATACGGCTAAAATATACAAAAAGAACATAATATAAAAATATATCTAAAATATCCAAAGTATGATATTTGTTGTAATATTTATTAAGTGCAATAAATCCCTAGATAGGTTTTCCTGTCTCGCCTGCATTTGTGAAACTCGAAATTTGCATAAACATCCGCAGTCTAGTGATAAATATTCGGATTAATAAATCTCCTATGAATATCAGGCAAAATGGTACAATATTTTAACACTAGACTGCCAAGCAAGTGAAAATTACTAGGCCCCAATAAAAAAACAACAACAAATGAGTCTTCTCGCATGCTATGTCGCTTTTATCATTCCTCATTATTCAATAAATTAATATCCGAACTTTCCTTTCTAACAATAAGAAATAACAATACACGTTGATATTATTTTTCTTAGTAACTTTTTACAATTGGAATTTTTGAAAAATCACAATGTCTTTTAGGCATCTTTGACAACTTCTCTTCTATTAAGTATTCTAATAATTGTGATAAATAGACTGCGGATTTTTATGCATTTATGACAAATTTAATACGGCTAAAATATACAAAAAGAACATAATATAAAAATATATCTAAAATATCCAAAGTATGATATTTGTTGTAATATTTATTAAGTGCAATAAATCCCTAGATAGGTTTTCCTGTCTCGCCTGCATTTGTGAAACTCGAAATTTGCATAAACATCCGCAGTCTAGTGATAAATATTCGGATTAATAAATCTCCTATGAATATCAGGCAAAATGGTACAATATTTTAACACTAGACTGCCAAGCAAGTGAAAATTACTAGGCCCCAATAAAAAAACAACAACAAATGAGTCTTCTCGCATGCTATGTCGCTTTTATCATTCCTCATTATTCAATAAATTAATATCCGAACTTTCCTTTCTAACAATAAGAAATAACAATACACGTTGATATTATTTTTCTTAGTTACTTTTTACAATTGGAATTTTTGAAAAATCACAATCTCCTTTGAGTAACTTCTACAACTTTGTTTCCATTAAGTATTCCAATAAATTTGATCAATATTAGCATCAATAAATCCTCCATGAATATCGTGCAAAATGGTACAATATTTTAACACTAGACTGCCAAGCAAGTGAAAATTACTAGTCCCAAAAAGAAAATGAGTCTTCTTTGGCGTGCTACGACGAGATCAGCTGGTCTTATTGTTGATTCATCGTAGTTTATTACTCAAGGTCAGTTCTGGGTGTTGTAAGGTCTGGTAATTGGTTTGCGTTGGAGCGCGAACGATAAATATTGAATTGTCTTCAATCGGCGCTAATTTCAATAACACGACACCAGACCTGCGCTCTCTGTTATCTAATTCTTTTATTAGGTCTGCACGAGCTGTATCATTAAATTTATTAATACTTCCGTTCTTTCACGTCACGCGGATAATTGTTGGCTTGCATCAAATCGATTCGAGTGCTACGTGAGAGATCAGTGTAATTGGGGAGATAAGAATTGTAAATTGCAAATTGAATCAGTTTCGAACTGGAATTCTTCGATTGATAAGATCCAATTGACTTTATCGGTAGAAAGTAATTAAAGATGAGATGGTATTAATGATTGTTTTATTTTAACGACGTCGGGGAATGATAAGAATATTTACGACGCTACTTTGAATGTGGAGATAGAGTCTTGGAGTTTTACAAATTAAATTTGAAAAATTGAAAGGGAAAGAAACTCATATCTACCATAGTTAGAAGGTCCGAATTTAAGACTTTGACAGACTAAATAATAATTAAAAGAAAAATCTCCTAGAGAGGATTGACGTTACCACCAGAAATTGGAATTTTGAACCTTTAATTCCACATCCACGATAAATCCTTATTATAAACAGA
Source organism: Cerceris rybyensis (assembly GCA_910591515.1). NCBI lineage: Eukaryota > Metazoa > Arthropoda > Insecta > Hymenoptera > Crabronidae > Cerceris > Cerceris rybyensis. The sequence continues at coordinate 6,739,881 of OU342802.1, read as the reverse complement.
TTTACTATATTTAGAAATATTATATTAGAGATAGGCAAATTTCTACTTTATTATAAATATTTCACAAATGTATAGAAAGGCAATAGTCAATTTTTCACACGTGTCATATAATACACAAATTGTTTAATTGATCATTTTTCTTTTCCTAGGTTCCTCTCTCTTCAGAGAATTTATTCAATACATTTAAGTGTAGCAATTTTTTCCAAAAAATCTCAAAATTTATAGAAGATCCGTAGAGTATATACAATTACTTTTGATTCATCTCTCTGAAAATATTAAATTTGTTGTTCTTAAGACCAGATCTACAGTTCAACAACTGAAAGATGGCTAGGGATGGGCGGAACCTCTCTTTTTCAAATGCCTATTCCCGCCATTTCTTTTTTCAAATTCCCAAACCTACCCTCCTCAAGTAAACACTTCACATTGTCGATTACATTAGCAAGCTGGGTTTGGGAATTCCAAAAACGAAACAGTGGGAATAGGTTTATGAAACCGAGAGGTTCCGTCGCTATATCAACGTGGTTCAAACGACTTGCGCTGATTTTGTTGAGAATATTCCTGAAATTTCTAACGCTGTTTCTATTCCAATTTCATACGCTTATCTTGCAGATTGCAAGCGATTAAATCAATCAAGTGCTTCTTTCAGCTCTTTGCTTCTAAAGTATTTATCTGGCATTTTTATATCTATTAATCGCCAGTAAACCTAGTGTTAATCATATATATCATCTTTTAATTATCTTTTCCTACAGTACTGATTTAGTATGTTTAAATTTCATAGATTTATCGTCGGTAGTTAAACCATTTCCGTGAATTCTGAATTCAATTGGCAAAATGAAAATTGATGGGTGGCTCTTAACATATCATGCAGTTTAATATAATATTAATATTACAGAAATGAAAAAAAAAATCAATTTCATAGGTTTTACAAAACTTGAAAATTTCCTATCCAATATTGTAGAAAATGATTAAATCGATTAAATTCCTTGCCTTTTCCATTTCCCTTATACTAACGTATTCATTTGGATTTAAATATATTAAATTGATCGTCGGTAGATTTACTGTTAAATACATTAAATTTGTTTATTATAAGATACATATGAAATATCTACTGCACCGCTTCTCTATAAATTTCAGAACTGTTTATAATAAAAATAATCCATTAATTTGATTGCTTCAGTTTATCTATTCTTAAATTTCAATCCCTCTTGTTCCAAAAAAATGTCTGCAATGGTGTGTGAAAATCTGGAAAACCTCAGATGCTAAAGGCACTCATTAACAAAATAAATTCATAATTATAATCGTGTTTCAGGTATACGCGGAAAAACCAAAGCCGAGACCAGCAAAGAGACCATTGCCATCGAGGGAGGATCAAGTAAAGACTTTAAAATCGCGCGAACAATACGATGTTCTCATAATAGGAGGTGGTGCAACAGGTGCAGGATGCGCTTTAGATGCCTGTACACGAGGTATAAATTGCCCCTTTTTAATCAGTACGATGCAATTGTAAGAAGAATGACTGTGAGATTAATAAATCCTGTATAATTTCAGGCTTAAAGACAGCCCTAATCGAGGGAGACGACTTCGCATCCGGCACGTCTTCTAGGAGCACGAAATTAATCCATGGCGGTGTTCGTTATCTGCAGAAAGCCATAATGCAATTGGATGTAGAACAATATAGAATGGTAAAGGAAGCACTTCACGAACGAGCTTCGATGTTGCAAAGCGCGCCCCATTTAGCTCATCCTTTACCTATCATGTTACCTGTTTACACGTACGTAATCGAACCGCATGATTATCGTTGTATATGCAGGACAAAAATAAAAAGCAGAATAATCGAGACTTTAACTCTTTTGTTTTCAATAGATGGTGGCAAATTCCATATTACTGGTTCGGTATAAAAATGTACGACCTGGTGGCGGGCAGCAAGACGGTGAAGTCATCGTACTTTCTTAGCAAATCGAACGCACTCGAACTTTTCCCGATGTTGAAGGGTGACAAGCTTACAGGAGCTATTGTATATTACGACGGTATTTTTCATTTGTATTGAATGATCATAGCTATTGAGATTTTTAGGCTTTCGTGATCTTCGTTAACACTAGATTTATGGCTGCTGAAACTGGTATATTTAAATACATTAAATAGTTTGTAGAAAAATAGATGAAGTGGTAAGAAATACTAACAGTTAACATGTTGAACGTCATGAAAGTCACCGGTGACCAACGCTATTAAATACAATGAAATTTTATATAACCTTTAAATTGTAATATTTACGAATTTTCGAATGCATTCAGTATTTAAATATCGGCATTGAAAAAGTCAAGTCCTGCTGACTCTCCATTTATATCTGTAAGGTTTCTGCTTTTTAAAGATATGAGTTTAGTATCAGTGAAAATGCTGAAACCAGCGAAACATCGGTGGCGTTCAATGTGTTAAATTATGTACACTATACTGCTTCTGTATATATAAAAGAAATATTTTGATAAAGTAGGAACCCTTTAATTTACCGGCTGCTGTAGATCTAGCATTAACTGAACAATGATCCGAAATTTCCGGGTTTTAACTGTGTTGAAAGTTGCAAAATTTTCGACATTTGAATTGATACTGACTTGTTTTATTAATAGTCGTATTTAAGGTGCTAGTCGTTGAGTGATTGCATCCAATCATTTTTAGTTGATTAGCTGAGCGGTTAAAAAAATGAGAGATAAGTGTCTCAGATTGGGCTTACATTGTAGTCTCTATCCCGATTTTTCATTATTTCCAATGCTTCTCGGTACTTTCTAGGAAAGTAACTTGAAGTCTTGACTACAACCTTACTTTGATCGAATAGTGCTATATAACCGGTTTATTTGATGCTCTTCTACAGCTAATTCAGAAATTTCAAACTGCTGGTCCTAGTTGTGTTTATTAGCATACATTAATTACATTATACATATTTACTATAATAGGACAACAAGACGACGCCAGGATGAACTTGGCTGTTGCTCTGACGGCTTCGAGACACGGCGCCACGGTGGTGAATCACGTTAAAGTCATTAATCTCTTGAAAGGCTTGGATAAGGTATATCTAATCTCGTTTTTTAATTCAACGATTAAAGGAATTACGGTAGCACCTTATCAGAAATGTCTTTTCTTCAAAGGATGGCAATCGAGTGCTTGTAGGTGCTCACTTAAAAGACGAACTCACGGGAGACGAATGGGACGTGAAAGCTAAAGCGATAATTAACGCAACGGGACCTTTCACCGATCACATTAGAAAGATGGATGATCAGAATGTCCCCGAGATCTGCTGTCCCTCTTCAGGTGTTCATATCGTCCTCCCGGGTTACTACAGGTAGAGAATTTGAAGTTTATCGATTTGTCGAAAGAATGATAATAAAAGACAGGTAAAATTCCCTTAGCCCCGATCAAATGGGCCTCCTGGATCCGGCAACGAGTGATGGTAGGGTGATTTTCTTCTTACCGTGGCAAAAACAGACCATCGCAGGAACTACCGATCTTCCTTGCGAAGTAACGCATAATCCGAAACCAACGGAGGATGAAATTATGTTTATTCTACACGAGGTCAAGAATTACTTGAACCCGGACGTTGAAGTCCGCCGTGGAGACGTACTTTCAGCATGGAGCGGTATCAGACCTCTTGTCTCTGATCCGAACAAACCTAATACACAATCTCTCGCTAGGAATCACATAGTGCACGTTAGTCCAACGAAACTTATTACAATTGCTGGAGGAAAATGGACAACTTATCGAGCCATGGCTGAAGAAACTATCGATGCGGCTATCAAAGGTGTGGTTTAGTTTGACTATTTGCACTCTGATGTGTTTTAATAGTGTAGCACATTTTTACACATTTTCACACTTTTAGTTTTTTAAATCTTTCTGTATTAAGGCCGACTATAGTCGCTCTTCACAAAATACCACTGACATACTGTGAGCGACTATAGTCGCTTTGTATAAAACGCAGCATATTGTACAGTCCGACAACTTAAAGATGGCTAAGTGAAAGAACGCGGATCTTATTCATGAAGAGAATACACCCAATTTATCTGGATAAACAAATAAAACTACTAGAATACTACGACTGTAAGGAGCTGCTCCTTAGCCATCTCTTAATTGTTGGATATTACTGATACGATAAAGCATTTTATTTCTCTTTCGATAGACATTTGTGAAAGAATCGCATCGAGCGTGAGAACAATGTTGACAGTATCTCGTACTTCTGAGAGTAATATCTCAATTTCTAATTCTTTTAAAGTGCAAGTGACACTTGGTACCAGTTTAAGCAACGCAAAACTTCCTCCATCAGTAGAACTTCTCTAACTTTTAACAATTATTCTTCTAATTACCATCAGCCTGTGATTTGAAACCCGAGAGGCCATGTCAAACCGACGGTTTCCTCCTGGAAGGAGCGCACGGCTGGAGTCCAACGATGTACATCAGATTAGTGCAAGATTTTGGCTTGGAATGCGAAGCAGCTCAACATTTGGCCAAGAGTTACGGTGACCGTGCATTCGCCGTTGCAAAAATGGCTTCGCTTACCGGCAAGCGTTGGCCAATCATTGGTAAAAAGATTCATCCTGAATTTCCGTATATCGACGCAGAAGTGAGTCTTTAACAAACTCATTAACACGTTCCGTAAAAGACCGTTTTTTTTTTACACTTTTTTTTCAAGCTATTATGATTACGGATTTGTTTCTGACGTATTCCTAACAATTTTTACAATACTACAAATATTAATAAACGCCACAAACATCATATTCAGATATCGATATTTGATTTCACATAAAATATTTAAAACGTTTTCGCTTGAGAGTAAGAACTTCAGATGGCTTGAACGAGAAGTATATATAGGATCCACGGAACGTGTTAAATTGCCCTATTCTCGATAGAAGAAAGAACACTGACAACTTTCAGATTCGATACGGTGTTCGAGAGTACGCAAGAACAGCAATCGACATGATAGCTCGACGGTTGAGATTGGCGTTTCTAAATGTCCAAGCATCTCAAGAGGCTCTTCCAGGTATTATAGATATCATGGCAGAGGAATTGCACTGGTCAGAGGACGAGAAGAAAAGGCAGCACAAGGAGGCTAGCGACTTCCTTGCAAACGAAATGGGTCAAATGGTAAATCGTGCTTCCCGCGACAAGATTCCCATTAATCTCACGAAAGAGGAGATTCAACTATACATCAAACGTTTTGGAATTATCGACAAGGACAACAAAGGATACGTCTCCATTAATGACATTAGGCGAGGACTTAAGGTACAGGGGACATGATTAATTCTATGCATAATTTGATTTTCCTTTATCAAGCAATATTTAACCATCGGTAATCTAGGTACTTGACATAAGATTGACCGAAGATGAGATGCACACGTTGCTCAATGAAATTGATCTCACTTACAATGGGCAAATGGAACTACAAGATTACTTGCAGGTAAATGAGTTAACATATATTTAATTAGTTCGTTTTTTTTTGCTCTTCGCAGCTCTTCGGCGACAAGGACGTACCTGGTGAAGAGCTTCACGAAATTCTTCGTGAAATCGACACTAATATGAACGGTCAAGTCGAGTTGGATGAGTACCTTCAGGTCTGTGAAAGTTCGCATACACACGGATTGCTGAATAGTTTTTCCGCTTTGAAATTTGTCTCTGTTGCATCGTCATGCGTAATACACAGACTTCTCTAATTCCTTAACACATTGTATGCGAGTCATTGAATATTTTGAATCAAAACCCAGTGAGTTTTGTGAGCGTGGTGTTAAAACTTTTCCAAATCGATGACAGATAGAAAGATAATATCAAACCGCGGGAATTACATTTTAGACTAATATTTATAAATTAAATTCTGATAAATATTCACATCTTTTATTTAAAAGAGCCACATTATTTTCCGGCACCCCCAAAATTTTGTGATGCTCAAAACGATGAAATAATATTGTTTCAAAGTATAATATTCTTGGAAATGGCTCTTTTTATAATCTAATGTGAACGTCATAGAATTTAGTATTTACTACATGTCTTGCAACTTTTTACTGTGCAAAGAAACAATTTTTGTTGTACAGCGCGTTTAAGTGTCTCCCGCTCTTTAGCAACAGTATGCAAAAAACGCGTTTACCCTGTCCCGCAAACAATGTGTTAATTTCTTCACGAAGATAGAATTTCCACACCTAATACGTAGTAACTATGAAAGACCTGTTGGATATGACTATCTCAAATTGTAACAATCTTCTTAACATCTCTAAGTTTGCACGTATTAATTTCCTTATTTGCAGACTGTGACTGTATTAGGGGACGTTTATCCAGTATCTCTTATCGTGCCTTGTTTTGTTTGTTGTAGCATTAACCCTTTGAGCGTCAAATCCTCTGTACATTCGCGAAAAGTGCTAAGTAGCAATTAATATTCTATTAAGATTATTATCTTAATAAGACACTAATTTTTTATAAACATTTCTCTAATTTATGGAAAAACAGCGAATTAGATAACTGATCATCTTTACTGCTTGATCTCTCTTTCCTCGCTGCACACATTTAATATATTTATAAAAATTATCAAATTTTATTTAAGTTTAACAAATTTAACATCCGTAGATCAACTGTTAAAAATAGCACTTTTCGCACATGCATGAAAACATTTACTGATCCTCAAAGCGTTAATTGAGTGAGCGGCGATATCTTTTTAATTCTCTTACTTTTTATTATTCCGCTTCTGTACATTTGCAAGGCATACTGTCATGCTGCTCCTACACCAACCTGAATTCAAACTTATCCACAATATTGTCAATAGTTCATATCTTCCGTTCAATTTTCATCATGAACGTTTTCTTCATTTTACAAATATAGATGATGTCAGCGATCAAATCCGGACACGTGGCGTATTCGCGTTTTGCAAGAATGGCAGAGATGCAGGAAGCGCAACACGAACAAGAAGTTCTCAAGAAGCAAATCAGCGTGGAGAGATCAGGTGGTGGACTTTAAGGAACATCGTCGAAGCATCGTACGATCTACGAATTCGTCTGTTTTTCGTTAGCAAACAATTCGAACGTTGCGAAAGACCGTTTTTCATAGGATCCTCATCCGCATTGAACCTTGCACGTAGCAGCCCATTTTAGTACAAATGATCCATGAACACTGCGAATATGTTTCGTGTTTTATACGGCGACCACTTTGTTGAAGTCGGCTCGATGGTTAGAGGACAATGAAATATGATATAGATAGTATTCCTTATAGTTAAATCGCGCAAATTAATCATGAATTAAGACTTTGAGTGCTAATTATTGTGACGAGATCGGCTGAGAATGGAACATGCTTTTATGCGAATGTTGCTCATCGATGGTAGAGGCACACCATCTTCAATCGTAATTGTTCGGTTGACTTTCAACCCCTTGCCTTATGATCTGAATTATTGCGTCTGCAATAATTCAGGCCGTAATTATTAAAATAAATGTTGAATATTAATATTGTAGAAATTATTTTATCGTGTCGCATCTCATTGATATATTCACTTTTATAGATTTTACAAAACTTGCAAATTTCTTATTCCATTTATCTCGTCACGAGTGTCACTCGTTATTGTGCGGACGGAGTTAAAAAATAAAAAAGATGATCTATTCAGTGATTTATGTTTGCTTGAGATGGACGCAGAATATTTATTCTACGGCGATCCTGTAAACTTGAAGAATTTAAAAAAAAATTTGGCACCAGTCATTTTGACTTGCTTGGTTGTTCCAGTATTAGTTGTCACTCATTGATAATTGTGATTATCAGTGTCTGAGAATTATGAAAAATTGGTAAACACATGTGTGTGTCGAAAATCCATGCCGATAACTTTTATCGTACATGCATATGTGTTCACAGCACTCAAAGTATTAATAAAGTCAGGAATCGATGATGTAAAAGACAAAGAGACACGGGACTTAAAACTTCATTTCTATATACATATATTCTGTACAGCATTTGAGTTTGGAAAAAGAAAAGATAGTTATCGCATTCTGTCTGTACATATTACAACTTTCTGCTCAATTTTATGATAGGGCATGAAAAAGAAGCGCATCGGTCAGCTTTATATATATCATCGATCAACGATTAAAACATCATGCGAATTAATCACATATTTGTTTGTTTTTACATTGTAAAATTCTATACATATATATATAAATAATAACGACTGTAAATCATATCACAAAGCCGACGTTACCGAAGCGGAACGAAGTGCAATTCGACGAAAGTCTTATCTCGAGTTTCTAGGTGGAATTTTAACTTCGATGCATAACAATATTAATATCTTTGTAACGACTAAATCAAATACTGTGAATAATTATATCTAGATACGATTATATGTATGTGATAGCCGTGCGTCGTTGAGTATACTGTAAAAAAAGAAAATTCCGTCTTTATGTACTGTCCGGCGTGTTTATTTATTGTTAACATTAATTCGTAATGTACATTAGAACCAATGCAGAATGTCGACTATTTAAAGTAATTATTTTATTTATTGCCAATGTCAGGAAGCCATGGCATGTTATTTATGTTGAAAATTAATTTATTTCACTATCATTGTCACTAATAAAAATTGTGGCACAGACGCATCATCGTCGTGTATTTACTGTTTCGTTTGTTTCAGGATAAATCCTCGAGTATACTGCATCATTTCCCTTCTCTTTTCCGATTCCAGAAATGTGCTTTACCCTTTGAAAGTGAAATTAGAACGAGACTCTTGTACCTAAATAACTTCCTAATTATGGACGCATTCCTACTCATACGATCAATACTTCTCCCACATGCGTTACCTGACATATCTACTTAGGCGCAGGTAAGCTCGTGAACCCTCATACTGCGGAAACAATCGCAAACTCTGTTTCCGTGAAAAACCGTTTACATCGTAGAACATAATGCTCAGAAATAATTTCTTGTTTGGAAAATGAGAGTAGTTAAACGTATGAATATCTTATATACTTCCAGCAGCAACGAAGATTACTCAAAATTTCCAATCGAAACTCAAGACGTCATTGTCTCAGATATTCTACCAAGTATTCGCATTTGAACCAACATTTTAAGAATGGGCTGGACAAATTTTTATCGATAAAACGTCTGAACGGGGCATATAGAACTTCTAAGCGAGCCCGATAAAGTTTCGAAACAGGACCAACAGAATTTCTAAATAGACCGAATAAAACTTCTAAACGGGCTGAGTAGAACTTCGAAGCAGGCTGGATAGAATTTTCATGTGGGCCGGATATAACTTCCAAGCGGCCCGGATAAAACCTCTCAACAGGTCATATCGAATTTCCAAGAAGATCATAGTATTCCCATCCCGTCCCAAACCCCGAAGGGAACTCTGCAACATAAACCCCAAAAAATCCCAGTTACAAAACCAAAATCAAAACGACCATCGGCATCTCCTCAAAAATGTCAAGCAAAGTCTCATAACCGAGTATCAAGCTTCGAGTGCGGCATACGTTAATACATTCCTCCTCGTCAGTTGCGCACCGTTCCACACATAAAGATCCGTGGAGCTTGTGTCCCTCATTACGAAAAGAAGGGCGGCGGCATAGCGAGGGAGTACCGCTCCTCCCTTCTTCGCGTACCTCGTCATCTGGCTCGCGATCGGTTACGGTTACTAAAGCGAGAAAGGATATGCCCCTAACGACGAGGCACGCCGTTCGCGACCCCGCTCGAGCGTGGCCCTGACCGGGGGTACTGGCAAAAAGAGGGGAAGGAAGGCCAGAGAAAGTAGGAGGTGTGCATCGTTTATCCCTCTTCGACGGGGTGGGCGTCCGACAGTTGCTGCGTACGCCCCTGTCTAACGAACCTCTGCTCGCTGCCGGCTATCGCCAAGTACAACCGACCAATCAGGACCCTCGTCCGATCACCTTGCGGACGGCGACGTTGCCACCTCGCGCACCGCCCCACAGCGAAAGTAGTCCTCTCATAGCGGTATTCGTAGCCTTGTTTTCGCGAGGGACGGCCAACCGACACGTTGTGGGTATACCTACACGTGTTGAAATCACGTTGAAAGACGGTATCGTGTGTCAAGTATTACGAGACTTCAAGAAATATCGTTGTTTCGACGTAAACGGCGGGATCGACGAAAACGATAGAAGTCACAGCTTGGAAGCGTCTTTACGGCTGAAGGACAACGTTACGAGGTGATTTTTGGCGGCAACTTTAAGCACGACTTGGATTCACGTTATATCGAGGATAATATAAGAAACTTTAAAAGATCGGCTGAATGTATTGGAAAGTATCGGGAGAAAATTCATATCAAGAAATATCGAAATATTGAAACTTCGTAGATCGTCAAGCACGATCAACTACTGCAACGTAGAGTGCGCGCGCGGCCGAGTTTCCCTCACTGTCCTACACACGTGTGTTGCTTGGTAGAAGTGTGTGCGTAGCTTGGTAGAAGTGTATGTGTAGCGAGAGAGGCGTAAATAGACACAGCGATACGTTCGTACCCCGCAGCTACCAGTTCGAACGATGTTCCACAATTCTTTCTATCCTCCTTGCACACGATTTTCTACGATTCGTAGCATAGACCTGTGACAAAGTAAGGGTACGATTTCTACAAGCTTGATTGTACGATGTTAAACTGAAACGTAAATACAGGAATCGAAGATATGAGAACGTTAGTCCTGAATTAAAGTTAAATTTAGGGTGAGAATATCAGTGGCGGGAGCAGAGTGGACGTTTAACAGAGGAAGCACGTGCTGGTGGCGAGTTAGGTGGAGTCCCATGTGCAAAGTGGGTGGAGGCTGCATCGTGAGGCTGCCTTCCCCGTTATCGCAGGTACGTGGAAGTGTGAGTGAACGGACGGCCGAACGACACCGAGTGGGCGGGTGTGACGACACACCGTGCGCTTCTGTATCTGTGCCTATGCGCCGCGTCCTTGCTACGGCGTGCGATATTCGGACGGCGGGTGGGACGGCAGGAACAGGGGCGTAGAGAGGCGGTCCTCGATTGGGTTCTCGAGGAGTGCTCTCTCTGGCCTTCTTTGTCTTCGTAGAGTGGTCCTCACACGTGCCGCTATCATTTGTCGATCCTCGCTGTTTTTTTTTTCTGTTGTTTTTTAACATGGTGATCTTGAGACTAGACGTTGGATTGAACTTAAATGTCTCGGCGTAGATTTACAGTCAAATATGGGGCACGATGCAGGCGTTGTTTGGTAGCTGGAGAATATCGAGTGTAGGAGACTATTTCAGATGCGTTTCTCCAATGTTAGTGTTAAATGGGTTATAGATTTTGATTTGCGATTGGAATAGATAGAATATTTGCATTCCGACAGTTTTTGTTGCCTACTAAGGAATCTTTGATTTGCAAAGTATAACATAAAATATAAGCCACTTCAAGAAGTTATGTTGCAAGAGATATTGTTATTGCTATGTTATTATTGTTGTTGCTATTATTTTAAAAATTGCATTGTATAATGTAGAGCGAGACTTGATATTACAGTTTATGTAACAAATGTAATGTCGAACCACATTCGATATAGAAGTATTAACAGCTAATGAAGGGATTTTGTTTTAGGTGAAACACTCGCGGAGCGAGTATTCTTATTTATCGTGGTCTATGTAGTTGGCCAAATTCGGCTTAGAAAAGGATGGATTCCTAGCATAAGGGTGATCGGCGTAAGATTAGCATTGACGTCGACGTTGTCTATGGTAGAGAACATAATTCGTTGATACTCTCATCATGAAACGAAGCGTGGATGGAAGGAGTATCACTCAGGTGAGATAATTAAAAGTTTTACCTCAAAGCATAAGAAACTTGTAGAAAGGGAATATTTGAAGCACAATGGAAATGTTGCGTAGGAGGAGATAGAGGAGCAGGATCCTCTGCAAACACAGCAGCAGCAACAGGACGAAGCTGAACAGCAGCAACAGCTGGAACAGCAACAAACTGCCCAACCTCAGATTCGATTTCTAAGCGCCAATGTTCTACAACAATTGCAACAACAACAAGATGTTCAACAGCAAGTGCAGCAGCAACAGCAACCGCAAGTCATTACACTGCAGCAACTGCAAAACTTTGTGCCTTTACAAACTCAACAGTCACAGCACGATCAGCAGAGGGCTCAAACAATTTCTGTGCAATCTTTACCTCAGCAGTTCTTACAGGTACATCGGAAATTTCTAATTTCAAGATTAACTAAAAAGACAATTTAATTTAATCACATTATATAGCTAAAATCTCTAATTTTAGTACATAGCAATCGTTAACGAAGCATAGAAAGAATTTTACGAATTATTTCATAGTTTATTTTGAACAAATAGTGTATGATACTGTTCATTTATTAACACTTGATCTATCGGCGTTAAACCTATTATATTTTGATATATTAAACACCTACTTTGGAAAAAGAAGAATAGAGAAATGGAGAAGATAATTAATTAACCAATTTAGATTTCACAAGGTAGAAGTGGAATATTCATTTCATTGTTACTTTTTCAGTATAAATGATATTTAGAAAAAATTGGGAACCAGCCATTTCTTTTCGGCTGTGTACTGTGACTTATTACTGTGACTTATTACTCTTCTGTTAATATAAGCCAGCCTAGACTTTTTGTTCACTTCGTAGAAGTTTTGTATTCATATTTACACTAATATCCTACTAATTTAATCGCAGTTGCACGAATATGGCAAGTAAACAAACTACGGGATAAGCCATAGTCTGCCTTCCACCCAAGCATACAAACTAAGAGTAATTTATAATACTTAATGCTTGTTTAGGGTGCTCAACTTATTAGTACTCAAGCGCAAGCTGCGCTTCAACAACAGCAGCAACAAACGCAACAACAACAGAGTCAACAGCAACAGCAACAGCAACAACAGCCACAGCAGCAACTTAGTTACAGTGTAATACCACAAATGCAAACCGTTAATATCGATGGCCAAGAAGCGCTCTTCATTCCATCTTCCGCAATGTCTGCTGCAGGCGGGCATCATCAAACACAGCCTACAATGCAATTTACCACTGCTAACGGACAACAAGTACAACTTGCTAGTCAGCAAGTGCAATTAGCTAATGGTCAAACTATTATTACACCACAGCCAGTTAGTTTGATACGGGCACCTAACGTATTTCCCACTTCGATTATTCAAAATATCGCAGGACAAACGGTTCAGTTGCCAACTGGTACGTTTTTTCTTTGGTTTCATGTATTATAAACATAAAACTATGTATATTGTAAAAACGTAAATAATCTAATTTGCTTACAGGACAAAGTGTACAAGTCAGGCCACTCCAGTTTCCTATGCAGCATGTGCAACAAACTGTTCCGGTGCAAGTACCAGTTACCGCTAGTAATGGACAAACCGTATACCAAACTGTGCATTTTCCTGTTCAGGCCTTATCGAGTGTTTTTAACATGCCTACTACCCAGATGATACCTCAAATTACTCAAGTACGTTGTGCATTATAAGTAGATATATTAGGCACTCTATAGTCATCTCTATTCTTTAATTATTATATTCTTTAATAATTATTGACTTTTCGAAATCAACAATTTTGTATCTCAACATAAATATCTCGCTGCACCTACGATTGTTTCTAGTATTAATCTATATTACGACTATATTTGCTTATCTGACGAAAAATTAGTAACATAATTAGCAGCGCGAACGGTTAACGTTATCTAAATACAATTTTTTTATTTACAGCAAATCCCTCAAGTAGCGCAAATAATCACACCAAACGGACAAATTCAACAAGTCCAAATAGCGAATTTACCACAACTTCAAAGCTTGCAGGTAATTGAGAAAACTTTGAAATATCACATATTCTAGTAAACTTACAACCAACAGATTAAAAAGTACAGCAAAGCTTCGGATGTATATGTAGAGTCAGCAAGTAACGCAAGTAGCTCAGCAAGTTGCTCAGCAACAAGCACAACAGCAAGTAGTACAGCAACAGACACAGCCACAAGTAGTGCAAACTGTGCAACAGCAACAACAACATCAGGCTGCACAGGTTCAAGTCCAACAGCAGCAGCAGCAGCAACAACAACAACAAGTGCAGCAAGTAGTGCAACAAGTTATACAACAGCAACAGCAGCAGCAACAACAACAACAGCAACAGGTTCAACAAGCTCAACAATCTTCCACACCATCGTCGACTGTTGCAACCTGGAGTACGACTGTTACAACTCCAAGTAATGTACAGGTAGAGAAGATTATGTTTTTGATAATTAAACTCCCGTTACTTTCTAAACTCTTAATCCATCGTTAGCCTTTTTGCTGCTACCAGTGACTAGAACCACTTAACAAAATTACAGGCGAAGAATGAAATATAATATTATATCATATGTTTTAACCGGATATTCTTTAACACCAGATCTACCAAGGTGGTCAAAATGACTTTTTTTAGAACTTCTCGTAAATGTTTTTAGAGTTTCTACCGCCGTTTCCTTTTCAAGTTTACATATCTATCTTGGAAATTGCAAGTAATTAATGCGACCAAGCTTTCCTCTTCGTCCTTGTTCTTTTAACGTATTTATTTGGAGTTTTTAAATATATTCGATTAATCCTCGATAAATCTAGTGTTAAGTTCCATAAGATATTATTTTTCATGTATTATGTACATAAGAACTCCGATGGAGAATTAATTATTTATATTATGCCAGTAGACATTATTAAAAAGTATTCGTACGCACCGGGATCACTCCGTACCGTGTTGTTACATTCGCAGAAAAGCACTCCGTAGCAAAAGGGTTAAACCTCTTAGTCGTGTATTTCGAAACTGAATGCGTTTTATAGGTACTTGGAATTGGTGCACTTGGGAGACCTGTAACTGGGAGTAACAATGTAATAACGACAAAGGATGGGCAAAAGATTGACGTGCAACCGCTATCAGCGTTAACAAGGCCGCCAGAATCAGTCGAAGGTGATCTAAAAGTAACCAGTATTGATGCCAGACAATTAGCTAGTGGTCAAGTAATACATATTCCTGGTGCTCAATCAGGACAGCCTACCGTTCAACCTATTACAATTACAGGCATGTACATCAACAGTTGCTTACGTTCTTTATAAATCTTAATGTGTGTTATCTCCGCATAAAATAATGTTTCTATGAAACAATTAGAATCAATCTTCCTATAACGAGGAGCCAAAATTGCGACAGTCCTCCTGTACTATGATACCTTTAGCGTGCGGTTTCCATATGACGCCGTATGAATTAATCTAATCTGTATTACAGTCAATCCTCCGACAACGCGGAGTGAATGTTGCGACAATCCTCCTATAACGTCGTAGCAATTAAACTAATTCGTATTACAATTAATTCTATAACGCGGTTTCCATATAACATAGAGCGAAAATTGCAACAGTTTTCCTATAAAGCGGAACTCTTACAACGCGATTTTCATATAACGGTATTCGTATTCAGTCTCGCTGAGAAAAAATTGCAACGTCGTTCCTGTAATTTATAGGGGCGCAAGGGCAGCAATTAACGCTCATACCTGCATCTGCATTAGCGAATTTAACTGCTCAACAAGGCAACATGATGAGAAGTGTTGGAAGCGGAAGTATAATGCAACTCCAGCCAACTGCCGGAATGAATGCGACGAACGGTTTCTTGCAGTCCATACCTGTCCAAAATATTCCTGGCTTGGGTAACGTGCAAGTTATACCTGCAAGTGCCCTTCAGCCTGCAACGGTTCAAACTCTACCTGCTACCGCGGCTGCACCGATAGTTGCAACGCCCACTGTGCAAGTGGATTCTAACGATCCCGCGAAATGGCAAATTTTGCAGACACTTCTGTCGAATAATACAATACCGGCAGCTGCCCCAGCGACGCATCAGCATCAACATCAGCATCAACAAGTCACCACTGTTGCACCTACGAGTGTTGAGACAGATACTAATAAACAGCATAGAAGACGAGTCGCTTGTACGTGCCCCAATTGTGGCGATGGTGATAGGTAATGATCTGATAAAATTAGATTATTTGTGGCTATGATTATGAGAGTGGTTTGAGAGAAGAATTTAAAGAATTCAAGTTATCAGGTAATTTATGTTGCACCGGTCTATTATATGAGTTTTTAGGAATTTTTGTTTAGCATTGAAGAAGGTAAAAAGGCCGGGATGCCAAGTTTTTCGAAAAATTCCTCAAATTAATAGAGAAGCCGTACATTAAACATTCCAAATTTATTTTGTGAAACAAGAATTACTTAACTGATTATCTTTTTGACCCTTTGATTGATCATTTCCTGAAGCACTTATTCAATACACAGTCGAGCTCGAGAAGTCGAGAAACACCAAGCCTCTCGAGTACAAAGGGATAAAAGCATGAAATAAAAATTAATCTGTGATTCTTGATATGTCGTACAATTTAACGTAATATTAATGTTATAGAAATAATTTTATCGTTTTGCGTCTTACTAATATTTTCAATCTCATTGGTTTTGCAAATCGTGAGTATAACGGCCTCTCGTGTAACGCGATGAAAAATTTCGACTAGTATTTTGCACATAGTTTCTGATTTTTGGTTTTGAAGAGCCGATTTAATTTTGCTATTGACATATCATAACTCCGGTGATTCTGCATTCATACAACATTTTCCCTGTCAGTAGTCCATTATCTTTTCGGTCTCAACACTTTTGGACTTTTAATTTATTAATGACAATTAATTAATTGTTATTTACCGTTATGGTTTACTGTGCTAAGGACTCAGTCCCAAGAATTTGTAATTTTCAATGAGATACCGGTGTTAAGAAATTATTTGTGGTCAAGAACGGACGCTCAGAGGATAGGATGTTCAAAAAATACTGGTTGGAAAATTGTTAACATCTACAGCACCTAAGCGGAATAATTATAGCAGTTAAAGTAAAGAAATACAAAAGAGAAAAGCAAAAAGTCTTATTATATAAAGCTCAAAATGCGACTCATAATAAAAGTCGATACATCTCGAAATAAAGCATAAATGATTTAGACCATTTTTATATACAAATGCCATCACATTTAGGAGTTTCAGTTGTGCAACATGTTCTCCTTCCACTTGAAGAATCATTATAGAAAAATGAATGAAAGACGAAGCCAGAAATACAGAAAAGTAAAAATGGAATAGTAGCAATTATAAAATTCAATTCGAATTATTAAATTTCAAGTAGCTTGGGCAGCGGCATTACTAACGTTAAACTTCTTTCTTTATAGAAACAGAGACATCACGAGGAAAAGACAGCACGTTTGTCACATAGCCGGTTGTAACAAAGTTTACGGAAAAACCAGTCACCTACGTGCCCATTTAAGATGGCACACCGGAGAACGACCGTTTGTTTGTAGTTGGATATTTTGCGGTAAAAAGTTCACTAGGTCGGACGAACTTCAGAGGCATCGTAGAACACACACCGGCGAGAAGAGATTTCAATGTCCCGAATGTACAAAGAAATTCATGCGTTCGGATCATTTAACGAAACATATAAAAACGCATACAAAGATTCGAAGCACGGTGAGGAATCATAACAGACTATACGGTTCGATAATTGAAAGATGACTATCTGGCTGAATTGAAAGATTTCATTTTTGGTATTCCCAAACCCAGTCTTATATATCTTTCAGCCGTCGGGAATTAGCTGTTTCCAATCAAGAATTGATCTAATTTAATGTTATTCTGTTACAGGAAGCAGCAACCTCGACCCAGGAAGGCTCTTCCGATAGTCAATCTTCCACGGAAGAAAAAATAATTATTTCCCTTCACAAGGAAACCGATCAATCGGATATCGTTATTTCTGAGCAGATCGAAGAGATGAAAAATCAGTCAACGAATCACGTAACGAATGAATAAAAGAAGAAATCTTCCGTGCCGCGTAGGTTCTTTTGTCTTGTCTCTGTGGAATGTCCGGAGTGTGAATGTTGAGCGAAAATTTGTTATCACGTTAAATGGCATCGACGAGAAGAGTGTTAGATTATATTGAATAAACATAGAATTATGTTGTTTAGAACAGTTTGCAAAGATTATCGGAATTATTTTCTGTAAGAAAATATAGGAGGGAGGAAACTTTTTACAGGGATTATCGTAATTGATAGTGTACAATCTATTTTTGTATCGAAGACTTGTATATATGTATATAATTGTATATTAATGTAAAAAAACTTTTGCACAACAAATTTTACACTTATAAACCATTTTTTGATATTACGAAATTATAGAAAACTTCAGTCTTTCACCTTATATCGTAGGAAAATTTATGTGATTGTGTAGAAAGAAAGATAATGTTACGGCAAACCGATCTTTCCTTTCAATCGTACGGGAGGTAAGGTGTTCAACCCCTTGCCGTATGATTTCTTTTATGGTTGCCTCCGCAAGTAAGTTAACCCTTTGTAGATTACAGACGCATATATATATAGCCTGAGGAAAAATCTGATTACAATTTATGGGCTTACATATGCACAGTTATAGATACAAGATTAAAGTAGAACCGTTGTAAGATGATTGCGCAAATAGTAATTTATGTCTATAAATTAACACTGACTTTCTGATAAAAAGGTGGTTTTTCATTGCCGAAGAAATATGTACTTCCCAATATGCAAAGAGGTCTTCGTCCGCAAAGGGTTAAATTGGCAAAATAATTTAATTTAACGTAATATTAATGTTATAGAAATAATTTTATCGTGTCCCGTCCCGCTATTTTCAATTTCATAGATTTTGCAAATCTTGCAAATTTCCTATCCAATTTACCGCATCGCGAGTATCGCTCGTTATTGTACAGCAAGGTGTTTAATTATCACGAATGAATTATTTTCAATGATTTTCGTAACGAAATACAGGAAGATCTTTTTAGCATGACCTTATGTAATTAAGGACCATATACGTCTGTACATATAATTGTATGTAAATGATATTATTTATCGAATAGTACTTATAACACTATATACTTTGTTAATTTGCACGTACATATGTTAAACGAATCACGTGTTATTTTCATGCAATCTTAGCGTAAAATACAAATGTACGTTTTTACAATTTCGACAAGGGAATTCATCGAGGAATGCGCTTGTTTCCTATAATTTATCCAAAATAATAACGTGCTGATTTTTATTTCTTTCGCTTCTCTCTTTTTTTTTTTTTTTTCTTTAATGGATAGAAATCTTTATTTTTATTAATTATAAAAATAAAAAACATGCAATATTCAATCGTTATTTCCGAGACAAGATATCTTTTTGATCTAATCTCAGGTACGATTACGCCGAAATATCATTACAATTGCTCGTGGAAGAATCTTTCCGATAACACATACATTTACTTTTCGTACAACCAGTGGCGTAACGTAGCGAGTGCAATTTGGGTGGCAAAATTTCATGATAAATAAAAATAATATCTTGCAACCCAAAGTAAAAATTGTAAGCATCTCTTTTCATATTTTTGTCACATGTATAATTCAGACCGGAGGCGGCGAATTTGGCACATAGGCGGCCCTCCACTTCGAATTGTAGGAAAGTAGAATGTGCGGAAGTCGAGGGCCGTCTGCATATCCGGGCAGCTGAAATTCACGGTACGTCACTGCATACAATCGGTCCAATATTTTCCAACGGAAAGTAAGGATATAGGTTTTACTTGTACGACAAATAAGGAATCAGTTATAACGGAAAGAAACCGTTCTCGTTTCGTTGGACGATTTTAAGAAGGACTTTCAGGTGTGGTGTGTTCAACGTATGTTCGATCGGATATGGCTCGTCAATGTCATAAACAAATACTAATCCACTGTCGGGTCGAGTTTTATTGAATTCACCATTAATATGTATTCCATTGACGGTGATTTTTATTCCTGAATGATAACAATTCAATTTCGAGCTTTCATTTTAACAGAATTTTGGAATGTCGAGGCCCCTGTTCCATCGTTGTGACTCGAAAACTGACTTAAAGTGCGGTAGTTTCAAAGATTGGCCAGTCGTGAGGATCATTCGGTTAGCCTTAGGTAAACGATTCATACGTTATGATATAATACTTTCGATTGTTTCTTCGTTTAACGTAAATCTTTTCATGCTTACGTGGATCTGAATGTAAATCGTTTCCTTGCTAACCTAAATGCAGGATTTTCTCAGTGGGAGGTCTAATCTTATCTTTCCAAATACAGTTCAGCCATTGCATCCTTTACCTCCCACGATTTCAGTTTCTGACAGGAACGAAGCTTCTTTGTTACATGGTTTTAGTTTGTTTTTATGTACTATTAATGTTCTTTGTACAATTGATTTGTAGGATTTGAGTAAAGATGCCTGCCCCGCCGCCACCACCTCCTCCTATTTTGAATACTGCTAGCGCAGGGGGTGATCAAGATAGAAGTCAGCTTCTGCAGTCGATCAGAGCAGGAAAGACTTTGAAAAAAACTGTTACTGTGGACAAAAGTGCGCCTGCAGTTAGTGGTATGCTATAAATTATGTAAGCGCTTGGTAAATGTAATTGGCGTGTCAAATTGTTATAAGTATCTTTTATCTTTTTAAGCCGGTTTATCAGTCGCGTAGATGATGGATTTATACTAACACTATTTTCTTTTTTAGGGAAAATACGAGGCGAGCTATCAAATTCTTTCTCTGGTAACAGAGAAAACAATGGTTCAAACGTGATATCCAGCGGCGTTAACAATTCTAATAATGGAGGACCCATAGGATTAGGTGGATTATTTTCTAGTGGTATGCCAAAATTAAAACCCACAGGACTTAGGCCAAGTTCGGGTGAAAGAGATACAAACAATATAAATAACACAAACTTTGGTCCTTCGACTACTAGCTCGACTCATAGCATCAAGCGTGGTCCACCCCCTGTACCACCGCCGGCAACACAAAAACCACAAGTATTCAATCAGGTACGGATCTGAGAAATATAAAAATTAACAAGGTTTACAAGAATGTATGCATGAATTTCTTCCTTCTAATTAACCCTTTTCAAGTGTTATTACATCACCCTATAGGAACTTTCCTCCAAGTATTACTTGCAGTAAAATTTTCACCAGTTTCCGTACAATTTCTTTCGTGATTGCGTTCGCAATAATATGAAATTAACTCTTTGCACTCGAAGACATTTTCAGGTTCAAATACGGCATCAGTCTTCTATTAACACGCGCATATAAACTGACATAGTTCGAATATCGACGTCTACATTTACAGAAGGCGAATGCGCCACAAGGACCAAGTACCACGGACTCCGTGAATTCTGCTCCAGAGGTTTCGAAAGGATTCGGAAAGCCTGCCCTCGCACCCAAACCACCAGCAACACCGTCAACAGGACCTCAGAAGCCATCACCGCCTCCTAAAAAGTTGAACTTAACAAGCGGAGGAAGTGTTTCTAGAGCGCAAAGCATGAGACTGCCTCGATCTCCTCCTGTACTAGCACCGACACCTCCATCTCTCCATCAGTCCCAAGATTGTTTAAACGAAACACAACCACGGCCTACAAATAGAATTCTCAGGCCTCCAGTAGCAAAGCCACCTTCTCCGCCTACTTCCAGAACAAATTCTACCACTACAATTACAAGAGTAGCACCGCCACCACCATCCAGGGTGACGGTTACTGCACCATGTATACCTCCACCTCCACCACCTCTTCCACATCGTCCTGCTCCAAGATTAGCTCCACCTCCACCACCTCCTCCGACGCCACCTACGAGGAGCTCTTCGATGAGGAATGGTCAAGCCATGAATTCTGTAGATTTGGAAGTACGGTTCGCCGAAATGTTTCACTCCATTGCACATTTCCCACCGCCGGAATCTTTCAAAGGATTCACGAAAGTGTACAACAGCAGGAACGGTGAGAGTTATAATCAGCATAAATTGCATTCTATTTTCACACCTACTATTAAACAGATCTCGGATCTATTTGTGTGACTAATCACTTTGTCGTTCCTTCGTTTAACAATATGACGCATGCATGTATTTCCAAGGACACCCGAGGCTTCGTTTTTCTTCGCTTTCTGTCTTGTTTAATACAATGGATTTAATTTAGAATCTTGCATGGCTTTGTGTACCTTAAATCTTGATCTGTATTGCATGTATTATTTTATGCACTAATTTATGAGATATCATTTGTTATTTGTAGATTGGGAAATAAAGACCTGGAAAACTTCGTATTTATATTATTCATCATTCTTTCGGACGAACTAATCATTATTTTGTGATCTTTTTCTCTTTAACCCTTTCGCTATGAGTGTCTTCCGGTGCAGTACTCCTGATGTAGAGCTGCTGCGCCAAAAGTTACAAACTGTGTGAGAAAAAACGCCAATGGCCGCATATCTCACTGCAACAGAGTTGCTTTGACGGTATTTTTTGAAAAAATAGAGCTTTCCTCCTAATGCTACATGTCCAGAGATTCGATGTATAACAACTCCCATCATTCATCACATGTACAACACGCTGTATTTTATGCAAAATGACTATGGTAGCCCGTCGTGACAGTGGCATTTCATGGAGAGCGACTGTAGTCTGTCGTAGTATGTCAGTGCCCTTCTTATGGGGAACAAATATATTCACCTGTAGTAGCGAAAGGTCAATTTAAGTTTCCGCGGTTTACAGTAGGAATCGGCGTTGAAACCCATTGATTGTTGCATGTGCAAATATCTATGTACGCATTAACACGTTTCCTGCCTTGTATATTCAAAATTTCTCCCTTTGATAAATTGAATTCTTGTTGCAAATTGTAATGGAGACATTTTAGAATATTGAGAGATAATCATTTTGGCGACCCAAAACGACCTATTTATCAGAAAGTTCGACTGTTAACACATTGCGTGTGACACACTGCTGTTTCAACCTGCTTGCAGGGCTCGCCGATTTTTAAGCGCTCTAAAGACTTTGTATATTTTATATAATATAATTCAATTACTTTTCAGACCACGTATATGCGTCGCTAGTACTCAGTGTTAACTACGTTATTACATTATCATATTTAATTACATTAACTTTCTGTCTAATAGATTTTGGAAAGAACCCCATGTTAGTTTACGAGTGGTATAATACAAAATACTTAAGAATTAACATCTTTTTTTAAGTTTTTTTAACGTAGAAACCTGTCGATAGACAGTCAATGCGTTGATATTTTCTATTTTTACATCGTGGAGCACACTTACAACGTTTTTATTGCATGCTATGTACAGCTAATAAGGTGCACTCAATTAGCAAACGTGTATGTGTTTATCGCTTGGGCTAATTAAGAAAGAAATAATAGAAACATTAAAAAAATTACAGCGGCAAAACAGCAGGCTCCAGCACCACCCCAACAAACGCCGATGGTCTCGTTAAACACTTCGTCCGGGGGTTAACGGTGACGATGCGATTCATCTCGTTTGGCACATAAAATATGTTCAATTAACTTGTCTTTATTTATTACGTTTACATATTAATTACAACATGTTTAAAAACGTTCCCACAATGAATGGAAAAAAAAGTAGCCGCGTAGAAAAGAGGAATTAGACGAAGAAAGGTAAATTTCTTTTTTTCTCTGTACAATCGTTATGAGAATCGTCAATTTAGAGGGTGCGCCCAATATTCTGCGAATGAGAATTTATTACATTTTTTTTTAGGAACGATATTTATTGGTCTTAGAGCAAGCCTACTATTGTCTGATAAATATTTATTGTTACCGTTGTAAAAAGACAATGTCATTGAGCAGAGATGCAGTATTGAAAATAAAACTTTGGTCTCAATTTTGCAATTATACTTGAATCGACCGTCTGTTAGTCTTTATCGACGAAGTCATTGTTAAATGTGCAAAGACTGCATTAGATTTATAAAGCATTGATTTCGGAACGTGCATTTCAACGTTGATAACGTTTCAATGAAATTTTAAAACAATTAGAGTCGAAGTGATATTAACTGAATGACTAAAAGTTGATTACGTTGTTAATACAATTGTTATATAGTTGATACGTATGAGAATGTAATATCTTAACGATTTTATAAATGAAAAAAGAACGTAGAATACTCCTATGCTTTGATTTGTAACAATCATTTTTATTATTTACTAATGTACAATATCAAATATCAGATTTCTCGAGATATAGTTTACTGTATATGGCAGTCACATGGTGTTAAATTCTCCTAGCCCTATTTGCTTTTCTTATTTCAGAACATAGAATCGAGTCGGCGTTTTATTCTCCGGCAATGTGGAACATAACAATTAATTAATTCGCTAAATTATATTTAAACCAGGCAATAGAATATTTTGGTGTCGGCTGAGATCTATCTACGTCAATGAACAAACGAGAGAACTATTTCATAAGCTGTAACAAAGTTACAAAGGAGGGAAATGAATTTCATTTTGAAACATCGCAGTGTTTTTTGTATTTAATTAAACTGATCAGAATTCTTTCATTTTCGGACATTAACGATTTTCATTAAGGGACAATGCAAAACGTGATCGCGCCGGAAGGAAAGTGTTAGACTTCAAATTCTTTTTCAACAATTCTGCGGTACTCATCGAAGCCGCCCTCGATACATCGAACAGAACCTTCTCCGCAGACCCAAAGTTCGGTGCAAACCATTCGAATTAATCTTTCGTCGTGAGATACTAATATTACACCAGCCTGAAAGAAGAATTGAAAATTACATATTGCAATTTAAATTAACCCTTTCGTTTCAAAATGCTTTTCAGCGAAGGTGGATAACACTTTATGGAGCAATCCCTGAGCAGATAAATATTTTTTAACACTAGATATACCAAGTTGGTGAAAATGA
The DNA here is from genome assembly GCA_910591515.1 of Cerceris rybyensis. Taxonomy (NCBI): domain Eukaryota; kingdom Metazoa; phylum Arthropoda; class Insecta; order Hymenoptera; family Crabronidae; genus Cerceris; species Cerceris rybyensis. The sequence continues at coordinate 6,715,223 of OU342802.1, read as the reverse complement.
CTTTTTTAAATTTTTTGAAAATGTTCCTGCGATCTCTAACGCTTTTCCTTTTTCAATTTTTTAAGTAAAGAAAAGTAATGAGAAATTTCATATAAGTTCTGCGTTTGACTTGTTAAAAACTTCGAATTTAGCTGATGGTTGTAGAACATGAAATCTTACTTGACAAGTGTTCAAAGCTTTTCCTAAAGCCTCGATCGACTCGATGTCAAGGTGATTCGTAGGCTCATCTAGAACTAAGAAGTTCGGCGTGGCTGCGCACATAAGCGCAAAGGCAACTCTGGATTTTTGTCCTCCAGATAAAGAACTGATAGTTTGAAGCGCTAAATTTCCACTTATATCGAAGCTTCCAAGCATTCTTCTATATTCTTCGATTGGTTTACCTAAAACGATTAAAGATTAAGAAGAATGCATTGTAACTAAATTATTAATAATTAACATGTCGGTTCCGGTGAACCGACTGTTTAACCTCAGATTTTACAGTTACTTTTAACGTGAGAAGAAGTTATCCGCATTTAAGTTAAAGTCATTTCCTTGAGCTCATTTATAAATAGGATACATTCCTACCTGGAAAATGTTGTTGTAACAATTCAACAGGGCAAACACGCATATCCAATTGATCAACGTGATGTTGACTAAAATATCCAAACTTCAAATTTCGATGTATGTGTACAGTGCCCCTCGTTGCACTCAGTGCTCCCGTTATGATTTTTAAAAGCGTTGTTTTACCAGCACCGTTTTCACCCACGATACAAATGCGAGACTGTAGACTAGCTGTGAGATTTACGCCGGTAAATATATAATCGCTTCCGGTGTAACTGTATGAAACTTCATTGAGTTGCAAAATCGGAGGACTTAGCGGTTCGACGTCTGGAAAGCGGAGAGTCACCTCCGATTCTTTCTCCAACGGTTTCAGCTCAGGCCTGTAAATGTAAAGAAACCTCTTACTGAAGAGTATCTATATTTATTGAAGGGCATATATTTATGAAAACTGTCGTACTCTGGATGTGTTACAGTAAGTTCTCGAACTATGCGGATTTTTTAACCCTTTGCGGATGGAGAAATTTTTGAATGTTGAGAGATGATCATTTATTTGGCAATCCTAGACCACCTTTTCATCAGATAATTCGAATGTTAATGTATATAAATTCTTAACATTTATATTTCAATGTTTTAACTGTAGCCGTATTAGTTTAATTATAAACTATAATCCAATTTTTTCTCAGGTCATCTATATACGTCCTTAATCCACAAAGGGTAAAAGAGAATCAGAAATCAATTCCAAACTATGAAATGCGTTCTCTGATTGCCAGAATAGGAGCTTTGTCTTTACATATGTGGCAGAAACGAAAATAATTGTTTGTTTGTGTACATCGTAAATATTCAGCTACAGATCATGAACCGAAAGATGGCTAGGGAGCGGCGAAACCTTTTTCTCGATTTTCGATCGCCTACTCCCCTATTTCATTTCTTGAATCTCCAAATCTAATCTCCTGAATTATACACTCCATATAGCCATTTACTTTAGGAGACTGAGTTTGGGGATTTCAAAAACGAAACGACAGAAATAGGCGGTTGAAAACGAGTGGCTCCTCTGGTTCAAAGCCATCTTTTAATTATCAGACTGTAGATCTATTAGATCATGCGAGAAATCTTTAACTCTCTTATGAGTGAATTTTCAACTTGAATTCTTACGAATTAACCGCGTAAGTCGAGGACTTGCTGTAAACATTTTTTTTCTGTTACATATGTTATTTCATAAATGTATAAAAATTCTCAGTTATTCGTAATGTTATATAGTATTGCCTGTTAACTTACAGCTTCTCCAACATTTTTATTTTACTCTGTACACTAGACGCACGATTGGCATTGTATCTGAATCGGTCAATGAATTCCTGAACATGTGCTCTTTTCGCCTGCTGCGCCTCATACTCTCTTTGTTGGTTCCTCTCGCGTTCTCCTTTGGTCTTTGCGAACTGTTCGTAATTCCCACGATAGGTTTCTATTTTTTGTCCACGTAGGTACAAGATGTCAGTAGGAACCTTTCATTCATAAATAGAACGAAGTTAGATACACAATTTCGAACCGGGCAGTGAATACAGAAAGGAATATCTTCGTGTTGTACCGTATCTAAAAAGTTGCGATCGTGCGATACTACTAGCAGTGTTGTCGGCCACGACTGAAGGTGCCTTTCCAACCAGAGAATCGCCTTGATGTCAAGCATATTCGTAGGTTCATCCAGTAACAAAAGATCTGGTCTAGAAAATAATGCCCGAGCTAGAGCGAGTCTCATCCTCCAACCTCCAGAGAAAGCTTTCGTAGGCCAGGATTGTCTTTCAACGGAAAATCCTAGACCTGATAGAATTGCACTCGCTCTCGCAGGTGACTTATCAATTTCAGCTAATTGCATGGCCTCGTATACTCGAGCTAATTCTTCTCCTAACGTATCTCCTGCATTTCCACCGTCTTTTTCTATTGCAGCTTGTAATTCTGCCTCTCTGGTGCGCAAAGTTGTTCGTTCTTGGTCACATTCTAGGACAGATTCGAGCGCGGACGTTTCATCGCCGGCTACTTCTTGTTCTACGTGCAATACTTGTATATGGGATGGTATTCGTAACTGTTTGCTGTATGGAATTAAATTCATGGTTAGTGAGAGTCAAGTACTTGAGAACTCGCAAGAAGTTTTTAGGTACCTAGATATCATTCTCAATAAGGTAGTTTTACCCAGACCGTTTCTACCGATGAGACCGTAACGTCTGCCAAATGCAAGTGTTAAGTCTGCTCCTTGTAATAAAACTCTGTCTCCGTATGCCACGTCGAAGTTCTCTATTCTGATGTCCTGAGTTTTATTTACACCGCCTTTAGTTTCCATTCGGCTGTCTTTCTTGCTAATCATTTGACTCGCACTGGCTGCTTCGATACCATGGTTTATAGCGTTAACGCGACCGGTTGATCCTGATTCGTTATTGACACGTTTTTCTTGCTTTTGTTGTAACTTTGCTTCCGCCTTCTCCAACTTCTTGGCGTCCACTTTCTGTTGACATCCATGACAAAGTATGTATAGCTCAAAAACTCAGAGACAGATGAAAGAATACTCCACTGATTCGTGGAGAGAATAACCATGCCACATTTATTCAACTAAAGAAGTGAAAATATCGCAATGCTATGACTATGCGGAGTGTAGGAGGCTGGGTTTGGAGATTCTAGAAACGAAATGGGGGAATAGGCGGTCGAAAACGAGAGGATCCTCTGCTTTTGGCCATCTTTCAATCGTTGGATAGTACATATAGGATAAAGAAAATTGATGTCGACGACATTCTTCAGGTGTGAATAAATGTAATTACCATTCCATCATCTCTCGTGGTGACCCATATACTTTTTATCTGTTCTACTTGTGCCTCTAAAGTAGCAGCCATCGCCCCCAAATGAACGGGAGCATTCAATACTTTGTTCACTCCATTTTTTCTTCTCTCGACTCGGCTGTCGTTCGAGCCGCCTTTCAACATCTCCAATAGTTTTACACATATTTGCCTGCAAAGTAATAAGAATCAGTCTTTGTTCGGCGAAGAATGTGCTTTCAACCTGACGAAATAAGTTAACACGTTGAACGCCGGTGTCACCAGTGATCGCCGCTATTGAATTCAATGGAATTTCATATGATTTTTAAATTGTAATATATAGAAATCTTCTAATACATTGAGTATTTAAATATTGGCATTGAAAAGTCTTTTCGATTATTTGTGTCTATAGGATTTGTACTCGGTAAACATATGATTTTAATAGAAAAAGTTTTAGTTCAGTAACAGTGATGGAATTGGCGAAATACTGATAGCGTTCGAAGTGTAAAATAAGAAAAAAAACTGCTTTTACATCGATGACTACAACCGATGCTAATTAATCGATAAAAATAACATTGTATATTTATCCTAGATCAGGCATCGGCAACCACTGACCCATGGGTCACATAGTGACCCATTTGATAATTTCAAGTGACCTATTTAAGTTCTGTAAATAAACTATAATATATAAAAACTAATATACAATACAAATAGAAGCGAATACTTTGAGAAAGTATAAATATTGACATTAACAGTTTGCTGTCCGGCTATTTGTCGCGCGTGTTGCACCTCTTGCAGGCAAATTCGAGAAAGTTTACAAAATGATAAATTTGTCGCATCTGCGATTTCTACAGTTTCAAAATTTCAATAAAAGATTCCGCGGCAGTGAAGAGCCTGGCGTTTTCACACCAAAGAATCTATTTTTTCGCCACGTGGACGTTTATAAATGAAGTTCATAAGCTAATGAACTATTCAGTCTTGTAATTATTTTCTTGATAAAATTTATCTTCTTATTCACTAAACAACTGTTTTAACCCTTTGACTGCATACTTGAGACTCGCAAAAATTACGGATGTAAACCAGAAGTAGTCGACCTTTTTATACCTTCCAGTGATTATTGTATCTTTGCAGTAAAATGTTCTTACCAACCAGCAATTCTGTAGTAACTTAATTTAGTGCAATTCCAAAGTATTTGTAATTTTAAAGAGGAGGTTTAGTAATTAAATGTAGTTAAATTTATTTCTTTATTTAAAAATTACCTATTCTATTAAGATAGCCATGAAGTAAATATTCCACTTCTATCTTATAAAATATAAATTAGTTGATTAATCATCTTTTTTCACCTCTTGATTTCTCTTTTTCCAAAGTACTTATTCAGCATATCAAAATTTTCATAGACATAATATCAGAAGTTTTAGTGTTAAATTAGAAATAAATTCAACTTTGTAGTCACTGGTCAAAGAATGAAAACACCTTCAACATCGGACAAAATCCCTACCACCCACTACTGGGTAATAGTTTACTATGACCTCATGTCCATAGTTGGCAATAGTTTCCATCATATACACTCAACACTCCCAGAAATGGCATATTGCCCAAAAAGGAATTTACTCCTCAGAGATCGCATCTGCGAGCCGCATGCCGCTCACTCGAAGCACTTCACCTTTGAACAGCCCACAGTCAAAGGGTTGAAATGAAAATACCTCTAAGCCGAAATATCTTCTTAATACTCAAATTTTCACAGATTTTGCCTCACAGTCAAAAAAAGGTTGCCGTCGCCTGTCCTAGATAATTCGAATTTGCGATAGGATCAATGACAAAGTAGAAATAACTAATATGAACACGTTTACAGACCTAACCTCGTTTTCTGGTTTCTCCGCAACCTCGTGTAGTACTTCACCTATAGCCTCGTAAACTTCGTCGCCATCTTCGAAGTCATCCTTAGAACTATCTAAAATACCTTAGTAGAAAAAATACACGAGTGTTTTATCAATGAAACACGAAGTACAAATGTTGAAACTTTTAGGTTATTTCATTCCTAAGTACCTTCTACATATTGATACAAATCATCGTCTATCGTAGGAAATTGGCTACGAATGTATTCTCCGCACGCAGCCATACCAAACGAGCCGTTCGACGATAATGTCAAAATGAATTCACTCTTAACGATGTAGAAAATGTCTCGGTTGACAGAACAGACGTCAAAATCCTTCCAGACCCTATGAACACATGTTTACGCCATTTTAGTCCTGGTCGTTGTTAAGACATCCTTGAAATATATTCACTCCGATCGTAAGGAACTCTTGACATTTATAATTCTTAATTGTTTCGCATACGTTACGTTCTATCTGAATTTAAGTGCACATATCACAGTAACTTTGAGCCTCTCTACACTATGGATTTTCATTTCGTATAATCGAGTGTTAAAGTAGCCATCTTGAAGCTGTCAAAAGTGATTCTTCCCGTTTGATTGTGTGTGCAGTACATTCTTCCGTGTTTTCATGTTTCTTTAGGATTATTAAATTCTCCCATCGGCGGGAAATACTGTCAGGTTTAAGGGCTGTTATAATATTCCATTGTTATACGATGAATTCGATTTGATACTTGAAATCTATACGTCGATAATTTCATGCAAGCCTGAGGAGAGTTTGTAACGCTGCGAAAATTTTTACGTTATCACACGGCTTTCCCTCGACGTACCTGTTCAGTATTGTCGACGTACTTGCTGCTCATTGTGTGAATAATTGAGGAGAGGAAATAATATAATTGTACACAAAATAGAGAAAATGGCGACCGACGTTGAAGAATCCGATACTGATGATCACGAAAGACCAGCTCCACCGAAACGCCAGTGTACACGGCTTGTTAAGGTCAATGGAACTTGTTGGGAGACGGTAATTATCTGTCATAATTCTCCCGATTGATTCTGATTTTTACGAATTACATTACGTGGAATTGTATAGTTTTCATAGATGTTTTAGATAATTGTATCTAATTCTCCTTGTGATCTTCATTCCTTTAACATTGTTTCAGAAAAGATGTAGGAGATAGATGTAGTAATACAGCTAAAGATGATTTACGGAGTTACAACTGTTTATAACAGTGTTTCTCAAACTGGGGTCCATGGTCCTCTAGAGGACCACAACAGGGGTTTTAGGGGGCTACAAAGGGGTCGTTTGTTAATTGAAATTTTGGGATGGTTCAGGCAAATCGGATGTATCCTCATTGAATGTACATTCGATGATGAAGATTTGCATCTTTCTGAATAACTACTTTTTAGTCCAAAAGAGTAGCACTGCTGGGTGCAAATTATTTAGTGGCATGTTGTATTACCTAGAGGTAAGGTGAGACTCGTTTGCACCTCCTGTTTCTGTCATGTTGCTCCTGGAAACCTGCAGCTTGGCCAATGACAACCAAAGACCACTAGGTCGTTTGCACCCTGTAGCCTACATTTTAATTACAGTTAATTTTTAAAAATTTGTGGGCAACGTGAGAAGTTATAAAGAGAGTGACCTGCAAGAAGTGCTTAAAAAGTTTGAGAACCACTGGTTTATAGTATTAGTTTCGTTTAATTGTTCATAATTCATTTGAAGCTTAAGAAAACTGAGAAAAACATTTTCCTAGGAAAAGCATTCAGAAGAGAAGGAAGAAATGGTACAGGAAGCTGAAACTGTTGAGTATGACGACGTTGAAAAGCATGCGAGGGAAAAATTAAAGCGATGGCAGGCCTGTCAGGTTGCCAAAGGATTCGTAGATAATACGATCAACAAAGTTCTAGAGAATTATATTATGAATGCACCATCTTCTTATCCTCTCGAAGAGTCTAGATTTCAGTTGATCACGGGAAATGAAATGGAAAATACAGCGGTGATGATGGCTATTCGAAATCATGGTTTAGTTCAGTCTGCAGGACTCGTATCTCAGTCACGTGCTTTCTACAGCGACAAAGCTCCAGGTTACTGGACTAATAACGAATATACAGATGTGCACTGTTCTTGTCCATCCAATCGTGTCCAAGGTGTCGGAAACTTTCCCAGCTCTTTAGCTACCACGTCTATGAACTCTTTGAGATTAAACAGTTCTACAGAGGTGGAGCAGTATAATGGAATAGATTGGGACGCAGATATGATAGATGACAGTGATCAACAAGAAGATTTTTTAGAGAGAGCCGTTGCAGAGGCCATCAAGAAGAAGGGGCTCAGTGCTCTTAGTGTAGATTATGGTTGAATGTCCTTAATAAAGTATCATCTTAACTTTTTCGCTACCAAGAGCAAATATAGTTACAAAGCAACATCTTTGTATAGTAAGAACGACTTTAGTCATTCGCGAAAAAGCAATTGCTCTGCGTTAAAGTAACGATTGCCCAGTGGAAATTTTGCAATTAATTATCGCGTTTAAGTGTTCAATTTTATGATCTGAGAATGGAGTTGTTTTACTTATGTCGATATAAAAAATCAAACAATACGACGCAAACAGCTGAATTTAGCTGCAGCGAAAGAGTTAAGGTGTATTTATACGACGAAGCATATAATTCTTTGTCTCCTGAAAAGCCGTTTACAACTTTTAACACGTTGCACGCCGGCTAAATATCAGTCGCGAAATTTGTTATATTTGATAATGTTGCCATTGAAGCGAATATCAAATTTAAATGCATTTAGTAATGCACTATTCAAACGAAACAATACTGCCTTTTTTCTCAACTGTACCGTTTTCCTCAAGACAGAATAATATGACAGATTAGTCAAATTTACAATATAATGATATATTTGAAATTCCGCATTATCGTGGGACCGGCGTACAATGTGTTAAGATCTTGCGGATGGTTTTCATCGGATGCTACTTGAATAGTCGCTTGAACATGAGATTTTAATCCTTTGCACTCCATGAATACATTCTTTTACTTATTTTTTCATCCGTTTAATCGATCCAATAACAGAACAAAGGCAAGCCACTATTTTTTCATATTTTACTTTCTCTCGAACACATAGAGAGTACATAGGCGAAAAATGTAAAAAATAACGTTCGAAAGACATAGGTGCAAAGGATTAATATAGAACGAAATTGTAGAATTATATAATTATAAATTATGTAAGCTATCGGTCCAATTGCATAGAGATGATCGATGTAGTACAAAAGTCTCTTTATTATCCGTTTGATCGTAAAGACGTTAAGTTTGTCAGTGTGCAAAATGAATTTTCAAACGGATTACATTGATTCCGCTTCTTGGTTACGGAAAATATACCGCAGCATTTTTCATTTTAGACGGTACACGTAACAAATACAATGAAACTCTTCTGTCCGAAGAAAACAGCGTTCAACTGCCTTTGGATGGCTGGATATATTATCTATAAGATATAAATATTTATATTATGTATTATAATTTCAACAACGTTAATTAACACTAGATCTACCAAGGTGATCAAAGTGATTTGCTCTGAACTTTTTCTAGACTTCAAAGGGTCAATGACATTTTTTGCAGGAGTTATCAAAATTGTTCAGTAATATATTCTGATTAGAACAATATAGGTACAACGTAGACAGTATCTTTAACACATTGACTACCATGGGGGTCCCTGATAAATGGCGTTATTGAATTCAATGAAATTTCATGCAACGTTTAAATTGCAATATTTATGAATTTTTTAACATATTGAATATTTAAATATTGGCGTTAAGAAGATAACGGTCTACTGGATATCTATGTATTAGTGTCTTTAAAGTTTCTGCTTTATAAAGATGTGATTTTAATAGAAAAAGTTTCACTTCAGTAGAAATGAAGAAACTAACTAAATACCGATGGCGTTCAACGTGTTAATTGAAAAACACAACAACAACATTGGCCACATATAAACAAAAAATATAAAAATCTTGCATTCCTCGATGTAAAACGAAAGAAGCGTGACTTCGCTCCTTGGCACTTTTCGACCAGGCTTTTGCAAAGAGCATTCAAACGATTGACACTAGAACTACCAAGGCAGTCAAAGTGACTGACATCTCATTCTTTTTTTAAATTCTTGAAGCTTGTAGAAAAGCCAAGACTACATATTCCACTTCCATCTTATAAAACATAAGTTACCGAATTAATCATGTATTCCACCTTTTGATTCCTTCTTTTTTACAGTGTTTTCATTAATATATTTATATATAATGGATTTAACTTCTGTAGTTCTAGTGTTAAGTATATTGAATTAATCATCGGTAGATCTAGCGTTAATCTCCTATTGTGTAACCCCCCTCCCCGGAGTGTATTATAATGTTAATTATTGTAAAAGCTTTAAGGTCCTAATTCATTCCATTTAGTATTGCATTGCTTCTTCCATTCCTCACGATGGACTTACACTTTTTGTAGATTAAGATTATCGTTTATTAATGCGAAGCGTGTTTGTCCTTTTGAAATTGTATATGTATATCACTTGTAGAGACGATTTAAGACTATTATATACGATTACTACAAATAAATGCTTTATTCTTTCTTCCGTGCAGGCGAGACTTCACGGATATATGTATTTCATATCTGTAAATAGATTGTTACATCTGAAACGTATAAATAAATTTCCATCGATGTTAACACGACGATCTGATCATGTAAGGTGAGAAATTGTACCGCAGGAGAGCAATGTACAAACTTCTCCGTACTCGAAATTCGTATTTCTAAGAATTATAAATAAAAAAAAAAAAAGAGTATAGAGGAATTCCTGCATTCTTTCATTACATGATGATTTTAATTTAGTTACCGAAATTTTAATGATTTTCATGTACCGGCGAAAAAATAGGAAATAATGTTCGAAGAATCTATGCAAACCAGTGCACTTTGGAATTCCGCGAACTACGATTATACCTGAGTCATAAATCTAAGGAGATTATCGTACGAAAAGGAATTCAAAAGTTTGCGGTCTTAGGTAGCAGATGTTCCAGGTGCCCATTATAGAAAATCCCTTTTCCGCAAAATTTTAATCCTCTTTAACGATGTTCCATTGCCTTACGATATCTTTCGGATTAACGTAAATGACTGCATACAAATATGAATTTTAACATGTTGTTTTACAAAGCTAATTATACAAGTCACATTCTATATCTTAATTTTTAAAGAAAATAATTATAAAAATTCGTATATATCTGTGTACGCATATATTTATTATATTGTAAGTTGTACATCGTATTGTTTATTTTTTTATCCATTATTAATATAAGTATCGCCAACCAATACTTTATCTCGAATCTTCACGCGGCAGAATTGATCACGTGTGTTATTTAATACATTGGCGCTCCGAGCAGCCGAATGTAGAAAATCAATAACATGTATATTAGAGATGTCCTGTAAATTAAAAATAAACGTCGAGTCTGAAAAAAAAAGAGTAGAAGAAATGGAAATAAAACGCGCATCGATTGCATCCGGTTATCTCGTTCTCATCTAAAAAGTCGATATACGCGGGCACACGAATGCAATGAAAACATCCACAACTTCTCCGACCATTAATCATACAGCAAATCCGTACACGCACACTACTAAAACCCACAGTCTAATAATTTACATCAAGCTAAAATGGAGGATCTTTCTATATAATAACTGATCAAATTCCGAATATCTTCGATTCACCATACGATATCAAAAATCACCTAAACAATCACCGCGATCTATGCCTCTCCTACGAAGCTACACCCTTAAATTCTTAATTGCACCTGCAATATTTGCAGAAAAAGTCATTGAAATTAAAAGATCCAGACTAAACATAAAAAGGAGAGAAAAAAAAGGAAAATGTATACACCTGCACCAGATCCAACGAAAGCAGAAGCTAAAGCCATTGAAGAACCATCGACGAGGACCAAGAAAAAAAATGCCCTTTTTTTTCTACCAAACAGAAAAGTATTTTCTCAAAAGTAAATGACGACCGGCAGCGGAGGAGGGGAGCGGGAGAAAAAGAAATAAATGCAACACGGTAGACCATTCGTACACATCCAGCTATAGCGTACTGTAATGTCAGGCGCTCCAAAAATGCATACAGAACACCGAGGGAAGATTCTCCAACATGGCGCGGCGTCGTTGTTGCCTTGACAACGGACTTGTATCTCCTCTCGTCGACTCGTCTGAACTCAAAAACAACGAATTTCCACCACATTCTCTATTCAAAAACACAACTGTAACGATACACACAAAAAACCTGAACGAGGTAGAAGAATATCAGAGCTTCAGTTGCTCGCGCCAAGACAATAACAAAACGATAGAACCAATGACGATTAACGACGTTAGATCCGCCATCTTTTCAGCGCCGTGCAATACCAAGATCCTCGAGCGGCTGAAGAGGGGAGGGAGAAATAAAGAGAGAGAAAGAGGGCGATAGAAACGTATACTCTTATACAGTCGAACGAGAGGAGGGGAAGTGTATTGGTAAAAAGTGGGGAGGAATGAGGAGAACCGACGAATCGCGTGAGAGAAGAAGCATACAGCAGTAGGTGCACATCGGTGCACGTACGAAGCGAACTGACGGCACGCCGAAACGCGAGAGCGTCGAGGTACGAACGTTAATGTCGCATTTCCGTGCTGTTTTTCCACACGAGCGTCCTATCCAGTGAGTGATCTCGGTGTTCGAGAGAGATATCTCGTAATTTTGGAGTATGGCGTCGGACGAGGAGGTGGACGAGAGCTACGCGGGTGAGTGGACGTTACTCCGCTTAGGGTACCTACCGGAAAGTTGTATCCTCGGGAGCACGCAGGACGCGCGCTTTTCGTACGATGGCTGCCATGTCAATTGGTCCTTCTGCAGTTTTCCACGCTGTCCGGCTGAAACGCGTTTAATTGTGATACTTTTTTCATCATCTTCATACGATTTGTTTGTTCTCCAATGTAGAAAGAATGAATATTTTTTGTAGTCGAGTCGAGGGAAGATTCGTTCCTTTTGGGAAAGGAAGAAACTTAACCTTTGGATTGTCAAAGAATTTTGTGATTTTTTTTCACACAATATCCATTCGTTAGGTACTATGGACTATCATTGTGAAGATGAGTGAGAGTAATTTGTGATTGATTGATATAAAATAGATGGAGTATAGGTTACTGTTTACATTCGGTTGATGTTAGGAATCACATGGTTTTCAGAGTATCAACTGTACGATAGTTCACGGAGTCGTTGTACATTCTCGTATCTATCGAGAGTTTACAAAAATTCGATACTAGATCGTGACATTTGAACTTTGCGCGTAATTCAACGGTTTTACGGGTATATGATTTTCGCGGATTTGGTTCATCGTGCGTCTCCCTAGCTTTCGTCGTGTACTTGTAATTTCTTACGTTCATAGTTTGTAACTGTTCCGTAACGCGATGCATCATTTTTTATCGTACTTTCGGCATCTTGGTTTCTTCACTTTGAGCAAAAGAAAGTATGAAAATTTACACGCATGCGGACTTTTTCTATGGCTTTAATAAACTTAAGTCACGGACCGATAAAACTGTTTATTTTCTCATAGTCGAGCGTGCTCGTATACATGAGAAAACATACTTAAAGTCTAGTTTCCACAATAAAATAACGGTTTAAGGTATAGGAAAACGATGCACATAATTTCTGTTGGAATCTTAAGCAATTTCGCAATGCCTGCTTTACTTTTCCAACCATCTGGCACAATTGTATGTGTGCATCGGCGCTTACACATTCTTAGCAGCGTATACAAGCGCCGGCATGATTTTCGAAAAAGAAAATCTCGTTGAAAGATAAATCAATGTTTTCCATACATTTTATAATGTATTGTTATGCCGGCCTTTCATTCGTAATCGAATAAATTGCTAGCGTGGAATTTACAATGATATCACGAATATAAAATGTAGATGTCCAATGTGGTAAGCCCTTTCGAAGAAAATGGCGGACGCACACTCGCACAAAGCATTCACCGAACGCGGATTAGTCCGAAATAATTTATATATTTGCGATATATGATTATGACGTGGAATAAAAATTTATAACAATGCAGAGACTCGTAACGAGTTGTTAGCTTGAAACTCGAAGGAGTTTCTTTACGTTGATATCATTGTTTCTATTGTTTGTCGAAGTAAGAGGAATCGGTTTTATTAGAAAACGTTATCATCGATTCGATAATTACTAGTACCTTGGCTTTCGTCAATTCCGACGTTAAGTTCGTTAAAACTTTGGAAATTTACGAAAAGTTATTTCGGGATTTTTCCTTTGTTCCTTAGAAACTGAACAGATCGAATGGAATGTATTTATTTGAGGAATAATATAATATTTATAACATAAAAAAAGTCAAGGTCATTGCATTGGATTGGATGCAAATTTTTCTCATTTTGTCGGGAAGTCGTTGCAACGAAGAACTTTAATTACATCGATTCAGAATACATCGAATGTTTTTAGAAGAATTTGCTCAAAAAAGTTTTATGCCTTTTCATATTTATACGTATTTAATACGAAAATGCTTCCTTTTATTCCGTGAATTGTGTATTTTCGGAATTTTCAAACGCAGGTAGAGATTGCATGGAATTGGTAATTCCTGTTAATGAAGTATAGATTCCATGAAAAATGAGCATTGATTATTTTTTCATTAATGCTGCATTGTAATGAACAGAGACTTATTGATTTTACATGTCAGAAGCACACTCACATATAACTTTGTAATATTTCTATGACAGCCATATTTCATATTTCATATTTCAATAGAAATATAATTTAATAATTTTTCATTAATTTCGTTCTACGTATGAAATTTATAAATGATCTCTGAAATATAATTAACACATTGACTGCCACAGTAATTTTCTGAATTCCGGTCCAAAAAGCCTATTTAATTCAATTATATTAAATTATTAAAAAGTCTAATTATGGTAAAAAAGAATAGAGAACGTTTTTTTTTTTTAAATATCTTATGAATTATCTCTTAATTGATTTTCAATAAATTTTGTGCCATTACATTTTTTGTTCATTTAACAATAAATTTTCCGTTGTTGTAAACCACCCTTAATTTTTGCTTCTCTTTGCAGAAGCTGTTTATTCATATTTACATTCATAAATTACTAATTTAATTGTAACTGCACGAATATGGTAAGTACGAGTTATCTTGTAGTTGGCAGTCAACGTGTTAAGCTAATGTATGTTTAATTAATACATTAATGTCATCACAAAGTAACATGAGAGACATCTCGTTTGAATTGATTACAAGTAATGTAATCTCATTAGATTTTATTTTTAGGGGAAGATGATTTGGATGAAACTGGCGGCCAAGTGTCAAACGTCAATCAACCAGTGGATGGATCATCCGATGCGGAAGAATCTCAGAGATTAGTTAGTACTTTGATTCTTCAGAATGCATCCATTCATTTGCAATTTTAACGCTAGATCTACCAAGATGATTGAAATAACTTGTTCTTAATTTTTTATGAATATTCATGATATTTGCAACGCTGATTGTTTTCCAGTTTTCTATGCATATCGTGTGGGTTGAAAGCAATTAGATCGATTAAGATTTATGCCTTTTCAATTACGTTTGTTCTAACATATTTATTTGACACTTCCTAATATCTTACATTAGTTATCTATAGATCTAGTGTTAATATTTTGCAAAATAAATGCTTACAATTTTTACATGAATTTTCTGATATATAGGAGGAAGATGACGATTATGAGCCAGAAGAGCGGAAAAAGAAGAAAGGGAAAAAGCGGAAAGCACGCAGTGAAGATAAGAAGGGAAAGAAAAAGAAGAAGAAGAAAAAATCTGACTCTGGAGATGTAATTTTCTTTGTTTAAGCCATATTAATTTTTTTTTTTTAATACCTCAGTTTTATAACATCTATTAAAATCCGTAGGAAAGCGACTTCGGCGGTGGAGGTGAAGCGGGTGATGCAGCTGGCGACGACAGTGACTATGCTGGCAATAGAAAAAGTAGAAAATCATCGTCAAGAAAGTCCTCCAGCCATAGCACGCCTGCTCCTCCAAGCCAGGAGCCGACGACGGGCATGCCCACTATCGAGGAAGTGTGCAACACTTTTGGATTAACAGACGTACAAATTGACTATTCGGATGCAGATTTTCAGAATTTAACGACGTACAAATTGTTCCAACAACACGTCAGACCACTTTTAGCAAAGGAAAATCCGAAGGTATATTATCTTCCAGAAATATTAACTCCTTGCCCTGCAATGAATTGTGGGACTGGTGACGCGATAAATAGAATAAGAATTTTTTAAGCTTTCCAAAAACTGTTAAATTGAAAATATCAGTGGATCGGGAGACGTGAAAATCAGTTCTATCTTCTTAACACATTCGATGCTTGCTAAATATCAAGCGCCAAAAGCCTAAATGCTGGTTTTAAATACTTTAAGTCAATGTTAAATTTAAATGGATTAAGTAATGCACAAACGAAATAATACTGTCATTTTGTTCTCTTTACTGGTTTGTACAAAACAGAATAATAAGACAGACTTTGATCAGCGAAATCTACAATCATATTTGCAAATCCGCTTTATTGCGGGAGAGACGTGTAATATATTAATTCTAGAACTATCAAGTAAGTCAAAATGACTGACTGTAATTATAGTATTAGAACATTAAGCGCGGTATTGGATCCCGGGGGCCAACAATGAACTTTTAATTTGGCCTAGGTTGGTCCCCAGGACAATGAACTTTTCGTCTGGGCAGCGTCGGTCCCTAGAACAGACAGTATTGAAGTTAAGAAATAAATGTAGTACATTTAATGATATTTGTTATAGCATTCTAAGGTATATCGGAAATCAGCCATGAGCTATTATTCTAACAGTTAATTCTGAGTTATTGTGCGCACGGTCATAAAAGAAATCGTAGGGGGAGGAGTTAAGTGCTTTTGCTCACTGTTTTCACAACTTGTATTATATTCTTAGGTGCCAATGTCGAAACTTATGATGTTGGTAGCAGCCAAATGGCGAGACTTCTCGGAATTAAATCCCCATACGCAACCTGATGCAGATGTAGCATCAGCAAATGTAGACGAAGATAGTAGAAACGCAAGAGCAAATCGCAGCGGTGCAGGGCAAGAAGGTGAAGAAGAGGAGGACGATGATGAAGATAGTGATAGAAAACGAAAATCGCGAGGATCTAGGGCGAAGAAAGGAAAGAAGGCGTCTAAAGTACCAACGCTTAAAATCAAACTTGGAAAGCGTAAACGTGGAAGCTCGGTATTTTGCAGTTTTCTATTTTATTTTTAAGAAGATATAATCGAATAGTTCTTATGAAATAAGTCATTGTCGTGATTCAGGACGAAGAAGCTGAAGGAAGCGGCGCTGGAACGGACAGAGACTCCGACATGGAATTTGAACAAATGCTAGCCGACGCGGAGGAAGCTCCTGGCGCCGAAGGAGCAAGTAAAGGCGGTACCGAGGAAAGCGGAGTCGAACCACCGGCTGAACCCCCAGTTCGCAGAAAGGCGAAGACAAAAATTGGGAACAAAACTAAGAAAAAGAAAAAGACGAAAACTACTTCAAAATTCCCGGATGGAGAGGAGGGCCTTCAGGTAAAATCCTATCGCTCTGGCATAGAATTTAATGCATCGCAAGATGCTGATATTTACATTTTTTCTATCCAATCATTATCAAACGTTGTAACGTGAATCTTAACTCTTTGTCGAACGCTGAGAAAAAAAGAAACAATACGCTGTACACCTCGGAATGTTTAGCAGTAACGCGAACTCATGAGGTAGCAGCGACAGTCATCGTTCGATCATCAACTGTCTTTCTTTGAAATGGGGAGATCTCCCCATTCGGTCGTTAAGTGTTAATAATTTATCTAGCAAAGCAGTGTCATCGCTAACGTGTTCACTACTTTGATGTACTATACAGTAGAGTCTCATACAACGCGAATTTCTATAGTGCGGCAAAGATATTGCGCCTACTGTTTCCATATAACGCGAATATCCCCGAATCGTGTTTAAACAGTAAATAAAAATAATTTAGACATTGATTATAAAAATAATTTAGCGTTTAGACGTTAAATAGAATTAATAAATCATAGGAATCACCTGATTCAAGAATTAAATCTACTTTAATTGAACATCAGAACGTTTTCTTCAGCGTTATTAACTTCTTATATTTCGGCGGTATTTGATTAATAGTTTGTTTTACTAATAATAATTCGTTTTTACTTAACTCAATGTTTAATGTCGCCCAAACGGAAAGTCCACTGTCAGTCCCCAAGGACAAACGTCGAGCTCAACCTGTTAATCGCGTGGCGTGAAAGTCTACTTGAATGTATCTTTTTCATGTGAATATATCTCTTCCATAGACGGATCATCAAGATTACTGCGAAGTGTGTCAACAAGGAGGTGAAATAATATTATGTGATACTTGTCCTCGAGCGTATCACTTGGTATGTTTAGAGCCCGAATTAGAGGAGACACCAGAAGGCAAATGGAGTTGTCCCCACTGTGAAGGCGAAGGTATTGCAGGTACCTTCCTCATGATCCTAGTCTACCCTGTCCTTCCCAAAATGTGTGTGTACACATTCGGTATGTTTTAACAAGTTTTAACGCATGTTTTATCGTTAGGTGCAGCCGAGGACGATGACGAACACATGGAGTTCTGTAGAATATGTAAGGATGGTGGAGAGTTATTGTGCTGTGACAGTTGTACCAGCGCATACCATACGCACTGCTTAAATCCTCCATTATCAGAAATACCCGATGGTGATTGGAAGTGTCCGAGATGTTCTTGTCCACCGTTACGTGGAAAAGGTATAAAATAAAGGAAGCTAAAACTTTATAGAGCTTTAGCGAAATGATCGTAGTAACTTAATTCATTGCACACGGAGCCATCTTTAATGTTATCTATTAGCAACTTGGAAGCCCTTTATTATTTGCTATCTTATGCCATTTCAATAGAAAAGTTCAGGTTAACATACATTTCTTAACAAGTTGTGGTGCAATAAGTTCATCCTTTGCAATCACTAATTAATTCGAAGTTCCTCTTAGAGGGGGCAACCGAATGTTATTGTCGGCTTACGATATCCCCTCAGGTGGGGGCATCGGAGTGCAAAGGGTTAAGCTAAAACAACGGAAAATAACTTAAATGACTTTATTTCTGTTCAAAGTTGCTAAAATCTTAACGTGGAGGTGGAAGGAGTGCTCGGAAACCCCATCGGAAGAGCCTTCTACCAGCAAAGCTGCACCAAAGCAGCGGAAAATTCGTGAATTCTTTGTAAAATGGGCAGACATGTCGTATTGGCATTGCGACTGGATCACAGAATTACAACTAGACGTTTTCCATCCTCTCATGTTCAGGTACATCCTCGAAAACGATACAGAATCAACTTAACAAGCATTTAATCACATCTATCAGTATTTTTACAAGAGTTTGAATTTTTCAGGAATTATTCGCGTAAATACGATATGGATGAACCACCAAAATTGGAAGAACCTTTAGACGAGAGTGATTCTCGAGTTAAACGATTAAAAGAACAGGATGGCGCCACGAACAGAGACGAATATAATTTAGAAGAGCGATTCTATCGCTATGGCGTCCGGCCAGAATGGCTCGTTGTACACAGAGTAATTAACCATCGACTTCAAAGAGACGGCAGAGCAACTTATCTTGTTAAATGGAGAGAATTAGGCTACGACCAAGCCACCTGGGAAGACGAACACGAAGATATCCCAGGATTGAAGCAAGCTATTGAATATTATCTAGATCTCAGAGCTGCAAACTGTTGCGATGGCAGTTCCTCGCGCAAGGGCAAGAAGGGTGAGAAGAGTCGGTTAATTTATATTTTTTCTTCTTAAAATACAGATCTATGCGTACCGTATGTCAATAAATTGTAACATTTAGGCAAAGGGAAGAAATCGAAAACGCGAGAGATCATCGACGACGAGGAAAGGACACCGAAACGGTACACTCCACCGCCAGATAAGCCTACGACGGATTTAAAAAAGAAATACGAACGACAACCAGAATACCTGGATCAGACTGGAATGCAATTGCATCCTTATCAGTTAGAAGTAAACGAATTCCCACAATTAATGAAGTATTTTAAATTAACAGTGTATTAGTTACAGAACTTACTGTAATTTCATTATTACAGGGCTTAAATTGGTTACGATATTCATGGGGCCAAGGCATAGATACAATTTTAGCGGATGAAATGGGTTTAGGAAAAACTATTCAGACCATTACATTCTTGTACTCACTTTACAAGGAGGGACATTGTAAAGGACCGTTCCTCGTTTCTGTCCCACTTTCGACGATTATTAATTGGGAGCGTGAATTTGAAACTTGGGCTCCGGATTTTTACTGCGTTACTTATGTCGGTTAGTAACAATACTCTTTTACAATCTACAATCTCTTTTACATTGTGATTCTCCTTTTTTTTTACGGCACTCACTTAGTACATTTAAATACAGTGGATTTAACGCTGATAGTTCTTGCCTACTTAAAACTATAGATCTTATATCAACAATAACAGTTACAGTAAATAGATTTAGCGATACTAGTATTCATTTTATTTTGTTCCTCCAGGCGACAAGGACAGTCGTATCGTAATACGTGAAAATGAACTGTCCTTCGAAGAAGGCGCTGTTCGCGGTGGCAGAGCATCGAAAATTCGATCATCACAGATCAAGTTCAACGTACTTTTAACGAGTTATGAGCTCATTTCTATCGATTCGGCATGCTTAGGATCGATAGATTGGGCCGTATTAGTCGTGGACGAGGCGCACAGATTGAAATCGAATCAGTCCAAGTTCTTCAGATTACTGGCGTCTTACAATATTGCATATAAGCTCTTATTGACTGGTACGCCATTGCAAAATAATTTGGAAGAATTGTTCCACTTGCTGAATTTCCTGTGTCGCGACAAGTTCAACGATTTAGCTTCATTCCAAAACGAATTCGCTGACATCTCGAAGGAGGAACAAGTCAAGAAATTGCATGAATTGCTTGGTCCACATATGTTGAGGAGATTAAAGGCCGACGTTTTGAAGGTATTTTTTAATAAGTTATACGACTTTACGTCTTTACCTCTTACGGAATTGTGAGTCATATGTGATAATCGTTGATGATACTATTAATATTAAATATTTTTACAGAACATGCCCAGTAAATCTGAATTTATCGTGCGCGTTGAACTGTCACCGATGCAGAAAAAATACTATAAATACATTCTAACAAGGAACTTCGAAGCTTTGAATCCCAAAGGAGGAGGCCAACAAGTATCATTACTGAATATCATGATGGATCTTAAGAAATGCTGCAATCATCCTTATTTATTCCCAGCGGCGTCGCAGGAAGCGCCGACGGCTCCAAACGGAAGTTATGAAACGTCGGCGTTGATCAAGGCAGCTGGAAAATTAGTTTTGTTAAGTAAAATGTTGAAGAAATTGCGAGACGATGGGCACAGAGTCCTGATTTTCTCACAAATGACGAAGATGTTAGATATCTTGGAGGATTATTTGGAAGGGGAGGGTTACAAATATGAGAGAATAGATGGAAATATAACTGGCGCGCAACGTCAAGAGGCTATTGATAGGTTTAATGCCCCCGGTATGTATATCCGCTTTAATAATGGTAATCATAGCTTAGAATTTCAATCGAAATTAGAACGAAATATTATTTCAATGAAGAAGCGATACTCGTATTTTTCCATCTACCTAAACAAACTTAACACGTTGGCTGCCATGGGGGCATGGGTGACCAGTACTCAGTTTTTGCATTGTCGTGAGAGAACATGTAAATCGCATAATAAAGAGTTCATTCATATTGATCCCATGGACAATCCATGTAAAATTAGTACGGCAGTCAACGTGTTAATATTAATTGAACTATAGGTTTATTAGAATTAAATAGAATTAAATTTTATATCTCTTGTTCCATAATGAAATCATATTTGCTAGGATTTTCACATTCGCTCTAGTTGCTATATTAACTCCGAAAATTTCACAGGTGCGCAGCAGTTTGTTTTTCTGCTCTCAACCCGAGCTGGTGGATTAGGTATTAATCTAGCGACCGCAGACACCGTTATCATTTACGACTCCGACTGGAATCCTCATAACGACATCCAAGCATTCAGCAGAGCTCACAGAATTGGCCAGGCTAATAAAGTCATGATCTATAGATTCGTTACTCGTAATTCCGTCGAGGAGAGAGTAACGCAGGTGGCTAAACGTAAAATGATGCTTACCCATTTAGTCGTGAGACCTGGAATGGGCGGAAAAGGCGCGAATTTCAGCAAGCAGGAACTCGATGATATATTACGATTTGGTATGTTTTCTCAGTAGAATAATTTATACGGTTGTTCATCCTTTTCAATACTGCTGGTGATTTAATACTAGAACTACTAGCATTAATTGTATTATATTTAGATATAGTAAATAAGTAGGTATAACGTAGTAACGGATAGGATGAATGATTAATATTTCATAGAACCAACTACTCAAGATAACTTTCATTAAAATGAATAAAAGTTCCATTTATAAAATCACATATAAAATTTTAAGTAATTTTCCTCTAATGGCTTGAATGGACGTTCAGAATTTCATAGAAACAAACCACTCAAAGCGACTATTACTAAAATAAATAAAATCCTTCGACCAGGTACTGAGGAATTGTTTAAAGAAGAAGAAGGCAAAGAGGATGAAGCCATTCACTACGATGACAAGGCTGTAGCAGAATTGTTGGATCGAAGTAAAGAAGGTATCGAGCAAAAAGAAAACTGGGCCAACGAATACTTAAGTTCATTCAAAGTCGCGTCATACGTGACGAAGGAAGGAGAGACTGAAGAAGAAGCTGATACTGAAATCATCAAGCAAGAAGCCGAGAACACAGATCCAGCGTACTGGATTAAATTACTGAGACATCATTACGAGCAACAGCAGGAGGATATTGCTAGAACTCTTGGAAAGGGTATGTAGTCTACGTGAATGAATGACAATGATCGAAGAATTTTACCTGTTACGTTTAATTACAGGTAAACGAGTACGTAAGCAGGTGAATTACAACGATGGCGGTGTAACTGGCGATCAAGGGGCGAGAGATGATCAACCGTGGCAGGAGAATTTGTCAGATTATAACAGTGACTTTAGTGCCCCCAGCGATGATGACAAGGAAGACGATGACTTCGATGAGAAGGGCGATGGAGATCTACTATCTCGAAGAAGTAGACGAAGATTGGAGAGGAGGGATGAAAAGGATCGACCTCTTCCGCCGTTGCTTGCTCGTGTGAATGGAAATATAGAAGTAATTAAAAATTCTTTTCTGTTTATACAGATTATGATATTAGTCGATCGTAATACGTTCACTGCTGATGACTCAACTGTTGAGTCACAACCATTTGTCATTAGAAGCAAGTGACCTAATTGTTGAGTCAAGTGCAATGCTTTATTACTTTAACCCTTTCCCATTGTTTCCCATTGTAAATTTGATCGCGTTTGCATTAAAATGTATTTATGGTTGGATTAATTTTACTAGTTAATACAGCTTCATAACAAAATTTGTGTTGCTTTAAGCTGTTGTTCAACTCTGCAGGCAAGTTAAAAAAAATTGCCGATCGCCGTAATTGACCTTTCAAATTCTAACGACTCCACAAGTATATCCAAGTTAATAACTATCCAAATTATAAACTTGGATATTTAGCAAATCAACAGCATAAAATTCTATCATCGTAACTTTTATAATTCGTGCTGATATGGATTTTTTAAATAATTTTCAGGTGCTCGGCTTCAATGCGAGACAGAGAAAGGCATTCCTCAATGCGATTATGCGTTACGGTATGCCACCCCAGGACGCCTTCAACTCTCAATGGTTAGTCTGTCGTTCGGCATGGTGTTGCGTATCAGTAAATTTAAATTACTGTTAAAGTTTGTTATTCAATTTTAGGCTGGTGCGAGATTTACGGGGTAAATCGGAGAAGAACTTCAAAGCCTATGTGTCCCTTTTCATGAGACATCTCTGCGAACCCGGAGCCGATAATGCGGAAACATTCGCTGATGGCGTGCCAAGGGAAGGTCTTAGTCGGCAGCATGTCTTAACGAGAATCGGCGTTATGTCTCTAATTAGAAAAAAGGTAGAGATTTTACTGTATTTTTATTTCACTAACCCCTTGCCATGTCATTTCTTTGTCAATGAATGTGCAATTACTTAGAATTAATTACTGAAACAACAATCTGATTTCTGTTAAAGCGTATAACTTAAGGAAATATTAATGACATAGAACTAATTTTATCGTATCGTGACTCACTTATACTTTTAATTTCATAGTTTTTGAACAATTTTCAAATTTCCTGTTCCATTTATCGCGTCATTCGTTACTGTATGGCAAGGGCTTAATTGCTCAATGCCTCTTTTTTAGAAATCTCACGAGCAGATTACTTGACTTATCCACACAAATGTATATTTGTAGGTACAAGAATTCGAACACATAAATGGATACTATTCGATGCCAGAAATGATTCGGAAGCCTGTCGAACCTGTCAAAGTAGAAGCAGGCGGAGACGGTGCGACTGGCACTAGCAGTACGAGTGCAACCCCGGCAACATCTAATGCGCCTAGTCCTAGTCCTGCTGCAACTCCAACCCCAACGTCTAGTACAATAGTAAATGAAACGAATAAGTTAAATTCTGACACATCTGACGTGAAGGAGTGCAAGGAAGAATCAAAGGATAAAGAGGTTTGTCCTTGACTT
This sequence comes from Cerceris rybyensis, assembly GCA_910591515.1. NCBI lineage: Eukaryota > Metazoa > Arthropoda > Insecta > Hymenoptera > Crabronidae > Cerceris > Cerceris rybyensis. The sequence continues at coordinate 6,691,258 of OU342802.1, read as the reverse complement.
ACAATCTTGTTGCAATACGTTATTGAATTTTTATTTTATTCAATGGTATTCGTTAATGTTTATTTAAATACTAACAGGCATCCCTCGAATAACACGGTTGTTAGACATATACGTCTTTTACCACGAATAAAGTATGTCGTTCTCCTTAGGCTGCCGATTCGAAAGATCTGAAGGAAGAATTGAAAGATTCCAAAGAGGAAGACGAGACCAATGCCGAGAAAGACAAAGACAAGGAAGACATTAGAAAAGAAGAAAAGGACGGCGATACCGAAGGAACGGAAAAAGAGAAGGATAAGACAGACAACAAGGAAGAGAAAGCCACAGTAAAGCACGAGGAAAAGACAGAAAATAACGAAAACAAGCAAAAACAAGATTCCGAGGAAGATGTCGTTATCGTTAAAGACGACGAGGATGAAACCGAGAAACGAGAGGTACTCTTATATTTCTTAAGATGAAATAACTAAATTAATTTCTTTCCTACATGTCCCGGAATTTTCTATTTACAGGAAAAAGATACCAAGGAAAAGGAAACAAAAGAGTGTGATTCAGAGATGATAAAGCCGAAACGCAAGTTCATGTTTAACATAGCCGATGGTGGTTTCACAGAATTACACACTTTGTGGTTGAACGAAGAGAAAGCTGCGGTACCTGGTCGCGAATATGAAATTTGGCATCGAAGACACGATTATTGGCTGTTGGCTGGTATCGTCACACACGGCTATGGTCGTTGGCAAGATATCCAAAATGATATTCGGTAATAATACTCTACAAAGCTGGAAGAAAGAAAAAGAATTCGAAGAAACGAGTTAACAATCTTTTATTTCTTTAATATAGATTTGCAATAATTAACGAGCCCTTTAAGATGGATGTGGGTAAAGGTAACTTTTTAGAAATAAAAAATAAGTTCTTGGCGAGACGATTTAAGCTATTGGAGCAAGCGTTAGTTATAGAGGAGCAATTAAGAAGAGCTGCGTACCTGAATTTAACGCAGGATCCTAATCACCCTGCAATGAGTCTCAACTCGAGATTCGCCGAGGTTGAGTGTATTGCTGAATCGCATCAACATCTTAGCAAAGAAAGTCTCGCAGGAAATAAGCCTGCGAATGCCGTGTTGCATAAGGTAACATTAATTTGTTGTCATTAAGTTTTATTCACCAATTTGGGGAATCTTTTGAAAAAATTGAGAATCCGTTTGTAAAAACGTTTTGTAGCTCTGCTGTTAAACTGTGCTAGAGCCGATTTCACTTTAGGAAAAGTATGAAGTTTGCATTTCTCGGTAAAGGACAACAAAGTTCCAATGACATTGAAAATTAATTAACCCGGCTTAACTCTAGCGAGTACGCTATGAGGTTAATAGAAAAAGTTCTATAGAAATAATGAAATACAGTTATACGCCACCCTTGTTATATTTACTAGCAATATTCCAATCTTATTACCTTTTAGAAACAATTGGCACTACGATTCAAATATATCTTTTCAAACAGGTACTGAATCAGTTGGAAGAATTATTGTCTGATATGAAATCAGACGTAAGCCGTTTACCAGCAACACTGGCTCGCATTCCGCCAGTTGCTCAAAGACTCCAAATGTCGGAAAGGTCAATTTTGAGTCGATTAGCTGCGACGGCACCGGGTGGCAGTAGTTCGCAATCTGGTCAGGCAGCGTTATTAGCACAACAATTTCCTGCTGGTTTCTCCGGAGGACAATTGCCAGCTACTTTCGCTGGTGCTGCCAATTTTGGGAACTTTAGACCACAATACTCAGTGCCGGGTCAACCACCGCAAGGATTTACAGGTTGGTTGTAACACTGTTGTTATTTTAAAAGTATTGATGTTTATTTCCATCCATACAATTATACAAATTGTTTTTGGATAATTAGTGCTTTATGAGATCAACATAGAGTATCTGCTACATCGCTCTCCTAAAAATTTGGAGCCTGTTGGAAAAAATTGAGAACTAGTAATTTCCATTGCCTTGCTAGTTCTAGCGTGAAATTTGCACTTAAATGCGTTAAATAAGTTTTTTGCTAAAAGAGCAATCAAGCAGTAAAGAAGATGATCAATGAAACAATTTGTGTGATAAAATACATGGGAAATATCTATTGTACTGCTTCTCTATAAATTCGAGAAATATTTATTAAAATGTAGAGATTCGTCTATTTGATAGCTGTAGGTAAATAGTGTTAAAAACGGTCAACGACAATTTCCGTCTACTTAAACAATGCGTTGACTATCGCTTCTGTAATTTTTGAATATTCAACGTCTTGGAATTTGTAATTTTCCATAATTTCTCACCGGATGATGTCATCGAATAGGGTTATACGATGAGACTGCAGTTTGTAAATTGAAATAAATTTTTCTATTTCAGCTTAAACATTGAAGGCTGACATTCAGTGGCTCAAACAGGAACTCAGAATGGCGCAGATTGCACTATCTTAATGAAATCGTGTGCGCTGTATTATTTTTCGTAAACTACGATTTTTAGCTGAATTTCATTAGAGAAAAGGATGCTAAGGTTTAAAAGTTTAAAAAGGAAAAAAAAGAAGGAACGTCGTAATATCTTACTAAATTACATTATTCCTGTATTTATTACATGTACATTCGGCATCTAGCATCGAGGTTTCATGTTTTTGTATTTATATACGTACGGTCTTTCTAGGAGGCGGCATAAATTATTTTCTTAAGCTAATTGAGAGTATGATTTATATCTCTTCACCGGCTGATGTATCGTATGTAACGATAAGTACATTTTACTTAAAAACGTTATTTAAGAATACATAGTTTTACTTTGATTTATATACATTTTGAACGTATGGTGCGCTGATACAAACGAATATCGTTCATGTAATTTATTTCCAATGGTTTTCTTTTCTTTTCCTCCGACAATAGTTTCCTTGCATACGAGAAATTTCTATCTGAAAAATTTCTTCGTCCCGTTTTATTCATTCTTATAAAGAAAAGTCAGCGTTTGAATTTGAATTGTATATGTTTCGATGGATACATGGAAATGTCTTCGTTTTGAGAATTGTCAAACAACATAGTACGATAAACAATGGCAATCATTTTAGTTAAGACTGACATTCTCATGTTGCATCCGAATTAATTAATTTCATACACGATAAGCTACCGTAATGCATGGGTAATTATCGATAAGAAAACGACAAAGTTTCCTTAACCAACATTGTCCTTGAAGCTTTTTTTTATCAATGAATTTAATACACTTGCGTACAGATCCCATGAAGCGTAAGGGTGAACAAATTATTCTCATGGTTATTGTACAATAATCCATACAAGATTATTCTGTTTTTACCATCATTGACGATCGACAGATTCATTATCCAACGTCCCCGAATCACTCGAGGTAGAGAAATCACATGTCGAAGTGTTGTTTCTTTTCCTCCTGTGTGTAATAGGATTTACTTAGGTTTACATTTAATAATCTTTGTACATATTGTCATTGCATTCGATTGTACGATGTCAAGGTAACAGATAAACGTAGTATTCATAAGTATTGCAGCGCCGAAAGAATTTTCTCGCGCCCCGTGCATTATGTTAAAGCGTCTAAAAGCGGTAATTATTACGAGGATATTAACGAGTTTGAGTAATCGTATTGTTTCGTCTTTTATAACAACCTCCCCCCCCCCATGTCGTCGTCATCGAGTTTAAATGAGAGAAAAAGGGAACCTAGGACAGTTTAATTTCAGATTCGTCGATTTGCCAAATTACTGCGTTGGCACGGATAAGTTTTTAAACGTAGCTTAGGAAATAGCTAAGGAATTTAAAGTGAGAGAGTGGGAGAGAAAGGGTAAGAGAGCAAGTGACAAAATAAATCGATGAAGAAACAAGTCGAAACACGGAAAACCGTTTGTTGTATGTATTAATCCTGCTAGAATAAATTAATAGTGATTAGAAGTGGCAGCGGAACTTTATTTTGTTTTTGTTCTTTTTTTTAAAGCTAGATAATCGTACGGCACTAAAAGGTTTCTGAATTTTAATGTTTATTCATTTGGAACAGGTCAGTGATAGAGCGTAAATCGCAACGGTCGCTAATTAGGAGTTTGTTACATACGCGTAATCTATTTCTAAGACAAACGGAAAACTCTTTGGTTTGTACCTTTATAATCTTTGCTATATCAAAGTTCGTATGAGTCTGAGTATTCTGGGGAAATATTAATAGCCGAATAAAAATGTTACATATAAATCAGTGGACTTCTATGTGATTTCGTGCGCAGTCTCTTCGATTTCGTGCGCGGAATATTCCGCGGTCAGTGAAAGAACAACTTCATACACGGAATATTCCGTAGTCGGTGATTTAAGATGGTAAACGATACTCCTATTAGTCATTTAAATACATGTTCTCTTTATTTCTATCATGCACGTTATAATTAAAACAGTACAAAATTTTAGTAGATTTTCCAATAGTCTCGCATTACAAAGACAGACAGTTTTGTGCTGAACTTTAGTTGAAAAACGGTCGTGCAGATTGACCAAGTGAAGCGTGTTGTTAAATTAAATTCCTCGAAGGTTTAGACCAAGTGTAATGATGATTTCTATGGGCAATTCTCCCTTCAGCCAGATGCCTGTTTGTTTTTCTTCTGCAGTACCATTTTTCTGATATTGTCTTCGAATTCTTTCAAGTCCTGTTGCAAATACGACTTCTTATTTTCCAGAGTTTTCACTTTATCGTCTATAAACGTCACACTTTTGTCGATGCCGGCTTTAACGTTATTAATGTCACTTAGAAGAAACATTCTGCCAACGGGTGCGAAAATTCTTGTGTTCTCCGGATAAGAGGTTATCTCCTGTGCAGTCAGTTCACCACGTTGTTTTATCCGCCGTAATTTTTCTATATGCATATCGGCGACCTTCAATTCCCTCGTGGTGTCCTCAGTTTTCTCGTGTAACTGCGAAAACGCTTTTTTCAGTTCCTCGTCAAGTTGCTTTGCCATTTTTCTTGGGACCGCTTTGTCGGGTTGGCCTCAAACGAAATCTACACAGTCGGCATTTTTTAGGTTATATTATAACGACATATAAAAGAAGCATTTGGGATGTACCTTTTGACTTTAAAGTCGAGACTTTCTGAAAATTTGTCTGAATGTATTGGACACCTCGTTTCACATTACTTTCAATTATATTTTATATACTAAACGTCAGAAAAGACGGAAGTATAAACGGCATGGTATTTTTGGTTCCATCTGGTGGAGTATAAGAAAAGTTCTGTAAGAAGGTATTACAAACGACAATACCTTTTATGGTGCGCAAATCGAAACACGAGAGGTTTATTCCATGTATTTATGGTTTCAGGTCATTAATGAGGTATAATATATCAATCAATATCAATGACCAGGACAGTCGGGGCAGACAAAGGACAGACCGAAAATAAACAGGACTGGAAAGAGACAGTCATCGATATAGACAGGGCAAACGGGACAAACGCAGGACAGACCGGAAAGAAGCAGGACAGGAACGAGATAGACATGACAGGAACAGGACAAACGCAGGATACACAGGATATTGTTTATTAAATAATTACTTTGTAGTCTTAGAAACACACACTTGTATTTTATGAATATTGTACCACATATATTTATATTATGTAATACAAATGATGAATAAAGAATTTGTTAAATCGAAAGCACTGTTAAATTTATTTAAACGCTACCCCTTTTCACTTATAAAATTCCAATTCTCCCTACAAGTACTTTGCGTGCGTATTATAAGTTCTCTGACATGGTACACAGTATTTTGAGCACTCAGGTAAGTAAAGAGAGCAAGTGGCAAGCCTCACCAATTCAAAATTCGTCTGATATATTATTGGTTTATTCCACTTACGAGGTTGACAAAGTTTCGGCACAGTTTCACAAGTTGGCAAGTAATTCGAGTCGGAGATAAGTCAGAAGGAGCTAAAGTCGGTCTGAGATATCCTACTTTATACTACTTGCTGGGTATCCAAATTTTTCGCAAAAATTTCAAAGTGAGCAAGTAGTAAAGTCGACGATAAGTCAGACGGAGCTAAAAGTCGGTCTGACTTATCCTAGTTTATACTACTTGCTCACTTTCCAAATTTTCTGGAAAAATTTCAAAGTGAGCAAGTAGTAAAATCGACGATAAGTCAGACGGAACTAAAAGTCGGTCTGACTTATCCTAGTTTATACTACTTGCTCACTTTCCAAATTTTCTGGAAAAATTTCAAAGTGAGCAAGTAGTAAAATCGACGATAAGTCAGACGGAACTAAAAGTCGGTCTGACTTATCCTAGTTTATACTACTTGCTCACTTTCCAAATTTTCTGGAAAAATTTCAAAGTGAGCAAGTAGTAAAATCGACGATAAGTCAGACGGTGCTGGAGCTAAAATCGGTCTGATTAATTTCGGGTTATACTACTTGCTGGGATTGCAAATTTTTCGGAAAAATTTCAAAGTGAGCAAGTAGTAAAATCGACGATAAGTCAGACGGAGCTGGAGCTAAAATCGGTCTGATTTATTTCGGGTTATACTACTTGCTGGGTTTGCAAATTTTTCGGAAAAATTTCAAAGTGAGCAAGTAGTAAAATCGACGATAAGTCAGACGGAGCTGGAGCTAAAATCGGTCTGATTTATTTCGGGTTATACTACTTGCTGGGTTTGCAAATTTTTCGGAAAAATTTCAAAGTGAGCAAGTAGTAAAATCGACGATAAGTCAGACGGAGCTGGAGCTAAAATCGGTCTGATTTATTTCGGGTTATACTACTTGCTGGGATTGCAAATTTTTCGGAAAAATGTCAAAGTGAGCAAGTAGTAAAATCGACGATAAGTCAGACGGAGCTGGAGCTAAAATCGGTCTGATTTATTTCGGGTTATACTACTTGCTGGGTTTGCAAATTTTTCGGAAAAATTTCAAAGTGAGCAAGTAGTAAAATCGACGATAAGTCAGACGGAGCTAAAAGTCGGTGAGCAAGTAGTACGAGTCGACGATAAGTCAGACGCAGTTAAAAGTTGGCCCAAGATGTTTTGTTTTAATTCACTTACGAACTTAAACTATTTTCTGGCATGATTTCACAAGGTAAAACAAGTAGTACGAGTCGATGATAAGTCCGACAGAACAAAAATTCTTGCCAGATATTCCTGGTTTACTCCAAGTGTTTCCTTTCTGCACTTGCTGTCTGCACTTCACTTGTGAGCGAATAATGGACTTAAATATAAATTGAAAAGGAAAAAGGAACTGGACATGGACGTGTTTAAAAATGAACAATGCAAGATATTTTGATCAAAAAGGTTTATTCAAGTTCCCACGAAACGAGCTTAAATAATTACACAAAAACAATTACATACATGGTAAAAACGTATATGCATATATAAGTGTAACGTTGTGGGGAGTGTCATCCGGCGTTTTCATTTGAAGGGCGAATTGTAGCTCTTTTTCGTGCTTAGAGAGAATTCATGTTTTGGTGAACAACGATGAATGAAAGTTAATCCTTTGATGATCCCATCGTTATCGATGTTCACCGTTAATCTGCAGTTGGGTCCAATAAGAGATGACAAGATGCAAAGTCTGCGATGAAAATGCAAATTCAGTCCATAGATTCGCTCCTCACCATAATTATTATTCTGTTTCCCCACAGAAAGTTTCTGGCATTATCTGAAATAGAAAAAATAATAATTATTATCTATATTTACAATAGGAACTATTAAAACTGTTTCAATTATTATTCTCTCGTAAAAATAGATTTCCAAAGTAAGTTTATATAGTATTAAAAGTTTAATAAGTAATTATATGTTTAATCGATGAAAGTAACGATAATACATTGCAAGAGTTATGTAAATACGACAATAATGATCGAATTGATATTAATATCAACTACAATAATATTACTTACGATAAAATTCACGAAATAGGATTCCAAAATAATTGATTCTTCTTCAACTGCTCAATACTCATTTTCATTTCCTTTAATCTGCGAAAAGAATCAAAAATATTAAACACCTTTGGGCTGCAGGTTACCATTGCGCTGGCGCGTCCCGTGGAATACGAATCCTTCGACTTATAGTTTCATAAGAGTACCATTACAAAAGTGACTCGTATGAGGATGATTCCTCCGATCGCATCGATTTAAACGTGTGCAGAAAATGCAGCAAACAGTTTCTCCAGTTGTTCTTACTTTTCTTTCGGTGTGAATTTAACGATGTAATATTATAAACAATTGTAATTGCGATGTTGAGTTTTGATTGTGTTCATTTTGTGTTCCTGTGACAATTAGCATTGAGGAAGTTGAACAGAAGTCGCCGGAAGTGGAATTTACAATGGCGAAGTTTTTAGCAACTGTGAAAGCGATTATTACAAGATTAGTTTTCGCCTCTCATGGTTTCGTTGCGATCTGGCAAGTTACGAATTTTAAAAAGAACACTTTGTTTTGGTACCTCAGCTGTCCTATTCTGCTGCTGTTCTTTGAGGGAATTTTCACTCTTACAATTAAGGAGAATCAGGAATGGAAGTGGTAAGTCCTTTAGCAACTATTTTTCAAATATGTTTTTGATTGTTTAGAAAATTATAGGTGCTTACCTACATTTTCTTCTCTCTTTATTAAATCAAGGAGAGAAAGTAAGAAAATATTCATGTTTATCTAATTGTAAGACACAATTATATCCTTTTTGTTTACAATCGGACTTATTGCGTTTTTAAAAAGGATATCTATAAGAAATCAACGACTCAAATATACTTCGCAACACCTCCTTAGCATTTGTAATTAAACTTTAATAGATATTCTTTTAATTATATTATTAACTAGACGACGTTTCGTAACTAAATTAATTATTATCATATACAAAAAAACCTTTAGTCACATGAAGAGTGTAACTCGTCATTGTACGGAGTGGCATAAAAAACTAATGATCAGTTAGACTCGGTATTTTATCAGAGGCGGTTAAACAGATGTTAAATGTGTGCAAAATAAGGAAATACATATTTCTTATATAAAGATATTCATTTAAAAACAGTTCGAAGAAAGAAAGTATAAAAAAATTTTATACGCTTTGAGCGATATATCAAGCAACATTGAAAATATCATATTCATTTATCAACTATTTATTATAAAAAGATATTCGTTTGAAAACAGTTCGACGAACGGAAGCATAAAAAACTCCGATGCGCAAACGTTTTATAAGAGACCCCAAGCCCACTTCGAAAGCAAGGAAAAGGTGTGTTTTTGTAGCGATCGTCTCCGATTTGACAGACGGAAATTGGAGCATTAGTAACGGGAGAGGGACGAAAGTAAGAAGAATCCACTATGTGTTAAATCAGGTCGAAAATTATTGACACACCGAAAAGGCTTCGTAACAGTGACCCCCTTTTAACATGATACCCCATTCATCTCTTCTGATCGATCAAATCGACGTAAACTTGTGTGATCAACGAAGAAACGATGACTGTCTTAAACTGAAATAAAAACAAATTTGCCATCTTTCAGTAATATACTCTCGATCTTGGGAAGAAATTGTATTATCGTTTAGAAAGATTAAAGTCAGTATGATATGGAAGATGAAGGTGGATGAAGGGGTGAATTTGATTTATAAACAGTGAATTTCGTATTTCAATTTTGTTAAAACTTTATATACTTGTAGAGTAAATCGTTCTGTTTATATATGGATAGTAGTTTGTATTTAATTAGTTAGTATTATATGTAATATATAAGTAGTTAGTATCATATTGTGAGACTTGTGTACCAAGTGCATGCTAGAGGTCTCTGTCGTCTGTTCAATCGCCGGACGCTTCGTATCGAAATTTCGCCGCAAGGTGTCGTTCGAATTTCTCGAACATTATTTTATATATCGTAGCGGATAAAAGACGAATAAAATTTAGTGAAAGCATCGCTTCTCGGCCTTTTGGCTAAGATCAAATGTGTAGTATCTGTTCTTATCAGTTTAATATCTGATATACTCCTCATCGAGGAGTCAGAATATTAAATTCATTTTTGAGGGATGGAGGGTGGTCGAGGCTCGCCTCGCGCCCTTCGCGGGTCAGCCTGACTTTGCAGTTCTGTTAGGACTTGGCCCAATAACCTTTATAAAAAATAATTCCCCTTTATATTGTAAGAGATTAAACTTACTCACCCACCTCCTCAATTATTTTAATTATATTTCTGCTTTTAACAATAAGTTATTATGACCTCCCTAGGTCGGGGCCGCCCTTTTGGTGTCCTGACTGTCTATATTGTACAGGGGTGTTTCAAAAATATTTGTTATGGCTTTCAGGGGTTGTTCTACACCTCTGGATCCATAGATTTTTGCGAAAAAAACTTGCCGCAAAATTCGGGAAAGGATAGCAAATTTTTTTTATTGGCTCATCGTATTCGTCTTGTTACGTAGGTAAAATGTCTGAGAGGAACCATGGGTCAGAAATGAACCGTTCTCTCGCAAATTAACTTTTAATTGGGCCTCCCGATTAAAATTTATAACTCGAAATTTTATAATATTCAAGGATACGTTGCTCTTAGTAAAGTAACAACAAAATGAGTTTATGTTTAATTTGATGTATCGTCGATACCTACGTGTATGCGAACAAATGACAAAAGAGATATCTCGTAAAGCGGTCACGACAGTTGGTTTGCTAATTACGAGCAATGTGTTAACATGATTTATAAGGAGGAAACCCATTTTACGTGTGGTTTATATAATCAAGATATTTATTTTATTTATTTATTTGCCATTTTATTGACAATTTGTTTAACAATTTCATATATATTAAATTAATCGTCGATAGATCTAGTATTAACCCATTGCGGGCTAACGCTGCATATATGCATTTTTCCTAAACTATCATTTGGTCGAGGATACTCACTGTATCCGTTTGGCAAAAACTATTGATGGACGGAATGTATGTACATCCATCATGTTCTGAATATAGTACCCTTTGTTTGAAGGCGTAAAAAAACTATTAAAACAGTCTATATCGACTGTACTAAAACTATATTTTCGTCTTGACAGGTTCTGCCCTTCCGTTTTCCTGTATCTGAGTAGCGTGGTGCCAGCTATATGGCTTTTGGAGTTGGACAAGGTTGACAGAAGACTAAAAGCCTTTGAGTCAAATGTTAACATATCGGAGAACCTTGATTTCACAAATTTGGCGGCAGAGGATTTGAAACATCTCGAGAAGGCTCTGGGTGTATGTAAAAATCTGGAAAATTCATGTATACAAGGTGCCTCAGCCGACTTTGACAGTTCCATTTTCTCGCTATTATTGTTTGTAATGAATAACATTTCATAGAAGAATTGAATCGAGTGGTAGATATTCTGCTACTATTATTTTTGTAAGCGAATTAAGGTCATGTGAAGGTCAACGTGGTTTTTTTATATCGAATGAGGTATATTTTATACATAAATCGATGCAGCTAGACCTTTTTTTGTAAAAAGTAGTGATTGATGAATGTCGAGTAGTTTAACACAAAAACTTTTTGCGTTAAAGCAATTACATTTCAATATATTAAATAAGTACTTTATAAGATCAATGTAGAACATTAGCTCTGTGCCTCTCCTTATTTTGAAGAATATTTTTAAAATATTGGGAAGCGGTAATTTTGTACTTGCTTGGTAATTCTAGTGTTAACAGATATTTTAATTTAAATTCTTTTTTACCTTTATTATCTCTTTGAGGACTAGCGACACGTCTATACGGTCTGAGGAAAAATTTGATTATAATTTATCGCCGTATGTATACACAGTTAAAATATCTAATCTGAAATCTAAAATTTCAGCAACAGTATAACTTTCTGATTACCAGGTGATTTCGGATCGCCAAATAAATAATTATCTTTCAATATGCAAAAATGTCTCCGTCCGCAAAGGGTTAAATTCAGTTTTATTCTTTAGATAAAGATGGAATAGAACAACTTCTTCGTGTATACAACAGTGCCTTATAATTTTCTCCACCAGTATATATCCAAACATGCATTTATAGAAATATACTAAATAAATGGAAAAATTAAAATGCTTAATATAAATTTTACTACAATAATAAGAAATGTCTGAAAGGTTGTGTATATGCGTCCACAGTTCTCAAAGAGTTAAAATTTAGAGGCCTCTAAAGGCTGAGTCGCCATACTTTACCTTATTATTATTTAGCTTCATGGTAAAATTCAGCAATATCGACTAGTATTATTATAGCTTTGATAGATTTCGAGCAAAATCAAAAATCAAAATAAAGCACATCCTCTTCCTGCAGGTTAATATTCACTTACCGGATATACAGATATCCACTGAGACTTGGGTAACGCTGATAGAGCAATTCCTGATGTTGGTTTTGATAATCGGAAGATGGATGCTGCCAAAGGGTGATCTGACGAGAGATCAGTTGAGCCAATTGTTATTGGTGTACATTGGAACAGCAGCGGATATAATCGAATTTTTTGATTCCTTCAAGGAAGATAGAATAGCCAGAGAACCAGTATTGGTTTATCTCACATTAGGCATTTGGGCATGGTCTTTGATGCAATTCACGGTGGTATTAACAGCCACGAAGTCGAGGAAGTCGAGGTTGTCTTCCGGAAGTACCGTAAAGAAGAGGGTGCAGACTGAAACGAGTTGTTGCAGTATCGACGTTTGGGGGATCGCGTTGAACATGTTACTTCAGGTAAGATTTTTTTTGTTATGTTTCGTAAAATGGGGTAGTCTTAATGTCACTGGACTATTATAAAAGAAAACAATTCTTGAAACTTGGAAATAAACTTGAAACACTTCACATTAACCCTAGATCACTAACCTTCGTCGATTCGACGACACGGATTTAATAAGTATACCATATTAGTTAACGTTATCGTAATAAATAAATACCTATCTTTAATAATAGAAAAAAACATGTTTAAATTTTATTTAAATAATACCCTTTAACCCCTTTTGTAAACACCGTAATCGAAGAGACGAAGGTTAGTGTTAAGCGTCGAAAAATAAGGTCAGTGATCTAGGGTTAACTAAACACACGCAATTCGTTAATTAAATACAGGTTTCGCACGTTAAAATCACCGGTTTGCAAATTGTATTCAACTATTTGCAAATCATATTCCCTTTTTTTCAAATCAAAATCATCTTTTTGTAAACCAAGTATTTCCACTTAAATATTTTATTTAAAAAAGCGTCAAATGCAATGCTATGTAGTCAAAAAAGGTACAGATATTCTCTATTTAAAATTAATAATTAATAATTTAAGAAAGTCAGTACACATTATGTAATTCCATAACATGTTATTGCGTCTGTTGACGAACTCAGAGTGACTGTGAGCTCGGGCAAACGGCGGTGAAATATAAAAACAAAACAATAATACCGGCGACACTGTTGCTGCGTGAATAGGAATACAGTTTTATCTATACCTACAATCTTAAAACTCAGGAGTAACCTTAGTATTTATATTTGATGTCAAGGAATTTAGAAATATAAATAGATTTTTATATTTGAAATATTCTACGAGTAATAATTATCAAGTTATATGTATTTCGTGAAACTTGATCTATTTTGAAGAGTTGCAATAAAATCAAACAAATTCTAGGATGGACCATTTCTGGCATTTCGTTTGATACTGATCATTCATTATCGAATAGTCAGCTACATGAACATCTTCTTCACCTGCAAGAACACTCTGGTTATTCTACTTCAATTGTATCGTCTTTACGTTGTTCAAACGGAGAGCAAAGGTAAGCGTAAGAAGAAACAGGAAACGTCAAATATAAGTATCATCTCGCGAGGAGACGTTTACAAAGAAACGAGAATTAGAAAAGTTCACGATGATAGAAGAAAGAAAAAAAGGCGTGAAAGGGATTTGGAGGCTAATTACTCGGAAACTGAAGACTCGACGGAGGAAATAGACAAATTTGATTCCTCTCCTAGAAATGTCAGTCATTCTAAACGGTATGTCGAGTTTCTTTCATTTAAATATGTACTATAATCACATATTTTGACCACTTTTGGTAGATTTAATCATACGATTTAAAATTGTTTCGCGCTGATAAGAATATTATCTGCTTTACCGTTTGAAAATACGATCATTCTATTAGTCCGCTTCATTTTCAAATCGTAGAAAAGCCCGCCAAGACACTGGCTACTCCACGTCGAGTTCCCGTAATTCCGGAAGGCACGACAAATTGCAAAAGAACGAAGGAAAGAGGAAGAGCTCACGAAGAGAAGAAACGAAACGTGACATTTCGAGTGAGGATGAAAGGCAGAGACGAAAGACGGAAAGGAAGTCCTCTGAAAAAGGTGATAAGAAGTATTCGGATAACGTTAAAACAAAATTTAAAGGTGACGAAGGGAAATATTCGAGTCGAAAGAATAAGGAGGACAGTGAAAATGAGACGTCGACTGAAGAAGTAGCTGAGAAAACGATCAGCGAAGAGAGTGAGTCAGATTCGGAAAAGAAAAGGTAATTATTTCAAAGTAATTTCGCTGATTTTGCGATCCTAATGGCTGACGTTAGAGTTGACTTCCGGTTTGGAGCCGCGTAGTGGAACAATACGGTATTACAGTGTAAAGTGAAATTTTTATCTCTGCATTAAGAAAGTAGAATTTATTCCTTCAATATGGATGAAAATTCTTGAATATAACAACGAAAATAACGTTCTAGAAATAGTTCCCTTTTAAGAGAGGACTAAAATGTTAAGATACGATGTGATTGTAGGTACGTGCACCGAAAGCGCCGGCAAAATAGAGATTGACAACGAAATCTCGGCATTGTGGCATTGCTGTTCGTCTATTCTGCGATTCTCGTTGTTTGTATGCTCTTCATACATGCTGGGATCAACGATGGCATGGTGTTAACAACGAAAATGAAAACATTTAATTCGAGTTAATTCCGCGCAATGGAACTTATATTTTTACTCGATGTAATTTCATTCGGGACTGTAGCTTTACACGAACGAAATTTTAACTTAGCTTTTGTGACCTTGTAAAATAGTCAATGACACGAGATATATTCTCTGTAACGCAAGAAAATTTCTGTATATCAGCGTGTAATGATTTTAAAACTATGGAAATATTTTTATTAAATTTAAGATTAGAGAAGAAATAACACTGTTCAACAAATTGTAACATTTTCTATGATCTACAATCCCCACTAGGTGATCGTCGTAGACTTGTTCGTCTCAAACACTAAGCCGGAAGTGGAATAACTCTGGAAAGTTCACTCAGTGGATATTGCAGATCAGAGTTCCTGTTAAACAGTGCAGTTGAACAGTTATTTTTAAATGTCGTACTAGTCCATTTTTGAGAAAATCGTGTTTAACTTAGCTTTAGGAAACTTTGCAAAGACGTTTTTATGAAATGTAAGGTTAGAAATGAAATAATTGTGCCACCACATATTTTTGAAAGTAGCATAGACCTTTTTTTAACAAAACTGTATTAGCACATGGCAACATTATCAAATATAACAAATTTCGCAGTTGATATTTAGCCGGCGTGCAATGTGTTAAGTTCATTTTAGTTAAACGTAGATCTGTTCTTTTTGAACTTCAAAGAGAAAATTAAATAGAATAACATGCCCTCACGAAAGGGTTTCTACTACTTTCAAATATAACTGCTGAATTAATGTTTTTCCTAATTTCTTTTTTTATTGTAATTTATAACTAATAACATTTCTTAATTATTAGAAACCAATGTGAAGGTTTGATTACATTTGTGAAATAAAGTGATTATGACCTACATAAAATAACAAAGAAAGACTAAGTTTTGAGATCCTACTTCTAATTATTATGAAACGGAATTATTGTAACTTTCTAGCCAATCGAGACTTTCCTTGGCATCAAGACTATCGATATAATTCGCTAAATCGTCTTGGTGAACGCCGGTAGCTGCACAATATAACGTGGAAGTATTTTCCAACAATTCTCGAAGCGATCGCTTCTTTGATCCAACGATATTTACCGATCTATTCTCTTTCTCCTGTACTCTATTCATACCGATTTTTTCAGGAAACTTTAGACTTTTATCGTCCTTTCTTACCGCTACACTTGCATTTGATAAAACTTCTTCCCCTGTTATCGACGGTCGCTTAATTTCTAATCTCGTTGCAAGTATTTTATCATTTTCTTTCAAGTCCTTTAATTTTTCTACCGTCAAATGAAATCGCCGCCATTTTCCTTCCGGAAGTTGTATGGTTGTCTCCGTTTTCCCTGAAAATCCCTGATTAGGATTCTTTTCATCGTTAAAGTCCTTCTGTCTAAAGCTTTTTATTGTAGTGGAGGAAACTTTTTCTATCGCTGGTTTTTTTAACGTACTTTTATTATAATCCGAGAGAATTCTGGCAATTTCCGAAGTATTATTTGCGCCCCATATTTTGCTGCAACTGGTGTTGACATTTTGATATTTTCCTTTAGCCGGAAGTTCCTCAGACTCTTTCGAAAATTGAATCTTCCCTTCCGGTTTCATAGATGTCGGCTTCATAGAAATACCTCGGGCATTTTCTATTTCATTCGTAGAAATAAGATTTTTATATATCGAGGACATTTCTATCAAAGATTCGTCGCCTACTGCTTCCTCGAATTTTATCGTGTTTCCGTCACTTGATGTTGGCTTTAAAATACGTGCTTTCAAAGTTTTAGTTTCAGAAGGATTTACTATAATCACTGGATTTTTTATTCGCACATCTTGCAGTTTAATTTGATCGCCTTGAAGTGTTTTCAAATTTGTAATGGCAATAGATTTTTGTTGACCACCGACGAACATCTTTTGCGCGGGAAAGAGGCGCGGTTTTGAATTCTGACCAATATTGAGGATGTTTTGTGTCTTTATGGTACAATTACCGAGTGATTTACTTTTATCTATACTTTTTTGTGTATTTTCTTTAAAAGTTTCGTCTTTCTTACACCAACCATCGTTTTTTCTATTCTTCATTTCGAAGTTTGCGTTCTGTTTGCAGATGTCGTTCAATGGAAGATTTTTATCGCGATTTAATGTATCGAGTTTACTCTCTACGTTCATTTTGTACGCTGGAGTCATAATTTGTGAACAATAACCAAGAACGAAATGCAGACTTTCGTGCATACAATTAGCAAATGACTGCTTTTTCTCCGTTGATTCCGTTGTTTTTGAATTTTTCACGTTCAAAGTATTCCGATTCGACTTGCCATTTTTGTTACGTTTTTTTTCACTAGTCGGGGGGAAGTACTCGGAGTCAGGATCAACTGAGACCACCTCTATTTCCGGTCGATCTATTATTTCACGATACGAGAAACCATCTTGGCTCGTGTAATATTTACCTAGATATTCTACTGCCAATCCAATCTGAAATTGCAATTTTAATAATGAAAGTAGCTGATAGAAAGGCATTATATTATATAGTAAAAAATACTGGTTAATGGTGCTTCCATAATTAACTTTAAACTACCAAGATGGTCCAGATAACCACAATTTAACACAAATGTTAAAAATAAAACTATGTTACAAATAAATTTATTTGAATTTAATAAAAAAAATGACATTATTTTCTGGTACCCCTAATACATAGTCATATTTGAGAGGGTCTTGGGAAATACTTATCGTACAAAAATTTAAATAGCTTTTACGGTTACATTAAAAACATGTTGATAATCGAATTATTATAGACAAGTATTATAGACCATGAAATACATAAGAATCAATGTAATTATCTTTTGTGCTTATGTTATAGGTGATTTATCCATTCTATCAAATTAACCTTCTATGGGCCCCTGTAACTTTAAGGTAATGCAAGGAACATCCAAACTTCTATTCTTCAAACTCAAATTTTTGATTCTTCCGAATAATATAATTTACCTCGTGAAAATCATGAAATTCTTTACAATTCAATTTTTACAATTCAGGTTTATCCATTATTTAAAATAGTATTTTTATTATTTTCTATTTGTGCTATCATGAAACTGATCTTCGAACATCACAAAAAATTCGGACTATAGAGGGGTAATGTTTCCACGAAACAAATACTTGCTTGAGGAAGAAAAACAGGCCTTTCGTGCATTCCATGGGCAGGCCACTCTTTCCATTCGGTTTCGTCCTTTATGGTGGGTGCCTGATACGTTGCACCAACATTGTACAATTTTCGCGTTACAGAACGTGTATTCATGTAAGGCATCGTCGATGATTTCGGTCGTTTATTTAACTCCATGTCGAGAAGAATTTCCTTCCTCTTTGCGGAAAGTAATCTCTGCCGTGGACGAGGGAAACCCTTGTCTATGGTTTTTTTTGTCAGGCGTATAGGGTTCCTCCGAATTTCGGACGCTCCTCGACTACATATTTGCATTATTATTAATTTATTTGAATTATTAATTTAATTATTATTCTTACCCTTTTCATACAATATAGAAAATAATTAACATTCACCCAAAAAATATTATCCTGAATTTTAGAAACTAATGAAATAGTCTTCACTTAAATTTTCTCATTTGATATATAAATAAATATCTCTATAATGAATTTTCGCGTTGGAAATTAGTGAATTTAATTCCTCTACAACTTAGATTACTGTGTTTCGCACCACGTGTACCACGGATGGTACACTATGTGACCACAATTAATTGAGCCTTTTCTTCCACTATTGTTTCGTTTTCATTTTTAACAAAAATTAGTTAATCATAACAACGAATCCAATCTGCCAGAAGCTTTTTATCTATAAACACTTTCCAAAAAAAATCCTCCATTCATAATTTTGTTAATATAAATGTACGTAATTAATGCAATCACAAATATAATTACTTTGAAAGTGGTGTAAGTTTACTTTCCGCAAAGACATAATATTTATTTCGAAAGTAATATTACATAATTCCTCTACTTCTATATAAACTTCATTTTTCCATACAAACTCTCTATAAACTTAAATCAATTTAATATATAAAAAATATAAAATGAGCGTATTACATATACTAATATTTTTTAAATCATCCAAATACAAACCCTGAAATATCTCCATATAATATGAAATGAACTTACATCACTTTCAAAGAAAACGGCTCAATTACTTATATAACGAAGTAATTGCTAGATTGATTATGTAATGATAACATTGTATGATAATATATCAATCTTTAGTTAAAACACCAAGTAGCCTGAATAAAGTCGAGTAAAAATGGCTCGTCAAGGAAAGTGTTTAATTTAAAAATTCCCAGAGTCGTTCAACATTCAAATCTTACTTTTTCCCCATAGCTCGATGGATTCTCTTCATCCTTCCGGATCCGCAAACGGAAGTCGAGCTACTTCCACCGCTGCTGGTTTCCGTCGAGTCTCGCACGTAATCACTGTCATCTTTATATTTTCCCTCGTGTTTTATCGCGACTGACCCAATCGGTAATTTCTGCAAAGTCTCCATACATTTCTTATCATTGCCAGAGGTCCTTCCATCGACTAACCATCCCATATCCTGTTCCTTTCGCGGTGATATCTTTGATTGTTCGTCACTCGATTGTCGATCTTCACGATTTTCCATTACCTTTTTCTCTATGGAGACTTCCTCCTCTTCCGTACAATTCAAAGAATAATTTACGAGAGAGCTCGCAAAAATATTCGCGAAAAAAGAGACTGGTGGAGAGTTCTTCGATGGACGATCGTTTTCTTTTCTTCTCGCGAGAACCGCAAACTCTTTCTGCGTTTGATGGTTATCATCCTCTCTGTTTATACTTTCAGACGGATGAAATTTCTTCATTGTTTCCATTCGTTCAGGGCGTTGTTTTTTTTCTTTTTCTAATTGTCTGCCTTTTGAATTTATGGAGAAGAGAATTAGAAGATTCTATGTCTCTTGATTTTATGGTTAAGTGGAGATATCTATTTGTTTGATGGTGTGTTAGGCAGCGAATCTTAGAGGTTTGTATTTCTAAACGGAGAACACAATGGAGGAATGGATTTTGTAACACTGGATAGGAAAATGAGGTAAAAACGGTTTGACTATCGCGTTTTCTTTTTAATGATAATGACGCGAGTATATTTACTGCCAAGCAGAGTGCCGAGATTCAAATGTTCTTGTCAGACGACAGTGTCATCTGTCAGTGAAACTGTTCAACAGAAGTATATTATGGAACCTTTCCATTTCTTTCTTTTTTAATTGTAAATCAGCGAAATTCGTTAAGAAGGATTTCTATTTTATTATAAAGATATCTCAAATTTATAGAGAATCAGAACGGTAGATATTTTACGCGTATTTGGTTTTATAGTAATTAATTGACTAGCATTTGACTAGCAAAATTTTACAAAGTCCTTTAAACCGATTGGGACCGGTTCGATCCGGTTAGATGAAAAGGAGCATAATTGTTAAATGTTACAAAGCTCCTTGATTCGGTTTAATACGGTTTCATTGAATGGAGAAAAATTCAGAAATTTTATATTTTGTTTAATACTGTCTGTCTTACCTGCCTTTTGTCTGTCCTGTCTGTCCTATCTGTTCAATCTGTCCTATCTGTCCAACAAAAAAAGTAGGTCCGCGCAGCCAATTTTTGCTGCAATTACTTCTGTATAGTTTAAATTAAATCTTTTCAAAGTTTTCATGTGATAGTTTCGAGTAAATTTTAACATTTCGATTTTAAAGTTGATCATATAACCCGAAAAGTGATGTGGTCAAAGAAAAAAATAAGAAAATTGTTGAAAAAATAATCTTTTGAGAAATTCACTGTCACTACTTCAATAAACTAATTGTAATAAACTGTAGAAAAGATAGAAATCCTCATAAAATTATTAATATTTCTAATAGCATTTTTTTTTTTAAATATTCGTACGATTTTGCACTGTTATAAGTTGGTACTTTTAAATCCTCATTTTTGCACTTAGATGGTTGCAAAATCAATTGTTATTCTTGATAAAAGATAATGAGGAATATTGTAAAAGGTTTTACGTTAATTTGGTGTTCGTAAAGTCATCTTCATAGTCGTTGGATGCAACAGCTCCTCACGAGCACTGATTTTTATTCCAAACGAAATACTAAACTACGCCAGCAATTGTTTCTTTACATATACATATATAAATTACGAAATACAACGTCGTTCGGCCGATATTGCACGTAGAGACTAGAACGGAAGTGTGCACGTTATACATTTTCGTATAGGAGTCCTTTGGCACTCTATCCAGCTTCGAAATTATTTACAAAGAAAAGGATAACTGCAACTTGTCCTGGTAATTTCAATTCATGTTGTCAGTGGTAAGGGCGAGGGTGGTTAATACCGATCGCCTATTCGGATTCACTCCTAGGTTTTCCCAATTTATCCAGGATAGGCGTGCTGTCAGATCTGTAATTAAATTTTGCCATTTTTAAAAGATAATACATTATATATTTATACATCTTATATATGTCTCCTCTGCTTTGACTATTGGTGCTTGCAAGTTTTTTTTTCGAAAGGTCGATGACCCAAAGGCTGCCTTATGGGCGAAATTTTAATCGGGCGGCCCAATTAAAAGTTAATTTGCGAGAGAACGGTTCGTTTCTGACCCATGGTTCCTCTCAGACATTTAGCTTTAATAACAAGACAAATACGTTGAGCCAATAAAAAAAATTGCTACCCTTTCCCAAATTTTGCGGCCGGTTTTTATCACAAATCTCCATCGATTCAAAGGTGTAGAATAACCACATTCATATTTTACACTCTGTGCCATTTCTTTTGTGACTGAAGGCACAATAACTCTGAATTAATTGTTGAAACAACGACCTATACCTAATTTCGGATACGGTATATGACTTAATGCCATATTGAATGGTATAGAACTAATTTTATTTTATTGTGAATCACTGATATCTTTAATATAATGATTTTTGGAATGGAAATTAACTATTACACTTATTGCGTTACGAGTATCATTCGTTATTGTACGGCAAGGGTTAGTAGCATGGAAGTAATTTAATCCTTTCGTGACTAATTAATATCCTTAATTTAATAGTTTTTGGAGGGCTTCAAAACTTCCTGTTCTACTTGCCGCGTTACAAGTGTCACACGTTATGGTAGACCAAAGGTTTAAAAGTGTTTTATCTTTTTAATGCGTAAATATACATGTTAGGATCATTTTCGTATCTGTTCGAAATTGTATATGTTATTTTACAATTATGTTAATAAAAATACACGAGTTTTGTTTAAGTAAAAAAATTGTGTTGCGTTAAGACATTACTAACCGCTTGTATTCCATTCTGCACGTTCTCCATTTATTTCTCCCCTAAGGCACCTCTCGACGTAAGTTAAAGGATCAAGTCTGGCCGCCAGGACTTCACGTAGAAGAGCTATATAAGCGATCGCCAGACGAAGAGTGTCAATTTTCGATAGCCTCTTCTCGTAAGGGAACGTCGGTACATGGACACGAAGCTCGTCGAAAGCCGAGTTGATGCTGCTAAAAATCGCAATCACACTGACAATCTGCATGCTTTTTAATTATATATTTGTTTTTACTTTGTACTTTTTGATTACTGTTTCATTCACTTGAAAAGTTCTTTGAACTTGACATTAACATACGAGATAATACACTAATTCTAATTTTAGTATTTCAATTTCAGACTATGGTAATAGTTGATTAATGAGCTATGGTTCTACGATAGTTAACTTCGTGCACAAGTAACTATATTCATCCACTTGCATGTTTTTATGAATTTAAAATGAAAATACGAGATAGTGGACATTGTATCATTTTAATTTTAGTTTTTTTAACTTCTGTCTGTTGTAATAGTTGATTAATGGGCTATGGTTCTTTGGTAGTTAACTTGGCGCAGAAGTAACTGTATACATCTACTTGCACAGTTCTTTGAATTTAAACTTAAAATGCGAGATAATACACATTGTGTCATTCTAATTTTAGATGTTTCGATTTCAGTCTGTTATAATAGTCGATATAATTATAGGAGCTTTAACTTTTGAAAAACTGATAAATAAGTGGTTAATGAAGTGATAAATGACAATTTAGGAAAAGTGTTCTTGAATCCACATGGAGAATAAGAAAATTGGTGTCCACCAATTCATTGAATCTAATAGTGCCGGTCACCGATGACCCCCATGGCAGTTAACGTATTAACACAATTTATGTGGAAACAGTCACCATTTCCAACTTCATTAGATTTAATTCAAGTCACTGATGCAAAGCTTAACTTCATTAGTGCGTAACTAGATATACATACCATCCTATTTTAATTACTACTCAACAATTCTAATTAATAATTAATCAGTCTCAAAATAGGTATCGAGACAGCGTGATTAATTTCTCACCTAAGCATGCGTTTCCTCTCTCGTATATTAGCCGCGTGCCGTTGAATTCTATAAGGGCTGCCATTTGGATAATAACCCTCCTCTACCCCATTCATTTCCGTATCATTGTGATCTGCAGATTACAACAATATTAGCAACGTAAATAATCTACCTAACAATTAATTACTATTTTTAAAACATACATTTAACATTAAAATTACTAGTTAAAATTAAAAGTTCTAGTTTTGCAATTAGTCACATATTGAATTTTAAGTGTCTAGATCACAAGGATTTATTTTTATCAACCCTTTAATGCACAATTTTCGTTAAAATCTACAAGATCCAGTAAAGAAAAGGACGATTCTTTTTACTATATAAACGGAAAACCCCTTTAGTCATTGATCGCCATGGATATTTCACTAGTTTTATGGTTTCTACTAAAGTGATATTTTTCTTATTAAAATCCCATCTTTGTACAGCAGAAACTTTAAAAATGCAAATAGATATATATTCAACAGAATTTTATTTTTTGGATACCAGTATTTCAATACTGAATTTGTTAGAAAATTTGTAAATATTACAACTGAAAGATTGTATGAAATTTCATTGACTTTAATAGCGCCGGTAGCCGGTGACCCCATGAAGGTCAACGTGTTAAGAAGTTAAAGTAGCGTTTTTTTTTCATATTTTTTATTGATTAATTCAATTGCTCTTTATGAAGCTATTATTATCATTACCAGGAGTAGAAACTGGCATGTGATAATGCAGAGGAGAATGAGTATGTGATGAAGTATGTGCGATGTGCTGAGAAGATCTGCCAGCGTAAACGCAGGAAGGTAATTCTGCTAAATCCTCTTCGCTGATGTCACTGCTAGGTCCCACGTAGTATTGGCTGCTGAAATTATAAAATTTCTATTCTTTCTCTCGTTTCTTCCTATTCTTAGCCAGTTAACTGATTACGACGAGTATACACGTCATGCGGTCGATATAACACAGTGGATATGATTTTCTTGTTTTGAATTTTAAATTAACTCTTTTAATATTTCAAGATCTGTGTCAAGTACATGACAGAGATTATTAATACTACTTGCTAAATTTTCTACTCTGTACCTAAATTTTTTAAAAATATTGTCAAAGCTTAAACGAGAGTAATACAACAGATATTCTACGTT
The DNA here is from genome assembly GCA_910591515.1 of Cerceris rybyensis. Taxonomy (NCBI): domain Eukaryota; kingdom Metazoa; phylum Arthropoda; class Insecta; order Hymenoptera; family Crabronidae; genus Cerceris; species Cerceris rybyensis. Next base: position 6,666,963 of record OU342802.1, on the reverse strand, counting down.
GATCTTATAAAACATAGATTATTGAATTAATTATTGATTATTTCTCTTTCACCTCTGAATCTCACATTTTCCAAAGAATTTATTTAATATATTGAAATATAATAGATCTAACGTGTACAGATTATGGTGGTTTTTAAGTAGTATATGTCCTGGTTATTTAAATGTCCCAATGTGGAAGGACCAGTACATGGAAGATGTGCCACTTGACTGATTAATCTACTTTATAGGTACCTAATGGGGTTCTAGCACCGATTGGTGAGAGATGAAGAGATTTAAGATTTTTTTTTTTTTAATTTACGGAGAATTTAGGGGGCGTTGAGGATCAACCGTAGCCCCCTTGGGCAATAGTCGCAAGAAAGCGCTAGAAAGATTGATTAATACTAAAAATTGAAGGCATGTTTCAACGAATAGTTCTAAATTTAATTTAACCCTTGAAGTACGGAAGCATCGCATATTAAATAGAGGTCGGTGTCGATGTACTGACTACTACTCAAAATACGTCCTTTTTCAAAGTAATATAGCATACTTCACGCAAGAGGGACGATATAAAAGTACTAATTGTAAAAGTGGACTGTGATTAAAAAAAGTTGGAAAATTATATGTTACATTATTGATTTCACGAATGGCTGTCGGTGTTCTTTTTTCTGAAGAGTGTGGCAGATTTAAAAATATTAGGAATTTATGGTTTGCTTAGTCACTTAATTTCTCTATCATTTGTTATTCGATTTTAACTGCTATCATTTCGTCTAGATTAGAGATGGCGAATCATTTCAGTGACTCATTCATCTTTTACATATTTATATCCAGTTATTTTCACCTATGTAATTATAGCAGTGATGACAATTTAGGAATTTTCCATAATATGGTGAAGTGGCCCATTTTTTTGTAAATTGAAGGATCAACAACGATTGAATCAATTGAGAGGATTTGCCATCTCTATCTTAGGTGGATCGAAGCCATCGAAGCTATAATATCACCTTCATTCGTCCTTGAAGTCTTTTTTATCTCTATCGAAGTTTAATTTGAACCTAACTGACAATGAAATTTTATATCGTGAACATATATTATTCTCGATGAAATTCTTATATAGAAAAATTAAAAATATCCTATTTTTTAAAAACAGAAAGAAGGTTATGTGTGAGAAAAACCGTAGGAACTTTGGTGTGATTTTTTAGAAATTGATAAAGTTTAAATTGTAATTTAGGAACAGTATCCTACAGGTGATAGAAGGATGTTGAGAATTTCATCACATCTAACTGGGTTAAAAAACGCCTAAGATTAACCATACCAGTGTTCAAACTGCGAATAAATCAATTAACCACAATAAAATACCAAAAAATGATTAATTATGCATAAAACTGATCACTACAAAGCCATGAAAGATAATTGAAAAAGAGCAGGACAATTACCTGGTGCAAGCCACAGTGGAATCAGCAGCCCTCGACGTAGTACCGACCCTATGCCGGATTCTCTGCCCTCGGTCCTCGTACTCGAAATTAGGATGACTCGCCATGCCGATTTCACTCTCTCATTCGCCCTCAACCTCTAACAACCCCCCAAGAACACCACCTTCACTCACAAACCCTCCTCCTCAACCGTGCTACACCTCTAAACCACCCCTTTAACGATTCCCTCCTCCAAACTCTTCTTTTCAAGCAGCTCGCTCAAAACCCACCCAAAACTCTTTTATTTCACCTCTAATTGACTTCCACGAACTTTGCTAAATGTCTGGTCTTATGTAATCACTCAAGGGTGCAGAAAGGGGTGAAGGGAAGGTTTGGACTTCACGTTGGACAGATTTGGACTATCAGTGGAATCCCTGGGGACGCTGGTTTATATAGGGCTGCTAGTCGCGCATGAAGGGGATGATCGATACAACCCCTGGGCGGAGACCACGTCCAATCGTTGTTCTGCAAGTTTCCAAGGGTTGCAGGATTGGTGGAGAGTTTAATAGCCATAGCTTATCCGTGGAAATCCTGCGGTTCATTGTTACTGCCGGGGAGAAATTTTATTTTCAACGTTTTCCACCCCCGCGTGCTTCTCTCTGGCGGATGGAATTATTTCAGGGGATGAGGGTGGTAGTTTCAGTGTGCTTCTGGATGGACAAACGATGTGATATACTTTTCGATGCAGCAACGCTTTCTTTGGGCGATGTTTCTTCATATTTTCGTGGAGTGTTTTGGATGGTTGAGGTTGAAGTTTATGGATTTTTGACTTTTGTTGGGAGAAGAAATTTGTGGTTGAGAGATTAAGTGTTTTTGCGATGGGGAGAATTGTATGAGGATTGTTTTATGGATTTAAGAAGGAGAGAGGAATCTCAGAAACTAAAAATACAAAAAATCGATTACTTTACTACTTTCTTTTCTTTTCTATCGATTCAAACTCTTCAAACGACTTCCAATGATCGCCCAAAACTGAATGAGGACTACCAACATCTAATTTCTCGAAGAACTACTACCTCTTATAAGAAAGGAGTACCGGAAATTAAAAAACCGGAAATCTCTTCTCTATGATCGTCTCAAACTCCTCAAACACCATAGGACGATCTCACAAAACCAACAAAGACCACCACAGGCCCAAAATCTCGAGGAACTCCTACCCCTCATAAAAAAGAAATCCTAGAAAGTAAAAATATAAAGAATAAATTGTATTACTTCTTCCTCGTCTCTTCTATCGACTCAAACTCCTTAAACATCTTCCAACAATCTCACAAATCCAAACAAAGATCACCACAAGTCTGACACATTATAGAATTAATACCAGTCACAAGAAAGAAATATAAAAAACTAAAAATACAAAGTTACCACTTTAATCTTCTCTCGAACACTTCAGATTATTGAATTCGATCCTACAAACCTACAAACCCGAACGAAGATCAGTAAAAGATCCGACAGCCTGAGAAAGAATTCTCTCTTGGTGAAGAAGCTATCCCCGTTGAAGTTCGGCTCCCTTTAATCATCAATTGCTCTTCCCATCGCCATGAATGGGCCAATATTCAAATGAGGTGTGTTTAGCACAATGAGAAACGCGCCGGCGTCGGTGTGGATGCAATTATGCAAGGTGTTAATACGATCACAATACGCCGGTGTCGGCTGGGGTTGTAGCTGGCAAACCGATAAAGTTTTGTCGTATTCTACCACCCATGGAAAACTCCATCCACGTTCCTCGACGAACGAGCCTTCGAGAGGAGCTTTCGTTGGCGAATTATTATCGACGACCAGTTTCTATGGCGTTGTACACCCATAATTGGGATTATGTTCTCTCTTTCTCTCTCTCTCGGTATATGAGAACATCGATGTATTTCTATCTTCACCCTTTGGATTTAATATCAAGTAGGATTCACGAATGATTTGCATATTTCGATGGTATCAGTTGGAGGATTGGATGTATGGAATATATCGAGGATTAAGGGAATTCTTTGAAGGTAGAGGGAAATTGAAATTGACGTTGTCGATGTACTCGTGTTAGGATTTTTTTTCTGGATGTGCGAGATAGAGGTAATTGTTTTCTTTGATAGAAATAAGGAAAAAATATTATAGTGGGATATAACAAGTGGAATGTCACGGGGGTCATCGGTGACCGGAGCTGTTGAATTGAATGTTCACGTACCCCTTGATTTACATGGTACTTTTTTTTGCATGATTTCACTTTCATACTGTTTTTTTAAATAAGGGATTTAAAAGAATTACATTTATTTTACTTTATCTATATAACGAGTTATACTCGTGATGCTATAAACTGGAAAGGAAATTTTCAAGTTTTACAAAACTTATTAAATTGATAATATCAGTGAGATGCGACACGATAAAATTATTTCTATAATATTAACATTACGTTAAATTATACTATATGTCAAGAATCAATGATCAATGTTTATTTTACTAATTTAATTCTGAATTATTGTGAAGGTAGTCACAAAGTAAATGGCACGGCAATGGGTTAAAATGTTGCTGTGCAATAAATTCATCCTCTGTAATGACTATTAAATTCGAAGGTCTCCTCAGAGTGGGCAACAGAGCAATCTGGTAAACTTACGATGTCCCCTTAAGTGGAACATCGGAGTGCAAAGAGTTAATTAATTAACACTTTACCGACCGGTATTTTTTTAACAGCCTACCTACTTTTGACCAGTCACTTGGTCGCAAAGACTTCTCTGATACCGATATCTCTTCAAAAATTACAAATTCTCGTCACTGAGTCCTGGGCACAGTAAACCGCAATGATAAATAGCAATTTATTAATTGCAGTGGCAATCGATTAATAAGTTAACACTTTACCGACCGGTACTTTTTAACATCCTACCCACTTCTGATCGGTCACTTGCACGCAAATATTTCCCTGATACTGATATCTCTTTGAAAATTGCAAAGTTTCTTTACTGCTTCCTTGACACAGTTAACCGCAATGAAAAATAACAATTTATTAATTTCCGTAGTGACCAATTGATAAGTTAAAAGTCCAAAAGCATTGGGCCCGAAAAGCCTACGCTACCAGTCGTTAAAGTGTTAACCTTCTATGGGCCGAATTTTCTATGATATCTGATGATTAGCTGCACTTTAGAACATTAGAAAATAATAAAAGTACTATTATAAATAAAACATTTTACTTAATTTTGAAACGTTGGATTGTAAAGAATTCCATGGTTTTAAAGAGCTAGCTTGTAATATTTGAGAAAGTTAAAAAATCGATATTGAAAAATAAAAGCTTAGATTTTTTTGTGTTACTTCAAAGTTACAAGGGCCCATAGAGGGTTAATTTAGGTTTTATAAAATAGAATTAACTTCATGGCTGCCCTACCAATTTAAATTGTCTTTAGACAAAATTTCGAACCGGTCTCTTGACCGGATTGCTATGTTTAGTGTTAATATTATTAATTACCATTTTTCATACAGAATCTACTGTCTCTACATCACACAATGAAGCATTCCTCTTGATTTCTAAAGATTCTTCGCCGCAGAAAATTAACTCTGGTGCACTCGATCATTGAACAAATCAGGAGGGACTGGTTTGATAATAATTGTAACGATAAAATCGTACGGTATCATGTTCTAAAGGCAGATACACGAAAACAGATAGGATTGCGGTGTTGGTTTTAAGAGTATCGGTTCGCAAGTACCCCAGGAGCGTGCCGTTTCGAGTGTCGCCGTGACAAATTTCAAGAGAGCATTGTGTCCCCACAAACGATTATTTATCTCAATTTGTCACGTTACGGATGGGAAGGATGCTGAGCGATTGTCATCAGTATTTCTGTAACGAATCGTTCCTTGGTTTCATGCGAAAATACTGGAAAATCAATTCTCTCTCTTCAATGTTCTGGGTAGTATAAATAAAATAAAATATTCGACTCTTTTGCAATGAAACGTCATCAATTTGCATCCTCTTGATTTTTTTATCCTATTATTTCACCTCCTTGTCAAAGAGAAGAGTGTCCCTCGTTGAAACTCCACAGCATCTTCTTTTTCTTCGTTTTTTACTCCAAAATCTGTTGTGTTGTTACGCAACGATAAACCATGCTGATTTCTCTAATATGTTCGAATTTGTCTTCTTCCTCTTTTAGACTTTTGTTTTTATTATTTAATAACTAATTACTTGGATTCACTTGAAAGTCCATTCCATCTTGTTCGACTAAACGATATGGGGTCTCCTTCATCTTCTTCTATTTCTTCTTTTTTTTACTGTAATCTATTTTTCCATCACTCATTTACTTAAACTTCTCTGTTTTATTTGACTTTGTTTGCCTAAACTTCTTCTTCTTTTCTCAGACTTTTGATCTTATTATTTAATAACTAATTACTTGGATTCACTTGAAAGTCCATTCCATCTTGTTCGACTAAACGACATTGAGTCTCCTTCATCTTCTTCTATTTCTTCTTTTTTTTTCTCTGTAATCTATTTTTTCATCACTCATTTACTTAAACTTCTCTGTTTTATTTGACTTTGTTTGCCTAAACTTCTTCTTCTTTTCTCAGACTTTTGATCTTATTATTTAGTAACTAATTACTTGGATTCACTTGAAAGTCCATTCCATCTTGTTCGACTAAACGACATTGAGTCTCCTTCATCTTCTTCTATTTCTTCTTTTCTTTCTCTGTAATCTATTTTTCCATCACTCATTTACTTAAACTTCTCTGTTTTATTTGACTTTGTTTGCCTATACTTCTTCTTCTTTTCTCAGACTTTTGATCTTATTATTTAATAACTAATTACTTGAATTCACTTGAAAGTCCATTCCATTTTGTTCGACTAAGCGACATGGAGTCTTCTGCATCTTCTTCTTCTTCTTTTTCTTTATTAAAATCTATTGCCTCATTAATCATAAACTTCTCCACTCCATTTTATTTGGTTTGCCTAAACGCGGTGGATCTTCTTCCACCTTTTCTTTCAAGCTTTAAATACTAATGTTACATATTTTCAATTTAATAGATTTTAAGAAACTTGCAAATTTCCTATTCCATTTACCTCATCCCTCGTTATTGTATGGTAAGGGGTTAATATACTTTAAAGTTCATTGCACTTTTTCCGCCTACAAAACATGGAGTTTTTTTCTTCCTCTTTTCCTCTCAAACTTATAATTCCATCATCCACCCACCTAATTTTCTTTAATCTATTCCACTTTCTTTGCCTAAAGGCGATGGATCATTTTTCTTCTAAGCTCATTACCCCATTACCTAACCATCCAAATTTCTCTAATCCATTTCACGTTCTTGATCTAAACACCACAGAATCGCGGATATCTGTTCAAACATTTAATTCACGATTACATTATTTCCATGGGGGCCACGAATCGAACCCCCTGTCAGCACCAGTTTCTCCACACGCCAGAGCACACACTCACACTCTGTCAACTCATCCACGTGTTTCCACACATGGAACATGGGGTACCATTCCAACCCCTCGATAATAGAGATTTCACGCCGGAGGCCCCACTTCGGTTCTCACAGTAGGGGTTCTCGTTTGGCCGATTAATTCTTGTCTTCAAATCAACGTATACCATCCCATAGACAGTGTGGTCTTTTAATGTCCTGTCATGGGGCTAGGTACCAGCGCGTGCCTTTAAGTATCTGTTTATAGTCCCGGGGGATCAATTTGTTTGCTAAATTATTTATTGGTCAAATATGCTTAGCTGGACCGACGGCATCCAACGTTAGGATATGTTTGTTTTGTGGTTCGGTGGTTTGGGAAAAGTAAACTTGTGGTTTTCGGTTTTGGATCTTCGAGTGGGAAGTTTTTAATTGACAGGACACTTGTTTGATTGCGGACTTTCCTCGCTGAAGTTTTACATTTTGGGATTTTATAAACTTGAATATAACTTTAGTTTCTCCTTTTCTTTGAAACTTTTGTTGGTGAGAATTTTTTTGGGTATTTTTCGATTTCGTGTTTTTTTTGTACATAATAGACAGTTGTTGATTTTAGAAATACTACTAATAGTTTAAGTATAAGAAAGGGTGAATTATTATATGTGCAAGATTTGATTTCTTTTTTATATTTCAAATTTGTTTTCATCTCCCTGTATCGATTTTTCATTATTTTGCCATGTACTTTCTTCTATGGTTACAACATTCTTACGAGACGACCGCGCATGGAAAATCCTTCAAGACATATTAAATAAAGAGTGTACTTTTATAGAAAAGTTACAACGTTTTATTTAGAAAACACGTACGTCGACGAAGACTATCGATGGATTTTCATTTATAAACAATTGACATATACTGAAACCTAGAAACATTTATTTATTCTACTGGGTTCTGCGTAACAATATAATAACTGTGCTTTAATAATTACTTCTATTATTTTAATTCTCACTTCGCTAATCTCAGTTTATGGGTGTTAGCTAATTTTAGTTGCTTCAAGTAGTAGTAAATTATCATTTAACGTCCCCTTTAATTGAAAATCTGTTTCGGAGTACTCTCTATTTTATGCTCACAATATGATAATTAAGTATGCATTAATAATATCTTCTATTATTTTAAATCTTTCTTCAAAAATTCCTGTTGATCGGAGTTTATTAATCACTTTAATTTTCGTTTTTAAAATTATAAATAAGCTGATGTATTCTTGTGCAGGGAATCATTGTAATGCGTTTTAAGCTGATGTTTGAAAAATTACATATTCACAATTGTTATAAATATTTAACAACATAATGCTAATGCGGTACATTCTTAGCAAAATTATAGAAACTTACAACATTTAATTTACGTCACGATTTACATTTTTTTTCTCAAACATAACTAAAATTTTGAGTATTAAATACTCGCAATATTTAATGCAATCCAGGAACTATGACTAAATAAATATTTTAGACGAAAGAGAACAAAATACGCAAGGAACTAAATCGATTCAATCTCTCAAGGTTTCCAAGGTAGATATAGAAAATTAAACAGAATACAGCCTTTAAAAGTTCAAAAGTATTTTTAAAAAATTCTGTACAAGTCATTTTGACCTCCTTGGTAGATCTAGTGTTAATTTAAATTAATTTCACTGTAAGTTCTTAAAACAATTGAATCGTATTGTTTTTACTATCGGCGACAAGTACACTGCAATTATCTTTAACTAGGACACCAGAAACCCATCGAAATTGTCGTCCTTTGCTTCCCTTTTCTCCTATAATTCGCAGAAGTTCACCATCCGCTGAAAATATCTGCACCCTTCCGTTTCCGGCGTCGCCGACGATCACGTTTCCTTCTTTGTCGACGCAAACTACTTGCGGTGACCTGTATGCAAATTTATTCCTCATTTTTGTACACTTTGAACTTTCATAATTTATAGCTAAAATCATTATGATAAGGGAAATAATAATTTTAATTTCGTCACAGACTTGAAGAATCCACGGAGAACTCCAAGGCTGCCATAACTTCGTAGAATTTCCCCATCGTGATCGAAGATCTTGAAACAGGCAAAAGTTGCAATTTGTAAAATATCTGATGTATATTTATTGGACACATTTATTTCAATTTTATTTTGAACACCTTTAACAAGTTTTGACTCGCGGAAGTTTCCATTTTGCAATTCCTTCTACTTGTAAACTTCTATTTTTCAATTTGTTCGACTTGTATTTCCTACTTTGCACTTTTTTTGACTCTTTAAAATTTCGTGTTTGAAGTTTCTTCGACTTGTAGGAATCCCAACTTTGGAATTTTTTTGAACCGTGAAGATTTCTACTTTGCCCTTTCTTTGATTTGAAAAAATCCCTATTTTGTAATTATCTCGTCGAAATTTCTACTTTACTATTTATAATTCTAATTACAAAAATTTCTCTTCTTCACTTTTTACGACTTGTAAAAATTATTCCTATGAACTAGCATTCTTTCCTCTTGCACGACTTGAAACTATGAAAGGAACAGTCAATGCTGAAAGAACAAGTACAAATGTAATTACCTTAATTTTATGGTTTCCGCAATCAGCTACGATAACACAGGTAGACGAAACTGCAACATCCGTCGGCTGATTCAGTACATTGACGATTATCCGACTGGTTTCGTCAGTTCTTGTTGAATATTTCTTCCTCGGACCAATGCTTCCCAAATGTTCGCCATTTCTCGTAAGTATCAGCACTCTGTCGTTTCCAGTATCGGCTACATAAAGCTGACTTCCGGTCGGATCGAAGGCTAGTCCTTCCGGCGAACGAACCTGCGACCTTCCGGAGCCTTTGGTGCAAAAGCTACGCTGGAATTCGCCTTTGCGATTGAATACTAAGATGCAATGTTTCCATTTGTCTGAAAGAAAACGAAAAACAATATCCAATTTAAAATAGGCTGTTTTTAAAATCGTATTTTCGCAGATTTGGAAAAAAAAGATATTGAATATTATTTAAAAAATTTAAGAACCTACTTACTATTTCTTTATGAATGGCAAAACTGAATATAATTGTTATCTGTATTTTTCAAAACTATTTTTCAACTTTTTCAAACTTTTCTAATTAAATTCTCGAAAGCATTAAATATTAAATTCTTAAAAATCAAGTTGCAATGTATTTCTTTAAAATTCTATTTTTATCACTTCCGAGTCGTCTAATTAATATTCCCATTACAATTGTAGTCAATTATAAGTATTTAAAGGTCTCGAAAAGTCTCAGCTACTAAAATATGATTCCCAAGGCATTTACAAAAATTTAAAATTCCTCAGAATTTAATTAGGAGAAATTCCCATTTTAATTATAATCAAAATTCATCTAGTGTCTATTTCTAGTGTCAATTGTAAGTATTTATAGCATTTAAAAAATTCCCAGCTATTAAAATATTCTTCTCAAGAAATTAATAAAGAGTAAAATTTCCATGAGAAATGTTATTAAACGAAACCTGTTACAAAAATTTCTTCAGTTTCCTCCAGAAAAGCTACTCCTTGCGGTGCCATCATATCCTGATGATAGATTCTTCGTAAAAGTTTATACTTTCTGTCTAATACAACAACTTGGCCCAAAGCAGGGCATGCGACTAAAACATGGTCCCTCGAAGGGTCGAGGGCGAGGCAAGAGGGATTTTGTACTGTGTCACGGCAGGCTATGGTCACTGGCATCAGCATTTTGTGCCTGCAAATTATATTTTATTATTACTACAACTAAATAACACTATTAAAATTATTATTACAATTGTTGCGCCATATTATTGAAACTGAATTTACAAAAGCAGTTAGTAAAGTTCACTATATTTTTTTAAATTTCTCCATTTACTTGCTATTTATAGAGTCGGATAAATTCTTCTTATTACTTGTAGGAAACGATGGAATTTTCTTTCGATTTCAACAGTAGAGAGCGTCGTTTAGTGGCGGTTCCCATAGGTAATTCGGTGGAGGGTAGTTCTAGTTCCATGGCGGAAATTGTTGCAGCTAGTTCTGCGACTTTTTCTTGAAAAGTCAGGTACGTCTTGACCTGTGGAAATAAATTAGTCAGTGGTGGTAAATAAAGGATCGTAATTAACACTAGAACTACTGACCATAAATGCAAAATAGTTAAAAGTACTAAATAAGTAGTTTAACAAAGGAGGAATGATGGGGCAACAAATTTGATCGATTTAATCTTTTTTGCAAAGTGGATGTAGGGAAGTAAACAGGATATAGCTTTAGAAAATTCAGGAATATTCTTAAAAAATTCTGTGCAAGTTATATTGGCCACCTTGGTAGATCTAGTGTTAATTAGTAGCAACATTAAAATGCGGATGTTTATGTAAATCTATATTTGATAATTCTCCTTTATTTTACAACAAAATGAATTTTTTCGTAAACGCAATTCTTTTTCATTTTTATTTTACCAATTTAATTCTGAACGATCGCAGGGACAATCATAAAAGAAATCGTACGATAGGGGATGAAATTGCTGTACAGTAACGAGTGACACTTGTGGTGGTGTAAATTGAATAGGAAATTTTCAAATTTTAAATCTATCAAATTTAATATATCAGCACATTGCGACACGATGAAGTTATTTCTATAAAATTAACATTACTTTAACACTAGAACTACCAAACCAGTCAAAATGACTGGTACATATTTTTTTTTTAAATTCACCAAGTTTATATAAGAGTTATAGAATAAATATTCTACATCTATATCAATAAACATAAATCACCCAATCGATCCAATCTTCCGCCGCTTGATCGCCCCTTTTTCAAAGTACTTATTTAATTTATTAAAATATGTTAGATTTGAGGCCGGTAGTTCCAGTGTTAAATTATATATGATATGTAAAGAATCAGCGATCAATTTTTATATTACCAATTTAATTTTGAATTACTGCGGAGGAAGTCATAAAAGAAATCGAACGGCAAGGGGTAATACAACTTCTCCTAAAATAACGAAGATCCATTTGGAAAATTTATTGCAACATACACTGTACTTTCTATTTTACCACTTCGATTAACATTTTCTCGGATACCCACGAAGAGAGTACCTTTAGAATCCTTTTTGGCGTTAATACGTCACGTTGCGATCCAAAAATGAAATATGCGGAGCGATTGCAATTGACGTTTTCAGCCGCAAACCGTGTGCAACGACGCGACACTGAATTGCGGCCAATCTACGAGCAGAGGGTGGAAAAGTGTAGCTGCAAGGGGTGGACGGAGGGTGAGAGAACAAGGAGAAAAGTCGGAGAACCACGTCAAAAGGAACATGAAAAAGAAGGAGCCGACAGGATAAAGATTGCTGTAAAGAGATATTGTCTTTTCTATGCAAAATTAAAGAAGGATAAAATATGTTATTAAAATAAAAAAATATTATCTCAGATAACAATAAGCAGTGGAAAGTTATTTGAGAATCCTTCATTTAAATCCTTCAATTAGGTACTAATTTCGTAGATACTAATTGTAAGAGGAAGAATGAAAGAAAGGCAGAGATAATTAAGTAAGTGAGCTAGACAGATGTAAAAATCAAAAGAGAGGTTGGGAGAGGTAGAAAAAAAACTAATTACGAGGGCGGGCAGTAAGTAAGAAAACGCTCTTCGATGTTTCTTAATTATATCATTTAAACTAGAGTTCTCTACGCTTCTTCTGATATTTTCTACATTTAAGAACTTACGGTAGTAGTTTGTAACTACTGTCCCTTCTGTTGCAAATTGAAGGATAGAGCACGTTATTAACCCTAGATCACTAACCTTCGTCGATTCGACGTCACGGATTTAATAAGTTTGCGATATTAGCTAACGTTATCGTAATAAATAAATACCTATCTTTAATAATAGAAAAAAACATGTTTAAATTTTATTTAAATAATACCCTTTAACCCCTTTTGTAAACACCGTAATCGAAGAGACGAAGGTTAGTGTTAAGCGTCGAAAAATATGGTCAGTGATCTAGGGTTAACTAAACACACGCAATTCGTTAATTAAATACAGGTTTCGCACGTTAAAATCACCGGTTTGCAAATTGTATTCAACTATTTGCAAATCATATTCCCTTTTTTTCAAATCAAAATCATCTTTTTGTAAACCAAGTACTTCCACTTAAATATTTTATTTAAAAAAGCGTCAAATGCAATGCTACGTAGTCAAAAAAGGTACAGATATTCTCTATTTAAAATTAATAATTAATAATTTAAGAAAGTCAGTACACATTATGTAATTCCATAACATGTTATTGCGTCTGTTGACGAACTCAGAGTGACTGTGAGCTCGGGCAAACGGCGGTGAAATATAAAAACAAAACAATAATACTGGCGACACTGTTATGATGACACTGGGCTATTATAAAAGAAAACAATTCTTGAAACTTGGAAATAAACTTGAAACACTTCACATTAACCCTAGATCACTAACCTTCGTCGATTCGACGACACGGATTTAATAAGTATACCATATTAGTTAACGTTATCGTAATAAATAAATACCTATCTTTAATAATAGAAAAAAACATGTTTAAATTTTATTTAAATAATACCCTGTAACCCCTTTTGTAAACACCGTAGTCGAAGAGACGAAGGTTAGTGTTAAGCGTCGAAAAATAAGGTTAGTGATCTAGGGTTAAAAGTGAAAGTTTATTATTTTTATTAAGTAGAAAAACCAATTTTAGAATCTTTCATTCAACAGAGAAAAGACGTTTTATATACGTAAGAACTTAGGATGGTAGGTTGAAAGACACTTCAAAATTCCACATATTTCAACAGACAACGCTAAACAAAGAGAGAAATATAACAAGAGAGACGAATCAAAAGGGAGAAGGAAACTTCCCCATGCTTTCTAGCACTTCGGCAGCCCCGAAGTCGTCCCACCGGCGTTCACGTGCCGAAGTGTGCTGACCTTTTGTCACGATAGCCTCTCGTACGAGGAGAACCAGACCTGGGGAGGATCGGCAGAGATTCAACGTGCAAGGACACGTGTACCAAATAGGCTTGGTGGCCTAAAGCCTGTTTGTCTCGTCGCAGGACCACCATGACAGCCGGTGGTACAATAAAACATGCGCTCCTTATGGTAGCATTGGATTGGAAGGATCACAAAAACTACGGGAATTAAATGTCTAACGCGTACCGCAATGACATTAATAGGAATTTCATACCGCGGTTACAATTTGGGGAGAGTTTCTCTGATTCTGGAATTTAAGACAACTTTTAACCCTTTGCGGTCCGAGTTATTTTGTGAATTTTGTAGTGAGCTAAATAAAATGAATTTTCTAATATTTTCTATCGTTGGTTGTTCATTTATTTTTAATGATAGCAATCACTATAGGTACTGATGGATATTTATGTGATATTACAATATTACAAAATGAAATGAAGTAAAAATCTATGTCGAGTATAGCTCGACGTAGGACTGCAAAGAGTTAAAAGGATTCAAGGTTGTTTTGAGATTTGGTGTGATGAATTTGTTTGGTTGTATTTCCGAAGTTAACTATTGTTAGTCTAATTTTATTATTAAGTTATTTTTTTTAAAGAAGCTGAACGTGATTTTGTATTTTGGATTTCTGGTATTTTCTTTCTTAAGTCAGATATTGGAGCGGATTTTTATTCTGTTTGCGGAATGTACGCCATTTTTAAAAGGTGTTAAGGTGGCTTTGAGTGCTTTGATATTCGGTAGATCTTTATTTCCTCAACGCCAATATTTAAATATTCAATATGCTAGAAAATTTATAAATACTGCAATTTAAACGTAACATGAAATATCATTGAATTCAACAGCGCCGGTTACCGATGACCCCCACAGAAGTCAACGTGTTAATTTTTACGTGTTAACGATTTGCTTCGTTCAACTCCTATTATCATAGATAAATTAAATGCCCAATGGTTTTGCCTTTTTTAAGAACTCCAGACTGTAGGTTGCCTTGATTAATTCCCGAATTCCATTTTTCCAGAAGAATTATATCAGATTTTAACAAATATTCTAAGATGATTTCCTTTGATTCTCCTACTATCATAAGTCTTAAATTAATCATCTACAATATTCTACATGATCCATAAAAAGAAGTCTTTCAAAGGGAAGAGAACAAATTGTACACCATAGAAGACGATACTAAAACGGAAACGCATTGGAACCGGCACGCCGTAGAAAATTGGCCGTGCAAACTCGCATTGCACGCTCTTTAGCAGCGGCGATATAAACATACACGTCGGAATTAATGATACACCGTTTAGTTACGCGTCAGTTGATTTTCCCAGGGCACGGCTTTTGTACTTAATACTGAGGGGACGCCTTTCAACGGGGCACCGTAACCCCGCCCGTGCACGGCGCACTCTTCAATATGTCACTGTGGCTAATTTTAGGGGCAAACTACCGACCACCGTACGGCAAAGTCGATCCTTCTAACTAGTTCGCAGCCTGCGATTATTTTCCGACAGAATGATCTTTGGTTTATGCTGGTTTTCTCTGGTATTCGCCAGGGAACGAGATTTTAGAATTTGGAAGATTTGATAAGAAAACATTCCTCGTGGATTTATGAAATATTGGTGCGATATCAAGTTCTATTGTTCGGAAGGTGAACAAAAGTGTATAATTTTAGATTGATCGACTTATTGAAGGCGGGAGTCTTCTTGTCTAGATCAAAAAGAGAATTCTTCTGGTATTTTCTTTGTAAGTAGACATTTGCTAAAATAAATCACAAAGAATTTTGTCGAATTCGTGAATTTAAAAGAAGCTGGTGGCTGGGAAACTACTAATTAGTATTCTAATGAATGTGGATATTGAGAGAGTGTCTACTATAATTACGAGTAAAGTGTATGATGAAGGAATATTTACTATAATTGAAATGAAACAGGACGCTGGATGATTAACTATAACTCTAAAAAAGCTGGATATTGAGAAAGTGTCTATTATAATTCGGAGAAAGTCTGATACTAGAAAAAGTCTACTTTGATTACGAGAAAACGGAGTGTTGAAGGAACATTTACTATAATTTTAAACAAACTGGACGCTGGAATGTTACCTACTATAATTCTGATGATCCAGGATGTTAAAAGACTACCAACTATATTTCTGTTTCAGGTGGACATTATGGGAGTGTCTGCTATAATTCGGAGGAAGCCTGACACTGAAAGACACCTACTGTAATTACTGGGAAACTGGATGCTAAAGGATTATTTACTATAATTCAAATGAAGCAGGACACTTGAAGATTATTAACTATAACTCTAAAAAAGCTGGATATTGAGAAAGTATCTACTATAATTCGGAGAAAGTCTGATACTAGAAAAAGTCTACTTTGATGACGAGAAAACGGAGTGTTGAAGGAACATTTACTATAATTTTGAACAAACTAGACGCTGGAATGTTACCTACTATAATTCTGATGATCCAGGATGTTAAAAGACTACCAACTATAATTCTGTTTAAGGTGGACATTATGGGAGTGTCTGCTATAATTCGGAGGAAGCCTGACACTGAAAGACACCTACTATAATTACAGGGAAACTGGATGCTAAAGAATTATTTACTATAATTTAAATGAAGCAGGACACTTGAAGATTATTAACTATAACTCTAAAAAAGCTGGATATTGAGAAAGTATCTACTATAATTCGGAGAAAGTCTGATACTAGAAAAAGTCTACTTTGATGACGAGAAAACGGAATGTTGAAGGAACATTTACTATAATTTTGAACAAACTAGACGCTGGAATGTTACCTACTATAATTCTGATGATCCAGGATGTTAAAAGACTACCAACTATAATTCTGTTTAAGGTGGACATTATGGGAGTGTCTGCTATAATTCGGAGGAAGCCTGACACTGAAAGACACCTACTATAATTGCGGGGAAACTGGATGCTAAAGGATTATTTACTATAATTCAAATGAAACAGGACACTGGAAGATTATTAACTATAACTCTAAAGAACCTGAATATTAAGAAAGTGGCTGCTATAATTCAAAAGAAGCCTACCACTGGAAGATACCTACTATAAATCTGAAAGAGATAGCCATTGAGAGAATAGTTGCTATAATTATAATAAAGCTAATTATTGTATTAGTATCAACTATGAATGAGAAAATCAATATCTCGATACAAAATATATTATAATTTTGACTAAGATATACTGTACAAATGTCCATCCACCCTAATTGCAAGATTTAATGAAGTTTCTCATCTTTATAAACGTTTACTCAAATTATTTCTGCATGCTGTTATATTAAATATATGTAATATTTTAGGAAATTCTGTAATTGTGTACACTAAGTTAATTGTATTAACTAGATAACATTTTTATTTCACATCTTGTACTTCTTATGTTAACTCGTTTATTTTTCTAATTCCAAGTTCCTAATTGTTTTGCATAACACTACTAATTGTGAATGCAAAAGCCTGTCGAACCATACAGAGAATAAGTACCTAATTGTTATAATGTAACATCTTCTAAACTATATTCTGTCAAAAACGTCGATTCACACGTGGGGATATCACCGAATAATGACGAAACGTCGAAATGTAAATGAGCACCGATGATGCGTTATATAATTGTCAGCCGAGTCAATTATCGCATTCGAGGGTACCGTTGCAATCTTGTTTCGGATGAGATAATAAATGACAAAAGATGATACTGATATTCCGCTCGCAATTCAGTCATGATTACTTCAAATGTTATTAGAAACATTACAGTATATCAGCACAAATAGAAATGATAGAAGATACGTTGTTTGCTGTATAGAAGACACTAACAACTACATTTAACAGAAAGATAATTCAGTCTTTATTAGGAGTGTAATTCATCATTATTTTCATTAAATCGTGTAAAAAACAAATTAAATAAATTTTTCTATGTTAAATCAAAATCGTGTAAAATCAGATTTGGGTGTTGTTAATTATGATAGATCCAAAGCCCAAAATAAATAATTTTTATAAACTGTGTTAAATCAGAATTAGTTGTTGTTAAATATAATAGATCCAGAACCCATAGATCTAACATTAACATTAGGTCCTAAACAAATCACAGTACGATCAATCCCCTTGAAATTCAAAATCCTCTTGAAAATTTCAACAAATCTGAATTCCAATATGCAGAGCCAAAGGGGTGCAATTAATTACAAAAGATGATCGGTAATTAACAGTAGCTGGGACTGGATAACGTTTATGCGGCACGCTGATACGGAATATACGACGCGGCGCCTGTAGCTGACTCTTTATGGTGGGGTGTGCCGGTGACGTGAATTATTAGCCCTTAGGCCCTCGAGTGCCTACGGGGGTAGGTTCGCGCACGGGCGTGGCCTTCGGAGGGTGGCGGGCGTGGCTCCGAAGCCACCCTCGAAAAACCGCTCTTCTCTACCCTTCTAGCTGAGCTACACGACGAATTGATTCCATTTCTTATGCACAACTTGCGTCCTATTTAGGGGATGATTTCTTTCTTCGGGTTACTTTGTCGTTTTTTTTTCAAGATCGTTGTTGGAGTTTTTTAGGATCTTTTTGGGAAATGAGTTTGTAGGGGTTGTGTGGTCATTTTGGAAAGATTAGATAAGTATATTTTTGGAAAGATAAGAAGTATATTAAATAGGTAGTTTGTGTATTATGAGAATTAATTGTTGATACATTTTTAACAATTTCGAAGTGATTTGTGTATGTTCTGTATTTGTGTATGTATGTAAATATATCAATATGTCCGTGATATATTTAGTGAACAAAGGGAGTGATCACTGGTGGAAGTGATTAAAGTTAGAAAGTAATTTTGGAACAACCGCTTACTCTACAACTTTCTTGGCGACTTGTACGCCATAGATGAACAGTTACATTGGGGAAAGAAATATGTACCATGGATTAAAAATTTAATTATTTTGTTCAATTTCAAATCAAACTTTCGTCATGAAAATTATTTTATTGTATCACCTCCTACTTGATTTTTAAAATTGATACATTTTATAAAATCTCAATATTGAGAAAAAGAATCTGCTATAATTTGGAGGAAATTTGATACTTAGGAGGTACCTACTATAACTATGAGGAAGCTGGATATTAAGAAATTATCGACTATAATTTTGTCGAGCTGGGCACTGCAGGATACCTACTATAATTCTGAGGAAGCCAAATATTGAGCAAGAATCTGCTATAATTTGGAGGAAGTATGATACTTCGAAGGTACCTACTATAACTACGAGGGAGCTGAATATTAAGAAACTACCGACTATAATTTTGTGGAGCTGGGCGCTGTAGGATACCTACTATAACGCTGAGGAAGTCTGATACTTAGAAGGTACCTACTATAACGCTGAGGAAGTCTGATACTTAGAAGGTACCTACTATAATTACGAGGAAGCTGGATATTAAGAAATTATCGACTATAATTTTGTCGAGCTGGGCACTGTAGGATACCTACTGTAACGCTGAGGAATTCAAATATTGAGAAAGTATCTGCTATAATTTGGAGGAAATCTCATACTTAGAAGGTACCTACTATAATTAAGAGGGAGCTGGATAGTAAGAAAGTACCGACTATAATTTTGTTGAAGCTGACCACTCAAAGGTACCTACTATGATTTTGAGGAAACTGAAGGATACCTACTATAATTCTTAGGAAGTCTGATACTTAGAAGGTACCTACTATAATTAAGAAGAAGCTTAATAGTAAGAAAGTACCGACTATAATTTTGCTGTAGTTGGCCACTCGAAGGTCCCTACTATAATTTTGAGGAAACTGGATATTGAGAAAGAGCCTGCTATAATTCGGAGGAAACCTGATACTGAAGGATACCTACTATAATTCCTAGGAAACGGGACACTGAAAGACTACCTATTATAATTCTGATGATCCAGGATATTAAGAGACTCCCTATTATTAATTTTTATAAAATTGAAATATTTTTATTCCGCCCTCTGTACCGTAAATGCCTCTCGTTGCAGCAGGACAAAGAGCTCAAGTTTAAAAATGTGTCCTGTGAACCTTTAAAAATGCAGTAAAATAATGAAACGCCCTTTTATGAATATGACTAATAGTCAATTTTTTAAAAAAGATGCAAATAAACCATGCAACATACTGCTTTTTATTAATAAAGAAAATTTTAATTTCGTGCAAAAAATTGATAAAATTAGATGTTCTAAAAGTATCAAAAGATAGAAATATCTCATTGTTATAGCAAAATATATGTTTATAGCGAGAGTGAACTAATTTTGAGCTAAAAACTGTACCATCTATTACAAAGCAACAAGCTTTCTCTACAAATTTAACAAAGTACCGACCTCCAATTCCAGGATAATTTCCATCCTCGAGGAAGAGAAACAAGAGGCAAAATCACCGAGGACAAAGGAAAACTGAAGGGTGGAGGAGGAGGAAAACAGACGTAGAAAGGGTTTGTGCGAAAGGGGTGAGAGTGAAAGAGGAAAAGAGAAACCTAGAGAGAATCGGAGACCCAGAAATCTAAAGTGAAACAGTGACAGAGGAAAACGAAAATCTAGAGTGATAGAGAGGGAGAGAGAAAGAGACAGAAATTTATAGAACAGAGATAAATTGAAATAGCTAAAGAGAAAAGTAGAAATCTAGTGAGAGAGAAACAGAGACAAATACCTAGAAAGAGCAAGTGTAGAAAAGGAAAACAGAAGTCCAGAGAGAGAAAGAGAGATAGAAGTCTGAAGAGAGCAAGAGAGAAAAGGGAAAACAGACATTTCAAAGGGAGAAAGAGAGAAACAGAGAAAGAGGGAAGCAGAAATCTAAAGGGTGAGGGAGACAAGGGAAAGAGAAAGATAAATTTAGAGAGAAGGAGAGAGAGAAAGAGAGGGCTTTCGTCCTCCCAAAGCGCTGTGCTCGCGTTTGTACAGTGGTAATGGGCTGTCAGAAGCAGACGTTGGCTGCTCGTACCTTATATACCAACACCATTACCCTCCTCTCTTGGCTCCGCTCCTATCGGCTTGCTCGGTATTATCAACCCCTCTGATTGCGTTCCTCCCTTCTGTTTCTCTCTTCTTTTCTTTCCTTCGACTTCGTCCTTTCCCTCCCGCCGGAATAACGATGAGCCAAATTCGTTTCTACTTTTACTAGAGCGAGGGTGTAAAAAATGGCGGAACTTTTTACGAAAGAGAACTTACATTTACAGTATCACAGCGATTCCCTCTACTTTTATGTTTAATTCTTTTAGTGTTGGATAACGATATATTATTTAGTTTTAATAAACGTGAGGAAATTAACAAAATACCGGCATTAAAATTGTTAACACAAGTGTGCGTTAAGGTAAAACTAATAAGCAGCCACGTGCAAGTATCTGTCTTTCTCGGGATAATATATTATTCTACCGATGTAATAAGTTACTCACAATTGTTAATAATTTCACGGACCATCAAATAACATTTATTTAATCATTTAATTGCACTACGGATAATCTATGTGGGGAGAACTCTGAAAATCGAGAGATGCTCGAGAGATGAAAAGTTGTACGTGCAATTTTCTTGGGTGAAACTAGAAATAATGTTCGTCAATGTGATCATTCGATTTATATTTCATTAACCCTTTGCTGTACGATTTATTTCGTTACTGCCTTCACAGTAATTCAGAATTAAATTGGTAAAATAAAAATTAATCGGTAATTCTTGATATACGTAGTATTAATATTGTAGAAATAATTTTATTGCGTTACGTCTCCCTGATATTTTTAATTTGATAGGTTCTTCAAAACTTGAAAGTCTCCTGTCCCATTTGTAGCATTACGAGTGTCACTCGTTCTTGTTCAACAAGGGGTTAATTAAAAAAAGCACCCTCAACAAACTCCAAAATATTCAGCATAATCACAAAAAAAGATCACATCGAAAACCCTCAACGAAACCATTCCACCCTTCAGCCATGTTGGATCAATAATCCTCCTCCTCCTCCTCCTTCTCCCCTTGCTCTCGCCATAAAGAGATTCCCCGTAGATCCCTAAATCTGCATTCGCGATTCTACCTATGTTCAATCACATCTCAGATTATCATTCTTTCACCGGTGACAATTTTTTACCCCCTTTTCCACTTTTCCGTTCGCCAAGAGGGTTGGATATGACCGAGACCTCCCTCCGAGCTTCGTCCAGCCCCACGTGCTTGCAACCACCACCAACGTGCCTTTCTCCCGGGTGATCAATACTGCGGGGTCTCCTGCACGGGACAGGTAGGCTGCTGGTCCAGATTTCAACAATGGGGGATGAGGGAAACGGGAGTTGCGACAGGCGAGAAGTTTCTACGTGTCCTTGAAAATTCTTCTTTTGACGGGGAAGCTTTTGAGGAGATGAGTTGAATCGTGGGTTGATGTCAAGGGGGTACTTTGACTTTCGTGGTAAAAAAAAGATTGAACTTTTTCTTTTTCTTTTTCTTTTTACTGAATCTTGTAGATAAACTTTGTAGGAATGTTTTTGAAAAATGTTGAGTTAAAAATGATAAAATACTCGTTACATTGATTTGTTTAACAAGCGAGAACCGTCTTTGGTAACTTTATGATTTTCAATTTAACACTTTTCAAAGAGAGTCCTAAAGTTTATCTACAAGATAGAGTAAAAAAATTTAATCTCTTTTTTAAAAGTTCTTATTAAATTGATTTATTTAGCGATGGAGAACCTTTGGAAATTTTAACACTAGAAGAACCAAGGGTATCGATATGATTGGTTCCAAATTTTTTTTTTAAATAGAAGAGCCATATACTGTATATTTTACATTTACCTTGTAAAACGTCAATTATTGAATTGATTATATTTTGTATCTGTTAATCAAAATTTCGGGAAAGTATTTGTTTAATGTGTTTAAATATACCAAATTTAACGCAGGTAGTTCTAATTCAGGGAAAAGTTCTGTTAATTGAGCGACATTTTGAATTTTACAGATGGAAATTTGGACGAGTTTGTAGCTGAAGAGTGAAAGTAGCTGGAGGACTGTAATGATTTAGAGAAAAATAGATAGTCGCAGTAATATAAATCTAATGAGGACTTTAATTGGGGGAGTTTTTGAATTTTAGGGATGAAAATTTGTGTAGGTTTTGTAAATTGAGGTTAAAAGTAGCCCAAGTCTTGGGGAGGGATTTAAAGCACCAAAATGGAAGATTTTCTGCAAAATAAGCAAACATACATCTTTCTAAGCTCACCTTTCTTTCCTCGTCCAAAGAAGAATCACAGATTTCCTTCTCTCTCGCAATTTCATCGCGAGTTTTTGATATCTTTAATTTAATTTCTTCGACGGCTGTTTCGCCAAAAGCCAACATCTCGTCTGTCTTCTTTAGATTTTCTTCTCGTTGCTGCAACAATTCAGCGATTTTCTGATCGGCTTCCTGCTTGATGGAAGTTCTCATTTCATCGACTTTATTCTGCGAAAGAATTTTCCTTAAGGTAATTTCTTCTAAACTTCCTTCTTCTTTTACGGCGAATTATTTGTTGATAATTATTACTTGGCACAAGAGATTACAATTTTAATTTAAATATTAGTATAATTATTACCGATTTCGAATGCAAATTATGCAATAATAGATTTTCTTTAAGGTAGTTCTAGGCACTTATCATTTTTCGATAGATTTCCTTAAAATTTTGAAAATATATTCTTCATGATATTTTATAATTATAACCGGAATTTCAACGAGTTCGTCGACACGGTTTATGAATAAATCGTGTTTAAAAATAACATATTTAACATGGGCCTCATGGAAAAAAATTTTTGCTGAGTCCGTAAAATCTTTTTTTATTTTTTTAATGGAAAAACGAGTCGATGGATTCTAATAAAAAATTAGCAACGTATTATTTTATGCTTTTGGAATATTATTGAATTTTTTCATAATTTTTTACTTCATAGTTATAGAAAAAGATATTTTTTAATGTCTAAAAAGTGAATGAAATGACCGCTTTGAAGTTAGCCCCTGCATTAATTCTTACGCAATTTTTTTCATTTCTAATGAAAAAAGAAACTTTTAGTTCAGAATCCAGCTAGAACTACCTTAATAAGAGTTCCACAATGTTGAGAAAAATATTAAGTATTTATTTAATTACACTCTATGAGGAAAATAGTAAAGGTATACAAGTAAAACTCACTTTAAAATCTTCGATTCTATCTGCAGATTTTGCACTTATAATGTCCAATTCTCCCTTTAAATCTTTCAGTCGACCTATCAAATTATTTGCATGAATTGACCAGCAGTTCGCACAGAATATCTAAAACATCAAAAGATGTTTTATTTTTTTTCATTAAACAAAAGAATTATGCTGTTGAATATCTCCAAAATAATATTTACATGTCTGCAGTGTCCACATTTATTCTCGACTTTGCAAATCGCGTCGCACGCGTGACATTTTGCAATTTCATCGATCTTCGACTTTCTTGGCGAATCTGCGAATGTCACCGACATTGCTTTTTCTTTTCGCGTATTTTCATTCAAACATCCAGAAATTTTCATAAGTGTCTCGATTTGTGGATTCGTTGGAAGTCTTTCCGGCAAGATATTCGTCACTTTAAATTGGCAAACTGGGCATCTGAGAGAAATTTCTGCAAATTTCAAAAATCCTAATTACTCAAATATTCTTATGCAAGACTGATATACTTGCGACTTTATTTTGTGACTGAATGTGCAAAAACTCAATGTTACTCGCTGAAACAAAAATCCATTCCTGATTTCTGGTATAGCGTATAACTAAACATAACATTAATGACAAAGACATAATTGCATCACCTGATATTTTATAAATCAGACTTATAGAATATTAAAAATATCAGTGGGCTACTTATATTTATATATTTTGTTTTAGTTTTATAGTACTTTAATCTAATAGTTTTTGCAAAATTTCAATATCTTCAATTCTATTTTTCGTATCACGTGTGTCACTAGTTATAGCATGTTGTAATAGGTTTTTGAAAAATTTTTATCATGGTTTTCAAGGATTGTTCTATGCATTTCGATCGATGGACGTTTATGAAAAAAATGTGCCGGAAAAATATACCCTGTCGACTTTTCAAAATACGAGTGAATTTTATAAAATCTAACGTATGTTAAGTAATAAATTATTTTATGTTTCTTTTAATTGATTAGCAGGAAATGACTCTATTTTATATCCAGGCCCCAATTATTCCTATGTTTTATATATGTAAAATAATTTTTCCATAGAGTGGAATTTCTTAAGAATATTTTTCTAATCTTGCATAAATGAATCAGAATTACACCTTTATCGTCGAAGAATGCAGGTCGATTTATGCACTGTAGGCAAACAGTGTGCTGACAAGGCATCGTTTTGGGGGATTTAAATCGCTCTTTGCATATCCTACATTTTAGTATGTCCTCGGTGAATCCCGTTCCAATGGTTCTAAAAGGGGTTGTTGAAGATAATAGTTAATTCATGTCTATTGAGTGCTTACACGCTCTTCAATTATTTTAGTGAAAGTATATAAAGTTGATGTTCTAAAAATATGTTATGAGCTGACTTACATCTGATTTAATATTTTCAACAAAAATACATTTTGGGAAAATGCAATCAGAAGTGATTTTAAATTAGAAATGTTTTCATTGTTATTCTATTTAATTTGTACCATGAAAATTCTGTGAAACTGTTTCTATCAAATATACTTTAATCCTTTAGAAAACCATATTTACCCTAGTGATTTAAAAATTAGTAACTAGGGATTTTAAATTAGAAATGTCTCTACTTTTATTTTACATATTGTCCATCAAGAAAATTTTGAGAAACAGTTTTTATCAAATGTAATAGAGTTCTTTAAGAAAAGATATTTATCTTAATGATTTATGAATTAATGTGGATATTTAATTAGAAATTTCATTTAGTGTAGTTATTTGAAATTACAAAAATTTTGTAAAATTTATTAAAGGTGACTGAATCTGTTAAGAATAAATATACAAAGCAAAAGAGACTTCAAATTAGAAACACTACTATCAAATCTATCTTAATTTGCACAGAAAACGTTTATAAATCAGTTGAAATTCTAAGTTAGAAATACTTCTATTTCTCTTTGATTTATTAAATTTCTTTTTTTTGCAAGAATTTCTATCAAACAACTTATTAATACGCAATTTTGTTTCTAATTCTACCTGCTTCGTTGCCTCCTTTGTTTCTTCTCCAAAAGGGAGATTTCTTCATGAATTTTCACGCTCGTTTCGCTATTTTGTTGATATGCCAAATTTTTTTGCTCGTCCCGCTCTTCTCGTGTTTCTGATTTTAATACACTCGCACTTTCTGTCTTCGAACGCGTAGAAAATATTCCTTGCTGTTTTATGAAGCTTTTAAACGCAGACATTCCGCAGAATTCAAATTGCAAACTTAAAGCTACACGTGAAACTTATATTTTCAATTTTGAGATATCAATTTAATTTAATTACTTCCCATCCAAATGGAAATGTCCTTCAAAACTTTGTCGACTTACTTTCTTTGCTTGTATTAAATTTAATAAACGCTTTGGATTTATTCAAATAGTCTATCAGTCTTTAATTTGCAACACTCACTTTGTGCACAATTTGAAGCTAATTTACATAAAACTGATTTCACAAATGAAAAACATCATTTCCATTGTCTTTCACTTTACGACGTAAACTCATACGATTTAATTCCAACGTAACTTTATCTATTGCTCTTCACCAATGAAGGCTCGCCTCGATAAGATAAAAAATTAAATTTTCTCTTCTTATACATTGCCTTAATTCTCAAATGTTATTTGGACGTCCTAATCTTATCAAATTTCAAATCTCGTAATTCGCACCTGAGAAACACTACTACTTACTTTAACTTTCCTTTAATTAGTGAATTTCAATTGTTCAGCCTTGCGAATTCATTAAACACAACTTAAAAAGTAGAAGACAGGATAATTAGCAGTAGATTTACGAGGGTTGAATTTGTTATACTTAAAAATATTAACCCCTTGGTGCACAATAACGAGTGACACTCGCGATAAGGTAAATTAGATAGAAAATTTTCAAATTTTACAAAACCAATCAATTGTAAAATATCAGTGAGGCTCTACACGATAAAATTATTTCTATAATATTAATATTACGCTAAATTATAGGATATACCAAGAACCATTGACCAATTTTTATTCTACTAATTTAATTCCGAATTATTGCGGAGTCAGCCATAAAAGAAATCGGGGGGCAACGGTTTAAATAAGTATTTTGGAAAAAGGAGGATTAACAGGGAAAGAAAATGGTCAGTTACGTAATTTTTAATATTATAAAACATGTAGATTTGGTGATAAGGAAGGGAGGGGTAAACACTTCTATGAGATTTTTTATTTACTTCCTATATGTGAGAGAAAGAATAAAAAATAATCGCTGCAACGGTTGCTTGTAACGCTTTCTCATATGTTTGTTTGTTTGTTTCTAACATTTGTCAATTATTTGTAAATTAAATACGTTCCGTTTTAGAACCTCGAATAAAAATAATATTCACTATTTGCAGTGAACTCCGATACTAAATCTATAATTACAAATTGTTGAAGTTAAAATTACATTCAAAATAATAGATTTATTCCAAACTGTCTTTGTTAACTACGAATTTAAAGAACCATTTTTACAAACCGCTTTCCCTGTAATATATTAACATTTCTATCATTTCCACGGTAATTTTCTATTAAGTTTCACAATGTCAGATTGTTTAATATACAACAGATTTTTTGAATCATACAAATCACCTTAATGCTCTCTAATTCTAAATTTTATTTGTTAATTTTGAATCTATAGTTTTTTCTACAATATATTCACATTTATATTGCAATTGTATGCTAATTTTCAAGTTTAATAATTGTAGTATGATTAATATACAATTGAATTTTTTTAATCGTACAATTCTTCCGAATGCTGGCTACTTCTAAATTATATTTAATAACTGCGTATCTAAAGAATCATTTTCATAAGCCCTGTCTTCTACAATATATTTGCATTTATATCAAAATACTATGGTAATTTTCCATTAAATTTCACGATGTTAATATATATTGTTCATTATTAATATATTATTACTATAATGTATATTCTTAGGAATTATGAATTCCTCAGTTTCTCTGCTCCCTGTTAATTAAAAACATTATTTCCTCTCTTTTCCATATTATAATTTAAAACTCGAGTTTCATATAATCTCTTCCAACACCGTTGGCTTCCAGGAATTCTCGAAAATAGCTGCCCTTCCCTAGAATGCTGTCTAATGAACCGTGAACAACGCGTTTCTGTCATGGACAGTTCCAGAGGGTCAATGTCTTCTAAACGGACAGTAAAACGTTTACAGAGAAACGCAGTTGCAGTCGCCAGTTGCATCGGTGTTGTTCACTTTTCCTCCTTCAACTAAATAATTTCCTCTTCCAATTTCAATTTTCCCTATCCATCATCCTTCCACTTCATACAATATCCATCGGCAAAACAAAGAAACATGTGCATTGAAATTACAAATAATTCCTCAGTGAATATTCGTGGAAATCTCTTGTAATTATGACAGTGAAACAATGACGAACGATATTATTACCGGATTTAATTAAATCTCGATAGAATAAAAACACAAGAATTAGTTCATGACAACCAGCGTAGTCTCGCGAGCAGAGAAAAGGAAGCTCGATCATGAGCGATTAAATGCTCTTGTTACGCAAGGTGCTGATAAACTTGACAGCTCTCGCGGTCTTTCTCGTGCTGTTTTATTGTTATCAGACCTCGAATGGTATACGTTGGGTCCTCGGTCCTCGAAACCAGGAAAACAATTCGACCGTCGAGTCGAACGATTCCGGCGAGGATGCAACTTCTACGGCTGCAACATCGTACTTGTCGACGAATGGGATTTATTACAATGTGTGGTGCATCTTCACAAAAGTTACGACGAATTCGCCGATGCGTCGGAAATTCGGCATTTTTGCGGAATCTCTGCTCAGACTGGCGTCCGTCGATGTTGCTTTTCACGTGATAAGCGACGATGACAGCAGGAATGTCGCTGAGACGGTGATAAGAGATGTACTTTCTTCAACGAGAAAGTTTATGAAGGTGATGACAATGATTTGTTTCTTTAAACTTTAGACATACCGCAGTCGTGAAATTGATAG
The DNA here is from genome assembly GCA_910591515.1 of Cerceris rybyensis. Classification (NCBI taxonomy): domain Eukaryota; kingdom Metazoa; phylum Arthropoda; class Insecta; order Hymenoptera; family Crabronidae; genus Cerceris; species Cerceris rybyensis. Next base: position 6,638,117 of record OU342802.1, on the reverse strand, counting down.
GTTGCTACTTTTTTATAGAGAAATTACTTAAATTAAAATATAGAAATTACTTAACGCTGGGGTTGCCGGCATTAAATCTGTTATACTTCAATGTATTAAATAAGTACTTTGACGAATGAGAAATCAAGGGGTGGAAAAGATCTCTTTTATGACTGTCCTTTTTGGAAAAATTTTGACTTTGTTAAATGTATTATTATTTTTAGGTACAATATTATGACGTTCATGAATTAGCGTCACAGTTAGAAGACATTGTGTCGGTCATGTCTCCACATTTTAGTAGCAAGCCAGGCACATATTACTCTGATGCACTGTTCTTTTTATCGTTGGGCTTACACAGAATAGCACCGGTAGAACAGAAGTTTGCTGCAATGTTCGATGCAGACACTAAATTTCGAAGGGATATCAAGGAACTCTTTCAGGAATTTAATAATTTTGGAGAGGAAGCTCTGTTTGGCTTAGCTCCTGAACTTACTCCAGTCTACCGCCATGTCCTATACATGTACCGCAATAAACACCCCGATACAAATTTCGGGGAGCCTGCTTCTTTGGGCGGTTACCCAGGTTACAACAGTGGTGTTGTACTTTTTAATCTGGATAGATTGCGAAACTCTTCAATCTATGATCAAATTGTCCAAAAGGAAAGCGTCGATTTGATGACCAAAAAGTATCATTTTAAGGTATTAATATTACAGAAAGGAAGAGATAAAATCTATTAACATTTTGGGGAAAATATTGCATAGATTTTTGAACGAAAAACAAATAAATAAATAAATTTTTCCAGGGTCATTTAGGAGATCAAGATTTTTACACGCTCCTTGGCATGGAGAAGCCACAGTTAATTCGCACGATAGATTGCGGTTGGAATAGACAATTATGCACGTGGTGGAGAGATCGTGGTTACTCCGATGTGTTTGCTAATTATTCAAAATGTGACTCGGAAACGAAACTATGGCACGGAAACTGCAATACTCCCATACCAAACGATTAATCTGCAATACATATCGTTTGTCCAATACTTTGAATTTCCCACAAACAAATGCGCTATCCTATAACATACAATTAAGCCTTAAATCTTTGCATTTGAAATTACATCACCAGGTTTTTGTTTTATGGTAGCAACAGTGGTAAATTCATTCAAGTAAATATCTCAACACGTTTAAATCGAAATAAGACTTACAAAGAGTTAATGCAAAGAAGCAAGCGATAAATCGAACGATAGAATACTGGAATTAGTGCAATAACGAATAGACAAAAAAAGTGCCTTAATGAAATTGTACCTGTAGCTGTAGAATTCAGAGTTCAGAGTATCTTTTGTGCTGCTAATCTTATGATCTGTGATTTTTCGGTTGCAATATATATCAACTATCTTCCGTCACAGTGGCAATATATTTAAATAACTTATTAGCTGGCAATTTACTTGTCTTACGGTGCATATCGATTCAGTTTTAAGACTTATATATATTTTATAATTAAGTTAAGTATTATATCGATCGTAAATTGTCATTGATATTACCGCAATAATATTGCGGCATTCACTTCAGTATTTTAACATCGTAATTCTTGAAAGTATTATAAATTTCGTCTTTCGTAATTTCTGCGAGCCTAATTCGACAAAATTAATTTCTTTAACCCATGTGGATTCGCGAACATAATACTATAAGTCGACAATGCAATGTCATTTGGCTTAAGGTACAGGGTAAGGAGAGTCTATCCTCGTACCGTTTATTCACGCCATATTGGCTCTTGAAACCTCAGCTCGACGAATGACAACAGAAAACTAAAACTTATTTCTTCGTTAAACGGAATTAAGTTAAAACGGGAGATGCTCTATCAGTCATTCGAATTGGAGCACACCACTTATTGAGTGATTTCTTTTGGTGGGCCAATGATACGCACATGACAGTCACGTATCGCCGAATATTTCATATCAATATTTCATTCTGCACTCTTCAAGATGGCTAGAGTGTGGCAAAGCCTCCAGTTTTCAACCGTCCATTTCCGCCATTTAGTTTTTCTAACACCCAAAATAAACGACTGTGCTGAGTGTTTACTTTAGGAGACAGAGTTTATAAATCACTAAAACGCAATGGCGGAAATAGATGTTCAACGAGTAGTTCCGCTCCACCCTAGCCATCTTTCAATTGTTGGACTATACATGTCGTTTGCCATGTTCGCAGTTGTGATGCAAATGGGTTAAGTCGCGCAGAACGAATGGGTGCTATTTGTACACTACATACAAATGTAAGAATATTGTTAAAGAAGGTGCACTAATTTTAATAATACTGTTACGCAAATGTATTTTTTCGATTAAACGATTTCCATTGAACCGTTCCTCTTTGACCTCTCGCCTCTCTGTCCCTCGGTGCGAATCGTGGAATAAAAGTCATTGATATCTTCTGTTATTCTTTTAATAGAACTATAAATAATAACGTGTATAAATAGAAGTATCGCCGTGATATATATTTACGTAGAGAAAAATATTAAATACAGTATTAACATTACGTGCTATTTACAGTACAATATTTTTTTCCTGAAACGAATACCAACTACCGCGAGATACTTCCTAACATTTCCAATTCACGAAAATTGGCTTCGGCTTATCGACTAATGACGATGATCTTTTCCTTTACGGCTCGCTATCGTCCTAAAGGATTACTCTCAGTCCTTCATAAAATTTCTTCAACGTAATATCTCTATATTTCTCAACGTTTCAATAACATAAGGAGGAAAGGAAAAAGGAATGCCGATATATTCAACTTCTTTTGTCATTCTTTCCGGCAAAAGAAATATAAAAAATCTCTCGTTTCTCTGAGAAAAATAATACATTCGAAACACCATAGAGTCTTAACATTCATAGATTATTTTTCGCGATCATCGATTTCCATTTAACACCGACTGACCAGATTATTTTCAAAGACTATCTCTCGGTCGCCTCGATGTTTTACTCGACATTTCTAAATTCGTTGTACAGTACGTGAAATAAAAGATGTCACCTTTGGTCCCTGTGATAGAAACTTAAAGTTAATTGCATATATTACGACATGTTAGTCCTGCCATACATCGTCGTTAGTACAGATACGACAAAATCCTCCGTTCATAGCTAACTTTGGTATCGACAAATAAATTCTCTTGCAATCCCTTCCGTATAGTTTTCACCACCAAAGCTAGAATCGAACGGTCCAGCGAATTGAAGGATAGAAGAAAATAGAAAAAAAAGGAAGAAAACTTAACAAAAAAGGAAAAAAAACACTGTTTAGACTGTGCCGTGACAATGAGCAACGCGGTTTTTGAACGAACGAAGACGTTCATTGACTATCAAAAATAAAATAAGGCCCTTCTTCGTCTTACGTGATCGCCTTTCGACACTTTCTGCAAACGTTTGACGTTATGTACATCCTCGATCATCGTCGTCGGCCACGTTTCTACTTTTTACACGCAATATTTACACGCGGATACCACAACGATGATCGACAGAAAGAACGGCCTGATCGTCGAGACGGGAAAGGAGAGCAAAACGATCGCGAGTTAGCGATTGAGAAAATATAAATACACTTTTTTTCTGTATCTCATCTCGAACTTTTTATCTTCTCGAGTTCCTTATCTAAATCGTATCGCTATCATTCGTATGATTACAGCACCAAAAAAAGTTCTAGATAGTCGTCGAATTCTTTTTTTATACATCTCGGATGTGCATTAATGCACGTGCATCGCGTCCATCCGGTTTTGCAATTGGATAGACGCGAAGCATGATTGCGAATTTGTAGAAATAACAGCAGGCCTGACCACCATCGGTTAATGACTGGAAGGTGTTCTAACGTCTTTCAGCAGCCTGAAAACAGAATAATTCATTTAATAATCTGTTCTACACTATAATCCGACAACTGTAACTTGCTTAATGAGCGGTGGAGCAACTCGTTTTTACTGCTTATTTCCGCCATTTTCTTTTTTCGATTTTCCAAAACGAGTCTCCTAAAGTGAACGTTCCGCATAGTCGTTTATTTTAGGACACTCGTCTTTGGGAATTTCAAAAACGAAATGACAGAAATAAGTGGTTGAAAACGAGTGGTTCTACCGCACCCTAGCCATCTTTTAATTGGCGGACTGTAAACTATTAATATGTGCCCTGCGAAAGCTGTTCCTTTGTTGTAGGTCACTGGTTTTTGGAAATTCAAAAAACGAAGTCGGATGATACGAAGCTAATCAAAATGACTGTTCTCATTTCTTTTTTACAACCGTTCTTGCAAAAATTCTCCTAATTTGTAAAAAAGACATAAAGTAACACAATAAACTGACATAAGTTACTGAATTAATTATCTGTTTCCTCCTTTGATTCCTCTTTTTCCAAAGTATGACATTCATTTTTATCGCGATATAGAATGTCGTAACATTGTTGCTAACAATAGAAGTTACTAATTATAATCGTATTCCATGTATACGCGAATAAATCGAAACTAATTCCAACGAAGTATCCTTTGCCATCGAAAGAGAACCACGGACTCTAAACTCAATTCACAATTATTTTCAAATACTTACATTCTTCAGATTTTCACGACCCCCAAAATTTCTAATTGACTCCAATAAAGTGTCTCTAGCGTCCAATTGGACCGGCATCGATTTTGGCCTAGCGTTTGTGTTTTTTAAAGTGACACCAGTTATAACTGGCATTGTCGGCGGCTTCGGAGGTTGTGGACAATTATTCGACGATTCCTTGGGGAATTCTTTGAACGAGCCATTTTGCACAGTTCCATTTTGCGCCTGAATTTTAAATCCTTTCACCACAGGCATCGTTTGTGTCGTCTTAACTCCATTTCTAAATCCGAAACTCTGTCCCTGATTGTGAGGCTGTATTCCTACGACCGACGTGAATCTTTTGGGCCTTCCGTTTATCTGATTTGCAAGGGATTGATCCGTATAATTGACTTTATCGACGTTGATGTGTCCATTTTGTTTACTCGAATCAGTCTGGTTTCCTTGATGGATGTTGAACGGATCTGACCGTCTACTTATAACTGTTCGTTTTGGCTTAGATCGCAGGTGAACATCCTGTCCAAATGCTTTAGTTAATTCTTTAAAATTAACAGGAGTAGTGTCTATAACACATTCATCTTCCTTTGTTTCCGTTTTTCCTCCAAAAGTTTTCTTTAATTCTACCCCTGTCACTATTGGTTTCTCGTCTCCTGTTTTCATCTCGACATTGACTTTGTTTAGAGTTGGCTTCTTGAAGCCAGATGCTGTCGTGTGGCTAATTAATTTCTTAGTTAATTCATCAGGACTGTTTCTATCGGTGTGTTCGCTTTTAGCTTCGAATTTCACGTAATTCCTTGCGGAGGAAGTATCAGATTTTGATTCATAACCATCTCTCTCGTCTCTCGCGCCATTTATGTTCACAATTGTCCGTCCATTTGTGACTTTGTTTAAACTTTGTTTATAATCCGTGTCCCTTTTTATTTGCACATTTGCATTCGGTCTTTCTGACCAGCTACCTAAATTTATCGCAGGTGGACCTGAATAGATGTAACGTTTCGTTTCTGATTTCTTCGATTCGACGTCTAATTGCTTGAAATTTGACGGTGTTTGCGAGTCACGAGCCGAAGTTGCATTCGATTCCATCGAATGTTCGTTAGACGTGGTCTCGGATCTGGAAAGGAATTTTCTTTTTGTAATTTTGAATACGCTCATGAATCTTACAGGAAAGTAGAGATAAAAGCGTACCTCGTTTTCTCATGTAATACTGTACCATTGTACTCTTTGGACACATTTTCTTCCGTCTGTTGAGCGCTCTTCAACTGCGGCAAAATGCTTTTTAGTACCTAAGAACAGAAGTTAAGGCGTGAGTCGTTATTTTTGAAAGTGGCGTAAATCGATTTTTAGAAATAGTGTGTTTCAATTAGTTTTAGTTTACTGGAAGTGTCTTCTGTTCGAATTGCAAATGGCAAAAGTAAATAGAATGAAATTTCTACTGAGTGGTCCTTAACGTGTTAATAAATCTTTTAACACTACAACTACCGGTGTCAAATCTAACATATTTTAATAAATTAAATGAGTACTTTGAATAAGGGGGAATCATGCGGCGGAAAATTTGATCCATCGGGTGATTTATGTTTATTGATATAGAAGTAGAATATTTATTCTATTACTCTTATATAAACTTTGAGAATTTTTTGAAGAACTTCTGTACCAGTCATTTTGACTGGTTCGGTAGTTCTAGTGTTACTAAAAATAAATTTTTATGTCACGGGACAATAATATGCTAATTCATCATAATTCTTTAGAAGAACTTTGACAAATAACAAACATAATTACTTGTAAAGATTGCAGTTGCTTTTCTTTGGTAGGCTCTTCCTGCCTCTTCAGAATATTCTCTCTCCACTGTGAAAACTTTTCATTACTCCTACTGGCTCCACTATTCGAACCAGTAAAATTAGCAGCTCCGTTAATCGCATTTTCGTTCCTCTCCACCGAAGAATTTCCATCATTCCCGACATTCCTACTGTCACCAATCACCGACTGATACTTCCCTTTATCACTGAAAGATATATAACTCTTCGATCTCTGAACAGTAATCTTCTCATTGCCAGAATTTCCAGTCTGCCACCTATGCAACTCCTGTTGACTCTGCATCTTTGGTTCTACTGTCCTATAATCTTCAATCGTCTCGAAATTCTCCCCCGTACTAACTTTCTTCATGGTCAGAAGTGCTCCAGATTTAAATTCACTTCCAAACTTCTCCTCAGGTTCCTCGTGATTATTCTTACTCCTTGACAATGTCGCAAACGACCTGACAAATCTCTCGTCAGTATTGTCCAAAGTCTGTTGACCGACTTCTTCAAAAATATTCACATTCTTTGGCCTACTGTATGTCGTGATAGTGAAATTCGATAGTGTATTATCAACCGGTGCTATTTTGGGTGTTGAAGAATTATCAATTCTTTTATCCGACTCTCTAGCAGGCTGAGGCAAAGATCCAATCTTATTTTGAAGTTCAGATATCACTTCTTTCTTCAGACTGGAGTTCTGTTTATGTCTGAGGTACTTTGGTCCATTTTCTTCTTTCTTCATCTCTGCAGAGATTTCTTCGCTTGTCCTGGACGATGTTGGATTATGAACATGGCTCACATCGGACGTGCCAGAGTTCTTATTTTCTCCAGAAACTTCAGATTCTTTCATAACATCTGAAGATCTTACAGTAATGGTATCGTAAGTATCGAAAACTGGCGAAGCACTGTCTCTAAATGCACTGGGTGGTGCTGGTAATTGATACTCCCATTCTGGTATCGATAAATCATCATCCATGGCAGAGACATAGTCTGAAGTGTCCTGTTGCGACGTGACAGTGATATTTGGACTAATAACATTGATGGTTCCATCCGGAGAATCCTTTCTTTCTTCTTTTTTTAACGTTGTTTTCTTCACGTCTGGTTTTACTTGAACGTTCTTCTGAGAAGGAACTGGGATGTTGGATGAATTTGGCAAAGTGTTAGACAAAGTGTCGGAGACTTTCTGCAGCAGGATGTCTGTCTCTGATAGTTCTGCATCTAATGAAAAAGATTTATTAATGGAGGTGATGACATCATTGAACGAAAACACAAATGGATGAAGAAATTGACGAACACTGTGACGATTAAAGTGATGAAGAACATTGGTACATCCGGTACAAGTGAAACTGAGATGAAATATAACGTTAAAAAAAGTACAACAGATATTTTATAACAATTTTAGACGAATAAAATTACAGACAAACCTCGTGAAAGCTTTTGCAATTGCCATAAATGGGCGTGTAAATTTTCTTGGTTAAATACATTGTAAATTGCAATGATTGGTTTAATTAATCAGTTTAAAAGTCAAATTTACACGCTCATTGTAACAGAATTCAATTCCAACACCAACAAACGATACCACTCTTACTAAAAAAACCATCATGCAGTAAATCAACGAGCATCGAAGAAAATTCCGCGCTCTAAAAAATGTATGAAGAGAAATATCAACGAGATAGTGCTGTTAAAGTAGCGATGAAACTACAAGTATTAATTGTATTAGTAATATTTGCAACATGCACCTTGTATACCCCGTTCACGATGCAATATTTCTTCGTTCACACTGCCGGAATCAATCACTTGATTTGATTCATCCTCTGGTTGCGTTTCGCCATGCTCTTTTGACAGACCTGATAATAAATCGACATTTGGCGAAAGATTTAAATTCATTGCAAACGTGATATCCTCTGGATGAGAAGTTAAGTGTCTCTTTTGTCTCTTCAGCGAATTAATTTCAAAGTCGTTCGACTTTGAGGCACTTCTTAGCACCTTTCTTCTGGATTCTTTTGGTGAATTGTCTGTCCAAGAGGTAGCTGATTCTTCGCAGGTATCACTTTTGATTTGATGAGGTAAAGAATCGATTTTAATCGACTTCATAGAACGTCGTGGACTTGGAGTGTTTGATTTACTAGAATTTTTCGAGGGGAACTTAGTCTTGTCGTTTGAGCTAAGCTCAAATTTGTTTGGAGTCTTGTCTGATAAAGTATCTAGGTGTTCACATTTGGGCAATGTTGAAATTACGGCACAGTAACTCTTCTCCTTGACTGAGTGTCTTGGTTCTGCCAATTTTCCAGCTTCTGAGAACGCCTTTTCTTGACCTTTTTCAAGTAGTTTTTCTGTGTGCTGTAAATTCTGAGTGGAAGCTGTTTGTTGTATTTTGACTTCTGAAGTTATTTCTTGAGACACAGAATCGAGAACTCTTTGATTTGGAGTTACTCGTGGTGTTTTTATCTTTTCAGGTATTTCTTCATTCCGAATGACTTCCATAGATTGATCAGGTTCTACTTGTGATGTTTTGATGTCTTCAATTATTTCTTCATTTAGAGATACTTCGAAGTTTTTAATAGAAGTTGTTTGTGGTATATTGACCTCTTTAGTTATTTCTTCTTCCAGGGAGACCTTTGACCTCCGAGGAGAAATTACAGGTGGTGTCTTAATGTCTTCTTTAGTTATCTCTGTTTTAGCAGAAGTTGTTTGTAGTGTCCTGACCTCTTCAGTTATTTCTTGCTCTTGGGAGACCTTTGAACTTCGAGGAGAAATTACAGGTGGTGTCTTAATCTCTTCTTCTGTTATCTCATTATTTATAGAAATATCCAAATTACGATCAGAAGATACTCGTGATGTATTCAGCTGCGGAATTATTTCTTTGTTCAGAGAAACTTCTAAACTCTCATCAGGACTTTCCACTTGTGGTGCCTTAATTTCTTCAATAATCTGTTCATTGATGTCATCTTTATTTTGCACCATTAATAGATCATTATCCAAGTTTCCAGATACTTTTTTGGACTCCAAAACTAAACACTCAGGTCCACTAGAGTTTTCTTTGTCTTTCGTTTCTTGTAAGAGTTTTAACATTTCAATTTCATGCTTCGTGCTCTCCCCGATTAATTCTTCGTCCTTGGAATTTTTAAGGACTTCTTGGTCAGGTTCTAAGTGGTTTATGGGAGAATCTTTCGCGACATCTAGCACCTCGCCGTCGTTAGGAATTTTGTTGAATGTTTTTGTAGCAGGATTCAACAAGCTTTCTACCTTGAACTCCGTATTTCTACTTGACGGGGATTGCGGTGCTAGTCTACGTTTTGGCACCCTTGGTGGTACCGTGACACTATTGGCCATGGTGGTTTTTCTAGGCTTAGGAAGCGGAACGGGTTCTCCGGCTGTTTTATGGTGGAAAATAAAAAGAACAGGCCGTCACCAAAAAATGTGTTTGCAAGCGGAGAGGGTGTTGGGTTGGCAATTAGTTTGAATCACTTTGAACACATTGAGTAATTCTACTTTTCTCGTACAGAAATAATTCTAATTTACAACGAGTTTTTTTTAATTCCAATTTCGAAGGCTTTTTGTAGCTCTGATTTAGAATTTTATTCTAATCGTAATATAAAAAAGTTTTTGTAATTCTAATCTACAGTTTCTCCCTTATTTTTATTTACACACTTTTCTCTCGTACTGATTTAAAAAGTTCTTCTTACTTTAACTTACGTTGCTTCCGCAATTCTAATTTCAATATTTTCTGTAGATACAATTTAGATTATTTGTTGTAATTCAAATATAGAAATATTGTTCTATTTTAATTTACCGAGCTTCTGTAATTCTAATTTAAATCTTTTCCGAAATTACAGTTTAGAATATTTATCGTAATTCTAATTTAGAAAATTATTCCTATTTTAATTTGAAGAGTTTCTGTAATTCTAATTTAGATCTTTTTCGAGATTACTATTTAGAATATTTGTCGCAATTCTAATTTAGAAAATATTTCCTATTTTAATTTACAGTGCTTCCGTAATTCTGATTTAGATCTTTTTTGAAATTACTATTTAGAATATTTGACGTAATTCTAATTTTTGAAAATTATTCCTATTTTAATTTACAGAGTTTCTGTAATTCTAATTTAGAAATTTTCTCCGATTTTAATTTACAGAGCTTCTGTAATTCTAATTTAGATCTTTTTCGAGATTACTATTTAGAATATTTGTCGTAATTATAATTTAGAAAATTATTCCTATTTTAATTAGCAGGGCTTCTGCAATTCCTATTTAGATCTTTTCCGAACTTGAAATTTAGAATTTTTATCGTAATTCTAATTTACAAAATTTGTCGTGTTTAAATTTACAGTTCTTTCCCAATTCTAATTCATAAAAATATTATTATTTCATTTTTGGCCTTTCTTTCAATCCTAATTTAGATTTTTTTCGTAATTCTAATTTAGAATATTGTTCATACTCCTAATTTAGAATTTTGTACTTAATTTAACGAGATTGCAGAGAAAAGTATTTAAGATTCGAAGATCATATCATTTTTAAATGTTTCAAAGTGATTCGAAAATCTACGGTGGCTAAATCGCTTAAAAATTTGCAAAAAAAGTCAGACCATCCATCACTAACCGAAAAGAACGGCGAGAAAAAAAGATTGCAATGTGTACATGTACGTGTGTATGTGTGCATAAAGAAAACTGCAATTCTTGAGAAGCATGCGAAAAGAAAACTTGCGTCGTTTGAAATTTTACAGTCTTAGAATTCTACTCGGAATAGTATAAATGCATGGGACGAGAGTTTTTACATAAAATATACATAATAAGTATACGGGTAACCTTGTCATGTGTAGTAAAAAATTAAGAGGTACATAAAACTACTGAGAATTGTGTGGATATTCAGAAAATATCATTTCTTAACACATTTCGAACAAATGACGAGTATTAGAAACGCAAATCTGACTAGAAAGAATTAGCTGATAAAACAAACGTAATACTCATATACAATTAATATAAACAAATGATAAAAGTTAACGAAAATAAATGTAAAACCAGTAAGAATTAATAGATTTAAAAATATTAGAAAACTGAATATCCGAGCACTTCAGCGCTAGACCCACGGGCGCCATATTTGTTTTAATTTAACACTCATTATAATCATAGTAATTTAAATCGTTGGTTCAACAGAATAAAAATTTGTCATCTTTTGTCGATTAAAGACTATTTTCGTCTCTGTTTTCGGTATTAAAACTTTACTGTCCTCTGCCCATTTTAATTGGACGATATTTTTGATGTTGTCATTTTTTGCCATCTCAATAGAAAATTTCAGGCAACCTATAATTTCTAAACCCCTTAATTTCGCTCGTACAAGATACAAGTTAAACATCTACTGTAATAATTCTTTACAAAGAGAAGTAATTACAAAAATGTAGAAATATTTATTAATATTTATAAAAGCACGTCAATTTTACGGCTACCGTGGATCTAGCATAAAATAAACAGAAGTTATAATTATAATTAATTTAATTGTAATAAAAACAGTCCTTGAATTAGGCGGTAAAACGGATCTCATTATCTACATAAATAAAAATCGAAATGTTCCTTTTTCTTCAAAATTTTAAATCTCCGAAATTTCTTCACCAATTGCATTGCAATTTCGACACAACGTTGTATTCGAATTCACGCGTGCTTTTATATACCTATGACAGACAAAAACATGTTTTTTTTCTTTTCCATTTAACCAAAGTCACAGCAACGCACAGCAACAAATAGTCAATAATAAAAAAAAAGTTTCAGTTACACGCACAATATAATTTCTAAACAAATTCACCAACTCTACTTTCCAAAATGGAGTTCAACTGCACCAAGAATTTGTTCCAACTTTCCGTGGATTCCTGTCGACTAACTAATCCCGGTGGAGGAGGTTCTAATATACTTAATTTCTTCTCACTCTCTAATTTACTATCTCCATGCTGAATAATCGGTAACGATGGCAATTTATCAATATCATTAGGAATAGAATCAACAGTCTCCACTTGGATGTCCAAAGGCTTCGTAGAAATCGCGAAAATCTGCAGAGTGCTCAAAGGTGGAGGAGATAAATTATTCATCGAGCCATAATGGTTCTCCAAGTTATTAAATGAATTATTATCTTGACTAGAAATAATCGAACCATTGTAACACTTTGTCGTGCTAACGTGACCTAATCTAGGTACACTAGTGTCCTCCATAGATCCTGATCTATCAATGAAATCCTTCCTCGACGAGAAACTCCTAGATATACTAGGCTTCTCAAAACTACTGACAATTCTGGTTTCCCTTAACTTTGAGTTACATTGAAAGCTTAAACTGTGCTTCAAAGCTTTAGCCTGACAGCGTTCATCACAGATATAATTATCAGCGTGTAATTTCTTAGGGCTAAATCTATTTTCTAACACTCCACACTCTGGCATATTCTCAATGTCTGTCTCTATACCATCTAAATTAACTAACGTCTCCATTTTAACCAATCTACTCATAGATTTTGTTAGATCCAATCCACAATGATAATCATCAAAGGAATCGTTACTGGAACGCAGTTCTTTACTACCCTGTAGACTCAAAGTTTGCTGATGTTTCTTCAATTTAACTGTCGCGTTTGAACAAGCGAAACTTCTTGATTTTTGTAATCTGGGCCGAGATTTAATATGATTGAAAGTTTCATTGGAATTATTCCTAGATAGGACCGATTGAGAGCGAAATACATTGATGCAATTCGAATTGTTGGAATTATCCGTGATAATACTGGAATTACTGAGTCTACGATTAGCCCTACACTCTTCGATCTTTGACTGTAACTTGATCTTCTCTGTACCAAAGAGACTCCCCCGTTTCTTCAACATATTGTAACCTAATTCCGTTTCACCTAATTCAAGGACGTCCTCCAAGCTGTTCTTGGATATAAAACTGTAAGATGGAAGATTTTCATCCATGCTGGAAGGATTGTGCACTAGCTTACCTCGTTTTCTGGTTACTCTAGCATCTACCATGGAATGAGGATCCTCTAAGGATGTGTTGGTCTCCATTACAGCGGCAAAGGGTTGGGAGTTCATGGATCTATGGGTTTGGATGTCGCTTTTGGCTTCGAAGTTATTCTCCACAGAGGTTTTTAGATCGATCGAGGATGAGGTTTTCGTGGTGATCGTTGTCACACCGATGTCGGAATTTGCCTTTGGAGGATCGTCGATGTCTGAATTTGCTTTGGAGGGTGCACCGATGTCCGATGGAGGTTTTGAAGGATCTATGTCGGATGTCAGAGACTCCTCGGAGTCCACGATTCGTTCTAAAGCTTGAGTCGAGATCGCTGAGGAGAGAGGTCTCGTTACTGGCGGAGGAGGGGCCGTCCTTTTTTTCCTTAGACCTGACAATTCAAAGTATTGTCACGAATTATGAAATTGTCTCCTCTTCATATGATATCGATTACTAGACAGGAAGCGATGATATGTGAATGTTTATAATAATAGAAAGTTGTTCTCGAGCTGTAAAAAGATAATCGTTGTTTTTATAAACCATAAGTTTATGTTGCTGCAATAGCATTTTTTGAGGTGATTTAAAGCTATGGGAGAAGAGTGGAGTGGTTTTATTTGTCTAGGAGGAAATCAACCCCTTGCCGTGCACGAGAGGTACTCGTGATGCGATAAATTGGAAAGGAAATTTTAAAATTTATCAAATTGAAAATATCAGTGAGATGCGAGACGATAAAATTATTTCCATAATATTAATATTACTTAAAATTATACGATATGTCAAGAATTAGTGATCAATGTTTATTTTACTAATTTAATTCTGAATTATGGTGGAGGTAGTCACGAAGCAAATGGCAGGGCAAGGGGTTAATCCTTTTACGGTACGACAGAACTCAGTGATAATTTTATGTTTAAACAATTAATTCTAAGTTATTACGCATTCGTTTACGAAAGAAATAGTAGGCCAAGGGGTTCATAAAACAATGTTTCTTCTATCAAGTAGCGTTTATAGTTTTAATTTTAACCCTCTCGGTATAAGCGCCGCACAGTGGTTGATTTCGCCGAAATCCTGGTCAAAACCCCAAGGAATTTTTCAATTTAACTGAAAATTGGTATATTAGTATTATTTGGGTCGCTGATTAAGAATCCAAACTCAGACTTTCCAAAAACAAAATGGTGGCTCTAATATGGCGGGTGCGAGTATCGAAAAATTGTCGGATCGACACGAAAATTAGTATTCTTATGTTTTTCCGGTCGCTAATTAAGAATCTGAACTCAAAATATTTAAAAATAAAATGGCGGATTCAATATGGCAGACATTTGTATAAAAAATGTATGGTTGCGCGCCAAAATTGGTATTCTAGTGTTTTTTGAGCCACTAATTACGTATCTGAAAGAAAAATTGCTTAAAATATACTAATGGATATAAGATGACAATAAATAAAACACGATATCCTGGTCTGAAGTCTTACATGCACTGTTTCACGGATGGCGGTCAGCGGAAATAAAACTATCAGACTACCAGTCTACTTAACCCAATTTGAACTTTCAACCCGACGAAATAAATATATCATTTTGTAAATTACCAGAGTGCCTGAAGAGTAAGATTAACAATATTCATTGCGTAAGGCACAATAACCCGGCCCTATGTCATAAATGCACTTCCTCGAGCATGGCGCGCGCGAGAGACAAATAACAATAACTCGAAGACTCGCAAAAAGTCGCAAGAAAACTCAACGAGGTCTTCTTCGAGAAGGTTCAACATTTAACTTAAAAAAAGTAATATTATGTTATTCCACTTGCTTCCAAAGTTCTAATGATATTTATTGCAGCAGTCGCTGTATTAGTCCAAACCAACCACATTTTACAAGGAAGGGATTAATAAACTGCCAGGAAGATGGGAGAATGTTATACGTAATAACGGAGAATACATAACAAATTAATATAATTTTGTTACTTAATGAGAGCAAAATAAATGTCTCATAAAAAAAACGGAATTTACTTATGACTCGACCTAATACATATACGCATTTCTACCTGCAGAGCTTAAGGATGTGCTGCTAATTCCACGAGCAAGCGTACCGGAAACGGTCGCCAAATTCCCCAGACTTTTACTGGATTGTGCTGTCTGTGCCAATTTCCTGGCAGTCTCCATGGGGGCTCTCCCTCTTCTTGGCAGCGTTTCCGGAAGTCTTCCAGCTATATCCGGGTTGTCGCTTAGCACTGAGGCTTCATGGTAACCAGAACTGTCGCTGCTGTTGCGACTATGACTGATGACCACCTTGTCTTTGGTAGAGTCACTGCCATTCTCTTCGGCCACCTGAAACAGTACACTAATTGCTGTAATAAAAATTAAAAGATGCTTAGATCGATGCAGAGTTGTGCAGTGAAGCGAAGCAAGAAATACTAAAATGTTTGAAGGTTTCTGTAATCGAGGCCTTGCAATTAAGCCTAAACATAGAAAAAAAATTTCTTCAAATGCACTGGATAGCAAATCATAGAGAGAATCATAGAAAGTTTAATGAAGAAAAAGGATGAAATTTGCATTTCAGTAATTACATCTGACTTATTACAGTTAAGCTTTGCACTCAGTTGTCGCTGTAGTGGCGGCATTGTATTACTTTTACGTAATTTTTCAATTAAACCCCACTTACTCCTGGTTGAGCAGAGATAGGTGGTTTTGGAGCAGGTCGTCGTTTCCTCTGCGGTCGAGCAGGAGGTTGAAGAGGACTGGCGCTTCTTCCGGTTTCGTCGCTTCTAGCTGGCGATGCGCTTCGTCCACCAAGGCTGTCTGTACTTAAAGAACCTTCTTTGGACTTCTTAAATACAAATCCAAAGACACCTTGCTTCGCTTGTTGCCTACGTCGATCTTCCTGCCTCTGGAGTGCCATAATGTCTTGTGTGCTGAGTGCTGAACCTAGACTTCTTCCTTGCTTGGCGTAAAGGGTCACCTCTTGAAGGTGATAATCCTGAAGAGACAGCGAGAGGTCCAAGGTTTCTTCTAGGTTTGCTAAATGCGAGAGAGAAGCAAAGCTGATATGATTTCTTTTAAACTTTCTGCATCATACTGTTACACATTATTACGAGTAACTTTCGGAATTTGGATCGACTATAAAAAAAGAACTAATGAATATTTCTTCAAAATTTTGGGTTTATTAGAAAGATTAGACATTATCATTTAAGAATGAAACACAACAGCATTCAAATGACTGTTATGGCTGGCTTGACAGTACTCCTTTCGATCAACCCAATTTGTCAGTACATTTTCGATTGGTAGGGCTCCAATCGCATGAATGGCAACTTCGATTTCGTGTTTCAAGGCATCAATCGTCTCTGGGTGCTGATTTGACCCAGTTGGATTTTTTTTGTGGGAATCCTTAAGGATAAATGGTACGCTAACCACATTAAATCAATAATAACAATATATACAAT
Source organism: Cerceris rybyensis (assembly GCA_910591515.1). NCBI lineage: Eukaryota > Metazoa > Arthropoda > Insecta > Hymenoptera > Crabronidae > Cerceris > Cerceris rybyensis. The sequence goes on along the minus strand of OU342802.1, from coordinate 6,621,399 downwards.
AATACAATAAATAATAATAATTAAGAAAGTCTATTTGTTGACAGAAGCCTTTACATGAGTGTCTTTCAAACGGTGTAAAGTCAATTGAAACCGTTATTTGTGCTTGCAAAAATTCCAATAGACCACAAAAGTATCTACAAACGTATAATAAAAGTTCCAAGATTGTGCATTTTAATGGTTCGTTAAAAAAAAATCCCAAAGCAAGCGAAAAAAATAGCTGCCACATGGGATGGCCTGTTTAAGTTCTCAAATAATTTGGTAATCGGTAACAGAAAATTTAACCCTTCAACTCCTGCCATGATCTCTAACCCAGAACGACTCCCCTCTAAATGGATGCAATTCTGCAACCTCGAACTTCTAATCAACACTATTCCAGCTTGGAATTTCCAAAGAAGGCATCCCAACTAACTCAGAAGCTAAAGAGACTTCGCATTTTACGTCTTTCGGGCTACTTTACCGCAGAATTCTTCCATCCACGTTGTGTGTCGTCGTTACATCTGTCTGGTCAGCCTCCAGAAGAACGAGGACGTCAAGAAGGAGGAGAATCAACGAGAACGACGACGATAGGAGAACTCTGAGCATGCAGAGAGCGTGTGCACCGAACGACTAGAAGTAACAAGTGGAAGAGCCGGCCGGCAACCTTGCGATAGCGATCTTAACACAACTGGCTGGTGTAACTAGCTAACTGAAATATCTCGTGCACAGGAAGGTAGCTGTGCAAGAATACAGGCTGATTCATAACACGTGAAGAAGTCTTCGCGGTTGCTTTTTAGTCTGCGATAATATTAATATCTTCAGTACCACCTGTATTTCGTTGGTTTCATTAGTTTTGCTATTAAGGGGTTACGCCACCTTGAGATTCTCAAAAAATCGATTTTTTTTTGGCTAGATGAATTGTTTATATTTTTATGAACATTTTAAGCGTCTAAACATTCCAAAATTCATAATATTACCAAAGTTATGGTAATATCGAACTTCAGTCGATCAGAATGGGCAAATAAGCAAAAGCCTCTACACTTTGAATGTTTATAAACATAAAAATTGAAAGGAACTGCTCAAAAGGAAGAACAAGATATCACGACAACAAATGCCGTGAAGGTTTGAACGATTGAATGTAAATAAACAAAAAGGAAGGTTTACGACGTACTGTTACTTCTTTTACGTTTTTCTCGAAACTACATTTTTCAAACTGGTGTACACGATTTATTAGTCACGGTACTAGTACTCAACACCCAAAAGGGTATAATTCGCCGTATTCAATACCTAATATTGTATAATACCCAATGCTAAATACTCAATAGTGTATAATACAAACTAATCAACACCTTATACTGTGCAATACTTAATAGTGTATAACGCCTGATACCGAATACTCAATAGTGAATAACACGCGGTATTCAAGACGTAATGGCGTATAATACCCAATGCTAAATACCCAATAGTGTATAATACAGTCTAATCAACACCTTACAGTGTACAATACCTAATAGTGTATAACGCTCGGTATCGAATACTCAATAGTGAATAACACGCGGTATTCAACACGTAATGGCGTTTAACACCCAATGCTCAATATCCAATAGTGTACAATTCTCAGTAGTGTACAATACTCAATAGTGTATAATACCGAATACTCAACACCTCCTAGTGCCTAATACATAGGACATATATAACGCCCGGTATCGAATACTCAATAGTGTGTAATACGGGTATTCAATACGTAATAGTGTATAATACCCAATGCTAAATACCCAGTAGTGCATAATTCTCAGTAGTTTACAATACTCAATAGTGTATAATACAAACTAATCAACACCTTATAGTGTGCAATACTTAATAGTGTATAACGCCCGGTACTGAGTACTCAATAGTGAATAACACGCGGTATTCAATACGGAATGGCGTATAACACCCAATGCTCAGTATCCAATAGTGTATAATTCCCAGTAGTGTACAACACTCAATAGTGTATAATACCGAATACTCAACACCTCCTAGTGCCCAATACATAGTACATATATAACGCCCGGTATCGAATACTCAATAGTGTGTAATACAGGTATTCAATACGTAATAGTGTATAATACCCAATTCTATTAATCTCTTATAATCTTATGGTGTACAATACTCAATATCTAATACCGTATAACGTCCAGTATCCAATATCCACTATTGTATAATACGCAGTATTCAATACCAAATACTTTATAATATCTAGTACTCAATACCTAATAGTGTTACAATATCAACGACCATATCTTGCGGAAAAAGAGGATACTCTGCTATATAAACATCGTTTTACTTGATCTTATTAACATCAACGTAATGCTACAGCTTTTACTTTGATTATGTAAAACGACTGCAAAAGGAATCAGAAGAGTTGCGCCTTTAGTTTGGTAAAACAATAAAAAGTTTGATAAATCAACAATAAATAATGATTCCCTCGCTTTGATTACTTCTGCAAACCTGGCATCAAAGAAACGCAATAACATTCATCGAATCGTAATATTATGCATTCAGCTTGCTCTTATTTCCTCCACAAAAAAATCAGCATCCAAATGATGCAATATCTCGCGATCAACTGCAAAGAATATTCAGAGTGAGTTCAACCTGTGCGCACCTTTTAAAGTCACTCTTCGCCGTGACATAAATTACGTAGGCATCTCAAGGATTCGCTAAAAACTGTTGCTATCGGTTAATTAAACGGATAATCGTCAGCAGTACAATTAATATGGAACATCGAAGAATCCGGGAAGACTTTCATCCGCGTGGCGGTGAACAGGAATGCAGAATTTCAAGAAAATTGGATTGGAAAGGCTGTGTGTTATGTGTACGAATAATCTGAGTTGGCTTCGGAAGCCTTATTTATTCTTTGCAGCACAGTGAAAGCACTGGGCTGACTCTTCTGCACGCAAATCCGATAGAGACGAAGCGTTCAATATTTGCATGGATAATTAATTTCCTGGTAAATACGGATGAATAATCGATAATTTTGTTTTTCTATGAAACGTGTCTCTTATTGTGTTGTTTCTTCTGTTACGTAAATAAAGTGTTGAACGAATTTCTAACGAAAGTTTAGAATAAAATTTGTAAAATCGTTGTACAGAGGGATTATTAATTAACGGTTGTTTTAATTTTAGATGATTAACGTTAGAGCTACCGAACCATCCAAAATGACTGGTACACAATTATTTTCAAAAATTCTCCTAGTTAATAGGATAGTTATAGAATAAATATTTTGCGTTAATTGCAAAATAGTACTATGAATTAGTACAATTATATTGTAACGTATATTGGAGCAATACAAAATATGCGATAACTTGAAATTCTCTAATTTTTTACATCAATTGTTTTCATAATTGGACCGTTTATTTTGAAAATTGTGCAAGTCCATTTGTTATTGCTTCGAGAAAACAAAAGGTTAACATAGACACCACTTTCATAATCCATAGCAATTTCTTTCAGCGGTCAATTTTAAATCGAACAAAGCATTAGTATTTTAAAAATATTAAATATTAGCTAGTTATAAATAAAAAGCTCACATCAATTTAAACATAAATAGTGTGACACTTAATTTTTTTAAACACGATTTACTGAAATTTCATGTAACTTTTAATTGGCAATATTGATGAATTTTCGAACATATTGAATATTGAATTATGGGTCTTAAAAGGATAAACCTCTTTTGAAAATCTATCTATCTGTATTAAAGATGTGAATTTAATAGAAAACAATTCACAATCAGTAGAAACGATAAAACCAACGACATACCGATGGCGTTCAACGTGTTAAAAAATAGACTTACACCACTTTCAAAATAAACAGTCCAATTATCGACACAATTACTCATTACGAATATTGCGTAGTGTACCTTCTATCAGTATTGTTAAATAATTTTTTATCAGTATCACAAACTAGTTCTACTATATACTATATATATAATGTAAGGTATAGTGGCACAATACAAAATAAACGATAAGCTCATGTTTTCTAATCTTTCCCTTACAATTAGATCACTTTTACAATCACCGTCAGAATTACTTGTATGGTGGAAATCATCTGCACACTCGGAATACAGGTTGCGATAAACGTGGGTCGTTCAGAGACCCTGTATGGACACCATTAAAACAGTTCATAACGCATGCACTCGTTACTACAAACGGCCGATGCGTTTTCGTCTCACGGCTGGTTTGTTCCTTGGTATGTCGTTTGCATGTGCATTCAAATGAACACAAACTACGCGCTTCATTAATATGTTATCGCATCTGGAGCCTTGGTTCTTATCTTCACGAGCGATGGAGATAAAAGGTGCTTTGGATATCGCTGAAATTCTGACGGTGAAGGTGAAGTTTGCCAGCTTCTTCGTTTCAAAGTTTTTATCTGAATTCTTTCACAGGGTTGATTGAGATGATGAGGTTTCTTGATATTATTATTAATAATATTAGATATTATTATTGTTTGATGTATGATGGTAATAATTTGTTGGAATATAACAGTAAGTTACTAGATTGAGACTGGTGAATTTTAGATAGGAATTTATTTCATGTCTGCAGTTGGCTGAAGACATTAACCCTCTTTTGGTCCCTGTGACTTTGAGGTAACGAAAGACACGTCTAAACTTTCATTCTTCAAAATTACATTTTTAATTTTGCCAAATATTATAATTTATCTCGTGAATATTATGAAATTCTTTGCAATTCAATATTTAAAAATTAGAATTAATCTATTATTTAACACTAAAAATACCGGCGTTATATCTACTCATATTTAGACCCATCGAATATAAGTACTTTGGGAAGAGAAGAATCAAGAGGTAAAAGCGATGATTAATTAACTAATTTACGTTTTATAAGATAGAAGTGGAATTTTTGCTTCATGGCTTCACTATTAATTTAGGGAATTTTTAGAAGAAAATGGAAACCGGTCATTTTGACCGGCTTGGTAGGTTTAGTGTTAAAATAGTGTTTTTATCATTTTGTAATTATGGTATCGCGAAACTGATCTTCGGAAAGTACACAAAATTGGGTCTATAGAGGGTTAAAAGTGAGATGTTGAAGATCTTGAAGAAATATATCTATGCTAGGTTTTCGTTATTGTGGGGATTTTATTTGATAATAACATATGCAGAAATCTCACCCAGTGGAGATTGTTAGGAGCGATTTTAACTGCAGGATTTTAATTAAGAATTTATTTGATGGTTGCAGCTGGTTCGAAGATGCTCAAGATCTCGAAATGTATCTAAACTGGGATCAGTTATTAGTAATTTTAACTGGAGGATTTTAATTGGGAATTTAATTGACAGTTGTACTTGTTGTTGACCTGAGGTAGTCTTATTTTAGGAAAATAAGATTATGTTAGGTTCACAAACTTTCTGCGCTATAATAATTGTTTCACTGAAATAAAGAATCATTTTTCGATATTTAAACTTATTGAATTAGTAAATAATTATATCACTGGTCCATCTTTGGAAAGACTATATGATTCGTTCACAGATTAAATTCAAGATGTGAATCAAGTGTCTTATCAATCTTATGTGGGAACATATTTTTGATTTTTATGAAAACTATATGGTAGATCGTTTCCAAAAAAAATTTGACACAGGTGCTTTTATATCAGCAATCGCCAACATTAACGCGGTGATAACACCCCTCAAACTCTGGAGTTGAATATGATTTCTTCAAAATATCTCAATGATTAAAAGGCGTAAGTAATTTTCATTTAATTATCATTTCAATATTTCTTACAATTCTGCAGAGAGGTTTTAAAATAATTCAAAACACTCGTTTAAGATTGATCGACATATTGAGACTAATCTACTTACATAATTAACGAAAGTCTGAATGAGAAGATAAATCCTGAAAAATGAGCCTATCGGAATGCACTAGTAATAAAATAACAATTAAAGAAACTTGAAATATAATGAAAAAAATTGCGGAGATTTCTAAGAGTATTTAAAGGTATGTTATAATGGTTAAAAAATAGAATAAATGAATAAATAATTTAAAATTAACTATATGCTAATTTCTCATTGAAAAAATTCAAATTTTTGGGATGCTTTGGGCTTCTGTCAACAAATAATCTTTCCTAATTATTGCTATTTACTTTATTATTGTATATATTGTTATTATTGATTTAACGTTGGTAGTTTTAATGTTAAATAACTCCAATATTTAATTCTTCCAATAACAGGGCGCACTTTGCGACTTGGCAAACAGAAAAATGATATTCACCTATGCACGAATAGTCAGGGCGACAAAACTTGTCGCAGCGGAGAAAATTCGTTAAAAACAGCAACCGGGCTTGTGCTACCGGTTTAAATATCAAACGTTTAGTCTGACGAATATGCGGATCTATTTCCGTCGTTGTACTTTCGTAATGTTTTCCGTGGCAATAAATAATCGCTTGATTAAAACGCCGACTCGTTTTCCTGGCACGCTCGAAAGCGAGATAACGAAATTTTTATTCCGGTCTCTCCGGAATCGGTTTTACGGCAACGATTTAATTAACATTTAACAACTTTTTTAATAGAGTCGACATTTCGCGGAAAGTCACTGAAATTTTGTTCTTGCCTGGCGAAGTTGGATGTTAAATATATTTGTAACAATATTCTATATATATTTAATTAAATAAAACTTATTATATAAGTATATTAATCGGACTGATAAGATTTCTAAATTATTTATCTAATGAGATTAATCTGTTTCTATATTAAACTATTTTTCTAACAATCATTTAGTTACGCATCTATGTCTTTCGAATTGAAATGCAATTTTAAACTCGGACTCTACTCTCTTTTTCATTCTTCCAAATTACTTTCACAATTATGTAAATTATTGAAATTGATTTCCTGCAACGGTTAAACTTTCTTTGCATTTAAATACCTGCAAATGAATTTAATTACATTATCCAAAATCTACACATTTGCCGATATGATGTCATCTAACTAATCTTCATATAAAATGAAAAACCTCAAATCTATAGATCGTGAACAGAAGACAATTAATAAAATGATAATATATTATTAATAAAATAATTAATAAAATACGTTAACTTTGAGTTGTACTCGACATAGCTTTTCATTTAATTACCTATATTTTTTGACAATTTAATATCGACTTTCCGATTTCATACTAATTTTATAATATCACCTAAATATCGTCAGTACCTATAGTTATTGATATCGTTAAAAACAATGAATAATCAATGATAAAAAATGTTTTGAAACTAATTTTATTTAGTGCACTATAAAATATAACAAAATAATTGCGATGGCAAAGAGTTAAACCAATTTAAATCAATATATTACTAAACAACAATTATACAGACATGAAACGATTTCTTAGTCAGCCTATTTGTTATATGAAATTATTAGAATTTCTTTTATATCATTTACCTGGATGTCGAAGTTCGTATTTATTCTTGTCCAAATTCTTTTCGCGACAGACTTCCTCCAAAATGTCTCCCAGGTTCATCTTTGGACTGACTCGAGATACGTACAACTGATTCCTCGGTAGATGCACCTGCAGCAATTGCACAATCACCGTAATCGCTAACCGATCTTTTAACGATCAACCGCAGATACATGTCGGGCGTTATGGGTGGAAATTGTGCGTTTGGATTTCAAGAATGAAATGTTGGAAATTCTTGCTTTACCCGTGTAACTCAACGTCTTTTCTTTTTCATCGTTCTCTACAATTTTTGAAATGGTTGCACAATTTTTATTTCATTCCTTCTTTGTGCAATCATGGATGTATTTACCTTTTGGAACTTAGTACAGGTGACATTTCTAATATAACACGGTAGATAAGTTTTTAACACTAAATTTACTACTACTTAAATTTTTTTAACTTTTAATTTACAATTAAATGTCCACAAAGCTAACCTCCAATAAGAGTTGACAGGTGTATTTTATTTTTCTATATTTGTGGTTTCAGCGTCCGACGATTAAACTTTTGTTACACGTTCTTCCGTTAATGTACAACTAATTGCTTTCGAATTCAAGTCACTGAAGGGCTTATCTTTCAGTATTACCATGGACCATAACTGAGAAATGCTTTGATTCAAATATTTTAAGAATTTTCAATCATATAATTAGCGCCGGCAAACTACCCGAATGCAGCGCGCTGCGCATTTTTTATTTTTATGTTTCCATCCACTTTACGATTAAAAATCGTAGTTACCGTTATCACTAAACATTCACAATTCCAAGTAACTATTAATATTTCCTTACCTGCAACCTGAAAGTCGTTTCGAACGGTTGATTCGCTTGCTTCACTTTCCGCGATACAAAGGTGCCCTGCTTAGGCAGCAATTTGACCTGCAACAGTGACAAAAAAAGGCTTAAAGAAACTTAAAGGAACTAGAGAAATCTGTCTAATCTCAGGCGACAAAAACTAAGGGTCATTTCTTATGTTTATGCTCGCGGTCTCTTCGAGCAAACTGTCGCACGACGATGGCCGATAGAAAGTACGATCTCACGTAGAAATTTATGCGACATACGCGAGAAAATCGCCTCGAATTACAAGCTGCACGAACAGAGACGAAGAAACGGACGGTTTTGTTGGCGGATTGCAATCTCATGGCTAGCGGAGCTAATGCGATCGTTCTTAATGCGAGGAGATCAGCGGACTTTGCGGAATTCGATGTTTCGGTTGAATTTGTTTTTTTCCATGGTGCGGTTTTATTGCGGAGGAGCTATAGATGTTTTGTTGGCTCATAACTGAAGGTACGATAATATCGGTAGAATTTACTGGAGTAATGCAACTGCTGTGACGACTTTGTAAAAGTTTTGGTACAGTTGGATGGATTATTATTCTTCCTTTTCTTTTTTTTGTATTTTTTTTATTTAATTGCTACGCTTATTTTGCCCAGCGTTAGTCTATTGTTGTAATTCTTTGCCCTACGATTTATTTTGCAAGTGTCTTTCCAATAATTCCGAATTAAATTGCTAAAATAAAAATTGATCGGGGATTCTTGATATATCGTATAATGTAATATTAATATTGTAAAAGTGATTTTGTCGTGAAAAATATGGAATTTTGAAAATATCCTATCCTGAAATCCCGGGGTTTTTAAGTACCAAGGTTATCATACATTAAGAACAGGTTTTAATTATGGCAATATTATTTTAATGAAATAAATATTGTCGGAGTCTAAGGATGTAATATCTGAAAACTTAAACTTTAAATAAATTAATTATCGCAGAGGAAATAAATAATGCTGTCCTTTAAGTACTTTAGTATTATTTAAGTTAAATACCTAATTTCACAACTCAAGAGTTTCATTTTTTAGTTTTTCAAATGCGGAATAACTTCTTACTCCTTATTTCCTCTCGCGAGAAATTCCTTCTTGCAAGAGTAAAGAAGAAGAGAAATACCATTGAAAAAGGTAAGGTAAAAACTAAACGATCACTCTGACAAAGTACCTGAAGTGCATCCAACGCGCCGATCGGAGTGTTGGGTTGATGAGGTAGAACCAAGCCGCGTTCTCCAATCGCTTGCAGGGTGTAGCTCGAAGCCGCCAATTTGTGGGCCGTCGTGATCTGCACCAGGAGGTCCATCATCGGCGTGCTGCGAACAGAAGAAGTTCAGGAAGACTTTAAAAACTTGAATGCCTGAGGAACCTGCACCAAAATTCTTTCTAAAGTACTAGAAAATCAAAATTATACTCTGATAACATTGTATTTCAATTTCTATGAATTAGAAAAGAATTCTATGCTCTATTGTATTTTTAGGGATTAACATTTTCATCAAAAAGAAAGATGTCATAAAGAAAACATATTTTAGAGGTCTAAAAGAGATCATAATGTTAACATTTTCATCGAAAAAAAGATGTCATAATGTTAACATTTTAGAGGTCTAAAAGATATCATAATGTTAACATTTTCATCGAAAAAAAGATGTCATAATGTTAACATTTTCGTTCGAAAAAAAGATATCATAATGTTAACGTTTTCATCGAAAAAAAGATGACATAATGTTAACATTTTCATCGAAAAAAAGATATCATAATGTTAACATTTTCGTCGAAAAAAAGATATCATAATGTTAACATTTTCATCGAAAAAAAGATGACATAATGTTAACATTTTCATCACAAAAAAGATATCATAATGTTAACATTTTAGAGGTCTAAAAGATATCATAATGTTAACATTTTCATCGAAAAAAAGATGACATAATGTTAACATTTTCATCACAAAAAAGATATCATAATGTTAACATTTTCATCGAAAAAAAGATGACATAATGTTAACATTTTCATCACAAAAAAGATATCATAATGTTAACATTTTCGTCGAAAAAAAGATATCATAATGTTAACATTTTCATCGAAAAAAAGATGTCATAATGTTAACATTTTAGAGGTCTAAAAGATATCATAATGTTAACATTTTCATTAAAAAAAAAGATGACATAATGTTAACATTTTCACCAAAAAAAAAGATGACATAATGTTAACATTTTCATCACAAAAAAGATATCATAATGTTAACATTTTCATCGAAAAAAAGATGACATAATGTTAACATTTTCATCACAAAAAAGATATCATAATGTTAACATTTTCATCGAAAAAAAGATGACATAATGTTAACATTTTCATCACAAAAAAGATATCATAATGTTAACATTTTCGTCGAAAAAAAGATATCATAATGTTAACATTTTCATCGAAAAAAAGATGTCATAATGTTAACATTTTAGAGGTCTAAAAGATATCATAATGTTAACATTTTCATTAAAAAAAAAGATGACATAATGTTAACATTTTCACCAAAAAAAAGATGACATAATGTTAACATTTTCATCACAAAAAAGATATCATAATGTTAACATTTTCATCGAAAAAAAGATGACATAATGTTAACATTTTCATCACAAAAAAGATATCATAATGTTAACATTTTCGTCGAAAAAAAGATATCATAATGTTAACATTTTCATCGAAAAAAAGATGACATAATGTTAACATTTTCATCACAAAAAAGATATCATAATGTTAACATTTTCATCGAAAAAAAGATGACATAATGTTAACATTTTCATCACAAAAAAGATATCATAATGTTAACATTTTCATCGAAAAAAAGATGACATAATGTTAACATTTTCATCACAAAAAAGATATCATAATGTTAACATTTTCATCGAAAAAAAGATGACATAATGTTAACATTTTCATCACAAAAAAGATATCATAATGTTAACATTTTCGTCGAATAAAAGATATCATAATGTTAACATTTTCATCGAAAAAAAGATGACATAATGTTAACATTTTCATCACAAAAAAGATATCATAATGTTAACATTTTAGAGGTCTAAAAGATATCATAATGTTAACATTTTCATCGAAAAAAAGATGACATAATGTTAACATTTTCATCACAAAAAAGATATCATAATGTTAACATTTTCATCGAAAAAAAGATGACATAATGTTAACATTTTCATCACAAAAAAGATATCATAATGTTAACATTTTCGTCGAAAAAAAGATATCATAATGTTAACATTTTCATCGAAAAAAAGATGTCATAATGTTAACATTTTAGAGGTCTAAAAGATATCATAATGTTAACATTTTCATCGAAAAAAAGATGACATAATGTTAACATTTTCATCACAAAAAAGATATCATAATGTTAACATTTTCATCGAAAAAAAGATGACATAATGTTAACATTTTCATCACAAAAAAGATATCATAATGTTAACATTTTCGTCGAAAAAAAGATATCATAATGTTAACATTTTCATCGAAAAAAAGATGTCATAATGTTAACATTTTAGAGGTCTAAAAGATATCATAATGTTAACATTTTCATTAAAAAAAAAGATGACATAATGTTAACATTTTCATCACAAAAAAGATATCATAATGTTAACATTTTAGAGGTCTAAAAGATATCATAATGTTAACATTTTCATCGAAAAAAAGATGACATAATGTTAACATTTTCATCACAAAAAAGATATCATAATGTTAACATTTTCGTCGAAAAAAAGATATCATAATGTTAACATTTTCATCGAAAAAAAGATGTCATAATGTTAACATTTTAGAGGTCTAAAAGATATCATAATGTTAACATTTTCATTAAAAAAAAAGATGACATAATGTTAACATTTTCACCAAAAAAAAGATGACATAATGTTAACATTTTCATCACAAAAAAGATATCATAATGTTAACATTTTCATCGAAAAAAAGATGACATAATGTTAACATTTTCATCACAAAAAAGATATCATAATGTTAACATTTTCATCGAAAAAAATATGTCATAAAGATAACATATTGTAGAGGTCTAAATGAGATCATAATGTTAACATTTTTATAAGAAAAAAGATTGTCAGAAAGATAACATATTTTAGAGGTTTGACAGAGATCAAGTTGAAGAGATAATAATGTTAACATTTTCATAAAAAAAAAGATGTCAGAAAGTACTGACTGGAAATTAGTAATGAACATCGAAACTATTCAACATAAATTATGACACTAACTGTACTTTACATTTATAATCAATTATTTGACTGATCAAACTTTAAATTTTCGTCTGCAGTGTAATTAATTGTAAGATTTATACCAATGCTGTTTACAATGAGGAAACAACTTGTTACTTTCTATTTCTTCGGGTTTACATCTAATTTTGGCATACAATGTCAGAAAAGAAAGAAGTCATATCATGAGTTAAAATTCCCGCTAAATCATCCTACTACAAACTTATTATAAAATGCTAATTACCACTAGATTAACTGAAGTGAAATCTGTTACACCGCAAAATGTTAACCGAAAGCTTCAAACATCAACACGATTTATCCCAAAAAAAATGGTGCTATTCAGCAATAGTTGTTTTATTCAGCACAGTTATTATTTAAGATTTAGAAAAATGTATATACAGAAACCGCAGGCACTGTGCACATTTCTGGTGCAAGTTTTCGCGCGGGAAGGGTTAAATTCTTAATTCACTTGGTAAATTTCTTAATTCTCAGATTATTCTAACTGAATGAAATATTAAAGCTCACTGTACTCACATAACTTTTTATATTTTTGTGCTTGCGAGAAACCGAAGAAGCATACGAATCACAGCATCCAACGATTTTCGAAAGGACGGAGCAATTTGCACGAGAAAACTGTAATAAAAGCATGAAAGAGCCGCTCGAACTGACTGAAATCCACCTGACCAACATCCAATCTCCTCTTACGACAGATCAATTGGACTCCCTAAGTGGTCTTACGCAATGTGTTACGTTTAGCGCGTTAATAATTCACTTCTCCTCGAAACGACGTGTCTTCTCTTTCACTTTCTCCCTTCTCCTCCTCCTGTCTTCCTTCGTACAGTAATTAATTCACTGATCGTTTCGCAACGTCTAATTGATCTCGTAATAGACAGCTATCGAAAGTACGTGACACCCTTCATTGTGGATATCGTGCGAGAAGATAGTTGAAAGATTTGTGCCCTGATTTCAAATCACTTTGTGCGATTGATGTTATTAACACTTGCGCGAACGCTGACGTGAATTCACGTCATTTTAAGTTCTGTTCTTGCTTGCTGCCTATGCTATTGAACATTACGTTAAGTTATTTACTATATCCAAAAGTAAGCGTTAGATTGTTATTTTAGTAGTTAATTCAAAGTCATTGCACATTTAATCACGAAAGAAATGGCACGGCAAGGGGTTGAGAGTTAACACTAAACCTACCAAGCCGGTCAAAATGACCGATACGCAATTTTTTCTAAAAATTCCCTCAACTGACACGGAAGCCATGAAGCAAATATTCCACTTCTATCTTATAAAACATAAATTATTTAATTAATCATCGCCTTCATCTCTAGATTCTTCTTCTCCCAAAGCACTTATTCGCTATATTTAAATGTTAGTCGATATAACGTCGGTAGTTTTAGTGCTAACATATATTTATATACGATATACAGCAAGACTCTGCCCCCAAAAAGTGAAAGAGTACTATGGAGTATTTGTAATTTACATTTTGCAATCGCTTTGCAAATATGTAATAGCAAAGCGTAACAGGTCCTATGAAGGAAGCAGGATGTTCATACAGGTTTCCTGTGAGATTTATACAAAGGAAATAGTTAAATGACAGAAAAATCTCCCAATTACCCCCAATAAAACAAGAGAGTCAATGATGCATCATCAAGCTAATCACGAGCATGCTGGTCACGGTGTTCTGGCACGATGATTGCAATCATTCGATCCACGCGAATTCAGGAGGCACAGAGACTAATCTGCCAATCCGACCGTTAGATTAATTTACGAAGGATCGAGCAAGAGTAAATCTAGTGTAACGAACCGACAGGCTATTTTTCTGCGGTCAATCGATTTCATTTCCAGCACGCCATGCCGTTAGACGGATTCTATGTGCAACATAATCGTTAAGGCGTACGTTCGATTTGGCAGAGAGTGGAAAAACACTGTGAGAAATCGCAAGGGCGAACACTGGTTTCTAATCTGTTTCATGGGATTTTTTTACTGCCTATTCTGGACAATTGTTCGGGATTATTGAATTGTTGTGAATGATTTAATCCATTCAGCGCTATGAACGCACATATGCGTTCGGCAAAGTTGTTCACCACCGGCTATGAACACATATGTGGGTTCTTAGGAAAACATTCAATCCGGGTTACAAAAGCACAAAAAAAGAAACTTTTATTTTAATTTACTATTTTTAACCCTTTGCACTATAATTCTTTTCATTATTGTCTGCGCTATAATTTAGAATTTAATTGGTAACATTAAAATTGATCAATGATTCTTGATATCACGTATAATTCAACGTAATATTAATGTTAGAGAAATAATATTATCGCGTCACATCACATTAATATTTCCAATTTAATATAATTAAAACAAATATTTCATTCCTCTTCTACTACTTTTCATTGACCCTTTGTCGTCAGACTTCATCAAAACAAACTATGTATGTAGTCGCAGTTAAAACAAAACTACTAAAATCTTAATAATAATTATATATACCTTATTATTAATAATAAAGTAATATAATATAAATATAAAAATAATATAATATAATAATATATATAATAACATTTATATATATATACTTTGGAAGATATCATTATATCGTTATATATATAACAAAATTTTTAAAATCTAAATATATATATATTAATATTACTTAAATATTAATATATATTTAATATAATTAATATTCAATAATATAATATTATATCATTAATATAATTATTATATATTAATATATAAATTAAGATTTTCGCAATTTTGTTTTAAGTGCGATTGTATATATCATATAAGTATATATATTATATCATATTATATGATATATAATATCATATTATATAATGATATCTTCGAAAGTATTTAACACGCGCTAATAGGTACAAATTCTTGAACCCGTTCACGGAGCACAGATTACTCGTCGGCGGTCGACGACAAACTGATAGCAAGGCGAACATCGAAACGTCTTGTCATTGTTAGACGACGAACGAGACTGAGGTGAAAACCGAGCGACTTGTTATTGTTAAAGGATTATCGGGAAGACCACCTGCAGAGTTCGAGCGCCGAGGACCGCCGAGAATGTTTTGATAACATGCCGCGGTTGCCGTACTCCTTGGTCAGTGAAGTGGAAATATAATAATTGCTTTCGCTGCTGATAACTTAACACTAGATTTACGTATGTTAAATATATTATAATTAAATATATTAACACGTTGACACCCATGGGCGTCACTGGTTACTGACGCGGTTGAATTCAATGAAATTTCATCTAACTTTTAAATTACAATATTTATAATTTTTCGGACGTACAATTATTTGATTTTTAAGATTGATTTTAAATGATATTTAAATTAATTAAATATTCGAGTATAATGAAATATTTAAGTTAATCAATAGAATATTAATTAAATTATAAGTAAATAAAATTTTTAATATTTATCTATCTCTATCTTTAAAGTTTTTGCTTTATAAAAATGTGAATGTGATAAAAAAAGCTTCACTTTGACAGAAAGAATGAAACTAGCGAAAAATCGCTGGCGTTCAACGTCTTAAAAGAAATTAAGTTTGTCTAATTAATATTCAGACTTGAAAGTTAATCTTTAATCATGAATTTAAAAAATTCTTGAAAGAAGGGAGATCGGACATGAAGGAACATAATTAGTTGAGTAATTTCTGCATTGTAAAATACATCTGAAATATTTACTATGCTGTTTTTCTATAAATTTGAATTGCAGCCAATGGATCTAATCAATTAAGAATAATTACCTTCTCTGCACCGTGACCCTCTGCGTCTGGAGGTGATGGTCGCGGGGTAATTGGACCAGAAGCTCCATACTTCCGGCCAACATATCCGCCGGTGTGTCCTCGGTCACGGTTAGAACCATTCTGGATGGTCTCTCCTCTCTGCTTCTGAAAACAACAGAAAAAGAAATCGTTAGTGCTAATTGTAAACACTAAAGGATCCATTGATAACATACTTAAGATTTATTAACAATCAAATAACAATCTATCTCTGATTTCCACTGTTGGACAATACCAGTGTATTATCTAGTGTTAGACAATATAAAACTTGCCACGCAATTTTTTTTATTACTCATTATATTCCTTCAATTCCCAAATTGACCCTTCAACTGCTTAACACAGTCACTGTTCCTCGCGAATCTTGTAAGTTTGACCTTTGGCCACCAACCACGGTCATCACCTCTCCCACTCCTTCTAAAGTTCTTTAATAATTTTCTATTCCTGCTTACATGCTTAATTCATTATCATTACATGCCGTATTGTTGTATCATAAAATGATTGAGTCATTTTTTCACCATACTATCCATTTTGAAAGGTTTGGTAACCCTTGCCCTCAGTAGAGAGTGATACTCGCGACGAGATAAGTTGAATAGGAAATTTTGGAATTTTTCTACAATCTATTAAATTAAAAATCTCAGTGGGTCACGATACAAAGAACTAGAAATAAAAAGGAAATATTGTAATATACTAACCGCCTGATTAGGATTAATAATTCCTTACTCAACCCAGAATCAGTGGTCCAAGTTCAAGAATTCTTATTTTCCTCATTTGACCTTTCGATCTCCAAAAATTGTCATTCTACTCCCATTCTTTTTCCGAAAGTCTTCAAAAACTCTGTATCTTTTCGCCAAGGTTCATGTTCTTAGTTTCCTAATTTGACCTTTCGACCTCCAAAAACTGTTTCTACTCCCACTCTTTTTTCGAAAGTCTTCAAAAACTCTGTATTCATCAAGGTTCATGTTAAGTCGATAAATTCAGAGGTTCATGGATTCATTACTAGTTTATACATTGTTTATAAAAGTTCTCTTGTTCCGATGAGTCCAAAAGCGCGAATAGACTTATCAAGTATTACAAAATAATTAAAAAACATAAAGATCTACAAAATTAGAAGTCTTTGAAGAAATTGAATTTTAATGTATACTCATCTCATTGAATTGATAAAATTCATTACCAGTGATAGGAAATAGAAGTAAACGGTTTCTTTTACTCGCACGACCTTTTTAACCCTAGATTTACCAACGGAGACAAAATGGCTTGTAGTAAATTTTTGAAAAATGTTGCTGAAAATCCCGAGTCGAAAAGTCCAGTCTAAAAAGAAACTTCAAATCCTAGATTCTTTTGATTTCTCATTTGCCGCTTAATTATGTATACCATTTTGAACCTCAAAATCCTCAACTAGTGTGTCTACGCGCCTCAAAGTCCTGTAAATATGATTTTTAGGAGTTATATGGACTGATCAAGTAAAATTTGTATTCCAATTTAATCTGACATCCCCTAAAAATATTTCAGAAGTTCCAAGTCGACTCATATTAAAAAAATAAGGCTTTCAGGAGCAAGTAGGAATTAAATTATCATTATATTCCATATAAATTCTAAATCTCCTAAAATCACTCCAATTCAAATCCAATTCTAAAACTCCTCATTATAGAATGTATGGCTTAATATTGGGTTTACATTAATTTTCTAAAGAAGAATGCTGAGGATTATTTTGGGCTGTATGAAGCCTAAATTGATCCTAAACTAGGCAAAACGAGCAAAAAGTAACAAGTTTAGGGTGATTGTGGAATTAAAATTTGCATTCTTTTATATGTAACATATTTTTCCATATTCAGCCTAAATGTCCTAAGTTATTTGGTAATTTAGGAGGATTTTGGGCTGAAATTTTCGACTCGTGATGTTATAGCTGGAAATTTTATTCTGTTTAATTTTGTGTATCTATCTTGAAAAACTCGAAAGATTAAATCGATTTAGTGTGGTGCATATTCCATTATCTTGTTTCTTTTACGTATTTATCTAGTGTCTTTAAATATACTGAATTAATAGTCGGTAGTTCTAGTCTTAAATATGAAGCGCATGGAGTAAAAAATTTTCTTTTTCGGGTCAATTCAAAAGCGCGAATAACCTTATTTGCCATAAAAATTCGAACAAATCGAGGATCGCATTAAAATGCAATTCCACGAATGTTCTTTGAAGTGTACGTGAGCATAATTCAATGGGACTTCCGCCAACGCGAATTATGCGCGTATCGCTTTTCGAGTCTTCTTGTCACGTAGCGGTTCAAACTCGTGTTATCATTGTCGTTTTAACGCGGAAGAGACGAAGCTTTTTGCACTCGGGATTCATGTCCTGCCTGGAGACGACTCTTTAAACTGGTTTGTCGCATAAATCGGTATTTATTGCCCGACAAATTGGGACTCTCGTGCCGGAAGAGTAAGACGTCTTTGGGGTTCAAATTGTCAGAAATATAATACATTGAATTATTGCTCGTACTTTGAGCTGTTGCAATTGAGTGCAGGCTGTTGGATGACTAGGGCAAAAAGTGTACGTCTTAATAATTAAATACTACATTTATCAAGGTGATCAGAACGAATTGCCCTGAATTTTTTGAAATTATCCCTCAAATTTGTAACGCTGCTTCTTTTTATATATAAACAATTGTTGGTTTTTAATTTTTTTAACTGCCGTCCACTACTATTAAAAATCTGAAAAAATTGCACATTATTAATTAGGGTACTATGCAGGTACTGTAAAAATATAAAAGTGGTCACTTCATATTTTCAATAAAAAATTAATGTATATAAACTTTTTTAATTTTTTAAAAATCGATTTGCCAACCAAAAAATCTGAAAAAATTCCAGACTATGCACACCATTGGGTATAATATGTGTGATTTTTTTCAGAATTTTCTATCAAGCCAAACGGGAGAAATCGAGCAAAAACCGGAAAGTACGTTTCACCCTATAACTACCCCTACGGTAGGGGTACCGGGTTTATACTTTGCAGGAAGGGTTTTTCCAAAGAGCCCTATCGAATGGTATGCCTCAAAGTTAATTACCTTTGGAGGCACTTTTGCCATCCTTATCCGGCTATACCCTTTGTTCGTCTGTCTTGTGAACGTGAGCGATTGAATTGATCAAGTTCCTTGCTATCTTTTTTTATTTGTTTCGGACAGATTTATTTGACAATTTTAACATTAGAACAATCGGCATTAAATCTATCATATTTCATTATATTAAATAAATAGTTTAGAAAAGGAGAAAATAAGAGGTGGAAAAAATGATTGATTCGGTAATCTGTATTTTAATGGAGCAACGTAGAATATCTCCTCTATGACTGTCCCATAAACTTGAAGAACTTTTGAAAACAATTGGGAACAAGTCATTTTGACTTGCTTGGTAGTTCTAGTGTTAAATACAACTGAATTTTATTTCTAGTGTTAAATAATGAAGTTAGAAGATTTTACTGATTTCTGAAACTTCGTATAACTGAACGTAATACGATGATGAGACAGTTTCGCAGCCCACTGATATTTTCAATTTCTGATAATAATCTATTAAATTAAAAATATCAGTAGCTCATAATACAACACAGAGAACTATAAATAAAAAGAAAAAATAACTACACGACATAGAGATTTTCAAAATTAGAAGACTTTGCAGAAATTAAATTGACAGAAAAAAATGTAGACAGTTTTTGTAATTTCCCTCGCAAACATCCAATATAAAAAGAAACTCACCCTGGTAAACTCAATATTATGTTACCATTGGGTTAAATTAGACACTGTAACAAAAAACAATGCCAGATGTTGTTTTAACAATTAATTTTGACTCATTGTGTATTCAGTCACAAACTAAATCGAACGAAAAATGATTAATAATCACATTTTCACTGATTTTGCCTCGTAGTCCAAAAGAAGATTGAGGACGTGTGCGTCAGGTCATAGTTCAATCGCCATCGACTCTGATAGACTTTTCCAACACACCCACCGCAGGATTAAACCAACGAGAGTATAGGCGTGCAAGGAAACAGGTCGAGAGAAAAGAAGAGAACAGGCCACGTGTAAAACTGTCGATCGGATTCAGTTCCGACGCCAATCGTCCGGAACTTGTTTGGATTCGTTTGCCGTCAGGCCGTGACAGATGTGTCAGCCCCTCGTAGCCCAACACAAAACCGCAAAATCGATCGGCGCTTCTATTTTCGTCGACTTTCGCTCGGACTGTCGTGTGAAATGACTTTTTATTCGAAAACATTCTTCCTGACACTGTTTCGCTACTTTATTCTTATCTGCGACGACAAACAAGTTTTTCATTGCTTTATTCGACGAGACTTTAACGTTTCGAGTATTTGTCCGTCTGGTGGAATTTCTATGCATATTTGCAAAGTTCTAGTGAAATTTATCGCTGCTGTTTTACGGCAAAAGTTGAAGCATTAAAAGTGGAACTTATTAGGAGCGTTAACTTAAAGAATTCTCGAAGATGTTGGTGGAAACTGGTTCTATACCTTTTCTAAAAATTCTTCCAATTCATAGTAGTGAAATTTTTACAAGTTTTGGTGTCCGTGTTGTAAAACTTCCGAAATAATTTTAACCTTCTATAGTCCAAATTTGTCACGATGTTCGAAGATCAGTTTTGCGAGAGCAAAATTAGAAAATGATAAGAATAAGATTTGAACACTAAAAGAATTACTAAATGACCCCTTTCAAAATCTACTTTAAAATTGTACATTTAGATTCCAGAAGTTTCGCTCATCTAAAATACAAAAATCAAGTGGCATTTTAATTTGTAAATCTAAGGCTATCACCAGAATAATTCTGATATCTGTCATGGTTTTTTTAAAGCTAAAAACGCCGAAAAAATATGACGGTTCTTGGAACTTAGCTTTTAAAGCTGTGCCAAATCTTCAATTTTTGATGTTTTTATTTTATTCTAGTTTTCGTGATAGCCTTAGGTGCACAAATTAAAATTCCGTGTGTTTTTTTTTCAGATGAGCAAAACTTCTGGAATCATAGTAACTGCCAAAAAAACATGAGTGTCTTTCAAACGGTGTAAAGTCAATTAAAATCGTTACTTTTGCTTGTAAAAATTCCAATAGACTACAAAAGTATCAATTCACGTTTGGTAAAAATTCCAAGATCGTACATTTTAATGGTTCGTCAAAAAAAATTCCAAAAGAAGGGGAAAAAATAGCTGTTACATGGGATGACCCCCTTAAAAGATATACGTGCAGAGAAAATTTTGCAAATTTGAAAAATTAGAAATTGCGAAAAATCGAAGGCTGCCGTCGATAACTGTCAGGTTTCCCATCGATGTCTCTCATTCCGGGGAATTGATTAGAATTGCAGTGTGTAAAACGATACACTGGAACGACGATGCCTGGTGGAAGTCTGCATGCAAAAAAAAATTGCACGATCGCTTCCTATAACTCAATCTTCCGTGCTGATCTCTCGTGTCATTTAATGCGATAGATCGATTACCGTTTATCGAGGTGCCGCCGTGTGCAAATCATGGTACCTATGCAAATTGATGCAACTTTCTTGCAAATTCGCTTGTTTTAAAATCATCCCGAATTACTTTTATCATGTTGCGAATTTTCTTCGAACCTTTCTACGGTTTTTTATTACTCCAATTTCATTGGAGTTCTTGTCAATTTGAAAGTATTTTAAAAAAGGAATCGTTGTTGTTACTGATATTTCTTGTTAAATTTTGCTTAGTTCAAATAAGATAGCCTTGGAGTTTCAATTCTGTAATATTGCCACAATCTTACAAAGTTCATCGTAAATATTTGCAATTTTCACACAAATGTAATTTGTCGTCATTAGAGCAACTGGAAATTTGTAAAAATTTCCAAATTTTGTCAAGTGATCGTTGATGTTATTATTATTAATGATGATTTATATTTTTCACCGATATTTTGCACAGTTCAAAGAAGATACTCGTCTACGTTTTAATTTCACAATACCGCCACATATTTGACTCTTAAGATTTGCTAAATTTTGCTAAGTTTATCAAAAATACAAATGCAAATTTGAACTCTTGCGGAAAATTCGAAATCCTTCTTTAATTCTTGCAGAAAATAAAAATCAGTTTACGTATTTCCCAACTAAAGTAGGAATTTTCGAAATGTTATTGCAACTTGAACTGACCAACATCGTCAAGTACTTTCTTCGTTCGAAAAAAGCGCGCAAACAATCGCGCAATGCGCATCGGAATAGCGCGAAAATTCAATCGACGAAACACGGCTCCTTTTTGCAGTTCAGCGCGAGGCATGAAATCCCTCGCTTCCGAATATTGCAACGCTATTAATTAAGTTATTATTAACGCTTTCAAGGAGAGCGAGAACTTGCGAAATTATTCCTTCCTTTTTACCAAATAACGCTTAATTACGTAATCAAATTACTTTTCTCCTTGGTGCAAAATCATTAACGGAAAATAAAACGAATTATACAAAAAATCCATCAGTTCTATAAATATCCCACATTCGTGGTATGATTTACAACATTATATTTTATTTGCAATAATATCTTTCATTTATCCAACAATGATTAAAAGATTAGCGGAAAAATCGTCGAGGAAATTCACGATAAGACTCTAACTCAGATCTGTGTGGCAAGAAAATGTGAATAAAGTTGGTATCAACGTGAAAAAGATTTCATCGGGATTTCGCAATCGGACTTCCCTTTCAGCAAGTTGCGAAACGTTTTCCCTGAATGAATGTAATTTTGAAAGAGCCGGCAGTTAAAGCCGTTTAGAATCCTCGCACGAGGAAGAGCGATAAACAAAGAAGACAATGATACCTTGATGTGAGCACTATCGGATTTTATATCTTGACTTTATTGCAAAATATAACCGTTATCGCGATTGAGAAATATGCCGAAGTGTCGAAACATCGCTCTAGATTTTACTCAGAAACTAAAATTATTAAAATTCTTACGATTTTGATATCTCTGAAATCATTAAAAATTCTCTAATTTAAGCTTGTTAAATCTGCTACAATGAAATATATTAAATAAAAATTTTGAAAAGAAAGTGAGCAAGCGGTAAAGAAAAGTACTTATTAAGTAATTTGTTTTATAGAAGACACATGTGAAATGTCTACAGTCCTGCTTTTCTATTTTGAAAAATCTTTATAACAAGAGCAGAGACTCGTCAATTTGATAACTTCCTTTGATCGCAAACTATCAAATTAGATTTATTTTGAATTACATGCAAAAAGAACGTATCTCACTAAGTGGGCCATATCAGAATCTCTGTCTGAAAGGGTTAAACTGTACACCCTAAGTATCTCAATGAAAAAAGAAAGTGGCTTGTGCCACTTTTAAAATAACTTAAGAAATACCAAAATGTGTTAATACCTCTATGTTGCAAAGCCAGAAGGCCAATTAGTTCGAAAGCCAGACAATCGACAAAATTAAACCCCGTGCGAGAACATATTATTCATTATCCATCGACTCGAGACAACCGTCGAAGAGATGTGAGCAGGTACAGTTACATAATTCGGCTGTTGCGGAGAGGACTTTACGTAATGCCAGCATAACGGCATATTTACAAATGGCAAATGCAGCCAAGCACCCATCGACACATAGTGTCATTAATTACGTGCGCTTTTCCCGTCGTAAGTCGCCTTCTTAACACTGAAATAACTGTCGAAGATGTAAATACATCGATGGATTACTATGACGTAATATTGGGCCCCACGTAACACTTGTTGAATAGTGCTTATAATTAGTAACGATACCCGATCAAATTCAGTCGATTCTAAGGCTCTATATTAATGTTGACACCATAAAACTACGCGTGAGAAGTTCTACTGTGACATTATAGCTTTCAATGGCTGATGGTGGTAGTAATAGAAATTGTATTAATGAGTTTTTCCTCTATAATTGCAGCCGTGTTGGAGTTTAGATCTACTGCTATTTGGGATACCATTACTATTGCCTGAAATCTGTCACTATTCTGTTGTTTGAGACTTTAGCGCTATTTGTGAGTGGGATATTATTAGCTGAGATTTACAGACTGAGACTTTGCTATTGTTGTCTGAGATCTACTACTATCATCTGAGACTCCGCTACTATTGTTCGAGATCTACTTGTAACTGAACCTCTACTATTATCACGTAAGTTCTGCAATGATCTGAGACTCTACTTGCATCGCTTGAGATATGCTCCAAACTGAGACTCTACTGAAATTTCCAAAGAACTACTATTATCTGAGATCTGCACCATTGCGAGATTCCGCTACTATTTTCAAAGAACTACTATTGTCTGATAGTGCACTATTAAAGATCTGCTCTAATTCGAAACTGTGCTACTATTTTCGAAGAATTACTACTATCTGAGACTATAGTACTATTATCCGAGATCCGAGACTCCGCTGCTATTTTCGAAGATCTGCTATTATCTGACAGTGCATTATTCTTGTCTGATATATGCTCCACTCTGAGACTCTGCGACTGTTTCTCAAGACCTACTATTATCTGACAGTGCACTACTATTGTCTGAGACCTGCTCCAACCTGACATTTTGCCACTATTTCTAAAGAACTACTATTATCTGACAGTGCACTACTATTGCCTGATATACGCTCCAGTCTGAGACTCTGCGGCTATTTCTGAAGAGCTACTATTATCTGACAGTGCACTACTATTGTCTGAGACCTGCTCCAACCTGACATTTTGCCACTGCTTCTGGAAAACTACTATTATCTGACAGTGCACTACTATTGTCTGATATACTCTCCACTCTGAGACTCTGCGGCTATTTCTGAAGAGCGACTACTATCTGACAGTGCACTACTATTGTCTGAGACCTGCTCCAACCTGACATTTTGCCACTATTTCTGAAGAACTACTATTATCTGACAGTGCACTACTATTGTCTGAGACCTGCTCCAATCTGAGATTTTGCCACTATTTCTGAAGAACTACTATTATCTGACAGTGCACTACTATTGTCTGAGACCTGCTCCAATCTGAGATTTTGCCACTGTGTCTGAAACATTACTATTATCTAACAGTGCACTACTATTGTCTGAGACCTGCTCCAACCTGAGATTGTCCTACTGTTTCTGAAGAACTACTATTATCTGACAGTGCACTTCTATTATCTGAGACCTAATACAATCTGAGTTTCTGCAATTAATTCCGAACTACTATTACCTGAGTCTGATTACTGAAGTCTACTACGATCGCATTATCCGTGACTTTAGCGCTATTTGTTATTGAACTATTATCAGTTGAGATTTAAAACTATCTAAAACTTTCCTCTAATCGCGTGAGATCTCCTACTACTATCTGAGACTTTAGCGCTATTTCTAATTGCAGTATTATAAGCCAGGATGTACCATTATCTAGAATTTTCCTGTTATCACGTCATATCCACTACTATTATTTGGCGCTCTCCTTCTATAATATTATCTAAGATCTACTAGTATCTAAGACTCCACTAGTATTAGGGGAGAGTCTGGTATATTGTACCACTTTTCAGTTTCAGCAAAATATCTCGTTTTGATATTAATTAAAACAAACTATTTTTCCAATGTCACATAGTGTAGAGCCTTGTTTAACTTATACCGCAAAATCAACACCATACTCTTAACCGATTTCTCAAACTATTCGTTTTTCTAAACGCTTTCAGTTGGTACAATTTACCCGACCAGTCGGTTTAATTGTACCACAGGTTCGGTAAATTGTACCACTAGGAGTTAAGGAACTTTCAAACATGATAAATGATTAATTATTAAATAATATGGTTTTCATAATACACAATACTCTTAATGACAATATTTTAATTATTATTGAAAAAGTGTTAACAAATATTAAATCAATATTTCTTCAATAAGTAACGTTCATAATTATTAAGAAAAAATTAAACAAAAGTATCAAAAACGAAAGAAATTTAAACATTTATCAAACTTAAATACCTACTTATAAAATTAAATGATTGCTTTTATGAAAACGAAATAAACCATTTTTACTTAAAATTATTATTTGGTCAATTACTAATTATTTATTATAATTGTTTTGTACTGAGATCGAATTATTTATTTTCTTTTAACCTGTTTTAGTTCAAACAATTGTCGCAAACATTTGGATTCGATGTACAAGTTTCGTCTTGTTGAGTAAATTGTACCAGTACAATTAAGACAACTACTGGTGGTACGATTTACCGAACTAAGAGATTTAAAAAATATATATTTGTCACAAAATGATCTCAAAACCTAATACGTTCATTTCTTTATAGTTTGAGAGGTGATTATAGACCTGTTTAATAAAAAATATAGCAAAATTCTAACTTACCATTTTACTGAGTAATGTCCTTAGGTACACGCGTCAAAATTTACATCAGACACTAACAAAAACGTTTTTTTTCTCTCAAACTGAATGCACTTGCCGGATGCCGTTACAAAACGAAAAGTAGTTGTGGGTGCTGTCAGTGCTTAGTTTCGTGTTGCCAGGAAAGAAACATAGTGGCATTTAGTTGGAAATTTTGAGGTGGTACAATTTACCAAGCGGTACAATATACCAGACTCTCCCCTACGTGAGACTTCCTCCAATCTGAGATTCCACTACTAAATTACCTGGGAACTAACCCGAAATCTCTCTATCACCATAGCTTCCCAGCAAATGCACAACTCTCTCCAAAGCTGCAATAAAATCTAAAAAAAAAGCAATATCGAATTTCTCATTGCTTCACAATTTACATCCACTTTTCACTCATTTTCCACGTATCTCACATATTCTCCGCCAGAGATATTTGCGATATCTTACGCTGTAACACAATCGATATATCTTCAAGCATCAAAGAGGAATATCACACCGCGTGTACGTCCACGTGAGATGAAACGCGTCTTTCGAATAGCACATCGCGATCTAACTTGCTCAATCGCAGCCGATACGAGCACGTTTTCCACCACGAGCCACGAGAACGAAATGTAGTAATGGGACATGGAGGTGCGTGTTGGAGAGACATTTGTCCTTAAATTAATTCCGTTGCGTCAGAAAACGCGGACAAACGAAGACGTAGAAGTGCACGTCGGTGTAGTCACTGTCTCGTCGTTTAAGTACAGTCTTTTCAGAACTGTTTTAGGCAATTTGTCATGATGGGTTTTGTAAGGAATCAAAGAGTTATTGTTGTCTAGAGGTTGCAAACGATTTTTTTGCATTTTCTTGCAATATATGAGAATACAACAGTTGAAAGGAACGGTTTGAACAATTACGTAAATTTGATATTTGTATTTTCAAATGAGAACCGTATTTATATTATTAATAATTAAGGGGATTATTTATTTCTATGCTTCCAATTAACAGAATGGATAGAAATTTGCATACCTGAAGAGCATTTTTTCAACCAGGTAGCTATGATCGACGAGTATACTCGTCATGGAGAAACGTCTGAATTTTGTGCATTGACAAGTATACTCATCATGTGTAAAAGTTACTAACTATTAGTTCTTTAAATTGTAATTTTCTTTACTTTGAAAATAAAGAATTTTGAACTTTTCAGCATAATAACATTTCTATAGTCTGCCAAATTATTTCACACAATGTAACAAAAATGAGAACAATTAAATAAGAATTTGTAAAGCAAAAGTAAAAATCAAGATTATCAGAAGGATTCAACCGGAAAAGTCATAGAAAAGGAAAATGAAAATTTCCAATCGCCGGAAAGTGACACGTCTACCTAGGATTTGCAGTTAAAACTGCATCGATCAATTCGCAGTGTACCGTCTTATGCTCCTGGTGCATCGAGCGTCTTATTTCTTCGCGAGGGCACTTTAATGATCTTGTTGAAGCTATAAAATCGATAATTACGTTAAGTGGTTCTTCCCGGGGGTGAATCTTCCTGCTTTTCAACTGTTTCTTTTTGTTCACAGTGTTTCTACGAGTGCAAAAAACAAATTGCTATGGATACCTGAGAGAAGTACGAGGAACTCAGGCTGTTTTCTCATATTTTTCATTATGTACCTTTGTATTGTAATTATATTGTGGATAATACGCATTATTTGTCGTTTATTATTGTCATAAAAACTTAAAAATAACTTTACTCTAATTTTTATAATATGGTGGATATTTCCTTCGTAGTTTGGTGTAATTTGGTGAACAGTGTGCTCTTATTGGTACCGCCAACTTTGACCCCACTGCATGGTACTAATACAGATCTAATTTTATATATTTTTACACATTATCAGGCATTTCTTATTGTTGTAATAACTTGATAATTTTTTTGATCCAATTTCTTATATGGCGGGAAATAACTACATATTAGTGGGGTGTAGTTTGGTGCACTGTGTAATTGTATATAATAATAATATTATAAAATAAATTAAACTAAATTTATATACTGTCGCATTTGCTATGTTATTCATTACTCACGTAATAAGTTCAATTTTCATCAATCAAAATTCTTTATATTGCGCAAAATACTTCCTTGTTTACATAGTATATTCCAGTCTTGTAACACTAAGGCTTACCTACTGCAGTTTTATGCACTGTTCGCTCCTTTAATGTCGCACGGAGTAGTACCGACACTTTGCACTCAACCATGATGTCTTAATTTAAACTAAATTTACTAACTTAATAAAAATAAAAATTAAATTAATGTCACACATTATATGTTATTCGTTACTGACGTAATAACTTTAGTTCTTGTCCATTAAAATTCATTATTTGTTTGTCAAGTGTGATTAAATGTACTGTGCAGTTCTTTAACACTGCAAAAATTGGTACCACCTTTTTGCACTCATCGCAATACAATTGGCTCCAAATTCATATAACTTTGAATTTGGAATTCATACAATTATTATATATTATTCGTAATAATTCGTCTTCTTCGATCAAGGTTATTAAAGGTTAACGTTGTTGTATAATGAATTTTAATCCAAGAAGACTGAAGTTATTTCAACAATGATTGTCATATAATATTCAAAAGTATATAAAAGATCTATGCTGAGACCAAGTGGTGGGGTGAAAAGAGGCGGTACCAATTCGTGCGACATTAAAGATGCACACAGTACATAAAACTGCAATACATAAATGAAGAAATATCTCCTATTACACGAAGAATCTTGATCGAAGAAGACTTTAAGGTAGTTCTAGCTGGATTCAGAACTAAAAGTTTCTTTTTTCATTAGAAATTAAAAAAATTGCGTAAGAATTAATGCAGGGGCTAACTTCACAGAGGTCATTTCATTCACTTTTTAGACATTAAGGTAGTTGCTCCACGCAGGTACCGTCGCTAGATCGGGTTCATCCCCCCATAGAAATAAAATTAGTATTTTCTACGGAATGTATTAGGAAGTTGTTCCAAAATATAAAATATTCCATTTTAGAGTTTTTGATATTAAAATAAAACTA
The DNA here is from genome assembly GCA_910591515.1 of Cerceris rybyensis. NCBI lineage: Eukaryota > Metazoa > Arthropoda > Insecta > Hymenoptera > Crabronidae > Cerceris > Cerceris rybyensis. The sequence continues at coordinate 6,591,745 of OU342802.1, read as the reverse complement.
AAATCCAAAATTAATCATAATGCAACTTGAAAAAAATTTTTAAATCTGCACTTTAATTATGCTACGTTATTGAAACACACATTGTGCTTATTCCGTATATGTATACACGTACACTGGTTATCAGGTTATCTGTTTAACCTGTACATATGTATCTGTCTGATATACTGTCATATGGTATCTATAGTAATATCCCCTCCTCTACTAATAATTATGAAACGAAGACTTTATTTTTCCATATTTATGAAAAACTAACTGGTAACAGCATGTTTTTTTTTTCTAAATGATTCAGAATATATTATTCTATTACACTGTAGTTTTTCGTTTCAACGTTGTTTATTTTCGCCACAATAAAAATTAATATATACTACTTTCCCACGCTTTTCCAATGCAGTGTGTACAAAAGTATCATTTTTAATTGCAATTATTTAGCGTATAACGTGGTGAACGGTCATCAAATTTCACTATCGTATGTATTACATATCTATTTATATATAGTTCAAGTTTGAACAACTTCTTGTTTATTTCGAATCATGAGACAACTACCTTAAAAATCATCTTTCTCTATAACTATGAAGTAAAAAATTATGAAAAAATTCAATAATATTCCAAAAGCATAAAGTAATACATTGCTAATTTTTTATTAGAATCCATCGACTCGTTTTTCCATTAGAAAAATAAAAAAAAGATTTTACGGACTCAGCAAAAAATTTTTTCCATAAGGCCCGTGTTAAATATGTTATTTTTAAGCATGATTTATTCATAAACCGTGTGGACGAACTCGTTGAAATTCCGGTTATAATTATAAAATATCATGAAGAATATATTTTCAAAATTTTAAGGAAATCTATCGAAAAATGAAAAGTGCCTAGAACTACCTCAATCATTACGAAAAATAAAAAAATACGACATTTACATCAAACAAATTGATACCGTCCTTCCTCCTGCCACCTCAAGTTCCAATTCAAGGCTAAACTTACACCCTTTCATTACATCAAAGTCAAATGTCACCCTCAACTTAAAATCCCCTAAATTTGAACTTTAATTTCTAATAAAAAAAACGAAGAAGTATTTAAAAAATTCCTCCAAACTCTAGATTCTCTAGAATCCTCTAACGAATCCTGTGAAGAATCTAAGACATCGTTTTCTGAAGGATACTCGCAAAAAGAATCGATACTTCCTGCCATTGAAACGTCTCGAGGTGGATCCGATCGCAGCGAAGCGAGTCGTAAAAACGGCACAAGAACCGCGCCTTCGTTGGAACACGATAAATACCAAGGAAGATGCAATCTGCAATCGGAAGACTTAGAGGCTCGGCCAATTACCTTTTCCCTGTCCGTGTTTAGAGGCCACATGGAGTAACTTCTTACCAGGAATTTGAAGGAAGAAGACGGCAAAAAGGGGTTGCAACGCGGGAAACAATTCCCAGGAATTGTGCGAAAGGATCCGGTGAGCAGGAAGGGAATATTTAATGTGAGGATTTTTGTACGAGTGGCACTTTGACGAGGCTGCAATTTTGACGCTGATTGCAGGAAATTGCGAAGTGGTCCTTTGCTGCTAGCTACTTTTATTTATATTTTTTTATTGTGCTTTGTAATTGGAACATTATGTTTCGCCCTGGAATTTTAACCTTTTGTGATGTTTCTAATTCGTGAATTGATATTATTGTAAATTGAATTGGTTTGTATTAATTATAACTGACTGTCATTAATGTAATTTAATTGATTGCATATTATTTATGGTTTTACCATTTAAGTATCATATTTGTGGATATAATATTATCAAGATATTTACAATTTTGTTTCGAACCCCTGAATGAATATTTTCACCAAATTGAAGTTCGTAATTTATATATTACGGTTGATGTAATAAATTTGGTTTGTATTAATAATAACCGACCATTATTAATGTGATTTAATTGACTGTATATTATTTATGCTTCAACTATTAAAGTTATCATATTTTTGGATGTAATATTATTAAGATATTCACAATTATGTTTCGAACCCCTGAATGAATATTTTCGCTAAACTGAAATTTGTAATTTATATATTACGGTTGACATAACAAATTTGGTTTGTATTAATAACAACCGACCATTATTAATGTAATTTAATTGACTGTATATTATTTTTGCTTCAACTATTAAATTATTTGTGGATGTAATATTATTAAAATATTTACAATTATGTTTCAAAATAGTGAATGAATATTTGCGCTAAATTGAAATTTGTCATTTATACATATGTAATTAATAATTATTGTATGTATAACACTTATGCAACTTTATCTGCTTTGTTCTATATTGCATTATGTATAATGCCTCATTTCGTTGATCGAAATATATTTTACAGAATTGACACTAGATTTACCAGCGTGAAATCTATTATATTTAAATGTGTTGAATTGAAAATATCAGTTGGTCACGTAATGGTAAAATTATTTTTATACTATTAATACTACATTCAGTTAGATGATATATCAGAAATCAGTGAAAAATTTGGAATTCAGGAATTAATTCTGAGTTATTGCGTTTGTAGTCTCAAAAGAAATGGTGGCGCAAGGGGTTAATTATGTCTCTTAAAGCAAGGAAAATTAAGACATGGAAAAGATGATAGATTCGTTAATTTATTTTTTATACGATGGACAAAGAATATTTATTCTATGGCTCTCTCATAAACCTGTAGAATTTTTGGAAAAAATTGTGTACCAGTCATTTTGACTGGCTTGGTAAATCTAGTGTTAAATTTGTGCACCATTTATGGTACACATGGGCTGCAGATCAAGTTTTACCACAAATTGCATAGATCTAATGTCAATAACATTCAAATGTAACTCCAAAAGAAAAGGTAAGAATTTGTTATTTTTAGCTCAAGAATTTCTCAGAAAAAATTGACCTTAATTAAGAAACAATTAAGCTGGTAAATTCTTCAATGAGAGATTTAAATTCAAGGGAAATTCCACCAATTCCAGAGACTTCCTGGGGAACATTTCATCCTGAAACCTATGGTATCCTCCTCTTTCTTCCGAGTGAAACTAGACCGGCTTAGACTCATTTTTTCCATACGGAACCGCCATTGTCCTCGTGGATTCGCACGAAAGTTGCATCGTTTCATGGGGCAAGAGAACAATGGCGCGATTCGTCGTGCGAATATTGCACGCATGTTTTCATGGTGCACGCGTATATGCGAAGATAATTCGACGTCCGAGCGGAAAATGAGCGTTTAGAGTTGCAATGTGCATTTCCCCAAATATGCGAAAGAAAGCGTACTAAATGAAGTCTTCCGCTTATTGCGACTTCAAATATTTCTTTAAATTTCTAAGTAATTTAACACTAGAACTACCGGCCTCAAATCTATCATATTTTAATAAATTAAATAAGTACTTCGAAAAAGGGGAAATCAAACGGCGAAAAATTTGATCGATTGGGTGATTTATGTTTATTGATATAGACGTAGAATATTTATTCTATGACTCTTATGTAAACTTGGAGGATTTTTTGAAAAAATTGTGTACCAGTCATTTTGACCGGTTTGGTAGTTCTAGTGTTAAAATTCGATCTGAAAATATAGTTCTTTGATTGGATTGAAATTTGAATATGTTCTCTACCAGACTCGTCGCAAAAGTCTTTAATTTATTTTAACTTTGTCTAACTTTTTTATTACGTTAAAGCTGAAAAAATAAGTCAAAATAGTAAGTTTTAACTTTAGAGTTTCGTTATGTTTATTATATTTATACTTATTTTGACAATGAAATGTTATACTTATTTTGTTATGGGTTATAATCATCGTCATACTTATGAAAATGAAATCTCGTTTTTTGTGGTGCGTAGCTACAATTTTGCATATAATGACTTTAAAAAAATATATAATCTAGTAATGTTAAATAAATATACATCCAACAAATTAATACAAGGCAGTATTCTGATTTTAAAATAAATTTTAGATGAAGGTCTAAAAAGTTGCATGGAGGAAGGGAATACTCAATTAACCTATTCGAGACGGATTACTCTGTGTGTAATTCAATTTTCTAGCCAAAGACCCACAAATAAAACAGACACTGAAAGTAATATTAGCTACTGAAATTGGCTTAAAAATAATTACTCATCTACAATAATTATATTATAATAAAAATTAATAAAATCTCTTCGGCATTCGGACAGTCCCTACTGAAGAAAATAGTACAAACACTGCCATTATCATCTCCAGCAATCATTAACACAAAAACTTCCAAATCAGTCAAAATGTACCTCATTTTTGTACTTTTTGAAATTCTCTAAATTTACAGTAGAGTAAATATTCTATGTCCATCTTATAAAGCATAAATTACTCGATTACTCATCTTCGCCACCATATGATACCTCTATTTCCAAAATACTTACAATAGACCACTAGTTCCATCATTAATGTATTGTACCACAAACAATAACACTCAGATTTCATACTATTAACAGGTTGAATGCCACCGATGTTTCCCTTATTTCGTCATTTCTACTGAAGTGAAACTTTCTTTATGAAAATCACATATTCATAAAACAAAAATTTTAAGGACACTGATTGATCAGTGTTTAGCAGATCTTCATCTTCTTAACGCCAAAATTTAAATATTCAATACGTTAGAAAATTCATAAATATTGCAATTCAAACGTAACATAAAATTGCATTCAATGCAATAGCACCGGTCACCGGTGACCCCCATGACACTCAACCTGTTAAAACAAATACTTGATATTTATCTAGTCTACAGCCTATCGTACAATTTCGTAAACATTTCTACTATTTCCTTGTCCCAATAAAGTCAAACGTCTGCTAATGGTAGCAATCTGTTCACTAATTCCGAAGCAAACCCTTCTAAAACTAGTAGATTTGCAACTCAAAGCAACGAGCGACGCCATCAAAACGAGTTTCACGATTCCATATGAAACTAAGAGCAATTCCCGCAAGGAGATACCGGTTGTGTCGAAGGAAATGCTCCAAATACTTGAGACAAATATCATGCCTGCATTTGTCAAGGGGGTTTGGGGACTTAAATTAAGGAAATTCCACTCACTTTTCCTACTTGAACATTCTAAATGGCACCAAATAGAATAAAAACCATACAGGAAGAAATCTACAGAAATGGAACATTCATGTCTAGCAGATGACGATTACTACAACATTGGATACATGTTGCAAAACAACCAGAATAGCTGAATGGAGAGACGTACCGTTACGAGGATCATTAAGAAGGTAAAAAAAAAGACACCTCATAAAAAATTCGTCGCTGACTCCAAGGATTCGCGACGCATCGTGCGCGAATCTGCGAGAATAACCGTAATAAAGTCTGAGAAACCTGTCGGTTTGCCATTCGCTCGATTATTCCGCGTGCCTGATTTCACCGATGATGTCCGAGTCGGTCTTTTGAATAATAGTGCTTTTCAACGGAATATCTTTTGCTCTTTAAGAGATCCTTGAAAGAGAGAAAAAAAAACAACAAAACTTAGTCGGCAATAATAGTGCTCTTTTAACAAGGATATCTTTTGCCTCTTAAAATATCCTTGAAAGAGAGAAAAAGGAAGACAGTTGCGATAACAGTGCATTTAACTGGACATTCTTGAGTGAGAGGTAAACGATTGAAATCTTCTACAGATTGCGCATTTATTTATTGTTACAGTAACGATAAATAAAACACGAAAAGTAATACCTTCATACCTATAACTATTATCGACCCAGAGAAAGAAGTCAATTGATAAGATTTCTTCGATTCGCCCAACGAATAGAGCGTTTCTCGTTCTCACATATTTTTAATTCTAATGCGTGATTGGACGAAAGAGTGTTTAACACTTTGCCGACCGGTAGCCAATTAACCCATTCACTGCCAACTACGAGTTATCTCGTGCTTGCGCTATAAGTTGGAATTCATAAGTTAGCAATAATCACCAAGTGTTAATAGTAATTTTGGACCAAAAATGCTCTTCGTGTCTTTACAAATGTCGATATCATATTTTTGATTCATTATATTAATATTTCACAGCCTTTCTGCCGTTTTCTCAAATTTTAACACGCAAAGTAATATTTGCTTAGTTTTTCCGGCAGTGAATCGATTAATCCGCTTTTCGGGTCCAACACTTTTGGGCTTTTAACTTATTAATTGGTCGCTACGGCAATTAATAAATTATTATTTTTCATTGTGGTTGACTGTCCCAATGATTCTGTAAAGAAATTTTGCAATTTTCGAAGAGATATCAGTGTCAAGGAAATATTTGCGTGCAAGTGACCGATCAGAAGTGGTTAGGATGGTAAAAAATACCGTTCGGTAAAGTGTTAAGGCTAGATTTACTGAGACCGAAAAATTAACAGACTCCTACATTTTTAGATGCGCTTTTCAAACTTGAAAGTTGGTGTGATAGATATTTCACATGTATCTTATAAAATACAAATTACTTGACTGATCGTCTTCTTTGTCGCCTGATCCCTATATTAATAAAGTCTTTATTTCATATATTGGTGTTTAACAGATTTCACGTCCGTAAATCTGGTGTTAAGGATAAAATAAGTGTTTAATTTTCTGTTGTCACTCGTCGAGTTCAGGATTCAAGGGCCGAAACAATGGAAATAGCCAGTGCGAGGACAATATCTCTTTACCTCGTACCTCAAGGCAAGAGACTTCAATGCTTGGGCTTCTTATAGGACGCAAAGACTTCGCGCTCTTTTCTTAACGATTCAGTATTATTCTTTTATCAGTGTCTTATTGCAGTCAATTAAAGGTTTTTGTATGTGGACCTTTCATTTTAACAATGGCTAAACGCAAGTGCAATTTTAATGTTGATCTATAAACGAAGTTCCTATTTATACTGACGTGAAAAGTCTAGGACTGAATTTAGCACAGCTCGTGTAGATTTTAGCGATATTAACCAGCATTTAAGAGCAGAAAAACATAAAAATTTCGATCTTGCTGCCGCCACGAGTTCTTCGCTGCTTAATTTAAAAAAAATGAAAAGAAACTTTGGAAGATCTGTAGGTTGCTATGAAAAGAAAAATTAGAAATCCCAGTTCTCAAAATTTAGGCAAAGTATCTTTTTAGGAAAGGCATATCTCCATTTGTTTTAATAAACTACATTAATTTTTGATAAAATGTTCTATTTCCTACTTACTAGGTAAAAAACTAATCATTGATTTTCATTGACCAGCATAAACATGAACGAAAAATTAGTTAAACATTAGTGTGGCGCTTAACGTGTTAACCCTTTGGACTCGGAGAAATTTCTTATCCATTAGAAACTTGGCTGCAATTCAATATTTGCTATCTTGTGCCACTTCAATAGAAAAGTTCAGGTAAAGACACAATTCTTAAAATGTTGTACAATAAATTAATCACTAATAAATTCAAATTTACCCTTAGAGGAAACATCCGAGTCCAAAAGGTTACAATCATTGCCAAATAGCAAATTTATACTTCAGAAAAAATATAACACCCTATAAATTATTTATTTCTACTCGTTCACTCCTGTGTTTTCTCCAATAAATATAAAATATGAAGAAATATCCTTTGTTTTTTAATTCACACACTATTATATAAAAATTAGTAGATGTCCCGCTTTAAGGGGAAAAAAATGAATGGTTACGTTAACCATAATTCTCTTTTTGGTTTCTACTTCAACGAAAGAGATTTGTGCTCGGAAAATCATAGCCGATGGCAACAGGATGCCCGTGTCGGCCGATTGCATCTGACACTCGATCTGGCGAACGCGAGAACGTAAAAGCGCGGATGCATATGTAGGTGCGCGTCGACGAAACCACGGATCGATTACCGCCGGCTATCGACTTACGTCGGAGCCTGTCGATACGGAAAGTAATTAAGTGGAATGGAATAGCGGCGATATTGGAAAAAGTGACGCGTGGCAGAGAGAAACGTGCGAGCCTTCGGCCGAAGAGATCAGAGGATGATGGCGGTTCGCCAGTGGTTGCTGAAGAGACGAAGCGAATGAAGGGAGAGAAAAGAATTTGATGAGGGGTAGTAGCAGGTGGTTTGATCGGTGAAACTCGAGGGTAATTAATGTGAAGGTGGGTTGTAGGAAATGGAGGATAGAATTTTTTTTATAGGTTGTGCTATCGTGGGGGTTGCTGCCGCGTTCCTTGATTTTTAACCCTTTGAGGACGACGGGCGCATATATGCGCCCTGAGAAAAAATTGGTTATAGTTTGTCGGTGCATATATAAACGGTTAGAGTTGACAAATTAAAATATAATCGTTGAAATATTATTTTTACTTGTATACATTAATAGACTGTCTTTCCGGTGAAAAAGTGTTTTTTCATCGCTAAATAATTGATTGTTTCTCGATATTCAGAAATGCCTCCGTCCGCAAAGGGTTTAACCTTTACGTACGCCACCATAGTGGCTTTCCGTGGATATCATGGTTTTGGACAGTCTTATACATTTCACATTGTGTTTGTTTAAAATTTATTCCAAAGTAATGTCGCAGTGGAAACAGTTTTTGTGATATTCGCAGCCGGCTGCGCTGCTCCAGATGTACAGGTTGCAAATAAATTAATGGTTATGGTTTTTAGGAACCGTAAAATACGGGAAAGTATAAATCCGCCATAGGAAAACGAACAATTTGCATTTTTAATTTTTGATCTACACCAAATAGTTTCCGAGATAATAAAAATAACCTTTTCATCCCCAACATTAGGGGCTGTTTTTTTCCTGTAGGTATGAATGATAAAAAAAATACGTGTCAAATATTTTATCGAATTGTACATACCCTGTAAATGTCATCACAATCGGTTATTACCACCTTGAGGCACAGGAATTCACAAAATAAAATGACACGTGTTGCACATACTACATTGTTTTTGTTTTACGGTAGTTCTTTCACATAGGAGCGGATTTTATGGGTGCTATGAATGGACCCCCTTGAATTTCTATAAAACGAATGATAATTTATTGAAGTATTGATTTAAAAAATTTTAAATTTGATGTACGCGTACTTATCGACAATGCGGCGTTGTCAAACACTCTCATTCACAAACAGTGGCCATATTGTAAATGTGAAATGCATGATTTTATAGTTTTCAATTAATAATTTCTTTATGAAATATTCGGCAGCTGCAATTTTTGTTGTGAAATATCTATTCGAAAACGTTCCCGAATTAATGATCTCGTTTTTCGTAAGTATTTGCAGTATGGAAGATTGGAAAATTCAACGATAAAGTCGGAAGTACTATTTCTCTCTCTCTCACTCTCATTTACGTCAATGTATGAAACTGTATTTTTAAATTCGATTTTTTCATCGAAATGCCCGGAAACTGAGCTTTTTTTGCTTGTAACTTGTTCGTGGCAATCTCAAGAACATCATATTTTAACATTAAATTTATTTGCAGACTTCGGACAAGTGCAAGAACTACCTTAAGTAAAGAAAATTCGTTTATATTTAGTGACAAAGTTATATAATGATATAAATTTTCGAGGTGGGACGAAAAATGTCCCACCATGCAGCTTTACTCATCTAAGAGGTGGGACACTTTTAATCCCACTGTGCCTTAAAGAGTTAACACTCGGGAAACCTCCTTTGTTAAAAAGATATTATCATTTAAAATCTAATCTTCATTTCGGGTCATATAAATCCGACCAGGGTAGCAGAGTTAAGACGTGTCAGTATCCAACAATACTATTCAAAACATTGAGTTTCATGCAAAATTAGTAACTCCATTAAAATGACAAAATAGAAAAAGTGAGGGGAAGGAAGAAAGGAGCGATGACAAGCCGTAGAAAGTTCAGAGCAACCGGAGTTCACTTCGAGGTCGTCTCGCGCCTCCTTCGCGGGTTCCTAAGAGCTGCCACGTTCTTTGGAGAGGTCAGGTTCGTGTCCTCGTCAATCTGTCTCGCTGTCTGTCTGTTCGTCTACCCGTGAGAGTCTCGTCCTACCTTTTGGCAGCGACGACAGCCTCTATTTACATACAAGGAGCCAGAAAAAGAGAATCGACGAGGGAGGCGTGTGCGCGGAATATGAAATTCGCTTGCTTGCGTTCGCAATTTATGGAATCTTGTTGATAGAAATCCTTTCCTGTTGACTTTTTCCTTGGAACCAACGTTAAATCTGCTATACTTGAATATATTAACATTAGATCACCACGATCCTTTGCAAACATAGAAATTTTTAATGAAAGAAGACTACTTCCGCCACTGTGCACTTTAACCCCTTGCTCTACGATTTCTTTTCTGACTGGACCCGCAATAACATAGAATTTATTACCAAAGTAGAAAATTATCAATGATTTTTTAGATAACTTAATTCAATACTACTAGCATAGAAATAATTTGATCGTCTTGTGATCGAATACTATTTTAAATTTAATATCTTTTTTCAAAATTACCTGTTTTGTTAACCGCGTCACGTCAATCACACGTCATTGTAAGGCAAACGGTCAACACTTTGTGGTCTGAATTATTTTGTCACTTTTGTAGTGAGCGAAATAAAATTAATTTCATTTTGTTTTCAATGATAGCAATAATTGTACCTAAGTACTGACGGATATTTATGTGATATTACAAAATCGTTACGATATTAAATCGTTAAAAAGAAAATGAAGTAGAAACCTATGTCGAGTAGCTCGACATAGGACTGCAAATGATTAGCAAATTTGTTAATACATTGAATATTTAAATATTGGCATTAAAAATATGCAGTCTTTCTAACTGAAGATTTCTGAGATCTTGAAGATTTCTGCCTTGCAAAGATATAATTTTAATAAAACAAATTTCACTTCCATAAAAATGAAGAACCTACAAAAATACCGATGACGTTAAATTAGTTAATTAATTAACAAAATCAACGATCTAGATTACCTAGTAATTTACAAACATAAATAAACAGTAGCAACGAAAATACTCGCAAGAAATACTGATTCTCGGTATTCTCAATAAAGAGGCACAGGTACACCATAGGGATTTCTGCGTCCACGGCACTTCTATGGCTTTTCTATTCATTTAATGGATCCAAGATTAGACTTTTACGACGTCAAATGGGATACCAATGAGCCAATCGAAAAACTTGACCCGAGTGGTATCGCGTGTAGAAGCGCTTTCTCATTGTGCAGTGGTTCTCAAAGCTCAGCGAAATATTTATTTATAAATCACATTGCAAATATAAAGTTATTTAAACAATTAGCGCGATGATTCTTCTCTGTATCTTTACAAATGTGATTTAATGGCTTAACCAGACGTGGAAGTCCACGTTGAGGTCAAGTGGATAATGGAGAAAGTTTATAATTCCCTGTTTGACAAGGTAGGAATAGGTCAAAGTTTATGAGGACTTGACTGTCGTGAATATTTGCAGAAATTGCTTGCATGAGATTTTTATGTAATATTTAACCCTAAATGGTCGAAAGGTCGCAAGGATATTTCACTTGTGCCATAGAAAACGAAAGGTCTCGTTATGGGGACATGAAAAGATTTTTATTTGTATGTATTGGGTTGTTCGAAAAGTAATTTCGTTTTTTTCGATGAGAATGAAAGACGATTTTCTTGTAGTCCATAAATATGTTATTGAATTATATATTCTCCATTTTGTTCTAATACCTTTTGCCATCTTTCAGGCAGTAGTATGATTCGACGTTCATAAAAGTTTTGATCTTTGCTGGCAAAAAAATCAAAGCCTTTTTTGACGTCCTCATTCGAAGTAAAGGTTTTGCCGTTCAAAAAATTTTGCAATCCAGTTTTGGCACTGGCGTTATGTTAATGCGTTTTCCCCATAAAAATCGAATAATTTTTTTCTTGCTTGAACAGCATTTTTACCGTTTCGATAGTAAAAAAGTCAAATATGGCGAAAATGCTGCTTTCGACTTTCCATCTTTAATAGAGTGCCAAAGAAAAACTATTTTGTAGAATCAAACAAATTTTTTCACAAACAAGCGTTGCTATATCAACTGTCAAAATATATAATAGCAATGTGTGAAGTTAATTGTGAAAAAATATAATTATGTCCTCTGTTGGGAAAAAATGAAATTACTTTCCGAACAACCTAATAGTTATCATTTTTGTCATTTTCTCTGTCAAATATTGCAACTTAATGTATTCTTGGTTTGTTAATCATGAACTGACAACAAATATTTTCCGCAATATAACATTTCAACACTAGATTTACCAAGATGTTCAAAATTCTAGTACCGTTTTTCTTTTTTCAAATTTTCTACGTCTATCTTAAAGACTGTGCTCCACTGAATCAATCAAGTTTGTTATAATTCCCAAAAAATTGAACATAAAAGTAGCAAGCATCTCTTTCACTTTTCATTTTCGATAGATACCTTGTAATAGAAGTTCACAGTGTAATTTCAAATAACCATAAAATTACAAGGATCACCGTATCAGCCTGATTGAATCAGACTGCCATTAAGATCGCAAGAAAAAATCTGTCCGTCGGAATTTAATTTCTGTTAGCCGTTTGTTAAGGTCTCGTCTCAGCCTAGCATTGTCTCTAACGAGTCTCGGAGACGATAATGCACTTGCACAATCTCGAGAGTAACTTGATCTCGTTACGGTTCCTCTACCGGTGGGAAAAACTCGGACGTCGTTCAACGTTTCTCAGGGAAGACGGGCTTTTTTCCTAGTGGTGAACTGTTTATTCCTCAACAAACGTTAAGAGAAACGGAGGATTTCTATGCGTCACTTCCTCCTTTCCAATTGTCACAACGGATTCGACATTACTTTCATTGTTTTCCTTTCGAGTTTTATGTGGACGATGGTACCAACTTCGTCTAGTACCTCGAGTTTCATTTTTGCCATTGAGAAGTCTCTTTAAAAAGTGTGTTTTGCGTGTGCGAATCGAATATAAATTATCTATATATATAAAGCTCAAATACCACTGACTGACAGACTCACTCACTCATCACGAAATCTCAAAAACCACAGAACGGATTGCAATGAAATTTGGAACATACCCCTTGGGTCTTAGGTGCTCACTAAGAAAGGGTATTGAAAAATTCGAAATTTTAGGGGGGGTTTTGGAGGGTTAAAGTATGGGCCAAACTCATCAACGCAGAGCTGAAACTACTTGACCTAGAAACTTGAAATTTTGCATGATCGTTTCTTCTAGGGCAGTGGTCGGCAAACTTATTAGCCAAAGAGCCAAATATGAACATTACAACAATTTAAAAAAAAATTGGGAGCCAAATCTGCTTGTTTAGTAAACTTTGTAAAGTAAACTAGCCCCAAGTCGGGGTAAGTTGTTACTTTCCGACTTTAGGCATTAGAAAATTAATAATAAAAGAATCTCTCAAAAAATGACCCAAATAACTGTCTTAATATAAAAATTACATATGTAAGTTGATTTTGATCGCATCGTATGAATACTAAAAGCAATTATATTAACAAATTTTGAAGTTAACTAAAAATCGGAACTTTTAGCCCCGATCTCCCCTACGCCGAAAACATACGAACAATTTCAGCCGGTAGCTTGTACATGGTTTGTGTTTACGTCTACGAAAACTAATAAAATTAAACTCGATGTTCGTTACATATTTTTACAACAATATAAAATTTTAATTGCCTATCTATCTTTTAACTTAAACAAATAATTATACATGTTCTCGGTTTATAGAAGAATTTTAATTTATCAAAATAAGATGTAATTTTTTTCTTACCAAGTTTTTTTTTAAATGAAAATATTATTGCGCCTACCGTGGATATTTGTGCCAGAGCCGCACTTAAAGAGTCAAAGAGCCACATGCGGCTCTGGAGCCGCACTTTGCCGACCACTGTTCTAGGGTATAAACACCCACTAAGAAAGGATTTTTCAAAATTCGAAATTTTAAGGTTTTTTTTTTAGTTTCGATTAAACCATAGCGAAGCACTGGAACTATCAGCTAGTATAATATAAATAAAGAGAACGTTGCGGATCGGAGCAAGGGAGACAACGCGATTTGGGTGGCGACAGTGAGGACATCGACGTATGCACCAGATTTCTAACATCACTATAGTAAAAAAAGGACAAAATCCGGCAGATTTACCACCGCCACATAGGGAGATTCCTCTTGTCGAGCATGGCGTTTCGTCAAGGGGATCGATACTCCATGCGGAGAGGATAGATATTCTCTCTCCTCCTGCTAAATAAATATATTTCAATGCTACGACTTTGCAAGTGCCCTGAGCAGGGCGGATTAACACGTTCACTGCCGTGGGGCGCCATTGTATTCAATGAAAATTGATGTCACTTTGAAATTGCAATATTTATGAATTTTCAGACATACTATATATTTAAATATATGTTTTTAAAAGATAAAGGTCTGCTGAATACCTATCTATCTGTATCTTTCAAGTTTCTGTTTTATAAAGATGTGAATTTAATAGGAAAAATTTCGATTCAGTAGAAACAGTGAAATTAGCGAAATACGGTTGGCGTTCAACATGTTAAATAAACAAAATGGTGCGAATAGGCAGTCGTTGACGAGAAGCTCCGCCGCTCGGGAGACTTCTTGAGGTTGTCGAAGGATACATTTACACTAGGTTTACGGAGACCGTCAAATTGACGGCTTCCTACCTTTTTAGAAACGTCTTCCAAACCTTTAGAGACGTGGTACTGCAGATATTTCTCATGTATCTTATAATATACCAATTATTTAACTAACAATCTACTTTGCCGCCTGATCTATCTATTTCCAAAGTCTTTGTTTAACATATTGCGGTGTAACAGATTTCACTTCCGTAAATCTAGTGTTAAGAAAATAGTCGAGAGTGGTGGTATGTGTTTTGTCTCTAAATCCGGAAGAACTAACTCAAAAACGCGGTTTTTGCACTGACAATGAGTACGACTCTTGCGACCTCAATGTCTCTGCCTAATCGGAGATGTTGAACAGGTATTCGAAGGTATCTCTAATTAATAAATAGCACGAGGCTGTGACGAGTACAGTTGTCAGGTCACGATTGGAAACTAATTGAAAGGCGAGTATGACTTGTGTATTAATAGTCGGCATTAATATAACAAGGTCGGTCGTAACGACTATTAGAACAATTCAAGCGAAGGTAAGCAATCGTATATAATAAACAATGACAGCGTTACATGACATTAGCATACCTATTAATTCCGAACAATCGGTATTGTTATTCTGTCACGCAACATCGTCGTTATTTCTGTCACGGCCACGGTTCAATGGGGTCCCTGATATCTTTCAGCTTCTGTAAAAATTACTACTGCCATCGTTTCCTATTATTATCCTTTTCTCGACTTTCCTAGCAGGAGAAATCAGCAGAAGCTGACTCTAAACGTTTGTTTCTATTAAACTAAGAATGTCTGTCCTTGTTTGCTATGCAGTATTGTAATATAAATTCTAATTGGGAATTGTCTTAGAAGTTACGACGATGACTTTGTAATTGTCTTAATTCTTTGAGGCACAATGGCGTGAAAATTGTCCCACGTCTTTGATACGTGAAGATGCATGAAAATTGCTTGAAAATTTATATAATTTTGTGAATAAATATGAACCAACTTTATTCAATTAAAATTTTACAAAAATACCCGTGCAACTTTAGTTATTTTATTTTTTGAATTCTCGTACCTCAAAGAGTTAAAAAGTGACTTACAAAAAATTGTAACTTTACAAAAGATAGTATCATAAATAGGAAGATTATTTTACAAAGATTTAATTTAAAAAAATTGTGATTTATACTTAAATGCTTACTGCAAAGTTTCAACGATCCTTTCCCGCCGTTTGGAACCCTTTAACCCTTTGTCGTACCATTTCTTCTGTGACTAAATGTGCCACTTAGAATTAACACTAGATTTACCATGCCAGTCAAAATGACTGGTACACAATTTTTTTCCAAAAATTCTACGGGTTTATGAGAGAGCCGTAGAATAAATATTCTTCGCCCATCGTATAAAACATAAATTACCGAATCTATCATCTTTTCCACGTCTTAATTTTCCTTGCTTTAAGGTACATATTTAACATATTTAAATATAATAGATTTCACGCTGGTAAATCTAGTGTTAATTACTAAATAAACAATTTACAAGTGATTTCTGATATAATGTGTGTAACATAACGTAATATTCATTTACGGAAGTCGTCAAATTAATAGATTCCTACCTTTTTATAAACACCTTTCAAACTTACAGGGACATGGATCCCATATAAAATCAATGTAGGTAAATATGACTGTCCTACAATTTTGGAGAACTTAAGAAAGAAATTGGGAACGAGTCATTTCGAGTTGCTTGGTAGTTTTACTGTTAAATTGTTAGAAAGTAAAATCAATTCGACGTAGGACCGCAAAGGGTTAATATAAAAGAGGAACATCCTAAGAGAAATATCATTTCATCGACAATTTTCCATCAGTCTCTTTCCGTTTCGTCGCTCTTGTCTCACCACAATCAAAAGAGGATCTCGTTGTTAGGTACAATCGAGGCATCGATACTTCAGGAAATCCGAAGGCGGTGAAGGAGTTCGCGAGCGTACGCGAGTGTCGAGTCGAGGAGGGCAACGCCCGAAGTGGCCTTGCTCGCGACCTCCTCGGAGAGAGCTTCTCCGGAGGCTGCTCCTCTCTTTTACCTGCGCATTACACGCACACCTATGCAGCCACGACGGGTCTTCCGTTTGACGCATAGTCGAGGAAGAGAGAAATGGACGTACGAGCAAAAAGCAAGATTAAAGACAGAGAGAGAAAGAGTACAGAGTGAGAAATAAGGAAGGAACGAGAGACAGAGAGTAGAGAGACAAAAGAGTAGAAAAGACAGCAGGGAGTAAAATAAAAAAAGAGTAGGCAGAGAAAGATAGATAGAAGGCAGAATAAGAAAGAAAGAATGATCGAAGGACGGAGAGTAGATAGAGAAAGAGTGGAAAAGACAGCAAGTAGTAAGTTCAAAAAGAGAAGGAAAAAATACAGACTGAGCACCGAGTGAGGTAGAAGGAAAGAACAAGAGAAAGAGTAGAAAAGATAGCAAAGAGTAAAATAAAGAAGACGTAGACAGAGAAAGGTAGATAGAAGGCAGAGTGAGAAAAAAAGAAGGTATGAAGGACGGAAAATAAATAGAAAAAGAGTAGAAAAGACAGCAAGAAGTAAAATAAAGAAGACGAAGAGAAAGAAGGCAGAATGAGAAAGAAAGAAGTGATAAAAGACAGAGAATAGATAAAGAAAGAGTACAAAAGATAGCAAGAAGTAAATAAAAAAAGAAAAAGACAGAACACCGAGTAAGGCAGAAGGAAACAACAGAAGAGTGGAAGAAGACAGCAAGGAGTGAATCAAAGAAAAAGAAGCCAAGAGAGACAAAAAACAGTGAGAGAAATAGAGGAAAAGAGAGTAAGGTCTGCATTAATGAAACAAAGCAGAGAACAGAGCGGGTGTAGAGTGAGAAATAAAGGTAGAACAAGAAAAAGAGCGACAGAAAAAAAAGAGTGAATTCAAGAATGAAAAGAGAAAAGAAGGAAATTGAGGAAAAGACACCAAGAAATATTAAAGAAAGTCGAGAGAAGAGAGACAGACATAGAAAGTAAAGCAAGAGAAAAGGAGAGAGACGAAGGTTATCCTGCAGGATGAGAGGAGAAATCATGAATTCCTTCTTTGCTTCTTTCGTCGTCCTTATCCAGGGCATCCTCGATAACGAACGGGTGGGGGGCAGAAACTGGATTCCACGTGGCCTCTTCAACGGTGGTCTTTAGAGAACGATGGTGGTTGTTGGTGATGTGGTTTGTAATGGGTATTTTTAGAAATAAGGTGGGCATTTAGTGGACCAGCTAATGACTAAGTGGTACCAGCTGAAAATTAAGTCCTATGGAACATTGCGGACATTCTGTGGGTGGCTGTCGTGCAGTTCTTTAACTATAGATTACATTAAATAAATACTTTGAAAAAAGAGTCTCGTGACCGGCTAATATTTTTAATTTAATAATAAATGGAAAATTGAAAAATTTCGCATCCTATTTATAGCATCACTTGAGACACAAATTATTGCAGATGGAATAGGGGGTTAGTAGTCGTCTTTTTCGATTTTTAAGTATAAATCTTTCCACTTTACCCTGCGGAAGGAAAATTGGAAAATTAGACTACAAATTGTGGTGACGACAGAATAGGAAAATAGGTCGAAGTCTGATATATCTTCGTTTGAAATTAAATTTTCAATTTTCAGAGACGTCGCTGATAATACTAAAGTTATTTTCAAACTTAGAGTACTACAGTTCATTAATTTTAGTTTAGTGCTCAAATGGCTGCTATAAAATGTGTCAGAAGCGTTCATATGTTTCAAGAGAGGCTTTCAAAACCACCAGGCCATCGTTCTTCAATAAAATCTGTCTTGAAAAAAATTGGAACACTTCAGAACAGAAACGGGGACATGGTTTGCAACGGAGAGATACCAGTCTTTTTACAAGTGTTCAAGATTCTCAATGAGAAAACTATTCATAATAATTCCACCTATGGCTACGATGGTCAAACGATCTTAGAATTGGTCCTCCACGCGATAGAATACTACTTCAAATTCCTTCTGTTCCGGATTTTTATCCAGGTCATCGTGTCGCCATGATGGATTCCATAATTACACTCGCGTTAACACGTTAGATCCCATGATCTAAGGCCCACCTTAATTCTTACGTGTATAACATGGGTCTCAAGTGGGCCCATAGATTTATAAATCCTCAAAAAATTTGTCCTCGTAATGCAAATTAAAATATAAATGTTGTGAGTATTAACACTAGAACTACCGGCGTCAAAATTATCATATTTTAATAAATTAAACAAATACTTTGAAAAAGGGGGAATCAAGCGGCGGAAAATTTGATCGATTGGGTGATTTTTGTTTATTGATATAAACGTAGAATATTTAAACTTAGAGAATTTTAATATTTAAACATAGAGAATATTTAAACTTGGAGAATTTTTTGAAAAAATTGTGTACCAGTCATTTTGACTGGTTTGGGAGTTCTAGTGTTAAATCTCTTCTTCGATTTTCTTAATTACCTTCGTAAATCTTAATTTGCATTAACATCTGCATTCTAATTATTATATTATCTTACGAATTCTATTAAATTATTTTACACAAAGTTAAGGAAACAATTTCTTCGCATTTTAATGCAAAAGTGAAACCATTTCTCTCAAAGTTCCAGACATTTTACGATGATGATTGCAACTTTATGTAACACAGGCGTTAAATCTATCATATTTCAATATATTAAATAAATACTTTCGAAAAAGAAAATTTTGAAAGGTAGAGACCTATATATATATATAAATATCTGTATTATAATTCTCCTATAATCATGCAGAACTTTTGGAAAAATTTGGAAACCAATCATCTTGACTTGCTTGACACTTCTACTATTAAAAATTAGCAGTAGATGGATAAAATATAATAAAAACTTGTTTCATTTGTGCGCTATAATACGAAGAAACGTTTTGTCCAATCCAATATCAACCCTCGACACTTCATTGTCGCCATATCAGCAACTTTGCAATAAAAACTGATAACACCATTGTCAAGGAAACCCGGTATACTTATATATTTTTTTTATCTCGTAAACCATAATTTTTAATTGTATACGTTTGCTTCTTAATGCTACAGTATAAATAGTTTTGTAATTGATGGTTGCACGTAGAAAAAATTATTCGAAGTACAAAAAGTTAAAAATTAGATGAGTATTAATAGAGAATTTTGATGTACTAATTTGCAATAGAATTGCAAAATTTGTGCAGTCTTTTTGTAAATTATAATTTAACACGGGAGATTTGGAGGCGATTCGATTGTTTCAACAGGTTCAGTTTTCCTTGAGAAAGTGAGCTCGACTTGTACGTTACTAATTTCTATCGTTCCTCCACTCCCACGACTTTCGTTCTTCGGCAGAGGGTTGCATAACGAGAGCGAGGCACGCAAGAAGTCCCATAAAATCAGGAAACGCCCCGAATGCCTCGAATAGTGAAACTTTAACACGGACGAGTCGCATTACCTCATTCTTCACGATTATCGACTCGTGTCCAGCATTGATGCATTCTTATACAGGCTACTTCATAACCAGTTCAACCAACTATCTAAAATTGTCCTTTTATTGTTTTATAATTGCACTATCATGAAACTGATCTTCGGATACCACAAAAAATTCGGACTGTAGAGAATCAATATATAACCTTTTTTATCTTTAACATTTTTACTCTCCAAACATAGGATTTCAACACGTTAATTGCCATCGGAGTCATCAGTTATGGACGCTATTGAATTCAATGATCCATATGACTTTTTAATTGTGACATCTACGAATTTTCTAACACATTCAATATTTAAATACTAAATAATTTAAGCACTTTTTGTGTCTTTAAAGTTTCTGCTTTACGAAGATGGGATTTTTGTAAGAAAAGTACCACTTCAGTTGAAATGATCAAATTAGCGAAACATCAATGGCGTTCAACGTGTTAATAGAAAAACTGTTGCAGCAGAAACATTAAAACGGCTGAAATACACGTGGCATTCGGAACATATACAAATAGGAATTTATGGTGTTTAAAAAATATTCAATTATAAAATATTATCTAATAAGTAATCCTGCGTATAAAATTTTGATGAGTGACCGTAGTCACCGGTAGTATCGAAAGGATTATATATTAAATTAGAAAAGTAAAAAATATTAGAATTGTAAGGTCATATGAAAATTCAATAAATTCAATATCACCGTTGACCAGTGACCCCCATGGAAGTCAACACGTTAATGGGTTAAATCAGCACGTGCACCTGTTATGAAACGTCCTGTACCTACCCATGAATTTCTTAAACGCGAAGGTCGTCGGACGAGTTTTCGAGGCGGGAAGGAAACCCAGTGTATTCGATAACACTAATTAGAAAGCTGCAATCTTACACTAATCTTCGAGAACCGTGGAAACCTGATATCTCGTTGGTAGATTTCGTGCATACATCAAATCTTTATTCGCAGGTGGATTACATAAGGTTAATCTCTTGCTCGACACTTCCGGTGTTCAATGAAATTACATAATCAATTTTAAACATCATATTTTCTACAATCGATTGACATTTATCCATCTGACAATTAAATTAGAAATCGACTGTAAGAACACGGAGTCTCAAAATATTAAATAAATCTGAATGCGGTCATCAGAACGAGTGGCAAATCGTACAAGACATCTGGGTTAATTTTCTGCTAGTCTGAAAGGCTTGAAATCGTCGGTGATATCTAGGCAAAACACGTGCGGTGCTGTCGGCGATTTATTTTTTGCAAAGACACTTTAAATCTACGGATAAAACCTGTGTGTTGAGTCATTGCTCGGTAAATTTCAGGCCTTACACGATTTGGCGAGGCAGATATTGCGAATTTGAGGAAGATGTGAAAGATACTTTACCGGGAGCCTTGAAGACAGCACGACTTTTGAGAAATTAGATTGCTTACCTGAAACAAAAAAAGTAAGTATTTGGTTAGAAAAAATATGGAAATAAAGTTCCGCTTTTTTTAAAAATAAATAATAGACTGTCATCTAGCGATTTGTTTCGAAATAAACAAACAAATTGATTGAAGGGAAATGATGATTGAAATTGTGTAATTTAACCCTCTATAGTCTGAATTTTTTGTGATATTCGAAAATCAGTTTCACGATAGGATAATTAGAAAATGATAAAAATACTGTTTTAAACAATGGATTAAATCTGAATTTAAATATTGATTTGTAAAGAATTTTACGGTATTCATGAGATAAATGATGACATTTGGAAAAATTCAAAATTTGACTTTGAAGAATAGAAGCTTAGATGTGTCTTGTGTTACCTCAAAGTCACAGAGGCCCATGGAGGGTTAAATAGATAGTCGTAACATTGTTACTACCTTAGTTTTTGTTATTTATCTTCGATTGTTTACATGTATTTTGAATATTTTTTTAATCTCCTAGTCTACAACAGCGTGTGGCACTTGCGGTGCGGTATTTGGAACAGGCAATTTTCAAATTTCGTAAATTTATAAAAATTGAAGATATCAATGAAATGCGATACGATAATATTATTTCTGTGACGTTAATATTAACGTAAATTATGGGATATATAAAGAATTACTGATTAGTTTTTATTTTATCAATTTAATTCTAACTCATTGCGCAGGCAGTCACAAAAAACTCATGGAGCAACAAACAGTTGTAATATTCATAGACGTTGTAAATAAAGTAACAATTTATACTTTGTTTAACAAAATCTACAATTTCTAGAACAGTCCCAAAAATTCTTTTCCGTCCAATAATACACTGGCCAGTTTGCAATTTATTTAAAAACATAAAAGACCAGCAAAAATCTTTAAATACTTCACTGCAAGAAATTCCTCCATGTTTTAATTTCATAAAATGAAATATTCCAAACATAAGAGTCGAAGTTTTAAAAAATCCTCTCCGAAACGACGTGAAAAACATTGCTTTCAAAATAAGTAACATGTACATGTCCGAAAATTTACTTAAAGAAAAAAAAGAACCGGTAAGATCATCTAAACGGAAGCTGCGCTGTAAGTGTACACGCGCTGCAAGAAATTCCTCCATGTTTTAATTTCATAAAATGAAATATTCCAAACATAAGAGTCGAAGTTTTAAAAAATCCTTTCAGAAACTACGTGAAAAACATTGCTTTCAAAATAAGTAACATGTACATGTCCGAAAATTTACTTTAAAAAAAAAGAACCGGTAAGATCATCTAAACGGAAGCTGCACTGTAAGTGTACACGCGCTGCAAGAAATTCCTCCATGTTTTAATTTCATAAAATGAAATATTCCAAACATCAAAGTCGAAGTTTTAAAAAATCCTCTCCGAAACGACGTGAAAAACATTGCTTTCAAAATAAGTAACATGTACATGTCCGAAAATTTACGTAAGAAAAAAAGGAACCGGTAAGATCATCTAAACGGAAGCTGCGCTGTAAGTGTACACGCGCTGCAAGAAATTCTGCATGGAAAATGCCATGGACGACAGGTCGCCGATAGTATTCATGAATTTAATAACAGCTCGAGCTAACGATACGGGCATTAAGTCCAGGCTTGATTTATGGTCATTGCACCGGTTACATCGCAGGAACCGGCAGTAGAGCCGCGGAGGCGTTCGTCCGTGGAATAAGAAGAACAAGAAGAAGCGCAACGATGCATTCCTTGCACGCAGACCTCGCTCGATGTTACGTAAAAACCGATTAGAATTCACGCGATATGGAAGAATCTGTGAGAGAGAAAAAGAGAGCACGCGAGAGAGAGAGAGAGAGAGAGAGAGAGAGAGAGAGAGAGAGAGAGACTGTGAGAAAAGGAGCGCGGAAAGGAAGAGCGAAGATAGAAAAGAGGGAAAGAGTTGAACAAGGCAACAAGGTCCTGTTGAAGACAGGAATGAGTGAATTAAAGAAACAGAAGAGAAAATGGAAGAGTAAAGAGAGAGACAGAAAGGAGGAGCAAGAAAGAGAGAGATATTCCATAGCGTGAAGGAAAAGAAGAGCGAGAGAAAGAGAGTGGAGAGGGAAAGAGTGCAAAATTACAGGAACGAGTGAATTGAAGAAAGAGAAGAGCTAAGAGAGAGAGAGAGAGAGAGAGAGAGAGAGAGAGAGAGAGAGAGAAATGAGAGCAGAAGCAACTTTCCTATGTTGGCTGCTTCGAAAAGAAGTATCGACACGGAAGTCATCATGGTTTCTTGCGGATCAATTTCCTTGGGTGTACACTTAGAGGGTTGATTGGATTAGGTGCGCTGCGGATTTATGGCGGTTGCGTTTTTTCCAATGAAATTGCAATTGTGATTGGGAAATTGAAGAACGGGAATGTTACAAACGTGTTTAATGCTACTGGAGACGATAAGAAATTTCTATTGCAACATTGTTCTACTCTTCTTTGGAATTTTTCTCTACTTTTTTATATACTTTAATCTGTCACTGACGCTGTGTTGTTATACGTAAAAACTAATTGTAGAATAGTGTAAAATGATTGTCAGAAAGAAAATCTTAACAAAGTTCCCTTAATTGATTAAATAATTTCGGTCTCAAAATTAGTCGAATCTCTTAAAAAATCTCAAGTCTGAGACATTTAAAAATTATATTTTCTATGAAGATATCAAATAAATGCTTACATTCAATGAAGTATTGCTAAGTATTAATTACAATTAATACAGTGTAATTATCACGTGGGATTTATTTTCAATACGACTTTTAAAAATCTCATTTTATTCATAGAATGAATGAACAGTCATTTAATAATTATCAAGACCTAAAAAGTTGATTTCACCATAAAAATACGGCGGTGGTCTCGAAGACCATAAAAAGTGCATGAACTTTCGGTGAATGGCACTCGCTGATGTTTTTCAATGGCAAACGATTAAACTCGCTCCACTTTCCCTTCAATTAGCGACGTCTGCACGAAAATTTGCTCCTCGCCGAGGCGCAGAAAGGAGCGTGTCATTTTTTCATGTAATTTTGCGATTAACTCATTGCCCCTACAGCTAACGAGACTCATGGTCCAAGTCATGGTGTCATCCGGCGGCGTGTACCACCAGTGGTTCATGCTTCTGTGTCTATTAAGTGGTGGTCTTAGAGAGAACATGTTAAGCTTCTATTCTTCAAAGACAAATTTTTTATTTTGTCAAATATTCAGGAAGACAAATTCGATTCACTAAAATGAGTTTACTCAAGTGCAAAAATAAGGTTAATTTGTTTTTGCAAATTTACGATTCTGATAAAAATTACCTCGTTGCTACAGTTCAAATTCAAATTCTTTGAATTGCAGCAATATTAAAGAGAATAAACTTTAAGACTTTTTTAAAACCTGAATGAATCTCATTAAGCATTTTTTAACCAGTTAACTGTGGTGACTTCTTTTGACAATACCAAAATAAGTGATTCACAAAAATCTATTATTTATCAATTTATTTAAAAACCTTTTCTCACCCAACCAATTTGATTTTCCCGCGAAAATATGAAACACAGGGAAATCTAAATTTTTTAAAGAGTAAAACCTCGTTTCATTTACGAATATATTTTAGTTTTCGTCAAAATTACAATTTAGATAATCACTGGTCGTTAACTTTTACACATGACGAGTATACTCGTCAAACACAGCTAACTAATTAAATAGCACACGTAAAAACAAAGTGTCTACTATTTACCAATTTATTTAAAAACCTTTAGTCCCTCAACCAATTTGATTTTCCCGCGAGAATATGAAATACAAGGAAAACCTCGTTTCATTTACGAATATATTTTAGTTTTCGTCAAAATTACAATTTAAATAATCACTGGTCGTTAACTTTTATACATGACGAGTATACTCGTCAGTACACAAAATTCTGCCGTTTCTCCATAACGAGTATACTCGTCCAACACAGCTAACTAATTAAATATCACACGTAAAAAGAAAGTGTCTACTATTTATCAATTTATTTAAAAACCTTTAGTCCGCCAACCAATTTGATTTTCCCACGAAAATATCAAACATAGGGAAATCTCAATTTTTTAAAGAGTAAAACCTCGTTTCCCAGATGTTCTTTGTGCGATTTAAATGTACTCTGCAACATGTACCGCAATGTACTCGATATCCGGTCGATAGTCGACACGGTGTGCGAAGGAGAAAGTCGCGAACAATTGTTTTCCGCAATCACCTCTTGCTATGCTCTTTAAAGAGCGAAAAAAAAAGATTTATCTATAATATTCATCTCCGGTTCTTCTACAAACACGACACTGTGCAATAACCGTTGCTTACTCCTCGTGTGAACGCATCTTAAAGATATTTGGCGAGTGCGAAAATTCGCAGGTGTTCGCAAACTTTCTGGCGGGAATATTTGCACAGTGCGCGTTAAGTTCGCGCAAACACAAAAACGCTAATAAAACAGTAGTTACGTTTTAAGTTTACCGATTTGTGTCAATGTTGGCAGATTCTTAGCAGAAACTTTTGCAAATAACGGTCGACTTACTATAATTTCATGAAATTTTTTGAAATGAGAATAAAAGCTTGTTAGTTGCGCCTAGCAGTGATATAATTTTTTTTCACCGTCGTACGTATCTTTAGATTATTGTGGACAAATATTTGCACAGGTTGAAATGATACTTGTGTTCTTTTATATTTATTTACTCATAGAAATAGATATCTTAATGCTTTGACTCATTCCTACGTTTTTATTGGCTTTTGTGAAATTCCAGCTTTGTTTTCGAAATCGTTGGAGTGTATGCAGTTTTTCGATTTCGAATTCACTCATTTGACAACGATATTCACTTTTTCAGAGATAAAATTTAAATTTGTATGCAGAAATTTCACTTTTTTAAATATTAACTTCATTTTTGTAAACCGAGCGATTCGGCCACGTCTTCGAGATTCAACAATTTACTTTTGAATTTATTTGACAATTTTAAGTATATTTACGCAATGTATGCAGATGTTTTGGTACTGGGTTAGGTCTGGGTTAGGACTAATTTTATTTTTACGAAAAATTAGTACAAATTAGAAACCCCTTAATCTCTAAATTCGAAAGTATACTAGCTCTACTGGACAATTCTGTCCGATAATTTCGTTTCAAGTGTGAGTACGTATGCACATGTTCTTTTGAGTTATATGTTGGTTGTATCTCTTTACAGCTGCATTTATAAACATATGCCCTTCGAAATTAACTACAAGAAAGATATCTCATCTCATTATTAACACTAGAACTACCAAACCAGTCAAAATGACTGGCACACAATTTTTTCCAAAAATTTTCCAAGTTCATGGAAGAGCCATAGAACAAAAATTCTGCGTCTATCACAAAATACATAAATCACTGAATTGATCATCCTTTCTGCTACTCGATTTCTTCTTTTTCAAAGTACTTATTTAATATATTGAAATGTGATAGATTTAACGCCGGTAGTCCTAGTGTTAACCAGTCAACTGTGGCGAAAATTCTTTTGAATTTTGGGCCACGAAAATCGATAGATGAGCATAAATATATTTCAAATTATTTTTACCCTTTAGTTACTCGTTTTACTTCGGCATGGCCTCTAAATATTGCAAACATCTTGAAATTTACGAATGTATTTTAGTTTTCGTCAAAATTACAATTTAAATGACCAGTAGTAGCTTTTACGCATGACGAGTATACTCGTCAAACACAGCTAACTGGTTAAGGAGTTTCGCCACCTTGAGATTCTCAAAGAGTCGACTTTTTTGCTAAAAAAATTGCTTATATTAAATATAATCCAATATTCCATACACCCAGCTAGAATCTTAACACTAGATCTACGGTAATAAAAAAATAGACAGATTCCTACCTTTTCAAAAAATTTTTCCAAGTTCACAGACAAGCAATACAGTAAAAATTTCACGTGTATCTTAGAGTATTCAAATTACTTTATTGGCCGTATTTTTTACCGCTTAAACTATCTTTTTTTAAAGCACTCATTTAATGTATTCAAATCTACCAAATTTAGCGGCCATAGATCTAGTATTCAATAATAATACATTTCCATAAAATTGTTTTCAATTTCGCTTCAATATCAAAAGAAAATTCCAACTCGATTGTTAACCTTCTCAAATACAAGAGCGAAGGATTAACACTAAATTTACGGATGTTGACATACCTACTTTTCTGAAGCGAGCCAATTTGAATCATACAAGAAAATCAATGTTTTTTGCATAGAAAATAATTCCAAACCAATTGAAATGAAAGATTTATTATTCAAAAATTAACCAACCAATATATTAGGGGTACCGAAAAGTAATCAAAATTAGATAAGTGAAAATGTAATTGGACACGTTTTTCTAAAAAAAAAAACGAAGGCCTTTTTTAAAAAGGGAATCGAACAACTACCTTTACGCTGGCAAAAAGTGTTAGAAAATTATGGAAATTAATTTCTCGATTAGTATTTAAGATTTCTTTAATAAATAAATGTTTTTCGCTAGCAAAAAAAAAGTTTTGATTACTTTTCGGCACCCCTAATATTATATATATAATAATCAAATTTTGAATGAGCCAAATTGGCTCCGGTAAATCTAGTGTTAATAATACAAGAAATGACATATTTTCACTTCATCGAACCGGTCATTTCACCACCTACGGTACAATTAATGTTAAAAAAAATTCACACCTGCAAATTCACGTTACAATTATACGACCGCAAAACTCGAGCAAACTCGTTCGAGTTGTATTCAATGTCGCGAAGAACCGGCGGGTACCGATTGCATCACGTCGTATTGCAACATCCGGCAGCCTTGCAATGTCACCGGCTGTTTTTCCCCCTTTTCGCTATGAGGAAGGCCATTCTTCGAGCACGAGTGTCATCACCTGTTCGGCGCGTGTTCCTGCATCTTTAAACGACGGCTAATCGTCGTCGTCGACGAGCAACGCGCAATTTCATCTGTCGTATTATTTGCTCACCGCGGGATAATTTATTCGGCAGGAATATGCAAACTAAATGGCTACTAACTTGCAACCGATGAATACTTTTTCCCCGGCTGTTTTCCTCATTGTTGAGTTATCGGGAGAGAATGACAAGAGAAGATAATTGCATTTTATGGTAATAGATTAGTGGATGATTGGGGTACGCTAATTGAGGGCTTGACCATTTAACCCTTTATGGGCCCCTGTGACGTTGAGGTAACGCAAGACATATCTAAGCCTCTAGTAATAATTTTTATCTTTGTCAAATATTATAATTAAGCTCGTGAAAATCATGATAATATTGTTACGAATTATCGTAACGAAATTGTCTCCCCTATATTTCATATCGATTACGAGAATGTTAACAACGAATTGCAAATGTTTAGATATTGATTTAATATTGTATATAGAGTTGTCTTTGTGCAAGAAGTTTGGATTCATTAAATTAGAGACGTTATTTTATAATATCTGATTATTTAATTATGAAGCGCCGTTGCAATATCTATAATTCGATGTTTAACCCACTAAGGTTCAAATTAACACTGGAACTACCAAACCAGTCAGAATGACTGGTACACAATTTTTTAAAAAATTTTCCAAGTTTATATAAGAGTCAGAGAATAAATATTCTTCGTTTATATTAATAAATATAAGTCACCCAATCGATCAAATTTTGCGCCGCTTGATTCCCCCTTTTCAAAGCACTTATTTAATCTATTAACCCTTTGCACTCTTGTGTCGAGCTACACTCGACGCAGCTTTCTAAAGTACTTAAGATGTCATCTATTAATTATCACCTTTTCAAAATTTATAATAGTTTTATGTCTTCACATAAATATCCCACGGTACCTGTGATTCTTCGTAGTATTAAGTAGAAATTAATAATAAACAGTAGAGAATTTAACAACAGTATATTTGCTTATTTGACGAAAAGCTAGTAAATTAATTGGGAGTGCAAAGGGTTAAAATATGTTGGATTTGACGCCGGGAGTTTTAGTGTTAAAGGATGAGTTTTTATCATTATCAATAAATGATTAACGCTGTTCTATAGATTCGTACACTTCACTGAATGTTTATAACAAAAATATGTGCATGTTGTATTTCTTTCCGTTGGAAGGTATTTACTTGATATTTAGAGATATATTAGGGGTACCGAAAGTAATCAAAATTGGAGAAATGAAAATATAATTGGAAACGTTTTTCAACAAAAAATCGAAGGAATTTTTTAAAAGGAGTCGAATAACTACCCTTTCGCTGGCAAAAAATATTAGAAAATTATAGAAATTATTTTGTTGATTAGTATTTAAGATTTCTTTAATAAATAAATGTTTCTCGCCAGGAAGAAAAAATTTTGATTACTTTTCAGTGCCCCTAATGCATTACTTAATAAATTCGAATAAATTTCTTAGAGGTGGATTTAAAATTGTATCTATTGATTACGAATTACTTGTACCCCCTTGCCCAGCTCGAACTCTATTTTATTATTACCCTCCTGCACTCAATTTTCCTTAATTAACACTTCGTGTGTTCCAATAAGAACAAAATGTGTAATAGCACTTAAAACAAAACTACCAAAATCTTTAGAAAAATTATTTATACCTCAGAAACGTGTTGATTCTTTGCTTCGCTGGCTGACAATAGACATACGATTACTAATTACTACGAAATCTAATTTAGACACAATTTCATTTACTCTACGTGAATCTTCAATCTCGTTTTATCTCATCAACCTTCAAATTCCAAGAATTCTCTCAAGAATTCAATGCGAACGACGAAAAAAGAAATTCTCAGCACAATCGACATAAATTCCGTAAAATCGAACCGATGACGAATGCAATTGGCCTCCTCAATTACACAAATCCTTGATTCACCATATCCCGTGTAATGCGAGGAAAAAAAATGATGAAACTTCATAGAAATTTCTACACCCTAGAAAGTCCATTAAGTCTACGAATTCCATGATTCACGCTTGAAAATTTCCCGCTCTTCGAAAAGGGGAAATCGGTGGCGAATTCGAGGAATAGCTTCGTTCGATGAAGTTTCGCAAGAATGAAAATTGCCAAGATTTCTGCCACGGACTTTCTACCTGAATATTTGCTCAACGATCCGAGCATTCTCGTTTCAACGAAATCGAGCGATTCTCGTATGGAAATACACGTTGAGAAGGAAAACGATAATTGAAGAGGAGAAAAAAAAAACCCGACTGGCAATTAATAGCATTACGTAAAGCAAGGACGCAATGTTTGCTGATTTATTCGCAATTGATTTTGCTCGTAACGATGCATTTCCTTGTGCGATGTTTATCCAGTGATTGGGAACGATTGGAAATGTTGCTGAGACTTTTAAATGTCAATTTCTCTTCCATAATTAAATAAATCAAATTTTGCGGTCGTAGGACACATATTAGAGGTAGTTGAACTACTAAACAATTTAATCACGTAACTAAACACTAAGAAGACAAGATGAATTTAATGTCTTCATAAATTCCAATGTTTTCATTAATTAGTGCAAATCAATTAAACGTCAGATAATTGCCACAGATTAATTAAGATCAATATATGTACCTTAAACGAAATAATACTGCGTTTGGTCTCCGCTTTACCGGTTTCCTCAACATAGAATAATATGACAAATATTGTTCGTCTTTTGTTAATGTATAGAAATTATAAATTGCTATTTGCGTAATCATATTGTGGGAGTTGTATTTCAATTTTTTTAACTATATAATCAGATTTTTTTCTTAGATCACGAAAAGAGATTTTTAAAAAAGAAATTAAGTTTAAAGGGTTAATTGATTTGTGCTGACAGTAGAAGTCTGTATATCGATCTTATTGTTAGCATGAGATTTGTGTCGTTTTGTGCGCATTTTGTGAAATATTCTCTGCAATGATCACAATAAGAAACAATTCAGAATTACGTGAAAAGTTGAGAATGCGGTGTCATACGGATGACTCTTTTTTTTAATAAAGAATCGTTATGGGTTTTACATCAAAAAATAACGATGACGCGACTTTGATGTTCTCATTGTCAAGACGTGCGATCGAAACAAGTCGACGGGTGTGCCTGCGATTTTTATTCGCATCTTAATAGCTATGACGATTTAACGATCGTCTGGTATCCTAATGTGTTTTTTTCGCAGACAGGAAAATTTGCGTGGCTATCTCTTTTATTGATTCATCCTGTCTGGACATCTTCGAATCTGTACAAAAATAATTTTAAAACTTTTTACATTTTACTTGCGATTTTATTGGATATTATTTTAGAACACGATAACAGTAATATTAAATAAAATCGCAAGTAAAATGCGAAAGGTATTGAAATTATTTTGAATCAGTGTGGAGATAGTCACAAGAGAAATTGTATTATTGTGTAAAAAAAATTTTTGTACCTTTTACATTTTACTTGCGATTTTATTCGATATTATTTTAGAACACGTTAACACTAATATTGAATAAAATCGCAAGTAAAATGCGAAAGGTATTGAAATTACTCTGAATCAGTGTGGAGATAGTCACAAGAGAAATTGTATTATTGTGTAAAAAGAATTTTTGTACCTTTTGCATTTTACTTGCGATTTTATTCGATATTATTTTACAACCCGTGAATAACAATATTGAATAAAATTGCAAGTAAAATGCGAAAGGTATTGAATTTATTTTGAATCAGTGTGGAGATAGTCACAAGAGAAATTGTATTATTGTGTAAAAAGAATTTTTGTACCTTTTGCATTCTACTTGTGATTTTATTCAATATTATTATTAACGGGCTCTAAAATAACATTGAATGAAATCGTAAGTAAAATGGGAAAAGGATTAAAATTATTTTTCCATAATAATACGATTTCTTTTGTGACCGCCTCCACATTGATTTAAATTAGAAATGTTAAAATAAAAATTGATCAGAGGTTCGTGGTATATCGCGGAACTCAACGTAGTAATATTATTAATTATATTATTGTATTGTTAATATTATAGAAATAGATTTATCATGTCGCGTCTCATCGATATTTTCAATTTAACACTAGAACTACCGGCCTCAAATCTATCATATTTTAATAAATTAAATAAGTACTTTGAAAAAGGGGAAATCAAATGGTGGAAAATTTGATCGATTGGGTGATTTATATTTATTGATATAGACGTAGAATATTTATTCTATGACTTTTATGTAAACTTGGAGAATTTTTTGAAAAAATTGTGTACCAGTCATTTTGACTGGTTTGGTAGTTCTAGTGTTAATAGATTTTGAAAAACTTGAAAATCTCCTATATCATTTACCGAACCACGAGTATTAATTGTTATTGTGGGGTCTTTTTTCGTGCGTGTTCATTTGTAATGAACATTTATTAAACATTATATGCTAATTCTTGATTATATTAGGTGGACCGAAAAGTAATCAGAATTGGAGACATGAACACATAATTGAAAACGTTTTTTAGCAAAAAATCGAAGGACTTTTCTAAAAAGGGAATCGAACAACTACCTTTATGCTGGCAAAAAGAGTTAAAAAATTATGGAAATTATTTTGTTGATGAGTTTTTAAGATTTCTTTAATAAATAAATGTTTCTCGCCAGCAAGAAAAAATTTGGATTACATTTCGGTACCCCTAATATGCTAAGTATTAATTAATTAATAAAGAACATTCACAGGAACAAGGAATAGAACATCATTTGCGTATCTTATAATGATCAAACGAAAGGAAAGCTTGTACGAAAAACAAATGACACGATTGTAAATATGAAATAATATCTACATAAATCAGAAAGCCCTTTCAAAATTATATTGCAAATATGTTTTAGCTAACATAGCAATTTGCAATAAGAAGAATGGAAAATTTAATAATAGGAACACTGAAGTGTAGAAATCATTGAAATAAAAAAAAAATGTATTCCAGACGTGATCGATCTCGGTGAACAATTCTTTCTTTAAGTGTGCATTCTTCTTACCGTAATAAGGTAAGACCGGTCGAGCTTTTCTTCATCTTGGGAGATTTAATTACGGGTGAGATTTCCTGAATCACCCAGAAACGACCATTCATGATTGCTCGGTCGAAAGACGAGATGGGAGTTCGAGGAAGGCTTTAACGATCCATGGAAACTCGAGCGACGTAATTGACGATCGAGACGTTGACCCGGATTCACGCTTTACAACGTGGAATTTGAAATAACAATATAATTATCAGAACTAGTGTTATGTGTAAATAACTGAACATTAAACTTTTCTCTTTAACTCAAAAGTGGAGTCTGATAGAGCCAAATGAGCTCTAGATTTGTATTTAGCGTTACAAAATCTAGAAATATTCAAAAGGGCAGAAAAAAAAAGAATTTTTACTTTGTAGACCAGTGTAATTGATGGAACTTTGTGCATCAGTAAGTAAACTTTAAACTTTCCGAAGTTACAGTAGCAATTTTGTCTTGCAATTTATTTATAACTTTTTTGACTATATCCAGCCTCTATTGACGAGTAGAAATTTTGAATAATAGCCTGCATTATGTTTAATAAATTTTAAAACGTCAAACTGTCACTCTACACGATAACTTTCACTTAAAACATCATTGCCTACTTACTCCCTCACAACTATAAAATTACTTTCGGCCACTTCTCGAAGACCCAAAGAAACATTTAAATAGAATTGCACTTCATAACCAGTTTCTTTTTTCTTCCGCCTTAAAATTTGTAACCTGTTTGCAAGACGATTTACAAAGTCAATGGTATCACCCTAACCATCACTACCTATCTTTCTCTACTTATTCTCTCGCAACTATAAAATTAAATCCGACAACTTTTCAAAGGACCCAAGAAATTCAAGTAGAATTTCACTACGTAGCCAGTTTCTTTTTTTTCTGCTATAAAATTTGCAATCTATTTGCAAATCGATCTACAAAGTTGCAGCACCACCCTAATTATCACCATATATCCATCATTCCCTACTTACTTCCTCGCAACTATAAAATTAACTCCGGCAACTTCTCAAAGTCTCCAAAACATTCAAGCAGAATTTCACTACATATACAGTTTCTTTTGTCTTCTGCCATAAAATTTGCAATCTATTTCCAAAACGATCTACAAACTTGCAGAACCACCCTAATTATCACCATATATCCATCATTCCCTACCTACTTCCTCGCAACTATAAAATCATTTTCAACCACTTCTCAAAGACCCCAAGAAATTCAAGTAAAATTGCACTATATAGCCAGGTTCTGTTCTCTTCTGCCATAAAATTTGCAATCTATTTGCAAAACGATCTACAAACTTGCAGCACCACCCTAACTATCATCATATATCCATCATTCCCTACTTACTTCCTCGCAACTATAAAATCATTTCCAACCACTTCTCAAAGACCCCAAAGAACTATTCAAGTAAAATTGTACTATATAGCCAGTTTCTTCTTTTTCTGCTATAAAATTTGCAATCAATTTGCAAATCGATCTACAAACTGACAGAATCACTCTATCACCATACATCCATCATTCCCTACTTACTTCCTCGCAACTATAAAATCATTTCCAACCACTTCTCAAGGACCCCAAAGAAATATTCAAGTAGAATTGCACTACATAGCGAATTTCATTCTTCTGCCACAACATTTGCAATCTGTCTGCATCAGAACAGTCTTCAACCTCGACAAGATCACTATCAACCACAGCATCACAACCTATCCATCATTCCTTACTTACTCCCTCTCAAGTACAATATTATCTCCAACGACTTCTCAAAGACCCCAAGAAGAATTTCTTCTCGAGGATTGCAAATCAGTCGAAGCTTTCTTCGCGGAAGAGAGTTCACCTCGTGGAGAATATAAGGTCACAACGTGGTACGTGCACAGGGCACACGGCTCAACCGACGTTGTATCGTCTTTCACATTCTATTCGACGTGTGTTACGATATCCATGGAGAATCGTTCGGCCTTACGTTATTCTACGTGCGACGCGTTACGTGTCCACCTTTTGCCGTAGTTACGTGTTAACGTCACCGAGCGACCTTACGATTCAATTTCTCCTCAGTTTGTGGAAGAGACGTTTATGTAATGGGCCTCGTTTCTAGCCGACAGATTCCTCGAGGTGTTTGATGTTTTTTTTTATATTATTACCTGGTAATACGATCTGGTATAGCTTATATGGAGACTTCAATTTGTCTAAGGTTTTATGAATGCTATAAACTTTCAAAACTTCATCCATGCAAGTGGAAAATTTCGATAACATTTTTATAACCCGATATGGAAAGTACAATCTAACGCGTTACGTCCTAATATTAATAATATTATTATTGTTATTAATTTAAAAAACGATGTAAATTATTTCATCGCATTTCTCCACATCTTGTTTTACGGAATTAATCGATTTGTACAGTGAACGGTTCAATTGTCTTTGCAAAAGTTTAAACTCGCCTGAATATTCGCACTCCACCTACAAATTTCACCTAATTTACTTTTCAAACTCTGAAGCGCTTGAAAAAAATTAGGAAAACTGAAATCAGTCGCCCATTTAATTCAAATCTAATTCAAACTTAATTCGGACCCAACCCAGATACGAATTTCACCATTTCTCCTGTGCCTATACTAAAAATCCTGGTAATTAGAATTTTCTAATTTTTGAAAAAAAGAATAACCACTGAAAGTCATCAGGCAACGACGCATTTTAACGTGAGAGGCAAACGAGCGATCGGACTTCTGATTGCAAGAAATTCGCGTACGTTTGATCCTGCTTTCAATCGATAATATGGCATTAATATTTTTCTGCCATGCACTAGTTAACGGCCACGGAAGTGGTTCTTATCTCCATGAAAATCGACCGATTATTAAATTCTTCCTGTTTTGATCATTCAGCCGGACGATCGTGTTTCCTTCGAATTTCTATCCGCCTATAATTCGCCGTTAAACGCGTGCCCGCATTTATCTCGGACGTTTGCAAGGTGAAATTGCAGAGCGCATCGAAATCTTGCGAAAAAAAATAATCGACTTCTAATTACGGCGCACTGAGGAAATCTGTAATTACGAACGATCAATGACTGGAGCGATGATTTCTATGCGTTTCTCCGCGAAAATTGCACGCATGCAATTGGTTTGGTATGATAAATACTGATGTGCTTGGATGATACTTTACGTGATGTCTTTAAGTTGAATTATTTTGGAAAGTTTTCACATTACTTTGGGTCCTGATATTATGGAATAATTGATCGCTTCATGTTGAGGATTAAGAAAATTATAAATGTTCCTTTTAAACGACTTTCTACGATAGTAAGATAATATTGTTTAGGGGGACCGTGCTGTTTAGTTCATTATTGTGAGTAATGGTTTGTACCTGAAGGATTTAAGATTGCTGATTAATAGATGATATGCTTGAAATTGACTTTGTGAGAACTGTAAGTACTTAAGATGATGATTTATTGCTTAAGGATGTAGGTTGCAAGCAGTTATAGAATTATTGGGTTTATTAGTCGATTTTGGGACCAATCAACCATTTTGGGGCCAACCAATTAGGCCCAATTTGCACAAGATACAATTTTTATAATGAGCGGTAGGTTATCAGTTCCGTATTTTACTATTATGAAGTGGGAAATGAATTCTGAGAACATTTGTTAGTATTGGGCCCATTTTCTTCCAATTATCTCAACGACTTAAAATTGGTATAGGCGTAGATAAAACTTAGAATACATTTCGTATTCTCAAGAGATAGACAATTGATTCTAAACTATACTTTCAACATTGGGCCCAATTTCTATGCCGCGAATATTAAAATTGCTATCTGACAGACGAAAGTCTTAACTCAATTTCGTTCCATATTTTCGTTAAGCAAAACCTGATTTAAATCTACCTCTTCGATATTGGGCCCAATTTCTAAGACTCAAAGATCAGAAACTGCTATTTGTCATACGAAAGTCTTCAATTAATTTCGTTCTTATACTCCATAAACAAAACACGACTTAAATCTACCTCTTCGATACTGGGCCCAATTCCTAAGCCCTGAATTCCAAGGTTGCTAACCAACAGACGAAAGTCTAAACTTAAATTCGTTCCATATTCTCGCTAAGCAAAACTTGATTTTTTACCTCTTCGATATTGGGCCCAATTTCTAAGACTCAAAGAAAAAAAACTGCTATTTGTCACACGAAAGGCTTCAATTAATTTCGTTCCTTATACTCCGTAAACAAAACACGACTTAAATCTGCCTCTTCGATACTGGGCCCAATTCCTAAACCCTGAATTCCAAGATTGCTAACTAACGAACGAAAGTCTAAACTTAAATTCGTTCCATATTCACGTTAAACAAAACTTGATTTAAATCAACTTCTTTGATATTGGGCCCAATTTCTAAGACTCAAAGATCAGAAACTGCTATTTGTCACACGAAAGTCTTCACTTAATTTCGTTCCTTATACTCCGTAAACAAAACACGACTTAAATCTACCTCTTCGATACTGGGCCCAATTCCTAAGCCCTGAATTCCAAGATTGCTAACTAAAAGACGAAAGTCTTAACTTAATTTCGTTCCATATTCTCGTTAAACAAAACTTGATTTAAATCCAATTACTCGATACTGGGCCCAATACCTGTACCCAAAAGAGCTATAACACTTTCCCAACACCAAATATGAAGAAATCAAACACCATATAACTACCATCAATTTCAAATCCCATCTTGCACTAATTCCCTGTACAGATTTCACCATAAACATCATTCCATCTTCGAAATCAGGATTTTCACAACCACTCCAAGCATCGAATACATAAACAATCTCGGAAATAACGACTTGTATCATGGATCTTCATAAATTCCCACCTTTCGCATTGAAAACAGAAAATCTAATCGCCTCGGGCAGATCAACGTCATCGACAGCACAAATTATCCTCGGAAAAGATAGCGTTTGCTGTTGCAAACATCGGGCCCAAGTGGTTTTACTGAACGAGAAGAGGAAAAGGGTCGACGGTAGAGACGAAGCGGAACGAAACGGCGCGTGCATTAATAATGATCCTCGAGGAGAAAAAGAGAAGTCGATTTACCGTCAGGTGAACCGGGATGTAAACAGGATGCCACTGCGAGGATAACACGAGGACACGCCGAGCTGGCAAGGTCGTTGCCATTGGACGCTTCAGGCTACTCACCTTCGGTGTATCTGAGCTACAAATTTTGACGGTTGAACGATTTTTGAATATCTAAGCATATTATTTCATTTTATCGATATTATATTCAATTTGTTATTGATATGAAGTAGGGGCAATTTTTGATTTGGATAATTTTACAACTTACAAGTTTTGGGACTATGTGGATATCACTTAACACTAGAACTGCCAAGCAAGTCAAAATGACTGATTTCTCATTTTTTATAAAAATTTTCCAAATTGATAAGACAGTTGTAGGCACATGAGTGTCTTTGGAGCAGCGTAAAGTCTATTAGAATCATTATTTTTCCTCGCAAAAATTCCAATAGACAACAAACCTATCAATAAACGTGTGATAAAAATTCCAAAATTGTACATTGTAATGATTCATCAAAAAAAATTCCCAAAGAAGCGAAAAAAATAGCTGTCACATACAAAGACCCCCTTAATTACTATTGTTCTCTAATTACTTCACCTAGAACTTACTGTTTTAATTGGTCTCCAAACTACCAACAATTTTCCACACAAATCTCTATTACACTTCTTCACTATAAACTTACTTGCGCTAAAATAATTGCCAAATTACTAAATCCTATTCTCTTCGTAAATCATTGTCCCTGCTTAACACTAAAACCACCAGCCTTAACCCTTTGGGTCCTAGCGACGCATATATGCGGTCTGAGAAAAAATGTAGTTATAGCTTATCGCCGTATATATAAACGATTCAAATTGAAAAATTGAATTAAAATCAGTGAGATATGATTAAAAGTAGAGTAATTTATAATTCATCTACAGTAAGAGTCCAAATTTCTGATAAAATGGTGGTTTTGTAACGCTGAATAAATGATTATCTGTCAATATTCAAAAATGTCTCCGTCCGCAAAGGGTTAAGAGAAATCCAATATTTAATTTTCTCAAAAAATTTTATTTTCAATAAAAAAAAATGTAGCGTCCCCTCATTTTGATATATTCGGTAGCTCCAGTATTAATTCCACCTTTTGTACCTTCTCACCCTGTCACATGCACCTAAGCCGAGGCAGGGCCTGAGAGGTTAACGAACTGAAAAATTCGTGGCATAATTCGAGTCTCAATAGGATTTTAAGGTCAGATCGCAGCAGAGGCGAAGCGAAGTGGCGCGGAAAGGATGTCACGGGGATATGTCAAGGCGGCAAGGTCGTTGTCACTTAAACTCGTCGGGCTGTTCACCTTCAAGGACCTTTGAGTCGCGTTTCATGCGCGTTACGATCTTATCGTCTTGAAGGAGAGGAGTAAGTAAGCCGGGGAGGTCGCGGATCACGTGGAAGCGGGTCGACTTTGTCGCTCTCGAATCATTTATGGAAAGAAAAGCAACACCGAGTTTAGACTGTCCTCTTTGACGGTACTTTCTTTAATGACTTTTTGTAGCTTGCACGTCGCGGTACACTTTCTTTGCTGGTTTTAATTCTAGACGGTCTGGTGCAGGGTACATTTTATATTGGAGTGATTTAATTGGAGTAATGGGGACTTTATAATCTGCGATACATTTCTTGTTTTTTTAATTTTGTAATTACTTGTGCTACAGTATGGCGGTTTCGGTGTTTACTAATTAATAGAATTAGTATGTAATTTGATTTATAGTTGGCATGTATTTCTTACTTTTTTATTCTTCTTTCTGCTTTTTTAATACAAATGGTTTCTGTGCTTGTTTGTGTTTGAATATTTGGTTACGACCAATTCTATAATCTTGTCTAATTAGTACTTCATTTAAAGGTTTGTATACCAAAGAAAGTAATTTAATTGCAAACTGAAAAAATTCGACAAACATTTCAATCTTCTAGCATAGAAAAGATTCTATAATCTTATCTAAAAACGGAGTCTAAGCGCTCATTTCCTTGTCGATTATAGAACGCCATGGGAATGCATTCACCATGCAATTAATCACCGTGTATAACTCAATACAGTGTCGAGGTCAGGGTCGCATCAGCATAGGGAAAGCGAGGAAAAAGAAACCATAGTTGCCTTATCCGTACGAGGAGAAACGGCTCTCCCATAGAAAGAGGGAAAGAGAGAAGGAGAGCCACTTCAAACGATCTCTAGGGGCGAAAGACTCGAGAAGAAAGTTCGAAAGGTGCGAATAGTTCGAAGGTCTTCTGTTTGCAATTGGAATTCATCGATAGATTGAAATTAATTAGCTTAAGGAATAATTAACAGGTGGATTCAAGAATTTATTAACGCTTAAAATGTCGGATTTGTTTTCAAGCGTTCCATGTGAACATTGAAAATTAATTAACGAAAATACCTGAAAACTTGGGAGCCTTGAAATCAGAGGCAGACCTAACCCAGATTCAAATCCAACAATTTCTCTTCCGGTTGTACTAAAAATCCTGATAATTAGCATTTTTTAATAAAAACAAAAGAATAGTCATTAAAATTCACCGTTTATTTCTATTTTGGAAAATTATTCGGTTTATATATATATATATACTGTAACGTTTCACATAAATTCCCCTGTAAGAGTAAGCTGCCGCAATATAATGTCGGTGTTAATGATCCGTGAAAACAAAAATGGACAAAGATTCGAGCAGCATCGAACGAGGCAAGGCACCGATAATTATTTTCATGCGACAGCGACTGGCACACTTATGTCAATGATCCTGAAATCTCGCTCTTTTTCCGCGATGACTTTCGTAAAACTTTCTCAAGGGGACTCGATGCATTTTTATGAGATTGCTCGCGATACAATTTTTGTCAACTGGGAGAAGAATCTCTGATTTTCTTTTTAAAAAAAAGAAACTGAAACTTGTAAGCCTCTTCCAAGCCTTGAAAGAATTTTTTTCATGGAACAAAATTAATGTCAAATTATTAATAAATTTAAGTTTGAATCGTGTCAGCACGAGGCGACTTGT
The DNA here is from genome assembly GCA_910591515.1 of Cerceris rybyensis. Lineage (NCBI taxonomy): Eukaryota > Metazoa > Arthropoda > Insecta > Hymenoptera > Crabronidae > Cerceris > Cerceris rybyensis. The sequence continues at coordinate 6,550,452 of OU342802.1, read as the reverse complement.
GAGTATGAGTGCCGCATATATGCGGCAACCACGCAACGACGTATGGGTACGAGCACCGAATATATACGACAACCACGCGACGGCTTGTGCGTACGAGCGCCGCATATATGCAACTACCATGCAGCGACCTATGGGTACGAGCACCGCATATATACGGTAACCACTTGACGACATATGGGTACGAGCACCGAATATATACGACAACCACGCGACGGCTTGTGGGTACGAGCGCCGTATATATGCAACTACCATGTAGCGACCTATGGGTACGGGCACCGCATATATATGGTAACCACTTGACGACATATGGGTACGAGCACCGAATATATACGACAACCACGCGACGTCTTATCGGTCCGAGCGCCGCATATATACGGCAACCACGAGACGACTTGTGAGTACGAGCGCCGCATGTGTGCTGCAACCACGCAACGACGTATGGGTACGAGCGTCGAATATATACGGCAACCACGCAGCATCGTATGGGTACGAGCACCGAATATATACGAGAACCACGCAGCGACGTATGGGTTCGAGCGCCGCATATATGCGGTAACCACTTGACGACGTATGGGTACGTGCACCGAATATATACGACAACCACGCGACGGCTTGTGGGTACGAGCACCGTATATATGCGGCATCCAAATGATGTGTATACATCTCTAAATTCTCCGATACACCAATGCACGTTCAAATAATTTATCACAAACATAGTGCATAATTGCATTACCAGAGCCTCGATAAATGGGAGCGATTAAACTGTAAAAACAGCACATACGAGGCGATCTCTCGAGATCGATTTGCAAGTCAGGACGATCTTAATGGGCACGCAAGCGAGCGATTTAATGAGGCACCGATGATCGTCAAGAGGGCCACCAAAAATTTGATTAATCACGAGACAAGGGATGACGAATGCCCTCGAACCGAGTGGCATCAATTTATTCGTCGAGTCTCCACGTATAATCTCGTCCAGCAATTTACCGTCCAGCAAGTTACCCGTTGAATCGATCACTGCACGCGATCCCCATAAAACATCTACTTTCTTGAATATTCAGTCTCTCGTTGATCCTCTCGTGAAGAAAAAATTTCCGAAGAAATTGAAGTGGATGAATGCAAAATTTTTTAATTAAAGCTGCACTTTAACGTGATACGGTGGAATACTTTGTTTCGAGAAATTTGAAAAACGAATTGTAAAATGTGTTTAACGGTGGAAACAAGGCGGTCAAAGTGGATTTATTCTAATAGTTAATTAAAAAATTATATTGAAATATTCTCTTGGAAGAAGTTGGAGAACGAATTGCAAAATGTGTTTAACATTAAAATGACCAAGGTAGCCAGAGTGACCGGTTTCAAATTCTTCTAAAAGACTTTCGAAACGCCAGAAGGGCCAAGAAATAAATATAAAATGGAATAGCCTTAGAATTTGTCAGATGGATTTTTGAAATGTTTATGGTGTCCATTTAAAAGTAATTATTGAATTTATCGTTTAAATAACCTATACATTATTATAGAATTTCTGGGTAATTAGAACAGCGTCTACAGGGGTGAAAATAGATATAGATATTTGTCAAGGTCACCCAAGGTCAACATAGAGTATAATTATACTTAAAAAATTGCTCAGATGACGTAGAAATTATTATATATTTTCTTATTCAAATTTTTAGCTTTTGGAAAAACTCAGGAATTTTGTTTTCGTCTGTTTTACCTTGCGAAGATCGTTCTAGGTCATTGTTGCATAATTCTACCATACGAATAGTTATTAATGATTCTGATCTCAGGAGTTTTTGTTTTTTGTACTAATAGCCTCTTTATTTTCATTGATTCTGGGAAATCAAACGTGTTCAATCGGTCCTCGCCTACTTTCTCCCCCCAGGGTGCATAAGAAAGTAAAAATGGAGAACGATGTCGCCTTTCTTTCCCTCGGGGAAACGACTTTCCGTGGGGTGTCCTTAATGGCGAATAATAAGCGAAACTTTCTTAAACTTGTCCTACGGAAAAAACTGTCTTCACGGTGCTTTCGTGAAATCCGATCGCCATTAGCGGCTATCTTACAATTAGTTAAATAGCGCAAAAATACTTTGTACTTGTCTGAAGAATTACCACACAGAAGAATATTAAAATTGTTCAAAAATAAAAATTTCAAAGACTTGTGCCTGTATAAAAAAATTCCTGCAAATTGCACACCCTTCGAAATTAAAATTCCTATAAATTACACATCCATAGAAATCTAATTTCCTATGAATTGCACATCTATAGAAAACTAAATTTTCAAAATATACATTTTTATCATCAGTGTTTTAAATCATAAATATTATTTGAAATACTGATGATAAAAAATGTATAGAGAATAAATAAATTTAAATCATCAGTAGAAATCCAGATTTCTGTAACTTATATTTCTATAGAAATACAAAATTTGTTAAATCCCATATCTGGAGGAATAAAAATTCCCAAAATTTACTCTTCAACATAAATTAAAATTTATATAACTCTATAGAAATAAAAATTCCTATAATTTATATATCTTCAGAAATCTAAATTTCCGTAAATTACACCTACATTTAAAGAATCAATAAAATCATCGTATAAACATATTTTGCAATTGAACGATAAATTTCAACATAAGAAGCAAACGAGTCGAGCCGAAATTCACTTGCGTTGCAAGTAATGACACAGAATTGCTGTGCAGTTTTCTCCAAAATTCTCAGACGTCGAGGCTCATCAAAGGGGCACACTTTATCGAAAGTAACGACAGAGGAGCCCAACGAAAGCAGCGATTAACGTTCCCCGACGAGGACTTTTGGATGATCGGTGACTCGGTATTCGCAAGAAGCGGTCTTACGAGATCGCACGTGGATCAGCAGACGGATCTTTAAAGGAAAAACTGGTCGCATACGTGTCCAACGTCGGCTTCGTTTCTTCTTTGTATCCGGTGGCATACGGTGTACACGTATGGGAGTATTGTAAGGCGCTGGAAAGATGGTGCGTGCATCATTTCTTTTCAGGTTAAGTTGCTACAGTCATTTCACCAAACCTCTACTGTTTCATGTGGCTTTCAAACTATTAAGATTTAGAAAAATGTTTTCCATGTGTTTTATAAGATCAACGTATAATATCTCTATGCAACAAAATTGGAGAATTTTTGAAAAATATGGGACCAGTCATTTTGAATTTATTGGTAGTGCTAGGGTTAACTATTATGATTATTTTATTTAACACATTTGTGGGCGATTGCTCACACTAGAACTACTTGCGTTAAATCCATTTTTCAATATATTAATCTTTTGAGTGGCTATGACGGATATATTCGTCATCATTATATGTACTACAAAAAGGCTAACCCACTTAAGAGGTTGGAAAAATAGGAATCAAGGCGTGGAGATGATAATTGATTCTGTAACATGTGTTTTATAACATGAAAGTGGAACATTCGCTCTATGATTGTGTTATAAACTTAGAGAATTTTTGAAAAAATAAGGAACCACTCGCTTAGACTTGGTGGTTAGTTTTAGTGTTAATTATTATGATTGGTTTACTTCATATGTTCGCATTGTTTTCGCCTTTTCTGGTGCGTTAGACTAAACATGCATTCGTTTTCTTCAATTTTCAATTTCAATTTAAATTTTATAATATATTTCAATTTCGTTCATGAAATATATCGATAACCAATCGATTAGCAACTTGGAAACAAAATAAATGTTGATTTTTGGGAAACTTCAACAATTCAAAATGTTTTAACATATAGTGAATTTAAAAAATTTCTTTTCCTTCATGAGTTGCTGCTTTTCAACTTTAAATGTTGGCGTTATCAAAAGGTCAAAGGGTAATATAAGCTCCGAAAATATTGTGTTTCTTGGTACCTTGATACTTACACAGTAAGTACCATTCTCATTGTTAGAGTAATATAAACTCTCATTATGGAGAAATTCTTAACCCTTTGCACTCCGATGTCCCACTTGAGGGGACATTGTAAGTTGATCATATCACTCTGTTGCACCCTCTAAGGGGACCATGAATTTATTAGCAATTGCAGATGATGAACTTACTGCACCCCAAAGTTTTAAGAAATATATGTTTACCTGAATTTTTCTATAGAAATTGCACAAAATAGAAAATAGTAAAGTGACGACAAGGTGCTAATAGATAACTTCAGAGGTGGCTCGGAGTGCAAAGGGTTAATAATTTTGTCATAAGTGCTTACATTATTCTTTAACCCCTTGCCGTGCCATTTCTTTTGTGATTAAATGTGCAATAACGCTGAATTAATTACTAAAATAACAATCTATATTTGGATATAGTAAATGACTTAACGTAGTGTTGAATAGTATATTGTAGAATTAAGTTTACTTTATCAGGACCCACTGACATTTTTGATCAAATCATTTTTGGAGCACTTCAAAATTGACTATTGCATTTATCGCGTCACGAGTAGCACTTTTTATTATACGACAAGGGGTTAACTACAATTACTAAAATCGAGAAGCTTCCTTTTGCAATAAGCCACGTCACTTGCCATCGACCGAGCTCCCTATAATACCATCATGACCCCCTGGAATTTAATCTGCCGAGACGTTCTCGTAAATAAATGCAACCAGTTACGAACTGCACATGAAACTCCACTCAGTTTTAATACCAAGCTGATTATATTTCCGCTATGATTAAAAAAAGAACAAAACTAATAAACCTTCTAAACGTGATCAACTTCATTTATCTTCAGTCTCCGAGAGAGCAGTGGTTAATGATTTATGTTAAAAATAAGTGAGACTTATTCAAATCTCTCTACTATCTTTCACGATGAAAGAGAAAAATTATAATCAGGTGATTAATAAATTAAGACTATTATCATTGAACAATAATTCAAAGGCTACCGGTGTCAGTCCTGTTTGAGACTGCTCCGCCTGATTTCCGCGATTTCATGCATCGCAGAAAGAAAGTAAATTTTGCCTTGGCATTAAATCAACCGGAAGGTTTATTTTCTTGCGTCCAGCGATGCGGCAACTTCCGGTTAGCCGAGCGGAGAAACCTCACATCGAACGAGACTCGTTTCAATTATAAAAACAAACGGAATCCAGTTGCTGAGTTGCTCGCGAATTCTCGAAAGGTATACGACGCGGGAAAGTATGTAACGAGAACTTAAGGTCAGCGGTGCCATAATCGTGTGGATTGTTCGCGAAAAATGCAAGGACTTTTGCCAACTTCCTGGAGTCACTGACTTTTGCGAATTTCAAACAAAAGTGAGCAAATTAAATTGCAATAGTTCACTCGTAAAATGATAATATTAAAAAGAAGTGGCTTGGAGAAATACGAAAATGATAATGAAAAGATATTTACGCAATTAAATTTATATTGATATAATATAAATGTAGGATTGGGATATTTGCGATATTTGCGATTCGATATTTGCATTGCAGCGATTCGCAGTAAGCAATGCCTTGGCATTGCGTGGCAATTGTAACAAGCGGTGGAGATTTTTGTAAACGGGAGTCGTGATTTAGCAGTTGTACGGAGAAGTTGATTTTTATATCTGATTTGATCTAATTTGTATTACATTCAATGTTTTGATCGTTTAATTTCTTGTTCTAATAAAATATTCCTCTTGCATAAATTATTTAATTTGATTTTTTTCACGGAGTAAATTCATTGTAAATAAAAATACAGTAGGATACGTAGAGACAGAAAAATATAAAGGGAAAAATATGTGGATAACAGTAAGCATAAAGAAAAATCCTTTTAAGTATTAATTAATAAGCTCTTAGGTAGAAAGTAGAAATAAAAATTTTAAAATAATAGACAAGACAAGAGGAAATAAACGAAGAGAGGTATCGACAAGTAGAAGAAATGGTATTGAATGCGTTTTAAATTAATTCTTAAACGATTGAGCAGAGTCAGTCACATGTTTCGATGAGTTTTGACTAATCCTAATATTCTATCGATTAAAACTATTGGGTCAGCAAGAAAGTAATTTTGGTTTTTGATGAGAGCCAGCTTTACGTTTGTTCTCAATGTTTTTGGACAATGTTATGATTTTTTTCTTCCAACAATCGAAAGTTGTCACTTTTGACTTGGCTTGGAAACAAATTGCACTTTATTTTGTTTGTAATTGTTTGTTTAGGAGAATTTTAACATAGAGTGAAAAACGAACACTTCTGATATGTTTTACTTTTTTATTTTTTGCAAAATCTAAGCTTGGCTGGGAAGTGATGTCACAGCCTCCATGTAGCCCTGATCTGACACCATTAGATTACCATTTATTTTTCAACTTGCAAAACTTTTTGAATGGTAAAACTTTCAATGGCGCTGATATCCTAAAATTGCATTGGGTTCAGTTTTTTGTTGATATGGGCCAGTATTTCTATAAAAACGGAATCACAAATTTGTCAAAACAATGCCAAAAGGTCATCGAATAAATTCTTTGTTAAAAAAAATTAAGTTCCATTTCACACTACAAAACCGAAATTACTTTCTTGCCAACCCAATAAATTTTGGCATAAGAAACTATAGAAAAATAAGAGATGTTTATTAATTTAAACTAATTACTGTATAAGCCTAATACTATTAGTATATCAAGTATAATTCTAAGAGCTACGGAAATATTTGCAAACCGTTCGTAAAAAATTATTGAAGTTTCAAATCGAATTTGAATGTTGAAGAATATATCGTCTATTGAAGGTAAAATTGCTGCTTTCGTCAACATCGAGGAGCAATTTAACAATTAATTACTTGCAGTATCTCCGCAACAGCCTTCGATTGTAACAATAAAGAAAGAACTTGAAATATTTGTTATCGAGATTTACAACATCCGATACCACGAATTGCTTGCGTTTGTTTTAAAGTTAAAAATGTACACGCAAACTGTGCAAGAAATATCTCTGTGCATTCTTCGATGCATTATTTTCAATCCTTTCGTAATCACTTGCCAATAACACTGGAAAAATTAAGCAAAAACTATCTGCAATTTCCAATTAGTCACTGATTCAAGTTAATTGCCAATCCTTTCGCATTAACGATGCCAATAGCAGAAAACTTAAGTACAAAATTTCTACAATTTGCAATTATTTACCGATTCAATTTGACTTTCAATATTTTTGCATCGGCAATGCCAACAATGCAAAATTTAAGCAAACAATTCCTACAATTTGAAGTTATTTACCGATTCCATTTAATTTTCAAACGTCTTTTATTAACAATGTCAATAACGCAAAATAAATTCTATAATTGCGACCGTTTTAAAACTCATTTTAATTTTCAATCTTTCTATATTAGCAATGTCAATAATATAAAGTGTAAGCAAACAATTCCTATAATTTGAAATTATTTATTGACACAATTTAATTATCAAACCCTTCGTATTAGCAACTCCAATAAAAGTTTTAAACCTTCCTTACTAACAATACGATTAACACTGCAAAATTACAGTGAAATTTCAAAGAAAAATTTCTAGAATTTGCAATTATTCATTGATGCAAATTAATACAAAAAAAGTGAAAGAAAATTGGTAGTGAATCGCATCAAATTAGTCGTGAAAAACACGTAGTATCTTTTACACGATTCTGCATTGGAGTTTGCCAATTTAACGAGCGATAATAGCGCAATTTCTCGCTCGTGTGACAAATATTTAAACGACAAATCTCACGCCGATACCGTGTCAAACAATACCAAGGTAACTACGTAATGCTACGTTATCGCTTATCTGGAGACGTTTGACGAAGAAAAATAGCGGCAATTTTTATTTCTCCAAGATAACGATAATACGAGACACCGAACAATAGACGATGGAATGAACGGATCGTATCGAAAACGTGGCGTTGTATCAAATTTTCCAATAGACTTTTCTCCTAATTTTGCTTTCGCACACCTGCTGAAATATCTTTGTAAAATTTACGGAAACTTTTTGGTGAATTTTATTTGCAAACAACTAAATTTGGTTTGCAAAACGGTGGATTTAGTTTACAAAACGGTGAATTTGACTTGCAAAACGGGGAAATTAATTTGCAAACCAGAGAATGTTGTTTGCAAAACGGTGAACTTTATTTGCAAAGCAGTAAATTTGGTTTACAAAAGGGTGAATTTTGGATTTCAAAACCTGTACAAAATTGACAACTCGAAATCCATCTAAAACAGTAGGTCGTAAGCGAAATAACTGTACCAGTTCACTCCAAAAAGTGTCCTAGCAGAAACAATAAGCCATGAACGCAACAGAAATAGTAGGGCAAGAGGTTAATTATTTACAGAGCCATAAAAAAAAGCTATGTTTAAAAATTCCAAAGCAGCTTGTAAGCAAATATAAAAATCGAAGAAAATCATCGTACGACTGGAGTTCGTTGCAAAGTCACGAACTCGACATTGCTCGAAGAGAAGACAGCGGAAAGGAGGAAGAGAGAAGAAGAAAACATCGTGATCCATAGATCAACGCATCGATCCTTCGATCTTGGCCCGAGCAAGGGATCTCCATTCTCTCGAATGGTTCGACCTTATTCGAGAGTCGATCGAGCTCGAGATATCTCAAGCACATGCTTCTAACATCGAGGGACACGTGAAGTTGCGTGGAAATTAGAAAATTAGAAACTACTATTATCAACTAGGATCAGGATGTCGATCGGCAAATAAGATTGGGTTAATTTGCAATTAATATCTATTGTATATATTAACGAGTGAGAAGTGCTTATTGATCTTATAAAGTTTTTAAGGTATTCTATTTTATTTTGCAATTAATACCAATCCTTTTATTGTAAATAATCGAAGCTAATAATGACTTTACATTTTCATCCAAAGATCCCAAGGGATCTATAACTATTATTAATAATAAATAAAATAAAATGTATACATCTAATTTATACGAAAAGAACTTATTATAAAAATATATCTAAAATATCCAAAATATGGTATTCGTTGTAATATTTAAAAAAATTCCCAAAACGGTTCTCCTGTCTTAGCTGCATTTTTTAAACTTGTAATTTGCATAAACATGCGGATGTCTAATTATGACGCTTGACATATATGTAAATTATGTAGAGTGTCATTGTATTTTGCTTTATCACACTAAACAACAATCCAAAAAAAAAAATTAAAATTTTAAATTCTGACACACGTGACTGCCATATTAAATTCGCCATTTTGGTTTTGTAAATGTTAAGTGCAGAATTGTAATCAGTGACTTAACTATTGTATAAGTACCATGCCAATCTTTGGCTAAATTAAATTACATTTTGAAAAATCACCAGTTCTGTAACTGTAAATGTCGATTCGCAGAAATAGAGTTTTTTCCACCAAGACGTGTGTGTCTGTGCGAGGAGTAGATCTCCTGAAAAGGATCTCACTGTCGTCGACTGATCGATACTTTCCACGTTAGGCTGCGTTTCTCGAGTATCGAGACAAGTTTCCGTTTTAACGGTTCGTTTTTTTTTCCAATTCTCGTAAAGGCTGGCCCGAAAAACGGCTCAATCGGCAGATCAACGCTCATTTTCGTTCGATTCAACCCGAGTGGCTCGATTACCGGACAGATTATCTTCCATACTTCAAAGATACGATGTGAAAGTGCTATAATGGAATTTCTCTCACTATCGGCAATGCTTTGTAGACAATGATACGAGAAAATCAAGCGTTACACATTAGATTTACTTCATTTTAACCATTAAATCTAGCAGACTTAAATATATCAATCGAAAATTAATTATAACTAAAATTAATAGAAACTAATTTTTTGTAAAAGTAAAATTCATAGAAATTTTCAACAAGTGTCTCGCTTCAGTTTCAATGAGACGATACAAAACACCTGTATTTAGTGTGTTAAATACTTACATTATTTTCAATATAAATAATTTCGTGTAGTCATTAAAAATCGCCATTTTTTATCACGGCAAAGCGATTCCTACCAGTTTCAAAATAAACAGCTCATACATACTTATGTAAAGTAAATACAACCTTGATAGAACATTCCTTGAATTAATAATTTATAATATTTATATATCTATAAACTTCAAAGTAATTTAAATTATTAACGCTGGGCCTTAAATTCACATATATCTCCGCCTACAAGTAATTCCAAAATTTAGAAACAGGTCTCTGTGTTTTTTTCAAATCCCTTAAATAAGATTACATGTTGTAATGAAACGAAATCACAACTGGTTGAATTCAAGCTACTAAGGCCCAAATATTGGGCATTATCGGTTATTTTTTTATTTTGTTAATGTGCTCTAAGATAGATCAGCTGTTATGTACTCAATTGAAGAAGCGCCGTCGCGCTGCCTGTGACTCAAACGATTAAACTATAAGTCCCTGTTTTTGGGACTGCTGATCTTAAAAATTAAAATGATTGTGTGTAATTATTATCTGTTTGTAATTGTAGACGAAGTTTTACTTTGACAAATAGCAGACTAATTGAAATCCTCTCTCACTTCAGTTATAGGGCCCATTGATTTTGAACAATTAAATTATTTTGATCTCTATTTTTCTTAACTAAATGCTAGAATTCTTTTACCACGTTCACGACGGGCTGAACCACCGGTGGTACATTTTTGTCTGCCCCATCGGGCGGGCTGAGCCACCGGTGGTACATTTCATGTTTGTCCCATTTAAAGAACAAATTACTATAAGTGGTAAATTCGTTTAGATCTTTATATAATATAATATAATATTATATTGGAATGTTTTTCTTAAGCAGCTATAATAAGATGGCATTTGTTCAGACAAATCAAAGCCTTTTTTTGGGTTACTACGCTACCGGATAGGAGAAAATACGAAAAACACAACCGCCCCATGGTAGGAACACTAGATTCAGGCCCCGTCGTCAACGTGTTAAAGGAAGAATAAAAGTAAACAACTTTAACACTGAATATAAAAATGTTAATAATTCTTGAAATTTATTTATCTAACTGTTTTTTCACTTTATTTTGAAAAAGAACAAACTGTAATTAAATAATCTAATCATGCGATCGAACTTGGATTACGTAAAATCCAAGAATGTCGAGCACCCGGGAGGAAGTCGAGAGTTGCATTCAGCTATCGCGGAATCTGCATTGCAGGGCGAGTAACGGTGCACCCGGAACGGTCCGCGAGTTGCATGCGAAATGCATTTGCGGAACGGCGAATTCCCGACCTTGACAAAATCCTGAAAAGTCCCAGGAGTCCGCTCTCGCTCGCGTCGTTACATAAGAGAATCACTCTATGGGATATTATACTCTATTTCACCTTCATAAAGTTCAGTGTTATTACTTTGAATAATGGGACGTATAATTTAACGTGGGTTTTGAATTACTGGTGTATGTATTATTTGGAAGAAGATTTTGCTCAAAATCTACTATTTAAGGGCGTAAATATATTTCTAGAATTAGCAATTCAATTTTAATTTTGGGCCTTCAGATTTGTGGGCCCAAAAATAGGGACTTATAGTTTAGATGGAAGAGGAGCCTACTTAGAGTCTAGGAATTTAAAGAATAAGGCCGTTTTTGTAGCTAATGTGGTACATCGATTAAATTTATGTTCTGGGTTATCAGAAATATGGCCCTAAAGTGGGGACTTATAGTTTAAATAGAAGAGTAATCTGCCTAGTAGCTAGGAAAGCAAGGCTGTCTCTACACTACCATAAAGTAGTGATTAAATGTAAATTCAGGGTCTACAGATATGTGGTCCCAAAAATAGGGACTTCTGGTTTTAAATAGATTATAAATTTACCGAAATCTTAGTAATTTAGAGACCTGTTTCTAAAGCTAATAAACGCAGCGATCAAATTTATTTTCTGGGCCATCAAAGATACAGTCCCAAAAGTGGGACCTTTCAATTTCAATAAACAAGAATACCACTTAGAATTTACTGTTTGAAAAAGTTAGATTACTTCTGTAAGTATATACCATATACACAGCGTTTAAATTTATAGTATGTGCCTTCATATCAACGGTCCCAATAAAGAGGACTTAAAAAGTTAAATGAAAGACTCCATTTAGTCAGCTGACTCACCAAAATCTTTCACGCAAGCCTTACTACTATCTTAAAAATAACAAAGCAATAATTCTCAAAACCCTACTCTCTCCAATCAACCTTCAAAGAATTCTTCCAGCTCCATTTCCTCTACTGGAACGAATTCCAAACGGTCCAATCGTTAAATAATATTATTTACAACGCCGTTTGTAGAGCCGTCGTCGAAAAGACTTTTACATCGTCAATTAATTCGAAATATCATCCAACGTGTTTCCCAACAGAAATCATAAACCATGATTTAACGCAGTAGAAGAAGAAAACGTTATGGTGGATATGGAATTAAAGGCTTGGACTTTTAATTAGTGGGCCCGAATTCAGATGTCTTAGAATTTTTACAGGAGATTTTTACTATGAAAAATTATGTTGAACACGGAGCACTCAATAGATTTTACTAACGATATTAATATTATAAATAACTATTTATGCAGTATGTCAACTGTTACAAATATTAGAAAATTAATTCTACGGTTCTTCGACACGCTGTAAATCCTTAGCACGAAATAAAGGTTATATAATTGTATAAACATTCTTTTGTTCATTAATATTGACAATACAGTTTTAGAAACTTGAGTAAAATTTCATCTTTAAGAATTGGACGAAATGGAACCTTTAGAAATTTCATGAAGTGCAAATCACAAGACTTGCAAATATTGGACTTCAAGGAGGTGCAATTAAAAAGACTTATTTTTTTGGGAGTTCGAAATTTTTTTAACACTAGATTTACGGATATTGATATACGTATTTTTTTGAAGTGAGCCAATTTGAATCATACAAGAAAATTGAAATTTTTTGCAAAGAAAATAGTTCCAAATCAATTGAAATGAAAGATTTATTACTAAAAAATTAACCAACCAATATATTATAAATGTAGTAATCAAATTTTGAATGAGTCAAATTGACTCCGTAAATCTACTGTTAAAAAACTTATTAATCCATTGTTCACCCTGATTCGTTTGTTCTAGTGCTAATGTAAACGTTCTGAGTGAATTGACCATAACAGTTAAAGTGCAAAAACTATCAACAAAGAAAAAAAAGAAACTCGGGGCCTTACGATGAATGCAAATAATCGGTCTTTTACGATCATCTCACGGGTGAGCCTTGATTCGCAGTCGTAAAAATTCAGGACAGAAGCATCTATTCTGCAAAACTCACCAGGCAGGGAAGAGTTGCTAATCCTTCTTTTCTGCGATCTCACCTCGTAATCGGAAATTGTGCAAATCCTTGCTAATATCAAAGGTGAAAGCGATAGATTCGCAAATTTTCGTTGTGAATCATGCACGCATAAAATAGTGGATTCAATAGAAGATCTTCAGTTTCATCTCGTAAAATCTGAGAATATTTTCACCGTTACCTGTGCATTCTAGGATTTGAAATTTCGCGGATTTTCTGGCAATTTTTCTTTGTCAATTCTTTACGTCTTTTAGCAGTTTCGAGTTAGCAATTATTAAGTCGTATTCAATTATATGTTTATACATAGTGTAATTTGAAAATTGCTAACTTAAAACGTGATTAATAAAATTGCAAAATATAGTTATAAAAGATTAAATAGAAATTTTGCTGCGAGGCGGGAAATATTTGCAGCTTAAAAATGTGCAATAATGAGTAAGGAAGACAATAAAAAAGTGAAGGGGCTGAAGGTATTGTATTAATGCCATCGGAGCTAATTAACGAGCCTCAATTGTAGCCTTAAAATAGTCTCGGCCTCTCAATTTTACAATTACCGAATTCCAATACTTTTACAATCTAATAAATACAATAGAACGAAGTCGAGCTAAAATTAAAGCATTGTTATCACATTGAGAAATTAATTGGCAAAATGCTTGCTCGAATTTACAATATTTTCAAGTTTGTAAAAGGCTGACTGCTGAAAATCTCCAAGTGAATTCGCAATTGTTTATTTAATTTCATAAATAATACAAGAACATTTGTTTCCAACGAAAGAAATATTATTTCTATTAGTAATTAAATTAAAATGACAACTCTATTGGCAATGATTATATAAAGTATTTGTATTAAATTATTGTTATAATTACAATTATATTATTCTTAACAAATGAAGAACTTGTAGGCGGGAAGACTGGATTGTTTGAATTCCGCGATGAAAAAATGAATTTGCGAATTACTTCGCAGAGGAGCGAAGAAAACTGGGAAATTGGAAAGTAGGAAATTCAAGGCGACAAAAACAGGTTTAATTAAAATGTAATCTAATCGCATTTTTTTGCGGAACTTACACACAATTATCTAGAAATCGCCCGTCTCTTTCGTTAATATAAAAAATGTAAGACTTTCATTGGGAAACTAACGATCTGATAATTTTTTTGAATCTCAGAAAGAAAAGTGAAGAGTGGAAACACAGAATTAAACTGTTGCTGTAACTGGTAACTCGTCCAATAGTTTTACATATTCTACTTAAACAAAGTCATCACTGATTAGCGCAACTGACATTCTAAACCTCAAAATAATTTAAGTTATTAATGCTAGGACTTAAATTCAAATATCTCCGCCTACAAGTAATTAACAAATTTAGAAACAGGCTTCTGCCTCTACGCCAAATTCCTTAAACAAGTCTACATATCCTAATTAAACTAAATCAAAACTAATTAGCGCAACTGACATTATAAACCTCAAAATAATTTAAATTATTAACGCTACGACTTAAATTCAAATATCTCCGCCTACAAATAATTCAAAAATTTAGAATCAGGTCTCTGCCTTTATTTCAAATTCTTTAAACAAGTCTACATATCCTAATTAAACTCAATCACAACTGATTACTGCAACTGGCACTATAAACTTCAAAGTAATTTAAATTATTAACGCTAGGACTCAAATTCAAATATCTCCGCCTATAAATAATTAAAAAATTTAGAAATAGGTTTATGCCTCTATTCCAAGATCCTTAACACTAATTGTAAACCTACCAAGGCGGTCAAAAGATCGAATCCAAAATATTTTCTAAAAATTATCTAAATTCATAGAGTAGCCATGAAGTAAATATTCCACTTCTATCTTACAAAAGCAAAATGAGTTAATTAATTATCTTCTTTATCTCGCCACTTCTCTTTGTGTAAAGTCGTTATTGAGTATATTTAGATTTTAGTAGATATAACGTCGGTAGGTTTAGTGTTAAATACGCCTACATATCCTAATTAAACAAAATCTCCACTGATTCGCACAAATAACACCTTAATCTTCATAATTATTTAAATTACTAAAGCTGAATCTTATTTCGACAAAAGTATCTATCAATTCAAAAGGATTGCAGGTTGTTCTAGTGTTAATGAAACCAATCAACTATTAATTGTCGCAATCCACACCCCAGAAAATGACAATTAATTCAGGTATCTCATTGCGTAGGACCAAGTAAGTCAGCTTACATTAAATCGTCGTGAAATTAAAAACTCGCGCATACGCAATCGTTGGTTGTATGCACTCCGATTACAGCAGCCGATATAAACGCAATGTGGCCCAGATTTTCGAATCAAGGCCACGATATGTACTTAAGTATGTGTTCACACCTGACGTACAAAAACCCCGGCGACGGCGAAAGTGTGTGCATCGATAATTCTGCAAATTGCACGTCCGAGAAACAGCCGTGCAACTTGTTCTCCAATCGAATCGTCGATCGTTATTCTCAATTCTTTTCTGTCTACTTCAGATCAAAGTTTATCATACACTTGCCCCAAATTTTGCAATGTCAACTATTTAGAATCAATTCTGACAAGATCTATAGATTCTAAATCTATGCGATAAGTTTATGTTTGACTTGGATTCAATTCGAATCGTAATATACCTTTGTCATCAAAATTTTTTTATATTAAATCCAAAAAGAACAGTATACCAAAAAGCCATTAGTAAATGACAAAAATGGAAGCCAAATTTCTTATATATATATAATATCTTTTCTTTTATTTTGACAAGACGGATACTATCCTATGAATAATAAACAAAATTTGTTTCTGTAAATAACAGATGTATTATGATTACTGGTTGTTATGAGCTATTTACAATGTGATTTCTATGAATTAATTACAATATGTACAGTATTTACACAATTACCTGTAAATAAGAGAAACGGTAATTAATGTTTATTATCCTTGTTCTGACTATTCGCTTTTGTTATATTCTATTCCTTCTTTCTATTCTATTGCTCAGCTTTCTTTTCATCAGTCCTCGAAGAGTGCGCTGGTTAGTCAGGCGCGCCCAAATTCAAATAAAGAAACTATGCTTTCTTTACATATATATTGTATTATAATTAACAAATATGCAACTTATTAAATATGTTTGTATATACCGCTATTCACTCAGAATGCAAGTGCATAAATGCACTCCGATGATAGTGGCCAGAAAAAATACACGATTATATGCAGCTGAATTAATATCGAAGTAATAGGATACTATTAAACCTCTACCATAACAAAATCCATTAATTACTTTATACTCCGGTATCCGTAACAATTCTGTGTTAGGACTTCAACGTAGAGGTATCTCGATAGAAAGAAAAAAAGAAACATAGGAGGAAGAAGAGCGTGAAAACTTGAAACCTCCAGCATGGAATAAATTTCTTCACGACGCAAAACAGAGAGACACAAGAGTCGAGAATAAGCCGGCGTAACGATTTTATAATTATTATTCTCACCGTCGAGCGGATCGTCATCCATAAAGTTCGTAGAGTAACGGATTGCCCGGCAGCGACCGTAAAAAGCCATTTTTACACGTAACACGGGCGTGCCGATCGAAGGCATTCGTTTTGTAAGACTAAAGAGTGCCGTTTGCCTTCTGTTTGCATTATTTCAAGATTAACTTGAGATTCTAGAATTTTTAATAGTTTTCTTTCTTAATGAGATACTTTCTGTTAAGTGAAAAATTGATATTTTGTAATTGAAAATTGATGTAGGCAGATTAATTTGATGTTGGAGAATTTTGAATAGTTTTGTTTCTTTATGAGAGACTTTTGATTGATTGAAATGTATGGGAGAATTGAAATTAATAAAGGTATGGCGGATTTATATTATATTTGAGCCGGAGGAGAAATTTTGAATTTTCAATGGAACAGGATGCTATAGAAGGATTAATTTGAAGTTGAGAATTTTGAGTAGAGTTACATTTTAATGAGAGACTTTTGGTTAATTGAAAAATACGGAAGAATTGAAATTAATAAAGGTATGACGAATTTATATTATATTTGAGCCGGAGGAGAAATTTTGAATTTTCAATGGAGCAGGATGCTATATATGGATTAATTTGAAGTTGAGAATTTTGAGTAGAGTTACATTTTAATGAGAGACTTTTGGTTAATTGAAAAATACGGAAAAATTGAAATTAATAAAGGTATGGTGAATTTATATTATATTTGAGCCGGAGGACAAATTTTGAATTTTCAATGGAGCAGGATGCTATAGGTAGATTAATTTGAAGTTGAGAATTTTGAGTAGAGTTACATTTTAATGAGAGACTTTTGGTTAATTGAAAAATACGGAAGAATTGAAATTAATAAAGATATTGTGGATTTATGTTTGAGCAAGAGGAGAGATTTTGAATTTTTAATATAACGTGATACTATAGAGAGATTAATTAGAGGTTGGAGAATTTTGATTAGTTTTGTTTCTTTATGAGAGACTTTTGATTGATTGAAAAGTATGGGAGAATTGAAATTAATAAAGGTATGGCGAATTTATATTATATTTGAGCCGTAGGAGAAATTTTGAATTTTCAATGGAGCAGGATGCTATATATGGATTAATTTGAAGTTGAGAATTTTTAGTAGGGTTACATTTTAATGAGAGACTTTTGGTTAATTGAAAAATACGGAAGAATTGAAATTAATAAAGATATTGTGGATTTATGTTTGAGCAAGAGGAGAGATTTTGAATTTTTAATATAACGTGATACTATAGAGAGATTAATTTGAGGTTGGAGAATTTTGAATAGTTTTGTTTATTATATTCTAGTAACAAAAAAAATATTGAGACACATTTTATTAATGAAGGATATTTTAAATGTAGAATAAAACAACAATGAGACGATCGAAAACTGCAAACTGGACTTCGTTTTTGATGGACAAAAGAAACGAAATTAATATATCCACACCTCGACTCGTGAAACACGCGAAGGTCACGAAAAACGTGTTCCAGGGATCACGAATGTTTACTCTTCGAAGAATTCAGATCCAAAATGACGTGGTCGAACGACGGAATCCTTAACACATTAAATGCAACCGGTATTTCGCTAGTTTCACTAGTTATGCTGAAGTGAAACTTCTATTAACACTTCACACTAAATCTACGGAAGCCGTGAAATTGACAGTTTTCTACTTTTTTATTAATATTTCTAAAATTTGTAGAAAGTCAGTACGATATTTCACGTGTATCTTCTAAGACAGTAATTACTTAACAATTAAATTTTATGTGATTACCTTTATTGCAGCTTACGTTTATATTGGAGCAAGAAAACGTATTTTGAATTTTTCATATAGTAGGATACGATAAAAAGATTGATTTCATGTTGAAGAATTTTTAATAGCGTTATTTTTTAATGCAAGATTTTGGATTAATGAAAAAGTAAGACGAAATTCAAATTAAGGTGATTAAAAATATAGTAGATTGATATTGCAGCAGGAGAATGTACTTTACTATACTATAGAGAATATACTTTGAATTTTCACTATAAACTGATTAATTCGATGCTGGAGAATTTTTAATAAGGCTATTTCTTGATGCGTGGCTTTGGATTAATGAAACAATTAGGAGAAACTCGAATTAGAATGAATGACAGTTACAGTGGATTTATATTATTTTGAATTCTAATTGAGCAGGAGAATATATTTTGAATTCTCTTTATAGTAGAGTACTATAAAATGATTAATTCGATGCCGGAGAATTTTTAATAGCGCTATTTCTTGACGCGAGGCTTTGGATTAATGAAAAAATAAAGAGAAACTCGAGCTAGAATGAATAAAAGTTATAGTGGATTTATATTATTTTGGAGTAGGAGATTATTCTGGATTCTAATTGAGCAGGAGAATATATTTTGAATTCTCATTATAGTAGAGTACTATAAAATGATTAATTCGAGGTCGAAAAATTGATAATAGCGTTCTTTCGTAATGTAAGACTTCTGTGTAATGAAAAAATAATGGAAAATTCAAATTCCAGTGAATAGAAAGTCATATTAGAGCAGCAGAACATACTTCGAATTCTTGCTCGACTAGAAAAGTATAAAAATATTAAATTTGCAAGTGGAAAATTTTGAATGATTGCTTTTCTTTATAACAAATATTAATTACTAGATGAATGTAACATATTTATGCTCAAGTATGAATTAAGTTATGAGAAAGCACCAAGTTCAATTTCAGCATTAAATGTAATTTGTAATTTATCGTTAAATAAACATATTTGTTATAGTTTTTATGTTATATTTCATTAAAAATTACTATCGTTAGCTATATTTACAAAATGTACTGTAAGTACATCAAGTAAAATTCTTTTTTTACTTCATCGGTAGTGCGACGAAAAATTCATATATTATCAAAAGTGTACCGCGATGGACACGATTGAGAACCATTGCTCTATAAACAAAATTTTTTATAAATAAATAAGAAATCATCGATTTAAAGAGTTCCGTAGATCCAAAGAATATTGCAAGATTTTCGCCGATGAAATTGAAGATTAAAGAAAATAATAAATTGGCACAGTTTGATGAATACTTTCGGTTTGCTCTGATAAGAGAGAAGCAATTAGACTGGTTTGTTTTGTTTGAACAGTTTGCCGCTGAAATTTTCTCAGGGCGCCGATCTTTCGCGATGTTTGTGCCACGCGAATCTCTAGTTTCTACGGGCATCAATCAGGCCTTTTGACAGTCGCATTACGTAAAGATAATTTCGCAACGCGTATGAGGAAGGCATCGTCAAACAAAAACGCGGACTTCAGTTACGTTACGTTGACTCGAACGGAATGCAACTTGTTTTCAACAATGCAAAAATCGGATGAATTTTTTTGGCAGGACTTTATAATATTAAGAGTATCTGGCAAACTGGTCTGGCGATTTTCGAAATTACACTTAAGATTTCAGGTTTGAAATTAAATGTAACAAAGTAAAAAAATTTCAATAACGATTTAACACTAGATTTATGGATGTTGATATACCTATTTTTCTTAAGTGAGCCAACTTGACTCATACAAGAAAAGTGAAGTTTTTTGCAAAGAAAATAGTTCCAAATCAATTGAAACGAAAGATTTATTGGAAAAAAATTAGCCAACCGACATATTATCACTAGAACTACCAAACCAGTCAAAATGACTGGTACACAACTTTTTCAAAAAATTCTCTAAGTTTATATAACAGTCATAGAATAAATATTCTACGTCTATATCAATAAACATAAATCACCCAATCGATCAAATTTTCCGCCGCTTGATTCCCCCTTTTTCAAAGTACTTATTTAATTTATTAAAATATGTTGGATTTGAGGCCGGTAGTTCTAGTGTTAAATATTTAGTAATCAAATTTTGAATGAGCCAAATTGGCTCCGTAAATCTAGTGTTAAGGATGTAATTATAAATTCGGATATTTAATTCTACTATTTGAGTAATACTTTAACGAAGTAACTATATATTTAGATAAAAGACTTAGCATTGTGTTAATTAAATAGTAAAATTTAATTAACTAGTTAAATTTATCTTTAATTAAATGTTAATTCAATAGTAAAATTTTAATTATCGCTTCTCAACTCATTGAGCTAAGATCAAATGTGTAGTAAAATTTAAATTTTGATTTAAAGGACGTAACTATGAATTTGAATAATAGAATTAGAATTCTATTATTTAAATAACATAATTTCAATTCTGATTTAAGGAAGTAACTATTAATTTTTGTAATAAATGCACCATAAGAGATAGCATTCTAATAATTAAACTATAAAATAGTGATTTAAGAAAGTAATTCTAAATGAGAATAATGATTATATCATAACAATTCGTATTATTGTGTTAAATGGTACAAGTGTTCTGAAATAATTAAGAGAGAAGCATTTAATTCAGGGTAAACAAACTCGAAATTTGCAGAAAATCAATTAAGCCTATCTACATATTGTCAATGAATGATTAAAAATTTTATCAAATAATAACATTTCCTTCTTACAGATCTACAATTCTCTCAGACTTTCAAAACAATTTCTTTAAATTTAACAGAATTCGCAGATTTTCTCAAAACCAACCGAAATAAAGGAACTCAATGACTTACATCAATAAAAAGATTTTCAAAGTAAGATGAACAATTTGTACGATCGTAAGACTCAGGAAATTATATTTATTTGGTCCAAGACGAATTTAAACGTCGCGAAGAATCAATTCGCAACGATCCAACCGGAGTTATTAATATTATCAATAATTAAATATTAATCCTGCCGTCTTACGACGTTGATAAGCCACGAGAATTTCTCGACGCAACAGAAGCAATCTTCGCTCTGCGTCGTAGAATTCAGAATCGCTCCTTTTTATTATGAAAACTATTATTATCTGTGATAAAGTGCGAGGACAACGGTGACCTTCCTCGATCACCTTATTCTTCTAATTCGTCATCAGTCAGATATGGCATCGACGATAATTTAATCTTAGATTTTTATTACCTTTCCCTATTAAGGCACTATGTTCTTTGAGAAATTATTTTATCACCTTTTCAAAACGCTGAATCCACTATCTTTTGTGCTTCATCTGTATTTCACTACTTAATGATTGATACAATGCTAACTCTAGTATCCAAAGATGTAGTTACTTCCTTACATTATTATTTAAATGGTAGAATTGTAAATCTTACGATATACTCATTGTTCAAATTTATAGTTGCTTCCCGAAATCATGATTTAAATTTTACTATTTAATTAGTACAATGCTAACTGTAGTATCCAAATATGTCGTTACTTCCTTAAATTATTATTTAAATAGTAGAATTGTAAATCTTACGGTACACTTCTTATCCCAATTTATTGTTGCTTCCTTAAATCATGATTTAAATTTTACTATTTAATTAATACAATAGTAACTGTGTTATCCAAATATGTAGTTACTTCCTTAAATTATTATTTAAATAGTAGAATTGTAAATCTTACGGTACACTTCTTATCCCAATATATAGTTATTTCCTTAAATCATGATTTAAATTTTACTATTTAATTAATACAATAGTAACTGTATTATCCAAATATGTAGTTACTTTCTTCAATTATTATTTAAATAGTAGAATAGTAAATGTTACGGTACACTTCTTATCCAAATTTATAGTTACTTCCTTAAATCATGATTTCAATTTTACTATTTAATTAGTACAATGCTAACTCTAGTATCAAAATATGTAGTTACTTCCTTAAATTATTATTTAAATAGTAGAATTGTAAATCTTACGGTACACTTCTTATCCAAATTTATAGTTACTTCCTTAAATCATGATTTCAATTTTACTATTTAATTAATACGCTAGTCACTGTATTATCCAAATATGTAGTTACTTCCTTAAATTATTATTTAAATAGCAGAATTGTAAATGTTACGATATACTCATTATCCAAATTTATAGTTACTTCCTTAAATTATTATTTAAATAGTAGAATAGTGAATCTTACGATACACTTCGTATCCAAATTTATAGTTGCTAAATCATATATTTTATATTATGTCCACCTGTAATCTGATTTACACGGCACTTCACACAATTTTGTTTTTTCACGGATTTCAAAATGTCTGATTTAAAAAGAAATGTTTTCAAACAAACATTTCTGCTGACAACAAATATGTTGACAGCAGGAATATCTACAGTGGGTGATTTCAATTTACACGGTATTCCGAGGAACCGAGCGTCCATGTAAATCGGGAAAAGGTGTATTTCATTTTGGAGTAACATTAGATTTAAGTGACGACGTGGAAAATGGTAAATGGAATTATAGTATCACAAAATATAGTTTCTCCTTACATTACTATAAACATATTGTATATACTACATTTAAAAGTGATATCGTATTACTGATTAAAAATAAGGAAAACGTTGATGTAGAAAATAGTTAGCTCTGAATTAGAAAATTTAATTTTTGTTTATATCGTTGTAAATATATTATGTTATTATTATTAAACAGAAATGCAGCATTACTTGGCAATGAGATATATATACCATATATTTACAATGATATGAAGAGAAATTAAATTTTATTGTTCAGATTATATACATTTAATTGAAAAATAATTATGGGCTTCTGTTTAATAATAACGATAAAGAGTTAGAAAATATAGAAGCTCAGAACCAGAAAATTTAAATTCTCATTATATTACTGTAAATATATTGTATATATTTCATTGCGAAGTAGTGCTGGATTACTGATTAATAATAACGACAATTACGACTTAGAAAATAGGGGAGTTCTAATTAGCAATCCACCGTTACTTCGCAATGAAATATATAAACAATATATTTACAGTGATATAAAGAGAAATTCAATTTTGTGACTCAGATTATGTGTACATATATATATATATCACTATAAATTTCTATGTATATTTACATTGCGAAGTAAAAGTAGACTTTTGATTAATAATATCAACTTAGAAAATGGGGAAGTTCTGAACCAAAAAATATAATTTCTATTTATAATATATATCTCACGTTAAAGCAATACTTGAGTTCTAATTATTAGCAACACTAACAACGTTGATGATAGTGGGTTTACAGAATCATAACTAAAATCAACTAATTACTAATACTATGTAACAACTAAACTTTAATATTTCCTCGAATTCCCGTATTCAAATATACTGCACATATTTTCTCGAAGTACTATAGCGTCACATTTCTTATTAATAATGTCAATGAAGTCGTGACTATATAGAAGTGTACCTATCTGTTTCGTAGAATAGAGGGTATAACGCAATACGCAGAATTGATACTACGAATCTGGAGGTCAACATCACTCTGACACGACATTCCGTTCAGAAGCACCATGCGTAGATTCCAGGAAACGCGCGACCATCGAGGCGCCCTTGTAACCCAAACAATAACATTGACTCACCGAGCTTTTAAATCCACGCTGAATTCATAGCAGGATTCCCATTGATCGTAGCCTTCGATGAAATTTGAAAAATCCTGAAGAATACTTCGCAGATGATCCCTCCGTATTCACCGGATGAATTTACTGTTTTATTCCACACTGACACTCACGTACGAAATTATTTTAAAGGCCCGTTTCTATTTCTGCGAATCGAGACACCACTATTCCGTTTTACGCACGAGAATATCTGTTTTTACGATTCGAATTGAATTTTATGTACGAATATTAGTCAATTTATGTTTATACACGTGTACAAGATAATTAGGTGGTTGTTTTAAGCGTGTCAGTGGCGAAAAATCGAAGGAAACGATCGGCGGAACGACACACGTGCACCGCGAACTGCGAGCCAACTACACCTGCCGACTGCCGCTTTACGACTGACGGCGAGCCGCTTTCGCGCTACGGCTTCGGCTGTTTTCGCGGCCGCTCGTCGTGACTTCCCGTCACGCCTTCGGCAATCGTCGGAACTGCCCGAACGCGATCTCGTGCAATGGGACCGTCCTGGGACTTAGAACTTTTCTATTTCTTGTATTTTTTTATTGGGAATTTACCGAGACGGTAAAAATGACCGGTTACGATTTTTTATTATTATTTAACTAATTAATACGGGAGTAATACTGCAAATATTTCGCTTTTATCTTATCAAACATAAGTTACTTAATTGATTATCTTTTCCACGTCTTGATTTTCTATTTCGCCAGAGATGTATTTAAATATAGATATAACACCGGTAATTTTAGTGTTAATTTAAAATTAACACGTTGACAGTCAAGGTACTTTTCTGGATTTTGGTCTAAAAGGACAATTTAGTTTAATCATATTATATATCTCACAGTTGAATTTTGAATACATTTTATATGATTATATTTTTTGTTTGTTTATTAATAAAGATAATTCGCAGTTGACAGTCAAGGTGTTAATAAATAGTTGAACATTATTAACATTTGGCTGCTGAGAGAAATAATGCTTTAAAAATTTTGTAATTAATTTTCAATTAGTAATAACTTTCGAAAATTACCGGGTGATTAAATTAAGATCTTATAATACTATCGTTTACTTGTATTTTCTGAGTTATATCTTTCTGTCTTGGACTTCAAATATGAAACCTGTTGCGAATTATATATAGTTATGTAAAAGTCTTGAATCAAAAGCATCTTACATTTATATCCCCATAAGCATTTACTATAATACCGTAAAAAATTACGACACGACAGCATGAAGAGTACCCATAACAAAATGCAATTTGCATTCGAATTTGATTCCTTAAAATTATTGTTTCCATGGAATCATCGAAACGTTAAATTAAAAATCAAATTTCTTCAAGTACATAAACTCGAATGTAACAATAAACGAACCGGATACAAGCATGGCTGTATTCCCAATAAACAAAATTAAGCATGAAAATAAATCTAAAGGCAATCTCGTTTATCGACTTGTACTTTTAATAAGCTTATCGTCTCCGTGAACGTCTGGAGACATAATAAAATAAAAATCCAAAAGATCGGCGTGCAAGTTGACACGAGAATGTCCATGGGATAAATTCGACGCGGAGAAGTTTTGCAAGGACCCTTAATGAATTCCACAGAGTCTGTTATGTGCGTTTACGCCCTGTCAGGTGTTATCTTCGTCGTCGCAAGAGCCACACGTCGGAATCGTCTTTCTTTTCCACCATTCAATGCCTCGCTTCCCATTCAACGGATTTAAATCCCAATAAATCAGGCACGATCGACCCCTCCCATTGCTCCAACATTTATCGCCCAGTGAAACGCGCTGTCCTAGTGTACAATCGTGGAAATTGACTCGTAACGCGCTAAGAACTGTATGAACTGTACTGCAGACTAATTCTTTAACGCATTTGCAACACAAACGCATATATGTGTGCACTTTTTCTAGCACTTATGCGTTCGTATTGAGAGTTGATAGCGGTATAGACGAGCAGACAAAATTATTTATACTATTACAGTTGCTGATTAACACTGAACGTACCGACACTTTGAATATACACCCAACTCTTTTTTTACTTGGTCTATTTTTGCCCAATTATGAAATAATATGGTCCACCAATAAGAACAAATATACTTTTTAAAACGATCTTTTGGTTCTAGAACGAATCCGAAAAAATTTTTTCTATTCTAAATTTAATAGTGTCTTACAGAATTTTTATTCCTAATTTCAATTTAAATTTTTATGTTATACTTATAGACTGAATTTTCACTGTACACAAATTTCATTTTTTTTTGTAATAAAAATGAATTATTTTTGGTTTATAAATTTCTAATATAGATTTCATTATTACTTTGTTTGCACGGTGATTAGGTAAATATTTAGAGTTTTTTCATCTTACACGATTTTTTAAAGTTGACAAATGACCCTTTGTGGTACTTAAGGTATGCAAAGAATTTTTTTCGGTGAAAAATAATCTGAGGAAATTTAGTAATCGGCATTATAAGAATTTCCAAAAAATCAGATGAGCGGAAAAAATAACAATGAGTGTACGATTTTAAAGTAAATTTTGAAAGGAGTCATTTAATCTCGCTTGGTACGTTTAATATTAAAGTGCAGTACAACTTTTGAAATACTGTTATACTTAGATTTAACTTCATTTTCTTTTTTTCTTTCATTTTCTTATAATATGCCAATGGGTTGACCACTTGCCCTACAATTTCTTTTGTGACTGCCTCCGCAATAATTCAGGCTAAAATTGTTAAACTCAAATGTGAACGGAGATTCTAGATATATCGTATAATATAAAGTAATATTAATATTAGCGAATTACTTCTCTAATATTAAAGAAGTACTCAACTGCTTCTAGCCAGGATAAGTGTACTTGTTGATAGAAGAATATAGGGCAAAAGAAAAAAAGTGAAAATCAATTTCCACGACTGTACATACTTCCCTGCGAGTACACACGCGCTTATCAAGGTGTGTTTTCTATGGGAAGACGTACAAGTACGAGCTACACGTTGCGATGAAGAATCGAGATTTAAACGCGTGTCACGGTGTAAGAAAGAAAAGAGAAGAGAACTGACATCTGCATCTATTTTTCTTTCATTATGCACGCATGTTTGACCTACGAAAGCTGTCAAATTGTCTGATACCTACTTTTTTACGATCATATCTCTTCATACAGAAACAATATACCAGTTATTCACAGAAAATAAAATCGAGCGAAAAGCTATGTCGACTACTGCTCGACATAGGACCGCAAAGGGTTAAAGATAGAGATAGCTAAATGTTCGGCAGACCTTTATATTTTTAACACCAAAATATTAAAACAATTCAAAATGTTAGAAAATTCATAAATATTGCAATTTAAAAGTTACATCAAATTTCGTTGAATTCATTAACGACAGTTACGGTTGATCCACATGGTTGTCAACGTGTTAATATAATATATTTAAATATACTAGATAAATACTTCAAAAGAAAAGAAACGGAGAGTGCAAGAAACTTGATCACTTTAGTCTCGTGCATTTCGCAAAATACTTGTAGAAAATTAACAATGTTAAAACATTTTTAAAAACTCAGAACAAGTCATTTTGATTATCTTAATAAATCTAGCATTAACACTGGCACTACTCAGCCAATCAAAATGACTGGTCGCTCCTTTTTTCTAAAAATTCTCCGAACTTATAGGTGAGCCATAGAATAGACAGTTTACGTCCATCCTGTAAAACATTAATTACTGAATTAACACTAGATTTACGGAAGCCGTCAAATTGACGGGTCTCCACTTTCATTATAAGCATTTCTCAAATTTACAAAAAAGCAGTACAGTAGATATTTCATGTACATTTTATAATACGAAAATAACTTAACGAATTATCATTTTTGCCACCTGATCTCCCTTTTTCCAAAGTCCTCATATAATATTTTGCAGTGCAACAGATTTCACGCCCGTAAATCTAGTGTTAATCACCTGCACCACTATGTGGTTTCTCCCTTTTTAAATTAATTATTTAATATATTTAAATATGGCAGATTTAACGCCGGTGGTTCTAGTGTTAATATAAACGTCTACAGCTTGATGTGTAATCACACTGAGATGCAAAATTAATGATATTTCTTAACACTAGAACTACCAAATCAGTCAAAATGACTGGCACACAATTTTTTCAAAAAATTCTCCAAGTTTACATAAGAGTCATAGAATAAATATTCTCCATCTATATCAATAAACATAAATCACCCAATCGATCAAATTTTCCACCGCTTGATTCACCCTTTTTCAAAGTACTTATTTAATTTCTTAAAATATGATAGATTTGAGTCCGGTAGTTCTAGTGTTAAGGATGAAAATGATTGGGTATCCAGTTAAATTGTAGAGAATGAAAGAATTTTATCCTTCACTGATGACGATCCACTTTGAAGTTATGCGGAACAGGGCACTTAGAATGTGAAATGTAACGCAAAGTATGAGGAAACGTAACAGGAAATCACTGTTGAATGGTATTTCTTGCGATATGAAATTAATTTTGTTACACAAAAATAGCATACTTCAAGTAACACTCGCTGTAATCGTTTCTTGACTTTTTCAAATTTAATTCTCGGTTAGGATAAATTCAAAATTCTAATAAATAAAAATCATAATGTTGTCGAGATACAAAGTATCGCGAAAAAATTAGAAATCAAGTTCGCCAAGGCTAGGGCAATTAAAAATAGAATAATGCTTGTAAGGAAATCACTCGAACCGTGACAAATTGATCTAATCTTTCGCCCTCGTGTAAACTGGGCTTAAGTTTCGGCCGTTATGCGTGACGACTGTGTCCGTTTGTTCCGGACTGAGCCTGATGTTTCGTGTTTCTACGAAGATAAGCTATATAAAGTTGCGGTGAATCTTGAATCCAACAATTGACTCTCTGTTCTTCATTTTATAAATTTCTTAATTCATAACGAATAATTAATTTCGAAGATGTTACACTAAATTCAATTAATTAAGCACCGTATTATTTCCAGTCGATTATTTTTTACGTGAACACTATAAAATAAAGATTTACGCGAAAATAAAGATCTTCCTAATTGATCATTTCATTTTCACTATTACATTTTTTTCAGTCAGATTTCAAGTTTGATATCATAATGAATATCTATAATTAATTAACAGCTTTATTTTATGCAGAAGTGAGAGTCTTCCTAATTGATCATTTAATTTTCACTATTGCATTTTTTTCAGCCAAAGACAAAGTTCAATTGACTCTTCCTTCTTAATGTACTAATTTCTTAATTCTTAATGTATAATAAATTTCCAGGACGGTTATATTAAATTTGATTGATGAACCACTATATTATTCCCAATGTTTTATGTTCTACATGCACACTATGAAATAAAGATTTATGCAGAAATAAAAATCCTCTTAATTAACCATTTAATTGTCACTGTTACTTATATTTTTTCCAGCAAGACACAAATTTCCATATCGTTCAACTCACTCTTCACTTGACTGTGTCTTCTTCATTTTACTAATTTTTTAATTCTTAATGTATAATAAATATCAAAGACGGTTATACTAAAATTTAATTGATGAACCACTATATATTATTCCCAGTCATTTATATTTTACGTGGACATTATAAAATAAAATTTTACGCAGAAATAAAAATCCTCCTAATTGACCATTTAATTGTCAGTGTTACATTTTTATCATTCAGATTTGAAGTTTGATATCCTGATGAATATTTACAATTAATTAACTGCTTTATTTTACGCAGAAGTAAGAATCTTCCTAATTGACCATTCAATTTTCACTATTGCATTTTTTCAGATAGACATAGAGTCAATGACTCACTGACTCTTCGTTTTTAATTTACTAATTCCTTAATTCTTAAATGTATAATAAATAGACTGCGGATTTTTATGCATTTATGACAAATCAAATACGGCTAAAATATACAAAAAGAACATAATATAAAAATATATCTAAAATATCCAAAGTATGGTATTTGTTGTAATATTTATTAAGTGCAATAAATCCCTAGATAGGCTTTCCTGTCTCACCTACATTTGTGAAACTCGAAATTTGCATAAACATCCGCAGTCTAATAATAAATTTTTAACCTGGTTATACTTAATTCAGTCGATGGACCACTATATTACTATATAAAATAAAAATTCTCATAATTGACCATTTACTTTTCACCATTATATTTGGTATTTGTTGTAATATTTGTTAAGTGCAATAAATCCCTAGATAGGTTTTCCTGTCTCACCTGCATTTGTGAAACTCGAAATTTGCATAAACATCCGCAGTCTAATAATAAATTTTTAACCCGGTTATACTTAATTCAGTCGATGGACCACTATATTACTATATAAAATAAAAATTCTCATAATTGACCATTTACTTTTCACCATTATATTTTTTTTCAATGAGACACAAAGTTTGATATCGTGGCGAATATTTATAATTAATTAACTATTGAATTGTACCATCGATACAATTATGTTTCCACCAATTTCCCGTAAAAAATGAAGTTATCCCGTTATAAAATTATGTGTAAAGTGCAGACATAATGTTAACCTATCAACCGCGACTCAGCAAATCGTCAAGTCGTCAAATTATCGTAATCATCATCTCCATGGATTCCAAGCCGTTTCGCAGTTTGCAAAAGGAATTTCAAACTGTCTCGCGTAATCGCGGGTATTGCGAACACGTGAGAGTTGAAATTGCGAATAATGGAATACCCTGTCAGCGTGGAAGCAGATAGTTCGAGGATAATGACAAGGAGTAACAGAAGGATCCAATCTTCATCCATCTGGATTTCCACAATTTCCGCTGATTTCCGATCGACTCCTTCGATCGTACAATCAGCGAAATTGCACTAACAATAATCTAACGTTCTCCTGTTTGAAACTGGTGATTCTCTAAGATTTTATGCAATTTTGTATATGCCTTTGTTCTTTCAAAAAGGGCATTCTTTTTTTATGACAAAATTTAGAAATAATTTATTGTTTGCCTATGGTAATTTTTGAGTAGGGGAGAGCGGGGCTAAAAGTTACGAAGATAAGTTGTTCCGATTGAAATAACTCCGCGAGGAGAAGAGATAAAAATATTGTGTAAATTCGTAATGAAATGGAACGCCACATTGCACCGACAATAGCCATTTTAACCCTTTTAGTGCCGGACGACGATATATCGTCGTTAGCAATAGTGTTAACACTGGGTATCGAAGGGTTAATATTCAGTTTCCAATACGATATCAATAATTTTATGGTAGATAATTAAAAATACACAGTTTATGCTCTAATTTGCGTTTTCAACATGAAATTATTGCTAAATGTCAACTCTTTTTATTCGCAACTACATTTTTTATTAATTCAATGAATTTTTTCTATCGGCACTAAAAGGGTTAAACAAACTCGCTGGTCCACGTAAGACAATATTTTCGCATTTGTTATTTGTGGTCTATCTCACGAATGATTCGTACGATATTGTTGAGTAGTTTTTAAATAAACAGACTTGGTTTAATCATTTATTGTTTTTTATTTCACAAATAATAGCTTCAACAGATATAGTAACAACTTATCCCGGCTTGTTAACAACTTGCCCCGAGTCGGAGTAAGTTGTTACTTTCCAACTTTAGGCATGAAAAAATTAATAATAAGAGAATCTCTAAAAAAATGACCCAAATAACTGTCTTAACACATTATATGCGGGCAATGTAGAATTACGTTTTTCGGATACTATGGATAGACCTTTTAAAAAAGGCGATTTGTGGCATTGATCACTTAGTTTTGAAAAGTCAAGTATATTTTCGAATGTAGACAGTACGCAGTTTTCAATTTAAACTAATTTTTTGTAAAAATAAAATTCGTGCAAATTTTTTAACAAGTTTCCCTCTTGAGTCTTAATGAGACGTTGAAAAACACCCGCATAAAAAGTGTTAATATCAAAGTTATATATGTAAGTTGATTTTGATCGCATCGTATGAATACAAAAAGCAAGTATTTTAACAAATTTTGAAGTTAACTAAAAATCGGAACGTTTAGCCCCTCTCTCCCCTACTGGAATTACTGACGTTAAATTTGTTCATTGTCGATAAAAAAATCGGATAATTTAAAAAATTGTCTTTGAAAAAAACAAAATACAGAGAGATTTTATTTTCACTCAACATTAAGATAGAAATGTCATGAATAATTAAATGGTAGTTAAATAGCTACGTAATGTGAAACTGTTATTTATGGTAATTAATGTTTTGTCAATTAAATTTTGATTTTTGATAGTGATGCTTTATGTTTACCTAAATATAACACTGTTCGGATTTTATAGTTATTCTTAATATTAAATAACAATGTATAATCAATAGAGGAATATTTTCCAAAATTACTTTTGTTCGGGTGACAAAAAATTGAAAAAATAATTAAAATTCCAAAGGGTTAAAATAAAAGTAAAACGTAATGACAACGAGGAGACAAAAAGTATAAATAAATTAACGTTGAAATAGAAAATGCTTATTAAATAGAATTGAATTGAAACTTCAATAAACATTTAAAATTTCGTTTCGGAGTTTAGGAGTAAATTATGGAAGATGATAATTGATGATTCAAAAACGCTGAACTTTGAAAATCAAAGATGGACTTCTAGAAACCTAATTTCCTAATAAGAGTAATTATCTAATGCAGGAAACTGATGATACTTAATTTCGAAGGCTTAAATAGCAAATTCACGTATTAACAGACAGTAGAATAATTGAAAAAACTTATCAAAGTCAAAAATTAATTCCTAATGACCCATTTACCAACTCTGCTAACAATAAGTATAACTTTCTGAATGCTAAAACCTAATCGAAGCCCTAAATATCAAATTCTCAAATTCTAATCACAACCGTATGTTATTAACAAATCCACGTACGAAATTCAATTAACAAACAGTAGAATAATAGAGAAAAACTTATCAAAGTCAAAGATTAGTTCTTAATGACTCATTTACCAACTCTGCTAACAATAAGTATAACTTTCTGAATGCTAGAAACTAATCGAAGCCCTAAATATCAAATTCTCAAATTCTAATCACAATCATATGTTATTAACAAATCCACGTACGAAATTCAATTAACAAACAGTAGAATAATAGAGAAAAACTGAGTAAAACCAGAAATACAGTAAGATTATGTTCTCACTCAAATCTAAAATCGAATCATCATGAATAATTGGATGATAACTAAATTACCGTGAGTCAATAGTGGATAAAGTGGAGAATTGACAACAAATGGCGATCATTCGCGTGGTATTTCAGGCGTGAAAGTTCGATTCCGAGGATTAATGATCAACAGCCGAGAGAACTGTTTGAAGAAGACCCCATAGAAACGTGGAACACCTGTTCGCGCTCGAAGAGAGGGGAGGAGAAGTATGAGGTCAGTTTCAAGGTTAAACACCAGGATACTCGGTCATGATATCGTCGTAAATCAAAACTTAAGGTTCGATTCGCATTACACGAAGCATCGATCGAGCTTATGGCGACGTGATTGGCTCGGGCTATTAACTCTTGCAGCCTCGAGATTTTTGCAAAGTGATAAATTAGTGGAGTAATTATTAATTCATATATCTTAGTAGAGAATTAGCACTTTATGCGTATATAATTGTTATATATATTCAATCTATATTTATACACGTTGGGAATTTTGTTAATTATAAATTATACATTAATTGGGCCGTTTATTTTGAAAGTGGTGCAAGTCCATTTTCTGTTGTTTCGAGCAAATTAAAGATTAGCATATCTGTCGATTAAAAGATATTATTTAAAAATCTTAAATTAGCATTTTTAAAAATATTATATATTTACTAATTATAAATAAAAAGTTTACACTAAATTAAGCATAAAATGGGTGATGCTACATTTTTTTAAAAAAGTTGACTTGCATGACTCAAAATAAACGGTTCAATTATATTTTCATATAAATTATATTTAATATTTAAAATATAATTAGTTGCATTGTTTCCTTTGAGTAGCGATGAAATGTTAGTTGATTGTATTTACTTTATTACACCGTGGAAAGATTATTCCTTTTAATCTTGATTTTAAATTCCTTAAAAAAATTACGACTCCCATTAAATATCTGATTATGGGAGTTGTGAATTGTCAGTACAGAAATTGCTGTAAATTGGCAATTTTATTATTACTTAATCCTTGATTTTAAGCCTTCTTGAAAATTTCACGACAAATATATTTGTCTCGTTAATTCCGGCATTACATTTTCCACAAATTTGGCAATTACATTAATAATTTAATCGTACAGGAATTCTCGCACATCCGAGCTGCCTTTTAAGAGAAATATTCTGTTAAAGAGTCGCAAATACTCGGGCAGATTCATGGCGCGAAATTGCAACCGGTTCGATCGACAGAATTTATGGATTTCCAGCTGATAACGCGCATCCAACGTGTGGACTTATTTATGGGGATAATTTGCCGGCTTTCGCAGAACCGGCTGAAAAAATGGCGGATGCTTTTCTCAGCCGTTCCGAGACACGCGATAACTTCGTTTTTTTTTGCATTTTGCAATTAGTTCGCACGATCGAACAACTTCTACCTTGTAATATCGATAATGAAAAGATTGCGATATATTTTTCGAATTTCCAGGATTAATTGAATTTTGAAATTCACCAATTTGCACTGTCTTGAATTACTTCCCTTCGGAATTTTTGGGAAAATAATATTGAGTGTTCTTTAATGACAAAATTGTAATTTTTGCACTATTTGGTACAAATTTTCGCTTTTGAAAGTGTTAAAGTAGTTTTAGAAGAATAATAATATTCTCAAATTTTGTATCTTAATTATAATTTAAGATTTTAGTATAAAAATTAATTCAGCAATTAATGTTAATTAAAAAACTAAAAGGAACTAAAATAAGAGTGCACAGATATCCGAACTCCCAAGTTCCCAATTTAAATTCTAAAACTTCATCGCAAAAGGATTAAAAACTTTTCTCAAAATATGTTTAACACGCTAAAATATTTTGCAAACAAATATTGCAACGGGCTAAAATATCCTTCGAAGCTACCTAACCTCCTTCCAAAAAGATATATTTAAAAAATACTATCATAGCCTGAAAAGATGTTGCACTTGTTTTAAAGAAAAATGTTGAAGAAAGACTAAAATACTTTGCAAAGGTACCTAAATTCGATCCAGAGAAATTGTTGAAGAACGACTAAAATACTTTGCAAAAGTACCTAAATAGCATCCAAAGAAATGTTGAAGAACTACTAAAATACTTTGCAAAAGTACCTAAATAGCATCCAAAGAAATGTTGAAAAAGTAATAATATATCTTCCAAAGCTACCCTTTTTAAACAAAAATGTTGAAGAAAAACTAAAATACTT
Source organism: Cerceris rybyensis (assembly GCA_910591515.1). Classification (NCBI taxonomy): domain Eukaryota; kingdom Metazoa; phylum Arthropoda; class Insecta; order Hymenoptera; family Crabronidae; genus Cerceris; species Cerceris rybyensis. The sequence continues at coordinate 6,515,074 of OU342802.1, read as the reverse complement.
TGCAAAAGTACCTAAATACCATCCAAAGAAATGTTGAAGAACTACTAAAATACTTTGCAAAAGTACTTAAATAGCATCCAAGGAAATGTTTAAGAAATATTAAAATACTTTGCAAAAGTACCTAAATGGCACCCAAAGATATGTTGAAGAACTACTAAAATACTTTGCAAAAGTACCTAAATAGCATCCAAAGAAATGTTGAAGAACGACTAAAATACTTTGCAAAACTGCCTAAATAGCACCCAAAGAAATGTTGAAGAAATACTAAAATTCTTTGCAAAGGTAATTGAATACCACCCAAAAGATGTTGAAGAACTACTAAAATACTTTGCAGAAGTACCTAAATAGCATCCAAAGAAATGTTGAAGAAATACTATAATTCTTTGCAAAGGTACCTAAATTTCATCCAAGAAAAATGTTGAATAAAAACTAAAATATTTTGCAAAGGTACCTAAATACCATCCAAACAAATGTTGAAGAAATACTAAAATTCTTTGCAAAGGTACCTAAATTTCATCCAAGAAAAATGTTGAAGAAAAACTAAAATATTTTGCATAGGTACCTAAATACCATCCAAACAAATGTTGAAAAAGTACTAAAATTCTTTACAAAGCTACCTAAAATACCATCCAAAGAAATATTGAAGAACAACTACAACTTTTTACTAAGGTGCCTTTTCATCCAAGTAAAATGTTGAAGAGATGCAAAAATACTTTGCGAAGGTACTAAAATGTCATTCAAGAAAAATGTTGAAGAACTACTAAAGTCTGAAAAAGTACCTATGCACCTTCGAGGAGGATAATGTTAAAACATAACATCATTTGGATCAAGATACTACGTTTAAAATGTTACATATGTGAAACTAAGCTACGAATAATGAACCCCATAAGAGGTTTCCTAAAGGCTTACCGATGCAAGTCCACCATGGACTTATCGAATCCTCTTCATCCACGGAAGAGCATGGACAGGTGGCGATCTAACGGTTCGTCGACACGGAATTTCTCTCGTACTTCATACACGAATACAGCAGCGGATTTAGCCGCAACATTAGCGATATTAAAGGTAATATTCACACGAACACGTGAATGCGTGACCTCGGAAAGTTTCGCGATGAAATACGGCGAAACGCCCCGTAAACTTAGGTTTTTCATTAGCTTAAGATCTTGAATATTGATATACGGAGATTCGCGATAGTGCTTTCATGTTTCATTTAATTTGGTGGAAAGTGGCACAATTTAGAGTTTACTTATGTTTATTAATTTTTTGGAAGGGTGTTCTGATAATGATAGCTTTAATGTCTGTAGAGTAATAATTGTGGGGAAGAATTATTCTTTTTCTTTGCGGCTAATTAAATTGAAGTGGAATGGATTGAATGTGGATTAGTCTAAATTTTATATTGCACCAGGGAATTTTTGTAATTTAGAATTTTTAAAATGGTACGAAGAGAAAATGATGACTAATTTAATCTGTGGGTGGTAATAAACAATTGTACGATGAAGTGATTATTGATTTCAATATTTGAAAACGAAAATTACTAATATACTGTACCGTTTAATTCTAAAACATTGTTAATTGAAAATTTGAATATTTAAAACAGTAGAAAATGGCAAATTGCAGCAACTAATTCGAAGCACACAAAATTAATAGAAAAATTAATAAAAAATTGTAGCAACTAATTCGAAGCAAACTAAATTAATAGAAAGAGTTGTTCTCCGCGGTACCAAACTCGCTTTAAAGGTTTGACAATAATATTTAAGTAATTTGTGATTTAAAACATTCTAGTACCAGAAATTAGGAATGGAAAGTTAAACTGAGTATATTGTTATGTTAATTTAATTGTGTTGGTACAATTTATATTCAATTGATAATGATAATTAAATCACTTTTGATTAAATACAACTACAATGAGCTATTAAGAGATATTACAAGTGGTTTTAAAAATAGATGAATTCTGGGGAATTCACTCACGAGAGAAATCTTAACAGCGATGAATCATCGCCTCTCGAAATGACTTACGGTTTTTTCCATGCCCATCGAAAAATTCCCATGATTCGTAAAAATCACAGAAAACTTAATACTACGAGGAACAGGAGTATCCTATACTTTTTACAAATGCAACCTATACTTTGCTAAAAGACTTAATTATTAAGTACGTTTCGAGTTAGTCGCGGTCCAATAATTCTCAATGATCGCGGAGATCGCCGTTCGATTTGCATCATTGTGCAAAAAAATATTGAAATGAAAATAACATAATACATTTGTAATAGATGGTAAATAATTTTAGTATCATTTGAAAGAGTGTATTCTGTACCTTATCGTTAATGAATTTTTTTTTAATATGTATTATGAATGATTTTATAAGTGTTGGGTCAAACAAAATAATTTATTTTGTAACAAATTATTTTTAAAATTAATTTTGTTGTAATAATTACATGTGTCATTCATTTAAATGATAACAAACGAGTAATTATTTTATTATGGCATGTGTGAAAATCGTAAATATCCAAAAATATTTATTGTAATATTAACTTAATTTGTAATATTAAATAGTCCCAGGTTTAACGAAGTTTCTCGGGCCGAGAATTTCCAAGTGCAGAAATTTGGTATCATGATGATAATTAAGATTTCGTAATAAACTTCCAACAATTTTGCAGTGAAATATAAATCGTCGGCTTTACGATCCACGGTGGATCGTAAAATCGCACCGAATTCCTTAGCTTTAACAGAATATTCGCAGTTAGTAGCTGCGTAAAATTTGTTGCATTGCAATAAAGAGAAAGTATCCTGTGAGCTTCGAACCTCCCACGACAGTCAATTAACGAGGAGTTTTGAATATGCGGTGCAATGTGCATTGAGCAGAATTAATTAAGTGCTGAATATGTAAATCGCATGAGACTTAGTATTTGGAAGTGGTTTAAAATGGATTTACAAATGCTTCCCGCCAAAATTTTCTTTTCCAGAAATAAGAATTGAAATGAATCGATTTCAAGTCCAATTTGTAATTTTTTTACACTGAATTAAGCGTAACATTAAACTGAACCGAATTGACAATTTGAATCAGGAATATTCAAACATTTGATAGCTAATTATTCGAATGAAAACTAAATTCTAAATTGAAACGGCTCAATTTCAAGAAAACCTTCTAATTGTCGTTGTACCAAACAAAATAATTCGACTTTCAAAATATTGTTACGGTGCTTCATAATTAAAATAACTCAAAGATTACAAAATAATGAATCTATTTTAACAGGTCCAAACTCTCAGCTCATAACACAATGACCCAATTTTGAAAAGAACAAATCTAAACAAAATTCAAGAAATCGCAGGAGACCGAAAACAACATAACTGCAATTAAAATAGTACAAAATTTCAAACGGGCCACTTTCAGGCCCATCTTTGAATTGTTCTTGCACTTAACACAATAACCCTATTTTGAAAAGAACAAATCTAATCAAAATTCAAGAAACGACAAAAGACCGAAGACAACAAAACTACAATTAAAACAGTACGAAATTTTAAACGGTCCAATTTCAGGCCCACTTTGAATTTCCTTAATTTCTCTCGCACGTGACACAATAATCGAATTTGAAAAGAACAATTCTAAACAAAATTCAAGAAACCACAGGAGACCGAAAACAACAAAACTGCAATTAAAATAGTACAAAATTTCAAACGGGCCACTTTCAGGCCCATCTTTGAATTCCTCTTGCACTTAACACAATAACCCAATTTGAAAAGAACATATCTAATAAAAATTCAAGAAACCGCAAAAGACCGAAGACAACAAAACCCCAATTAAAACAGTACAAAATTTTAAACGGTCCAATTTCAGGCCCACTTTGAATTTCTTTAATTTCTCTCGCACGTGACACAATAACCCAATTTGAAAAGAACAAATCTAAACAAAATTCAAGAAACCACAAAAGATCGAAGACAACAAAACCACAATCAAAACAGTACACAATTTTAAACGGTCCAATTTCAGGCCCACTTTGAATTTCCTTAATTTCTCTCGCACGTGACACAATAACCCAATTTGAAAAGAACAAATCTGATCAAAATTCAAGAAACCACAAAAGATCAAAGACAGCAAAACCACAATCAAAACAGTACAAAATTTCAAACGGTTCACTTTCAGGCCCACGTTTGAATTTCTCTCGCACCAACCAATCATACGTTTAAAATACCAAGTGTCAACAAACTTAACTTTTAATTTCCATGAATACCATAGAAACCTGATACTAAAAATTCCAACTCACCGAAATCTCCAGAAGAAACGGGGCAATTTCAGGCCCATTTTCGCCGTTACTCTGAGCAATGGAAATATGTGTAACGAAGAGAACCTTACCCGACGTCGCACGGAAACATACTAGGGGTGTGCGAGGGTCACGCACCGTGTGACGACGACCGTTGGCAACGATCACGTGCCAAAACACCGGCAACCAGCTGCCAAACCGGTGGTTTTGTATATCTACCTTGAGTTCCTTCTCCTGGGGTATATAAGGATTTTTATTCAATTGAATGCGAGCGAAGTAGAAGTCTCGAGAAGCGGGGAAAAATCGAAGGAGCAGCTGCGAGGGGAGGCACCCTGTGACTTTTTGCATGCTCTGTGAGAAATAATATTTTTGTGTTGAGTTTTGGCTATTGTAATTAGAAATTCATACATGGAGAATTCAATTGAAAGTGTAGGTGATGATTAAAAGGTTTGGTGTTTGGGAATTTAGGGGACGTAATGTCCGAAATGCTGGATTTTAAAACTGCAGGGACATTTGATTTTGAAGTTTATTCTTTGAGAAATTTTTATATGCGAAATTCAATTGGAAATTTCGGTTAACAGGTTCGGTGTTTGGATATTTAGCGTAAATGATGTTAGGGGTTCTAAATTTTTTATTTTTTGGGGTGCTTGACTATGCAATTTCTTCTTTATTAGAAATATAATTAAAACGGGGATCAAAATGTTTAGTGTTTGGAAACTCACCGTAAGAGTCGACCAATTACACTAAATTTTAGAATTACAGGGTGCCTTGAATTTAAAGATTTCTTTCTTTATTAAATCATTATATCATAAACTAATTGAAAGTGTAATTAAAGAGTGGATTATAAAGCTTTCGCCAGCGAGTTTGAAATTTTGACAAATTAGCTTCGAAATGGAAAAATTTTCTGTACAGAATTGTATTAAGAATTGAATAAAAAGGAAAATTAAGGGTCTCATTTTATTTACGAGTTAAACAATTATAAAGGAAGTGTTAAAAAATTGTTATTGTGACTATCGACGACCTAATTATCAAATCTACTAAAAATGACATACTATTAACAAAGTCACATACGAATTCTAATGAAAAAACCGTAAAGTAATTGAAACAAACTGACAGTGAGCAAAAATTAATTCTGCTACCTTAAATGGATTGTAGAGGGATAATACACTCGTTGCTGATTCACAACAGCAAATAGAACTGACGTAACTCTATCATTTATTTATCAAATTATCTTGAAAAAAACTAGATAAGGAGATAATGAAATTAATTGAGCTGCAGTAGAATTGTGCAGTTCTTAAAAAAGTAAAGTCCTACACCTTGAAACGATAAAATGGAATGAAGCTATTATTGTACAGCTCTGCGTAATGTAATGGATTTTACCTTTCATAATTTATTCTATGATTAGTAGGACTAATTATAAGTGTAAAGGAAATTCTATGAAAGATTTTCAAATGATGAATAAATTTGTTGTATTCATCAAGTGTGATGTGCAAAGTTGTGAAAAATTGGTAGAAATTTAAAGTTGAAGATAAAACACCATGGAAGAACACATGGGAAGTGCACCTGGCGAATATGCAACCCGTTCTGCTTAGAAGCAAGCTGTGTTGTCACGCTGCAATGCAATGCATTTTTACTGCATAATTATTTAAACGATCGCAATCTTCATGGAAAGCTAATTTTCACGTTTTGTAAAAGAAGCAAATTATCTAATGCTTTTTTTAACACCACGATTTGCAATTCGAACAAGAAAGTAACTATGAAAATTAATTATGTGCTAAATAAAAGTTACAGATATTTATATTATTAACATTTTTTATATATTTCAAACATAACAATGAACTCCAATATTGTCTCAAATTTACGCAAAATTTTTAATTGTCAAAATTTCTAAATTTGTCATTCAAAGGAGAGTTTTACTGTTAACAATTAGTTTTATAAAAATTGTTGCTCCATCTATATATTATACACTTTAGTAGCAAAAAAAGGAAACATCAATATTTTTTAAAATTTTCTCAAAATTTTTAAATACCTCTATTTCTCGTTCAAACTCTAAATTAACTAATTTTTCAAAATCTTCATTCTTACCATTCTTAACATACTTACCTTAAAAATAAACAAGGAAAACAATCTCCAACACATTCTTAAATTTTCACAATACTTTTATATCCCTCTATTTGTTATTCGAACAGAAAATTAATTATCCAACACTATTTATATACAAATTGCAATGACTACCGTATGTGATACACTTTATAAATAAGCAAGAAGTGCAGAAATCACCAATGCCTCTTAAATTACTACAAAATTTCTAAATTCCTCTATTCGTTACTTAACGAAAACATTGCAAATCAAACTCTCACAAAGCATAATTCACTCTTTTCACGGAAAAACTAAAATACCACGAAAATTCTCAAGAAGAAATCGAAAGCCTGTTGCATCACGTGATTATCGTCAAACAGATTTGGCACGAGACCACTTCCATTTTCACCAGCCCATCTAACGAGGGCGCACGCATATATTTCAACGGTGCACCATGAAGGTGCGATTTACAAGGCAAAAGTTAGAAAGCATGGATCCGTCGACATTTCCGAAACGCAATGGCTCGCTATCGAGATTTCTTTGGATGAGAATTCATTCGAGCGTCGCCCAGTTATTTCGTCGCTTCTCGACTTTCGATTTCGCGAGAATAATCGCACTTTCCACGCGTGCATCGCATGTAATCCACGACGAGAGATATTTGTACAACAATAGAAATAAAAAAAGTGGAGGGAAAGGCACGGTTGAAATGCTTGATTGAAGCGTTATTTAATCGCGATTCGCTTTGCAATTTTAATTAGCACTGTTTTAATTAATGTTTATGGAGATTTCATTTCATGCGCCAAAGGATTAGAAAAAAATTGGAAAATTCTTTGAAACTATAAATATAGAATTACGTAAATACCATGTAATAGCATTTTTCGAAATTTTGATATTGAATATTCAAGATAGGGCCCATGAAATTAAAATTAATGATAATACTACTATGTTTCAGTAACAATATGTATTGTACTTATAATTAGAATCATAAATTTTGTGAAATTGAAAAATCTTTCTTGAAAAAGAAACCCTAATTGTACCACATACTTTATTTATTATAAATAACAAACCAATCAATTCCATTCGCTAATTACCCCATAACAAGAAGTTAATTTCACAAAAAAGAGGAATGACACTTTTCCAACAATTCAGAGAAACTTGTAACGCAATAGTCGCCTAGATCTCAAGAGACACTATCCCAGAATCACATAAGGCCCCGGAATTGTAAAGAATGGGAATTGAGACACAGAGAAAGAGAGAGAGAAAAGGGAGTCGCGACGGTGAAAGGAAAACTGCAGGGACACAAGAAGCGCTAAACTTGCGCTCATTTAAATTGTTTGCCGAAACTTTCTACGAATTCTCCGTGTTTCCTACGAATACACGGTATCTCCGTGGGACCACCGAGTGGGACAGGTGACGGGGGACTTAATGAGGACATTCTTGAAAGGACTCGAAATGCAATCTCTACACGCCCGACAAATTGTCTGAGAACAGTGTCGTTCTCAGACCTGGGCCAGAGCGGGCATGAGACGTCGGGTAAATGGGCATAATTAATTGCAATTACGGATAATTAGAAGTCACTGCAGAGTAAGGCCCCTACTTGCGTAACAGGGTTGGCTAAGCGTGTATGTAAAAGTTTGACGATGTATCGTACCACTGAGATCAGACATTTGAATTGGGCCTGACCTGGGCCCGAGGTGACTTGAGGCGAGTGTGATTAATTTTAATTAAAGATAATTATGTATGTCTGTTGCATTTGACTAGGAAATTGTGGATGCAAAAGTCTGAAATTGTTGTTTGAATTCTTCTGTTTGTGAATTTGGGCCTTAATGAATATGGAGTGGGTATGATTAATTGCAATTACAAGTGAATGTGTGTGATAGTTCTACTTGTGGAGGAAACTGTGTGTTTAAAGGTTTGAGACTGATGTTTAGATATTGTTGTTGCTAAGTTTGGGCCTGAAGAGATGCAAGACATGATTAATGGTAATTACAAATAATTAGGAAAACGGGTTCTACTTATGTACTACAATTTGCTACTTAAATATGCAAAAATTTGAGGATATATCTTAGGTTTGTGATCGTGATCGGGCCAGCCTTGCCCCAATGGGCCCAATCTCCTAAACATAAGAATAACTCACCATTAAAAAACTGAATATCCCACAATTATTTAATCATTTTTTGACATCGTCAATAATTTTTAAAAATGGGATTAACACATATTTGTAAGCTATTTTGAAAAACTCTAACATGTAACGAAAGGAAGATTATAAAAAAATCAACATATGCGAAGAGAAGAATAATAAAAGGAGCAACTTTCTACGAAGTATTCGCAAACTTTTAAAGTGTAATATTGGAAAATAGCTACATCCAAAAAGTATTTAAAAACAAGTTCAAAAAATCCCAAAAATATCAAAAGCAATATCACAAAATTTTCAATCCATCGCAAAACAAGGAACTTGAAAGAAGAAATATTCCAACAAGGATTCTCAATCGTGAAAAGCACAATGGCGGGAAACACCTGCGAGTTACTTATAACATTAAAATGCCTCGTCGAAGCGCGACCGAACGATGGAACACCGATGAATTCATATCACTTCCCGTCAGAACGGAAACGCATGGTTTCGCGAATGGAATAATTGAACGATTGGAAACCGCAGTCGATACATTGCAAGTTGTTCGACGTCGATCGACCGATTCGTAACGACTCGTTCGTTTCTCTGCAACTAGGCGGGGCAGTCCCGATGCACCCTCGTGCCAAAAGAATGCGTGTCTTCAATGCTAAATACGTGATCCTTCCTGGCATTCGGATCACCTCTACACGACCGTCATTTTAATTGTCCACTTTTCTTGGCGAGCTCTCGAGAATTTCCACAGTCCTGGGTCGCGCCTGACAAAGTGTACAGTGGAGGAAATTGATTGTAACTTGGTATTACTACATGAAGAATTCTAATAGAACTAATTTATTTACAGATTAGCCTTTCTAATTTCGAATATGAAAAGCGAATAGTCAAAAAGGAACCTTAATCTCTTAGTCTATGATAAGGTTTGATGCTCGTGATACGATAAATGGAACAGAAAATTTTGACCACAAAGCGACCAAATTATTTCTATACTATTGATATTCCGTTGAATTGCACGAAATATTAGAAATCACAGAGAAATTGTGATATCAGGAATTGATTCTGAGTTATTGCAAAAGCAGTCGAAATAGGAATCGGAGGACAAGAGAAACAGATCAACCAAAAAATCTGAAAAAAATTCTAAAATATGAGTACCATATGGATTTAACTATCTGTGCTTTTTCAGAATTTTCTATAATGCCAAGTAGGAGAAAACCAGGAGCACTGTAAAATACGCTTCACCCTGTAACTACCCATACGATAGAAGTAGCGGATTCTTACTTTGCAGATATGATTTTTTCAAAAAGACCTACCGAATGATGTCTCTCAAGATTAATTTGCTTGGAGAAAATTTGTTATTTTTTTTTATTACTTTGATTGAAATTTTATTATTATATAGTAGAAGAAGGGGAATTACAATGGAAAATTGATTGTGGTTTAGAAATTTTAGATTGGATATTTTAATAGTTTCAATTAATTCCTTTGTACGTTACACTTTGCGTTGTGGGATAAGAAAATAAGAATATTAAAAAGTGGCCTAACATTGAACAAAGGTTTTGTTGAAAAATTATTTTTAAGTAGTACAAAAAGGTACATTTTAAAAGGTAATTGTTTACAGCTTGGAAATGTTGAAATATTAAACTTTTTCATTTGTAGATTGCTTGTTATAATTTGTAATAAAAAAAAGAACAGCGGAAAGGTGGCTGAAGAGGGACAAAGGTTTCGATCAAATAATGTTTTTATTTAGTACAAGAAAGGACATTGTAATAGGAGATTGTGTCAAATATTCAAAATTTAAGCTCCATCAGACAAATTTAGACAGGTTTCTCCGAAACCAAACGAGATTCAAAGCTCTGATCTGTGTCTTTGGCCTTACATCGATCTCACAAATCAGATTCCACTGAACACTCCTACCGGGAAACCTTTTCTATCAATTCACTCGCTCTAATCAATTTACTTTAATCCGTTCCAATTTTGATTCTATTCCTAGATTTATTCCACATCTTAAATTCTTCCAACGAATCCTCTATTTCCATCAACTCCGATACAACTTTACAAACTCTACAGTTGAGAATTTTATAAAAAATTTGCATTATTTAAACTATATATTTGAGAGGAAATCATTGAATTAAATTTAACTCCTAGGTAAACCTGCATGTAATTAAGCCATATTAGCGAAGAATAGCTCTATTTGCAAAAATGCGGGCAGGATGGAAAAGAAGCACTTACGAAAATAGACCGGATGGGGCTAAGTATGCGATATCGTGCTTCTTCTCGAGGAAAAATTACAGAGGTAGAACCGCAATAAGTAATTTCATCCGTGAGACATGTATTACCTACTTTGCCGGTGATCGTGTCGTCCAATTCTAAAGATGTTCGAGAATTAAGTAGACATGACTCGCAGTTTACTGAACCGTTTTAATGAAAGTTGGTTCTGGTAATAGTGAATTTTTAATGGCATTTTCAGTTGCATCCAACCTACATCCTACTCAAGAAGGATTTGTAGTTAAACGAGTACTCGTTATATTTCAAATTATTTCCAAATGATAATAATTAGAGGTATTAGATACTAAAGTGAAAATCGAAAAATAAAAATCTGATGTGGACTTAACATAGAAAATATATTGCGTTTTAGTTTGAATTCGTATTGACTTATAATGATAATATTAGAGTCCAAAGTAAAAATCTAAATCGGAGACATAATTCAGACCAACTTCATTGTGAGATCTCTTTTTCTCGTGAGGAAACCTTGCATAGACAACCTCTGCATGAACCTAACTCAAAGAAAACTTATACCTAACTTAAGTGTAATTTAAATCGAAACATAGTGTAGAAAAATATGAAACAAAGAGTTATTACTGCTAATTTGTGTTATGCTTAGCATTCGAATTTTCAATTGAGCGAAGTAGCATGTCGAGATGATTTTGTATGCATGTACTTATTAAGATTTTTACAAGTAACATAATTTTACAATAATGAACTTAGAAAAAGACGATATTTGTTTTTTACGTTATAAATTTAACACTAGAACTACCAAACCAGTCAAAATGACTGGTACACAATTTTTTCAAAAAATTCTCCAAGTTTATATAAGAGTCGTAGAATAAATATTCTACGTCTATATCAATAAAGATAAATCATCCAATCGATCAAATTTTCCGCCGCTTGACTCCCCCTTTATCAAAGTACTTATTTAATTTATTAAAATATGTTGAATTTGACGACGGTAGTTCTAGTGTTAAAAATGTAATTTTGCACTATTATGTACTGTAACTGTTTTCTAAGATAATTCTTTAAACATATGCCAAGATGCATTTTCAACTTGTACGGGCAAGTATCGCAATAGTAAGTCTGGTATCATCATTTGTTTCAATTACTATTTGATTCATTAATTTGCCGAAAGAAAACTAAAGAAATGTGAAAAGTCACTAAAAAGTCATTACTACAAATGAATGTTAAAAAACAAAAATTCAACCTCAAAATCTGCAAAAATGTAACCTAACGCAGGCCTGATCGAGAACGAACTCATACCTAACGGTAAATTGTACAATTATTATCCAAAATTAATATTCAATAACAAAAATGCCATAAAAGGCCAAACTAGTCATTTAAAAATAGAGGCCAATCACAAACCCAATCAAGAATAATCTCAGACTTCATTCTAATTTTAAGATATATAGAAATACCTAATTGTAATTGAACATCCATTACTCCATTATATATTAAACTAGCTTAAACTTCCCGCGCTTCGCTACGGTTTAATCGAAACTAAAAAATGACCTTAAAATTTTGAATTTTGAAAAATCCTTTCTTAGTGGATGCTTATACACTAAAAGGAATGCTCATGCAAAATTTCAAGTTTCCAGGTCAAATAGTTTCGGTTCTGCGTTGATGAGTTTGGCCCATACTTTAACCCCCCAAACCACCCCTAAAATTTCGAATTTTTCAAAACCCTTTCTTAGTGAGCACCTAAGACCCAAAGGGAAGGTATGTTCCAAATTTCATTGTAATCCGTTCTGTGGTTTTTGAGATTCCGTGATGAGTGGATGAATGAGTCAGTCAGTCAGTCAGTGGTATTTGAGCTTTATATATAAGATAATAAAAGTCCAAACTTAAAATCTGAAACTACATAACTAATTTAACTCTTTTCGAGTTCTAATTTTTCCAATTTCCTCTTACCGATAAAAATCATCTTTAAATCCCCAACCTGGAAGATCGCAGATCCTAAGAATCCTCAGATCCTCGCCGATTCAATCAGATCTGCCAATTCGCATCGTCGAGGCATTAACCACTTAAAGCGACACGATATCCTTGGAAGTGTCCCTCATTATCGCGAACGACATTCCACGTAACAACGGCCGACGACATAATTTCCATTCCGAATCGGCTGATCGGCAATCGGCTGGCATAGAAAGTGCTTAGGTAACCTTAACACCGCAGTTATCGGACGGCATGCCAACAAGAAAATCCCGTGGAGCCGTGTCACCATTTTTACACGACCGGATCCCGTGAAAATCGAAACCGGACCAGTTTCTCTTATCGTTGTGTCGGCCTTCTTTTCCTTCCGTTTTTTCCCCCGTCCTCGTTGAATGTCGATATCATGCTTACGACTCTTTCGAAACACTACGATCTCTAATTGGATCGTAACCGATCGATCCTGTCCTTTCGAATCACTTATCTACGAAAAGATCCGAGTCTATGTCCGATCGGCCGTTGCTGCATCGACGTTTCGACGGGGGAAACGTGTTTTACGAATTGGCACTAGTTCAGGGCCGATTTTACGAGGAGGTACTAATTTTAGGTTTAGTCGTCGTGTTGTTTGAACGACTTAATGCAATAATTGGACGGGGGACATGTTTGTTGAAGAGAACAATTTTTTGGTGGATTAAATTAGTAATGAGTTTCGCACAAGTGGCTGCAAGAATTTTTACGAATTTGTTAGAATTAAGACTGATTGTTATGAGAAGGTACTAATTTCAGGTTTAATTTTAATATGGATCGTTGTCTGGAGTAATTAATAAATGGACAGGGGCATAGTTCTTAAATGAGACAGTTGTTTTGATGGATTAAATCTTCTGAGTTGTTTTTACGAATTTGTGACAGTTAAGGATTGATTGTATGAGAAGGTACTAATTTTAGGTTTAATTTTAATATTGATCGTTGTCTGGAGGAATTAATAAATGGTCAGGGGCATAGTTCTTAAATGAGACGATTGTTTTGATGGATTTGATCTTCTGAGTTGTTTTTACGAATTTGCGACAGTTCAGGATTGATTTGATGAGAAGGTACTAATTTTAGGTTTCATTTTAATATGGGTTGTTGTCTGAAGGAGTTAATAAATGAAGGAGATTTTGCACAAAGGTATTGCTATGGAAAAATCTGAAAAAAATCTCAGACATGTATGGTACCATGTAGAATATGTCAGAATTTTTTTGAATTTTTTGCACATCGATTAGTAGGCAAAATGGGGCAAAAATCTGTTTTTTGAATTTTCCTCATAACTACCCTTCCGGTCAAGTTACAGGGTTAAAATTTTGTACACAATGGTCGGCGAGCATTATCTATCGAATGAGACCACCCCCATTGAAATCGGTTGAAGGTCACTTTTGACCCCCTTATCCTTTTATACCCTTTATTGGAATTAGAATTAATTGTATGAGGAGGTAGTAATTTCGGGTTTAATTTTAATATGGATCATTTTCGGGAGGTGTTAATAAATGGTTGGGACATATAGTTCTTAAATGAGACAGTTGTTTTGTTGGATTAGATTGTTTGACTTGTAGATAAATAATTAGAAGCATTTTTAGAAATTTGTGATAGCTCAGGATTGATTGTATGAGGGGGTATTAATTTTGGGTTTAATCGTAATATGGATCGTTGGCTAAAGGAATTAATAAATGATCGGAGAACATTTTTTTGGTGGTTTAGATTGTCTGAGTTGTAAACAAATGGTTACAAAAATTTTTACGAATCAGGATTGATTTGTTGAGAAGACATTAATTGTAACCTTAATTTTAAAGTCATCTAAACGACTCAATGATTAGCTGGGGGATGGGTGTAGAAACAGATAAATTTAATTACTGAAGTTAACAATTCTCTACTGAAGTTAAGAACTTAACAATTCTCAACTGAACGTTGACTCCATTAACACTAGAATGCCCAAGCAAGTCAAAATGACTTGTTCACATTTTTTTCCAAAAATTCCCTAAGTTTATAGGATAACCCTAGACTAGAAATTCTAATTTGACCTTATAAAACACAAATTACCAAACCGATCATATTTTCCACCCCTTGATTCCTCTTCTTCCAAAGTACTTATTTAATATATTTAAATGTAATAAATTTAACGTCGGTCGTTCTAGTGTTAATAAGTGTAATTATTTTAGTAATACTTATCATGTGAATGTTAAACAACCATTTGCTCGTTTTTTAATACAGAATTGATTTCTTTGCGTCAGAAATAAGTGCTTCAGTGAATTTTACAAAGTAAAACACTTAATGTAAAAATAAAAAAATAAAAATGACAGTTGACTGTCAAAAAAAAAATCCGCAGTTGCTTTTAACCCTAAACCTACCAAGGTCAAAATGACCGTTCCTTATTTTTTCTAAAAATTCTGCAAATTGATAAAAAAGCAATACTGTGTTCTAAATGAATAATAATAAGAAAAAACTGGCTCCATATCCTACATAAAAAAATGCAACCACTATGAATGCTACTTCGCCACTCTACCATGATGAAAATCATCAACTCCAACTACTGACTCTTATTTACAACGATCCGAGGAACGTTTAATATTAATTCAAACGTTCTTCGGAGTACATTAAAATCAATCAGCCTCGATGCAGCTCGATGCACCTTCGATTCCGTGTTGGGTCGTTGCACTTGCATGCATCCACGCTTCCTCAAAATTGCATCGAGCTGCAACTCGCCACGAAATCACCGTCAACATCCGTCGATTCGCGGATAAAGGTGTTTCCTCGTGTTCTACTCTTTCGAAACCGATCCTCGAATGAATTCGTCTTGATTGCAAGTGACAGGGGAAAAATTATCGCGATATATCACTACGGCCTGATTTCTAACTGTCTTTTAGCACTGGTTTCGTTCTTTGTTAGCGGCGAATGAAACTCGTACAAATGAAAACGTTACTTCGTGTTTTTATTTCGGTTTTGCACAATGATTGAAATCAGTGCTGCCGGTAGATACATTTTTTTTTATGACCTTGCTCAGGGAAGTGTAAACTCCATTTTAAGTATTTTAACCACAAATAATTATATTATATGCTCAAATTGATGTTAAATAAATGTACAAGAGGTCACATGAAGAAATGTTTTAGTTTCTTAAACAAATATTCCAAAATGTATTTGAAAAGTGACAATCTGAATTCCCTAACATTAAAACTACTGGTGTTATATCTACTAAAATTTATATAGACTGAATAAGTACTTTAACAAAGAAGAAATAAAGATGTGAAGAAAATTAGTCTTTTGACAAAATGAAATCTTCACTCTTTATGAGGCGAGAATTACCAACGAAATTGCAAGGTGAGTACTTTATTGAGGTGTAAAGATAGTTGGGTTTAAATAGATTTAATTTGCAATTTTTTGTATTATTAAAAAAAGGCCTATTTTAACACTAAAACTACCGATGTTATATCTACTAAAATTTAGATAGACTGAATAAGTACTTTAAAAAAGAAGAAATAAAGATGCGAAGAAAATTAGTCTTTTGACAAAATGAATTACCAACGAAATTGCAAGGTGAGTACTTTAATGAGGTGTAAAGATAGTTGGGTTTAAATAGATTTAATTTGCAATTTTTTGTATTATTAAAAAAAGGCTTATTTTAAAACTAAAACTACCGACGTTATATCTATTAAAATTTAGATATACTGAATAAGTACTTTAAAAAAGGAAAAATACAGAGGCATAGAAAATGATAAATTACTTAATTTAAGTTTTATAAAGTCGACGTGGAGTACTTCCTTCCTGGTTTCCCTATCAATTTACGTAATTTGAAAAAATAGGAGCCAGTCAGTTTGATCAGCTTGATAAGTTTAATGTTAAAGCAGGAAGTGAAATTCAGTAAAAATAATTGAAGAATTTTGAAAATATTAAATTTAAATAATTAACTTTGTTCAGGGAAGTACAACTAACGCAATTTTATGTACTTTAACGCCAACTAATTATATTACGTACTCCAACTAATAAAATTATCACAAACTAATCTTTTGATTTCCTAAAAATTGTTACAAACAGGAAATAAAATTCGGTGAAAATAATTAAAGAATTTTTTAAATATTGCATTTATCCTGTCGTTTCTTTTTCAGGGAAGTGTAGCTTACACAATTTTAACTATTTTCACTTGAAATTAAATCAAATTATTAAAAAACAACCTTTGAATTTTCAAAAAAAAAATTGCAAAGTGTACCCTAAAAAAATGACACTCTAATCCTTCTAAAATAAAAAGTGATAAATATTGAAAATATTACATTTATCCTATCGAATTTGTTCAGGGAAGTGCAGCTTACACAATTTTAACTATTTCCACATGTAATCATCAAATCAAATTATTAAAAACCAACCTTCGAATTTCCTAAAAAAAAATTGCAAAGTGCACCTAAAAAAATTACACTCTAATCCTCCTAAAATAAAAAGTGAAAAACAAAGTACTTAATTAGGAAATGTTCAAAATTTCTACATTCGAAGTTTGACTTTATGCCAAAATCTCGGTGTAAAAGTAAAGTGAAAAATTTCGTGAGATTCTTCTCCATTCCTTCCTCGGAAGGAGGTCGCCGAAATTTCTAATACCAATTGGCAGCCGATCAATTTCGCAATGTTCGACAGGCCAGTCAGTAAACCCGCAAAAACGGGATTAGAGAATCGTCGTGGATAATCTATTCTAAGGCCGAGTTGATTGAACGCACATCGGCCGATTACTTTTACTGTCCGGTGTGCAGATCGAGCGGCAATGAATCGAGAATGACTTTACTGAGCGCAAACGATTGGAAGTAGCGGTTTCCCCGTCGAAAGGAACGTTAATCTAAGTCAGAGGTGAGCGTTTAATTCTACAAATACCAAATTGAAGCTAATGTATCGAGTAATGAAATATTTTAGGGATCCAGCATGAAACGTATTAAAAATACAGTTTTAGTTTGAGGAGATTTGAAATAAATTGCTTTTTTAATCGGGTAATGGTGATTGTGAGTTGTGGGATGATTCGATGTGATTGTAGGAGAGTTCACAATAACTTTAAGAATCGAGGATTAAGTATGAAATTCTCCTTGAGAATTTTAAGGTTTTCATTGAAGAGATGTCTATACCCGAGTCGAAAAGTCCAGCCTAAAAAGAAACTTCAAATCCTAGATTCTTTTGATCTCTCATTTGCCGCTTAATTATGTATACCTTTTTGAACCTCAAAATCCTCAATTAGTGTGTCTACGCGCGTCAAAGTCCTGTAAATATGATTTTTAGGAGTTATATGGACTGATCAGGTAAAATTTGTATTCCAATTTAATCTGACATTCCCTAAAAATATTTTAGAAGTTCCAAGTCTGTCGACTCATGTTCTAAAAATAGGGCTTTCAGGAGCAAGTTGGAATTAAATTATCATTTTATTCCATATAAATTCTAAATCTCCTAAACCAAATTAATTTTTAGTATATTGAGAATTTTTTTGGACCTCGATCATTCCACTCCAATTCCAATCCAATTCTAAAGCTCCTCATTATAGAATGCTGAGGATTATTTTGGGCTGTATGAAGCCTAAATTGCTCCTAAACTAGGTAAAAGTGGCAAAAAGTAACAAGTGTAGGGCGATTGTGGAATTAAAATTTGCATTCTTTTATATGTAACATATTTTTCCATATTCAACCTATATATCCTAAGTTATTTGGTAATTTAGGAGGATTTTGGGCTGAAATTTTCGACTCGGGTAGATGCGGCTGTTATTGTATATTTTAAATAGTGTTCCTGGATTTGCAAAATGGCTGAATAAGCTTATTTGACTTTCTGCAGTAATCTAGAGCTTTCGAGGCAAAGTTTGGAGCAAACATTTATTGTTGGAAATAAATTCTAACGAGTCAAAATACACCGAATAAACTCACACGCGCGCCCTCTCCCTATTCGTTTTGTATTCAAGAATAATCTCTGTACTTCTCTATATATTTCTCAAAAAAACCACGTGTGTATTTCTTTAATAAAATATTGAAATTTATTACAAGTCTGAGTTAATCGTTAATAAGACTGAACCTGATACAAGTATAAGCCGTCGATAGATAATTTTAACATTTATAAATTTGGCTATAATTCTAAAATTGAAATAAGACACCATTTGCAAAATGGCTGATTGGCTGCTTTTGAGCAGGTCTTTTCAATTTTCGCGTTTATAACAATGCAAGGTACTAGAGGCTTTTGGTTATTTGCCCTTTCGGGTCGACTGAAGTTGACACCAACGCACTCACTGCTTAAAACTTTGGTAATAGTTTGAATTTTGGAATGTTTAGACTCTTAAAATAATCATAAAAATATAAACAATTCATCTAGCTAAAAAAGAAATCGATTTTTTGAAAATCTCAAGGTGGCGTAAGCTCCGTAATCTCGTGAATTGATCTAAAGTGTTAGAGGCAAGGTTTGAAGTGCTCATTAGGACTTCTACAAAAGTTCTAGGTCTATAATTGTATTGGTAACTGAAGGTAGACTGTAGTTCTACATTTGAAACAGGTCAACTGTACAATTTGCAATAGGACCAAATAAATTATATAATCCTTTCGATTAATGTAGAAAGTTCCAGGCTAAGTTTGAAGTCCTCATTGCTGCCCCTCTAATCACTTAATTAGCAGGGTAGTTCAACAATTGGCGATTATTACTGACTATTTTAGCAAACTAAATAAATCACATTTATCTAGTGACAATATCCTACAATACACGAATCACCTCTCACCTTAAATTTCATCACTGCCAAAGGACATTTTCTGATTATCTTAACACATTGTATGCGGGCGACGTAAAAGTACGTTTCTCGAAAACTGTGCATAGACCTTTTCACCTAGACCTAATCACTTAGTTTTGAAAAGTTAAGTATATTTTCGCATGCAGAGTGTACCCAGTTTTCAATTTATACTAATTTCTTGTCAAAATAAAATTCGTGCAAATTTTTCAACAACGTTTCCCTCTCGAGTCTTAATGAGACGTTAATTAACACTCGCATACAATGTATTAAAAGAAACCAATTTTCCCGAATTCCATTTCCAACAAAAAATCTATTCAGTAATCTTAACCCTTTGAACTCCTATGTCGAGCTACACTCGACACAGCTTCCTGTGCTACTTAACGTGTTATCTATTAATTATTGACTTTTCAAAATCAACAATAATTTTGCATCTTAACATAAATATCCCGCGGTAATTACAAATATTTTTAGCATAATATAAAAATGAAAAATTATCAGGAGACAATTTTCAGAGACTATATTTGCTTATCTGACGGATAGTTAGTAAAATAATTCGGAGCGCAAAGGGTTAAGTCCCTGAGAATCTCAATAATTAATACCTGAATCGAGCTACGAGAAGTAACTTAGAGCCTGAAGAACCTGCTGTTGCAGTAACTGAGCAAAGTCTTCTAGGCAAACTTGAATTATCCAAGTAACTGGTAAAAAATGATTTGAATCAAAGTCTGAAGTCTGAGTCCAGTCGTCAAAGTACCGGTGGCCGGAATTAGTTTGCTCACCGGACAATCGCACATTAATCTTCGGCTTCTCGCGCGTTTCAGCCGCGTTTCAGAGGAGAGAGGCTGAAAGAGAAGGGAGGAGGACTCCCATTAGGGAGAAACGCGGGATTGTGAGAATCTGGCTTTCGGGGCCTTTGCTCTCTATTTAGCGGCGAGACTTAACAATAGATCGACGGAAAAGGGAGGAGAAGGAGAAAGAGAGCAGAGCTGCTTTGGAGAACTGGGATATACGAGAAGAATGATCAGTCGTTGATGTTAGATCTGATTGGAGTTGCTGAGAGGTGCTGAGATTTGATCGTGTTACTGGCACATTATTTTGGAGAACTATTCTGGAGAACAACTTTGGAGAACAGTCTTGTGCGAATAGTATTAACACTAAAACGACCGACGTTAAATTTGTTATCTATATATATAAAGCTCAAATACCACTGACTGACTCTCTCACTCACTCATCACGAAATCTCAAAAACCACAGAACGGATTGCAATGAAATTTGGAACATACCTTCTCCTTGGGTCTTAGGTGCTCACTGAGAAAGGGTTTTGAAAAATTCGAAATTTTAGGGGGGGTTTGGGGGGGGTTAAAGTATGGGCCAAAGTCATCAACGCAGAGCCGAAACTACTTGACCTAGAAACTTGAAATTTTGCATGAACGTTCCTTCTAGGGTATAAGCACCCACTAAGAAAGGATTTTTAAAAATTCGAAATTTTAGGGGGGGTTTGGGGGGGTTAAAGTATGGGCCGAACTCATCAACGCAGAGCCGAAACTACTTGACCTAGAAACTTAAAATTTTGCATGAGCGTACCGTCTAGGGTATAAACACCCACTAAGAAAGGATTTTTCAAAATTCGAAATTTTAAGTTTTTTTTTTTTAGTTTTGATTAAACCGTAGCGAAGCACGGGAACTTTCAGCTAGTACTTAAATATATTAAATAAGAACAGTGGAAGAAGAGGAATCAAGGGGTGGAAAACATGATCGGTTTAGTGATCTGTGTTTTATAAGATCAACTTAGAATTTCTAGTCTAGGACTCTCCTGTAAACTCAGGGAATTTTTGGAAAAAAAGGTGAACAAGTCATTTTGACTTGCTTGGTGGTTCTAGTGTTAAAGAAGGCTCGAGAACAATTTTGGAGACAAAATTTTGAAGAATGACTTTGGATTTGGAGAACAATTTTGGAAAAGGGTATGACAGGGTAGATTTGGAAAAACAGTTTTTTAGAATGGTATTAAAAAATGAGAATGAAGAGGAATTGGAGAATGACTTTAGAGCAGGACATTGGAGAAGAACTTTGGAGAACAATTTTAGACCGCGACGTCCGAGAACAACTTTCCAGATTGGTTTTGGTTTTGGAGAATGGTATTGTAAAACAATTTTGAAGAATAGTTGTGATACAAAATAAAATGGAAATAATTTCAAACTTATCGTGCACACAGGAAAACAGAACTATAATTTTTATATGCCCTAAATCTTATCAAAATGTCATCATAATCAGTGCTCTAAATTTCTGTCGAAAACACTCAAAACCTCTTCATTGACCTGAACTTAAATGTACAATAATTTTAACAGTTTCTAATTTTCTACGTTGCAAATTACAATAAAAATAATTTCAATTCGTATAATGCACATAGAGAAACAGAGACTATTATAATTTTTGTACCAAGGGTTACTCTACATCCGTTCAAAATTTGACTAAAAAGAATGGTCTCTATTCAAATCTCAAACGCTCTAAATCTCTACATTGGCCAAAACTTAATTACGCAAAATTTCTAACAGTTTATAATTTCCTACCTTGCAAATTAAAATAACAATAATTTCAATTCGTATAATGCACATAGAGAAACAGAAATTATTATAATTTTTGTACCAAGGATTACTCCACATCCTTTCAAAATCTGATCGAACAGAAATGTCTCTTTGGTCTCAAATCGCTCTAAATTTCTGTATTGGTTAAAATTTAATTATGCAATATTTCTCGCGATTTACAATATTCTACGATGCAAAATACGATAGAATCAGAGTCCATCGTAATAGGAATCCTTTTTACGGAATATGCCAAAGAAAAAAACAACGATGAAGAAGTTACAAGGCAACGGCGACTCGATTCTCCTTTACACGTCGATCTTCCTAGCAATTAAAGTGTACTGACACGATTCCGAAGGAACTCTAACGTAAGAAAAACCATGAAAGATCGGTACGAAAGAAGCTACGCCGGATAAGGCACAATTGTTATGTCTTCAATCTGACAATGAGTCACGTAACCTTGTTATACACCTATCGAAGGAGGACAATGATAATAAAAAATCAGGCAAATAAAAGAAAATGATGTCAGTCACTTTAAAGAACACTTAAACGTCTCCTTTTTTAACTACAATTTTAACGATGAAATTGTACGAATAAAAATTGCCGCCACTTTTTCAATCATAAATTATTCAATTAGTTTTAAATATGATCATTTTTCCCACCCCTTGATTTCTCCGTTTGCAAAGTCCTTACGTAATGTATTGAAATATATTAGGGGTAGCAAAATGTAATCAAAATTGGATAAGTGAAAACAAAAAATAGGACATTTTTAGAAAGGAAATAGAACAAGTACCTTTACCCTAGCAAAGTGTTTCAAAATTACAGGAATTACTTTGTTGATTAGTATTTAAAATTTCTTTAATAGATAAATGTTTTTCGCCAGCAAAAAAAAATTTTGATTACTTTTCGTTACCCCCTATTAGTAAAGTCTAGTGTTAAATTATCGATTGAGTCGAAGAAACCTCAAAACGAGATATCTCGTCGCCCCTGCTTAATATGTTATACTAGCTGAAAGTTCCCGTGCTTCGCTACGGTTTAATCGAAACTAAAAAAAAACCTTAAAATTTCGAATTTTGAAAAATCCTTTCTTACTGGGTGCTTATACCCTAGACGGTACGCTCATGCAAAATTTTAAGTTTCTAGGTCAAGTAGTTTCGGCTCTGCGTTGATGACTTTGGCCCATACTTTAACACGTTCACGACGGGTTGAACCACCGGGGGTACATCTTTGTCTGTCCCATCGGGCGGGCTGAGCCACCGGTGGTACATTTCATGTTTGTCCCATTTAAAGAATAAATTACTGTAAGTGGTAAATTCATTTAGATCTTTATATCATATAATATAATATTATATTGGATTGTTTTTCTTAAGCAGCTGTAATAAGATTGCATTTGTTCAGACAAATCAACGCCTTTTTTGGATGACTACGCTACCGGATAGGAGAAAATACGAAATACACAACCGCCCCATGGTAGGAACACTACATTCAGGCCCCGTCGCGAACGTGTTAACCCGCCCCCCCCAAACCCCCCCTAAAATTTCGAATTTTTCAAAACCCTTTCTTAGTGAGCACCTAAGACCCAAGGGGAAGGTATGTTCCAAATTTCATTGCAATCCGTTCTGCGGTTTTTGAGATTTCGTGATGAGTGAGTGAGTGAGTGAGTCAGTGGTATTTGGGCTTTATATATAAGATAAACAATGTTCACAAAATCTTCAATTTTTAAAAATTCTCAGCTTATTATCTGATAAAACGATGAAGTCACGGGAAGTAAAAAACGAAGGAGGAACTAAAGGACCTCGTGGAGGACGTAATGCGTCCTTCGCGCGGAATCCACGACGTCGTTGCCTTGAGAATGTCGACGCCAACAGTAAAAAGATGGCTAATAAAGTTTTTACGCAACGTAACATCGCAATTATGAAGCAGAGGAGGTCTCCCTTGTCTTTTCCTCCATCTCTAACGGTAGCAAGAACTAATGACCGTATTCAAATCCCCCGTTTGATGCCGCGGATCCGCGCGCGGTGCATCGGCGTACATAAATTAACTTGAGCCAACATCTTTCGACAATACCATATATCCGCGCCACGTAATAAGGATAATGATGCATTCGTGGGTATTAATAACGAAAATTCCAAGCAGTTACTGTTTCTTCGGTCGTTGGACGTGCGGGTGGTTTAATAACGTGAGTTTTTCGTAAAGGATGGAAAGAGAGATTTGAAAGTATGAAAATAATTTGAAGTTGGAAGTGGATCAGTGGAGCACTTTGGTAAAAATTGTGTTAATATATTTTTTTGATAAGAAAAGAGGGAAATTATTTGTTGTTGGGATATTTCAATGTGTCTTTGAATCCGTTTGGTAAGAAATGGGATTATTAACCCTTTTAGTGCCGGACGACGATATATCGTCGTTAGCAAAATTGCTAGTACTGGACATAGAATGGTTAATATTCAGTTTCCAATACGATATCAGTAATTTTATGACATATAATTGTAAATACCCAATTTATGCTCCATATTGTGTATTCTATATGACACTATTGCCAAATGAAAATTCTTTTTATTCGCAACTACATTTGTTATTAATTCAATCAATTTTTTCGGTCGGAACTAAAAGGGTTAAGTTTCTTCTAGTGAAGATGTAAAATTAATTCAATTTGGATGTTTAAAATTGCTTTGGATTCATTTGGCAAAAATACTGTTAATGACTTTTCTCCGGGTATGGAAGAAAATTAATTCTAATTGAACTGTAACTCTGTATGGAGACTTGTGACTTTGAGGTAACGCAAGATACATCTAAGCTTCTCTTCTTCAAGTCAAATTTTCGACTTCGCCAAATACTATAATTTAGCTCGTGACAATTATGAAATTGTTCGCAATTCTATATTTAAAATTCAGATTTAATCTATTACTTAAAATAGTACTTTTATCATTTTCTAATTATATTATGGTAGAACTGACCTTTGATATCGCAAAAAATGAGGAGTATAGAGGGTTGAAAGTGTCATTGGATTTCTTCAGCAAAAATGGCACTTATAAGTTTCCGCTGATTAAACCGGGAAATTAATTCAAGTAGAAACATTAAAGTATCTTTGCATTGCTTTAACAAAAGTGACATTAATAAATTCTCGCTGACTAAACTACGAAATTAATTCAAGTAGAAACATTAAAGTATCTTTGAATCCTTTTAGTAGAAATGGCGGTAATTTTTTAGAACTGGTGAGCAAAATTATGTACAATGTGTAAGAAATAGATGAGACATTTTCAAGTCACTCAAAACTAACAGATTGAATAAAAATAACAATCCATTGTTACGGAATAAAGACACATAACTGTTAAATCTTAACACTAGATTTACGGAGCCAATTTGGCTCATTCAAAATTTGATCACTATATGTATACTATATAGGTTTTTTAATATTCTTAATAATAAATCTTTCATTCAAATTAATTTGGAACTCTTTTCTTGGCAAAAAACTTCAATTTTCTTGTATGAGTCAAATTGGCTCACTTCAGAAAAATAGGTATATCAATATCCGTAAATCTAGTGTTAATTTTCAAAAATTAGAACAAAATGAACCAAAAAACAATAATCGAAATTGATTTCCATTGAAAGATAGCAAAAATACCGGTTTAAAAAGAACGACAAGGAATATCGTTGATAAATGATCAACAACATCACAAGGAGCAAAACGAAAACTATCTACAAAGATATCAAAGTAGAATTGACTCGTCAGACAAGTAGACCTGAATCATTTAAATGGTACTCGCTCGAAGGCGATTAAAACTTTCCCATAGGATATTATCACCAGCTACACGTGACTGCATTCGACATCCGCAGGAATGACATCCTCAGGGCAATTGCTGATCACTTGAACGCGCGTAGGAAGTTATTCCACTTGTTTGGTTCTATCGAACTATAGCTCTACCTACTTTTACCTCCGGTCGACCTTCGCGTTGTGAATTAATCCGCGAGAAACGAAGCTGGTCTGTGACGAAACTACTTCGTTCGATTCCTTCGTTTGTTTATAACAAATAGTCATATTCTTTCGAGAAATTTCAACGATCGTATCTTCGTTCTTTGATTTCTACGATTAAGGGGATCATCCCATGTGACAGCTATTATTTTCGCTTCCTTTGGGAATTTTTTCTGACGAACCATTAAAATGTACAATTTTGAAATTTTTACTACAAGTTTATTGATACTTTTGTAGCCCATTAGAATTTTTGTAAGCGAAAATAACAATTTTAATTGACATTACACCGTTCGAAAGACACTCATGTATTTTTGGCAGTAGCCAGGATTCTAGAAGTTTCACTCTTGATAATGATAATGATATTGATAATAGTGTCAATAAGTGTGTTAATAATGGTATTAAGATATTACATGTTTGTATACATAAATGAGTATTTGTCTGATATAAGTAATATCAGGTAGGTCAATTATATCAATATATAATATCTGATTTACATCAGGCAAAGTTCAATCTAATTTTTAGTAATGACGATCCTGGCAATTCAAACCTTTAGAAGGCAATGGGACACCTGAAGTTGGTCTGCTATTTTTTTTAATTAGAGATGCAGATCAGGTAGCAAATCAAATCTTAAAATAACTTGGATCAGATAAAGTTCTGTCTAATTTTTTATTATCATAAACGTAGTAACTTTAAACTTTATTAGGCAACAGACAGCCTTAAAATCGTAAATAAAAGTTTCTATTCTTTAAACAAAGTAATTGAAATGCAAATCAGTAGATGGAAATTAGTAGATAGCCTATTTTGAATATTGATAGACCTATAAATTTTTATTTTTCCAAAACAACAGAACACCTTCAGTTCACCTACTGCATTTAAAAAAAAGAAGATAAATAATTAAAAATGGCAAATTAGATGAAAAATTAATTCGAAGCAAATTATACGATTAGATCAGATAATATTCTGTCTAATTCTTAGTAATCATAATCGTAGTAACTTTAAACTTTACTGGGCAACAGACAACCTTAAAATCGTTAATAAAAGTTTCTATTCTTTAAAGAAAGTAATTGAAATGCAAATTAGTAGATAGCCTTTTTTCAATATTCATAGAACTATCAATTTTAATTTTTGCAAAACAACAGAATACCTTCAGTTCACCTACTGCATTTAAAAAAAAAAAGATAAATAATTAAAAATAGCAAATTAGATAAAAAATTAATTCGAAACAAATTATACGATTAGATCAGATAATATTCTGCCTAATTCTTAATAATCATAATCGTGGTAACTTTAAACTTTACTGGGCAATAGACAACCTTAAAATCATTAATAACAGTTTCTATTCTTTAAAGAAAGTAATTGAAATGCAAATTAGTAGATAGCCTTTTTTCAATATTCATAGACCTATCAATTTTAATTTTTGCAAAACAACAGAATACCTCCAGTTCACCTACTGCACTTTAAAAAAAGAAGATAAATAATTAAAAATAGCAAATTAGATAAAAAATGAATTCGAAACAAATTATACGATTACATCAGATAATATTCTGTCTAATTTTTAATAATCATAATCGTAGTAACTTTCAACTTTACTGGGCAACTGACAATCTTAAAATCGTTAATAAAAGTTTCTATTCTTTAAAGAAAGTAATTGAAATGCAAATTAGTAGATAGCCTTTTTTCAATATTCATAGACCTATCAATTTTAATTTTTGCAAAACAACAGAATACCTCCAGTTCACCTACTGCACTTTAAAAAAAGAAGATAAATAATTAAAAATAGCAAATTAGATAAAAAATGAATTCGAAACAAAACTTAGGTCGTATCAAGCAAAAAGGTTCAGTAAAGTCGAAAGCTACATCGAAGTAACAGATTCGAAAATTCATCGAACAAAAGGAAAGCACAGAGTAATTGGCGATTGCCCCTTTTAATCAAACAGGAAAGGTGACTCACCTGTTCTTTCGCGGCAGTGTCGTAATAGCCATGTTCAAGGACCCCTCGTAACGTTGATTATCCTTCTTGGATCTCCTTGGAAGATCCGCGCAGACACCCTGCGTGAAGCTGTAGGTCCTCCGTTTCTTCAGGCACAACATCTTCTTTCCTTTTTGAAATTCCAGGCTACTTCTTTTACTTCATAACGACAAAAACGTGCTGCTGGCACTCCTCCCGCGTTACTCTCCTCGATTACTCAGTTTGCTCCATTTTTCTGTTCACTTTTTTGCCACACTTTCGACACACGAACAAGTAATTCGCACACCTGAAACGAACCACGGATTTAAGGGAGTTTTATCGTTGACTTTGATTGCTTTAGTGTTCCTCTCTTTTCATTTCTCACTTTTTTGATCGAAATGGATCGTAATTGGGGGATTTAAAATTATAATTGTCGCGATAAATGAGAGATATTAGTAATTGTAAGTAATTGGGATTTCTGAAAGGAACCACGGATTTGAGGGAGTTTTGTAGATGATTTTTGTTGTTTTGGTATTCCTCTCTTTCGATTTCGCACCTTTTTTATTGAAATGGATTGTAATTGGGAATTTAAGATTTTAATTGACGCGATAAATGAGAAATATTAGTGGATGAAGAGGTTTCTTTCGACATATTAACAAGTAATTAGGACTTTTGGAAGAAACCACAGACAATAGGGAGTTTTATTGTTTTGGTGTTCCTCTCTCTTGATTTCTCCCTTTTTTGATCGAAATGGATTATAATTGGGAATTTAAGATTTTAATTGAAGCGATAAATTGGAAATATTAGTAGATAAAGAGGTTTCTTTCGATATATGAGCAAGTAATTTGGACTCCTGAAAGGAACCGCAGATTTAACACTAGATCTCCCTGCGATTAATTCAATGTACTTCAAATTGTTAAATAAATATATTTGGATCAAATAAATGTAGGGGCAAAATACTCGATCGACTCAATCGCTTACAATCTTCAAGCTAGACGTAGAAAATTAAAAAAAAAAACAGTGTTAGAAATATCAGGAACATATTCAAAAAATTCGGAGCAAGTGTTAAGAAAATTTTATCGTTGATTTTTGTTACTATGGTATTCTTTTCTTTTAATTTCTCACTTTTTTTATTGAAATAGATTGCAATTGGGGATTTAAGATTTTAATTGTCGCGATAAGTGTGAGATATTATTGGATACAGGGATTGCTAAATAGGTGGAGTCACTTTAGCCTCGTTTACACCGAGAATTTCAATTTACTTTTCTCACTTTCAGTTTCTCACTTTTCGCAGAAAAGAAATTATCATGGAAGAAAGGAATTTAAGATTTATTTCTATTTAAATGATTGTCAAGTTATTTTCTACAAATTTTTAGCAACACTAATTCATAATAAGTAGATGTACCTTCAATGTCCTTTGCCCAAACAGATTTGACCCAATTTTCTCACTTTTATAACATAAAAAAAAGGTTCAAGAACTGTAGCTAATTACTGATACAAATATCACCGAATTGTTGCACACTTTCCTCAACCAAAAATTCTTAAACAGAACATCAAACTTTAACGTCTCTTATCCAAAGAATTCCATTAAACCCAAAAATCCTTTCACAATCGATGTAAAAAACAATCACCAAGTATCAATCCAAATTGGGCAACTAATTCACCAATTCTAAGTTTCAACTCGAAAATGTCCCAAAAGCTTTTGCCTTCAACTCCAACAACTTCATTCACAAAAACCACTTTGAATGAAGGCACAGTGAAAGTTTCCGGAATTTCATTCTCGACAATGTTTCTTTGGATTCTAAGAGATTGAATTAATTTGAGGAAAAAGATGATTTGTTCCCAGTCGAGGTAATTTCGCGATGCGAAAGAGAGCCGAGAGACGTCAGGCTCGTACCGATGTTATAACTGTACTGAAGGCTGCGCTCAGAATCTTTCCTCGGGAGCGAGTGCGCCCGGTGATAATGACCCCCACGAAAATTATGGGGGCATCGTCTGGAATCGCGGTCCCGCATGCACTTCGTTAGATTCCGTTCTCCAATTATTTATGTCCTCTGATAATTTTCCACATATTTTTTCCCATTTTGTGGGAAAAGTTAGAGTGGTTTTGAGGAATTGCGTATTTTTCTGTGCGATGTTTCAAGTAGAGGTTTCGGAGTTGAAAGATTTTCATAAGATTGGTTTAGTGCTGTCCAATTATTTATGTCCTCTGATAGTTTTTCCCATTTTGTGGGAAAATTTTGAGTGGTTTTGAGGAATTGCGTATTTTTCTGTGTGATGTTTCAAGTTGAGGTTTTGGAGTTGAAAGATTTTCATACGATGGATTTAGTGCTGTCCAATTATTTATGTCCTCTGATAGTTTTCGAGATATTTTTTCCCATTTTGTGGGAAAAGTTGGAGTGGTTTTGAGGAATTGTGTATTTTTCTGTGTGCTGTTTCAAGTAGAGATCTTGGAGTTGAAAGATTTTCATAAAATTGATTTAGTGCTCCCCAATTACTTACGTCCTTTAATAGTTTTCGAGATAGTTTTTCCCATTTTGTGGGAAAAGTTGGAGTGGCTTTGAGGAATTGTGTATTTTTCTGTGTGCCGTGTCAAGTAGAGGTCTTGGAGTTTAAAGATTTTCATAAGATTGATTTAGGGCTGTCCAATTATTTATGTCCTCTGATAGTTTTCGAGATATTTTTTCCCATTTTGTGGGAAAAGTTTGAGTGGTTTTGAGGAATTGTGTATTTTTCTGTGTGCCGTGTCAAGTAGAGGTCTTGGAGTTTAAAGATTTTCATAAGATTGATTTAGTGCTGTCCAATTATTTATGTCCTCTGATAGTTTTCGAGATATTTTGCCCCAATTTGTGGGAAAAGTTGGAGTGGTTTTGAGGAACTGTTTATTTTCCTCTGTGATGTTTTAACTGAAGATTTCGGCATTTAGACAGTATTATGTGATTAATGTGATGTTTACAATCATTTGTATTCTCTAATGATTTTCAAGATATATATATAGATTTGAAGAATTGTTTCTGCTTCTGTACAATATTTGAGCTGATTTTTTTAAATTGTTGGAGTTTCTGTTCGGTGGATTTTCTTCTTCAATTTTTTAGTCTTTTTAAGGACTTCCTTCCAACTAAATGATCACAGTAATAAAGGCAAGACATAAAAATGCATACAAACGATATTTTGAAAGAATTTGTGCCATTATGAAACTCGTTCAACTAATTCTTAATGGTATTTTGCCGGAGTATCATTGAGAAATCGAGTTTCCCGATAATGAAATCGATAAACACGAAATTCGTGATGTGAGTATTGAGAAATATAGAAAACTCTCTGATAATACAAGAGATAACTTCGTTCAATGCGCCATAAGAAATCAAACTATCTTCTCAATGACATAAAACAAGATTCTAAATACTCCCAAAACCATCGTCCAATTTTTCAACAAATAACCACAACGTTTTTTCTTATCAAACTGCTAAACTAACAATCATATCATTTCAATTTCTCACGGATTCGCAAATGAAAAAAATTCCATGTGAATGTTTTTCAATGCAACGGAGAATTTGCATTTTACGTTAGAAACTCCTTTCGAATTCCCTCCATGGTTTCCGATCAAGAAGGACGATCGGACTGCAGTAAAATCGAACCTGGCGCCAAATCGACGCCGTGATTTTGTGATTCGACGAGGTGAGAATAAAAATGCGATTGCGTAATCGATACTTTTGTGTCTTACATTTTTCAATGCAGATTTCAACTTACAATGAGTTAAACTTCTCCGCGATTTCTTATGTTGTCAAAAAAACATCTTAGTGTATCACAGTCTTCACAATATCGTCATTAATCAGAGATGGCTATATTTGCTTTAAACAATAAAATGAGTATATTAGGAATTGTCTTTTACAAGATTGAATTTTTGGATTTAAGTTTTGCATTTAGAGTCTGAGACAGATTGACTATATTGGTGATTGAATGGTTACGATTGACACACAATAGCAATTTATTTCTTCTAAATGGTAAAATGAATATATTGATTGTTTTCTGCAAGATTGGCTTTTTCGATTTATAATTTGCCCTTGGGATCTGACAGTCAGACAGATTGGTTGTATAGCTTATTGTATGGTAACCATACCACAACCACAATTTATTTGTTTTAAATAATAAAATTAATATATTGTAAGGTTAATTCTTTAAGATCATCTTTTTCGATTTAAGTTTAGAACTTTTGGTCTAGGTCATTTCCACTATGTTAATTTAAATGCTCTTAAATCAAGATGAACTCATTATTTAATATTACATCATTAACATTTGCAAATGTACAATCGAACGAGCAACATTGTAAAGTGATAAACAATTCAAATCACAGGAAGTCAATACATCGATTTTTTTACAGAAAGACGACCCATAATGTGTAAAAGGACGTGAGAAGGAATAGTCTGCAGGGAGAGGTCGCTGGTGCAGTGTTTTCGCGCCGACCCAGGCGATCGTCAACGTTAAGCTACTCAGGCCGCGTTGCTGCCTTGGATGGGTTTCCGCGCGCCTCTCTTTTTCACGATCCAACAATAATGACTAAATAAACGATTAAAATCTAATACTTGAAAAAGTTTCCATATACGAAGCATTAAATCACGATCAATAAAATATTCTCCTATAAGGAGCAATTATTTATTATATTATATAATAGATATAAAGCTCAAATACCACTGACTGACTGACTGACTGACTCATTCATCCACTCATCACGAAATCTCAAAAACAACAGAACGGATTGCAATGAAATTTGGAACATACCTTCCCCTTGGGTCTTAGGTGCTTACTAAGAAAGGGTTTTGAAAAATTCGAAATTTTAGGGGGGGTTTGGGGGGGTTAAAGTATGGGCCAAAGTCATCAACGCAGAGCCGAAACTACTTGACCTAGAAACTTGAAATTTTGCATGAACGTTCCTTCTAGGGTATAAGCACTCACTAAGAAAGGATTTTTCAAAATTCGAAATTTTAAGGTTTTTTTTTTAGTTTCGATTACACCGTAGCGAAGCACGGGAGCTTTGAGCTAGTCTTTAATATAAAAGTATTATCGAAATGAGACAGGATTGTAAATTCTTTGCAAAAATCGAACATTGAATGCAATCGGCTACACTTCGTCCCGATGATTCGAGGCTGCACGTTTGCCATGAATTATTCATTCGGCGTATAACGGATAGACTTGGTAGCAGAAATTCACGCGGAATGCACTCCTCTTATTTGCAACTTAACGAGCATGCGTGTAGTTTATTTCTGGAAGTATTGTAATTTTATTCTGTAATTTCCTAGAGTTCAACTGAATATAGAATATCAAAGGTATATTTCACATCGTAGTCTTTAAACTTGCTAAGAGACATTTGCCATAACTCTCCTGTTTGACAATGAAGAACAATTGATATTGATAAAAGATAAATAAGCTTCACACTGGATTTACTCTTTGTCTATTATAATTTATAATTTACAAAATCGAGAAATGATTTTTCATCAATTTTATTCTTTAAAGCAATACTAATTAATGTTCAATCTTTCGAAAATTGTATGACACGGATAATGAGAGTGTGAAATTAATTAGACAATTGTAGATAGACACAGAGTAGTAAGAACACCGAAAGGTTCAAATTGCAATTTGATTCCGTAATTTTGCAGGAGAATTTTGAACTAGATAAAGAATTTCCCAAGCTATTTAACAGTTCTATCTTTAAATTTACTAAGGAATTTTTGCTGTAACTTTTCTTAACAATAAGAGATACATAAGTCCCTTATCGGATTTACAATTTGCATATTGCAGTCTTTAATATGAAAAATGATGTTTATACTAAAATTAATATAAATTATTAATCTTCAAGCTTTCGAAAATAGTGTGAGACAGATAATGAGAATATTAACTTAATTAGATGATCCTAGAACATTAAGAACTTTGAAAAATCCAAGTAAGATAAACATAGCTACTAGTTACTTAATAGATTTAATTGATTGAAAAATTTGTTAAAGAAAAGGTGGAATAGAAAATCAATTTAAATGTAAAATATAGTACCATCGAGGATGCTGTCCTCAATTAATTCGAATCGTCCTTGTTATTGTTAGTTTGTATATTCCGGTTCAAGTAATTAATTGGTTGACATTAATAATAACCAACTATAATTAATTCTAACCGAATAAGAAGGTCAATGTGATTAATTTCTAAGAATTTCTCACGTAAACCGGTAAGTATTAATAATGCGCAAGTACCTTCGGTAAATGTAAAGAAAGGTATGGAAAATTATCATGCAAATTCAAAACTAAAATAACTGTATGTAAGAAATAAATTAACTATGCACAAGGAAAGTTTTTCTTCAATTAACAAAATTCCAAATAATGAAATAAGTTTGAGAGAATGTGCTCAGTTGAATGTAAAACTATTACAATTTATTATTTACATTTACCAAAAGACGCGGATATTATCAATAATGGCCAGTTAATATTAATACAAACCGGGTTAAGTATATTAACAATAGGCCCTATTATTTTTGGTGGCCTCCAAATTATTAATGCTATGACATGTTAAGTGATAGTTTAGCAAAATTTCCAAGAGATAACGATAGAGAATTCGAAATCGGGCGCACTGGTAGTGAGTCAAAATTTTTACTTTATTACGTGTGAGACTTACTATTCCAGGTGGCTTGCCAACTATTCGGGCCATGATACATTAAATGGCAATTTAGAAAACTTTTCCAGGGCCCTCACTAATGATGAGCCAGAATCTTTATCTTATTTCTCCTAGGTCCTACTATTTTAAGTGATTTTTTAACTATACTATAACACATTAAATGACACTTCAGCAAAATTTTCGAGATGTGACGACAGAGAAATTAAATTGGGCCCACTGATGGTGAGCCAGAATCTTTATTTCATTTCTCCTAGGTTCTACTGTTTTAGGTGATTTATCAACCTGCGTCATTAATTGTAAGTGATAATTTAGCAGAATTTCTTAAAGCTGACGACAGAGAATTCGAAATTGGGCCCACTGATGATGAGCCGGAATCTTTATTTCATTTCTCCTAGGTCTTACTGTTTTAGGTGATTTTTCAGCCAGCATCATTAAGTGATAATTTAGCAGAATATCTCAAAGCTGACCACAGAGAATTCGAAATTGGGCCCACTGATGGTGAGCCAGAATCTTTATTTCATTTCTCCTAGATCCTACTGTTTTAGGTGATTTTTCAACAAGCATCATTAAGTGATAATTTAGCAGAATTTCTCAAAGCTGACCAAAGAGAATTCGAAATTGAGCCCACTGATGGTGAGCCAAAATTTCTATCTCATTTCGCCTAGTGCCACCTATTTTAGGTGATCTTTTAACCAGCGTCGTTAAGTGATAATTTAGCAGAATTTCTTAAAGCTGACGACAGAGAATTCGAAATTGGGCCCACTGATGATGAGCCGGAATCTTTATTTCATTTCTCCTAGGTCTTACTGTTTTAGGTGATTTTTCAGCCAGCATCATTAAGTGATAATTTAGCAGAATATCTCAAAGCTGACCACAGAGAATTCGAAATTGGGCCCACTGATGGCGAGCCACAATTTCTATCTCATTTCGCCTAGGTCCTACTGTTTTAGGTGATTTTTCAACCAGCATCATTAAGTGATAATTTAGCAGAATTTCTCAAAGCTGACCAAAGAGAATTCGAAATTGGGCCTACTGATGGCGAGCCACAATTTCTATCTCATTTCGCCTAGTGCCACCTATTTTAGGTGATCTTTCAACCAGCGTCGTTAAGTGATAATTTGGCAGAATTTCTCAAAGCTGACCACAAATAATTCGAAATTGGGCCCACTGATGGTGATCCAAAATTTCTATCCCATTTCATCTAGGGCCTACTGTTTTGACTGGCTTTTGAGAAGTGATCGAAATTCAAATCATCCGCCGTCACTTTTAGGAAACATTGTACTATTTTAATCAAATTCCATCAAGATTACACCATATCAAATGAGAATTCAGAAAAAAATTCACAGTGCCGTTAAGAGGAATTGAACTCCAGCCCACTAATTACCAGTTCAAACCTTTACGCTCTTATCTACCACAGCCCCTGTATCAAGATAAGCCACTTTCTTCGTACCAGTTTCGCGGATAACAGAAAATCACCAAGTGAAAATCCACGTCCTGTTATTCTTGAAGGAGCGAGTGAACATTTTTCATTCTTCGCCGATCCCGAGTGAACGTAAAACAACGTGTGTGAATGTACATTAGCCGAAGAGAAGTGTGAGCGAATTTATTGGCACTAAATGTTACGCTAGAAATCGCAATGCACCGTGCAACGCACGCGATGTAACCTGCATCGGATGCGGTTTAACAGTAAAAATGAACACGCAAGGAAATATGCAAATATACTGCTAATAAAACCGCGTTTAGATCTCTACGAAGTGATTTACAGGAGAGTAGTCGGATCAACAAATTATTGATGTGGTTGATTTTCTAATAAAATCACCAGCTATTCATTTCCATAGGAATCTTGATAGCTTCACTGTTTAACGATCGTTTAACTTTTTTGTAAATTATTATTTATAGTGTTTAAATGACTCTGAGGTATCTATCGTTATTGAGTACCAACATTCTTCTCGTTTATTTAGGATGATCTCTTATGAAGATATATATTTATTATGATTTTATTTCTTGCGATTTGTGATAACTGCTGTTTATTCAATTTCTTACGTTGCATGCTTCGTAGAATTTCTTAGAAAACAGTCTATAAAATAGAGAACTACCTATTATTCTTTATCTTCAGTGAATTTCATTATTTTAAACTGCGATATCTCTCGTTCCACACTAAAATTACCGGGTTTAAATCTATTACATTTAAAAATAGTGAATAAGTACTTTGGAAAAAAAGAGGTGATAAAATGATCATTTAAGCGGATCGTAACATGTGACAGCTATTTTTTTTCTTTTCCTATGGGAATTTCTTTAAGAAACTATTAAAATATACAATGAATGTTTTTATCTTCCCTGAGTTTAATTACTCTAATCTAACATATCTTTTGCTAAATTTTTTTATTTGCACTCAGTTATGAAGTAAACGTGTCTACAATCGTGAAAATGTCTATAAAACAAAGAATAACCTATTAATCTTTATCACCTCTGAATTTAATTACTCTGACCTGAGATAACTTTTGCCCAATCAATTTCTTTCGTTGTACGTTGTGTAAAACTTTTTTATTTACACTCAGTTATGGAGTAAGAGTGACCATAATTGTGGAAATGTCTATAAAACAGATCTTTATCTCTTATAAGTTTAATTACTCCGACCTGAGATAAGTGACATTTAATCAGTTTCTCTCGTTGTAGACTGCATGCATTTCTTTATTTTTACACACTTATGCTATAAAACTAGCTATAATTTTGATGCTGCCTATAAGACAGAGAACACATTATTATTCTTTATCTCCTATGAGTTTAATTACACTAGCCTGAGCTAACTGTTGTACGTTATGTGCAATTATTTTCATTTTTAATATATAAAAGTATCTATTTTAATAATCCAACTGCAAAAACAATTTCTTGATCTCCCCTCAACGATACAAAATAATCAACAGTTTCAAATCTCAAAAGAAACAGTCCATCAGTTATGTCACTTTAAAACAATCTGTTCTATCCAAATCCCACAAAAAATCTATCGCTCTGAATAAAAAAATAAATGCATCGCTCATTAACAACATCAAAAAGTTGTTCCTCATCGTTAAAAAGAAATTTCCAAATTTGTAAAAGGAACCGAAAGATAACAGTAAAATGAGAATGGAATAGTACTCTTAACCGACGACAAAACATCTCTGAATACCTGGCAAAAGGCATTTCGAATTTCGCAGTACAAAAAGGCGAAGCACGCGAAGCGCAGCTCAATCACCTGACACGTTGGCATTATGAATAAGAGCGACGTTTCTCGCGTAAATAGAGAGAAGAATCTCGTCGTGCAGACTCGAGAAGACCGGTCGGCTACCTAGCCGGAAATACGGCCGCTTTTCTACACTTGTATGTCCTCACACTAGTCCCAACTAGAGCCGTCTGTGGTCGACGGTCCTGTTAAGTTGCGTCCAATCTTCTACATCTGCTTGATGCACCGACGTCGGATGCACCGGCAGGTTTACACTTGGACAGCGCTTCTCAAACTTGGAGGACGATTAGTGTTTTGTTTTTTGAGGTGATGCTAGCAAGGAGGTCTTAGAACGATGCAGAGATGGGGTTGAAGACTTGATGTTGGAAATAGGGGACCGCACAGTTGGTCGGTGTCTTGAGAGTGCTTTTTTTAGGATGTACAGTTTGGGAAATTAAATGTGAGGCTGTTGATTGCAGAAGAGGACAGAGATTTCTTTTGAAGATTTGATGTTGAAAACTGGAAACCACGAATTTGGTGGTTTGGTGAGGGTGTCGTTTAGTTGTTTTTAGAGTGTACAGTCTGGGAAATTGAATGTGAGACTGTTGATTGCAGAAGAGAACAGAGATTTCTTTTGAAGATTTGATGTTGAAAACTGGAAACCACGTATTTGGTGGTTTGTTGAGGGTATTGTTTAGTTGTTTTTAGAGTGTACAGTCTGGGAAATTGAATGTGAGGCTGTTGATTGCAGAAGAGGACAGAGATTTCTTTTAAAGATTTGATGTTGGAAACTGGAAACCACGTATTTGGTGGTTTGTTGAGGGTGCTGTTTAGTTGTTTTTAGAGTGTAGAGTCTGGGAAATTGAATGTGAGGCTGTTGATTGCAGAAGAGGGCAGAGATTTCTTTTGCAGATTTGATGTTGAAAACTGGAAACCACGTATTTGGTTGTTTGTTGAGGTTGTTGTTTAGTTGTTTTTAGAGTGTACAGTCTGGGGCATTGAATGTGAGGCTGTTGATTGCAGAAGAGGACAGAGATTTCTTTTGAAGATTTGATGTTGGAAACTGGAAACCACGTATTTGATGGTTTGTTGAGGTTGTTGTTTAGTTGTTTTTAGAGTGTACAGTCTGGGGCATTGAATGTGATATTCTTAATTGTAGGAAATAGGCAAATTGTTTTATTTTACTTCAACTCAGACTTGGAGAGTGACAAAGATTGGCCCTTTTTTATGGAACATTTGGGGATGATGCTGATTCGGTGGCTGAGGGGTTGGAGGTTTGATTTGGAAACTGGAGACGTCGCATTTGGTAGTTTATTCAGGGTGTTTTTCAGATTTCTATTTTTTTGAAAGTGAAAAAAGTAAAAGAACCTAAAAAGCTGCTCATTTGAGAGACCCTGACTCGTACAGGAGTGATCCACGGTAATTCCGTGCACCGAGCCAGAGTCCCGCAGAAGTAAGTGCAGTTATGTTGCACTGACCGCTAGGATGCACCGGCCAGACCGGAGGCTTGTTGCCATGCAACGTGACGTTTGTTTGTAAAATAAAAAATGTCCCGGCGAGGAAACGCACATGGAGATTACGCGGGAGATGATAATCTTGAGAGGTTTCGGTCGATGCTTTCGGAGATCGATTGCGAAACTTCTGGTGTGATTTACATGCACCCGAATTGCAGTAAGATGCGCTCGTTAGGCTGTCTCGGTTCTTTGCGGATTAGTCGAGTGTGGCCTGAATCAACAGCGCGGACAGGCATTATTTTTTACGGAATTGCTAGAGTTTTCTCGCGTGGAGGAGTTTTATGAAATTTCTTTCATCTTATGAAACACATTTCAACTTTTAAATTTTGGAATTGTTGCAATGCATATTTACATCGTGGACAGACGTTATTTTTTACAGAATTGCTAGAGTTTTCTAGTGTCAAGATGTTTTATAAAGTTCATTTCATTTTATGAAATACATTCCAACTTTAAATTTTGGTAGCAGCATATCTATTTAGCTACTATTTACTTTCTTTGGAACAAAAAATTTATACTGTAAAAGAAATAAATTTAACAAAGATTAAAATTACATTAAATATTCAATTATTCATGTTCGCTTCACCTATCTATCTTAACAAGCCTATGATAAATGCTAGGCATAATAATTCGAAGATCCATCATCTTTATCCGTTTAAATACTAGTTAAAGGTAGATAACATCGACGTGAATTATCTGAAGACCCAAAGTAAACTCAATTGTCTGCGGTAAATTCTTTTGAACTATAAAATCAACTTCAATGTTCCTTCGTAGAGGCTTGGTACCATTTATACCGATAACATCAACAACTTTTTATTGGCAATGTTTCCTGCAAGCTTTAAGATAAAAACGTCTCATTGAATGATAAGGACGACCTTAATACCCAATTATTACTTTACATAAACAAATAATACTTTCTTAGCGCACAAATTTATTACGCTAAATTTTTTAATTCTACCGCAATAAAATTTTTTATTTTATTGACAAATCTGATGGTAAATATAATGGTACATTATATTTGTAAATTTGGATAGCGATAGTAGCCTGGAGAAAGAGAAACATCAATACACTTCTGTGAAACTCGAAAGAAAAAATTAATCCTTCATGTTGGAGATTGTTTAAAAAAATATCACACATTAAAAACTTACAAATAATTATTTGAAACTCAATAATTTGTAATGCTCCTTTGAAAAATAAATAATTTCTATAAAAATGTTATTCTTATAATACTGAACATTTTTCGTACATTTAGCGAAAGTAGCTACAACTTAGTGGAAAATGATATATAAAAATAAGCGTTAAGTTCTTCGACATGTTAACTTTCGTCTCTAAAAAAATTCTTACGAAAGCAGTCACCATGCTGCAAATATTCCATTGGTATTGGCAACTTTTAGGATTGCTTTCGCGTTGATTAGAATTCCAGTGAAAAAGGAAAACTCGCCGGGGAAGTTACAAAAGAGGATAAGCTCGTACTGAAAATATTATCCGAGCATTGCATAGCGGTTTGCATAATTAGTCGTTTTCAATTGTTATCTGAGAATCGTATCCGTGCCTCACTTTCATGCTAATGAAACGCAATTCGCTTTCGTGACTAGCGCGATTTATCCGCTTATTCATCGGCTCTGCGAAGATTCACTGTGCATAAAGGTATGCTGATTTCTATGTAAAATGTAACTGCACTTACCTTGTGTCTTATGCGAATTTCATAACCACATTTGCAATTATTATGAACGTGCTCCTTTCTTATTTTTAGACTCGCTTCATTGAGAACTCGGGAGAAAAGATTGTTTTAATTATTCATTAATTATTTGCCGGATTCGCATGATTCTTTGGAGTTGTAGAATTCTTAGAAGGACGACGAGATTGTTGTAATTCTTTGTTTCGAATTTTTTTTTTAAGTTTGTAGAAGCGTGGTATGTTTTGTATTAAATTTGTGACAAATATCTGTGCACTGTTGCATAAATATTTCGGGCGTGATTTTCTTAAAGATACTAAATCTTTAATTTATAATTTAATTTTCTTAAAGTAAATTTTGGAAAATCGCATATTTCTTTTCTGCGATATCATTGAAGTCTTTTGGAAATTAAATTGTCGTATGATCTTGTAAAAGTACCCTATATTTTCAAAATTCTTGAGAATTCCAAATTTATTGCTTGCAAAATTGTTGCAGTTTTTAAAAAATGTTATTATTGTAAAAGTATGTTCTTGAAAAGTATCGAGAGTTTTTATAATCTTTTAACTTATTATGTAAGACGTTCTTAAAGCTTTTGGAGAATTTAAAATCACTGTAAGTTTTTACAATAACATTCCGTGTTTGGAAATTTTTTTAAACAACTTTTTACAACATTTTTGAAACTTTCAGCAAGTTTTAACATCTTAATCGGTATTAATATTTAACATCTTAATTTCCAAACTTTCTTTAACTAGAAATTGGTTTTCATAAACAATATAACTTAATAACACAATTTAAAAACTCTAAAACTATTTAAAACATTTTGAAATACTCAGTCGTATTCCATATTTTTACATAAAAAACCTCGTGCAGCAATTTTATAAAAATCTGAGACTCTTACAATTTCATTTATGTGCATAATTCACTATTCAACTCACCTAAAGCTACATAAATTTCGAAAACTTGAAACACTGTAAAATTCCTAATATAATTCCACATTTTAAAATTAAGAAACCCTTAGAGTAATTTGTAGAAATTTTAAAACCAGCATAATGTCATCTGTGCGCACAATTTCATACAATTTTAATTTATCTAAAGTTATACGAATTTTAAGAATTTAAAACATAGTAAAAAATTCCCAATACAATTTTACATTTATGAATAAAAAAAACTGCGTGTAGTAAAATTTGAAACACTGAAAAATTTGTAATTCAATTCCATATTGTCAAATTAACACTAGATTTGCGGAAATTGATATAGCTATTTTTCTGAAGTGAGCCAATTTGGATCATACAAGAAAAGTGAAATTTTTTTCAAAGAAAATAGTTCCATATCAATTGAAATGAATGATTTATTGTTCAAAAATTAACTAACCAATATATTATATATGTAGTAATCAAATGTTGAATGAGCCAAATTGACTCAGTAAATCTAGTGTTAAAAAACCTCCAGAGTACTTTATAGAAATTTGGAAACCTGTACAATTTCATTTACGTCCATACTTTAATATAATTTTAGCTTATCAAAAGTTAAATGAATAAAAATCTCCATACAATAATTTTATAAAAATCTGAGACTCATACAATTTCATTTATGCACATAATTATATATAACTTCAATCTATCGTAAGTTATATACATTTAAAAAAATTTTAAACAATTTAATATATCAAAGCCTATTTCGTATTTAATAATGAAAACTTTCCTACATTTCAAAAGGGATTTTGCGACCTTTTTGAGGCTCGGCTCGTGCGAAACATTCCTACAAGTGCAATACTCCATACGCGATATAATATAGAGCTGACATTCCTCTTTGCTTGCACCACGCTGCAACATGGTACATTCTCTCGGCGTGCAACGACAAACTGCATCTCCGTAAACGTTTCTTCCGCACACGGCACTTCAAATCGCATTAATATCTTATATTGCGAAAATTTTTGCTTTCCAAATATTCACCTTGTTGCAATGCAAAAACTTCGCCTTATATTTTACGACAGTCATCGTTTCGATTAACTCAATCGTAATAATCGAATTTGGCAAATTACGTAGATAAATCTCGAAACAGTATCATCATTAAAATTTGGACTTGATTCTACGCTATTCTACCGATTGTTAAGACCCAATTCTATTCAACAATATCGATTTTCAAGGACTGCTTTAGCGAGAAATTAATTTGAGAGGATCTATGGGTTTTTAAATTGAAAATGTGGATTTGTATTAGGAATATTACAGTATTTCAAATTTTTAAAATTCATATAACTTTAGATAAGCTGAAATATTATTATTTGTGATTTTGTTGTTAATACATTGCGAAAAGCTTCGTTTTCGAAGTATTCGCATTGTTTTGGATACAAAGACGTCATCTTATATTTAACGACAGCCATTGTTTCGATTAATTCGATGCTAATAATCAAATTGACCAAAGTACGAGGATAAATATTGAACAAATATCACCATTCAAATTTGTATTCGATTCTATGCTATTTTATCGATTGATAGGACTCGATTCTATCATCTTCTGTCATCTTATATTTTCCGATAGTCATAGTTTCGATTAATTAGACAGTAACAA
The DNA here is from genome assembly GCA_910591515.1 of Cerceris rybyensis. Classification (NCBI taxonomy): domain Eukaryota; kingdom Metazoa; phylum Arthropoda; class Insecta; order Hymenoptera; family Crabronidae; genus Cerceris; species Cerceris rybyensis. The sequence continues at coordinate 6,471,574 of OU342802.1, read as the reverse complement.
TCAAATTTGCCGAAGTAAGTAGATAAATATCGAAACAATATCATCATTAACATTTTTATTAAATTCTATGGTGTTTTCCTGATCGTTAGGCGTCGAGTCGATAATACTGATTTTCAAACATTGCTTTACGCGGGAAATCAATCTGAGAGGAACCATTAATGATTTTGTTGTTAATACATTGCGAAAATCTTAATTTCCAAGTATTCACATTGTTGCAATACAAAGATGTCACCTTATGTTTATTTACGACAGTCATCGTTTCGATTAATTCGATGGTAGCAATCAAATTTGCCAAAGTACGAAGATGAATATCGAAAGAAATATCACAATTGAAATTTGCATTAGATTCTATGATGTTTTCCTGATCGATATGACTAGATTCTATTCGATTTTCAAGCATTGCTACGCGAGAAATCAATTTGAGAGGAACACTTAACTATTTTCTGGTTAATTGAATCAATAGATATGCGTATTTCAACTCTTTGAAGCATAATTATCATTCTTCTATGTATTACCTTAATTTTTGGATTCGATCGTAATAAAATAACGTTGATGTTAAATTAATCCCTTGTACAATAACGAGTGATACAACAAATTGCATAGGAAATTTGCAAGTTTTGTGAACCCTATGGAATTGAAAATATAAGTGACACGTGACACAATCCAATTATTTCTATAATATTAATCCCTTGCCCTACAATTTCACTTTGTACTGTGTGCACAGTAAATCTATTAATTCTTGAAACAAAATTTCAGACCGAATCGGTTATTTCATATAATCAATCGAAGTAGTAAAGAAATGATTTGACTGTCTCGTGATCGACTGACTGATATTTTTGACTTAATAGTTTTTGAAAATTTCTAAATTTTCTTTTCCATTTGCCGTGTCACGAGTGTCACACGTTATTGTAAGCTAAGGGGATAATTACATTAACACGTTGACTGCCAACTACGAGATAACTCGTAGTTTGCGTCCTCGATTCAGACGCCGACTACGACTTAACTCGAAGTTCGTTTACTTCCCATATTCATGCAGCTACGATTAAATTAATAGTACATCGGTGTAAATATGTAGCTGTATATGCTCTTAAGCGATTACTAAGTACTATAATTGCACTTTTTAATAGCAAAATGTGATTAAGTAAACCCTTTTAGTGCCGACCGAAAAAATTGATTGAATTAATAACAAATGTAGTTGCGAATAAAAAGAATTTTCATTTGGCAATAGTATCATATAGAATACACAATATGGAGCATATATTGTGTATTTACAATTATATGTCATAAAATTACTGATATCGTATTGAAAACTGAATATTAACCCTTCGATGTCCAGTGTTAGCAATTTTGCTAACGACGATATATCGTCGTCCGGCACTAAAAGGGTTAAATTGACTTTTGAGACCCGAATAGTGAAAATTACCGTGACGGTCAACGTATTCAATAACATGACATATCAAGAATCACCGATCAAATTTTATTTGATCAATAATTAAGAATTATTAAGGAAGCAGTCACAAAAGAAATTATACGGAAAAAGAGGTTAATAAGAGAATGGAATGTCTTATAGACAATTATGCCACAAAGAGATCGAATGAAAATCTTGAAATTACCTTGCCGTGATTTTTCGCAGTCAAATTCTGTCAAACGAACAGCTCAACTGCTTAGTTCCTTTGGCTCCATCGTTTTTCGATCCTCCGGCAACTTTTTCTTCAATTTTCACGACACAACACCATGTTTTTCACGGGGAAAATAGCTTTTTAAATGCAGAGACATTCCTGACGTGCAGAGATTATGGCGGGATGCGGCTGCGCATTGGAATATATCGAAATATCGCGCGGATCGATAATCTTCTTTCGATCTCGAGACTTTCGGCGGTTCCTCCTATTAATTTTGAATACTTTAAACGCGTTGACACGATTAACACGAAGATACATGAATTTCACAAAGAATAGGAATAAACAGCAAAGAGAAATTGTTATTGACAATATTAATGATACTTTTAAAATACGTAAACGATATTTCTAATTGTAAAATACTTCTAAAACATAGATTTAGACGATTCTTCGTTACACGAGATAGTATCACTAAAAACTGAATATTAATATGTGTCAAATTACACTTCAATTCGAATTGCACGTGTAAAATCAACACTAGTCAATTAAATAACTGTTAATTACGAAACTAACAGAACGAGTGAAAACTACACGGCGGTGTTTATGCGCCCAGCGATTAAGGCATACTGAGAGCTCGAACACGATTGTCACGAGTAAGAAACACTAGCTCAGCTACCTGATCGCTCACTATTCGCTTGCAAAAAAATCCGAGCACACGTTAAACATACAACACCGTCTACTCGACTCGCCATTCTGCCCATGGAGGACAATTGCACTTGTTAGCCTCGAAATTGGAACATGTTCCATCTAAAATCTGCCAAGCTGATTTTCAGTAGACTTGCTTGCTTGAACATCCTTAACGCTAGATTTACGACCGCTAAATCTAGTATATTTAACACTAGATTTATACTACTAGATTTACACTAGGTTGATACACCTAGTTTTCTAAAGTGTGCCAATTTGACTTATACAAGAAAACTAAAGTTTTTTTACAAAGAAAAAAGTTCCAAATCAATTTAAATGAAAGGTTTATTATTAAAAACTAACCAACCAATATATTATATATATGTGTATAGTATTCAAATTTTGAATGAGCCAAATTGGCTCCGTAAATCTAGTGTTAAATATATCAGACAAATACTTTGAAAAAAAAGATGGTTTATGCGGCAAAATGTATGATGCGTTAAGTAATTTACATATTATAAAATACGCGTGAAATATCTACTGTATTGTTTCTTAATTACTTTTTAAAAAATGTTAACGCTGTATCTGCGGCCGCTACATCTAGTATATTTAAATATTACAAACAAGTGCTTTGAAAAAAGATGAATCTAAAGGAAAAAAATACGATCAGTTAAGTAATTTATATATTATAAAAATCGATCGAAATATCTACTACACTGCGCCTCTGCAATTAAAAAAAAATATTTTTAAAAAAGTAGGAACCCGTCAATTTGACAACTGCTCTACATCTACTATTAATACGTTGAATGACACCTGAATCAAAACTTTTCTATTAAAATCGTATCTTTAGAGAGCAACAATGTTAACGATAAAAATGGTTATATGTTAAACAGTACTTTACTTTTTAATAGCAACATATAAATGTTGAGTATAGCAACGAAATTCGTGAATATTGTTATTTGAAAGACATAAGAAATTTCATTGACTTAAATAGCGCCGATGACCCCTGTGACATTCAACGTGTTAATTCTACATAATGATGAAATCCATGCTCCCCGATTGATTTATGAATGTGTATATATTATCGTAAATACAGTCGATATAAAACATCCTCATATTTCCGCGCGTAATTAATAATAATAATTAATATTAATATATATATATATAATATATATATAGAGTACAAACGTATTTGTCTTATCGTAATAAGATCGCGTATCAAAAAACGAGTATAGGATGAGCTTACTCCTACTTCATGGGAAATGGTGTCCCTTTCCATCTCCTTGATAAAGAGATTTGGCGAACTTAATTTCGATTATCCCCGAGGTCATAGATCCGTCCGTAAAGGAAGCGTGCTCGTTGGCGCGTAGAGATCTTTATCTGGCTCAACGATTCTTACGTAAAACGATCATATATGTAGTGTGTGTATATATATATATATTATGTATGTACGTATGTATTGTACGTGCTCGTTCAAGAATTCCTTGAAAGCTCTGCTCTCGAGGAACCTCGACGAGGATTCGAATTTCTCTTCGAGAAAAGTTCGAGTAAGTACGCTGGCTCTGCACGTACCGTCGAGGCGTATTTTCGCCTACACTGAATTAAATACTTGCCATTTTGGTTCTTTCTTTTTTCAAATTACGTATTTCTGGAAGAATTTTGCGTTGAACTTGATTTAGACTTGGAAGTGAATACAATATTGAGTAATACAGTAGACTCGGATGCAACGAGAGTTCTTGGTTGTTTGATTTGTGTTCTTTCGGATTTAATTACTGTTGGTGGATTGTTTGAGACCTACTGGTGATGGGAGTGAACCGTTAGCTATGTAAATACCATAGGTATATAATTTCTATGATCGTTTTCGCTTAGGATCTATGAAATTTTAGGTGGTTTCAATGGAGACTATTACAACTGATGATGATTTAGAAATGATCTAGGAAAAATTTCGCAGAGGAGATTTGAGCTTGGGCCCACCGATGGAGAGTTTGGCGTTCTATCTTCTTAACCACCATAGACCCATGACTCCTATGATCTACAATTTTAGGAGGGTTCTGAACCACCAAAGCTATCATATGCATATCACATAGAAAAAATGCCAAATTTTCCAGAGGTGATGAAGAATTTGAGCTCGGGCCCATTGATGGCGAGTTGGGGCCTACATCTTGTTAACCACCATAGCCCCATGACTCCTATGATCTAAAATTTTAGCGGGGTTCTGAACCACCAAAACTATCGTATGCATATCACATAGTAAAAATGCCAAATTTTCCAGAGGTGATGAAGAATTTGAGCTCGGGCCCATTGATGGCGAGTTGGGGCCTCCATCTTGTTAACCACCATAGCCCCATGACTCCTATGATCTACAATTTTAGGAGAGTTCTGAATCATCAGGGCTGTGGTATACGTATCTCATAGAAAAAATGACAAATTTTCCAGAGATGATAGGGGATTTGAATTCGGGCCCACTGATGGCGAACCCATGACTATATCTTTTTAATCATAGTCCCATGACTTCTATGGTTTAAAATATTACGGAGGTTCTGTACTACCAACGCTATGGTACAAATATTAGGAGGACCGGAAAGTAATATTGTTTTAAATAAACTCAAAACAGATTTATATTTTTAATGAATGATGTAATCACCCTCGTCATGAACAACCTTTTGTCATTTAGGGTGCAAATTTTTAATACCGGATCGATAAAGATCAATTGGTTTTTGAGTAAAATATCTGAAGAAACGACATTACTTTCCAGTCCTCCTAATATCTCGTAGAAAAAGAAATGACATATTTTCTAGATAGAGCTCCTAGAACTCCTACGATCGGTTCACTTTCCAAAATACATTACTTTGGATTATTCGCATTATACGAAAAAAATTATCCTGCATTGCGATTTCCTATAATGCGAATTCAAACAACGAATGAATCATTAATTATGTTAAATAAGAGTCTACTGTAAATTAAACGCAAGATTTTGGACGATGTAGCAGGAAAACTGCATTAGCGAGTGGAATGAATCTGCATTTTCCAGTTACGCAACGTTAAAGTTTCTCCTTACTTCGCGATAATAATCGCCTATCAAATTCACTTTCTTTTCAATGAGTTAGAACTTTCGAACACTGTTGTATCTCACGAATAAAAGAAAGAGAATTTTTACAACGTAATCTGAACAAAACAGAGCACAATTACAAACGTACAATACAATTGCAAATTCAACGCATAACACTAAATTATAAATTTTCAAGAAAGAACCAAAGGCTTACTTTCAGTGTTAACGAGCCTATGTAATCCTACAAATTACTTGGCTGATTTTCATGAGCTTAATTAATCTTTTTTTTTCCATGGACACAAAAGTACGGCAAGGATCTCAGTATTTTTTTTTTCTTACTAATCAAAAACACGAGTTTTGATTAAATCCGAAAATTTCACAATTTCGCGCAATCGTCGCATGAAAGATTGCAGTGAGCAAAAATTTTCCTCGTCGATTTCGCTTCGACTCGAGCGACTTTCAGCCGCGGCGCGATTGTCCGAACGAAGTACAAAAGATTTCCGTAAAAAAGTGAGTATGTATATATCACGCGCAACCGTGCAAAAATATTGCATCTACCTTTAGAGAGTATCCTGTTGCACGAATTGAACTTTCGCTCGAGCCGAAGTAAAATTTCGGACCTCGTTTAGATATGTTCCACTATTTTATTTGCAGTTTAATTCGCGATATACCGAGTGTCCTGAATATCACAAATATCGGAGTTGAATTTATCATAATAAATATCGTACAAAATTGTTTCTCCAACAATGCAATTTTCAGGACACCCAGTACAATGGTGATTTGTGCTTTCCATTGGCACGTTTAACAAAAAGTTCACGGTAAACCGTGTCTTTTTGTATTCTTTCCTCTTTTTTTTTTCTTAAATAAAACTAGAAAGCCGTATCAAACGGAGAATTACGGAGATTCTAATCTCCACGATTGAAACTAACGAGAGTAATATTGCGTTCAATTGAAACCAATCATCCCGTATCGTTATTCGAGACAAGACGTTAATTAGAAATACACAAATTTCATGGACGCTTTCACGCGCATCAGTTGTCGATACGTAGTAGTTAAAAAAATTTCTTTACAACTTAAACACGTAATCTTACTACCGCAGGACATTAAGAAATCAATCTTACTGAACACAAAGAATTTCATAGAATATTTGGTGCTTATCCATACCTTACTAAGATAAAATACAAAGGACGTTTTCTCTCACATATCATTCCTACGACGAGGTACATCCCTCTTTTTGCATTGCCAAAACACTTTCGTTATTATATCGCTTGGCGTAATAGAAGACTAATAGTAATATTAGCTTACGGTAGTATAAACTAACGTTATTAACTCAAACGAATGCAATTTGAAGTAATATTATTAGTTTATAAAAGTATAAACCAATAGTAATATAATAATATTATTAGTCTCCCATAAGCTCGATTAATAGAAGACCATTAATCAAACGGCTACTCCCGTGTAGTTTGTGCTAACATCAGCGATTAATGAACTGCATTATATGATAATTCTATGGCCTACATGACTTATCATTCTTTATGTATAGAGTCACTTCGCGTTTCATACAAAAAAGAAAATCTCGTCGTTAATTACTCCTTCCTGTGAATGAATACACACTTAATGGCTCGATACGATGACCCACTCACCACCGAAAAAAGCTACGGAAACAATGCATTTTGGTTGACGAAACGAGAACTAACTAATATGCGTGCACGATACCAAAAAATGATACGATGGAGAATATTAATATCTTTGGAATCGAAACTTTGCTTCGAATAGCAAAACGCTTTCGAGAGTATGACAGTATGAGAGCTCTATTTAGGAATATCTGCTCGTCTCCCTTTTTTACTATTCTTTCAACACGTTGAACGCCTCGAGACGCATTAAAATTCAGGTCGCAACGTCTTTTAAATTATATTTAACGTCTTTTACTTTAGACGATATTTCTGAATTTTCTAATACATTCGATATTAACACTTTGTCGGCCAGAGTGAATTTGCACAGTTATCATCACTAGCCTTTTGGCAGCATACTCAACGAAAAATAATTGAAACTTTGCAGCATAATTATTCATATTTTGTTTGTAATTATACATATTTAGATTGCGATCATTTAAACTGGATGGCGCGTGTTATTATATAATATTAGAACAACACCTTTTGTATATATTCAAGGGCTGTGAGAACGTGTATATACGCCATTTGTGTATATAGATGAGTTATGACTGCGCATATATACGCCTTTCGTATATATATATCGATGGGCTGAGAGAGTGTATATATACGCCATTCGTGTATATCGATGGGCTGTGAGAGCGAGAATATACGCCTCTCGTATATTTGCATGGGTGTGAAAGCGTCTATATACGTCTTTTTGAAATATTGGTGAATATGTGAATACCCATATGTACGTTCTTTGGATATATCAATGGATCTGCGCAAACGTATATATACGCTTTCGCTCTCAAAGGGTGAAAATATTAGATTGGATCTACTATCGTAAAGATTATGTGATGAGATTGAAATGATAAGGGATTTAATGCATTTTTTATCAATAAATATACTGCAATTACTGATTATGCTTCGAATAATTGTATTGAAATCACCAGCCGTGATTTAAAATTAATACGCCGACAAAATGTTAATATTCCAACGTAAAATAAATAAAATATTTCTAAATTCTAGAAGATGTCATTTGAATAGAAAAAACGTTTAACTTCAATATAGATAAGCGGACAATTGTAAGTCAGCATTCAACGTGTCAAGTGATCGACGAAACGTTAAAATACGTTTCCCTGAAAACAATGATTATCAATGGTGCGAATACTTAACGAAATGATTGTCATATACAAAATACTCGATTCTCTGTCGTTTCAAAAATACCACAAAGAAAGAAAAAGAAATGATCGCGTGTGCAAAACGACACCCGGACGAAACGAATTTTTGCGTCGTGTCCTGAAGCAAAAAATATATCTTCTATAGAGAGTCTTTGTGTCGATGTATCGAAAATGATACAACGCTCGTTCGCTGCTTAAATCGTAGGCTTCGCTTAATACTTTCTCCTTGACATTCGCCCAACAGAAGATGCAAAATATATCGGCTATGTATCTAATTCCCCCGATCATCTAATCACAAAACCCGATTAGTGATATATTATTGTGCAAATTATCACATTACGTTTGTATATATGTATACGTATATATGTATATATACGAAGAAACATAATTTCTATCGGCTATTTAGTTATTAAATTAAATAAGAAAGCTATTTACTCCGTAGCGTTCCTTCGAAGCTCTCTATCGACGTACTAAATTGGAGCGCCTAAATTCGCCTAGGCAGTAAAAAAGAACAAAACAAATACATCCAATACTAATATTCTTCTCTCATACCCTCTCAGTCTCGTTCTCTTTCTCTCTCTCACTTTCTCTCCCACTCTTTCTCTCTAGTAATCCTAAAATAATAAATAAAGATCGCTTCAATTCACCTACGTTTTCTACATCAGTTAAAAAAAAAACAAACAAACAAAATCTTGCGAAAGGCATTTCACAAAATGCTATTTACCCTCGAGGAAGCAAAACCGAATTCCAAGACCCGCGTGGTCCATCTATTATCCGTCTCCTCTTCGTTTCACCGACGAAAGTGCATTATTACCACCACGACGAATTTCCACTAAACTGCAGCAGTGTCATCGGTGCTGCGCAATAACGCTGCAGCTTTCACGACATCACCACCGCATTGATTCAACATCACCTTGCAATCTTCAAGGCCAACGAAGTTATTTTCCTTTTTCAACAGTCCCTGCAATCTTTCTAATTTTATCGCCGCCAGAACGTCCCAATCGGTGACGTTCAATGCGGCGATACAAGATTCTGGCGTGGATTGTTCATGAAGAACCTTCATCATAATTCTAACTTCATCAGACTGTTCCCCATTTCTTGGTCCACGCGTTCTCCTAGCGTTTGGTCCATCACAGGCGAATTCCAGGAGGTCCTCGCAAGAAACGTGATCAGATTGCCGCGAAAGATCGCTCGTATGACCGGATAATTTCTCATTCGACAATCTATTGTAGATTTTCACACCTGTAGATTGGAAACCCTCGCTGGAGCCAACATTCAGAGACTCCTTTGCTTGGACTTCTCCATGCTGTTTGTTCGTGTTATTAATTTGAGAATTATTTTCTGAGTATCCATCTCCTTGCTCATATTGCAAGGTGTAATTCGAGGGCCTTTGAAGCAAAGGTGTTCTCACTGATACCTGGTGCTTGCTGGAATCTGCAGAATCCTCCGATCTACTCGAACTTGTAGGAGTGGAGTTTCTGCTGAGTTCTCCAGCTTCGGTGGTTTCCTGCATGCACTTTGAAGCTGAACTACGCAGAGAACACTTGGATTCTACGCTTATTTTCCGCTGAACATTATCTACGGACGAGTCATTAGATCCACCATTTCCTTCGGAGGTATTTTGTCGATATTCTGGAGTTTCACAGTCGATTAAATTGTCAGAGAATTCGAGCAGGTCTTCAGAGATGACGCTAAAACGATGCCGGTTTTCTTCGGTTTGGAGAGAATCCAGGGCCGCCAGTTCGGAGTCTATGCGTTGCTCGAACTCCTCAGGACTGGAATTCGATATAGAGATCTTCAAATATTGCTTTACAGCTCCAATAATATATATCAAACTATAATACAATTGTAGAGTTTTCTTCCCTATATATTTTTTCCTAAATTATTATATATATGAAACTAATGGTATCGTAGCCTAAACGTAAAACTACACGTATGAAAGTTAACAATGAATAACTTCATTAAAGATATTGTAAAACTATAAAATAAATAAACTCACTAAACATGAAATAACTCTAAATACTCTAACTCGCACTCTCACAAAATCTCCAACTCTCTTCTCAAGGTTTGCCCTCTAATTTTCCCCTAATCCACAAACTAAACATTCACACAAGCCCTAGCATTCATTGCCTTCCAAATCACACATTCTAAACATGCACTCTCGCTTATATACAAACTATCCACACCCACTAATTCTAAGCTGTTGCTTATCTTTAAAAAATCGCGTTCCTACACAATTCTAAAAAAATAATATCATAGTATCAATATTCCATTTCTTCATACATTCTTTCAATTATATTCTCACCTATTAGCAGATGCTTCTGAAGAGTATCCTTCCTGCAATGAAGTACCAGGGACTGGAGATCCAATACTTTGTAAACTTCCATCCACCTGATCCTCTATCGGTGGTGTAGTAACTGCCATTTTTGCTAGAGTTCTTGTCACTCCACCTCCAGGTATAATCAATGGATGCTTCCTCTGATGTCTAGGTAAACTGGACTTAGGTTGCAACGTCTTCGAGCGGTCTCTTGGTGGCAAGGGTATAGGATTCTCATCAACATTGTTCTGATTTTGATTGTTCTCAATTTCCATAGCAGAATGATGCCTTTCCAAGTGTCGAGTCTGTGGCAAAGGTGGAGGAGCATGCGGTGGTGGTGGTGCTCTGATCTTTGGCAACGTCTTAGCCCCACTGTGATGAATGTCGAAGTGAAACTGCTCGCTGGTCAGATCCTCCGGATGAGAAACCGTATGTCCCAAAGTTGCATGCTTATTTCCACGTATTCTGGGCCTTACTATGGGTACACCTGATCGCAACATGCGCAGGGGATTGGTGTCCGGAGCAGTTTCTATGCTTGGAGTTTCCACTAGACTGTTGTACACCTCCTTAGCCTCGTCCGACAATGTAGCCTAAACAAGTCGCGGGAAGGGATAGTTTCGGGAGAGAAGAAAAAAAGAAATTAAATGAAAATTAACAAACTAGGAGAGACTGTGGCGCGAGAGAGAGAGAAAGTGAGAGAGAGAGACTCTTCGTTTATAGACCGTCTGAGTTTCGGGTTCTTTTTTTATTCTTTATGGCCATGCTATGCCAAAAGAAAACATGAAAGAAAGGTATGGCCCGATGATGATTCGATTTGTTTGTGTAAAAGGTGATAGAATCACAATGATAGGCCGACTAGAATGATAGATATGATCCTACTCCAAAAAGGAATTGAGATGCAGCATGTGGGTGAGCGTATCTTACATTAACACATTACGTTTCAAGGAGTTTCCTTCCTGCCAGTGAATATTGCAATTTACTTTGTTAGAATTCAAGGAGTTTACACTATAATCGAACAGTGCATAGGTTTCTTACAAAGCAAATTGTCATATTTGCAAAATTACAGTTACATATGCAGTGAGAGGTAATTATCTGAAAACAGAGTGGATCAATGAAAGTACAGCAATACAACTGAAAGATGACTAGGGAGCGGTGACTCTCTTGTTTTTAACTCTCTATTTCTGCAATTTCGGTTTTGAAATTCTCAAACTGACCCTTCTAAAATAAACGACGATGTGGAAAGATACTGGTAGCTTCAACAGGGCTTAAAAAAAACTCTTCTAAACTATGTATCACAGGGGATCCTAACTTATACTTGTGTTCATTTTAATTAAAAGCCATTGGGCTGGACACAGGTATAAGTTAGGGTCTCCTCTGATACATTCTTTCGTATCAGAGTTTACTCCAAGCTATACTAAAACTCCAACCAAGAAGAACAGTCTATGGTTGGCTATTTGGAGTGTTTGATTCAGGAGATTGGATTTTGGAATTCCAAAAATGAAATAGCAAGAGCCGACGTTTGAAAATGAGAGGCTCCACCTCTCACTAGCCATCTTTTAATCGTCGGACAGTATATGATATCTCATACATAATTCTTGAGATCCTGTTGGATTTTCTAATAATGAATGATTCTCACCTGTTGATCAGATTACCAACTGTAACGATAGGAGGAGTACGTAATGTGTTAAGTTCAAATGTTTTTTAACACTTGTGACAAATGTGGTAATTCCGACAATGTACTCTAGAATCCCATTCAAAGTTCCTCCATGTACAAATAGTATAAATGTGTAAATGCATCCAAAGTTTCCGATTACTTGTTAACATTATTTAGTGATTAGTGTAACATGCAAGCATGCTAAGCGTATATGAAACGAACTGTCTCGTCCTGTAACAGTTCCTTCGATGATATACATCACTTATTATCCTGTAGATACTAAACACTAGGTTTACCGGCTCAGTCATTTCGACTAATTTCGAATTTCCGGAGGAAAACTGCAGAAGCTATTTATATTTTTTTCTTCCACTTGTACTGAATTTTATCCATTCAGTGAAATCAGTAGATAAACTGTTCTATTTGAAAGTGGTACCAGTCTGTTTTTTCTTACATTGAAATACTTGAGAGTTCATACAAAAGCTTTAATACTATCATATGTAACATTAGTCATATGTAATATTATAAAAAAATGATATCGGGTTCACAATAACATAATTAATAATGATAAAAATGCTATTTTATATAGTAGATTGAACCTTATTTTTAAACATTAAATTGTAAAAATTTTCATGATTTTCACGAGAGAAACTAAAATATTTGGTAAAGTTAAATTTTTAGATTTGAAGAATAGAAGCTTAGAAGTGTCTTGCGTTACTTCAAAGTCACAGGGGCCCATAGGGGGTTAAACAGACTTTTCTCAAAGACAGATTTATACCACTTTCAAAAATAACGGCTCATATATAGAAAATTTTCTTAGAAACCTCCTAATTTTTTAGTTCTCTTTGTAGTATACTTATTGAACCGTGTCGGTGAATATACACCAAAAATGTTGATAAACCTAGTGTTTATGAGTTCATGCATTTAGCTCTTTGACTGCGTCTTCTTTGATCTTCACATAAAATAATCAAGCCGTACAAAAAGATATTTGAGAGTCAGTTGCTACTGCAAACTGTTTCATGTTATTATATTCATTAACCCTTTGCGGATACAGACTTGTTGGACTATTGAGAAATAACTATATATTTGGCGATGAAACAGAAAAAAAGGATGAAGGCCAATCAATTTAACGGCTGCTAAAATAGAAAGAATTCTTCTTCTTCACCCAATATTACACTTTTACCAAGTAATATATTTATAAATTGACCACAAACATAATTAATTAGAGAACGAAGACAAAAAAGAAATTTAAACAACGTATTTTTCAATCAAAGACATTTGCAATCAAAGAGCTAACAAATACACCCTCCACTCTGTGCTATCAGTTCGAACTAATATTGGGATTATTCCCATAACTGTCTGTTTATTCAAGCAACAATTCTACTAGAATCAAATCAATCAAACAAGTATTGTATTCTTTTGGCAGATAATGCCGATTACCTACTCTAACTCAACAATAATAATGCCCTTTATGTAATCCCTTGCTTTACGATTTAACTTCCAATAAGTCGTGCCCTCATTAACAGCAAGGTTGGTCATACGACCTATTTATAAGTATGATAGATTCATCAGTAAACAAGAAAGATTTATTGCCTTGAATAAATTCAAAATGGAATGTATCAATCTAAAAAAGCAATGAAAAAAAATGTTAAGATTAAATTACTGAGATGGGCCCAATAGGCACATCCATTATCTCACAAGATATTGTATTCGAAACGGTTAACTGTGGATACTGCAATGCTTTTACCTATACATTAACATATCCATTTCTCACACATCCTCTCTACGATTCTATAGACACTGAAATGTTCCAATACTCAAAAATTCCACAAGGAATCTCAGCTATCCAAATACTGATACATCAGTGTATCAGTATTTAAACATTAAGAACGACCAAATAATTGAATAATATAAATTCGAATACGGTAAAAAAAAAATAGTTAAGTTCCAATTGTTAAGTTGGGCCCAATCGACATGCCCAGTATCTCACATAGTATTGTAAGTTAAAGGATTAATGGTGGATAATGCATTGCTTTCACGTGTATAATAACATATCTAGAATTCTATAGACACTGAAATATTCCAATACTCAAAAATTCCACAAGGAATCTCAGCTATCCAAATACTGATACATATCATCAGCATTTACACAGCCAAACCTGGCAGACCATCAAAAACAACTGAATAATATCCCAATACTAGTTCGAACCAAAACCCATCAGCTTCTCACGGAAGCCTCGTGAAATTACGGAGCAGGGGAAGGAGGAAAAGTCAGTATATCATTTGTAAATTCAGGATACTCCGAACTGGTGTCAGAGTCCAAATCGGAATTACTGGTGAAGGTCAAGCTAGAACTCGGGGCACTTTCTGGCCAAGAAAGAAGATTATTTCTCGAAGAGAAAGGGGGTGATAATGAATTCAAGAAGCTTGTAGAGGGTGGAGGTGATTTTCCGCAAAGCTCGATCGACGATAGTCCTCTGGCTGAATCAGGATGAAGAAAGTGTCCTTTGCTTTTGAAGTTCAATCGTAGACTATGGGGAAGTTTTTTATGGCGTCTTTTGTAGCGCAAACGGCTTCTTATATCTGTCTCAGAATGAGAAACCGAATCAGAATCCTCGCTGGAGTCGTTCGCCGGATGAAAAGATCTACGGATGTTTTTTATCGGTGGTTTTCTATTCTCTGACAATGACGACGTTCTGTGACGATATATCGTCGTCATCGTCGGTTTCGATTCCATTAGGACGTCCGTTTTCGAGGATTCCTTCCTCGTATTGTCATTTTGATACAATTTCGGTGGTTCCAATATATGCTGATGTATACTAGGACTTGGAGGATTCGCTTTCTGTGCTAAATTCAGCTTCATATTGATTTGAGACTGCAAAGGAATGTTCAAATCTAAGTGTTTCGGCTTTTGAATTGGAATATTCAAGCTACGAAGTGGAGTTTGAGTCTGAGTGGATATATCTAAGTTCCTCATATTTGTTACCAAAGGTTTCGTGGTTGTTTCCGAGTTTCTTGAGTTCTGAGCTATGTTCTTCCCTAATTGAATCATATTTTGAGTCAATTTGCCTAAACCTAAATTCAACCCCTGTCCTTTCTTGGAGTCTAAGTAATTTTTTACAGTTTCTAAACCAGAAACTTCACGTTGATATTTTTCAGCGAGAAGTTTGCTACTTAATTCCACCTGATTGTTTGCTTCAGCGTCAGATTTTCGTCGAAGGCGTTGAAAATTCACGCGCAAACTCTCAGAACTGCTGTAAACTGGTGACTCTTTTTTATCGTTCTCAGCTATGAACAGCGGATTGTTGGATATTACAAAAGGAAAACCATCATGACCGTTCTGATTCTGCTCGATCTTCCGGAAACTTTGAATATTAATCCTTACAGCTTCCATGTTTCCTCTGGGACTGTCCGAGCCACCTGCAGCTTTCGTGTTTGCCTTTATGCTGTCTGAGGAACCATAAATAATATTCTTCGCATCTTGATTTGTATTTCGTGACATAAAAGATACTTTTCCACCTCTACTCTTCGGCAGGTCCATCTTCTTAGTGAATTCTGGTATATTCATCTTCGATGAATCGCTGAAGGAACTCGAGATCTTTGGCCTCGTTCCGAGATCTAAATTCGTCGCTTTATCCCTAGTCGACTCGAATTTCATCGGTTTGCTTCGTGGAAATTCAAAATTCGTCGATTTATCCTTCAACAAGTCAAAACTCGTAGTTTCTTCGCACTGTGTATCAAAATTTGTCATATTTTCTTTCAATTGATCGCAATTACTAAACTTATTCTGCAATTGCTGGCTGGACTTGTTACTTATAGCAGAACCTTGCTCCTGAACGTTGGAATAACAGCTAGACCTACTTGGCTGTTCTAGATTATTAATTTTCTCATACTTTGTTAATTTCTCGTCACTAAAATACGACATTTTATCCGACGAACATCCAAGGCCTTCCTCGTCAAAGTACTTCGGCTGCTCGAAGTAACGGTCCACGTAACTCGTTGAAACTCTTTTTGGATCTCTTGGAAAATCGTAATTCGAATTCTCCACGCCAAGAGACACCTTTCCATTCTGCTGAAGTAGATTCAACTTCCCATCTACGTCTGAGATACTCTCGTAATTAAAGTTACTCCTTTTATTACCATTATCAATGAACTCCGTGGACTTAACGAGATTTTGTTTTGTTGCAGCATTGTCCAGTATGTGAGCGTCGAATTCGATGTCCATGTAAGAAGTCCATGCACTGGGTTTTGTTAGGAGTTCGCGAGACTTTGCAAAACAGAATTCAGCCGATGCTTTATCCCATAAAGGTAACTTTAGGGTGGACGGTGCGCCAAGGGACTCTATGCTGGATACGGTGGATGAGAGCGATTGCAAACTCGAACACAACCACTGAAGTTTTATGTCATGCAAATCGATACATGGATGTAAAAGTAAATGATAATTAATAAGCGATGATAGACGCGAATGCAAGAAGCATGGTTTTAAACAAAGCGAAGCATGCCGTGCCGCAGAACAAAAAGTATTTGTCGGATGTTTCAAGGTCAACGATTTTTCACGTTATCGGCCGCGAGAAGGAAACGTTTTTTTATATGCGACGTTAAATGAAACGTTAAAGGAGCGTGAAATGAAAAAGGGGGGAGCGGAAGTTTGAAAGAACGAAAATAAAAAAAAAGAATATAATCAGATGGGACAGGATTATTAGGAAAATTGAGAGATTAGTCTTCAGAAAATGAATCAAGCATTGTTATCAAATTAAGAGATAGAGGCGTGAATTAAATCGGAGTATCGAGATGAAAGATTGCGATTCCAATATACAAATGGAAATACCTACTCTTTGTACTCGTGTGGCATCAGGAATTAACTTTGTTCCATAACAGTTGTTTTTTTCATGGTGTATTAGCACGATGTATAATGGAGAATTTTGTTAATTAACAGAATCGCTATACCTGAGTAATATTAGTTAGTTAGTTGAGTTGCATCGTTCAAAAATTCACACATGGAACTTTCTTTTTTTGGGATGATGTATATAGAAGCGTGTATATGAGAAGTACAGAGATTGTGTATGTATTGTTCGAATGATATATATCCCTATATGTGAAGAAAAATAAATGTGTTTTTTCATTAGCTGTTAATACAATGATAAAATACAATTCGTCAGCTGAAAGATGGCTAACGAGTGGTGAAATTTCCCGTTTTCAAATGTTTGTTCCAGCTATTTCGTTTTTGGAATTCTAAAATCCAGTATCCTAAATTAAACGACTATGCGGGACATTAACATAGGAAACTGGGTTTGGAAATTCCAAAAACGAAACGGCGAAAATAGGTGATTAAAAACGAAAAGTTCCACCACACCCTGGCCATCTTCCAGTTGTCGGACTGTGCAGTAAACTTCCGTACAACTTTAATTTTCAAAAAATATTATGGCCATTGCCTTCGCACAATGGATTTTTCATAACACCTTGTATACACGATTCAAACTTTAAATACATCGTTTTTCAAATCGAATTCGCCCTTTCTCAAATCAAATTCACCCTTCTTCAAATCTAATTCGCTCTTTTTTAAATCGAATTAACCCTTTTGCAAATAAAATTCATTTTGTTGCGAATCAGAATTATCTTTCTGCAAATCAAGTACTTCTATTTATATAATTTATTTAAGCCACCATCAAATGTAAATTGAGCAAGAAAAAAGGTTTGATAAGATTGGCCGGGAAAAAAAATGTTGCGAAAATGTATAAGGTATTAAATATTTTCTTTAGCTACTTATTGTTCAGAAACGAACAAACGAGGCCGGCGTTTAAGCTTTAAATGACTGAAATGTATCCGGCGTTTAATGTGTTAACTAGTTTAGTAGTTCCAGCATTAATTAAGTAGTTTTTATGAGATATTCGTATATGAAAAAATAGTAGCGAATCAGACTCGTCAAAGTGATACAAGAAATTAATAACGTCGTACGGTAGTTTACTGTAACGAACCAAATAAATTTTCAAATAATACAGATGTCTTGTTTTCCAGTGTTCATAAATGAATAAGCCTTCGTGACAAAACAAAAAAAAACTGTTTAATGTACCTGTATGTCAGGTATACTGGCTGCTTCTTCTGAAAAGTGTCGTCTGTCTGGTTTGGGACTGTGTTGATGTGGCAACTTAAAAGAGAACTTTCTGCGTCTTGAAGGACTGGCAGGTGTTCGGGGAGACTCCGGTGGATGTTCAAGATCTGTCATGGAACGTGCTGTCAATTCCTGTGCCATAGCAATGGCTGAGTAGAGAGTTTTCTGATCGGCGGCTGAGATAGGCTTCACCTAGATATAAGAGAAACGTTTACCATCTCCGAGAAATTCAGCGATACATAATATTTGTTTGGCTGCTTTGTTTGTTTGTTTTCTTTTTGGCTTTTTCAAACAGCACTGAATGAACTTTCGTATTCGATACGTTCGTTTATTCTGCTCTTGGCTGCTAAAAAAAATTTGAGGTTCTTGCTGTCGCATGCCGATAGTATGTATAATGTATATTCGAAGAAACAAAAATGAAAAATAATACACAGCAGCAAATAATGATTAATAAAAGAAACTTACAACGAATGATACGTAAAAGCGTAATTGTAAAATAATAAAAAAATTACTGTACATTTATTGGACTCACGGTGGCTTGTTTTTTCTTGTTGCCCTGCTTCGCCTGTATTTCTCGTAATTCGTTTCTTACGTTACTTGACTCGTGCTCGGTGGACAGAGGATGTACCGGTGGAGGTGGAGGAGGAGAAGAGCCTAATCAACACACGTACATTTTAACAAAACTTATGTAACTAATACAACAATGTCTATTCGTCGCGCATTTTACCTAACGATCGAAACATCTGATCCATCTCGGCCAAAAGGCTCGGTCCAAAATCGAAGTTTAATAATTTATCAAAACCTAAAGGACTGTCTTGATTTTCCTCGTCACTGATTTCATGATATTCATGATCAGCACCAAGTGTATCCGTACTGCTGGCCATGTTTGACGACATGGCTTGCTTATTCGTATTAGCAACAGTTCCTAAGTGGCACACTTCAGAACTCGTATCGGACCACAAGTTTTCTAAGGGAAAAAGAGAAATAAACGTTAAAAAATACTAAACCCTACGCCATACGATTTCTTTAATGGCTACCTCCGCAAGCATTCGAAATTAAATTGGTAATATTAGCCCTTCGATATGTTCTGCAATTATTACTATAGCATATCGATACTGCGCGAAAAAAATTCAATCCAACTCTAACTCCAGCTTGGAACAGTTCGCAAACAAAGGGTTGATATAGAAATAATTTTAACGCAATGCATCTCACTGATATTTGCAATATACTAGGTTTTAAAAAACTTCAAAATTTCCCGTTCTATTTATCTAATTACGAATGCAGCTCGTGTTTGTATGGCAAAGGATTAATATGTATAATATACCATGCTTATTTTGGGCCTCATGCTGCATATTTCTACTGTCTCTGAGCGATTCTCTGTTTGTTTCCACGTTTCTCATATCCTGGCTCAAAACTTGACTAGAGTTATCTGTTACATCCTCCTGAGGTTTGTAGGGAGTTACAACTTGACGTGGTAAATGTGGATATTTTCCACCAAGGAAACTGATATCCCCGAAATAAGCTCCATCCAATCCAACGTGTCCTGTATGCTTCAAGTCGCCTTGCGGAGATGAAATCATATCTGTACGAATCTTTCGCCGTTGTGAAGAAAAAGCATTCTTTCCATCACCACGAGTGAACTCCCCAGGCTTGTTACTCGGTAAATTGGAACCGAGATATGCTATTGTATGGGCTGGATTGAAGAAGCCAGTTTTTCCATTGTTCAATACACCTTTCCACAATGTATTGCTACTTCCTTTGTCCAACACAGTGATAATATCACCCTGTCTATAAACAAGTTGACCAGTTTCCGTGCTATCCTGAACTGCTTGAACTTGTTCCGGCTTCAAGTCTGGCAAAAGATTGATAAGTTCAGAGAATTTCGGTCGTTTGGCCGGCTCATGCTGCCAGCACTGCTGCATCAGGGAAAAATAATCCTTTGGGCAACATTCTGGTTGTTCTAATCGCTGGAAATTAGGTTCGTCGATGGCTTCTAGAATCTGATGACCAGTCAATGCTGCCCAGGGTTGAAAGCCATAACTGAACATTTCCCATAAGGTCACTCCATACGCCCAGACATCGCTTGCTGATGTGAACTTTAAATAAGATATACATTCAGGTGCACACCATGCTATTGGCAATTTTAGGTTTACATTGAAATTCGTTTGGTAGTAGTCTTTTCCTACTCCCAGGGCACGAGATAATCCGAAGTCAGATATTTTCACTTTGTTCTTGGAGAAGACTAAGATATTCCTGGCAGCAAGATCGCGATGTATTAATCTCTTTGCTTCTAAATATTGCATGCCATCCGCAATTTGTACAGCAAAATCGCATAAAGAAAGAACAGGAAAACTGGCACGTAAACTAGGTTCTTTCAAGCATTCCAGCAGCGATCGTAAAGGTGCTAATTCTGTCACGAGCATCAAAGAATTTGTATCCAAAACGACTCCATACAATCTGACAATATGCTCGTGATCTATGGCATGCATTATAGCTGCTTCCTTCAGAAATTCAATAGGATTGTTCTGCATTCTTTCTCTTGACAGACATTTTATCGCTACTTGTATTCGTTCGCCGTCGTTTGTCCATACACCTTGTTGAACAACGCCGAATTCTCCTGTTCCTAGTTCTTTATTTACAATTATAGCGTCAGCCGGAATCATGTGTTTATTAGGAACACGAATCGGTGGTCTGTCTTGCCTCTCTTCCGGTAGCATGGTCAAAGCACCCGAGGTTTGTTCTTCCCGTTTTGGTAATAGCATTTTTTTAAATTTCGAGAGGTAATTTTGGGGGAAGTGTTTCTGAAAGTATTTCTTCAAGCGACGCATCTCTGGCTTACTCATTCCAATTGCGTTTAGGTCCTCTTCAGTTACATACTTCAACTGAGCGGTTGTCTGTACTTTCAAATCTCCTAGTGAAAAGAGATACAGCTATTTCAAATTAAATACACAAAGCCAACAAAGCAATGTTTTTATGGTCGAAATTTTCACGTCTTTCTTTAAATATCAATCTCTTAACTTTATTGCCCTGTATTAGCTTAATCGAACGCAAAATACATTTTGAATATAAATAATACGAAATATTTGTAAGGTAAAAAAGTCTTATAGTAAAAAATCTTTTCTAAAATGTAAACACTTTTTTATCATTGTGTCGCGT
This sequence comes from Cerceris rybyensis, assembly GCA_910591515.1. NCBI lineage: Eukaryota > Metazoa > Arthropoda > Insecta > Hymenoptera > Crabronidae > Cerceris > Cerceris rybyensis. The sequence goes on along the minus strand of OU342802.1, from coordinate 6,450,159 downwards.
TCACTAGCGGTTTTCCGACATTAACGCATAGCCGACCGAATGAGAAGACCTCTCCATTTCAAAGAAAAACAATTGATGATGAAATAGAGACATCTTCCATTACTATCTTATGAATTCACGTTACAGCTGAATAGTGTTGTTTTCTTCTTGGTGGTTGGTTGAGGCTTAATGTAACATGTGATATGAGAAAATTCATAGAATTCAAGGCATTTCTAAAATTTCTACATACCGCGAATTCCTGGATAATATTGCTGCAACTCTGCCTCCATAAGGAACTCGTACAGCCCAGGTCCACTGTTGCGGGACATTCCTCCTTGTGTGTCTTAAAACAAACATCGAGATATTAAATTATGCTTTTCATTGATTCCTCGATATATTTAATGTTTAAATATTGACTTCAAAAAGGTACAGCCCTAATGAATATATATGTACTTGCGTCTTTACGATTTCTACTTCATAAAGATGTGATCTTAATCCATTTGCATTACAAGTGCATATATGTGTGCACATTTTTTGTGAACAACGTAAATTATACTTAGATTTACCCACTTCGGTATGGCGTGTACTGACTTCACTGCATATAGTCATCAACTATAGTTGATACTCATACCAAAGTGGCTAATATAAATAAATTTGATTGGAAAGATATATTTTTAATTTGATCATATGATGCAAATGGGTTAATAGATGAAATTTTACTTTGGACAAAATGATAAAACTAGCCAAATACCAGCAGCATTCAATGTGTTAAATATTAGAAAACTGGGTACAACAAATTTATTTATTTATTTAGTCAATCATAAATGAGCCTTTGAATCTATGAGTTTGGAGCATCAAGAAGCAATCTACCCAGGTTCTCTTGCTACAGATGCGAGACCAGCAAAGAACAGCTTGTGCATGAAGTGTTAACAGTAACAAGAGCTTACAAAATATGTCACATAAAAGAATCCCTGAATTTTTAACAAAATTATAACATTTCAAATGAACTACATTACTTTTAAATTCCATAGCTGTAATACTTTCAAAATTATACAACGTTGAGTCAATTAAACTGTAGAGAGGAAGTTTGCCTAATCAAACAAGGAAAAAACGACTTCCTGTGTTACTTAATTCTCGTTCTATCGTATCATGTCAAACGTCAAAACACTCACGATGCGAAAATCATCGTAAAACGTGAAGTCGCGTTTCAAAGACTTACTTCATGAAACTTTCGAACGAAACGAAGCGGCTTCTCGAACGTCGATGGAACTTCACTTTGCATTCAATATCTCGCTAACGAAACACCCTATTTTCACGGACGTATACAATAATTGTCATTTGTTATCTCTTATCAAAAGGATAGCGAATATCGAGCGAGAAACAAGGAAGATGAACGAGTAATAGGAAAATTTGAAAACCCCTACGATGGAAAGCACGAAGCAAATAACGAGGGGGGAAAATAGAAAATAATAGACAAGCAGAAAGTGGGGGATAAGAAATTCCTGGCACGCGACTACGGTGTACCGTGTGCATCAGGTTAGTTTCTCTTGTTGCACAGAATTACGATCAGAATCCACGATTTCCCCTCAATAATGTCGTCTTTCATGCTCTTTCCAATAATAGTACAAAGACTGATCGAAACCAATCTCTTTTTTTATATTTTCAACATCTCAACTACGATCATCTACCTAAAGAACTTACAAGTTTAAGTCCCGATCGTCAAGACTACATAAACTTTGAATTTCACCCTTTACAATTAAACCATAGTAAATTCATTCGTTTCATTCGATTTTACATGGATAGAAAATAATTCTGGAATTTTCAAACTGCCAGTATTCGACAGTTCAGAACTACCTTCCTCGTCATCGCTCGTTAAAGAAGCTCTTCTTTGTACTCTTGATTACTATCATTACTACGATCGGATAATAGAGAACACAGGTTTTAACTACGTGATATCCTCCTATAGAATGTATACGAAGAAAAAAAAATCCCCAGAGTTTGCTACAGCATTCGAATTGCCAGTACATAGTTTAAAGATCGAAGAAACCCTACCCTCATTGGCATAAAACGTCAATGGAAAAAAAGAAACGTTATATGCAAAGTATATCGTGCATGAATCGTTACATCTCCACGAAAGACACGCCCCGCGTGCTTCAAATAGAAGATTATTTATACACGTTCGACCTAGCTCGTGCCGCTCACCCATTCTACGGTGTTGCAGGACGATAAGACGAGAGGTCCTCTCCTCGTCATGGGACGCGAGCGTCTGTCGCTCCCCTCGTTAAGATCGACGATTCGAAATCACGAGGCTTCTCTCTTTCTTTCCTTTGATACTCTCCCCTCCGCCATGCGAATCTCTGCTCTCCTTTACTTCGAGTTCACATCTTCTATGACTCCTGACGTTCTTGCTTCTCGGGAGAAGTACACGGTTTATCTTGATTATCAATGAAAGCTCGAGAATCCCGAAATCAGACGGGTGAAGTTGGACGGCGAGATGTTGTCTCGCACGGGAGCACAGGTTTTGAGAAGTTTAAGGTTCAAACACCTTTCAAGTGCTTTGATTTCATCGCGAACTCCACGATTTGTTTGCAAGCGGTTTCGAGGGCCGATGCCAACTCCGTCTTCCGGCGAGGTGGTACAACGGGATGATCAGGGACGGATTTGAAATTAAATTACCCCTGGTATTTAATGTTCCTGATTTTAGGAGAGATGAGAATATTTGAGTGAAATATTGGAATGGGTTAGATTTGAATTGATAATGAGGCTATTTTTGTGATAGGAGTCACAAGAGACGATTTATTTGTGTTATGTATTAGTTTCTTATTCTTAATAGTGTTGAGTATATTTCAACGAAATATTTCTATGGATTGAATTTGTATGGATAATGAAGTTACTTTTATGATAGGAGTAAGACAAGAAATTTTGTTCGTATTATATTAATTTCTCATAATTATTAGTAGTTTTAAGTATGGTTAAGTCTATTTCGATGAAATATTTCTATGAACTAAATTTGAATGGATAATGAGGTTAGTTTTGTGATAGGAATTGCGCGGGAAAATTTAAATGTAATATTTATTAATTTGTTATTATTCTTAGTGGTCTCAAGATTATTTCATTGAAATATTTAGATAGGTTGGATTTAAATAGATAATATCATTTTTATGATAGGTACCTTGCGTGAAGACTTCACTGTATTATACGAGTAAAATATTGGTGAGGTTTTATGGGCCGTTTAAATTATAGCAGTGGTTTTCAAACTTTGCAACTTATCATTTTTATATCTTTTTAAAAATGATTTTGTACTTCATCGTAAATTCCACGATTTGTTTGCAAGTAATTTCGTGAAACGACAACTCCGTCTATCGGTGAGGAAGCATATTGGAATGGTCAGGGACGATTTGAACCTATACTACTCCTGTGATCAATTATTTCTATTTTTATGAGATGCTACGGTATCTCATTGGAATATTTGGATAGATTATAGATAGATTGAATTTTAATAAATAATGAAGTCATTTTTATGATAGGAATCGCGCACGTTTCATTGTATCATATGTTACGATTTAATGGGCTGTTCTAATTTTAGCAGTGGTTTTCAATCTCTAGGAATGGCGATGACACTTTTATATCTTTTTTACAGATTTACAGAAATTAATAAGAAATTTGGGATAACTCTATCAAGATTTCTATCCATACTTTTGTCAAATGACTATAGAATTGCAATATGTTACCGAAACAGAAAGCATGTATCTGTTGAAGTATCGAATAAAAACCTGGAAATATGTTTATAACTATTCTTTCTCCTCTCCTGCATCATTATTTATTAATTGTTAGAGATAATTCAACATGTATGAATTACATATAGAATACATCCTTCCTGCAGACATTGCACTTTCAGTGGCAAAAGACAAATTTGCAGAGTACCACTGAACCGAGTGGATCATTACGTTCTCTGCGTAAATTTCAATGTTTGGTAAGGGATCGAAGGAGTGAGAATTGTTTATTATATGATTGATCATGATGATTGATTTTTAAGTATCTTTTAATCAAAAGATATTTATTTCAGTATAATGGCAACGATTTTTCGGAATGGTGTCGTCAGGCTTAATTTTAATCAACTTTCAACCCGATTATGTAAGGTTAGTACCAAAGCAGTATTATTATAAAAAATTCTTCAAAGAACAAGAAAACTATGAATTTTCACTTTCAATAGATCCAAGTTTCTTCTGATCAAAGTTTAAATTCAAGTTATCTTTGAAATAATTGTGTCTCATCTTTTCTTATTTATTTCTTTACACAGAAACCAAAAACTTACAATGTAGTACAAGTGGCCTTCATGACAAGGGAATCGTACAGAACAGATGATGCTATTCGTCCTGCGCCATTCCCTTATTGGAGAAAGAATTATAACCTATTAAATATGATAAAGGATCCAATTATGTATAGATTCTATGAAAACAGTAAAATAATAGTCATCGATGGGCCACCTGCAGTTGGAAAGTCCAAAGTTGCTGAACAGATAGCAGATCAGTTTGGGATGCTGTACATGCCAGCACCAACGTTCGATGAATTATATATAAACAAATATGGTTTTGACATACGCAGTTTAGATTCCAAATTGCCATTGTCTGCTCGTAGTTTCGACATATCGAAATTCTTAGAGAATCCTAACGATATTAGAACAGCATGGTGTCAACTTTTGTATTTGCAAATGAGACACGAACAATACGTTAATGCAATGTTACACTTATTGTCAACTGGCCAAGGTGTAGTGCTCAATCGCTCTGTCTACTCGGATATTGTTTTTATGAAGACCCTGGTTGACTTTAAATACGTGAGGAAAGAGGTGTGGCAATATTATTTGGCCATGAGAAAGATTGTTTTTAAACAATTTTGCAGACCTCATTTGATAATATATTTAGATGTATCTCCAGACAGAGTCAAGGTAAATCAATTGCATTTGGTACTTTCAAAATGTTATTCACACATGAATTACTGACTATTAATTCAGTACATAGAAAGATACGAGATAAATACTTTGGACAAAGAAGAATGAAATGCGCAAAAAACTTTAACGATTTATAAATCTTTCTTGTCCACTGACAAATTGATTGTACGTATAAATAGGTCAAGGGGTTAAATATGTTGCATTAATCGTCGCTAATTCTAGTGTTGATACGTCGTAGGCAATCGATGAAGGAATACCTCTCAATTGCAGAGTTAACGTCTACTTTAATTTTCATCTTACACATGTTACTTTCTAGGAGAAAATTAAAAAGAGATGTATTCCGTACGAAGTTAACTCAAAAGTTTTAACAACAGAATATCTATCAACTCTCGAGAAGAATTATAAGGAGAAATATTTGATTCCAATGTCTACTCATTCACATTTGTTGATGTATGATTGGAAAGAAGGAGGTGATATTATGACCATAGTTGACAACATAGAATCATTGGACCTCGACAGTTGTATCGATATAGATGGAAAAATGGGTGATTGGATATTTCATGATGTAGCAGAACTACGTAGAAGGAGATTAGAATATCACGACTATGCGCAATTGCATACTTCCTTGATGGAAAGTATAGAAGATGCTGTTCCGGATGAACTGTTGCTCAACCCAGATGACAAAGACATTCTGCAGGAACAATTGAGCAAAGTGAGTATTGTTAATAAGGATTGACAATCCATGTGCAATAATATATATCACAGATGGCGAACATGCGACCGTGACCTTCAACGCGTTAATTTAAAATTTGTCTTTAATGATAAAAAGGTTCCCCACCTCTGATATATACCGTTATAATGATTTTATATTTTAAACCGACGTAAATTAAATATTTTCAAAGGAATTTGATGAAAAATACGAGGATGGTGTAAAGGAGGGTGCTAGTTCGTTATGGCGTTCTGAGACCTTTGCGTTACGGCGGACACCTCGTGATTTTATAAATCGCGATAAATTCATGGTATGAAATGAAGAAAGTAGCAGTGTTAGAAGTCGAAGTAAAATGTAAAGAAGCGTTCGTGATATGAGCAAAGTAAATATTGTCAAAATCGGCACGAGAACGCAATAAAATGATATAAACGTATCTTTGGCCCAGATATTTAATTGTTTCTTTCTCTCATCGTCCTCTATTTCAATTATTAAATATATATATGTATAATTTACAACAAAAGTGTGCATTCCTCTTGAAACATGAACGAATCGAATTCTTAAAGCTAATGTATTTATCTCACGAAATTGTATAGATGCTGTATTTATTTGCATGAAATAAAAAAAAATACGACAATATAAATATATATGTGTGTATAACACATTCGATTTCTTATCCGTAAAACACATTCCACGCACATATACATATTGAAAATATATTAATGTATTTACGAAATTATGAAGTTTATAGTGTACAGATCACAAATTACTTAAATACAGTATATCAATACAATAAGAGGCTCTGTCTCTGAGAATATTTTAATATCTTTTTATGTCGAACATTTATTTAAACATCCATCATTGATTTATCTATTGGAAATTCTATTTTCGACTAAGAGGGGGAAAAAAAGAAGAAAATTATTATTTAAATATTCTTGCCAGTGGCATAATCACCACGATTTACATAAACATTTCCCGTCTACGTAGGACTGGTTAACAGTAATTTACAATTGTATCAAATTAAATAATCGTAAATTGTTATCAACATATAGAATTGTATAGAATCATTCTAATATTACAGTAAATAACCATTTCACTCGTCATCGATGAGTTTGTGTAAAAATAGTAGACCTTTCAGATGTACAAAATCAATTATCAATCTCCATTTTATATATTCTGTCTAAATTTTGATTAAAAAAATGATCTAAGTTAAAATAAAGCTTGAATGAGTCACAGGTACCATTCATTCTTCGCTGTTTTATGTCAGCGGTTCTCAAACCACGAATATCCACAATTTCTAGATTAAAGCTAATATTTATTTATTCGGCATACTTAAAAAATACTAAAAGACTGTATTGGAACAAATTGGAATGAATGAAAAAAGGAAATTTGTCGATTTAATTATCAGTATTTTGCAAGGTCAATGTAGAAAATTCAGAGAAGAATAGATTTGGAACTTGAGGGATTTAAGGACTTATTCGATGTAACGAATGGAAGTTCCTTGAAGTATAAGATGACTTTTAACTCTCTCAATACTACTAGTGACTATAGTCACTAGTTAATAACTTCACAGGAAGAATTAACTATTAGATCAAACTTTGTTATTGGATACATTTTAAATATACATTTTTTTTTCATGCAGCATATGAATTGAAACTTCAATAAGGAATTATTATTATTACCACAGTAACCATTAACATGTTGAGAGCAGCGGCAGTCCCTGGGGACTGATAAGCCTTTTGTTTTGACGCATTGACACATGGGGCCGGTATGTACCATTATCAAGGTCATAAAATAATTATAATTGAACTAGAAAGTTGTCTAAACAGGTCGTTACCTTTTTCTAATCTGCTTAAATCTGAGCCACGTGTTTGCCTAAAATGTTTCAACTCCAGAACTAGCAAGCAAGACAAAATGAAAAGTCCACTGTCATTCCTAGGGTCTGACGTCGCGCTTAACGTGAATAAAGGTGTTTGTCCGGGGTTGTTCCATAACGTGTTATCAGTCGCGCGAGAAAGCACTCAGTAGCGAAAGAGTTAAGACTGAAAAGAGACTTTATGACGAGTTTGAGAACCGCTATCATATGTCATGAATAAAAATTAGAATGACTTTAAAAATCTATGAAAACGTGTTATTTAAAAGTATTAATAAAACTATTTATCTGTTGTACTTACAATATGCTGCACCTATTTTTTTACAGGGTATCGATAATTTCTCTCGACCCCTTCTCTGTTCATAGTTCGATCGGATAAGCAAAATGAAATAGGAATGTTTTCATATGTTTCGTCTTACGTTTCAATTACACGACACATATTTAAATCATACTGGCATAATAACATCGATGTAGAAACTCCATAACCAAATATTATCAATTAATTGCATCTATCTAATAATATAGACTCAATTCAGTAAAACCGGCAGTGGTTCTTTTTGGTGCAACACATGAGTGAAATAATGATGTAAGGAATCTGCGTATATCTTTTAATTCCATTTTTAAAAACCGGACCACGTTCCTCGTGTAATTTCCATCTCGACAAATCATTCATAATACTATTTCTTTGCACCTTGTTCATTAAAAAGTAAAAACATCTTGTACAGAAATATGAACAGCATACAGTCATCGAGGGAAGTTTGAATCGTTTAGGGAGCTAAACTACAACAAGAATTTGTTTTACGCGCAGTTTTGTAAAATGCTTTCGACTGAGCACTAAGGCCTGCAGATTTAGCAACCAAATCGTCTATTTTCTCTCCCCTATCGAGTACAGCCTCTAACGTGTTATGCTAAAAAGTATAAAAGAATGAAATGCATTAGTTCTAGAAATATACTTCTCATCGACAAAATTATATATATCATGGGCAAAAATACTGATGGTATTTGCTATGAAATAGGACCTATCTTCACCATTTTCTAAAAACCTGAATCTTGTTTAATAATAATAAAAAACAAAGCATTTTTTTCGTCGTTCACATGACGATGTAAAGAATCTGCGTCTTTTTCAACTAGTTGCAACGTTAAAATCTAAAATGAGGTGCAAATAAGGGATGTTTTTATTAGTTGGATGAATCAGAACAAAACACTTGACATAGGACATCAGTATTTTTGTCGGCGTTATAGCTGTGTATGCTCACCAAAATAATTTTTGTTTCATCCAAATCATTTTGCATTTTTGTTAAAGCGTCGGCTTCGTTAGGATTTTGGTATTTGGCTAGATAGACATTAATTTGTGGAAAATCAACCATAGGTTCGTTTAATGTTTCCCATGTAGAAGAAGGATATTTGGTAGAAAACTCATCCATAACTTTTGTAATTAGAGTGTGTGCTACCCTTCTAGGATACTCGTGATCCGATATAAGAACTGCAGCGAGATTGTCAGCCCTCACATACACGTGACACATATACTCTGTTAAAATAGTTATTTTAGTATCCCACGTGTTATTTGCTTTAGTATACAGCGTCTTAGAAATCAATGTTAAATTATTGATACATTGACTGCCAACTACGAGATAACTTGTAGTTCAAGTTCTTGGTTAGGACACAGAGCACAAGTTATCTCATACTTTGTTTATTTGCTGCATTCAGCAACGATTAATATTCGAAATACCAGCATTAAAATTGGTATTAAAATCTTTTTATTAATTGAATATAATTAAATTACTTTATGTTTGACAAGGTAAATGTAATATATTCACTCGCTTGGTAGTTCTAGTGTTAAATTAATAGTATATCAGTGTTAATATGAATAAGTAGTGTCTGCAAAGAGAACAAAAAATCAAGGCCGGTTTATATCAACAGAAATAAACGTAAAAATCTATATAAAGTCAATTACGAGATAACTCCTAAGATTGTTTTTTAAAAAATACATTCTTTATGGTTTTTTACGATTATTATGTACATAATTAGAGTTTTTAATAATATAATATGATTAAATTAATTTGGCTTTCTAATCGGAATTTCGAAAACTAACGTAGCAATCAACATCTTATTCCTTTGCACTCTAAAGGCATTGCTACAGTGCCTTAACATTTCTTTAGTTCTATGTTTTTTTCCAATATGATAAGATATTCTTATCTCAAAGTCCTTTGATTAATTCGTATATACTCTATAAACTAGAGAGAAAGAAAAGACTACCTACTCATTTATATCTGAGTATAAAATCATTTTGAATTATCTGTAAAACATTTGTCTAATATAACTAAAAGCATTTCAAGTTTCTAGTTTGCTGAAGCGAAAAAGTCTTTGAGTACAAAGGATTAATTCATGCAATGATCGCTTGTATAAAAGCTACAGGTCATACTACAGAATTACCTCCTTCTTTCACACTTTGCCTAGAACTTATTTGAGTTCTTTCGACGATAGTCTTGCTGACAAAACCCATGAACTCCTTGATACTTCCTCTTTGGAAGAACGAAAATGACTCGACGAAGTAAGCAGCTTTCAGCATTGTCGACGAATTTGGGTTCTTGTAAAGAACTGACAATGCGTATAATTTCACCATTTTTGGCTAAAAGAAGATTCATATTGTACGATCGATTTACATTTACTACGTGTCTGTTCGAGGAGAAGAATGGAAGAGTAGTTAAACATATATCGTATTAATATCAGTCTATTTATCATCTAATGATTTATACTTCAAATTATGTAAATTAGAAACGATGAATACATAACAATAAGGGGATATTTTATATTCTTTCGAAGGAGGAGACAGAAAATAGTGTATTTTAAAGTAATCATATTGAACGTACCACGATTTGTACAAACTCTTAGATTTTTGTCTGCTAAGAATTCTAACATACGATACGTACGTTGTACGCACGTTAATCGATTATTAAGTTCTTGTTATAATCCTCACAATGATTTAATGATTAAGTGTTCCTATCTTCGTTTACTAGTGCAACCACCTTTGTCTCATACGACAAGAAGGCCACCATGTTGCACGTACGAACAGTGGTTCTCTGCGAAGAATTAAACTATTGCAAAAACTCTCAGTGCAAAAACTTATTTTGCACTGGATTCCAGATGGCAGTGTTGCAGAACAAAATTTAGCACCATCTATAGTAGATTTGGATTAAGACAATGACTCACAAAGTTTTTTTATTGACGGCGCCTTAAATATTCTTGAGAAATTCAGATTTTTTCAGGGCGCTCTATGTCAAATTCTAGCTAAATAAATAAACTAGCCAATAACTTTTGCAAAATTTAAGTGAAAACGAATAAAATTCATCTTAGATTACGAGGAGAAATGTAACTGAGTCAATTTTACTACTTTGAAGCTCGAAACTTACAAAAATTGTATAATGTTTTACATCAATCAATAACAACTAAGATCAAAATATCAATTGATTAGGAGACTACCGAATTCTTTTCACAATATTAATATTGCAGTCAATTATATCAAATGTCACAAATCATTAAGGAATTTTTATTTCTGAAGTTAATTTAGAATTGTTACTCTGTTAAAGTAGAAATCGTAAAGGAAGGGATTAACTACTGTTACTGAGGGATCAAATGTGATTAAATCTAAATTTGGATCACAATTAATAATGAAGAGATCCTATTTTTTTTTGCTAATAATAAAATTAGTAATCTCTGTTGATCTAATCGATGAGGTAATAAAAGATTCCTTGTTATCGCCAGTGAAACGTGTAGGCATTGTATTTCAATTAAACGAGTCGCCACTAGTAGCCACCTTATCATTTCAATGTCAAGGCCGACATTATCGATAGATTCACGGAATTGCTAAAATCGCCCTCTACAGGCTGGAATTAAAACTATATTTGAATTTAAGTTAATCTGCTGAGTGGAACTAACAGCCAAGAGATGATATAATTTATTATTCTAAGTTGACTGAGAATTACCATGTTTTATTGTAACCCAGAAATTCATTTTGACATGCATATATGTCTATGTGATTGCAATTTACTGTATATAAAATTGTATAATAATTAAGACATTAAACATCGCGGAGAAATTTCTTACAATTTTCAAACAATGATATTCACAAATTCGTTACTGTATTCAATATTGAAAAAAAAACACTGCTAAGTACAGTTCGACAACTCTAACTTGACTAGCGAGCCGCTTATGTTTTAAAAAAATTCAAGAATCTCAATCCCTTAAAGTACATGAATATAAAGAGAGTTCACTTTAGGAAACTGAGTTTTTTGGATTCCAAAAACGAAATAATGGTGACATGCAGTTGAAAATAAGAGACTCCACTTCACGCTAGCCAAGTTAGAGTTGTCGGACTATACATAGGTAAAACCTAAACCTTCTACCCATGTGACAGAAATTGTTTTTCGTTCCCTTTGCGAGCCCTTAAGGGGTTAATAAAGAAATTCATTAATATTCTAAGACTGAAAATTAAAAAGAAAATGCAATAAAAGAGAAGTTTGTCATAGGGTTGAAATTAAACTATCGCTCTCGCTTAATTATTTGTAAATATATTATTAAGTTAACATCTATAATATAGTAATGAAAAACCATTTACATTAATGTAAGTATCGTCGTAATATTTTAATCCAATAGTAAAACACTCAAGTTATGTATAGATTTCGATAGCTTTCAAAGCGTGGATCCGTTTCTAGAGTTAGTAGTACCATCGAATCGAGCCGGAGTGCAGAAAACTAGGTGTCAATGGTGTCTCGTTTCTCCTCTCCCGCCATTATATTTAACGCGGTAAACCCCATAAACGCAAGGGTTCTTTTCATCCCGTTCACTTTTATTCCTATTCGTAAGTTCGCGCCGCGAGATAAAGCTGATACCGTTTCTTTTCTTTTTCACACCGTAATCTCTCGGTAAAAAATTTTTCGGGCCTCCTTCACGAGTGATTATTCTTAATCTAGCGTCGTTATTGCGGGGTATATCGAAGATGGCTCAAAATGACGAACACTGTGACTAATTAAGGCTTACTTTCATTGTATCTTTTTTAAAAATTCGTATTTAATCATTTAAAGTATATACGTAGGAGTTATTCTGAAAAAAAACGATTTACTGTGCTCTAAAAAGTTTGAATGCAAGTTTGCCGAATGAACCTTTATTTTGGTACTTCAAAATAAAAAAAAAATTACTTAATATAGAAATTCACTAGTCAAAGATCTTTTACATAAAGGCAAAAAGAGTTTTCGGAACTCAAAAATTTAATTTCATTTAAATTTTCTATTTATACTTGCCATAGTTTTTTTATTAAAATATTAAATGTTGAAACTTAAAACACGAAAAACGAATTCAATGTTTATCACACCCTTAACATTTTTAAAAGTTTTCCCTCATTTGTGGTAAATTGTCGTATTTTTAGTACGTAATTTTGAATGGAATTTAACGCTGAGAAAAAAATGGCAAGCCCAATTGGTCGCAGTGTCGTCGTGGTTTTAATTTACAAAATCGAAATTCATCAATACAACACTAGATACGATAGTAATCGTTGTGTTACGTTCTACAGGCAGTAAATTATGTGCGCGTGTTCGATTATGCGACGAGGGGAAGGAATGAATCATTTTTTTTTGTTTTTTTTTTCTCATTTAACATCGACTTAGCTTGCTTCAATTTTCAAAAATTGCGTCTCTATGGAATTTCGCTTGACATTCCGTCGAAGAGCGCAGAGATTTAAATTCATCGTTAATTAAACCTCCTCAAAACCAAACTGATCGAATTTCGTTTAGAATCTCCAGTTTAGTACACACAATTAGTGCTGAAACTTTCAAGAAACATCAACCCTGTGCTTTAAGACACCTACAATTAATTTTTGACGCAAATAAATTTTTAAACGATCTGTATTTTTAATTTTAATAATTCCATGACGCAAATATTGCATCGTGGACGCGGTTAACCTGCTGCTCACGATGCAATATATGTGCCTTAAGGTTCTTATGACGCATCTTAAGCGGTATCGTACCATTTTTTGACGCTTTATATGCGTCATAGGTTCAAGACGGTTTCTTATGACGCACCATACACGACACGAGTTCAATATAATGCTTCTTACGATGCGTCATGTGCGTCACGGGTTCAATACAATGTTTTTCATGACGCATCACAAGCGTCGCGGTTTCGTATGGCTTTATGATGCTTCAGATGCGTCATGGGTTCAGCACAACTTCTTATGACCCATCATACGCGGCACGGGTTCAGTGTAATGCTTCTCATGCTACGTCAAGTGCGTCACGAGCTCAATACAATGATTCTAATTATGAATATGTTGCGTCATTAGAATAAAAGAATAAAAACATATATTCTTCCAATTATTCTATCAAATTTACTTATTATGCGTACGTATTATCACACACCTTACACATTGTTATATCCTACGATTTGAATAATATCTGGAATAATGAATTCTTCGCAACATTCAATTCACAAAGTCGATCAGCTTGGCTTTTAAACTGTCGAGTGTTAATGAACATATTTGTAATAGGATCAGAGGAACGTTAGGATGAAAAGATCTTCTAAAGTAGCCTGTGAAACTAATCACAGTCGAGTAAGTACGGAATCGCAATGAATATCGAGGATTGCAAGTATGTGAAAGTCGAGAACAACGATGTGACTGTTTCTACCGTAGATTTATGGGACTCTAAATTACCGTGTATGGCACACCGTATCACGCATCGAAAACGAAAGTTCGTCTACATGGGAGAAGCATTCGATCACGTGCACAGATCAAGCGCATAGACCATGAACAATTATGGGAAAAAGCCATAAATGTGCGACGCGACTAATTACGCTTTCATGCGAAAATACTCGCCCAATTGTCGATTTAAAAATTTCTGCGAGAGAATTTAACATTAATTTGTGAATAGAATGATCGGTGAAGATTATTTACTTTACAATTGGGCAAATATTTATAAAGTTTTGGAAAACTTCGTTGAAACTCGAACGGAGGACGGTATGAGATATTTTTGCAATTTCGGATTGACAAAAAAAGATGTACATGGTAAATTTCTCCAGAGAACGTTAATGTTTAGAAAATATTATGAGTAGAGAACTTTTTGAAATCGCTCTCGAGAGTTTCACAGAGACTTTCAGGGACCGTTGGTAAAAAAAATTGGAGTACACGTTACCGAGGAAAATGTGCGAATTTGGCACCCTATAAATCACACATTTTTCGATGGGAAAAACGCGTACAGAATTTAATAAAAAATTTCGATATGATAGGAACGTTATGACTTTGTAGATGTCCAATATTTACAATTGATTGCAAAAAAATTAAAAAAGAAAAAATGAAATCCACGTGGACAGCAATTTCGTGAAAATTAAATTGTCGGGTATTTGGAGCAATCTTTCCAAAATTCATTCCTATATGACAATTCAATTGAGTCATACATAATTTTTTTCTCTCGCTAAGACGTCATTTAATCGTATACTTTACACTTGCAAAAATTTCTCTCCCATTTCAAAAACGCCCTATACGTCGAGTCTCAAACAAAAAGATTTCCAGGCCCCGTTTCTAATCGCTAAAGTTTCACTCAATTCAAATTCGTTTTCTAATGGTAGAAAAATCGCCGACTCAGTTTTCAGGAAGAAAGACGCCTTTTTAAAATCTTCTCTTTATACACACCAATTCGCACTCAAAAACGCGTCTTCCCTTCTTTCTATCTCTCTTTTTATAACGCATAACAGCATTTATATTACAATAGGAGCCACGTTTCATTTCGATGCAAATGCAAATATTGCAATCGGAGTGGAGTTGCAGAAACGAAAGTTCCTTGCAGCGACAAAGAAGCGACGTTAATTAAAGTTGTCCTGTTCGAAACCGAGATCATTTAATGCATAATCATCCTTTGACCGTGACGCAATACGTGCGTCACTGTACTCTGTATTTCCTTAAACGACGTACCCAGTGCGTCACTGTATTCTGCATTTCTTTCAACAACGCACTTGGTGCGTCATTGTATTCCGGATTCCCTTAAGTGACACATCTATATCTTGATTTCTTGAATGACGCACCAGATGCGTCATATATCTGATACGGTAAAAGCGCATGACGCACATGGTGCGGCACTGTATTCTGGATTTTCTAAATAACGCACCTCGTGAGTCATTGTATTCTTGATTTTCTTAACTGGCAAATCTAATGCTTGTTTTTTTGAACGAGCTGCCAGATGCGTCATATATTTGATAGGACAGAATCGTATGACGCACCTGATACCTTACTATATTCTGGACTGTTTTGAGTGGCACATCTACATCTTGGTTTCTTGAACGACGTACCAGATGCGTCATGTATTTGACAGAATAGAAACATATGACGCACCTGATACGTCATTGTATTATAGATATTTTTAAATAAAGTACCTGGTGCGTCATTACATTCTGGGTTTTGTTAAACAACGCACCTGGTGCGTTATTGCATTCTGGATGTTCGTAAGTGACGCATCTATTGCTTGCTTTCTTGAGAGAGCTGTCAGATGCGTCATATACTTGATAAGGTAGAAGCCCATGACGCACTTGGTTCGTCACTGTATTTTCAACTTTCGTAATGACGCATCATGATGCGTCATATATTTGATAATATAAAAGCGTATGAAGCACCATATACGTCGGTAATCTGACATGATAGATCAACGTTTCCCAGTTTCTTTGTCCAAGGAAGCCTTCTATTTAATTTACACCGCAGAATTCATTTAAATTTCATCTTACATTTGTCGATAAATTACAATCGCATTTTCAAAAGCAAAGTTATTTTGAGTTTCCTTCCTTTCTCGCAGAATTCTTAATTCTAGCTGATGGTACCTACTACGGAATACCGAAGATTATTCGGGAAACGTTGGAATATAGTGAATGACGCACAGGTTGCGTCATAATATACGACAAAACGATTAATAACGCATGGGGTGCGCCATCGTTTTCGAACGGGACGAGTTTACAGCGGCATAATTAGTTTTAAAAATCTGTTATTCGATGAAATACGAGTATCATTCATCGACGATCGCCGCCGATTGTTCAGTAACTTCACAACAATAAAAACATAGTATATATATATAATATATATATTTTTATAATATAATTTATATTTAAATATTTTTGTATATCTGTATAACTATTTAACCGTCGATATAAATACCCTGAAATCTACACTCTCGCATTCTATATAAAACCGAATTTCTCCCGTTCTCCATATCCACCCCCGTTTCTCCTCGTTTGCATCCTCTCTCATTCTCTGTTTTTCTCTTTCTTCTTCATCTTTTTTTACAGGAAAGTTTAGCAATTTACGCGCAACACGGCTGAATACGCGACATGTAGCCGATTTACCGTATATTTCTCTTCTCTCGCCTAACTCGAAATTGTTATACCTAATATTTACAAATAGGTGGAGTTGTCGGCTCGCAGTTCCCCCGGAAATTCCTCCAAACCGGTTTTAATGAATTTCATATGGACATTTTTGCATCTCATTATAAGTGCAGAATAAAAAAAAATATAAATAAAATTCGTTGACCCCGCAACGATGAAAATGAGTTAGATGATATCCAAAAAATACTATATAATTGTTATAAAAGCTCGTACGATATTTAACTTGTTAAAATGAAATATCGAAGAATCACGGAGACATTTATGGTTCAAAATTAAATTATAATTTGCAATTACGTTAAATAGATATCTATATAAATCACATTTAATCATTCTAGCCGACAACCCTTACAGACACACCGTCATCCCCCAAGCCACCTCCTTTTTTACCTAATAGTGTACAGAGTTTATAGCCAACATCGAATTGTCATCGTGTATTTATATATGTATATATTTATATATTTATATATTTATACTTTATATTTATATCCAACTAACCAAGTATGTATAGTATCGTCGACTAATGCGCGAGCAAGTACCGTCCATTTTCTTCACCTTCGCGCTTGGAGTCCTTAAGTAAAATAGCTCGGAGTCAAAAATATGTGTGCTTTTGTCGAGGTTCTGGATTCTCGCTAAAAAGGGTCTCGCCTCTTTCTTCTTCGTCCTCCCCCATTTCTATCTCACTGTCTTCCTCTGCGTTTTTTTTTACACAAATTTTATCCGGGTTTATCCCATGTGTTTGTTTAGTCTAATTGCTACCAGCAACTCTAATTTCCACCCTCTTGGCTTCCTCGGTGTCTCTCGTTATCGATATGTCGCGTTTCGCAATCATTTGTCAGCTAACGGTTCAACCCTTTCGCTGAAGGGTAGAACTGTATGAGAATTGGTCCGTTTCGTTTTGAAGGATTTTCCGTGGCTTTGGAATCGACTTGAAGAGGGATGACGGTGACGGAGTGAAGGGAACATTCTTTTGGAGTGTAATTAAAAACGTAAATTAACAAATTATTTAAATTATTAGCTGTAGTATTACATATTAGGTATGATAATATTGAAATCAAAGCGGCAAAATTAAAGACTGGGATTGTCCGCCATTTTGGAGAACGGTTTTCATAGTCTGTTCGTCATTATCAGCAGAAATTTATGAAATAGATGGAATAATTTAGTCCGTGTTACCTATTTGAATTTTCAAATATAAAATTCAAATAAAAAAATCTATAGTTAATTGCAATTTGGAAATGAAAAGAAATGCATAAAATTATTATTTAAATTTGTAATTCGTCGAAATAAATTATTTTTAATTTAATATGTTAGATAGAAGAATTAACAAATGATTATTTAAATCAGTCATTTTTGGATGGATGTTTTAATCAGGGAAATGTGAAAGGAACGAAGGAAGGTTCCTCAACGTACGAAGAACCAACGTCAAAAGACACCACCGCAGCGAAAGGGTTGAACGAACATTCTTGCCACTGCAGCGGCAGCTACATGCACTCGGGAAGGTTTTCTCTTTGAATCCGATGCACTTAAACATACTTAAGTATCACTGATCTCCGCTGAATTCCAAAAGTCACATCCAATTTTATTAATTAAAAATATGTACTGCATACATTTTCAAGAAGCAGCTATTCTGATGCATTTGCTTTAAAATTCCTCACATCCCATTTTTTCTTTTGTGCTGAAATTTTACTTTCAATGGAGCATCTCTTTTTGAAATTTCCAGAAAATTCTAAATTTAATTTGTAAAATAGAGTAATCGCATATATTGTTTTCTACGTAAAGAAATCTGAATTAATTAATAATTGGCAAACCGTTGATTTAATGTAACTAAGTACATGAGCGTGAAAGATGCACTGTTTGTATTAATTAAAAATATCAGTCTCAATGTAATCCTGCAACAATTGCAATAAATTGAATTTAATTTGTCCATTAATTGTGATACAATACCTGCGGAACTTTCAAATATCATTTTACAACTATCTTCCAAGAATATTAACATTTAATTGAAAGAAATTTGATAATACTCTCTAACAATTACAACAATCTACGACTTTTATTTAATTTACAAAACTCAAACCTAAAATCAGCCCGATAAAATTCAATTAATTACAAAAAATTGTCAAACTGTCCAATAATCGCTCACCATGTTAAAAACTACCCCAAAAACCCGTGCAACGACTTTCAACAGACTAATCCCAGTAAGAGCACAGATTCAAGTGAAAACCTCTCGAATTCCTCGCAAAATCTTCCATCCATTTAAAATACAACGTCGAAAAGTGGCTTTCATCATTCTTACAATCTAACATCTCCTTTTATCTCTCTTTTTCTCACGGGGAGTACAATTGAAAAAAAGCCGAAGGTTCAAGGAAAAATGAAGACACATAATACAAGAAGTCCTTTTACACCCTTCATTTTCCACGCATAGTGATAATATAATTATAATAATCGTTCCTTCATCCCTGTGCACATCGAATATCTCCTCAAAAGTTTTTAACACAATTCACAAGTATTTTCCCTTCGTCGCAAGAGGCGAACGACGCAATCGTGCTTGCGGAACTTTTTAATTAAAAATGCATACACTCTGCAGGATAAAACGCGGGAAAAATTCCATCGCTCTTTCCATTCCATGCATACACGCGTTCGATCTCGGAAATATATCGCACGCACCCTGCGAATGTGGGGGATGATACTGCAAACCTACTATGTATTAGGAGTTACTTCGTTTCTCCATCACTTTTTCGTTTCTTTCTCACGTTCTTTCTCTCTCTCGCGCGCAATCTTACGTTCTCTTACAAGCTACAAGCAGCATTCAAGTCACACAGTATTGGCCCCAGCACCCTTTTTTTATTATACATCTTTATATGCAACGTCTTTGCGTTCGATGGGGGTTTCATGCGATTTTGTCGGTGGTTCTTGAAGTGAGGGGTGGAAGCTACTTTTTTTTGGGGTTTGTATTTTAGCATAATTAAACTGAGGTTTTCAGAAGAGCAGGTATATTATTTAAAATGGGAGGACGCCTCTCCTTTAACACGCTCGTGGACAGTCAAAATTTCAGTGAATTGGAAAAATAAACTGTCAAATGTTACACTTCTAAGAGAAAAAAATAAAATAATATGGAGATTTTTGAGTGATGGGAGATTTGTTAATTTTGGAGTGATTGAATTGAGATTTTTAGTTTATTTGATACATTTTTCTAATGCGATATTAATCGGGGAAAACTACTTGTGAAAGAGGTGTATTTGATTGATGGGAGTTTTTTGCATTTTGAAGCGGTTTAACTGGAATTTTTGTATATTTTTTTTAATGGGGTTTTTAAACGGGGAAATTCCTCGTAAAGGAGGTACTTTCGAGGGATGAAAGTTTTTTTTACATTTTGAGGTGATCAAACTACGACTTTTAGTAGATTTAGTAGATTTGTTTTACGTTTAAGATAATAGAAGTAAGATTTTTATTGAATTTGGGAAATTAAAGAGATCCTTTTTGGGTTTGATGTTTTCACAGCTTTAGTGGGAACTAATTGCATAACATTGTAAGCTTTTTGGAAATTCAAAGTGAACCTTAATCTCAAGACGGTAGAAATAAAATTTTTATTGAATTTCGCATCTGTATTTTTGGGAGATTAGAGGAGGCTTTTTCGTCTAGTTCGTGAAAATTGTCGATAGATTTAGAGCTATTTTTGGAAAGTTTCCGAACATGAATAGAGTCAATAGTTGCCACTTTGTATGATTAATGGTTAGTACGAAAATTTTTACCTGCATTTGAAAATTTTTGGTTTTACATTAATCAAGCAATTTAAATTGATTTGGAAATACTACAGAGGAGTTGGCAAAATTTCATTGACAACTAATGGCATGGTTACAGCCAATTCTTCATTGTTCGTCATTTCTGACATCGTCTTCGACATTCTGCACCATTTTCAGGATTTTTCAACCCCCGACAGGAGCGAACGTTTGACGTTACATATAGTAACACGAAACCTCGCCAATTCTATCTACGAAGACATCCCACCATTTGCTTGTCACAATTTTCTTCCCCTTTTCCAAAATTATAGCAAAATCATGCAAAAAAAACAACTAAAGTAATTAAAACCCCCTAAAAAGCATCCTCATACCCTTCAACCTCTAAAGTGAAATTCAACAAAAACTCCGTCATATAAATCGAGATAATCACATGCATCAAGATAAAAACAAATAGAAGTAGAAACGAGCAATACAAGGTGGTAGTTTGGAAAATGAAAGGAAAGTCTTTTGCACCAAGGAGTGAATCGCATTAAATAAAAACGCAGCTCGCAACTGACGACATCAAATCTAAAATAAAAAGAGTGCATAAATCGAGCGACAATCTCGACCTGAAATAACGCCATGGAGCAACCAAGTTCCGGCAATTTAACCGGAAGTTATGTAGTAGGGGGATGAAAGTCGAAAAATTCAAGCGATACGTGACACGAAGATGCGTAAAAACTGCAGGCAGGCAGAATAAAACTCGTTCAAGGTATTTATATACATTCGTCTTCTCCTCGGCCTCGAAATCCACCACATTCGCAGTGTCGTGTGAAATTCCCATACGCACGCAGACATACTCAAATAAATGCGACATACACGCACAAACAGCCGGCACAGGTATGCAGCAGAAGTTTCGGCGGTTCTTCGAAGGTGCGACAATCATTTCCGAGCTCCTTTCTTCGTGGTTTATTTATTTCTTGAAATTATTCTTCTCGGCACAACTCGCACCACCTACACTTAATCACTAAGCTTGATTATATTAGATACTTTCTCCCCCGAGGAAATTCGGGGGACGTTTTCTCGTTAAAGTGTTCTGTAGGTATGTCTGTCTGTTTCTCTCTCTCTCTTTCTCCCGCTCTCATCATTTCTGTTTATTTTTTTTTTCGTTTTTGGTTTTAGCGTGACATTTATCGACTACACGGCCACCTCTGCCTGGCGGGTATCAGCTCAGTGACATCACCTTACGATGTATCTGCCGAAAAGGGCGACGATCAGGACGACGACGTTGCACAGAGTGCCTGGGACACTGTGCGTCCACGACGTCGCTGTTGAGAACTCGTTGCATTGGGCTGAAACAAAAAGAAATATGTGATAATTTACAATTTCATAGGCTTCAGAGGGTTTGAGAGGGTGGGATAAGGTTTAAGGGTGTTTGGCAAGGTTGCAGTGAGCTAAAGAAAGTTTGAGTGTGTTTGATGTAGCTGCATTGGGCTGAATTGTGTTTGAGTATGCTCAATGGGACTGTATTATAATCTGTCGTAATCTATATTAAGACTATATGACGATTATAAACGATCATGTGATATGATATGATCGATCATGTGACGGATATGATGATAATATTTGGATATAGAGATATATCCATATACAAAGACATAAAGGACTATATGACGATTATAAAGGATCATATGGTGGATATAAACGATTATATGACGAATATAATCGATCATGTGACGGATATAAACGATCATATGGCGGATATGATCGATCACGTGACGGATATAAACGATCATATGGCGGATATAATCGATCATGTGACGGATATGACGATAATATTTAGATATAGAGATATATCCATAAACAAAGACATAAAGGACTATATGACGATTATAAACGATCACATGGTGGATATAAACGATTATACGACGAATATAATCGATCATGTGACGGATATAGACAGTCATATGCTAGATATGACGATCATAATTGGATATAGAGATATATCCATATACAAAGACATAAAGGACTATATGACGACTATAAACAATCACGTGACGGATATAAACGATGGTATGACGGATATCTACGATCATACACCGAATATAACGACAATATAATAGTTAGATATAAAGATATATCCAAGTACAAAGACATAAAGGACTATACGACGATTATAAACGATCATATGACGGATTAGATTCTGTCGACTATTTCGTGATATCATCAAATTGGATAGGTTTGAGCAGATTTGAGAGTGTGAGGCAATGTTTGAATGTGTTTGATGTAAGTGTATTGAGCTGAAGGAATGAGGGAACTGAGAAAATTTTGAATTTTATAGGTTTGAGCGGATTTAAGAGTGTACGACAGAGTTTGAGCGACTTTGATGTAATGGATCAAGCTGAAGGAATGTGGAATGTGTGAGAATTCGATAGAAATGATCGGATTTGTAAGTTTGTGTCAAAATTTGAATGTGCTTGACGAGGCTGCAGGTGAAAGCAGGAGAAACGCATGAGAATCGAGAATTCGATAGGTTTGATCGTATTTGAGAATGTGGGGTAAGGCTTGAGTATGATTAATGATGATGTATTGAACGGAAGGAGAGAGGAATGCACGAAATGCATGATCGAATTTGAGAGAGTTTGATATGCTTTGAGTATATTCAACGTCGAAAGTGGAATCGCGTGAGAATCTAGAATTTGAAATATCTGAACATACTTAACAATGTTGTATTGGCTTTAACAAAAAGAATAGCATACAAATGCAATGTTTAATAAGTTTGAGTGGACTCAAACCTTGAATATATTTCACAAATTTCGGCAGTGTTTAATCATGTATTACTTTACTACTAGAACTCTGAGAATTTAACTGTTAAAGTACTTCAATACTCAAACTACTATATTCTAAATTAAATATCCTTCAAAATAAGTTGAATTTAAGTTTCAAGTATCAAAATATACATCTACTACATTGTATTTGCGAATCAAAATAGAATAACTCATATATTTGTCAAAATAAATCTGCATCGATGTGTAGATGTAACAATTGTGTGTAGACAGATTCGATTTCAGCTGCCAAGGATTTCTCAATGAACAATACTCACCGTATGACGTAAGGTTGACCTGCCACGATACCGGATGATGATGGGAGGCCCTCGGACAGGAGGCAAGATGACCCGTCACCGAGAGTTCACGACTTCCTGTCGTCGCGGCGGATGCACTGTAAACGAGACAGTAACGTCCGACGTCCGTGCTTGCCACCAAGTAAGCTGTGCCATTCTCGATCCAGGTTCCATGGCACCAGTATTCTGAAATTTTGATGACTGCAACTGATCAATTTTTGTGTCGAAATATTTAAATTATTTTGTATCAGTCAAATATGTTGATGAAATAAATTAAAATAAAATTTCGTCCATAAACGCTGATTATCAAGTAGCGGCGAATAGTTGCAAAATTGATTTTTATTCCAAATTTCAATTTAAACATTTACATGTTGTACTTATGGGCTGAATTTTCACTATACGCTAATTGTAATTTTATTTCGTAATAAAAATGAATTATTTTTTTATTATAAATATGTGATATGGATTTCATTATTACTTTTTTTGCACGGTCTTTTGGGAAAATATTTAGAGATTTTTCAAAGTTTTGGAACATATCCCCTTTACCATATGTCGCATTTCTTTTTTTAAACGCTTTGTTTTGCACAGTTTTCTAAGGAATGTATAAAAAAGAGTTGTAAAAAAAGAGTTGAATGTAGTTTTATTTAACAATTAACTTCTAAAGAACGTACAGAGTGAAATTGCAATTTTACAACCCTCAACTTCCCAAACGAAGAGCACCACCCCGAATTTCGATATATTTCAAGATACTTGACACAATCAGCCTCGTGAAAATTATCGAAATAATTTTTGAAACAATGAATCTCTTTATCAATTAAACTTTGACAAATGCGCATCATAAAATTACACATCTATCATCTTCGATCTATCAAATTCAAAATATCAGTTCCGATCTGTTCTACAACCCCTTTAACCGTTGGTATTGAAACGTTCCCGCCAAAACTGACAATCGAAAACGCTGAAAATCATGGCGTGCAGTTATTCAGCAGTTTATCTCGAACACTCGATGAAACGTTCGATTCGAGGACGATAAGGAATCCTCGAGAGGCCATCCTCGTCGGGTAGGAAAAGCTGACCGTGTTTCGAGTTGGTGCACGAATGAGAGCGGAATAAACGAAAGCCGTAAATCGCCCCGACACGTCGATATCTCGATTGTTATTTCGAATGACGATACCTTATCGAAGCTGCAGGATAGAAAGATGAGAATTTACAATGCTCGGGCGGAGGAAAAACGCCCCGGGATGCGCAAAAATACAATGGCAGGAGAAAATGGTACTCGACGCCGGAAACCGCGATATTTTGTTAACAGTTGCACGGAATATTTCGGATTATTTATTGAACGCGTAAACATTTCGGTACTTTGCGATAAATTAATTTATTCGCTGTCGAAGCATCGTGTTTTAATTGTTAAATGTTGAGCATTCGAAAATGCGGGATATTATTGTAAAATGAAAAAGAATTAGCGGTGTTGTCATCCTTGTGATATTGTGGTAATTTAAGGATTTTGTTGTAAAGCATGTTTATGGTTTTTGAAGTTGACTTTGTGTTGTTTATAAGAATTATTTAACATAGAATAGTTTCAGAATGATGAAATTGTCACAGAGACAATATGTTTGAATGTTTTTGTTGCTCATGATATTTTTTATAATTTTCTGGACTCATAATTTGAAATTTCATTATTTTTGCTGATACTCAGTATTAAGAATGGAAAACAGTGCCGGTCGCGAATGTGTTAAAAAAGTACCTTGCCGAAAGATGGATCAAGTCGTAAAAAATGTGATTAGTTCAATAATTTGAATATTACAATATAAAAAATACGTTAAATATTTAATGTACTGTTTGTCTATAAAGAAAAGAATTTTTAAAAAAAAGGGAATCCGTCAATTTGATGGCTGCCGTAGATCTAGTGTTAATATATATACTGCTTAGTGAAATTTATCTGTAATATTTTAGTATTATAATATTCGAATGCATAAAAAATTGAGTTGTAAAAGCTGAAATTTAAATCGTTACGAATTTGCAAGAATAGTATTAATATTGAACTTTAATATCAAAAAATCGATTGCACCCTAGATCCTATGTTAAAAATTGCTAATCCTGTTTAATAACTCATAGATTAAATATCCTACATTACACAATGGTAATACGAATTTTTCAAATAGAATATAAACAATTAACAACCAAATAATAATATTTCCAGCTACCAAATATATTCAATCACTCTAATGATTAAATACTCTACATTAGAAAATTTCCTCATCAATTTTTCCAATAGAACCCAAATCCCTCACGACGGAGCATTAACCTTTAAAATACCATTGTTATTTAATAACCCCGATAATTAAACAACCTAAATTAAAAATTACCAATCCTATTTAACAATCCAATAATTAAATATCCTACATTATAAAATTGTATCACAAATCCTTTCAATAGAATGTAAACCCTAAACAACCCAACACCAACATGAAAAATTACCAATTCCACTCAATACCCCAACGATTGAGTATCCCAAATTACAAAATTCTCTGCCAAATCAATTAAATTTCAATTAACTAATATCTCAATAAACCACCAAAAAATCGATTCCACCCCAGAGGCAAGTTCTCAGGCAACTGATTCTAATCCCAGACTGGTAAACACAGCTCCGGAATAAGATGTGATTAACGATCACACCCGAGAAGGTAGCTCGAGACATTTTGAGACGTTCTTGGTCTAAGAGATGAGCTAAGATCGTTGTTTGTACGAAGTCTTAATGACCAATTCGCGTTCTCTTCGTCGTCGCGGCACCAAGACTAAACACCATGCTCGATCCCTTTGTCGACAGCGACGAGACACGGGGATGAAACGCCTAAATCCTCCGGTTATGTCAGCGCTCCTTCTCTGCTGAAATAATTCTCGAAATGCTCTCTAACCCGGTCTTAGGAGTCGCTCGTGTTTTTGTGGATTACCAGAGGAGATATCAGCCACGTGTCACCATTAATCTTCTTCTGGGGGTGGGAGATTGAAATTGATAGTTTACCGGGCTTTTGATGTAGGTATGGTGGTTGAATGAGAATGAGGGTGTAAAAAAAAGTGAAAAGGGAAGGGGTGGATTGTTTGGTATACTTGCTTTAAGTGTCTAACTTTTTTGGGGTGCTTTTTATTGTGTTTTTAAAGTATGTGTTTTATACTGGAGACATCCTGTTGACTGGAGTGTTCATCTGGAAGGTAAAGTGTTTTTCTGTGTATATTGTCATTAAAAATTGTTAGCTGTCAGAATGTTGACACCCTTCCCTCAATTTTAGTGTCGACGTTTCATTATTCACTTTCATGCATTGTGTAGCTTCCACGAACTCAAGTATTGTTTTCCATTCTGGAGATAATTAAAGAAGGTTTTTCAATGTTTATCAATGTTAATCGAAGCACCACTTTAGCAACCAGTTTAGATACTAACAACTTCTCTAAATAAGATTATTGAACGTTCATCAGGATTAATCAAAGCACCATTTAAGGAACTAATTATTCAATTCATTCCTCTACAAGAAATTGTCACCGAAACTATCGTTTTCTATTCTGGAAATATTTGAGTAACATTTCTCAGAATTAATTGAAACACTATTTGAGCAACGAACTTTTCCATCCATCTTTTATTCAAAGTTATCACCTGAATTTCCGTTCTACATCCGGGAAATATTTAATCAATATTTTTCAATGTTCATAAGGATTAGTCAAAGCATTACTTAAACAACTAATTTAACCCTTTGCACTCCGATGTCCCACTTGAGGAGACATTTTAATTTCTACCATATCACTTGCTTACCCTTTTCAAGGTGACCTTCGAATTTATTAACAATTACAGATAAATTTATTGCACCGCAATATTTGACGGAATGTACGTTTACCTAAACTTTTCTATTGAAATGACACAAGATATCAAATAGCAAAGTGCCGCTAAGTTGCTGGTAGATAAAGTCAAAGATGGCTCGGAGTACAAAGTGTTAAATTATTAAATAATTAAGTGTTTCATTTCTCTGAATAAAACTTCTCAACGTTCATAAGGCACCATTTAAGCAACTATTGGGTTGGCAAGAAAGTAATTTCGGTTTTGTAGTGTGAAATGGAACTTAATTTTTTTTAACAAAGAATTTTTTCGATGACCTTTACTCGATGACCTTTTGCCATCGTTTTGACAAATTCGTGATTCCGTTTTTATAGAAATACTGGCCCATATCAACAAAAAACTGAACCCAATGCAATTTTAGGCTATCATCGCTATTGAAAGTTTTACCATTCAAAAAGTTTTGTAAGCTGAAAACAAATGGTAATCTAATGGTGTCAGATCAGGGCTACATGGAGGCTGTGACATCACTTCCCAACCAAGCTTGGATTTTGCAAAAAATAAAAAAGTAAAATATATCAGAAATGTTCGTTTTTCACTTTATGTTAAAATTCTCCTAAACAAACAAAATAAAGTGCAATTTGTTTCTAAGCCAAGTCAAAAGTTCCCACTTTCGATTGTTAGAAGAAAAAATCATAACATTGTCAGAAATCATTGAGAACAAATGTAAAGCTGGCTCTCATCAAAAACCGAAATTACTTTCTTGCTGACCCAATAATTATGTCATTCATCCCCCTATTAGGAATTGTCACCTGAACCATACCATAAAATTAACCCATTCCCTGCCAAATTTTTCTTGACTTCATTGTTTCTGAAATTAGTAACGTCACAGTACAAAGATAAAAATAGTTCACGAAAGTTACCCCATAAGAGTACAACTAAAACAGACAGTCTTAAACACACTTAATCTCAGAAGCACATCAAACATCTAAATTGAATGCTAAAAGACTTGATAGCTAATTAATAAGCTAATTTTTCCATTCATCCATCTATTAAAAATTGTCACCACCCAGTATCTTGGCAACCTCCAGTCAATTTTATCCTCACTTTTCCCTCCACTTTCCATAAACTACACCTCAACAACCACCATCCACCCTCAGACATCCTCAAACGTCTCTGCTCAAACGTCCATTACGATTAATCGATACATCAGTTACACAAACCATTTTTCCCCCATCAGAATTGTAATCCGCCTGCATGTCGGTATCCCTCCCCCGCCATCAAACTGCACGTATGTGCAGAACGACATCAGAGAAGAGATGGAGTCAATTCTACAGCGAAACAGCCCCGGCAGAAACATCTTATCGGATTACCCGCACCACCACCATGTCATCCCCATCCTCCCCCATCGGGAGCGGCTCCTCTCCTTCCCCATTCTCCATCCCCCATTTACCTTCAGCCTCTCCTTTGCTAGCGAAGTTATCGCAAGTGGCGATAGTTAGTTTGCGGAAAGTCACTGCCGTGACGGTTGCCGTGGTTCCCTGCTTGCTTATGTGCAAAGTTTCCAGCTTTATTTGGCTCTACGTGTTTATTGCACGTGTCTCTCCTCTGCCCTTCTGCTGCATTTGTTTCGTAAAACCTGATAGAATGGGGGTTCTCCTATTGTGTTGCTATTTGGGACGATCTATGGTGTATTTGCAGGGTTTTAGCACGTTGACTATCGCGTGTCTCGTGAGCTGGCTAATTTTATCTTATTAGCTGCTAACTGTTGTAAATTGTTTATGAATTTATCGTGATGGAGAATGATGATTTTTTAATTAAGCGATATAGAAAATTAATAACAGTCAGAAAAATGGAAGTTCAGGTAATCTTCCTGTAACATATCCTTTGCACTCCGAATTAAATTTCAACTTTGTTACCAATAGCTGCCAACGCTTTTAAGTGTTTTGTTTCAATTTCACTTGAACTGAAAAATGGGACAATTTAAATAAATAAAGTATCTTGTAATTTATAAGTGCATGATATCTATTGAAAAAATTTCTAGGATGCAATCCTGATTTTCTTTCGAATGTTAATTGTAAAAAATCGTTAATATTTAAATCAACGCGCGTTTAATGTTTGTGGCGCGATAGGTGGAATCCATGTGGATAATTATGTGGACCCCTATTTTTGTTCTCGCTGCGGTTAGCGCGCCCAACACGTGTAATCATTTTCATACCTAGTTTATCCGTTGCGATCGACACTTGTATTATTTCCTCTGTGTATTCATTACATTAAATCTACCTATATATTGCACTTCTTCGTTTTATTTTTGCGATTCCTAACATTAACATATATTAATTTTGCTTTGAAAAAATGTCGAGGGGGACTCGACAAAGGAGTTCCTGACATATAAATTAATGTCGAGTTAGACTCGACATAGGAGTGCAAAGGGTTAAAATTGCCGTGTCTTAGGAAACCATGTTATATGAGATCCAAAGGGAGAAGTTACGTTCGGAAAATTTAATAGAAGCAAACTTTTTTTAAGTTTCATATTTTGAAAGTAGCAAGTTTCGACGCGGATAATACGTAAATTGTATACTCTTTACCTTATAACATCGGAATAGTGTTATAAATGAGTAAATTACAATGATTACTTGATTGAATCATAACTTTTTACGTTTATAATAAAATTCCCTGATAACAACGATTAATAGCATTAATGAGGAAATTTTTGGACATCGAATAATAAATAACTTGCTTAAAATTTCCACAAATTATTACGAGATGAATTAAATAATTCTAAGTGTCACATAAATTGTTATGTGTCCTTTGGACGAATTAATTATGTCAAATGGAAGATATGAACTCTCAAACGTCATTCTACAATATTAATTGTTATTAAAATAGATACAACTGAATCCCTTCTCTCAGATGAATTTCCAAAATTATACAATTCTCATAAAAAAACAGCGATTGAATACAAATATAAGCAGGGAGAAAACAAAGCAGTTTAAAGTAACAAATAAACTTTTACAAGTAGTAAACAAAATTACAACATGCTGCATATTACGTAGTCGTATATATACGTTCTCCAAAGTAAAAGGTTTCAACTTTGAATCCAAAAAGTTTCAATGTTGGATTCTAACTTCACTGCAGACTACAACTCAAACTATATATTCTACGATCAACAAAATGTTGCGGAGTTATAGTCAAATTTGAACAATCGAGAGGACGATGCTTCTCAACGAGGCATCCTTCAAGTGTGACGTTGCAACAGAGCGAGCCTGACGACGATTTCTGTCCGTCATCCGTCAGAGCCCACGTCTTGAAGCCGTCAATGTTCGTTGCTATCAGTAGAAACGTCGACCCTCGTCGTCTCGTTGGAGTTGGAAATTTTTGTGTCTTCCTTACCCCCGTTTTTCAACTACCGCGAGGACGAGGATGGAATAAGAGTCAGGAAGGAAACGCGGGAGATTAATCGTTAGCTGTTAGGCAATTCGAATCATACAGGTTGAAAATGTTGCAAACCATGTTGAAAATAAGATCAACACTAGAACGACCGACGTTAAATTTATTACATTTAAATATATTAACCCTAGATCACTAACCTTCGTCGATTCGACGACACAGATTTAATAAGTATGCCATATTAGTTAACGTTATCGTAATAAATAAATACCTATCTTTAATAATAGAAAAAGCATGTTTAAATTTTATTTAAATAATACCCTTTAACCCCTTTTGTTAACACCGTAGTCGAAGAGACGAAGGTTCATGTTAACACTAAACGTACCGGCATTTTGCACCTACCTAATCTTACCATAAGGGGTCATTTGACCCCTTATGAAATAAATGTTAATTTTCAGAAAGAAATACCCAATTTATTAAAGGAAATAATTTGCAACATAATTTCCCATTTCTACTAAAATAATAAAACACAAATTTTTATTTCTATAAACGAAATAATCAACTGATTACACAAGGCCAATTGAATGTAACGGAAACTGTCGTGTATTATCACTCCTTGTCGAACTTGATTTCTTGTAGGCTCTGATCTTTACTCTCTGACTCTCAATATAAAACTGCCTTTTCTATTTCGTTTAGATATAGAGAACTAATTGAAGGGAGTGTTTCCTGTCCATCTCCGAAAACAATCTTTTCTGTTTATGCGTTACTTTGCACAGTGGTCGATTTCGCTGAAATCCTGGCCAAAACCCCCAAAATTTTTTTTGCGGTTTTCATAATCTAGCAATTGTGTTTGATTTATAACACATCAGAGCATTCTTTTCCACTAATTAAAATTTTTATTGCACAATATTCTTAGAGATATGTAATCTCAAAGTTGGGACTTGAATAACGCGTCGTATGGATCCGATCGGGTCGTCCAAGTGTTCACGCCGAAAACAAACCCACATATCAGGTTCAAATAAATGAAATCTTCACTTGAGAAGCGTATCTGAGTTTAGAACTAAGGTTCCAGTTGAGGAAAAATGCCGAAAAATGCCGAAAAATGCGTAAACTTCGTATGGGGTCAAATGACCCCTCGTGGTACCTATTGGTAGGAAGAAAATTTTTGTCGGTAAAAAATAAGCTACGAGAAAAACGAAAAGCGAGAAATTGAATAATCAGATGATATAAGACTTTACAAAAAGTCAAATGAGCAAAAGAAATAACAATGAAAGTATGATTTTAAAGTAAAGTTTGAAAAGGGTCATTTGACCCCGCTTGGTACGTTTAGTGTTAAGCGTCGAAAAATAAGGTTAGTGATCTAGGGTTAACACTGCACCGACCGGTAGTCGATTAATCGACTTTTCGGGCCCAACACTTTTGGGCTTTTAACTTACTAATTGGTCGCTACGGAAATTAATAAATTGTTATTTTTCATTGCGGTTAACTGTGCCAAGGACTCAGTGAAGAAACTTTGCAATTTTCGAAGAAATATCAGTATCAGAGAAATATTTTCGTGCAAGTGACCGATCAGAAGGGGGTAGGATGTTAAAAAGTACCGGTCGGTAAAGTGTTAAGTAAGAACTTTGGAAGAAGAGGAATCAAGGGGTGGAAAATATGATCGGTTTGGCAATCTGTGTTTTATAAGATCAACTAAGAACTTTTAGCCTAGGTCTCTGCTGTAAATTTAGGGAATTTTTGGAAAAAGATGTGAACAAGTCATTTTGACTTGCTTGGTCGTTCTAGTGTTAATGATCCTGCAATTAACACTAGAACTACCGGTGCTAAATCTATTATATTGTAATATATTAACACTAGATCTGCCGGCGATTGATCCAATATATTTAAAATTATTAAATAATAACGTTAGAAAAAAGTACAAACTAAATGAATCTTTCGTGATTTACAAGATGGAGGTGGGAAATAGAAAAAGAAAATGCGTTGAAAATATTGGGAAAATTTATGAAAAGGTTCACCTTGATAGCTGTATTGAACAATTACTGTGGAAGGAGAGGGATCAAGTAATTTGTAATTTATGTCTTATGAGATGGACATAGAATATTTGCTTTATGGCTCCCCTTCAAACTTATAGAGTTTTTGTAAAAAACTGGCGATCAGCCATTTTTTTAGTTTTGACGAGTTCGCGATAAAATTTTCGCTATTTCCGAAAGATTTTTTATATGTTATTTAGTAGATTGTCAACCCTTATACAATGCGATTAAGTCTTGCCACCTTATAGATGGGTTGATTGTAATGAAAATCAGGTTAACTCCTTGCTCTATGATTTCTTTTGTGACAATATCCGTGATAATTCAGAATTAAGTTGGAAAAACAATAATTGATCAATGATTCTTGATATATCCTATAATTTAACGTAATATTAATGTTATTGAAATAATTATATCGTGCCGTGACTCGTTGATAATTTTAGTTTGAGAGATCTTGTAAAATTTGTTAATTTCTTATCTCATTTACCACATCAAGTTCCCTAAATTATCATTTTTCTTAAATTATTTAATAAACCTATAGTAAAATAACCATACCAATTGAAATAAAAATCTAAAAAAACTGCTTTCAAGTTGACACCCCTTTGATCGAACCTATCAAGATTCCAGACTCATTCAAAACTCTTCCAAAATTCATGAAAAACAAATGTACAATCCAAATCATCTAACCAAATAATCCATCCATCTAGCAAAATAACAGAAAGAATTCTTCCTTCCCATGAAAACTGTACATCCTAAATTAATCATCAGAACGAATACCAACTTTCAATTCAATATATTCAAAATTCTCAAACATCTCCAAATAAAATGAATATAGTTGTTAGAAAAGATCGATTCAATTGCTCACAATCTTCCAGATAGACAAAAAAGAAAAAGAAACAACGTTAGAAATTTCAGAAACATTTTCAACAAACTGCAAGTTATTTTGACTACTTTGGTAGAACTAGCGTTAAATTTAATTAAACTATCCATCCATCTAAAAGAACCAGATGCCACAGACAATCCCTGCCACTCCATATTATCAAATCCTCTTCACCCCATCCTACAAACGTCACTTTTCCATCCACCACTTCTATTCTTCCCTATAACGACGATCAGACTCACCAGAAAGTGCCTCGTCGCTGCAAGAAGTGGCGAACTCCATACGATCGGGTGTCTTGCATCCGATGTCCAACCTCCTTACACTCCCATAGCGACATCGTCCCGAGAAGGGCGACGATGTCACCCTGACATCGTGCACTTCGGCAGCGTTCGCCATGTTCTGTTCTCCATCCACACCTAATATATCGTCGGCATTGTCGTTGGTATGCGAATGCAGCACCGACACGATCTCGTAGCGGCCAAGATTTGGGCATTGTCTGGTCATGGGCTCCGAGGCTGGAAAGCAAACAATGATCATTGATTTTGAGCTAGTGTAGCCACTTGTGAATTACTCTGGTGATTATACTTATGGATATTTTAATCTTTTGTGATCGGTGTCCCCGTAGCGGGGACATTAACCCTAGATCACTAACCTTCGTCGATTCGACGACACGGATTTAATAAGTATGCCATATTAGTTAACGTTATCGTAATAAATAAATACCTATCTTTAATAATAGAAAAAAAATATGATTAAATTTTATTTAAATAATACCTTTTAACCCCTTTTGTAAACACCGTAGTCGAAGAGACGAAGGTTAGTATTAAGCGTCGAAAAATAAGGTTAGTGATCTAGGGTTAATACTAGATTTACGGATGTTGATATACCTATTTTTTTGAAGTGAGCCAATTTGAATCATACAAGAAAATTGAAATTATTTGCAAAGAGAATAGTTTCAATTGAAATGAAAGATTTATTATTAAAAAATTAACCAACCAATATATGATACATATAGTAATCAAATTTTGAATGAGCCAAATTGACTCCGTAAATCTACTGTTAATAAGTTGCCGTGGAAGTCAGCTTACTAATTCGTTTTCTATTGAACTTGAAAAATTAAAGCTCTACTTAACTGATATAGTAATGCCAAATTTATTTTTACGTATTAAATTTTAAGAAATAAAAAAATTTCTACGTGTTAGTTTTTAGAGAAATTAAAAAAATTATAAAAACATTTCTCAAGTAATCCTAAAATAGTTAACCCTCTATGGGTACATAAGAATTTTATGACTTTTAGGTGCTAAATTATGATATGTGGAAAATTTAAAAATTTGAATAGAAACTTAGACGTGTCATGCGCTACCTCAAAGTCATATGTGCCTATAGAGGGTTAACTATTTTAGGATTGCTTGAGAAATGTTTTTATAATTGTTTAAATTTCTCTAAAAACTAACACATAGAAATTTTTTTATTTCTTCAAATTTAATACGTAAAAATTAATTTGGCATTACTGTATCAGTTAAATAGAGCTTTAATTTTTGAAGTCCAACACTTCAATGTTTAAAATTGTGCTATAAAAAAATTGTGTGTGCTGTAAAAAAATTGTGCTATAGTGAAACTGATCTTCACATAACACAACAAATTTTAAATATGAACCAATAAAATTGGATAGCAATAAAAAAAACAGATTTCAATATAAAAAATAGAGTCGACCTTGAAATCTCTATACCTTCACCCTCGAAAAAAATATTTCTATCGCAATACATCAACTTGTGTGCTGTACAAGTATCCTATAAAACATTTCTTCATATTTAATGGAGTGAACTTATTTCAACCTTGTTAAAATTTTATTATTCAATAAACTTTTTTGGAAGCCCAAGTAAATAATGTAACAACATATATATGTTATAATAGACTCCTGAAGAGGGCATCGAAAGATGCCGAAACATGTAGAGTAAAAAAGGAAAATAAAGTTCCTGTTCTAGTTCACAATTCAACCAAAACTTGGGCTTTCAAAAAAGTTTATTGAATAATAAAATTTCTTCATATTGTTACAAGTAACAACAACATTCAACGTGAACAAATATACCACCCAACCCTGTTTACTGTCTAAAAAACTATTTCAGTATCAAATGCAATAAACAACAATTTTAGACGTTGAACAATTAGAACTTTTAAAGCAGTAAACAACTTTCCAACAATTTCAGACGATGCTTTCGGAGAGGTTGCGTTAAATAAACGACGGTAATAGACTTACTAATGAACGTCGTATATGGCGTCGAGTGGGAGTTGAATGTACTCGAGTTGCACACGTCGTCGGGCTGTTGGCTCCATTCCGATAGTTGCATCTCTATTACATGATCGTCTCTTCGGTGGAACATCAGGCAGACATAGCCGTTTTTGCTGGAAAGAAAGGAAATATCGGCTGTAAGTCCTGTGTGCCAACAGCGAGGAGAATAATAGGAAGAATTCTTTATTGCCAATAAAAAGGAACATCCTAACTTTATCATCGGCTTCAATTCAGTTGGGGATAATATTTAGTCGTGTGTTTATTAATTAATATCGTAATTGAATTCGTTGGATAGACGAATATTCTTGTTTTTTATTAAATGAATTCTTCTGAGTGTAGGAACTGTGTGTGTCTTTCAATTAACCCCTTGTCCTACGACTTCTTTTCGGATTGTTGAGGAGTTTTAAAATATTCAAATGTTAGTTGTTTGTATATTTCAATTGTGATGATAGGTCCTTAGATATGAATTCCTCGTATTATGTATGTATATATAAAGTTTATTGAGCACAATATTTAACTTATCTTAAGGCGGTTGCCCAATGTGACAGCTATTTTTTTTTGCTCATTTTGGGAATTTTTTTTGCCGCATTATTAAAATGTACAATTTTGGAATTTTTATCGCACATTTATTTACACTTTTGTAGTCGATTGGAATTTTTGCAAGCAAAGATAATGATTTTAATTGACTTTACACCATTCGAAAGACACTCATTTTTTTGTTCACGTTTGTCATGATTCCAGAAGTTTCGCTCATGTGAAATGAAAAAATTAAACGGCATTTTAATTTGTAAACCTAAGGCTATCGTCGGTACTCGAATAATTCTGATATCTGTCATAGTTTGTTTTTTTAAGCTGAAAACGCCGAGAAAGTATGATGCTTCTTGGAACATAGCTTTTAAAGCTGTGCCACACCTTGAATTTTCGATATTTTTATTTTATCATCATGAGTCAACATGTTTATTTAATTCCCTTGAAAATTGCCTGGAAATCCAAAAAGGCAGAGTAGATTCGACGGGTCTGTTAAATGTTAATATTATTTACAGTTCAATTCAATACTTTCGTAATAACTCGTTGCATCCTTCGATTTAATCACTTTCACAGCAATATTACATTTTATATTATTATTTGTATCAAAGGCCGCACGAAAAATAAATGAAATATTAAGTAATATAAAAAAAGGTCCTAGAAATTTACAAATTTGAACCATGAAGAATATAGCAATATTCTGCTTTATTTCGCAGGACACCATTTACTTTTAC
Source organism: Cerceris rybyensis (assembly GCA_910591515.1). NCBI lineage: Eukaryota > Metazoa > Arthropoda > Insecta > Hymenoptera > Crabronidae > Cerceris > Cerceris rybyensis. The sequence goes on along the minus strand of OU342802.1, from coordinate 6,412,742 downwards.
CACGTGTCCCCGTAGAAATAAGACTGTCTGACAGAGAAACTGATTGCAACGCGGGAATGGCGTCTAAGAGGAAGGTAAACGAATAAAATATCCGGGCTATTATAAATGATTTAAGGACCGTCGTAGAGGGGAAGTGAAACCTTAATTATAACGTCATATAAAATTAATCCTTCGATGCGAATAAAACTGCTATCAATCCTGTTCTTCGGAATCCCTCCTAACGAGGCAAGTTTTACCGAAGTGTCTTTCAGACTTACTTCGCGATTATGGTGTATTTATTAGCTCACCAGGAGAACGAAATGTGTCATAATAATTATATTATGGAGGCAATTTTGAAAAAGTTCCACGCTGTTTTAATGGAATTATCATTTTAAGATGCTGTGAAAGAAAATGTCTGGATGAAGTGCAATTATTTTTTTGTGATAATATGGAATAGTATAAAGATTTTTAGTTGGATGGTGAAAATTAATTGGAAACTTAAATGATGCTGTTTTATGGGTTTCTGCATTTAGTTTATGGTAACATATTTGATATATTATGTGAGGGTTTAAAGTAATTATCGTTTTAAAATTGTTAGCCAAAGTGTAATTATTTCTTCGTCATAATATAAAAAAGCACAACATTTTTGTGCTTAAATAGTATTAGCTGTTTTATGGGTTCCGTTGTTTATGGCGATGAATTAAATACATTAAATGGAGATTTAATTATTGAGTCAGAATCCTTTTTAATTATCTACAAATATTTTATTTGAATTTGGAGTTAAATAAGCTTGCTTCTTTACAATTATTGAGAATAATGAAATGTTGCAAATAACATTCTGCAAATTAATACAACATTTTTCACTTTTCACATCGAATAATCCAAAACTAATTTTGCACTGTATATTTATTTCAAAAAGAAAGCTCCGTAAAATGTATAATATAATCATTATTAATTAACAGGCTACCATACCCCAAAAGTCGAACAAATAATCCAAAAATCAATAATCCCCTCAAATCAATATCAAAATAATTCCAAAAACATTTCAAAAACTCATCAACACAATTGTAAAAACTCTCGTACGTAAACAAAGCTTTTTAAATAATTTCTCCCTTGAAATTTGAAAATAATTCAACGTAATAAAATAAAAGTATTGCATAAATTGGATAAAATCCCCCAAAAAAATCATAATCCACAAGGACTTCCTTAGCTCGATAGAAGCAATGTACCTCCGGCGTCAAAAACCACCCCTAATCTCGCCCTCTGTATCTCTTCCGAGGGGTGGTGGCAACTTTTAAAAAGTACTTTTACCTCGGCGAGTTATATCGTGATAATAAAATTACAACTTAATACAACTTCGGTCGACGCAGAAGAGAGGAAGGGGGTTTAAGGGAGGGTAAGAGGGGGTGGGCTTTTTTTCATGAAAACGAGACACGTCTAATAATCCGCAGAGGGGGTAAACCGTAAAAGCTGCCGAGAGAAAGAGCAGAAAGGGGTGGCGGTGTGTTACCCCCTGCAAGAGAAAGTACAGGGGGAAAACAAGGGTAAAGGACCTTAAACCATTGCTCGCTTCCGCGGTCCATGGGGGTGGGATTAAGATTTTATTTTATCAGGACGTTTCTTAACGGTCGGGCGTTAAGTTTAACGCAATTCTTTTACGACGTCGCTTTTACGAGGAATCTGAAAACTCGGCAAACTGCGTGTATACGCAAGTTCATAACCAACCCCTTTAAACCCACCCCTCCGAGGAGAAAGAACAGTTAAGTGGGTGTTGTTTCTGAGAGTATGAAACGGATTTTGGTAAATTGATGGGAATTGCGGGGAGAATACTTGCGTGGAGTCGTTTTTTTTTTAAATTTATTAAAGGGGTCATCTAATGTGACAGATATTTTTTTTCTCTTCGTTTGGGCATTTTTTTTGCTGAACTATTAAACTGGAATTTTTACCACACTTTTATTGATACTTTTGTAATCTATTGGAATTTTCGCAAGCAAAAGTAACGATTTTAATTGATTTCACACCGTTCGAAAGACACTCATGTGTTTTTGATGGCTGCCATGATTCTAGAACTACCCTTAAATAAATTCACGGAATTAAATCCAATTTTCCTATGTGTAATATTAAATAATAAATCAACAAAATCATTTTAATTCCATCGAACAGAATTTTTGTTTCGTCTCCAGCAAAGAGATACTTTTATTTTGCACATCCCCCTGAAAGCTTTCATTTCATAAAACTGACCAATTTTTCTTAATAATAAAAAACCGAGTACAATTTCCCTTTAAAAATTTGCCAGCCCTGGTAAAAAGCATGGATGTAGCCATTGTCCCAAATTTCCGTTTCCTCGGAGTCTCTCAATCGTCGCATAAAAATTTGCAACCCCCATGTGTTTACACTGTGCATCTTTGCTCGACCTTCTGGAAACCGGAAGGGATGATTTCTCCATATATTTGTCTTACCAGTTTCTCCCCATGAAAACGAACGTAAAGCACCGTATTACTTGGTGGTGGTGCGCGAAATTTATTCGTGATCGAGAATGCGTCTGGAACCACGGATTTATGGGGTAGATCCTTACGGTCACGTTTCGAGGATTTTATTCGCGGTTTGTTCGATTGCCTTTCGCTCTTTTGGACTTTTTACATGGAAGATCTCACTGTAACTCGATTTTTCAGTTTGATATAAATTACAAAAGGAAAGGGGATATTTTTATGGGGGTAAACGATGCGGGAGTATAGTCTTTGTGGAAATTCATTCTTTGATATTTAAAGTTTCTTTTTTCCTGGAAATATTTTCATATCACTCTTTGCTATACAGCAAGAAATAAGACATAATGAAATAATACAAAGATATTCTAGTCCATATAATACCCATAGATACTCTTAGAGTGATGTCTCCCCATAGAGATGCGTAACGTAGAAAGAAGTGGGGGAGATCGTCATCTTATAGAAAAAATAGTAGATTTAACACCGTGATTACAGTGTTAATTGGGACAAGATGACGTACTTTTTATTCCAATTATTATTTTTTTTTAGGAATACACTAATTGTCAATTATTATTTATTAAATTGATTAGATTCTTACCGAGGAAATCTTAATTTTCACTCGGTATTTATGATTATGGCAAAGCTTGGGCGACATAAAGGGGGGTGAAATAATCAAGAGGGGATATTTTTGGAATTTGGGGATTTCTTTTTGTGGTTTTTGAATTAAAATCGTAATTTAATGGTAAAATTGCAGGCGCAGGTATGGAAGAGAGAGTTATATAAACGTTTGCGATTGTAGACGGCCTCGGGGCAATGCTAAATTGCAAAATTAAATTTGCAAAAATGCCGAGTGTATTTTTTGTGAACTCCATTCCCGTACAATATTATAACTTTCCTGTTTTCATTTTTGTGCACTTTTATTCTGCAGGTACATTACTGAAACGTAAGTCAATTGTTAATTATAAAACGACTCGTAAATTTCGCAATGTAATTCTCCATTTTATATTCTCCATTTATTGCAATAATGCACACAACAGCCATGACGAAAAATATGCAATATAAGTAGTTAATTGTAACATAATGTACAAAATCTATATTCTCTAATTAACAACCAATCTTCGAAATTAAAGTGGCTGCAACACCTTTGAAATGTAAGAAAATTAAATCACTTTTCCCTTTATTTACCCCAAATCTTACGAAAATATATTTACTAAAATATAAATATACTGTATAAGTATTGTGAAATAAGAGTAATTAAGATGTAAAAAGATGATTAATTAACTAATTTAGTTTTTATTAGTGGACTATTTATTTTAACCATAATATTCATTTATTCGAACGTTCAATTTTTCTTCCTTCCACTGCAATTATTTAAAAAATTGAGAATCCTTAAACTAACTTGCGATTATGCGAAAGAGTATAAAGTTTCATCGAATACTGAAAGAAATTTGATCAGAATTGAAAGAGTGGTCTGTACAAATTTTCCAAATGGAAGGAAAAAATCCGAAGGATGTAATGACGGAAGAGAGAGTAATTCAATTAATTAAGTTAACGTAACAGCCATTTACATTTGGTTTTCTAAAGTGTATCCAACGAAGTCTCGAACCGTATTAGCATCCCCGAGGGTGCAATGGCGGCTCCTTACGAGCTTGTGTACATTTTCATCCCCCTTACTACCAAGCGGCAAGAATGTAACTGGCATAATTCCATTCGCGCCAACTTCTCGCATTCCACGTTCTATTTTCGCCTTTTTGAGATTGCGAATGAAATTGTTTTCATGAAGATAAATTCAACGATATTTTGTCGTGTAAATCGGTCATGATAAAGGATCTTGTTACGATTTTTCTTTCTTTGGAAAATTTTTGCGTTAATGTGAGAAACTTTTAACGTTGGAGCTATCGGTATTAAATCAATTATACATTAATATATTAATTAAGTATTTTAAAAAAGGAAAAATCATGGGGCTGGGAAGATAGTCATTTATGTTTTTTGAAATGAGATTTTTGAGTAGAATATTTATTCTATGACTTTTCTATAAACTTTTGGAACAAAATTGTACCAGTTATTTTGATTGATTTGATAGTTCTAGTTCTATTTGATTCTGCAAAAACTAATTACTAATATCAAATTTTCTTTCTGATTTCTCTAAGTAATTTGATTGCCTCGTGACTAATCGATATTTTCAATTTCATACTTTTTGGAAACCTTCAAAATTTTCTGTTTCTTTTACACCTTCACGGATGTCACACAATGTTGCAAGGGGTTAAGCGTAGAAAATTTGGTAAATGCTGGACATTATACATTTAAGGAATTTTCTTTTCATTTTGTTAATATTGTTACGCAATATAGAATAAATGTTACTCGGTAACGAGCCATGGCAATTGTTTATAAGTAAATAAATGTGGATTCTACGGTCGATGGTCCCAATTGGTGGACGTTTTATTTAAATAAAAGGTTCTTACTTTTTCCATAAAAGTATTTTATTTAATTATGTCCAGAAGGATTTTGGGCTAACGAATATTCGTTTCTAAAATGTACAATGAAAACATAATAAAGAAATTAAGTTATTTCTGTAAGGTTGTTATTCGTAGAAGAATCAATTTTGCTATTTTAAATTTACTAATTTATAGTAAACGTACAGTACTATATTCCTTAACACCTAATGATCCCATAAAATTATGATTTTCCAATATAAATTACTTAAAACCCATACAGAATTATGGCGAACGCAGTACGTACCCCATAAACATTCCCCGAATTTTAAGTTATCAGCAACAATGTTAGTCTTCTCTATTTAACTTAATTTTGTCTACAATTCCAACGTCATTTTTGGAGTTGGAAAAATCAAGTCAATAAAGAGAAGAAGATATGAAATTCTGCAAGAAAATTTTCAGTTTTAAAACCAAACGTTCGCTTTAAGAAGGTTACGAGATGCAGAAGATCAGTCTCAACGTTTCTACAGTGCATCTCGACTTTCCAATCTAATTTATGTCCGGTCGTTAGGCGATTCAATGAAAGGCACACGCTTATCCGGCCAATTTGACGTGCAACCCTTTCCACCCCCTTGGACTCTCTCTCCTTTTTTTCTTTTACTTCTTCCTTCCCCTTTTTCCCCCAGCAATGGAAGCATCTTCTTTTACTTTTCTCAACTCTAGAATCTGTCATTCTTTCTTTGTTCGTCTTACTCCTTCAACCTCTTTCTCGTTTTTATAACTTTCTCCCTGTCTGCCTTGAAGACTTCCACCCTCTTCGTTCTTTATTCTCCATTATTTCGTTTATACCCATCTTTTTTTCAATTCTTCTCCTATTCTTCTGTACGTTCATTCTTTCTACTTTCTTTGGTCCTGCTCACTTTATTTTTCTCCGAGAGACTGCCATTTTTTTGAGGGCTGCACGTCGCATGTAAATTTTCGGAGGTTTGGCATGGAATGGAGGGAAATAATTCTAAGAGACTATGAAGTTTTTAGTGCTTTTTCCTGTCGGAGACAGAGACATGCAGTATTTCGTTGCGTTATTGTTGAATTATTTAATTTATCCTTCATCAAATAATAGGGGGTAGTTTTCAGTTGGGAATTAAATTTTTAATGTTTCAAGGGAGCTTGATATTTTGGTCATAATGAAAATAAAAATGAACGTGAACATTTTTTGAGGTGTAACATGGGGGAGGAAAGAAATAATTCCAAGGGACTATGAAGTTTTTATTGCTTTTTTCGACCAGAGAAAAAAAAACGTTATTGTTGAATTATTTAAGTTACCCTTCAGTAAATAATAGGGGGTTGTTTTCAGTCGAGAATTGAATTTTTAATGTCTCAATGGAGTTTGATATTTCGGTGATCTGTTAAGTCTATAAAACTGAGATAAAAAAAAACTGGTATTGATACTTTTCGACTTAAAATATTATCGACGATATTTCACACAATTCCTCGCAGCCTCTCAAAAAGGTGTAGAATTTCGAAATTTTATTTCATTCAGACCTATGGTCACAGCGTGCAGGCAGTGCAACGTGGAAATCGTCCGTAAAAATCGGCTTACTTTCGCAACAACCTGACCCTTTTTCCCCCAAACGCAATGAAACAGTCCAGCTTTGCCCAGCTCTCCCTATTCTGTTATTCTTTCACTCTGCCCACCTATTTTCCCTTTTCATTCGTTCCATTCACGGCACTCGAAATAATCCCATGGATCGAAGAAGGGGGTCGTCTTTCTCTGTCAATTCGAAAGTGTACTATAGAACCGTGCATCGATAAGAAAAAAGAAGAGAGAGAGAAACAGATACACTGAGAAACATACTGAGAACTAAAATGTTAGCTGAGAGAAGCGAACAGAGTGACAGAAAAATGGGAAAGAGGTAAGAGAAATTGAGAAAGACTCAGAAAAATAGTAAAAGACGGTTCAAGAAACAAATACAAATAAAAAGACTTGGACGCAGTCGGTAGGAAAGCAGAGAGAAGCTTAAATAAAGAGAAAAGCTTAAATAACAGGGGAGACACGAAGAGAGAAAGAAACGGGCAAAGAATGTCAGAAAAAATGAAATAGACTCTGAGTGAAAGAAAAAGAAGATTGAAGAGATGCTGAGAAAGGGACACAGAAAGAAACGGAGAAGAAGATAGAAAAAATGAGCTGAGAATGTAGAAGACGAAGAAAAGTAGAAGACGAGACAAATACGGGGGGAAATATTAGAAAAGGTACACAGATCCAACGAAAGACAGATGCAGACGTAAAGACAAGATCCAGCATAGGGAACTAGAAAGAGAACCTGATAAAGGCAGCGATAAATACAAGCAGCAAAACAGACAAGACAACCCAGCAAACGTGCCAGAAGAATGTCAGATAAAATGACAGAGATGCTGTCAATGAGCAAAAAAGGAAAAGAGTTGACAAGGCGCTCAGAAAGCGACACAAGACGATTGAATGAAAGAGGAAATGAGGTGAAGGAGACTTGAGAAAGGTACACCGCAAGATAGGGAGGTAGAAAATAGAAAACGATGAACTGAGAGAATCAAAAGTACGAGCAGCAGAAAAACAGACAGATGTAGATGGAGAGATCAGATAAGGCACAAGGATTCAAAATAAGAGAAAGAAGTAGAACACAGAAAAAGATTAACCTAGAGAGTCAAATACAAAGAGAGTCAGAGAAAGAGATATATGCAGATGGAGAGACCAGAAAAGCCACAAAGACTCAAACAAAGACAGGTGCAAACGTAAAGACAAGGTCAAGCAAAGGGAACCAGAAAGAGAACCTGACAAAGCCAGCGATAAATACAACCAGAGGAATAGACAGAGAAATGGAGATACAAGCAAAGAGTTCAGAAGAGCCATAAAGAATCAAAGAAAAAAAGAAGCAAAAAGATGCAAGGAAGAGAGAGAGAGAGAGTCGTACGACAGACGGAGCAGATGCGGAGGAACAAACACATAAGCAAACAGATACCAGAACTCCAGGAAAAGACAAATAGAGAAACAAGCATAAGAAAAAACGATTAAAGCCGGCGCTAGGCAAAGAGAAAGAGACCAGAAGAGAAATAAAGAATCAAAGAGAGAAAGATGCATAGATGCAAGTAGAGGCACAGAAGTAGCAAAAAGAGTCAAAGACAGACTCGCAGAAAGAGATGGAGCAGACGAACAAGCACAAACAGCAAAGAGAGACAAGACCTTGAGGTAAAGCCAGACAGAGATACATGCATAGGAAGATGCAAGCAGAGAGGAGTGAAGAGAAAGAGATGCTATAGCATCACCAGCACACCACAGGGACCATTTACGACGAGCAACGAAGGCTCGACTGTACTCCTCAGCCTTTTCTCTCACCCCTTCCTCTTCACTTCGATTTTACTCGACCTGTCTGGCCGTTCGTGGCTCGCCTTCTTCCATTTTGCCTCGTCTTTTCGGTTAACTATTTTCGTGATGAAAGTACATCAGACGCAGCGTGCTCTTTCGAGCGTACCACTAGCGATATCCCGTCGACGTTGCAGCTGCAACTGCAACTGCAGATAGCCACTTCCGGAAATGCTCGAATCAAATGAGTCGGCAAGAGGAGGAGGAGATAAGTGATAAAGGGGATGAAGGGTCGAAGGGGATGAGAATCAAAGCGATATTTTGTTCCAAAGATGGAACGAGAGATGTTGAGATCTGAGAGATGCTGGGAAATCTGTGATGGGTAGACAGCTTCGTGTTGGGCGCAATTGCTGAGAGATTTTTTGTAGGTTGAAATTTAGTTTGTGGTTTGCTGCGATTAGTGGAACGGTGAGGAAGAGAGATGGGAGATTATTTGTTCTCAGAGGGGATTGTTTGGTGGTGATTGTTGGGTAATGTTGATAAATAGACTGCGGATGTTTATGCAAATTTCGAGTTTCACAAATGCAGGTGAGATAGGAAAACCTATCTAGGGATTTATTGCACTCAATAAATATTACAACAAATACCATACTTTCGATATATTTTTATATTATGTCCTTTTTGTATATTTTAGCCGTATTTAATTTGTCATAAATGCATAAAAATCCGCAGTCTGTTGATAGAAAAGTGTTTGATAGACTTAGGTTTAGAGATTAAAATGCCGTTTGATTTTTTTATTTCAGATAAGCGAAACTTCTGGGATCATGGCAGCTGTCAAAAATACATGAGTGTCTTTCGAACGATGTAAAGTCGATTAAAATCGTTATTTTTACTTGCAAAAATTCTCATAGATTACAAAAGTATCAATAAATGTCTAGTAAAAATTACAAGATTGCACATTGTAATGGTTCGTGAACAAAAATTCCTAAAGGAAGGTATCACATGGGATGAACCCTTTAACTTGATTTTTAAAGTAGGTGTTACTTGTATTATATCGAAGTTATACAGGTCCAGAGGGGTTTATATATATTTTAATAGAGCTATTTATAACGACGGAAAATCGACCTTTTTTGACACTAAAGTTACCGACTATCAATTCAATACATTTAAAGATACTAGATAAATAGTTAAAAACAAGAGGGTGAAATGTGCAAGAATCGTCATATATCACGTACAGTAAATTAAAATCGTTATTTTTGCTTTGAAAAATTCCAATGGACTGAAAAAGTATCAATAAACGTGTGATAAAAATTCCAAAATTGTAAATTTTCAAAGTTCGTGAAAAAAAATTCACAAAGGAAGCGAAAAACAATAGCTGTCATATGGGGTCACCCCCTTCATGTATTATAGGATGAGATTCTTTGATATTGATCTGTAGACTTAATTAGAAAGCTGTTTTAGAAAAGAGTTGGATATCATCGTTATTGAAACTATTGTTTTACCCTGTTGCAAAATTAAATAAAGTTATCAGTGCTACAGAGAAATTCCAATTATCAAAAATCAACGTTCAACATCCACAACAGTACTACATCATACATCCAGACGCGTTAATCCATCATTCAATTACCGGAATTAAATAAAATTACATCTACGAAAAATTCTAATCAACAAAAAATAAACCATTCAAACTGTACCATCGTACTGCATCATAAATCTCGGTCCCTTCAACCATTATTAATTTAAAAGAATTAAATAAAATACAACCACTGAAAAAATTTCCAATCGGCAAACTAAAATATTCAAACTCCACAATAGTTCGGCATCATTCATCTTGATGCTTTCATTCATTGTTAATTGAACAAAATTAAATAAAATTACAACCACCGAAAAAAAAAATATAATCGACAAAATAAAACAATTAAACTCCACAATTGTACTACGTTATAAATCTTGCTGTTCCCATCTACAGTTAATTTAACAAAATTAAATTGAAATTGCAACCACCGAGAAAAATTCCAATCGACAAAATAAAATATTCAAACTCCACAATAATACGTCACACATATTGGTGGTTTCATCCATTATTAATTTAATGGCAACGTAACACGAAAGCATTTTCATCCCAAAAAATGTACCATTTGTTTTCACGTTTATTCGTTTAGACCTGTTTCATTCTCTCTTTCTTTGATCCTTCGATCCTTCGTCCTTTAGCGGCGACTATCGCCATGATGAAAGCACATCAGACACGATGCTCTCTCAAGCGTATTGAGAGCGATATCGTGCTCCCAATACCTGCAGCTCAAGCCACACTCACTGTTACTGTTTGCACTCGCAGATACACTTTGTCCCACAGTAAACGGTATTGCACTTGTATTACGATAATGTTATTTCCTAACAAATATGACCGGATCCTAAACCGATTCGCTAATGCAATTCTTGGACGAAATGGTGAACATTTGGAAAAACGCGGTCACCTGCACTATAGATGGTGTTCAGACAATATTAACAATAGGTAGAAAAGAATTTATAAGTCAATTTAATAGAATAATATTAGAGTATAATTAATACGAATTTAACTGATGTAATTTTAAAGTAATATTAATAAAACTTATATAAACATTTCTACACGAACGAGTGTGATTGAATTTAATAGGAAACATTAAGATCTAAATGATATTTTTGTAATTTCTGTATCACTGAAACGATATTAATAAAAATCATATTATCAATTTTTTCGAAAGTATGAAATTTAATTTGATAAGGAACGTTAGAATATAAATGATTAATACGAATATAACTGATGTACTTTTAAAGTATTATTAATAGAAATTATATAAACATTTCTACACGAAAAAGTGTAATATAATTCTATAGGAAATATTAAGCTGTAAATGATATATTTGTAATTTCTGTATCACTGAAGCAACATTAATAAAAATCATATTATCAATTTTTTTCGAAAGTATGAAATTTAATTTGATACGGAACGTTAGAATAGAAATGATGTTGATGTAATTTATGTACGATTAAGGAAATGTTTATAAAAGCCACATAAGAATTCTTATGACATAATCTATAGGTAATATAATTTACTACGTTAACTAACTCGCATTATATTTCTTTTAATTATAGCCTAATATTAATGTATTAAATCAAATTATTGTTTTTTTCAACAATGACTAAAAGATATTTTATAGACATTCCTTCAATAATACATTAAGTAATTATATTTTTATAATATAATAATAATTATATATGTTATTCTCAGAAAACCGGTGGCTCTTTGAAACATCAAAAATTGAAAGATTTCCGGCGAACGTTGCAGAGTGATACGACATTTACAAAATATTTGAAAAAGGGTTTAGATTTATGCACGCAAGGGGAATAAAAAAATAATACCGAGGGGTTGGAAAAATCGAACTAGCACAGAGGATGATGTATTGTTCTTGCTTCCCCACATCATTGCACTGCTTTAATATTGCATTATTCTTCCTTTCTTCCTCGGCACCGCTTCTCCAAATGGAATATTCTGTTTTTCTTCGACCATTTTCGATTTACCTTGCAATCTTTAACTCAACCACTGAAGTTTCATTGAAAACTAAGTTCCTTTAACCCTTTTAGCGCTATGAAGTTCTTCACCGTCGGCTATAAACGCATATATGCGTTTGACAAAGTTCTTCAGCATCGCCTATGAACGCATATATGCGTTTGGCAAGGTTCTTCACAATCACCTATGAACGCATATATGCGTGTGACAAAGTTCTTCACAACCGCCCATGGACGCATATATGCGCTTGCCAAAGTTCTTCACAACCGCCCATGAACGCATATATATGCGCTTGCCAAAGTTCTTCACAACCGCCCATGAACGCATATATGCGTTTGCCAAAGTTCTTCACAACCGCCCATGAACGCATAGATGCGTTTGCCAAAGTTATTCACAACCGTCCATGAACGCGTATATGCGTTTGCCAAAGTTCTTCAGCATGGCCTATGAACGCATATATGCGTTTGGCAAAGTTCTTCACCATCGGCTATGAACGCATCGGTGAGTTCTCAGTCAACTATTCAATCTTGGTTGTAAACCCCCCAAAAAAATAATTAAAAATTTAATTTACTATTTTTAATGTTGTTTATGTTATTATGGCTTGATAAAAAAAATTGTTCAGCTAAAGTTTTCACAGTCATTGCTCAAATTATTTCAGTTAGAATCAATGTATTTTGCAATGAAATTTCAGTTCGCCCAGTTTGTGCTTCGTAATAAAAAGTAGACAGTACACATCAGACTCTTAACGTCGCACAACTCAGCGTTGAAAGGGTTAAGTTTTATCCTTTGAATTTTTATTGCTCTTTATCATGGTAATTTTCATTTCGTTTATAGAAACATCAACCCTTAGAACTTCCTTCTATTACCCTGTAAATTTACATGCCTCATTCAACACTGTAATTTACATCAAAGAGGGCTTAAATATCGAAGGTTTACAAGCAATCTCATTTCATTAAGTCGCCGCATTACCTCTCGTTGAATCGAGAATTATTTTCCGATAAAATTGCAGGCAGTCAGGAAATCTATTCGGAATGCTCCGACACCGACGGAAATGTCGATTCTAATTCGCGTCGGTTGGAGATACACGGGGGAAAAAGTGACGCTTAAAATGGACGCGATTTTTCTTCAGCCCCCTTTACTTTTTCCCCTGTCTTACTGTTCACGTGCCATCGAGTTCTTTCGTTCGAGTAAATACTATTTCTTATCGTTCCTTAAGTCTTGACGAATCTTTGTTTCTACAATCTTGCAGGATGTCGCTGGAGAACATTTTTGTGGAGGGAAAAGTTGATTTGGCGAAGGGAGTTGTCGTGCAATTTTTGTATTATTAAGGGTTGGAAATATTGTTTCAGTATAGGGAGAAAGAAAGAGCAAGGAGAGAAATTTAGGGAACTTGGAAGAATTGATGTTTTTAGAATACTTGTTTAAATGTTAATTAACACTTTAATGGCCGCTCACACAACATGTGTGTGATGCTACCTTTGAAAATTATTGGCCAATACCACACTCTCTGTGTGATGAATTATGAATGTAAACAAGCGTGGATATTACTATTGGTTTCATAGCTTTTTTATAGTCTTTGATGTTATAAAATTTTCTCTTAATTTTAATAAACTTTTTTTAAATTAATTCTTCAAAAATATTTTCGGCCCCTGGCAACGTGTGACAGTGTAGACGTGCGGCCATTAAAGTGTTAATATTCGTGTTATTAAATAATTAACTTGACACTAGAATTACTAAACCAGTCAAAATGACTGCTACACAATATTTTCCAAAAATTCTTTTTCGGAATGGTTTGCTCGGGGCCCCGGGTTCGCAAAGCCCGACCCTGCTGCAAGGCTGCAACAGGCCCTCTGGGGAGATACTTTCGAGCCCAATTTCAACCCAAAGTACTTAAAAGTCATAAAAATTTCAAGATGTACTTCAGTACTTTACCCCCTGCCGTGCGATTTCTTTTGTGATTAAATGTGCAATGACTCAGAATTAATTACTAAAATAACAAAGTAACCCCTAACTTCGGATATAGTAAATGACTTAACACAATATTGAATAGCATAGAATTAATTTTATTTTATCAAGATCCACTGGTATTTGTAATCAAATCATTTTTAGAGCACTTCAAAATTGATTATTTCATTTATCGCGTCACGAGTAGCACTTTATACGACAAGAGGTTAAATAAATGTAGTGCCGGTTTTAGGAATTCGTTAATATTTTTTGCAAAGAGTTTTACATTCTTTAAGACAAAATTACTGGTTCCTTATTTTTTCTATACATTCTCTAAATTGATAGGAGAGCCAGAAAGGAAATATTCTCCATTCGTCCAATCAGACATCAAATACTGATTTAATTATCTTTTCCACCTTTTGATTCCACTCGTTTTGAAGCACCCATTTAATAAATTAAATGCAACAAATTTAACGCCGGCAATTCTAATTTTTAAAATCATCTAATCAATTCCATCAGGCCTAACCCAGACTTCCCAAAAATGACACTAAAAATATCAACCACCTAAAGCCCATTAGAATATGAAAATTCTTAATAGAAATATTAATAAATCCAAAAAAAAAAAACAATACTACAACAGAAGACACACTGTCAATATATACGCATCGACTTATTTCAAACTCAGCCAAGAAAAGAAAAGAGCACAAAAGAGTCCTCAAAATATTAATAAATTTCCAAAAAAGAGAATGAGATGCGAAATAAAAAAAAAATTACATCCGACTGAACTCATTCGCTGGAACTGTCTCAATAATTAAAAAAAACTATTGTTCCCATTTTTAGCCAAACATTTCGAGTGCTCCGCGTCCCGTGACTGGCAATTCTACAAATATTTTTGACAGGGAATGAAAAAAAAAACGAAAAAAAAGGGAAGAAAAACAACACACTCGTTATAAGCGAGAAAAACAATCGGCGAAACAGAACTTCGGGGAAGCGGACTTTTGAGCTTTTATTCCGTGCAAATACGTGGCCTCCATGTGTGTTCGAAACGACGATCCCGGCTGTCATGTGCAATCCATAGGAGATGGATCGATTTGCACATCCGCGGAATTTCCATCTACGGAAAAATAAATAGGTATGCTGACATCCGGTGACGCACGGGGCAATGCTCTACGTCGAATAACATTTTTAATCCGAGTCTCGCATGGAAATCGAGGAAACATTTAGCTACTTAAATCTCAGAGGCGGCGGAGATCTATTCGAATATGCAATAAATCGCTGCAACATGGAAATAAAATTCTCTTCAATATTGAAAATAAAATTGTCACTTGAAGACATCTATATGATTTATTATTTCGTATTAAAAATTACGACGGTGGTGAAAATGATTGGCTTTTAATTTTTTTCGAAAGTTTCCTAAATTCTTAGAGGAGATGTAAATATTCCACTTCAATCTGGTAGAAGATAAATTACTTAACACTTTCGTTACTCACTCTAGAATTATGAACAGTGCGTATAATAATCTAATAATTGTAAATAATTACCCGAGTCGAAGTTATGAATTTCTGTTGATTATCTCGGACCCTGAAATCATCATTTATTATCTTACATTTTCTTCATATTTCTATTATTCTTCTTAGTTCTCTATTAGTCGTTACATTTCTCTCTTGATTCTCTTTTATTTTCGGAAAATAAATAAACAAATTTTTATTAATTAAACATCGAATTGTAATAGATTACAGTAAAAATCCTTTCATTTGTTAATTTGTTTCTTATTTATTTCATGTCAACAATGAAAATGAAGATATAAATAATTAAATAAAACTTATTAAAAATTATTTAATCATTGTAAAGTTTACTATACATTCGTCTCTACAACTGTCATTTTTTATATACATTTTTAGAATTTTATGAACTTTTCATTTGAGAAGTAGGTATTAGATCACTCCAACTCCTTATTATTTACAGGTTTTCCTATGTACAGTATATCATTGATCACCATTTTTATGTAAACATTAACAATGTTAATTATGTTAACAGCTTTGATATTTTCACTTAAATTTCCTGAAATTAAAAAGTCTCGGGTTGTATATTGTACGTTGTGGTCCTCTAGAACAAATATTTCATCAGGTTCAATTTCTTGTACTATTGCAGTATTAGTTATTACTAATATAACTAAAATGTTATAAAATTAAAGTTTCCGTCAAATTAATTTTTTCGTAGTTGTCACTCAATTTACTTTTTAAAAAATCAAGTAATATTAATAATTAATAAATAATGAACAATTCCTTCTAAAATACAACGAAAGAGAATTAAAGGAGAACCTAGAAAATCTTTTTATAATACTCTTTCGATTTTCTTCAAGTGTGAAAACGGAAATATCCGCATCCACAGAGTACCTACAGATAATCAAAATAATATAGAGTTCAATGGTCAGATCATACAGATTATTATTCTCTTTTGATTTTCTTCAAGTATAAAAAATCGAGAAAACCAATAGAAAATCAATCCTTCGACTTCCCACTTCAATCTTGTAGAAGATAAATTACTTAACACTTTCACTACTCACACTAGAATTATGAACAGTGCATATGGTAATCTAATAAATGTAAATAATTAATTGTTCTTTTATGTTTGAATTAAAACTTTGATTTGTCCCGATAAGATTGCAGAAAATTTTTTTAACATTGTTATCATCATTTCTAATTATTTAAAAATTTTCAACTACATTAGTGGAAATTCTTCATATCCTGCTTGTTAAATGTTCAATTTGTTCTGGAAAACATCAGAAATAGATTGTAAAAAATTAACGATCCATTAAAAGACTAGGAAAAAACCCCAGTGGGAAATTGTTACATTTGAAAATCTTGAATAATTTATTCCGCTTACTTTTACGCGATGGTTATTTTGAAATATTTAACACAAACGAATAGAATAAATAAATAAATCCCTCCGTTCACCGGTTATCTGTAATAGAAAAAAAAAAGTAGCGCTTAACACAGCTTAAATTCAATCCTCGATGCTTTCAGACGTTCTGAATGTTTAAATGTTCCCCCGTGGATTTTATTATTGCACGTTACCACTGTCGTTGTTTTTGCACTTTGCACGTTTCAATTAAGGCCGTCAATTTTGCACTGCTCCAGTCGAAGCAATCGGCTTAAGCGTAAAATCTCTGCTCGAAAATTTTATAATTCCTGCCATGGCTCTCTGCGTTTGGGTAAAAAAAAAAAGAAATATACAAAAAGAGCTGTATACGCCGCTTGTAAGTGAATAAAAATATTCGGTTTTGAATTTCACAGCAAATCGGACGAATCGGATTTCGCGGGGAATTTCACGGGCAATGTGTTTGAAATATTCAGAGGGGAGAAGCATAGCGCGAAAAATTCTTTATCTGTACTCGACGAAATATCAATTAAAAATATAATAATAATTGTATTTATAACAATTGGAAAAATTTGGGATAAAAATATTGAAAGCATATTCGACGGTATTGTGGAGTCAGTTTATAAATTTAGTCGATGTGTAATTAAAAATGAACTTAATGCTTTGAGAGGAAAAAGAAGTGAAATCAGAAATAAAAAAGGACGTAGAATATAATTTATAAAATGACCCGACACTAAATTTATTAGATGACATGTAATTGAAAATTATAGTCTAACTCTAAGGAGGTCATCCCATGTGACAGCTATTTTTTTTCGCTTCCTTTGAGAATTTTTTTGACGAAACATTGAAATGAACAATTTTGGAATTTTTACCACACGTTTATTGATACTTTTTTAGTCTATTGGAATTTTTGCAAGCAAAAAGAACGATTTTGATTGACTGTACACGATATATGACGATTTTTGGAATTCAGCATTTAAAGCTGTGCCTAGTCTTCAATTTTTGATATTTTCATTTTATTGTAGTTCCAGCGATAGCTTTTGGTTTCACAAATTAAAATGCTCTTTGATTTTTTTATTTCAGATCGTGATAATCGTCAAAAAATACATGTGCGTCCTTCGAATGGTGTAAAGTCAATTAAAATCATTATTTTTACTTGCAAAAAATCCAATAGACTACAAAAGTATCAATCATGTGTGGAAAAAATTCCAAGATTGTACATTTTAATGGTTCTTCAAAAAATATTCGCAATGAAAGCGAAGAAAAATAGCTGTTACATGGGATGACCCTCTTAAATGCAAAAAAGGGGAATTTACTGCAGACTTTTTCAGTATCAACATTAACAATGAAGAAATTGGAAAGAACAATCAAATTGGAAAGCAAAAAAACAATCAATAGAAATAAATAACAGTGAATTAGAATAAAAGTGACAGCAAAAACAAAAAGGGATGCTAATTATAAATACATGATCTGAAACGGTAAATTTAATGAAAGTCAACCCTCAAAGTACAAAAAGAATATAGTCCCTCCGTTAAGTAACAAAATGCGAAACATAATGTTATAAAGAAAATTTTATAATAAAACTACTAAATTGGTTGAAATAAATATATTTAGCTCTTGCTAAAATAATAAAAATACTAAACTGTTGTAAAGAATCTCAGTAGAAATGGAAAAGGCATAAAATTCCATAGCGGAACTTCCGAGTTGTAGAAGTAGCCTATTAAAATTAATACAGAAAATGCAAGAGGGGTGGAATATTTGAGGCGGAAGGTCTAAAGATTTCCGAGAATATAGAAATATGGAGCAACGCGACCGGTTAACATTTTAAGCCAATATTATCTTTCATAAATCTCTCTGAGATGTATGCACCCCTTTCTCTCTCCCTCTCCCTCTTCGTTCTTTCTCTTTTAGTGCACCTACCTCGTTGTTTGTTATCGTTACTACCCTCCCGGAGACTTTTCTGTTTTCCTCCCTGCAAGGGTGAAGATTTATTTCGCTACTTACAATTAGTTTCACCCGCGGCGTCGCATGCATCTGGAAATGCAGCGCGACGAGCGAGCCGTTGCAGCCTGAAGAATGCAATGCAGTTTGCCGTGATTTAACCACTCGCGCGATATTTTCCCCCGCGGCTACCGAGAAACGTCCCGGAGATTTTATTCCTTCACGGGACGTCGATTTTTCGCGCGCCGGACATCGTTTTTTCAACGTCCGCATGGAAATAATAAATAATTTCACCCTGCTACGAGGAATTTGTTATCTAATGGATGGTATGCAAAAAAAATTTCGTGATAAATCGCGAGCGCGAGTTTTTCGCGCGGGGGTGGTTTCTGAAGCGTCGGGAAATTTTGTGATTTGATGCTGATTTAATGACGAGATTCAGACTGCAGTTTGTGAACTGTTAAAGGACTTTTTATAGAATTATGGAAGTCTTTTGAATAATTAGAAAATTTTGCGATTTAATACGAGTATAGTGATATTTTTTCTCTTTACTTCTTCCAAAACCGTGGATCAAGTAATATAAGTAAGAATAGCTTCTTATTAATAAAAACAATTAGCAAGTAAAATGATTTGTTAATATTAAAAGCCAGAACCACGGTTCTTATACTTATTATCAGGAAATTAAATTCACCATTAACCACTTGGTTTATAATAACGTGCGGTAATCGTGATGGTATAAACAAAATAAGAAATACTGAATTAATTCTAACACCTGTTAACACTAAACCGACCAAGCCGGTCATAATGACCGGTTCTCAGTTTTTTAAAAAAAGTACCTAAATTGATAAGAGAGCCGTGAAGTAAAAATTCTACTTTTACCATATAAAGCCTAAATTAGTTAATTAACTAGTTCTTTCACTTCTTGATTTATCTTTTTCCAAAATACTTGTTCTATAAATTTAAATTTTAGTAGATATAATGTCGATAGTTTTAGTGTTAAATTAGAAATACCAATAAGTCACGAGACGATTAAATTACTTCTAGAATATTGATATTGCATTCAATTATAGGAAATATGAGAAATTAGACATCGTAACGCAAAGGGTTAAACCCTTCTTCCTGCTTCCAAAACCCTTGATCAAGTAACCTGAATAAAAACAACCCCCATTAATAAAAATCATTAACAATTAAAATGACTTATTAATATTCAAAATTAGAATTGAAAATGATTAAATTAGGAATAACATTCACTCACAACATAGTCAAATTACTTCTAGAATAGTAATATTACTATGAAATAATATTAATATTACTATAGAATATTAATATGAAATATCGAAAACCGGTGAGAATTTTTCTTTCCGGGAATTAATTCTGACTTGTTACACACATAGTCCAAGAAGAAATCGTAAGGCAAAGTGTTAACCCCCTATAGTCAGAATTTCTTATGGTATTTGAAGATTAGTTTCACAATAACATAATTAGAAAGTAATAAAAATACAACTTTAAATGATAGATTAAACCCGATTTTAAACATTGAAATGTAAAGAATTTCATAATTTTCACGAGAGAAATTATAGTATTTAGCAAAGTTGAAAATTTGACTTTGAAGAATCGAAGTTTAAATGTGTCTTGCGTTACTTGGAAGTTACAGGAGCTCCTAGAGGGTTAAATCCTTCTAAAACCATAGATCAAGCAATCAAAATAAGAACAACCCCCACCTCTGTCTCCGTTACTAAAAAAAGAAACCATAAATTCTATTTTTAATTATGTCATTTGCATCACAAGCGCATATATGCGTTCACTTTTTCTGGTCACTCTCATCCAAACGCATTTATGCATTCACATCGTGAGTGAATATCAACACATACGAACACTCTAAATTATTTATACAACATTCGTCGAGTAAAGTACAACACTTTTTGAAATACTCTTGAGACTTAGACTTAACATAAAGAAATCTGATAGTAAAGACATATTTTTGAATTTGTCATGTGATGCAAGTGGATTAACAAACGAATGAAATTATTTACAAGCAAAACTGCGGTCGTTATCGTGAGTTGGTCGTGAGACATGGAAACCAGGTCGGAATAACGATTCCCCGTCCCGACGATTTCACAATAGGACAGTGAATTGTACTTCCGTTAAGCATGCTTTCGACTGGCCGACGTGGAACACGGTTTAAACATTATCGAATAAGGCATCCCCGGGAAACTTTAAACACACGTCCATACAAGCGAGCTCGCCGACCTGAACATCGGTAAACCCCCGGTTCTCCAGCTAGACTAATTAAACTCCGTCCGTTCGATTGCGGATGGAAAATTTCCGATAGCCGGAAGCACGGTGAATTTGTTTCTCATGGTAGAGCAGTGTAAATAATGTCGAATCAGTGGCTGAATTAAATTCAACCTCTGTCGTGAAACGGTGATTCATTGTGGAGACTTATTTTTCAAAAGTCTGACATTCAGTTCTGAGGAGGGCATGACGAAGATTTGGAGAGGATGTTGGAAAGGATTGTAATTTGGGTAGTTATTAAATTTTTTCATTTTTCTTGAGGCTTTTGATGTTTTATTTGTTATGTTACCTTTTTCATTTTATTTACTTGTTTTTTTAAGGAAGAAATATTGAAACGTCGAGGGTGAATTTGTTGGTTTATGAGTTTCCTTTTGAAAAGTTGGCGTTTTGCTTGTAAGGAAGATGTTCAATTTTTCATGACCTTGGTTTTTTGATGACACAAAAGTTTATCTTGTCGCTTTTCGTGTTTTATTGGTAATGTTGCTCTTTTATTTCGTTGACCTGTTTCTTAATGGTAGAAATTTTGAAACGTCGAGGGTGAATCATTTTTGAGTTTCTACTTCGGGTTTTGGTATTTCCTTAATATCTGTTTTTTATTTCCTGATGATCAGTATTTTTTTATGTTAAAAATCTTGACACGTGGAGCCTTCAGTGGATTACCGTGAAAAAAAACATTAATTTTACATTTTTACTTTACTTTCTGTCGATTAGTTTTCTTCAATGTTCACATTTCCTGTAATATTAGATTAAAAACTTCTCTCTTTTCTATCTTTTTCTATACCCTCATTTCCAACCACTTCAATTCGTCGCCTTACTCAAATGAAATTAAAAAAAAACTCGATATTAATCATGACTATCAAAAGTAAAAAAATGATTTAAAAAAAGAACAATGTCCAGCAAAAGAGAAATGTGAAACAGCAGGAGTAATATCGTTGGTGAATTGATTGTAATCGTTTCAGTTACCAATTTCTATGCATTTTCCCGCCGCTCGAAAGACGTTTAATCGCGCGTATAATTTAAAATAGAAATATCGTGAATAAAGGGGCGATATTGAATCATTGATTAACGATTCTGACTGCACGGAATTTCTACGAGTTCTATCGTCGAAATGTTAAATGGTGTGTATCAACACGCGACACTTCGAAATAGAAATATGAAGAATGGTATCGGCATTAAATCAAACATCGACACGATTAATGATCCCGTGAATATCCAACTACGGTGCCTTTCAGGACGTTCAATCGTGTGTACTCTGAATAAAATAGACAGTATGGTTTTTTCTTTACCTCAGAATAAATTGTTTGCGAATTGTAATCCTGAATAATTTCAATTAAATTATGATAGTACACTTGGGAGAGGTTTAAAGAATGCTCTCATTTATTTTAGAATGAAGTATGAATGAATGAATTACCAGGATTATTTTCTACTTTATTCTTAGGTGCTTAAAATATTTTGTAACTTGTAAAAATTAGAGGTGCCGGAAAACCTACCCGAAGTGATAGCTATTTTTTTTCTCTTCCTTTGGGAATTTTTTTTGATGAATCACTATGGTGTACAATCTTGGAATTTTTACCACACATTTATTGACAATTTTGTAGTCTGTTGGAATTTTTGCAGCCAAAAATAACGATTTTAATTGACCTATCAGTTTGGAAAATATTTAGACAAAATGAGAACCAGAAATTTTGGTAGACTTGGTAATTTTAGGACTAATATTTTTACTTTTTAAAATCATTCTAATTGCATCTTTATATCGTATATTTTAACTAGTTTGATTTTTGAATCATTGTAATTTTTTTATCTGATATTCTAATATTCGAAGAAATATCAAACTGCTCCTATAACCACTTAGCAAACTCAAAAATTCTTGTCCCTCTTCAACCCCTAGAATCAGCCCTCTCAAAACTACTCCTGTAACCCTTCAAAAACATCCCTTTAGAAATTTGAAACCGGTCATTTCGACTACAGTGAAAGTGTTACCGTTTTATTTTATTTTTTCAAAACACTCCAATAACATTTTTAAATCTTAAAAACCATTATAATTCTTGAATCATTGCAACTTTATCATCGAATACAGTAAAATTCCAAGAAACATGAAACTATCTACTAAACAGAAAAAATCCTTCCCTTTTTCAACCCTTAGAATCAGTCCTCTCAAAACTACTCCTGTAACCCTTCAAAAACATCCCTTTAGAAATTTGAAACCGGTCATTTCGACTCCAGTGAAAGTGTTACCGTTTTATTTTATTTTTTCAAAACACTCTAGTAACATTTTTAAATCTTAAATTTAACCATTATAATTCTTGAATCATTGCAACTTTATCATCGAATACAGTAAAATTCCAAGAAACATCAAACTATCTACTAAACAGAAAAAATCCTCGCCTTTTTCAACCCTTAGAATCAGTCCTCTCAAAACTACTCCTGTAACCCTTCAAAAACCTCCCTTTAGAAATTTAAAACCGGTCATTTCGACTACAGTGAATGTGTTACCGTTTTATTTTATTTTTTTAAAACACTCTAGTATCATTTTTAAATCTTAAATTTAACCATTATAATTCTTGAATCATTGGAACTTTATCATCGAATACAGTAAAATTCCAAGAAACATCAAGCTATCTACTAAACTGAAAAAATCCTCCCCCTTTTAACCCATAGAATCATCCCTTTAAAAACTACTCCTTCACTTTTTCAAAAAACCTCCGTTAAATGGTCAATCAACAAAGTCCTCCCAAAAAGCTCACACCACTTTTAATCCTTCGAAACGTTCCAATAAACCACTTTCCTCCAACTCTTCAGAAAGTCATAGAAAAAGGTCACTGTACCTCGTCGAAAGTGGTAGGGGTTGTGACAGGGTGTCACACACGTCTCATCCCTCTTTCGACGAAATTCCGCGCGCGATTCCAGTCACGTACTTCTCCGGTAATATACGAAGGACACGTTCACCCCCAACCCCTTAAATCGTCCGACCAAGGTCCTCGACGGGGTTAAGGAGCGAACGTATGTACCGTGAGGAGATCTTGGGAGGGTAGTTTCGAAAGGGGTGGAAGGAGGAGGGGTTGGTTTCTCGGCGTGAGGTAAACAAGCGTGTCTCTTCCTGTCGGCGGAGATCGACTTGGAGGGAAGTTGGACGTTTCGACGGCCAATCGGTCGGAAAATTGCTCGTTGACCGGGGATCCGCCGGCCGGAAGTGGTAGTACCGGTACTCGGTGCAGTGACTGCCGGGAAATTATCCTGTGTATGTATTTGCAGAAGCGGAGAGGAATCGGTTTGCTACTTGACGGTATTTGTACTTAATTTAATTGACACGGAGAACTTGATTGAGCGATGGAGGAGATGTGCGATGCTGGAGAATTCTCGACGAGGTGAAAAGACTTCGTTTGATTGCTGATTTTTCAATATGTTTTTTTCATGGGAGAATTTATAGGCAGATTTAGTCGAAGTAAGGTTTATTTAGTTTATTATAATTTGCTCAATTTGAAATATATTTTTTTCATGCTAGAACTTACAGGTAGATTTATACGAAGTAAGGTTCAATTAGTTTATTATAATTTGATGATTTTTAAATATATATCTTTCATGGTATAATTTGTAGGGAGATTTACTCGAAGTAAGGTTCATTTAGTTTATTATAATTTGCTCAATTTGAAATATATTTTTTTCATGCTTAAAACTTATAGGTAGATTTATACGAAGTAAGGTTCATTTAGTTTATTATAATTTTCTGATTTTTAAATACATATTTTTCATGGTATAATTTGTAGGCAGATTTACTCGAAGTAAGGTTCATTTAATTTGTATTGTCTGGTGAATCGTTGTTTGAATTTTTTGAAATTAGGTGTGTTCGAATTGCTATATTTGGGAAATTTGTTGTAATTTTTTTTGCAGTGCTAATTGTAGCCTACATTAGTGGAAATTAGGTACGTTTATTTTATTATAATTTGGTGAATCTTTAATTATTTCTTTAGTGATGTAATTCAGTTTACTATTATTTGCTTGATTTTTTAATTACTTTTCATTATGGTGCGAATTGTAGTCAACCTTATTCGAAATGAGGCATGTTCAAATTACTATAAGAGACTATAATTAATTCAAAATGAGTGCATTAAATTTATTATATAACTTGGAGAACTTTTAATCATCTTTACATGTGTGAGAAATATCCAGAATTATTCGTAATTAAGTGCCCTCGGTTGACTATAATCTGGTGAATTTGTAATAATAATATCTCAAGGAAAGAGCTCAGAGAAAGTGTAGACAGAGTAGCATACGTGATGTACATTGAAAATCTGCAGAATTTGACGAGTAAACCTCATTCGCGGTCCCTTTATACCG
The DNA here is from genome assembly GCA_910591515.1 of Cerceris rybyensis. Classification (NCBI taxonomy): domain Eukaryota; kingdom Metazoa; phylum Arthropoda; class Insecta; order Hymenoptera; family Crabronidae; genus Cerceris; species Cerceris rybyensis. The sequence continues at coordinate 6,387,575 of OU342802.1, read as the reverse complement.
CGAAATTAACCGAGCTTCCCCTAAAAAGAGCTTTCCACCCTATGGGAAGTGGAAAGAATCATAAAACCAATTAGCAAACACACAACGTTCCCAGACCTACCACCGCCACCCCTTTTGATTCCGCCGGAACTGCAGCCTCTGCGGCGAAATAATTTCGAGTTCCAGGTACAAGTTACACTCGAGGTTTCGGATAGCCAGCTTCCTATCCTAATAATTACAGAGCGACCTTTATATCCTTTCGTTTGCAAAACGATTGGAATAATTTTCTCTGGTTAACCGAGCTATTCGAGGTGCGGAGCATGCATCGTCTGACCACCCTTTATGTATAGAGTGACACTGAAATAAAGACACATTCTGAAGGAGTGCAGTGAAACATTTTGAATTTAGAGAAAATATAGAAAAATCAAATTATGTTAAAAATTAATACTTTAAATGAAGTGTTTGAACTTTGAGGAGAAGAATAGTTTTGTGTTTGAACTAGAATTGAGTAGAAGTGACCTGATACTAATATAATCGCGTATACGACTGTATTATGGGCTTTAGACTGTAAGAAGTATTTTTAACCCTTTGGCCTTTAACCCTTTACGGTCCTATGTCGAGCAGTACTTGACATAGATTTTAACTTCACTTTATTTTCTCACAATTTAATATCGACTTTCTAATTTCGCAAGGATTTTGTAATATTACCTAAATATCCGTCAATACTTATAGTTATTGGTGTAATTTTTCAAAATTAAGAACCAATGATAGAAAATATTGTGAAATTAAATTTAGTTAGCACATTACCAATATCAACGAAATAATTCAGGCCGAAAAGGGTTAAGGATTAATTATTCGTACAGAGACTTTTTATCAACTTCGAATGATAAAATCTACCACCTGAAACGTAGAAATATTCTATTACAATGTAGTACCTTAAGTAGATTCAGTCAAACACGGTCAGACACACCTCTTCCTACATCTACCTTAACTTTAAGAATTAATTGTTCTGACAGAGATTTTTTATCAACTTCGAATGATAAAATCTACCACCTGAAACGTAGAAATATTCTATTACAATGTAGTACCTTCAGTAGATTCAGTCAAACACGGTCAGACACAACTCTTCCTACATCTACCTTAACTTTAAGAATTAATTGTTCTGACAGAGATTTTTTATCAACTTCGAATGATAAAATCTACCACCTGAAACGTAGAAATATGCTATTACAATATAGTACCTTAAGTAGATTCAGTCAAACACGGTCAGACACACCTCTTCCTACATTTACCTTAATTTTAAGAATTAATTATTCATGCAGATATTTTTTATCAACTTGGAATGATAAAATCCACCACCTGAAACGTAGAAATATTCTATTACAATGTAATACCGTCAGTAGATTCAGTCAAACACGGTCAGACACAACTCTTCCTAACTTTTACCTTAACTTTAAGAATTAATTATTTATACAGATATTTTTTATCAACTTGAATTGATAAAATTTACTACCTGAAACGTAGAAATATTCTAATACAATATAGTACCTTAAGTAGATTCAGTCAAACACGGTCAGACACACCACTTCCTACATTTACCTTAACTTTAAGGATTAATTATTCGTACAGACCTTTTTTATCAACTTGGAATGATAAAATCTACTACCTGAAACGTAGAAATATTCTATTTCATTGCACTAACTTCAACATCTTCAGTCACCTATGGCCAGACACAACTTTCCCCTAATTCACCCCAACACTCACGTACCCCACCTTCACAATTGTTCGTCACCATCTCCAAATGACACAAACAATTATCAATTAACGAACAATAACTTCTATCCAGAATTATTCAATTTCCATTCACTCTTCCCTGCTTGTGTTCCACCCTATAGAATTAATTGAAAAATTCTCCTCTTAAGGCAGACGTTATACAGGAGGTGACCCTTGAACCCTCGGCCACGTATTCCACGAATGTCGAATATCCCGTCAGATATTCCGCGAAATGAGCCGGCGGCATTGCAAAAGTGAATTGAGATAGAACAGCACTGTGTAAAAGGGGTTGCAGTTATCATTAAACCCTGTGCCCCGCGGGCTGGTGGCTCGATAATCCGATAATAACGAGTTACAAACATTGTTTTAAACCACCGGGCGCGATATCCCGGTGGGAATTTTCCATGAAACGTATTGTTTCGCATTCGGTGGAATGCAACGCGTTTGGAATTATTACCGACATAAAAACACACGTTCGCAAGTGTTGGTTTCGAACCTCTACGAACTTTCGCGTCTCGCTACGAGGGAGTTTCGGACGATTTTCATCGGTATTGGGATATCGTTGGGACGGTTTCAATTTTTACGACGAAATTGTTTACATTTAACGCTTATCAGCATGCCATTTTTTAAATTTCAGGTCTCTTTTTAATTAACGTTAGATCCACGGATGTTAATCTGGTTAATACTTAAATATATAATACTACTAAACGTACTGTATGCGCTGAAATGCCAAACTCAATGGGTTGCAAAATTTGCAACGTTTTGTATTATTAACTTAAAGTTATTTGTTGCAACTACATCCTATGTTAAATTGACAATATTTTTTATGCTTTAGGGGGAAAATGTAATTGTTGATTATTAACACTGTGCAATAAATTTAAAACTTCTTTCTACTTTCCGGCAAAAAATGTTTCCATCACCCTTTATTTTCGAAAAACGCGAGAGTTCGAATCGAAATGATTGAAAAATTATTTTTTTTTAATTGTGCCAAGATGAATAAAGTTATACTATTTTTTCCCGATAGTTTTTTCTTCAGAAATACACATATTTAGAATCCAATTATGTACAATAAAGTTGTTCTAGCATAAGTATTTTTAAAAATCAGGATCAATCCATTATTTGAGATTGCATTTCCACTATTTTCTAAATAACATTTAGAATCATTATCTAATAACAATTGTGCATTATATTTAATAATAAATCTGCAGCACTAGATACCAACAAACATAAACAAAATAAGATATTCAAAAGAACTAAAACAGTTTATCCATAATGTCAAGGAAAGAAGCAAAAGCCATGGAAGATTTCAGGTCGGCTAGTCGAACAGTTAAATGGATACAAAATTGTAGGTAATATCGCAGGAAAAACCGTGAGTTCTGAATATTAAATTTCTCCAGTCCCATTTCCGTGCAAAAATCAGCGCAGCTGGATATCGAATGAACGTGGATGTCGGGAAATGACAAAAAACTTCGGACAATACGGTCGCCAGCAGAATGTCCTCCGTGCTCGAAGATTGAAATCGGTATCGATAAGAGAGACGAGGTATCGATTGAATTATAATATCTCCCTTTTTTCGCGGAGAGAAAGTAATAAAGTTACAGGCTATAGCGACACTCATCGAGACGAGAGAAGACGCAGTGTGATGAATTAAACTGGAGAACAGAGTAGAAAGTCTCTCTGTTCTCGAGGTGAGAATCGAACGTCTCGATGAGCACTCGTCGAATGCACTTTGTAGACGAAACTGCTCTCTCTTTCGATATTTAATATTACCGTCCTTTTTTGCTTCTAACTCTGCCTTTAATTCAACGATGTCGCGCCACTTACGGTTCATTAGAGATCGTTGAAATTTCTCGCTCAATAGCTGACAATTAGAGAATTTTATTTCTCAAAGCTTGAAAAACTATTTGGATCAACTAAAATAGTGGTTTAGATCAAACGAACGACTGGTTTATATTTTTTGCAAATTTTCTAAAATTTCAAACACGTCCAAACTGCCCAATTTTTTGATATTTAATATTACCGTCCTTTTTTGCTTCTAACTCTGCCTTTAATTCAACGATGTCGTGCCTCTTACGGTTTATTAGAGATCGTTGAAATTTCTCGCTCAATAGCTGACAATTAGAGAATTTTATTTCTCAAAGATTAAAAAACTATTTGGATCAACTAAAATAGTGGTTTATATCAAACGAAAGCCGGTTTACATTTTTTTTGCAAATTTTCTAAAGGTTCTAACACGTCCAAACTGCCCAATTTTTTGATATTTAATATTACCGTCCTTTTTTGCTTCTAACTCTGCCTTTAATTCAACGACGTCGCGCCACTTACGGTTCATTAGAGATCGTTGAAATTTCTCGCTCAATAGCTGACAATTAGAGAATTTTATTTCTCAAAGATTACAAAATTATTTGGATCAACTAAAATAGTGGTTTAGATCAAACGAAAGCCGGTTTATATTTTTTTGCAAATTTTCTAAAGGTTCTAACACGTCCAAACTGCTCACTTTTTCGATATTTAATATTACCGTCCTTTTTTGCTTCTAACTCTGCCTTTAATTCAACGATGTCGCGCCACTTACGGTTCATTAGAGATCGTTGAAATTTCTCGCTCAATAGCTGACAATTAGAGAATTTTATTTCACAAAGCTTGAAAAACTATTTGGATCAACTAAAATAGTTGTTTAGATCAAACGAACGGATGGTTTATATTTTTTCGAAATTTTTTAAACTCTTTAATACGTCCAAACTGTCCACTTCAATAAATATTAACAAGAAAAAAGACGGCAAAGGTAATAACTCACATGTATGCTAGCTAAATCACAATCCCAGCTTATTCTCCGCTTGCAATTCAATCCGTACATCATTCACAACTATACCCAACAACTATAAAACGTCTCGACGAGATACGTTTCCGCAAATTCGCATAAATCGATGAACATCCCGGGACAAAGCGCTCCAATGAAAAACTGAAAATGGAGGGTGAAAAAAAAAAATAACGCATCGCAGACACTCGAGGTATGTTTCGACGAGGGAAACAAAGTGAAACGAGATCCGACGTGGAAATGGAGCACACGGATTTCGTGTTTATACGCGAACACATGCTCGATTATGTTGAAAAGTGGCGAGCCGATGTGCGCTGACAGTGCAAACTTTCATCGACAAAGAGGAAACTATTTACAGGATGGATGATTCGAAGCACCTTCCTTTCTCTTTTTCATCGTCGTTGTTTTTAATTCAATGGACCGCGTTCGACTGATAAAAACATGGCTTTGATCGTGTCGTCGGGAAAACTGGCCGACCCTATTTGCGGAAGTATTCTAAAAAGCTGGAAAACTCGTCTAATTGATCGTGAAGGTAGCCCTTACCGGCGTTTAACGTTCTGTGCCATCGAGAAGCTTGTTGTTGTTTTATTTCTCGATTATTCGATACAAACAACCGTTCAGCTGGGTTGCATGTTGTCGTAAGAGCTTTATTATTATGCTATTTAAGTCCTCTTATAGAATTACTCGTTTATTAATGCTTGAATTACTTGCGTCACTTATTATACAATTATTGGAATTAATTCTGGGTAATTTGATATGCTCAGATGTAGGAAATAAATATTTTGCAAAAACAAAAAAATGTGGGGAAAGTAGACTTGTGCATTTAATTTATATTGTGTGGAATAATTGTAATAATTGTAACGTTGTACGAAAGTTGTGCTAATTGTAATTAGTACAAGTTGTGCTAATAAGTAAAATGCACTTTGTTCTTTCATTCTTTAAGGTGAACAACTTTTTAACAGTTTTTCAATATTGGAATCAGGTATGATCAACGTAATACACTTACAATTAGATGTACTGAGATATTTACATTGTGGTAATTACAAAACGAGCAAGAAACGAAGAAAATTGCTGGATTGAATTTTTTGTAATTTTACATTGTTCAAAACTATGTCAAAAATTTGAATTTCAACTGTAATGATAAAAAGTTAAAAGTACGGAGATTATATGTAGAATTAATATTTCTGTTCCAGAAGACAGCGGGGGATGATTAAAAGCTATTGATAATTTCGAAGATTATGTTAATGTCAATTAGAAAAATAGAAAACGAAGGTTGCTGCATGTTAATAGATTTAAATACTTGCGTTATTAAATATGTAGTGAAATTTCTAAAATTTCTCCCAAAAGTCCATAATAAAAATAAATTTAATTCCTGAATTAAGTAATGGTAGAACAACCCAATATCATTTAAAACTTTGAGTACCATTGTTATTTTAGGTATCCCCTTTTAATTATTCAAAATAAATAAAATTTCTTAAGATCATCTCCTATTGTTTATCCCCATTTATCCAAATATTTCTGCCCAAGAAATTTCATCTCTGTATTACCTAATAATCCAAATTCCAAATATTTTCAAATCACAGTGCACTATCTTTATTATAAGTATCCCCTTTTAATTATTAAAGTTAAGTTAAATTTCTTCAGATAGTCTCTTATTGTTTATTCCCATTTATACAAATACTTCTATCCAAGAAATTTCATACCTGAATTATGTGTTGATAAAAAATTCCAATATTTTTAAATTCCAGTGTATTATTTTTATCATAGGTAACCTCTTTTAATTATTAAAATTAAATTAAATTTCTTCAGATGGTCTCTTATTTTTTATTCCCATTTATACAAATACTTTTGTCCAAAAAATTTCATACCTGAATTATTTATTGATCAAAAATCCAAATGTTTTTAAAACCCACCCCTACACCGTTCCATTATTTCCAACCGCGGCTCCCCCTTCGCCATTAAATTTCTGCAACTCTACAAAACGATATAACGGCATTTCAGCAAGTGCAAACAGAAAATAATAAAGTACAGGTAAAATAAGCGACGAACTTGCTCCATTATTAACTCCGCACGTTCATTGTACAACTCGAGCGCAAGGTGTATAAATTGCAAGTATGAAATTCTACTCCCATGGCATTGCAAACGCACCATCGTGCAAGAACGAAAATTCGGCCATTTTCCCGGTACCCTTTGGCCTCTCAAAGAAATGTTTCGTGCTTTAAACTTCTTATTCTCACCGAGCTTTCCGCCGATGTTTTCCGAAGTGTAAGCTCCTGTCTTAATTTCCTTTTACATTGCCCCATATTTCCTTCCTGAATTTCTCAGACGGCCGCTCTTTCGAACCCCTTTGAGGGTGAGTTTTTATCTTGACATTTTTCCGATGGTCTCTTCCTTAGAATCAATTTAACGCCTTTGTTCAAATTTAAATTATAATTAATGAATTTGTAAATTTACCAAATTATTTTGAGCGATGTTTTTCAGTTTTTGTTACAAACCTTCTTTTTTTATTAGTGTACATGTGGTATTTTTATATTACACTTTGTGGATCAGTGTCTTTATAAAAGTAAAGAATGTGCCTTATTTGAGAAAGTAGGGGAAATAAAATTATTTTAACTCCTGGATTAGATTTAAATTATAAATAAAGAATTTGTAAATTTGTCAAATTATTTTTGGGCGATGCTTCTCAGTTTTTGTTACATATTTTATTCTGTGATTATTGTTCGTGTTTCATATTTAAAATACAGTTTGTAGGTTAGTGTCATTGTAAAAGTAAAAAATCTGCCTTATTTGAAAAAGGCATGAGAGACAAAATTAATTTAACTCCTGGTTTTGATATAAATTATAATTAATGAATTTGTAAATTTGTGGAACTACTCTGGGCGCCTTTTCCAATTTTTGTTAGCTTCTTCTATGAATATTCTTCATGTATTATAGAGTTTTGCAATTACTTTCTTTCTAAAAATTAAAAAAAGTGTAATTTTTGAGAATTCACGGGAGACGTAACAAATTTTTTCGCTCAAGATACTAAGTTTCGAAAGTACCTTTAAATTTTCTCCCTTTTCAAAGTGTTCTCAGCCGCCATAAAATACAGGAACGAATTATCTGCGAGTAACGCCGCCGTAACCGCAAATTTTTCCAAAGGATTTATCATCGCCGCATTTTTCGATGTCCGCTTTTTATTATCCCGTGTACGGGAACTTAATGGCACGGCGGGAGGACTTTTGCATTGTGCAAAATCGGCTTCCACGTGGCTTATGACGATGGCATAAAATGCGCCCGCGATCGTAAAACCTTTGGAACGAAATGCGCGATTATCTGTTTACCAAATGGACGCGCTTTTCTTCCACCTTTATTATGTATTTCCACCTTCGAAGCCATTTTAACTTCCTTCCGGCAATAAGCGTCCTACCCTCCTCGAATAGAAGATTTTTGTTTTCATCTTTAACCACTTGCTTCTTTAACAACTTTGTGATTAAATTGTGTTCTATTTTGACGAAAAAGCTTACGAATTTTGTTCAGTATAATAAACTGAGCTTTGACAGATTTAATAAACCTTTATTTAAAGCGTAAATGTTTCGTCTACGGATAAGGAAAAAATGAGTCATCATATTCCTCCACAAGTCTATTCGTCCATAAGTCTAGTCGTCTACAAGTCTATTCGTCCACGAGTCTATTCGTCCGCGGGTCTGTTTGTTCGCGAGTTTACACGTCCACGAGTCTATTCGTCCACGAGTCTGTTTGTCCACAAATCTATTCGTCCACGCATTTACACGTCCACGAGTCTATTCGTCTACGAGCTTACACGTCCACAAATCTACTCGTCCACGTGTCTATTCGTCCACGAGTCTATTCGTCCACAAGTCTATTCGTCCACGAGTTTGTTCGTTCACGTGTTTACACGTCCACGAGTCTATTCGTTCGCGAGTTTATTCGCCCGCGAGTCTATTCGTCTACGAGTTTACACGTCCACGAGTCTATTCGTTCACGAGTTTACACGTACACGAATCTATTCGTCCACGAGTCTGTTTGTCCACAAATCTATTCGTCCACGCATTTACACGTCCACGAGTCTATTCGTCTACGAGCTTACACGTCCACAAATGTACTCGTCCACGTGTCTATTCGTCCACGAGTCTATTCGTCCACAAGTCTATTCGTCCACGAGTTTGTTCGTTCACGTGTTTACACGTCCACGAGTCTATTCGTCCGCGACTCTATTCGTCCGCGACTCTATTCGTCCGCGAGTCTATTCGTTCGCGAATTTATTCGCCCGCGAGTCTATTCGTCTACGAGTTTACACGTCCACGAGTCTATTCGTTCACGAGTTTACACGTCCACGAGTCTGTTTGTCCATAAATCTATTCGCCCACGTGTTTACACGTCTACGAGTCTATTCGTCCGTGAGTCTATTCATCCGCGAGTCTATTCGTCTACGAGTTTACACGTCCACGAGTCTATTCGTCCACGTGTTTATACGTCCACGAGTCTATTCCTCCACGAGTCTATCCGTCCAGGAGTCTATTCGTCCATGAGTCTATTCGTCCACGAGTCTTTTCATCCACGAGTCTGTTCGTTCACGAACTTACACGTCCACGGTTCTATTCCTCCACGAGTCTATTCGTCCACTAGTCTGTCCATCGACGAGTCTAATCTATCCACCAGTCTATTCGTCTACAAGTTTATTCGTTCGGTGCGATTTTGTTCGATCATATTCAAAAGCCGAGTACCCTATATATTACCTATATTCTTGAGCAATAAGTGAGGAAAAATCGCAAAGAAACTGGCTAGAATCTTCGGTGAATTTACGAGCTGTAAATATTCCCCGGAGCGTCGTAGATGACCGCGACTTCCGGTCAACGTTCAAGTCGCGTATAACGATCTTCCGGTTTTATATCGCGGCTCTGGAATTACGATTGGACCATGCTTCGCATGCGGGACGAATAAAAATCGCGGAAGGTGGTTCAATTCGAGGGAACCAGCACGAGAAGAAGAGGATACGTGCCCGTAAAGACTGACGAAAGTACGGCAATCAACCGGAAGCGGAAGTTACGGGCATAAAAGCGGTCGTTACGAAGCTGGCGAGTCTCCTGCTGATCATCAGACGTCATTCAAAGTATCTCGACTTCGAACTATTTTAGCGGAAATTGCAAATTAATGATGGTTGTCATGGATTTTTGGGAAATTATAAGAGATCTACGTCTGTCGACGGTGTTTTGAATGATAAAAAATCGCCGTAATTCCCAGGAATTTCGTCGAGGAAAATTGTTTTCTGAGAATGTTTGTTGTCATTCACAATTCAATTAAAATGTTCATTGTGATTGAATATAATTTCAATTTAATTGCCAATTAGTTATCTGTCTCTGTGGATACATTTTTATTTAGTATATTTTCTCTATTGTCTTGCCGGTTTAATAGTTATAGTTAATCATTTATCATCAATTATTTAATAATTAGTATCATCGAGAATATATATACAAAAGTTCTATGATTTCAATATTCTCAGAAATGTCATGATGAATTGAAGAAATTGAACCATAGTATTTTTGGTGTTTTTTTTTCTGGCGACAGTGTAAATCTTCCAGAATGTCAGAAGGATTAACATTTAAATTTCAATTATCAAATCTCAGTCTAATTTAGCGTGAAAGAAATTCTGAACGATTTTCTAATGAAAAATAATAAAAAAATACCGAAAATAATAAGGTTTCATTTCTTTCGCTCAATTTGATAAAATAGAGTTATTTAAGAGAAAGATTTAATTAATTGAATACATGTAGAACTTTGTAAAGTTTAAAATTTAGTTTAAACAGCTTGTAGCAGGATATTTAAACTTATAACTAGACTCCGGATGTTTATGCAAATTTCAAATTCAACAAATGCAGTTAAGACAAGAGAACCTATTTAGGGATTTGTTGCACTCGATAAATGTTACAAGGAATACCATACTTTGGATATTTCGGATATATTTTTATATTATGTTCGTTTTGTGTATTTTAGCCGTATTCATTTTGTCATAAATGCATAAACATCCGGAGTCTACTTATAACAATACAATTTTATTACATTCTTGCATATTTTATATTTTCCACCGGAAAAAAAACGTCTGAGCCATTATATTACCATTCTCTTCATTCAGCCATATGAAAAAGAACAATTAAAGAACAACTCGTCAATTTAAGCGATTCTTTCAACCAAACACTCTTTCAAGTAATATTATAAGCACTATGATTCAAAAGTCTTTAGGCACTCTCAATAGCAACATAAATCATATAAAAACTTAGCAAAATTAGAAAAATATTTATTTATTACATATAGGGTGTCCCACTTGATACTTCTCACGATTTTTCAAGTACTTGCGATAACTTGACAAAAAAGTATTTTATACAAAAGATGATCACTTTTCGAACTACTTGAAAAATCATAAAAAATGTTAAGTGGTACACCCTATATATCCACACATACATTCATATAAATACTCTAAATAAATAGTGAAATTAAAACAATTAATTTAAATTTCAGTGATAAAAGATAAACGAAAAAAAAGTAGTACTTAAGCACGTATGAGCAACAGTATATTCCTAAATGCAGACAAACTTTTAGATAAATTAGTACAAAGAAAGGAAGAAATACCAAGCACCCCCAGGGTGCAATAATCGTCAGAAGAATTCCGCTCGATCTACAAATACGAAAACGCGTGGATTTCAAGTCTCGGCACTCTCGAGTAAATAGAAAAATCCGGCAACCGCGATCGTTCTCCAAATGCAAAGTTGGTACGAACGGTTTTCGCACAGGGAGGGAAAGAAGTCGGCGTAATACAGTCTGCGTAACAATGTCGAAAGCCGACACCCTCTGAAATAGATTCCCCGAGCCGTTTCAAATCGCGGAGCCCGCCAACGGTGCTCCAAATCGAACCGAGAAAGTTTTATGCAGTACACGAAGGTATTCGGCTCGATATGCAGCCGCGATAAGAACGTTTCTCCTGATAAGAACACGGCTCTCTCTGTCCCGGTAGCCTTTCCCATTCAACGACCTATATCGATAAAAATTATTGCTTGTGAAAATCATTTATTTCCTTGTCGAACACTTAGATTTTGTTACAGCCCTCGTCGAATAGCTGGGGAATCCTTTTTTTGCAAATGTAATCTACTATGGAGAATAGGAGGAGTTCATTTTTTTACAGCTATTTTTGTATCTTTGTTGTCAAATTTGAAATCTGATTTGCAAGTAACTACATCCCTTGTATTACGATGACGTGCTTGTCCCGTGACGTGGTAAGTGGAATGGGAAATTTTGAAATTTTTGAATTTCTTGTTTTCTAAAAACTGTTGTGTTGAAAATGTCAATGAGCGTGGGACAGTACATTTATTTTTTTAATATTAATATCATGTTAAATGCAAGTGGGGCTTTTATGTCTACATATAATAAAAATAGTATTCCTGTTACAAATCTGTTACTTAATAAATAATATTTTTGTTTAAGGATCTGTCCGAAATTAAATTGATCCAGTTACTTTTTCCATTTGTTTTGTTTCTTGCAATATGTTTGTCTGTTATTTTTTAGTCTGCGGGTTAAATAGTTTGTACGACAATAAACGTGGAATTGTTGCTTGTAAAAGAGTGCAATACAGGATTAATAAAAGAGGATCATAATTCCATCGATTTGAAAGGCAACAAAGTGAGAGTTTTTCGTGCAGAGAATAATTATGGCGAGCGCTTTCAGAAATTATCCGCGGCCTTTTCACCGCAGAATGAATTAATAATAACAATCATAAATATCGTGAAACGGAGAAGAGAAAGCTGGAATATCGATCGTCAGTCGCACAATGGTAGACCGAATATTTATCAGTGTACAGCTCCTCTGCATTATGTTTGTACCAGCTATATAACAACCCCAATGAAAGCAATTCTCGTCTACGTTTCCTCAATTGCATTGTTGATAACAATCCCAAGCGCACGTCGATAAGAATTTAATCATTTACATCAGTCTATGTGTTTATAAGCGTTCACTTGCCCGAGGTACAGTGCTGCTCATTAATGGCGCGTGGTGGGGGTTCCCCCACCACTCGATGCCAGTGAACTGCTTCTAAAACTTTCACGACAGCTCATTACGCTTTCGCTGTACGAACATTAGTGTTTGTTAACGAAATGTCAATCGTATGGTGTCTATTATATTATAATTCCAAAGTGAAAATCAAGTAAAAAAATTGTGGGTCCCAAAATAATCATAGAAGTTATTTATGCTATAGCGAATAAAAAGATATCGACTCAGAGTCACAGTCAATGGGCCCGAGCTTAGGCCCCCTTTCATTTCCGGGAAATTTAGTAATTTTCCTATGTGATATATACACCATAGCCTCAGTGATTTGGAACCCATCTAGAATTGTAGGTCCCAAGCAAAATAATCATACAAGTCATTGTTGATATAGCCAATAAAAAGATATCGGCTCAGAGTTACATTCAATGGGCCCTTGTTTAGGCCCCCTTTCATTTCTGGGAAATTTAATATTTTTCCTATGTGATATATACACCATAGCCTCAGTGATGCGGATCCCATCTAGAATTGTAGGTCCCAGGCGAAATTATCATAGCAGTCTTTGGTGCTGTGGCGGATAATAAGATGAAGGCTCAAACTCACATTCAATGGGCCCGAGTTTAGCCCCCCTTTTATTTCTGGGAAATTTTATATTTTTCCTACGTGATATATATGTTACGGTAAATGTGATGAATCCGGTGATTATGTATAATTTCTCTTCTCCTTTCTCCACCCCTTGCATGCTTTCCATCCATGTGGCTCGGGTAACCCCGGGTTCGCCAAACCCGTACCTGTCCAGCGAGGTGGACAGGCCCCTGAGGTAACTACTTTACTGAGGAATACCAAGATAAAAGCTTGGACTTAAAACAGTGGGCCTTCCTGAAAGTTTCCCATGACCTCTTGAAAATTCAAAGTTTTCTACATCACGTGTACACCATTACCTCGGTGGTCCGGAACCCACCTACAATTGTGGGTCCTAGGCGAAAAGACCATAGTCGTCGAAGCCAAAATACAAAACGACGTCTATTTACGGAAATAAAATAGTAGATAGCCATTTTACAGAAGATGAAAAATGAAGATAAATTTCTATTTATACTGTGAAAACGAAGTATAGTATTGTTATTCGTCTTGCAGTTGCAAGATGAAACTATAAGATGCGTAGATTATGAATAAGGTCACTGTGTCTGTAAGAAGCCGTCTAAAATTTCGTTCTTAAGTATTGTCCTTTAAGAGAACCCAGACTTAGAGCAGCATGAACGAAGTGCTTTAATAATGGGGAACTTCTTAATTATTATCGTCTTAAAAACGAGGCCGCATTCGGCCCGCCATTACATCAAGCGGGTATTTAGAGATCGATTAAAATGTCAGCCGGACTGTAAGTATTCTTCATGAACGCCATGAAAAATGGCTTCCTGTCACGGAACCCCGTGTATATAATAACGCAACGAGGGACGATATCCTCACGATAAATCATTGTAAATTCATTTTTTTCCTCGTTGGCTACCATAAGAACGAGAGCCTTCTCGCTGTACTACCGAGCCCCCATCGTCCTTCAGTTGTTCAGATGAAACCCTCGTGAGATTTATCGAGTAATCAATTCGTCTCTGATCGAGACACTGTACATCGATTTTTTAAGCCTCTCGTTTTGCGGATAATTTATGGAAAACTTGACATAGCGACAGGATTCGTTTACTTATTGGATCACTTCTAGGAACTTTTTAATTTTTCTTTCTAAAGGGTCTAGCCGAATAAGGGGGTCAAAAGTGCCCTTGAGCCGATTTTATTCGACGATGGGTCATTCGATAGGTGACGATGAAAAACCATTGCACACAAATTTTTAATCCGATACCTGCACCGGGAGGGTAGTTATAGGGTAAAATCGAAAAACCAGTTTTTGCCTCATTTTCCCCAATTAATGTGTAGCAAAAATTCCAAAAAAATTCTAACACATTCTAAACATAAATGTACACGTTAGGGATTTTTTTCAGATTTTTCCTTTGCAAGTTACACTCACGAAAAATGAAAAACCGAAAAAAAAATTTTTAAACTTCGATTTCGTATTGAAATCTTCCGAGCACAACTTTTTCCTTTTTACAGTAGTTGCATAATATTATCATTGTTATACCTTAATTTTTTCAGATTTTTTGAGTACGGTGCATCACGGTCGGAAAAATCAAAAACCGATTTCTGGGACACATTTTGGGCTGAAACTCGCCCATTATCTGCCATTCTTGCATGATTTTTATACAGTATGTTCATATTGTGACCTTCAATGTTTCTGCATAGAAATATGTAGATGTTAAAGAACAATATCGGGATAATTAAATAAATTGCTGATTGTATGGTCTTTATAACCTAGAATTTTAACCGTTCTTTCAAAAGCATCAATGGCGCAGTGGCTATGGTGTCTGCCTGTGGAATTGCTGGACACTTTTTTGTCGCGGGTTCGAATCTCCATGTGGAACTTAAGTTTTTTTTCTGTCATTTTTTTTTTCTTTTATAAAAAACATAACAATATTGAGTAGTAGCTTTAAAATGTTTCACAGATACTTCTAAAAATAATTATACAGTATACTTTTTTCTCCATCGACTCTTTTCAGTCATGTCACGATTTACAATTACAAGTACTTTTTTACATTCTGTACATTGAATTATATATTTTTTTCATATTTAAAATATATTTTCATACATTGCAATAAACCAATATCTATGAACAATATAAAATATTTGAGAATACTTATAATTGCAAAACGTTGCATGTCTAATTGTAAGAAAAGCATGTTTTATGATTATTTTTCTATAGGTTTTATATTGTTGAAAGGCATAAAAATATCTGTGAAACATTTTAAAGCTACTACTCAATATTGTTATGTTTTTTATAAAAGAAAAAAAAAATGACAGAAAAAAAACTTAAGTTCCACATGGAGATTCGAACCCGCGACAAAAAAGTGTCCAGCAATTCCACAGGCAGACACCATAGCCACTGCGCCATTGATGCTTTTGAAAGAACGGTTAAAATTCTAGGTTATAAAGACCATACAATCAGCAATTTATTTAATTATCCCGATATTGTTCTTTAACATCTACATATTTCTATGCAGAAACATTGAAGGTCACAATATGAACATACTGTATTAAAATCATGCAAGATTGGCAGATAATGGGCGAGTTTCAGCCCAAAATGTGTCCCAGAAATCGGTTTTTGATTTTTCCGACCGTGATGCACCGTACTCAAAAAATCTGAAAAAATTAGGGTATAACAATGATAATATTATGCAACTACTGTAAAAAGGAAAAAGTTGTGCTCGGAAGATTTCAATACGAAATCGATGTTTAAAAGTTTTTTTTTGGGTTTTTCATTTTTCGTGAGTGTAACTTGCAAAGGAAAAATCTGAAAAAAATCCCTAACGTGTACATTCATGTTTAGAATGTGTTAGAATTTTTTTGGAATTTTTGCTCCACATTAATTGGGGAAAATGAGGCAAAAACTGGTTTTTCGATTTTAGCCTATAACTACCCTCCCGGTGAAGGTATCGGATTAAAAATTTGTGTGCAATGGTTTTTCATCATCACCTATCGAATGACCCATCGTCGAATAAAATCGGCTCAAGGGCACTTTTGACCCCCTTATTCGGCTAGACCCTTTTAATTGCTTTCAAGGGAGTTAACCTTCATTCGTCCTTGGTAATCTTTTTGGCCCAAATGAGGATTTAATGTGTCTCGAATCGAGATTATTTTAATATTATTATTAATACTATTATTATCATTATTATCATACTAATCAATATTCTTCTTTTTTATTTATATATTTTGTTAATTTGTGCTCTGAGTTTGTCATTTATTTAATATCCCTTACTACATTTGTTAAATACAAATTTTGCTAGTTAACGGCACAGCAAATACTTTTATTTTGAAAGTGACATAAATCACTTGCGTAAAAGTAGATTTGCCAGCGCGTAATCTATTATATTTAAATATGTTAAATATGTACTTTAAAGCAAGAAAGATTAAGACGTAGAAAAGATGATAGATTCGGTAATTTATGTTTTGTACGTTGGACGAGGAATATTTATTCTACGGCTCTCCCATAAACCCATAGAATTTTTGGAAAAAATTGTCTACCAGTCATTTTGACTGGCTTGGTAAATCTAGTATTAATGAAACATGGTGATTCTGCAGTGTTTATAAAATATCATTTGTACTAAGAAAAAATGTAAGTATTATATTGAGAAAAATTTATTTAAATACGTCAAAACACAAATTTGACTTATTTCACTTTCAAAAAAAACGTATTTGTTGTGCCGTTAACAAGCAAAATCTGTATCTAACAAATGTAGTGAGGGTTATTAAATAAATGACAAACTCACAGCACAAATTAACAAAATATATAAATTAAAAAGAAGAATACTGATTAGTATGATAATAATGATAATAATAGTAATCAACCATTATAACTAAGAGAACAACGACGTTCTCCAAGCACACGACCACAGAAACGTATATGCTCTGCATTCTGAAAATAAACCTTGCACATTTTGTAAAACAATATCGATTTATTAATAATATTATAACAGCACTTGCGTCTGCGGTAAACACGTAACAATATTATTCTCAATAAAGTTACTCTGTGCAAAAAGCAAGAAAAATCTCCGCGACATAAAATAAACCCCTGTTCACCAAGAGGCCTTAGAATCATCGACATGATGTTTTAAAAACATCGACGATTACATTTTACTTCAAATCGTTTTAAGACCATCAATTTCGTTGAAAAAAGCAAGAGAAAAGTACCCAGGTGGTTCTCAATGGCGACATCCCCCGAAACCGATACTCCGTTAGGAAAATCGAGCGATTTTGCGGTAAGGGTCTTCACCCTTGCCGGAATAAGGAAGAGTGAAAAAAAACGGAGAATGAAAGTGGCTCACTTCGTTGAATGGACAAGCCACGAGCGAATGGAACTGTACTTTCGACGGAAAAGGGGAATCTGTGTGCTAAATAGGGGTAAGTAGAGGCTGATTAAACAAACTTAATAGCTGCACTGTTTCTCCGGAGACGTACAGCCAGCATTGGAGACTTTCATCGGACTTCCACAACGTCACTATCATCTTTCTACTTATTTCGACGAAATGCCTCTCGTAAAGCCGATCTCCAGTTTTCTTTCTGCCCCTTTTGTATTCCTGTCCTCGTCGTCGACGTCTCTTACAGACGGAAAATGCGAGCTTCACCGCGAATTTAATCGCTGCGGTATGAAGAAAGATCGTCGCACGAGATGAGAAAATATCGGTAATTTTGCAGAAGTAGTAGCAAATTGCAATTAATGTGGCTACGGGCGAGTTGAATCTGTTTTTCGCTATGGAGAGCAATTAATTTCCGGAGGCATTGTTGCACGGGCTATTTAACCGTGATGCGGATAAATGCAGTGGTTTTGCGTAATGTAAATATCATTATTGCGATTATGGCATTCTGATTGCGGAATCGCTTCTGTAATTGGAAATGCTTCGTGGTAGGGGTATTCGAGTAAGCTTTTATTTCTGTGCGAGGATACAGTGGCTTTTCGTGTGTTTAAACATTTTGCAAAATCATTTAACAATATTGCAAATTAATTGGTACTATTGTATTATAATTTTTCGAGATAATTTTAATCGACGAACGTAAAGAAATATGGTAAATTTTGTGTAATGAATTGTTCTTTCTAACATCTATGTTTGTTTTAAAAGAGTGAAATTTTTTCTGCGAGGAGGACCCATAGGATTTCTTTCTGTTTTATCATTTTGAAAAATCTTTTATCAATGTAGAAAATTATTTTATTCAATCACGATTGTATTAATAATTAAGATCGACAAGATTAAAGAAAGGGTATAGCCGGTTAAGATGGTCAAATGTGCCCTTGAACCGAATTCAAATCGCGATGAGTCATTCGAAAGCTTATAAAAAAAGAATGATTTCTGCCAAGTTTCAACTTTGAATCTCGACCCGGGGGGTAGTAAAGGGTAAAAATAGAAAATCAGGTTTTTGCCGAATTTCTCCTATACCAGCGGATAAAAAATTTTGAAAAAATTCAGAGGCACTTCTGTTATCAGGGCACATATTAGAGAATTTTTTCAGATTTTTAAATTGAAAAAACAAGCTGTGAAAAATAAAAAACGCTAAAAAATGATGAAAAATGCCGATTGTGTATCGAAGCAGTCTTGGCACTATAATTATATTTTTACTGTAAGTACGTATCATTGTTACTATTGTCCTGAATTTTTTTCAGATTTTTCAATTTGGTGCGCCGCAGTTAAAAAAATTAAAAACCGATTTTTTCGTCGTTTTTTCCGTGTCAGAGTAACTTATACGTCGAATTGCTTCATGAAATAGGTATTTTATGCGATCTTCTATGTTTATACGTACAGCAAAACATCAGAGGAATTAAAGAAACTGAAAAAACCGAATCATTTGAAACTGTTATGCGCCTTACATTGTAAAGTATGTACCGTATTTTCCAACGGCGTCGGTGGCGCAGCGGTAGAGTGTCGAGCTGCCGCTGCGAACTTTTTGAACGTAGGTTCGAGCCTCGAACTTCCAAGTCCCTTAGGCTAAGTTTTTTTTTTTTCGTTAATTACATATATTTCCTAACTTTACGACACAACGATCAATATTTACTTTCAAATGTTTTAAGAATATTTGAAAAACATATTAACCTGAAATATACGTAAATATAAGTTTGGACTGCTTGTTATGCCGCCGTTTATCCTGTCAATTACGGCATTGTTTGAAATTGGTTTTCAAATCTCTTACCTTTAACAGTTATGGATGGATGGCAACAAAAATCGTGTTGTTGTTTTTCTACTATTTAGCCTTTTCGTCTATTCGAATTAGATCATACAATTCTATTCTCTCTTTTATTCAAAATGTATGTTAGAATTTCTGTCACGGGTTCAATGCATGAAAGGTAAGAGATTTGAAAACCAATTTCAACCAATTTCAAACAATGCCGTCATTGACAGGATAAACGGCGGCATAACAAGCAGTCCAAAGTCATATTTACGTATATTTCAGGTTAATATGTTTTTCAAATATTCTTAAAACATTTGAAAGTAAATATTGATCGTTGTGTCGTAAAGTTAGGAAATATATGTAATTAACGAAAAAAAAAAACTTAGCCTAAGGGACTTGGAAGTTCGAGGCTCGAACCTACGTTCAAAAAGTTCGCAGCGGCAGCTCGACACTCTACCGCTGCGCCACCGACGCCGTTGGAAAATACGGTACATACTTTACAATGTAAGGCGCATAACAGTTTCAAATGATTCGGTTTTTTCAGTTTCTTTAATTCCTGTGATGTTTTGCTGTACGTATAAACATAGAAGATCGCATAAAATACCTATTTCATGAAGCAATTCGACGTATAAGTTACTCTGACACGGAAAAAACGACGAAAAAATCGGTTTTTAATTTTTTTAACTGCGGCGCACCAAATTGAAAAATCTGAAAAAAATTCAGGACAATAGTAACAATGATACGTACTTACAGTAAAAATATAATTATAGTGCCAAGACTGCTTCGATACACAATCGGCATTTTTGATCATTTTTTAGCGTTTTTTATTTTTCACAGCTTGTTTTTTCAATTTAAAAATCTGAAAAAATTCTCTAATATGTGCCCTGATAACAGAAGTGCCTCTGAATTTTTTCAAAATTTTTTATCCGCTGGTATAGGAGAAATTCGGCAAAAACCTGATTTTCTATTTTTACCCTTTACTACCCCCCGGGTCGAGATTCAAAGTTGAAACTTGGCAGAAATCATTCTTTTTTTATAAGCTTTCGAATGACTCATCGCGATTTGAATTCGGTTCAAGGGCACATTTGACCATCTTAACCGGCTATACCCTTTCCTTAGCACTTACATTAGAAGCATTGCGTACGTTTAAACATTTTGTAAAGATTTTTAACAATCTTGAAAATTACTTAGTCTTCTTAAATCACAATTTATTTGTTTTAGCAATATATTTGTTTTAACATAGTCGTCTACGGAAGAACGCAGACGCTTTTCTCGTGTTTAAACATATTGATAAATCATTTAACAATGTTGCAAATCAATTGGTTTCATTACATTTTAATTTTGGAAAATTATTTGAGTCGATAAGCTTAAAGAAATATGTTAAACATCGCCTAGAACTTTGTTCTTCCCAAAATTCATATTTGTTTTAACGCAATCGTTTTCAAAAGAACATAGAGGCTCTTCTTGTCTTTAAACATTTTGCAAAATCATTTAACAATGTTGCAAATTGTTTGGTTTCATTACATTTTAATTTTGCAAAATTATTTGAGTCGACAAACTTAAAAAAATATGTTAAACTTCGCCTAGAACTTTGTTCTTCCCAAAATTCATATTTATTTTAACGTAATCGTTTTCAAAAGAACATAGAGGCTCTTCTTGTCTTTAAAAATTTTGCAAAATTATTTAACAATATTGCAAATTGTTTGCTTTCATTACATTTTAATTTTGCAAAATTATTTGAGTCGACAAGCTTAAAGAAATATTTTAACAGTGACGTAGAAAATTATAAATGGAGCAGAGTTAGAAATTTTAGAAACATTTTTAGAAAATTCATGAGTATTCATTTTGATCACCTTGATAGATTTAGTGTTCAGTACAATGACATTGGCTCATAGCGAAAGATCTGTTTTCATACATAGTACGTTGATTTTTTAAACGAACAGTTTCTATTATTTATTTGTCAGAATGTACTTTTTCAGGGGAACAAACATTCGCGATATTGTTAACGAATGGAATTGTAGAACGAAGGGGTGTAAAGGGTGGATGTAAGTACTCTGTAAAACGAAGAAAAAATTTTTTCGGCTCGCGTAACTGGAATGTTTTTCGCGCGAAAATTCTAATTTAAACCTGAGTGTAATTTTATATGCGAGAAACTGGATTGCATGATGGTTCACGTTTAAAATAGAATTTAAACTAAATTTGATTTATATATTTAAAAATGTAGAAATATTTAAACTTTTATAGTTGAATACAGAATAATGAAAAATTCTCAAGTGATGAAATCGTAATAATTTATTATTTGATATGAAAAATCGTGGTTTTCTTATTTTTGAAAATTCGTTCGAACGAATAGAACACTATTCGCGAGTGAAAATATTTTTCTGCATATCTACGGGAACGATAGAAATTCTCCAGGCAGTCGTAGCGACAATCTTCGCGAAATTATTCATGGAACTATCCCCGGGAGAACGAATGGCTATTAATCGCCGGGAAATTACGTTTGACCTGTTCTTCTGTCGGCCGTGGAACGACTTTTGTTCTTACCTCTTTCGTTTCCCGTTTTATATGCTAAAAAATTACAAAGTTCAACCCTCGTGTTCGTTTCTTTTTTTTCCGACGTGCAACAATTGGTACTCGTTTGAAAAATTGATCTTCAACGTGTATCGAGAATTTTTCAAGAATTCACTACAATCGCACATTTGATCTTTTTAGCAGATTCCATCTTTTGTGAATTAGATCCATTCGTCACGAAGATATTTATATTTAAATTGCAGCAGTTTCGCGTGTCACGGTGCAATATTTTTCTGTAGCCTCGTCCTCGCGAAAAATACATTCAATGTATGAAATAACCCCTGCAATTTCGCGAATAATGTTCAGAATTTTTCAACTTTCGTACGTTTTATTTAATGAAATTTAACGGCCCTTAAATTTTAATTGCCAGGGTGAGAAATTATCATCTACATTACACGTAAAACTATGCAAAAAAACAGCTGCACTAATTGTTGAGGTTTTTCTTATTTTTTTCACGCCATTTTGTGGTATAATATTTAGCCATAGATACCCTTAGAGAGACGTCTCCCCATAAAGATGCGTGATGTAGAAAGAATGGGGGAGATTAAATCAAAGATTTCGTTAGAGTGACAACGTAGAGATGCATTTTCAAATCCTTAGATATTTTTGTTAATTTTAGTTATATCATATTATGGTAAATAGTATTTGTGTGTTGTTAATTAAATTTATATTACTGTGGTTTGTTTCGTATTGTTATAGTTTATTTTTTTCTGTTAATGTAAATAAATCTTGATTTTGACTGCATTATTCCTACAATATTTAGTGTATTCTACTTTTTTTTATTCTTATTTAATATATATTCTATATATTATTATATTATATTCTCAGTGGCTGTTATTCTTAATTTATCTTATTCTGACAATTAATCATGTGACTTTGTCCACGCCTACCATCATTAGTATTTCATTTAGCCCCCTTTCCTCCTTCTTCTTAGCTGAATTCTATTAAAATTTAATATGTTAGCATTTTGGAGAAGTGTTTAGATTTTTTTTACAGAAATTTCATTCACCGTCCCAAGAACGAATTAAAAAAAATTGAAAAAATAGTTGAAATTTAGCAAAGTAAAAGATCCATACTTACAAAAAACATCTTACATGGGACTGAATTGAAAGTTAGATATAATATAAAAAAGAAAGAATGCAAAATAATTGCAAAAATCCAGTTTCTTTTTTATTTTACATGTTTTATCACTTCTAATAAACTGATGATTTTCATATTGAAATCCTATCTTTGTGAAGCAAAAGCTTTAACGAAACACACTTGTATTTGGCAAGATATTATCTTTTGAACTCTAGTATTGAAATACTAAATTTGTTAGAAAATTCGTAAAAATTGCAATTGAGAATCATTAAAATTTCATTGAATTCCACAGCGCCGGTCAACTGTGACCCCTATGACATCCCCAATTACAAAAAACCCATTGCTTTTTCATTTTACATGCCATTCAATTTGCAAAAAGTGGACGAAATAGAGAACGGAAAAAGATGCAAAATAATTTAAAAAATCAAGTTTCTTTTCCGCTTTGCATGATATTTAATAACTTTGAATAAGAAACGATATACACAGACGCAAAAAATCGTCGTTCTCTTTATCTATCGTTCTCGGAGCCCGACTGGCTCCTTATTTCGTGAAATCTTCCAGGCTGATCTCCTCGCGCTTTAATATACCCGCGATTACGCGCGAGCTCGCGACTTTATGAGAACCGTCATTCCAAAGCGTGCGTTTTCCTCGGCCCGCGAAAAAATGAAGGTGCCGAGGAGAGAGGGTATTCTTTTATATCTACGCCGACACGAGCAGATTTCGTGAATTCATATTTTTCTGACTGATGGAGGAGCCAGGGAAGACATCGAAACGAGAGTTTCTTGCCATTGAAGGAGCCATCTCACTCTATTTTATTTTTATGGTGTCAATTTTTGAAATTTTGTTTTCAACGGCAGAAATTTCTATTTAAGTTTGTTTTTTGCGGCACTAAGTTTCATACTTTTCTTGTCAATCAAGTTGGTGGGTTTAAATGTGGGTTAGGTCTGGGTTAGGTCTGCTACTTTTTATACTTGTCATTTCTATAGTTAATGTCTCTTGGATACATCTAGATATTTTTGCGCTACTAATTTTTTAACGTTTTGTCTTTCAGTAGTTGAACTGCCTTGCATAGATTAGCTATTTTTGCGATACTAATTTTTAAACTTCTCAATTCAATAGTTAAACTGGCTTGATTAAATCTGGGTTAGGTATTTTTGCGGTGATAAGTTAAAAATTTTACATTTCAATAATTAAACTGCGTGAGTTAAATCTGGATTGGGTATTTCGACGATGCTAATTTTTAAACTCTTCTTTTTAACAGTTCAACTGTCTGGGTCAGATATTTCTGCCGTGCTAATTTCTAAATTCTTCTCTTCTGATTTTTTCAATAGTTAAACTGTCTGAGGTATTTCTCAGCTATCGGAAGACTAAATGCAATTTTTTTCCCCTACAGACACTAAACACAAAATTTAATTATTTGAGAACATAAATAGTGCAAGATAAATAAAGAAAATCGACGAATTTACAATATCAGACAACTCCCATTTTAACTAATATTATGGCTGTATTATTTTCAATAATCCTCGTCCATTTTGACAAATAACAGTTCAATCACCGAACCATTAAGTTCATAAAATTTAATTAATCACCAATACTCAATTTGTCATTAACAATAATTTGTAGTCTAATAAAACCAAACAAATACCCACCACATCAAATGCATCAACCCCATTACGTTTACAATAACTCAAGCGATGCATCAGTGAAAATTAAAGTCAACCTTGACTCACAAAGTCAAGTAGAATGGAAGAAAAATTGAAAAATTGATGTCAAAGTAAGAAGATAAAGTTTATTACACAAAAAACTTATTTTGGATCGAAGATTGGAATAAGTTACGAGGTGACAAAAGAAGGGTGGGTTATGGAGGGTTAAGAAGAAGCGTCAATGTTGACGTAAAAAATGGAGGGCGATGGAAAATTTCCAGTAGACTCTAGCTATTTCAATTAAGCCCGAAGTCTCCGGGTTCAGTAATTAGAAAGCGGTTGTAGGGTGCAAACAGCCGCGGGGTTGCAAGACGATCGTGCATTAAACTGTAAATCTGTGAGCACTTATCGCGGCCACACCGAAATTGCATAGATAATCGCGTGCCTACAACTCGAGGAATCTTTCCTTCGAAGCGTGTCGAGCATTAATTGCGAGATTTAGGTCCCGGAAGTTAAACGCCGGATTCCGCGGAGAATTTTATTACTTTTTGCCGAACAATTACACTGGACTTTGTCTATTTTGCGAATTCAGATGGTACACTGTGGTCAAAAGTAATTTTATTACCAATTTCAAAGTTATGGTTTATTTCACAGAATACATTCTTTCAAATGCAATTAAAGTTTTCTATTAATTTCGTAAAATTATAAAATGAAAGTATAATTGTTAAGGTAAACAAGTCTTAGGTGAATTGAAGATATGCCTTTAAGCTTGGCGATTAAAATCGTTTTGTCTATTTTGCAAATTTAGATGGCACACTGTGGCGAAAAGTAATTTTATTATCAATTTCAAAGTTATAGTTTATTTCACAGAGTACATTCTTTCAAGTGCAATTAAAATTTTCTATTAATTTCACTATTTTCTATCAATTGCGACATTTTAAGATATGTCTTTAAGCTCGGCGATTATAATTGTTTTGTAAAATTGTGATTTAATGAAACCAAGAAATTTTCGATATTGTTACATGATTTTGCAAAATGTAAGTGAGCAAGAATAAAACTTTAACAAACAATACATAATTGTTAAACATATTTATTTAACCTTGTCGACTCAAATAATTTTGAAAAATTAAAATGCAATGAAACCAAACAATTTGCAACATTGTTAAATGATTTTGCAAAATGTGTAAAAACGAAAAAAGTGTCTGTGTTACAGAGACGGCTATGTTTAAAACAAATAAATTGTGATTTAAGAAAATTAAGTGTTTGTCAAGATTGTCAAAAATCTTTACAAAATATTTAATCGTGCGTAATACCTCTAAGCTTGTCGATCTAATTATTTATAACATTGTGAATAAATAAATCCATGCAATTTCAACATTGATAAAAGATTTTTCAAAATGTTCAAACACAAGAAAATCCTTTTACTAATTTAATTCTGAGTTATCGTGGAGGCAGTCACAAAAGAAATCGGAACGAATGAATTCTGAAAATTCCATTTTGTTCGCAATTTCATCAACTTTCAATCCTTTGACTTTGAAATTCCAAAAATCAACATTACTATACCACGTAGCTAATAAAGATTTATTCCAGTAACTTGAAATGCATGACTCAACGATCTACATCGATAAAAATGATTACCAGACTGCGGATTTTTATGCATTTATGACAAATTAAATAGGGCTAAAATATACAAAAAGGACATAATATAAAAATATATCTAAAATATCCAAAGTATGGTATTTGTTGTAATATTTATTGAGTGCAATAAATCCCTAGATAGGTTTTCCTGTCTCACCTGCATTTGTGAAACTCGAAATTTCCATAAACATCCGCAGTCTAATGATTACTTATGAAAATTATTTATTTCCTCGTCAGAAGTCGATAATAACCTACTAATTCATTATTCACACCACTGTATTTTACTGAAAAATTCTCAGTATTTATAACACAAATTACATTTGCCTCGTCTCAATTAATATGAAGAGGTACGTTGAATTTCAGCGATTACAAACTTCCGCGAGATTGGCAAAACGTAATTTCACGTTCGTCCTATTAATGGAGCCGTTTTCGAGGGCAGGCTTCCGTGAATAAAGTCGCAGAGCTGGCCTCCAGCTGCTCGAAGAATTCCCGTCATTAAGTCTTTCGTTGGTAAGGGAACGGTGGAAAAAGGACGAAGGAAAGTGCATTCGATGAGAGAAAGGGGAAAAAAGAATAATCTTCGTTCCGCACGAAACGCCGTCTGACCAGGCATGAACCTTAACTACTGGAAACGTCGGTCGGCTCTAGCAGCCCGCAAAAGTATCCGCGATTTTTACAAAGCCCTCTCCCCCTTCTCGATTCAATTAAACCAATTTCGATGTAACGAGAATTAACTCGCCCGCGGTTTTCTACGATTCCTCTTGGTATTTTCTTCATCGTCTCCTTTCGCTCCGATGGAGTTATTAATTTATCGTGCTATTGTTACGTCGTTAGTACGCTTTCTGATACGATTCAGGTTACCTTTCTGATTTTGTTACGTTGAATTTTACACTGTAGAATGTTTTATTGCGTGCTTAATTACCCTGTCAACAGGTTTGGAATTGAAGCACTTTATTATCTATGTTTTCGAGGGTTTATTAAGTGTTTAATTACCCGTCGGTAGATGTACGAAGAAAGGTTTTTATAAATTTAAAAACAATCGGTGGAATAGTCAGTTTCTAACGATACATACTGCCGGATTTTTTTGTTTGTTCAGAACATTTTTTATTGGAATTTTATAGATTTAAACATGAAAAATATCGGTATTATGTCCATTATGTTTAAATATATTAAATAAGTAGGTTGGAAAAATAGGAATCAAAAGCTGCAAAAGTTGATTAATTTAGTAATTAACGTTTTATATGATGGACATACAGTGTTTATTCTACTGATTTCCTATATATTTGCAGAATTTTTATAAAAACAAAGAAACCAGTCATTGCGACTGCCTTGATAGCTCTAGTGTTAAATATTATCAAACCATATTAGGTATTTAATCACTTGCCGAAAAGTTTGATAGTAAAAATGTTCCATAATAAAATAATGGTTTCACTAATTTACAAATTCTCCTCAACTGATTAGTAATTTACAAATTGTGTTTAATTATACAATTTCGAACATATTTTCATGTCGATCTAACGAAACAGTCCTGGAGCTACAATCGATACGAAGTTCAAGGTGCAACCTTTGAACTCAATTAGTGTTGCCGAATTAACCACTCAGCTCTCGTAAAAGTTAGTGATCATTGGTTATTTAAATTATAATTTTGGCAAAAAGTAAAATATATTCGTAAATTTCAAAGTGTTTGGAATATTTTCAGGCCACATCTCGAAAGAAGTTGCAACAATTAACTGGCTAAAGTTTTCATCACTTCTAATTGCACGAGATTCATTGTAAACTTTCATTTAATAAATTTTACCATTCGTATTGTGAAATGGACCATCTAAATTTGTGGATTATAGGCGAAATAACCATAAAAGCTTGAGCCAAGAAATAGAAAAACAGAAAGAGAAAAGGGTGCAGCTGTCGGATTCATTGTATCACATGTCTGACCCGGTACGCGCTCATTCTACTGACGGGAAAGATACATAGGAAGACATTTATTCCTGCGTTGTGCCACGTTCTGTTAGATTATCATTATCTGACCCTTCCAACTCAAATTATTTTCGGTGCTTTGCACCGGTTGATCCGAAACAACCCTCTCCTGAGTTTCACCCTCGTACATGGTGTTAACTTAATCTCCGTTTGCCATTCATTAAACTGTCGGGGTAAAATGTTATAAAATCGGATCCATTGAAATTACTTAATGTTAGAGTCATTCTTATTCGGCTGTATAATAAATTCTTTTGATATTAATATTATTAACACTAGAACTACCGGCGTCAAATCTATCATATTTTAATAAATTAAATAAGTACTTTGAAAAAGGGGGAATCAAGCGGTGGAAAATTTGATCGATTGGGTGATTTATGTTTATTGATATAGACGTAGAATACTTATTCTATGACTCTTATATAAACTTGGAGAATTTTTTGAAAAAATTGTGTACCAGTCATTTTGACTGGTTTGGTAGTTCTAGTGTTAATTAGCCTATATAACTGACTATTAGCTGTAGTCAATTTAATTAGATCGTCGAATGCAATATTGAATTTGATAAAATTTCTTGTAATTGTTAAAGTGCAATAGTAACGACAGACATTTATTTGTTTAACGCCGCTATTTAAATACTCAGTTTGTTCGAAAATGTATAAATATTTCAATTTAAAAGTTACATTTCATTCAATTCAATAGCGCCAGTCACCCGTGACCTCTATGGCAGTCAACGTGTTAATTGCGTTTGTCAAATTTGAAATTTGCATAAACATTTACAGTGTGTTAATCACACATACTTCCTTACGAAGTGAAAACTCGTAAAAACTAATTATAATGAATGCATTTTTTTTCGAACGCTTAAAATATTCGTGCCCTTTAACTCTGAAGGAAGTTACGACGCTGAAATAAGCAGGTCGCTGCTGTTGAAACGTAGGTGGGGGGGTTAACTTTAAACTTCGAAAGCCATTGGACGTTGAAAATTAGGTTTAGTGGCGCGGTGCTTAGGGAAAGAATAAAAAAAAAATCCTAGCCTTCGAGGCGTGCAAATGTGTTCTCGGCTTTAAAACTGACCCAATTCGAACCGACTGGAAATGCGAAAGCGCGTTTCTTTCCAGTTGCACATATTTCAGGGACGAAATGTTACGAAATCCCGTGCAAACGCGTAACTCCGCTAATGGTGGAGCAATTACGTACGAAGTCCTGGGAAACACGGGGTTACCGAATTTTACAGGGAATTTTGTATTTGGTTTTTCCCGCTCTTTTTATTTCACTCGTTGGAAACGACGTGTAAAAACGATGGCGGCTGATTATCTTTACAAACACGGTGAAATTCCTGTCGGTGGATGTTTAAAGGTTCGTGGAAAAGAAAAATTCAATTTTCGAAATTACTCGTGGAAACGAGAAATTTCACGAATAATTTACGGTACGTTTAATTACAGAAAAAGGGATAACGTTGCTCCTTTCGCTTGATTTGTAATCATTTTATTACAGAAGGATTGAAGGATTTAAGAGGAGACTTATTTCCATAAAGCATTTTCCTCGATTTCCATAAGAACGGAGTTCGGTAATCGATTTCGGGTAAAAAAGTCCACGGAAATTAAGTTGTTTCTTTGCCAGCTTCTATTGCGAGGATTCACTGTAATATTGAAACGCGGAGGAAAAAGATAAATAGAAAGTGAACAGGGATAAAAAAGGGAGAAGTATAGAAATGAGGACGAACTCGGCAAAAAGTTGGTGTAGAAGAACAACATGAAAGACAGACAGAGAAAGAAGGAAGAAAAGGAAAAGTACGATGGAAAACAGCAAACAGGTACAGAAACGAGGACAAACACAAGAAATAAGAAAGAATGCAGAGAACAGCAGTGAAATAAGACAAAAATGATCGGACAAGGAAATCAGAGAGAAAACGTAGAAAAATACAAACTATCGACATAGATAGGAAACTCAATGGAATAAAAAGTACATATAAAAATAAACTTTGAATTCACATAAAACCAATAAACCATAAAGTGCGAATAAAAATAAGCCCAAAGGGTTCTTTTACTTTAAACCTTTCAAATAATGGATTTTATTTTGCATTTAAAGAAAGTAGATATATGTAATAGTACAAAATTGGTGGGATGTTTTCGAATTCTGGTATAAATGGAATGAGAAACTTTCAATGCATTATTTTAGGAACAATATTTTCTTGGATGGTTAACATATCTGAAACTTTAGTTGATTGAATGACTTCTTTGGAATACACCTTCACTGTTTGTAACGTTGTCGTCTGAACCAAAATTACAAAAAACATTTTAGTATTTCTCTCTGTACACTAATCATGGAAAAAAATCAAGAAAATCGGTATTCAATATTCAAAGTTCTGCCATTTTGTAAATCTTTAGGGATGTCAAGGAAGGAAAATAATAAACGAAGGTATCGTAGAAAGAAATAAAAACCAAGTATAAGATGTACCTAAAAAAAGTCTAATGGAATCAAAACGATGTCCCAAAACGAACAAAATTTAAAGACATTAAAGGACGAGTCGTTGGACTAAAAGGGTATCAAAGAAAGTGATCAAAAATCGTCGCAAGAAAGAGGGCATTGCAGAATGCACGATATCTTTGAAAAGAATAAAAATAAATGATCAAGAGACGGATAAAAAATCTAATGGATTTAAAACAAAGTCTAAAAGCAAACAAACTTAAAGATGTTACAGGACGAATCGTTGAACAATGAGGGTAGCAAAGAAAAAAGTCTCAAAGGAAGTAATAAAAAATCGTCTTAGGAAAGACGTCATTGCACAACGGAAGATATATTCGACAGAAATAAAAATGAAAGATTAAGACACGGATAAAAAATCGAATGGAATTAAAACCAAGTGCAAAAACGAACATAGAAAGATGTTAAATGATGTGCCATAGAACGAAGGGGATACCAAAGAAAAAAAGATTCAGAGAAAGTAATAAAAAATCGTCCAAGAAAGGAGTCATCACACAAAAGATTATTTCTGAGAAAGAAATAAAAACGAAAGGTCAAAACATAGTTAACAAAAACTGTGATAGAATCGAAGCTAAATGTAAAAATCAACAAACTTAAAACTCAGCACTGAAGGGTGCTAAACGACGAGCTGTATAACGAAGGGGATAACAAAGAAAGAGGACCCAAAGAAAGTAATAAAAAACCGTCCCAAGAAAGGGGCCGTCGTATAAAAGGGGGTACCATAGAAAGGGATAAAAACGAAAGACCAAGACATAAGGGTAAGGCAGAAAAACAACCCCCAAGAAGGAGAACAAAAGCGGATGGAGAACGAGGTCAGGAAAGGCAGAAAGGGGTGGCACAGAAAGAGTAGCAAACACGGAGGAAAATCTAACATTCCCCTGTACGTTTCAATAAACACTTTCATCTTACCTTTCAACGACCAATCCCATTCTCGGCGAGCCGCGAACAACGGGACACCCCCTAAGAAGGGGGTGGGGGTTGGTGCGGACGATTAAAAGCGATACGTCGTGCGAACTCGTCTGCACGAGTGCTCTAACGAGAGCATCTGAGTGCATCTATATTGACATTCGAGAAGAACGAAGGGGTAGTTTCAACCCCTTAATACTCAGCTGTTTATCTGTACCCGCTGATGTCTTTGGTATGGTAGAATTATCATGGAATATTGTCATTTTGTGTATTTATCTTGCAACATTATTTATTGCAGGGGGTTGCACGGGGGTTAGTGTAATTTTTGTTGATAGAATGGATTTTTAATCTTTGTTGGCAAAGGGTGGATTTTTGGTGGAAGTTTGCCAGGTTTGAAAGTTTAATTAAATTATTCGCACTGATCGGCACTGGGGTTGATTAAACTCACGTGGCTATTGTTATAATTGCGATAGGATTCGATAGGGAATAGTCGATGCGATCTGGAAAAATGTGAGGGAATTTGTAAGGATTAAATTTCAATCTGAATGTTTGCCGTTAATGTTCAACGTGGACGTTGATCGGGGGTGAGAATGGGGATTGAATTCGATGATGAAATCGTTGCGATAGGTTTTGGTGATGTTAGATTTTTTTTTTTATTATTTTGATGATGTATAGCAGTGGTTCTCAAATAAAAATCTATGGTTTTCTCGGATATCGCAAAGGGGCCCCCTATTTGAATTTTTGGGCCGGGCCAGGTAAAACAGATACGACCATTCCATTAATTACCAAATAATTTTTTGCCGAAAATTGTTTTAGTAACAATAACCTTTATGTTAATTGTAGTTAATTTTAAACTCTGCACGAGAAAGTTAAAAAACTGTAAGAAGACCGTCACGGAAGAAATCGTAAAAATGTTTGAGAACCACGGATCTATGGGATTTAAGTAATGTTTGTCAGTGGGGAATTTTTACAATAGTTGAACACATCTTGAGAATAAAAAGAGGAAGATTTTTTTGCTGGTAACGAATGCAACTCACCAAGAGACGTCCTGGCAAATTTGGCGCTAAAAAGTTTCTCACAGAAGTCGGCCAAGCTTCTTTTGATATTATACTGATGATTTATGGTGCCTGACTGGTATTTCTTAGTCGACAATTTGTGTAATATGTTGACACATTTTGAACATGACAAGTGTTGGATTTTTTTATTAATAACGAATAGAACTCACCAATTACAATTCGCCCTGGTGCTAAATAGTTGCTGACAGGAGTTAGTGGAGTTGCAATCTTTTTCTTTCTTATTATATTGATGATGCATGGCGCCTGAATAGCACTTGTTAGTCGACAATTTGTGTAATATTTTAACACATTTTGAGAATAAAAACAGAAGGATTTTTTGCTGTTAACGAATCCAACTCACCAAGAGACGCCTTGGCAAATTTGGCGCTAAAAAGTTTCTGATAGAAGTTAATGGAGTTGCAATCTTTTTCTTTCTTGACTGGCACTTGTTAGTCGACAATTTGTGTAATATTTTAACACATTTTGAAAATAAAAACAGAAGGATATTTTGCTGTTAACGAATCCAACTAACCAATCACGAGTCGCCCTGGCAAATCAAATGATGAAAAGTTTCTGATACAAGTCGGTGAAGCTACCATTTTCTTTCGATGTTATACTAATGATTTATGCTGTCTGAATATTATGTGTTAGTCGACAATTTCAGCGATATTTTGACACATTTTGAGAATAATAAGAGGGGAATTTTCTTATTGCCAACGAATCCAACTAATCAATCACGATTCGCTCTGGCAAACTCGGTGCTGAAAAATTTCTTGTAGGAGTCCATGAAGTTTTCATTTTTTAAAAATATCACTCTGATTATCTGTGACGTCTGAGTATTATTCGTTAGTAGACAATTTGTGCAATATTTTGACACATTTTGAGAATAACAAGAGAGGGATTTTCTTACTGATAAGGAATCCAACTCACCAATCACGAGTCGCCTTGGCAACGAACTGCATCTGATTCTCCTTCTCAGCAGCGGAGAGATGATGATGACGATGATCGTTGATGGGAACTACGGAATGGCAGAAGAGACGAGTCTCGTTTCGGTCGAGGATCGTCAGGTTGTAAGGCGATGCCAAGAGTCGAGATGCTATTCGATCCAATGCCACCCACAATTTACCAGCCACCACCCAGGACGGATAAGTGCAACGCTCTGGTGGGCTCTCTGAAATGAGAGAAATATTTTTGAAATAGTGTCACGAGGTGTTTTCTTCAAATATTCAACATTTTATTTCCAAAGGATTCGATGGAATTGAATCATCCAACAAAAATCCAATGATTTCTTTCATTATAATAACACTTTCCAAATGCGATTAAATTTTGAAATTTTAAAGAATTGTTTTAAAATTCAATTTCTTTTATGAGTATAATGCTGTATTTTTAAATTGTTATTTATATTGTAAAGTGTAGAGAATTTTGAAGATTTGTTTTATATTTAAAATTTTACTTCTAAGAGATTCGATGCCATTGAAGCATCCAACGAAAAAGTATTTCTTTATTGGAATCATATTTCGAAATTAGATTACATTTTTAAATTGTGCAGATGGTTCTTGAATTGAAGTTCCTTCTATGATTACAATCTCGTATATTAAAATTTTTTCGTTTCGTGAACAGCAGAGAATCTTGAAAATTTTTTTACGGTTGAAGGATTACGTTTATTTCTTGGTTAACAGTTTTCCAACTTGGACAGCATTTTCAAAGAATTTTATTTCTCAAGCGGAGAATTTCGAAATCTTTTCTGACAGTTAAACCGTAGAATTTATTTTTTAGTAAATTTTACAGACGAAGAATTGAAAATAAGTTTCAATTGTAAAAGAAGCTGGATATAGGATCGTTGAAAATTTGAAGATCGCGATACATCGATGTCCACTTAGCTCGTGGAATTTTTTATCGCTCAGAGAAAGTCTGATCTTTCATGAAACTTCCTTCTGCGAACTTTAAATGTGATTAAACCGCAAAAAGAACAGATACTCGCTGACGTTCAACTTTATTCTGCTCCTGGAATAATATAACTCCGCTGGTAACATAGTTATTTCAAACTTGAAATACATAATACAACTAGAAACTCATTTCTGACTCTTAAAGTTACAGCAAGTCTTGGAGGGAACATCGACCAGGTGTAAACTCTTGCTTTTTCGTCATTATAAAAATCAAACGAATAATATTTCTTCCTCTGCCCGTAATTAGCAATCTATCCTCTCAAAACTTTAAAACCAATTGTGATAATTGATTTTCAAAAAAGTAATTTAGAAATGTAAAATTAGTTGATTAAAAATATCAGCAAATTAGACAAACTAAGCGTTAAAACATCGATGGACATCTCAGAAAATAAATCAAGTCTTTTTTTAAGGGGATCATCCTATGTGACAGCTGTTTTGTTTCGTTTCCTTTGGGAATTTTTTTTGACGGACCATTAAAATGTACAATCTTGGAATTTCTACCACACGTTTATTGATACTTTTTTAATCTAGTGGAATTTTTGCAATCAAAAATGATAATTTTAATTGATTTTACACCGTTTGAAAGATACTCGTGTATTTTTGACGGCTGCTATGATTCCAGAATTTTCGCTCATTCGAAATAGAAAAAATCAAACGGCATTTTAATTTATAAACCTAAGACTGACTATGACACTTAACCCTTTCAGCGCTGAATTGTACAACGTTAACCCCTTAGCCTACAACTACGTGTGAGACTCGTAGCGCGGAAAATGGAGTAGAAAATTTTGAAGTCTTCCAAAAACTATTAAATTGACAATGTAAGCCAATCACGAAACAGTCTCATTGTTTCTGTACTATTAATATTACTTTCGATTATACGAAATATCAGAAATCAGTGAAACCTTTTGATATCAGGAATTAATTATGACCCTTTGCACGCCTCACCAGAAAAGAAATCGTAGGTTAAGGGGTTAAGATTCTGCTGTGAGTCGCCCACTTTTTACGACGTAGTGCAAGCGGACTGCAATTTCGTTGCAAAAAAATTGATTTTAACGGAAATAACTTGAGCAGTGACTGCGAAAATCTTAGCCAAATCACTTCTTCCATAAAGAAATAATAACATACACAATATTAAACACGGTAAATTAGATTTATAATTATTTAAAAAAATTTTTTTTTGCATTTACAACCCAGATGGAATATTTGCCTGAGTACCCACATATGCGTTCATAGCCGATGTTGAACAACTTTGCCGAACGCATATATGCACATTTTGAAAACTCCTCAACAGATCTCATTGTAAATATCGTTTTAAAACACATCAGGGCCAATGTAAATAATCGTGGTACGAACGTGCGTCAAGTCCGTCGCCTGCAAACAGTTATCGTGTCGATGGTCGGCTACCCATGGCTATCAATCACCCTGCACGAATTAATGGACCGTTAAAAATGCACGGGCGTCGAAGTATGCGGCGTGTAGGACGCCCTACGTCCGACTAAAAGGTGATCGATAATTCAATCGCCACCACCGTTCTACCTGCTCGAATTACATTCAACATTTTCACGGGTTTTCTGATACCATATTACTGGATTTGAGGATCAATTTGCACGATATTCTTATTGGTCAATTATACGCTACGTCTACCAGAATTTCGATGTTATATACTAGTGTATTTTCGTAATTTTGTTGTAATATAGTATTGTATTAGTTTATGGGGTTGAATCTCCTAATTAGTCAAATTCTGAGGTGTCAATTACCGATAGAAACTTACGTGTAACGTAGTTGTCATAAAAATATTTGATACCTATTTTTTTTATTGGTAATTATTCACGTTAAGGGGGTGAAAACCACCCCCGGAATTCGAGTATAAGAGATAGGGTATGGCGTAAATTAACGTGACGAAATGAAAATACTGTATTAAGCAGTTAGCTGTTTGACGACTATATCCGTCATGGAGAAATGACAGTGTTTTGTGTCATGACGATTATATCCGTCGTGTGGGACATTTAGGTTTTATTTGTTATTTCATCAGTTACCTGTGTTCGACTATATCCGGCATGGAGAAATGGCAGTGTTTTGTGTCATGACGATTATATCCGTCGTGTGGGACATTTAAGTATCATTTGCTATTTCATCAGCTAGCTGTGTTCGACGACTATATCCGTCATGGAGAAATGGCAGTGTTTTGTGCCATGACGACTATATCCGTCATGTGGGACATTTAGGTACTATTTGTTATTTTATCAGCTACCTGTATTCGACTATATCCGTCATGGAGGAATGACAGTACTTCGTGTCATGACGACTATATCCGTTATGTGGGACATTCAGGTACCATTTATTACTTAATCAGTTAGCTGCGATTGACGAGTATACTCGTCAATATATGTGACAAAATGGTATTGTTTGGTAATTTTTTAATGAATATCCCTGGCTACTTGTTTACAGAAACTATATATTCATTAAATAATTACGGATAAATCGTAATTCTGATTTTTTCATAACAAAAAACCATTTAGACTTGAAATTCTATTTTTCAAATTAAAATATTCATGTGTCATTTTGTATACTGTGTCTTACTAATTTAAATTACCTAAAAAGTTATAATATGAAAGAAGGTCTCGGTTGTCCAACCTCATAGTATTTAATTAACAAATTACATTCTGTGTGTTTACTACATTTACGTGAAGTATTTCAAGTTTATTTCCAAGTTCCACGCCTTTCTACAATAACTATTGCACTTATTGTTAGATTTAACACAATAAAATTTCATTTCATGTATCCCCCTACATTTATCTAAAGGGCAGTAGACTTCTACCAAGCCGATAAAATCAAAGCCAAGAATGTTTGCATCGGATGGACCACGCCATCACCTCAATTTGGTTAACCATGGATCCTGCGGCGAGGATCATCGCAATCTGGTGGAGCTTACGTGAAGCTATGCGATACCATGGAATACTCCAAGTACCTGACATCGACCACCGCAAGGTCCCGATAGCATGCAGGGCAAGAATCCGATTTGGTGTCCATAGGCACCCTCATAGTTTACGTGCTCTCGTTCTTCAAGGTCCCCCCTATTCCCATGTGGCTTCCTTTATGCCGAGACAACCTTATATGTCAAATCACTGTTCTGATCTTTCGTTATGGGAATTTGAATATTTGTCTTTCCATTCCAATCATCGAAATTTATGTTTTTATTTTAATGTCATTGAATTTTCATTGTTAGAATAATAGTTTAACACTAGATTTACGGAGCCAATTTGGCTCATTCAAAATTTGATTACTACATATATAATATATTGGTTGTTTAATTTTTTAATAATAAATCTTTCATTCACAATTGATTTGGAACTATTTTCTTTGCAAAAGATCTCAATTTTCTCGTATGATTAAAATTGGCTCACTTCACAAAAAAAGGCATATCAACATCCGTGAATCTAGTGTTAATGTTCTTGATTTAATAATTTATAATAGTCATATAATATATTAGGGGGGCGGAAAGTAATTTCGTTTTTTTACATTAATTTCAAACAAAAAAATTTTGTAACAAGTTTTTATTTTTATCGAATAATGTAATCATTCTCGTTGTCAATAATCTTTTGCAATTGCTCTTTGAGAAAAATATCTACATAAATGACATTACTTTCCGGTACCACTAAAAAAATTAATTGAATTAATAATAAATCAAATTGCAAATAAAAAGAATAGTTATTTGCTCATAGTTCAATATAGAACACGAAATATCGAGCAGGAATTTTGTGTTTAGAATTATCTGTCTTAACATTACTGATTGGTATTAGAAACTGAATACTAACTCTACAATGTCCTGCGTTAAAACTATTATCAACGACGGTATATCGTAGTCCGACAAAAAAAGGATTAAATACCATAAAAAACTAAGTTTGATATTCCTAAACTAACATCATGCATTCACGGTACTTACTCTGTTTCATTTTGAACGTTCTGGCAGCGTCCGTAATGCTGATCATCCCTGTACAAGCAGCATCCGCGCTTTGTGCCAGATCCCACGTATTGTTGGAAATTGGTTGGTAAATAAAGCATCTGTAGCTGTCCTCGTCGTTTGTTTTACGATTGCCGTGTAGACGGGCGACCAGATTATACGTGCTACCCTCCTTCCACGTGGCCAAACACTCCAATTCCACGTCTGGAGAACAAAATTTCAAATAGCCCGCCATTATCGGCCATGCTCGAACAAACGTGAGTCTGAGTTTCGTGGATTACGATTATTCTAATTGAGGATGAACGATTATTGGGGAGCATTTTGATAATTGGAATTCTACCAGAGGAAATGTAGGTCGGGGAATATTGTTTGAAAATATATGTTACTTTCTATGATCCCTTTTTTTTATTGTAATCAATTTTATTTTACACTTTGTTCAGATACTTTTGAATTGCAGAATGAACGAAAATATGTTTATGTTATTTTTTCATATTGAAACTTGTTTTACAAATGCTCTGGTATAATTCAAAATAATTCGATCGACAGTTTAATAATCTCCAAACTGTAGAGGGTGTAAAAGCATCATTGGTGGACATTTGTTAATAAAACTCGCCACAGAATACATTGAAAAAAATGGACATAAATTTTCAACATTGCAAACAATCTTGCAATAAATTCTTTTTACAAATATTCAAATATTCAAGGATGTGGATTAATTCTCTGAAGCCACGACCATTAATTTTTCTACACCCTGCAAAGTTCATTGGCAACTCGAAAATGGAAATTATTTTATTTTCAATAACAGAAAGAGGGGTTCTACTGTCAAACGTGAGCAATACATCTGTTCCAGCCGGTTCAGTTAGCAGCGAACGTTCGAATTGCATTTCTTTTTAAAAGAGCTCCAGAGAAAGCTCTCTGTTTGCAACTGCAATTATATCCAGTCGATGAATTCTACGCACACCGTGAATTCCGTCTTTCAAATATCGCGTGTTTTCAACGTCGGTAGCGCGAACTATCGTAAATGGACCCCGAAAAGGCTCAGCTTAGAAAACGAAACGCTTTTATGGGAATGTAACTGTACGTTTCCATGAAGCGGAGCTTATTTTTCGGATATGCTTTCAAAATACCACGTACAAATTTCACTACCCCCGTATCACGTTTCTTTGTGGATTTACATTCATTTACGATGGAAATTTAATATTTGAATGGGCTCGATGAAAATTCAAAACGGTAGAAATTATTGGGGGAAAAAAAGCTTGAAAAATATCGTAAAAAAATTTTCATTGGAGAAATAAATCTTTTATTTTCGGTTTTAATAAAAAGGATCTTTTTAGAAATGAGATCGTTACGTGGCTCGAGATAAAAAAGTGTGGAATAAGGTTTCAATTAATGACGGTATGAAAAGAGAACGAAATTTAATTGTATTAACGTCTTTCTTTGAGTGTTTAACATATTTATTAATTCAAATGTGTGTAATATAGAATCAGTTGTTGCTTGTATGCTTACAAATAATGATCTAGTGATTTATTAATATTTAATGTTGGAAATGGAAGCATTGGAGGAAAATTTATTACTGAAATAGTGTAAATGTCTTTCAAAATGTTGTAATATTAAAATGTGTGTAGCACTTTTCGATATTCTATGAATGAGATGTGAACGAAGTCTGGATATTATCGGCATTTGCTTTGTTATATGTTAATTGCATCCTGTGTGCTATAGAAATATCGAGTTTGTCTGTTTAATAACGTTATTCGTTAAAACATTACAATATTCTTGTAGATATTTTAATAATGTCATATCCAAGAGTGATAAGTTTTATGATGAAAGTATAATAATATATGATTAGTTAAATTACAATATGACTAAAATTTTCCTTTATTTTTTCTATAATTTAAAGGATGACATTAGCTGTTGCCTACGAATAGAATTAGTTTTAATAAACTTGGAATATATTAATACAAGGAATGAAAAATTATCTAATAAATTTAAGTTATTCTATAATTAAGTAGTCACATTTAACAACAAAAAATCAAATTTAAATAATTCGAACACAAATTGACCTGCCTTTCCTCCATAAAAATTAATATTTTAGCAAAGTGTCTTTTACGAATAATTATAAAATAAACATTTGCCACGTTTGAAGGAACAATTCAAAAGTAAAGATTCAACTTGGAATGTATTAATGCGCAACATGGAAAGCTACGGAATAAATTTAAGTTATTCTATAATTAGTCAGATTTAACAGCAAAAAATTAAATTTCAATAATTCAAACTCTCGAGGCACTGTAATTTGTCCATAAAAATTAATATTCTGACAAAGTATTTTTTAGGAATAATTACAAAGAAACTCCAAAAATATAATTAACATGAATGAACAATTCAAAGGTAAATATTCACTATGGAATAAGAATAGAGACTTGAAACCTCCAATAAATGCAAAACATGTTAATTGTAGTAGATACTGTATTAATTCGAAATTTCCATATTCTCTCAAATTCATGAGGTCAAACGAATCAGTAAAACATACCGCAATGTACCATTAGTTTAGCGTTAATTGTATCCGAAATTATGATAACAATTGGAGCACGAATCGCCGGTTCAACTATTTAGGCGGGAACTATCCTAAACGTTAATAAAGCGCGCTCGTATGCTCACGAGAATGAATTATGCAGTCTGCATATTTTCAGGTACACGATCATGCCTGGTTGTAATTGCGGAAAATCGTTTCGACAAGCCGAGCAACAAATGGTAATTGACAAGGCCATTAATCATTCACTGCCAACGCCGGAAGCTTTATTGACCGTTACAGGCCTCCTGGGCGCTGTTAATTAATGTCGAATCTGAATATTAATAACTGCAGAAACTGGATATTTATGGGGATTTGAGCCTAATTTTTATTTAGCAGTTTGAAGAATCGACCACATATAATATTATTTAGGTAATAAATCATCTGAATTATTGTCATAGGAAATAAGAGACTTGAGTGATATTAAGGGTGACATTGAGGGTGCACAAAACTAAAATTTTCAAATTTTGGATCTCTTAGAATTCTATTTCTTTGAATAATATTAGAGGTACCGAAAAGTAATCAAAATTTTTTTTTGCTGGCGAAAAACATTTATTTGTTAAAGGAGTCTTAACACTTTACCAACCAGTATTTGTTTAACATCCTACTTGGTCACAAATACTTCCTTGATATAGATATCTAATCGAAAATTACCAATTCTCGTCACTGAATCCTTAACAGAGGCAACTGCAATGATAAATGATAATTTATTAATTGGAGTGCTAACCAATTAATCAGTTAAAAGTTAAAAGGTCTTCGGTCCGAAAAGCCTATTAATAGGCTTCCGGTCAGTAAAGTGTTAAATACTCATCAACAAAATAATTTCCATACTTTTTAACACTTTTTGCCAGCGTAAATTCAACCAAACCAAAAATATCTGTGGAAAGAGACACAACAGAATTATTTCTATAATATTAATATTCCAAGAAATAATACGACAATGAAGAATCACTAATGATTTTCCATTTTACCAATTTGAGTCTGACTTACTGCGAAGCCAGTCACAAAAGACATAGTATGGCAAAGGGTCAAATAAAAATGAATAAATAACAATAGACAATTTTCCGAAATTTTGTTTATCTGAGGGAAATAATAATAATTCGGAGCAGGAAGGGTTAAGTCATAATAGATCAACAGGAAAGATTCTACTCACCGACACTTTCGGAGGAGTGAACATTAGCACAGGCCTGATAGCGTAGAAGCAAACGCGATTCTTGCGTGCAAGCTTCTGCAGTGGACGGTGGCGAATTGCACTCACCCACCCCTTGGCTATATGTGAACTCCAAGGGCCCCTTAAAGGGACAGGGCAACGGGGCTGCACCCGTGCGAAATAGGGAAAACAAACTGGCATCGCTAGTCAATGCGCTACATTTTGCAGCCAGCTTTGGTTGTGGCGATTCTATGACGCAGAAGGCTGAAAAAAAAAATAGTAAACAAAATAGTGTTAATGGTGTCCTATAAATATAAAGGTTCCACAGTTAGTTAACACTAGAACTGCCGGCGTCAAATCCAACATATTTTAATAAATTAAATAAGTACTTTGAAAAAGGGGGAATCAAGCGGCGGAAAATTTGATCGATTGGGTGATTTATGTTTATTGATATAGACGTAGAATATTTATTCTATAGCTCTTATAGAAACTTGGAGAATTTTTTGAACAAATTTTGTACCGGTCATTTTGACTGGTTTGGTAGTTCTAGTGTTAACACGTTCACGGACAGTAAGAATTTCAGTGAGCTGCGAAAAGAAAGAGTCAAATGTTACGCTTCAAACTGACTCATGATTCCTTCAACAAATTGTTAACAACAAGGAGAAAAAATGAAATAGTATGAAATTGCTCAACGAATCAGTTGGACGTTATTTCAAAATGCGTAATAATTATAAAAAGCTAGGTAATGAAATTAAATGAATTTTAATTACCTTTCAAATTGAAATGCTATAGCATTTCGTGTAATTTTACATTAAAATGAAAATGAATGTTATAACTAGACTGCGGATGTTTATGCAAATTTAAAGTTTCACAAATGCAGGTGAGACAAGAAAATCTATCTAGGGATTTATTGCACTCAATAAATATTACAACAAATACCATACTTTGGATATTTTAGATATATTTTTATATTATGTGCTTTTTGTATATTTTAGCCGTATTTAATTTGTCATAAATGCATAAAAATCCGCAGTATGGTTATAGCATTTATGTTCGCGAATGTGTAAACTATAAGGATAATGCAGAATGATATTTTAGTGCTGGAAGATGAGTACAGGAAGATTGGATAATAATTAATTGTACCGTTGTATTTGAAAATGGTACAAGTCTATTTTTTCTGACGTTGAGGAATTTGAGAATTTGTGCAAAAATTATTATAACTTGTAAAAAAACTCGTTTTGGTGACTGTAAGAGGATGGCACTCACTTTCTTTGTACTGCAGGACGTTTGGGTGCTTCAAGTGCATCACGATGCAGCGGTAGCAGTTGATTTTTCTGCAACAAAAAAAATTTAATTTCCATTATTCCAGAGAACTGCAATAAATGTTGGAATTTTAACAAATTCCTGCAGAATATTAAGAATCTTTCAAAAAAATGGAAATCTTTTTTACTGAAGCAAGC
Source organism: Cerceris rybyensis (assembly GCA_910591515.1). Taxonomy (NCBI): domain Eukaryota; kingdom Metazoa; phylum Arthropoda; class Insecta; order Hymenoptera; family Crabronidae; genus Cerceris; species Cerceris rybyensis. Next base: position 6,343,793 of record OU342802.1, on the reverse strand, counting down.
ATAAAGCTATTCTAATTTCTACATTATTCAAATTCTCGGCCGAAGTTTTATAAAAATACAATAATGTTGTATACAACTCATAGTTTTGTAACCTTCCCTTCTACAAGGGCTCCGATTTTCGTAAATTTGGTACGTTCTTGGGTTAATTTCTTATGAGAATAATTTTTAGAACTCGGCCAAAACGATTTTTAACGTATATTTAAATAGTTATCCCAACCCCACACCCCCAAAATCAAAATCAGCCCTTTCCCCGAAAAACTCCTTTCTTTTAACGCAATTTCTAAATAATGTAAATGCTAACACAGTTCAATTTTACTTATCAACTTTTATCCACTCCTAAAAACAATTATAATAAACTCTTAACAGCTCCTTTTCTCTCTATAATAACATTATCAAGAATAACATATATTCACTATGTCTAATTTAACCTTTTATGGGCCCCTGTGACTTTGAGGTAACACAGGACACATCTAAGCTTCTATTCTTCCAAGTAAAATTTTCAACTTTGTCAAATATTATAACTCAACTCGAAAAAATCACAAAATTCGTTCCAATTGAAAGTGTAAAATTCAGGTTTAATCCATCACCCAAAATATTATTTTTATGATTTTCTACTTATGCTATTGTCAAACTGATCTTCAAAATCCTCAAAAATTCGGACCATAGAGGGTTAATTCAATTTGTATCAAATTAAATCTCCATTTAGGTCAATAAATTACTCAAGGACGAATGAATGTTAAAACAAATGTAAAATTTAAACCATAAATAATACCCACCCAACAAACTCTCCGAGAATTCCCATTCTAAACTCACCCCTGACTTTTTTCTCCAAACCAGCATTTAACACTGTCCAGCTGGAAAGTGGGACCAAACTGCTACCACAAAGTGTTCTCCTGGTTTCAGTAAATGGCAGACAAGAAGTATATCGGACTGACGGACAGGAACAAAGGTAAACTTAGACTTAAGCCGCGAAAGGAGCTAGGAAACGAGGAGGATCCATCCATGGGGATAGGAAAAGATACGGTAGCCAAGGAGGTAAGACAGTAAGAGAAAGAGAGAGAGAGAGAGATAGGAAGAGACATAGAGAAGGAGAAGGTAGAAGTTGCAGACCGGAGCTAAGTAAGCAAGGTGCCAACTAGTAAGGACACAAGACAAGCTCCAAAAGTTTTAAGTAGCTACGCGATACTACTTGGACCCACCCCCTGGGTCCATTCTCCCCTTTTTCACCCTCCGAAACGCTGCTGTCTCTATTGCGCCTTGCAGTTTGTCTTTTCAGCGTGTACAAATGCCCCTGGAGAAGATACGCGCGCATACACCATGATCCCTCGTGTATTTACACTGTCTTCAACCCTGCGCGTTCTCCACCTTGCAATTTTCGAGTGTTTGGTCTTTTTGCACTGCGATGGGGTGACTTTGGTGAATTCTTCATGTTTAGGGTGAACGATATTCAAGCTGTTACTGTGTCAGGTTGTTGGATTTAGGTTGTCGCAATTCGGGGACGTTTTTGAGACTTTTAAGATTGTGCAAAAATAATTTTAACCAGTTAAGTGCGGAATTTAGTTTTCAAAGGCCGCCACAGGGTGTGGAGTTAAAATCAAGCGATGACGTGTATACACGTCAAACGCAAGGTAAATGGTCCTACTATAAATTTTTACAAAAAATGAGGAATGATTATATTTTTCTTAGTGAGAAAAATTAACAATTCTTGAAATAATAAGTAAGCTTGAAAATCGTCAAAAAATAGTGAAATACATAAAAGAAGAAAATAAAATTAAAAAAAGAAGACCACTAAAAAAATTTCAATTTATTTAGTATGATACTTTTCAAAACAAGGTACCACTTTTTGACGTGTAAAATTGCGCTACTATCGTCTGAATCACCCATCTGGAGGGTCAAATTTAGCAATTTATTGTATTATTATTATTATTATTACACATAGCTGTTGTATTGGCAATATACAGGACATATACCACCAAATAATATTCTTAAAAAACTTTTTTAAATTTTCAAGTTTTTATAGTCAATGGTAACTTTTTATTTTACATGACGTGTATACACGTCAAACGCACTGCAGAAGAGATTCGGTCTGACGTGTATACACGTCGAACGCACTTAACTGGTTAAAAGGGTTTTTAACACATTTATACGATTTATTTTGTGACTGCTTTAACAATAATTCAGAATGCAGTTGTTAAAATGAAAATTGATCAGTGATATTTGGTATATCGTGTAGTTTAGTGTATTGTAATCATTTTTAATATGTGTGTATAATGTGATATATTAAATTTTAATATAAAACTTAATGTAATATTGTAGAAATAATTTTATCCTGTCCCGTCTCATTGAAATATTTAATTTGATAGAATTTGCAAAGCTTGAATATTTCCTATTCTATTTGTCAAATTACATTTTAATTTCCCCTTAAACGTCAAATTATTTCAATCCTCGTGCAGTTATCGATCAAAGCACTAATTACTCCAACGTGAAAATCCGTCGTTTAAAATCCGAAGAGCCTAAAAACGTGCGAAATAAAAAGAAAAATATTATTCCCATTTATTTATTGTTCACGTAAAAATAATACCGAGCAATTACTTCATTTGGACTAGCAGCAAGTAAAATAAAGCCATTCCAGGATTTTACAGTGTTTCACTTGAAAATCATCGTTAATTATACGTCGGAATTTTTGCAACAGTCTGTTGAAAATATTCAACGATGAAAGCAGGAAACAACCACCGACAGCAACGGATCTTTTATGCCGGAAATTTGCAACGTTACGACCTCGAAAATACTTATGAACTGCGATATATACGTTTCCTGCAGTATAACGGGTGTCCGTGAAACACAGGGCTCGCAACGAGTTGCGAAATTGGCTTCAGGAACGTCGAGAGAGAAGTTTTCGCGCGTTCTATGCAAATGCGAAACGTCACCGGTTGAGAATATTCGCTAAACGCGTGCCTGAATTCGCAAATGTTGCGAATGTCTCGATGAGAACGTTGGAAAAATTGAAAATACGCGGTAGAGTTGCTTTCGCGATTCAGGTTTCCTCGAATACTTCCTCAGATAGATACTTGTAAAATATTTGCACGTTTGCAAAAAATTAACGAGTCTCAGCATTTGGAATTTTGTCGTCGTGTTGGAAAATTGTTAATTGCAACGTGAATGATGGAAGTGAAACACATTTTGCAAAGTGGTTTTTATTGGCGAATTTGTGAAGCTATTTCCGCAACTGTTTGCAGATATTTTTAAAACTGAATTTGCTGTTTTAACGTCAAAAATTGTATATCTTTTGTTGATAATCGAGGGAAATGTTAATTAGCAATGTTTATTAAATTTTTAGTGGTTTTTAGGGTAACTGTTCTGCAAGTAGTCTTTAACACTTAAATTATCGAAACAATCAAAATAATGCATTTTTAATTTTTTCGAAAAATGTCCAAATTGATAAAACGAAATTATCTAATTCATAAAATTGTTCATCTCTTGATTTCTGTTTTTTCAAAGTACTTAATCGGTATAATTAAATATAATAGTTCTAATTGTTGATATTTCTAGCGTGAAATTAATTTTCAATACCAATTTTAATTAACAATTCTCCATTGGCATTTGAGACTAATTTGAAAAATGAATTTTTATTGTTCAATTGTGAAAATTATTATTATAAATTGTCGTGGAGAAGTAGTCAATTTGTAATGAAAATTAAACAAATTGTAAATTATCGTTACAAGTTGAGAACTGTAATTTGTTGAGATAATGGCAGAAGGGAAATTGTGGAATAAAAATTCACAGAAATTTTTATTGATTAAAGTACGTTTGACAAACTCGTAGAGCAACGGGACGTAATTATGTCAGCGAGCGTTCTTGTAAACTTTGGACGTTGTGTCGTGGAATATTAGCAATATTGCAGATAACTTGATACACGAGCACCCTCGAAAGTGTGCTCCAATTTTCTGTACAAATTAAATTTTAATTTGTCGCATCGTTTTTGCACGGAGCGTCAAGTTTCGAGTTGAATTTGCCGACAGTTTTGCAGAATTAATTACGAGCTAGGACAGAGAATGCACTTTCAAATTGTATCGAATTTGCACGCGAGTAACAAGCTACTTCTGTACGGATTAAAAGTACGAACAAACCTTTCTATCTCTCCTCGAACAATAAACTTAATTCTTCCATAAAAAAAAAATATCAAAATTTGAAATGACACACTGCAATAAAAATTTTTAATTATTATTTGGAAGAAAAAGAATATTCCGCAAATTTACACTGAAGTCGAGTATTCAATCAAAAAAGGATTTTCAATATTAACTAATTATCTACAAATTGACTACTTTTCTTGAAAATTACTGAGTAGAATTCAGAATGAATTTGCAATCAGGCAAATGACTTTCAGAGCTATTTAAAACTTCAATTTCTTAAATTGTCTACAAGTTGATCATTTTTCAACATCAATTCACCCCATCCGAAGAAAAATTAGAAAAATGAATGGAAGCATAAAAATTTAATCAAAACTCCTCATAACAGAGAATAAATTAAGTAACAGCATACTCATAAAAATTAATAAACTACCTAGATCACCATATAAATTTCATTCGCAATAATTTTAATAACAAAAAATGTCTCATTTTCAAACATCTCAATTTTTTAATATCCAAGTTTAGAAAACAGGTATCTTGAATTCGCAAATTCGAGAAAGAATACGCCGGAAAACAATGAAACACGAAATTACATGATTTCGCGTTATTTTACATCAGCCATCGCATTCGCCGTTAAGAAATGTCTGAAAGAAAGATCCCCATGAAAACAGCCGGAGGGCTCCATTCGATCTCGCTGCAAAAACTGTACGGTGAATGAATTTATAATTTCTTGATTATCTCAGCCGCTTTTACAGAAACAACGAGGGTAAACAGAGGGTTGAATCGAGGGGGTTGAGGGAGTAATTCGGCGCAGAGAACAACGGCTGATCGTGCGACTCCTATGAGTATCGCGAGATACGAATGTGCTGTATGTATGTGCATTCTCTGTAAACGCCATTATCTCCGAATAAACGTGATGTCTGCGAATGAACAACGTTGCATGGAGGATGCGAGAATTTGCAGAATTAAGCTGATTTTCAGTCGAGTTTGTACACAGGGTGGAAAATTTCAAATAGGTGAAAAGTTGCAAGAACTGAAAGTTGAAGGCTGGTGTAAATTTGTAGATTCGGAATTTTTAGCATTTGAATTTTGCAAAGTTGAGAATTTGCAAAGACAAATGATTTATCTGTGAGAGTTCAGATTCAGAAAGTATGTACTTAAATACAGAGGAATAATTCAATTCTATGTGATTAGTGGAAATGGGGGAGAGAATTTTTGTTTAATTTGAAAATTATTGTCAAAATTTGTAGAATATTCGGAATTTTTAGCATTTGAATTTTGCAAAGCTGAGAATTTGCAAAGATAAATGATTTATCCGTGAGAGTTAAGATCCAGAAGTTATTTAAATTGAGAGGAATAATTTAATTTTCTATGATTAGTAGAAGTGAGGGAGAGAATTTTTGTTTAATTTGCTAGTATTAAATTATTGGACGTAGTGATGCCACTAATGAATAGTACATCGACTATAGTTTTTAGTTATTTATTACCTATCATTTTAATTAGTTATCTATCACTTAATTCAATTTTTTTAATCTATCGATTCTTTTATTTCCGTTCAACTGTAGGCTTCTAAATCATTACCTAGGTACATGTTTGCAAATAATACATTGGTAACGAATACTTTATTCAATTAGTGTCTTTGGTATTAATCACAGTCTTCTATAATAGTCTTTCTCTTCTTTTCATTGTAGGACGTATTTGAAGTACATTAAAAGTTACAGAGGCTATCGTATGTCGTATGTCGCAACCGATCTACGGGCTGCTACTTCTCCATCGCAGTAGTTCAAGCATCATCCGCTAGATTTCGTGTCTCTTGAAGGATTTCTCTCGCAAGTTCTCCACTGATGCCCGGTCTCTATATATACCACTAATTAGCAGTAGTCATCGTCTCAAACGGAGTACAGAGTTAAGAGGTAGGGCGTGTTCTTCAAATTAGCCCTAATGGGCGTTGTCCATGAAACAAGGGCTCAGGTGGGAAAACGCAGCCGGATACCCCCGCATATTTTCTATTAAAAATTCAAGGGGCAGGACTCAGTTTCTAAAAGAGGAGAGAGAGGACTGGGGATTACCTTCCATGAGTAAATAAATAAAGGACACATTTTTAAACCCTAAACTTTCTATCATCTATTAGAAATCTGTGTTCTGAGGTTTTATTACTTGCTTCCTCTATCAATAGTGTCATCTCACACTGCACCATTGTCATTCCTTGCCATCATTATTCCTCTATTTCCTTGCGAATTGAAGAGTATTAATTCACTATTAATTTTCACTATCACCAGATAATCATTCTACTTCGTCATTACATATCTGACAATAATAGTTCCTCTCTGTCCCTACGGCTCACATCATTTCCACTCTATAGGTCAATGAACTTTCAGGAATAATGTACGAGGATGGAATTATCTACGAAAGTATCAGTGTCAATAGATTGTTGAAATTGTTTAAAAAGGTGTTAATTGTGACACAGTGGCTAATAAAAGAATATGAGATATAAACGAGTTAAAGCAGAACATAATGACAGTCAGTCGATTAGAACTTCTAATTTAGAATCTAATTTAGAAGTGAACTTTGAGCAACCGAATTACATTTAGTGCAAAAATGATAGCAAGTACTTGCAAGATTAATAATAAACTTATATGAGCTACCATACTTTGCGTGACCTTTCACTCCCTAATACAATATAGTTAAGTCTTGCTTTCATTAAAAGGAACAATACACAATTACACCCTCTCCATTTAATACAAATAAGCTTTTCTATTATATCTATCAATAGTCAATCATCTGAAAATGGTACGACAAAGAGTATACTGAGATCTCTATAATATCAATCGCAGTATCCTCAACAAATATTAATCAACGTAAAGCGTCGTCAAAGCCGGAAACCGATTGATCTTCAATAGGAAAGTTGCCGAAGTTTGTATGCATGTCAACGAAGCCACGGACACGACCATGTTACGTATCCGGAGAACGGTTCGAGGCGCGTTACTTCGTGATCGCATTTACCATCAGCTCGACACTATCATGGCGAGACGGAAGCAACGGAACACGATTCACCCTCTTCCTCGGCATGGTCCGCATTTCGGCAACCACAAACGGCTTACGGTTAAATGCGGCAAGCGAAACGCTTTCGTCGATACTTCCGCAGGAATTGCTTCGCTTTAAGGTTTCCGGGCTTTTCTGTGTCGCCCGGGAAACTTTCCTCCGACCTTCCGTGCATTTTAACCACCACGTTGCAACGTGTTGGTCGGAAGGTCCGGGAATTGGTGGGACTTGGATAACGGTGGACGATTTGGAAGATTGAGAAGCGTTGTGTAACAAATGGCTTTTCGATGACTGATTTTTTTTATTTTTACAACATTTAATTATACTGTTTTGAAGTTTTAAGAAGTTCTGGAAGGGTTTTTTGAAAGTTCTTTTGAACACCTTTTTGAGAAGGTAAAGTTAGGCTTCTAGGGCCTGAGGATTTTTATTTGGGTTAGGTTTGAGCAAAACACTTTTTTGGATATTTGAGACGATAATTGTTATTTTTTTAAATTGTTTATGAAGTAGTTAAATGTTTTAAGTCTAAATATTCTGATTTGACACAGATTGAAGAAATTGAGTGCAGCAATAATATCAAAGTAGAATACCTTCAGTTCTCCAACCAGAAGAATGGGAATAATTTGTTGAGAACCTTACTAATTAAAGTGAAAAAAATACTCGCTGCGATGAATTTGAAAAAAGTCACATGGCAAGATACCATAAGTTACAACAAAAAGTTTCACTGCACCGACCAACGCCTAGTAAACTCCAATTTTCAATTAGCCCCCGTCGAATAAGTTTTTTCCAATATACAATATACAGCAATGTTTTGTCACGAAAAACAAAGCCTTTTTCACTATAGGAAGCCTGTTTTTCATATTGTTCCGCGAAACAATCTCGCCTTCCCTGGCACACTCTTTGTAACGCGTTTTAACAGTTACTTCCAAATGTACAATAGGACCACCTCTTCGTTTCGTCTGAGGTTTAACAAATTCTCCGGTTCTTTTTGCCTGTAACGGTAGCAAACAGCCCGTGCTTTGTGCTTCGAAAATTACAAGGAACATTTATTCGCTTTAAAGCACGTCCTCCGTGTAACCAGCTACCCCCGTATACAGGGCATTTCATCGCAACATCAGTTCGTAATATTCCTTTACCCCAGCCGTTTCCTCTTTCTGTTTTAAGTTTCTGCGTAACTTTGACGCGCTGTGGTTTCACTTTCAAACGCCGACGATTTTCGCGTCTGAACGCCATAAAGGAATTTCACAAGTGACGGTACTGTAAATGAAAAACGATTTACCAGTAGTTTCTGCGAAGTAAACTTCATTTGGCTCTTGTTTGAAGGTAGATATTCACTCTGTGGGACTGATTTTCACATTGCTTGTTAATATTTGAAAGATATTTGACTGCTGAGTCGTTATGGTTAACCTTGAGTCACCTTTAGACATGTTTAACCTTTAGGCTACTGTGAGCGCCTATAGGCGCTTAGAAATTTTAGCATTTGTGACACTGAGAATGCCTAAAGGTGCTATGACAGTTTGGCTCTCTGACACGGAGGACACTTTTAAATTTGTAATGTTTATAGTTACTCGGTTTCTGAGAAATAGATAATATTGTTTTAATGTAGCGTACTGTGTCCGTTCAAAAATGGTGTCCAGAGTGACAACAGAGGAGGGACACGTCTTTCTTTCTGTCATGAAATTTTGAACTTTATTTAACAATCGAATTCACGTAACATTAAAACTTATTAACAACCTAAATAAGTTTGTCAATTGCACCTTCATAGTTATCGCTATTAACCTATACCCTCATAGTGGTCTGTTCAAGTATAGTGTCGAGAGTGGCAAAAGAGAAAAGTTACTTCTTTCTTTTTTGTGTCGTGACATATTGAGCGTTATTTAACCAAGGAATTCATATAAAATTAATATTTATTAACAACCTAAATAATTTTCTTAATTGCAGTTTCCTAGCTATCACTACTAATCAGTTTCCCTAGAGTGGCCCGTTCAAAACTAGTGCCTCAAACAAAACAAAGGGGATAATCTCTGCTTCAACAAAAGTCAGATAAAATTTCTTAACGATTCAAAAAGTTTTTTTATACAGAATCTCAATCCACCAATTTTACATTTCCAAATTCATTCAAAAACAATTTCGATCAATTTAATTAAACCCCAAAGAAGTCAAACAAAAACCTCTCCAACATCCCGCCAAAAAATCTTCCAGCAATTCTAATGAGCCTCGACTTAAATCCACTCCAATCGAAAAAACCATCTTCACCATCGTCAAAGTTCTAGGTTTGGAATCAATTTCCCCAACCAGCTTCGATTCATCAAGATTCGAGTGGCACAGTTCAATTATACATCGATTAAGTGTAGTCGGGCAACTCGAAGAACGAAAAATCTCTCATTTTGTAGCTCGGACAACAAACTCGCCTTGATCTTGCACCTGCAGGGTGTATTGCACGAGCTTTTCCCGGAGCTCCGTGGAATTGGCCGTGCTACGATCCTACAACTTCAAGATTATTGCAACGATAGTTCTTGGACGGTCGTGCAACCGGCACTTTATCGTTTCTCAATGATCCCGAAATCTCTGGGTTGTCGTACCAGGACGATCCTTTAAGCTTCGCGCCATCCTATTCGACACAATCCCGCCGGAGCCGACGTTTCCTCGTGCTCGAGTGTCCGGTGTGTTGTTACGTAACGGGTGAGACAAAATGAGGTGATCGGAACAACTGGTACCACATAGGAAAGTCGATGGAACATTATTGATTGCAGGGGAATTATTGGGAATTTTTTCTTTAGTTTTTATTCTTTAGAATGAATTTTTGTGAGTTGTGGAAGCATCGGGCTTCATTTTGCAGGGGATTTTTAGAGAGAAAATTAACCCCTTAATTAATGATGAATTCTGGAAATTAAAAATTGACGTTTTACTTGAGCAATTACATTAAGTTATAAAGTGGTACATAGGTAGGAGTCTGTGTTAATTTTTCAGATTAAATTTCAGCAAATGGAGAGCAGATTTGTATTAACTCAGTTTCGCGATTCTGATAAGCTAATTATACAGTATAATTACTATGATTAAATTTCTAATCTACTTAATATTATTTCTTTTATTCCTATTCCATTTAAAACAATCATAATTTTCAGCCCTGAGAATTACTTTCGATTTTCACAAAATTATTTTGCTATTACTCTGTATTTATAAACAATAGAAATTCTATTTGTGAGATTTTCTATCACAAAGTCATATCATAAGCTTACATTGTACGAATTAATTATTTTATTACATTTAGAAACTGGATTTAAAATTATATATAACGATTTCTTCTTTGTTCTCTGCTTATATTCCTCGACGAATTTCACGTTATTAATATCGAACGAGTGTCTTTAATAAATCTACGAAAGGAGATTTGATCTTCTTACGTCTTTGATTTTTATCCCATCCTCTTTCGACGATTCCAATTAATTTTAACGAAACGTCTTCTTGAATATTTCTGTCGATTTTCATACCAGCTGATAATCATTTTGCGGATGGATCGTTCAAGTTTTTCAATAAATAATAATTTTAAGAAAAACTTCTAACTGTCGCAACGGCCGATGAAATATTAATCCTCAACTAAAGTATTACGAGAATAACTCACGATATGAAAGGGAGGACGGAGTTTTGTTTATAAATTATTGCGAGATCCCGTTCTAACAGCAAAGAAATTCATTACAGCGCTGATTAAATGTTCCACTAAAAGTGTTTCACAGAAGATCCACTCCAATTACACAGAACTTTTATCAGCTCCTCGTAGATGGTAACTTAATCTCGACTGTAAATCAAAAAGTGATACTTGCCGGGGAAAAAGAAACGAACGTGAGAACTTTATAAATCTCCGCTGGGGCGATTTTTCTTTACGTTGAGAATTTCACTCCACGTCTCCAATAATAATAATCTCCACGGTATGTACATTACTCTGAACAAATGTAAAATTTATAAAAACAAATATATGTTCTATCCAATAAATTCAGCTCACGATTGAAACTTCAACTTATACAATAAACAATATAGAAGATTAATAAATTTCCCAGGTTCCTACGAAAAGAAATAACTTAATCAATTCTACGAGGTTTTTAAATGAAAATAGAAGTAGAGGTAAATATAACTTGGCCGTTTTATAAAAATTCGCCCTTTTTCAAAATGCTCAAAGAAATTATAACGTAGAAGTACGCATATAAATAGATCGTCGCGTAAAATGATAAATAATTTATATACTTCTATATTAGTAAAAACGTATTTTAAATATATTTGTGAATTATAAGGAAACAGTGACCAGAATAAATATTGATTTAATATAACACATCAGAAGCAAGGCCGACTACAATTACAATATAATTTCTATATATTTTTTTACACAAATAGAATTAAATATATCTTTCCGGTCCTTGTAAAAAATAGAAATAGAGTTAAATATGAATCATTTTTTTATGAAAATAGTAATAGATATAACTTGTCGATGCAAAATATCTGAATTATTGATATTAGTATTAAAGAGTAGTACTTTAATGATAGAGAATTTCTATTTATTGATGTTTGTATTAAATTAAAAAGTAGTTTCCCTTTCGTATCTCCACAACTCGAGTTATCTACTCCAAAGGATCATCAAGTACTTGCACTAATTATCAAAGAAATTAGTTGATTAAACTGGACCTGGAAGTGGATTCCAAGAGGTATTAACTGGCTTCTAAACCACCCAGTCTACAGTACGTAGATCACATGAGAGAATTGGCGAGCGTGTTCGAATTTGTGTTCAAGGCTTCATCATTCTCGGTACTAACGTACCTCATTAACAAAAGCTCTTTTGTGAAATTAAAGAGGATCATGCGTGGTTTAATAATATTAAAAGATCCTCACCATGTCACTAATTAAAATTAATAAACTTTTAGAATATTTAGAGGAGACACCCAAGTAAATTGAAGCATTAGAAAACAATGGATAATATTTATAACGTCTCGAAGAATAACAACAGCAGAAAAAAAAATAATAAATGAAATATGAGGGATAAATATATGAAATTAAGAGAAATATGATACTGCTTTTGTTGCAAAATAACTTTCTGTATTATCTATCCTCATTAGAAGGTTGAAAGAGAGTTAAATATTGTACAAAAATCTTGAAACTTTTAATATAAAATGATTTAGAAACAGAGCAGCCTCTGGATGTTTAATCAAATTCAACGAAACTGATAGTTCGCAGTCGAATTACTAATAAAATTAATTTACAGTGACGGCGCAATATTAACAGGCATTTTCAATAGTTAATTTAATTAAATCTCAGTTATTACCGATTTAGTTGTGAAAGAAATCGTAGAATATTGCAAAGAATTTACTGATTTCCAAGCTAAATTAGAATATTTGACAAAGTTAAAAATTTGACATTAAAGAACAGAAGCTTAGATGTGTCTTGCGTTACCTAAAAGTTACAGGGGCCCATAGAGGGTTAATTCTCATCTAATACCTTTCATTCATCCTTTGCGATCGAGTTTCATCAAAAACAAAGTGTGTAACCGCATTTAAACGACCAAAACTCTAGTAAGAATTATATATATACCTCAAAAACTTGTTGATTTCTCGCTTTGGTGGCTGAGAGCAAATAAACGACATCTAAGGGTTGACACCATTGCAAGGATGTATTAACACTAGATTGCCGGAGTGAGTCAATTTGACTCATTTACGATTTCATTGCTACGTATATATAGAAAAACTTAAGTAACTTTTTTTTAAAACAAGTGTTGGTTTTTAATGGTATGATGAAAGGTATAGAAATGTTAATTTTATATCTAATAATAAATAAAATTAGTAAAGTATTAGTGCTATATCTACTTTGACGGATATTAGCCCGGCAATCTAGTGTTAAAGTAGCCCACAAGAAGAGAACTGATGCGGTATCTCATTTTCGAAATTGTGCACGCACTAATAGATGAAAATTCTTGGACACGAAAACGGAGCAATGATTACTCGTCGGCGGCCGAGGGCAAACTGATAGCGAGGCGAATATCGAAACGACTTGTTATTGTCAGAGGACCAATGAGAGCGAGGTGAATATCGAAACGACTTGTTATTGTTAAAGGATTAACGAGAAGACCACCCGCAGAGTGCCAGCGCTGAGGACCGGTGAGTATGTTTTGACAACACGCGGCAGTTCTTCACCTTGGCCTGTGAAGTGGAAATAATTCCTCTCGCAGTTCACAGAATTAATTTTAACACTAGATTTACGAGCGTTAAATCTGTTATAATGAAATATATTAATTATATATTAAATGAAATTCTTACTGAAGTGAAACTTCTTCTATATCACATGTTTATAAAACGGAAATCTCAAAGATATAATTAGATATATAGTCAGCAGTAGTTTACTTTATTGAAATATTGAGAGTATTAGAAAATTCGTACTAATTACAATTTAACCAGTTAATTGTGGCGAAAGTTCTTTTGAATTTTGTGTCACGAAAATCGAGAGATGAGCATAAATATATTTCAAATTATTTGTAACCTTTTGTTATTCGTTTTACTTTGGCATGGCCTCAAAGTATTCCAAATATCTTGAAATTTACAAATACATTTTATTTTTCGTCAAAATTACAATTTAAATAATCAGTGGTAGCTTTTACGCATGACGAGTATACTCGTCAGACACAGCTAACTGGTTAAATGTCTTATGAAATTTTATTCAACTTAATAGCACCGTCCATCGACGACCTGCATGGCAATTAACGTGTTACATACATCTATCGAAAATCAATTGTAATCATTGTCTAATCACCATGATATAATTAACCCTTTGTGGGTCCTTATCACTTTTGAGGTAACACAAGGCACATCCAAACTTCTATTCTTCGAAGTCAAATTTGTAACTTGCAAAATATTACAATTTGGTTTTTAAAAATCTTCCTTACAATTTAACGTTTAAAAATCAGGTTAAATCCATTATTTAAAATTGTATTTTTATCATTTTCTACTTGTCCTATTAAGCTTGAGGTACCACAAGAAATTCGGGCCATAGAGGATCAAATAATGAGAAGAATATAATATGCAAAATTCAAAAATTCGTACTAGTTAGCAAATTGTAACAAACAGTTTAAAAATAGAAAATAGATGAACAGTGAATGAAATATAAATTTCACTCGTAAGAATTTTTGAAATTCAACCATAATAAGTACAATCACGCCTTAAACCAGCAAGTTGGATGCAACGGGGTCGACGAACCTTTCAGTCAGATCGCATAAATAAATCACGTCGATCGTGCTGAGACAGCTCATTGTTTATCGCGTATTGCGATCTGCAATGCAATGACAACGGCATTATCGATAGTCCGATAACGATGGACAAGAGAAGCTACAGGCTCGAATGAAAAACGCTTTCATTTAACCGCACGCAGTCATTTCCACCCCTTTCCTTTTCGACCCCATGCTCCCATGTGCATGGGGTATTTAATTTTTAATGTCTGTCTCGTGATCGACGATCGTATCGTACCACCTGATTATTCCTGATAGTAGAAACCATAGTTGCACCCGTCTGAACGATGGAAATTATTGTTTACTGTTTTATGGCTGATGGGTAAGAAACACAATATGACTTTCATGTTTTCATCCCCTTTTTATAAATCTAGGCATAGCTACAAGTGTGAAAAATATTATCCTAGTTAAACTAACCATAACAATTAAGGGGCTCATCTCATGTGATATTTTTTTCGCTTCCTTTGGGAATTTTTTTTGGCTAACCATTAAAATGTACACTCTTGGAATTTTTACCACACACTTATTGATACTTTTGTAGTCTATTGGAATTTTTGAAAGCGAAAATAATGATTTTAATTAATTTTACACCGTTTGAAAGACACTCATGTATTTTTGGCAGTTACCATGATTCCAGAAGTTTCGATCATTTGAAGTAAAAAAATCATATGGCATTTTAATTTGTAAACCTGAGGCTATCACCAGAACTCCATGGTGTCCTGTAGGTAGTATTTGTTATTAGATTTTATTCTGACAGTATCCTATCTCATTTACTTAATCGATTTAACTTCGAGTGATAAATTATTGCATGGAAAATAATCGAGAATTTTGTAAATATTGTAAAAAGGGGTAGCAAATTTAAAAAAATAGTAAGAATATCAAAAAATTCTAACGTAAATTTTTATAAACCCACCCGTGAAATAATTCCACAGATGTAGGTATAATTAAGGAACCCAAAATGGGTGAAAATGAGACTTTATCCTTTTGAAAAATAATGCGGAGGTAAAATCAGTGAAAAATGAACGTCTACTTGGTCCTCACAACTTCGTCGACTTCCGGAACGGATTTCTTGAAGCTCCGTCGCTTGTATTTATTTAACCATAAAGTGAAGTCGCGTACGTTAAGTCAAGTATTCGCATTTTAACGAGAGGCCCGTTTAAAATCATCCCCTTCGGCTAACCCCATCGTCGACTGACTCTCCATGGGGTACTCGATAATTCTGTCGTTCGATGAAGCACGTGGATTAATACTGTGCAATGGGGCATAAGAGAAAGAGGGGGAAGAAGTGAGAAAGAAAGGGATAGAAATCATAGGCGAGGGTGAGGAAATGGAGAAGGGGGATGCTGAAAGAGGGAGGAAAATCGCGAGAGGAACCGAGAGTGATGAGAGAGACTGCAAAATGAAAAGAGAGTAAAAAATAGTGTGAAAAGCTGAGCGTGAGACACAAAACAAGGGTGGAAAAAGAGGGTGAAAAAGGGGTTGCATTAGAAAGAACAGGAAAGTGGGATAAATTTATTTGTACATACCTCAGTTTTAAATTACTTAAATCGTTAAATGACATGGAAATAATTATATGGAGTGTATATGTAGAGAGTATAAATAAAAAGGTTTTTATGGGACTGCGAATTAACACTGGCATTAGACATTAAATTTATTATATTTAACCCCTTAGTATACAATGACGTGGGACACACATTAGGCGATAAATAGAATAAAAAATTTCTTAGTTTTCCAGTATCTCCTCAATTGAAAATATTAGACTGTCATTAGACGGTCAAATTCTTTTATAATAATATTACTTGCAAAATGAAAATCGTAGGAGAAGGGTAGGAATATATTAAATAAATACTTTGAAAGAAGGATAAGTAAGGAGAGGCATAAGGGATGATGGATTTAATAATTTATGTTTTATGAGACGAACGTAGAATATTTTTTCTATAGCTTTTCTGTAAAGTTGTAGAATTTTTGAAAAAAATTGTGTACCAATCATTTTTTTGAATGTTGGTTATTAATAATCAGTACTATAATTAACATATAATTTTGAATAAATCTTCATTCAAAATTACATGCATCATCATATTATTGTTGTTAAGTAAAAATCAACAAAAACACATTCTTTGTTTTTATAATATGTCTGCATTGATCCTTCTTAATAAAAACAATCATATTGACTTTAAACCTTTCATTCGTTTAAAAACAATTGTCATACTTTAATTTTATCAACTTTAAACCTCTCATTGATTTTTGTTAATAAAAACAATCATCTTTAGAATTTTGACTGGTTTGGTAGTTCTAATGTTAATAAATTTTAGGGGATTTTATACGGGAAAGATATAATGCTTGGACAAAGATGAAATGAATAGGATAAAAGCACGGTATTGTTCGACTATTTGAGGAATGGTGTATTAAAATAATGGGAACGTTGAATATGAAATGCACGAGCATTCGTCCATCGCAAATAATTAGGTATCGCGAATAATTATCCCACCGTCGATGCATCGCGAACAATTATTCAAACAATAATTGTTACTCCGATAAAACTTGCAGCCGCATACGCGCTAACGGTGCTTCGTTATTAATTCTGCGGTAATAATTATTTCGTTATTATGATACGTAGTGTTGTTAGGCCGTTATAAATTATGCAAATCAACTGTGACAATAAATGCAATATCATTTTTTCATACGGTAAGGAGAATAAATGTAGAATTAATTATTCGCTGTTTAAGAGAGGTCAATGGTTGAGTGAGAAAATGAAATTTTTCGATAAAAGAATAATGGAAAATATGTTTCTGATATCTATAGTTTTTGAATTTCAATAGCTTCAAATTTTATCAAGAGATTATACACGAATTTCAGTTTCTGAATTTTAAACTCCCGGAATCCTGACATCTAAAATACTCTGGATATTAATATCTTACAATCTTCGAATCTTAAACTCAAAATATGCGAAAATTTAAAGTTCAAGAGTTTTAGTATCTCCACATTTGAAGATTTTTAAATTGCATTATCTTCGCAACTTAGAATTTCACAATCTCATAATTTAAAAATTGTAGAACTTTAGAATCTCCGAATACAATTAATTATCACGCCAATTTATTTTTATGTATTAGTATGTTCGAAACTCAGAATTTTTAAATATTAGGATCTCAAAATCCCAGCACCATAGATTCTAAGGCTTGTAGTACATCAGAAAATTTCTTTTTCAAACTTCTACCACTTCAGAATCTCAGTACCTAAACATCAAATACCCTAAATAACTCAAGAAAAAAAATTTTTCAACTACGACACCCCAAAAGATCAGCCACCCTTCTTTTTTCACTATCTCAGCATCCGTCATCACATCTAAAAGTGTTTCAACACATTTATATCTCCATACTTCAGTGTTCCACCGCCTCTCAGCACTTTCAACCATAAACCACATTCCCAAAACCCTCAACTCCTTCGTTTCAACCCCAAAGTACCTCAAACATCTCACAGGAAACCACCCCAATCTCGAAGATCCTCATTTCCTATCCCTCTAACGAGATAAAAACCAGCCAATGTAGAAGTTTCGGATGGCTCATAAAACGCTACTCCTGTTTGTATTGTCTAATAGCCGAATAGCGTGTAAGGGTGAGTATTTCACCCCTTCCGCGCCCTCTCGAATGGCGTCTGGCACCATCTCGCTCGGCTGAACCGGCACCCGGACATGGTTTATTGATTCCTCTAGTGCGTAAATACGCACGCAGACCCGGGTAACGACGCCCACGAGGCTATGCGGACTAAAAGGGACGAATTATCGTTCTGATCGCGTTTCCGTCGATGCATCACTATGTTTTTAACCCTATTCCGCAAAATATCGCGGTATTCTAGTTAAAGGAGATTGTTGATCTTTTGATTGAGATTAATTTGAATTACTTCGATCGAATTTTATATTTTTTCGGTTCCAACCTTGTGTCGCTATTATGTGCAATAATAATGTATTCTTCCTCATCTCGAAATGGAAATAGTAACAAAAAAGAAGTAGAAGAAGGAGCAAGGAGTCTCGAAAAATCGCGCGAAATATCGTCACTAGGGGAAATGGGACAATCCTGACAAAGTGGCTCGCTCTTTTTTTTTGTAAAAAAAAAAGGGAGAAATAAGAGACGCATCTGCTTTAAAATTAATTTCAATTAAAATTAAACCTGTGGTTGACGGGCACTCTCGAAAACCGAGAGAAAACTTTTAAATTTAATTCTAAATATTTAAAAAATGAGTCGTTTCTTCTTTCTTTAAAATTCCTCCCTCAAAGTCGTCACGCTCGTGCAATTTTCCCGCGAGTCTTTTCTCTTTTGCTGGATTAAAAAATACTTAGTGGAAAAGGGAGGAAGGTAGTATATTCAACTATTCATTTCAATTTCAAGAGCTAACAGAAGGCAAACGGCTGAGAGTTCATCAAAGGGTAGTTTCAAAGACAAAACCTCACCCCA
Organism: Cerceris rybyensis; assembly: GCA_910591515.1. NCBI lineage: Eukaryota > Metazoa > Arthropoda > Insecta > Hymenoptera > Crabronidae > Cerceris > Cerceris rybyensis. The sequence continues at coordinate 6,324,924 of OU342802.1, read as the reverse complement.
GTTAGAATATTGCTGGATAATTTTAGTAATTTGTGCGTATGGATTTTCTCTAATATTCATCTGCCATTATGATTTCTAATGTTTGTAATTAGCAAATAATTGTCTTGCAATATCACTATCACAATTTTTAATATCTATACTATGACTGCAATTAGTTATCAATTAAACTGTACTGTGTTTATGAATGAATCCTTTGTATATGAAGAGACGTTACATTTGTAAAAAAACATATTTTTTAAATATAATAATATTCATGATCGTGTAAGACCATTTTAGTATTAACACTAGAACTACGAACGTTTTTGATATACTTAAATACTTTAAATAAATGTTTTGGCTAAAAAGGTATCAACTGTTAGAAAAGAAAATAAATTCAGTAATTTATGTTTTACAAAATTAATTTAAAATATCTATCGCAAGGCTCTCTTATAGATTTAATAAAAAACTGATAAACTAATAATTTTTACTGCGTTTGTGGATCTAGTGTTAAAACTTTAAATTTTTCATCATCAACTTCCAAAAATCAATAAATTTTATCCACTTAGAACCTTAATTACTTCGCACCCACACCCCAATCCTCCAATAATCCTCAACTCCTACAGGTCAACAAAATTCCATCCACTTAAAACCCTAACTACTTATCATCTATCCACTACATCTTCAATAACCACCAACATTTAATAATTAACAAAAAATCTATCCATCTAAACCCCAAACTACTTCGCATCCACTCCCCAATCCTTCAATAATCGTTAGTTCGTACAAATCAACAAAAATCCATCCCCCAAATCCTTAATTACTTTTCATCCACCCGTCAATTTTTCGCCAAACCGAAGTGCTTAATTTCACTATGATGACACACACTCGTTCCTCCGCTCTTCGAAACTTTATCTTCATCCCTGTTGCAGCTTTACTATCAGCATGACGGGATGAGCAGGTAGCAGAGGGTGGCTCGTCGGCGATACTCCATGGACCAGGTTGCTAGCTACGCTCTCGCTTAAAATTTAATTCGAACACAAAGCCAAGGCTTTGTGGCAGTTCGGCGGCTGTGATTGGTTGGCACCTAAGTTTAAGCTTTCCAGCTTTACCTCCGAGGCCGAAGAGCGTGCGTGGGTGCACTGCGTGCGGCAAAGCAAGCTTTATCCGACACTCGTAATCCCGCTTCGATGATAAATTTACGCTACACTGTTCAGCCGCGTTTGATTCGCGATTTCACTTCGAAAATCTACCAGATATTGTACCAAGAGCCTGTGTCAATATGAGATCCGAATTTCTTTCCTCCTTTTCATTAATTCCTTGCCGTACCATTTCTTATCTTGGATCATCTCATGTGACGGCAAATTTTTTTTCGTTTCCTTTGGGAATTTTTTTTGACGAACTATTAAAGTGTGCAATTTTGTAATTTTTACCACACATTGATTGATACTTTTGTAGTCTACTGGAATTTTTTCGAGCAAAAATAACTATTTTATTTGACTTTATACCATTTGAAAGAAATTAGCATTCATTTTCACCTAATTGAAGTGAGATCTATGGGAATAATTATAGATTAAATATTCAGAGCGTTTATATGCGCTCTATGTGTCACAAACGCACAATTTCTAAGCGTGTATATGCGACCACAGTAGCCAAGGGGTTAAATATAATAGATTTAATGTCGTTATGTCGATAATTCGTCTGTGTAAGTCAGGCTTTTGTTTCCCTTGGAATTCTGTGCTCCAAATAGTTAGAGTAAAGAGTCAAAGATATTATGACAGTTGAGTAATTCCTGCAGGTGGTGTAAGGTATGAAATATCGAGTGTGATGCCACGTGGACGTATTATCGGAGAAACTCCCGTAAAAGAAAATAATCCGGTAACAAAATCGTGAATCTTTGACTTCCGCGCGGACTCCGCCTTTCTCAGGGTTCCCGGCGAAGGGAGGCGCAAACTTTTGCACGAGAGTTTACGATGTTATCGAAAGTTTTCGGATCTACTACGAGTTCGGAAACAGAATGTGAACCATGTCGATCAGCGACGAACGTGCAGAGACGATATTTCGCTCCTGGAAAGCCTCCATGGTCCTTGAAGTATTATCGGCGATTTTTTTTCTCCAAATAAGCTGACGTGACGACAGCTCGATGAAGCTAATTTTTCAGGGGGCTTAGAAACTACGGTTTTGAGTGGGAAGGGTTTTTGAAATATTTGAATTCTAGTGAATTCGTATTTTTCATTGGATAATCGTTATTTATGAAAATCTGCTTTGTTGGAATTTAAAACTAATTTTTTGCGCAGATTTGAATGGTAGGGATTTTTGAAATATTGTAATACTATAAAATTCTGGCTTTTTCGATATTTGTTATTTATAATAATCTACTTTGTTGGAATTTAAAACTAATTTTTTTAGGCATATTCGAATGGTAGGGATCTTTGGAACATTTTAATTCTATGAATTTGTGGCTTTCCGGATATATGTTTTTTTTTATGATTGGTTTTTTGGTAAAATTCATTTTCGATAATTTTCAGAGAGTCGCAACAGGATTTCTTTGTTCCTTGCAATATTTTGAAAAGACTCTGATCCACACGGTGATCAAAATTCATAGATACATGTTTCTGTAATTTTTTCTTTTTTCGTTTTTCAAGCTAATTGTTTCAAAAAAATGTATCTTTTAATGTAAAGTCTAACATTTTAATTTTCTACGTTAAACACCAAATTCATCAGTAGCATCAAAAACCAACAAACTCCAAATTATTATTTAGCGTTAATTTCATCCACTCTAGAACTCACCCCCTTGTTCTTAAAATCTTATTTATTTAGTATTTTGTAAAATTTCAAGTTAATCATTGGTACATCTACTGTTAAATAAACCCTTCTTTTAAATGCTCTATTAAATACACCCCTTTCCCATAAACCAACAATAATCCTCCCCTAAGTAACCCTGTAAAACCTACCGAATATTTAAAAACATGCTGTTTTATCGAGCTTTCCTGGTCTCGCGATACGATGGCTCGATAGGGCAGAAAGTATCACGAAGAAGCCGGTGGCGTTGGAGGAAAGTGATTGTCGTAGGTCGTGTTCGCAAGATCTCGCACGTTCGCCACATAATTCGCGGTCCTGGCTGCCTGGAGCGACACCCTCGATGGTCGAACTCTATCTCGATATTGTATCGATATCGCTTATACATTACCCCTGCTATCATTCGGTTTATAGCGAGTAAAGATATTCTCCTGTAAAAGGGGAGAACCGAAGATATCGTGCATTCGAGATTTTCCGGCAGACTCTTCAAGGCTTACAATCTTAATATTGTCAAGTTTATCATGCGGATCAAATGATAAACATTTTTGTAAGTTAATTAATTTTTTGGATGCACTGAAGGTAATTTTGTTTCCTTCAGTTGTCTAATTTGTACTGTGAGACTGGTCTTCGAGTTTGAATTTTAGTATGATTATGAATTTATTTTTTATGGTAAAAATTGGTTAATTAGATAATTATTATATTAATATATAATTGTTTAGATCTGTTGAGATTTTCCGAGGGACTATGTTAAGGCTTACAATCTTAATATTGTCAAGTTTATTATGCGGATCAAATAGTAAACATTTTTGTAAGTTAATTAACTTTTTGGATGCACTGAAGGTAATTTTGTTTCCTTCAGTGGTCTAATTTGTGCTGTCAGACTGGTCTTCGAGTTTGAATTTTATGTTGGTTATTAATTTACTTTTTAATGGTACAAATGGTTTAATTATATACTTATGTTAGTATATGATAGTTCAGAAGTTTTATGAGCTGATACTTAATAGCAGGCCTTTAGGCACTGTTAATTGGTAAGGTGTACGAATTTCAAGGTGAGGAAGTTCAGAATCTGGCGGTCTGAAAGTTTCAGGGAAACTTCAAGTTTCCGAATCTGAGAATGTCAGAGAGCCAGGTTTTGAGAGTGATAGGGAAAATTCTGGTTTCAGCCTCTGAAAATCTTATAAGTTCAGCCTTTCAGAGATTTTTGGTTTCAGAGTTTCAGGCTGAGAAACTCAAATTCCCAGTGGCTTAAAATCTCAGGGCATCAGTAACTCAAAATTTAGAAAGTTCAGGATATTTTTAGGTTTTCAGCTTTCAAAATTACAGTCTTATTAACTCTCAGAGGCTTTAAGTCGCAGAGCCTCAAAACTCCAGGATTTCGGACGTATAATATATTGGAATTTGATAACTACAGATTTTCTAAAGCTTAAAATTTTAGACTCTTAAAATCTCTGGATCTCAGAACACCGGTAACTCATGTGTCAGAAACTTCAGAATTTTATTCAGATTTCTGACTTTTAGGATCTCATTGTTAGTGTCTCTCAGGTTTAAAGTCGCAGAGCCTCAAACTGCCAAATTTTAAGAATCCCAGAGTCTCACGATCAGACGTACATTATCTTAAAATTTTAGAATTACAAAGTATAAAAATTCAAAACGATAGACTCAAAGAATGGACTTTTAAGTAAATAATATTACTTGCAAATTGCAACAATATATTTTAGGAAGCAAATGGAAGGATTGATCATTTGACAAAATTGTTTGCAATATGGGGAATTATGTGGGTAATTGATTGCACTAATGAATAAACGAGTGAACGATATCAAGTTGAGCAGATAATGATGAATTTGTTGCAGAATGAAAACGATTATGGGTATTATGAATCTGATGGAAATCGAATTACTTGAAATACCCTGTGTAGTGTAATTAATTTGTGCGTTTTTCATTTCATGCTTTAAATCCTGACTCTGGTCACTTTATTGTAATCGACGGCAGTAATTCCATGATAATTCGTCACCCTCTGTCTTCCTGATGATTTAATTGTTCACGGAGAGCTAGATGTGAGTGATTATAAACTGTAGATAATTTATCTCATTTATCTGGTATAATTTTACGACAATAGATTGAATATTGGATGTTTGCAATTTGACATTTTTTGTTAGATTGCCAGAAATATTATACCTTTAATTTCAGCTACTTAAAATATAAGAATTTCAGGATCTGAAACTTTCAGAAACGGAAACTCTCAGTCTCTCAGACTTTCAGGAAAATTTTGTGTCTTCGGCTCGGAGGATATCAGTAATTTTGGATTCCACGAGTTTTAGAAAAAATTCAAGTCTCAGCATCTGATAAGCTTCGATTTCCGCTTCATTAGATGCAAAAATTTCAAAATATCTCCAGTTTTCTCATATTTCGAATTGATTCTCAAACTTTTGTAGCCACAAAACCACAAATTCTCAATGTGTCGAAGTCTCAGTTTCTCAGAATTTGTCAATTTCTAAATTCAATTGTAGGGGAGGGTGGGGCAAAGTGGGCCCCTTCAGCAAAAAATAGTCATATCTTTATTCTTTTGGGCTCCAAAATTTTAAAGGGCCCACTTTGCCCCACCCTCCCCTATATCAGAACGCAAAGATATAAATATCTCTCAATAGTTACAAATAATTACGTGTTTAATAAGAACAAAATTAATTTACAACCATTTTGACTTAATACCACAATTTGTCCCGCGAAAATACCACCTGCAAATTACACCCACCCTCTCTCCCGTTCAAAATGATTTCACCAACATTCAAAAAGATGTAATCATCTCATTACATCTCAAATTTATACCTCTGCCTAAGATTCTACGCGTACGTGTCGTATGGAACTTACACCAACTGCAATTTATCCCCTATTAAACACGTCACGAAGGTCCCCGTGAATTAAAACCCAGCAATTTTCCAACTTCCTGGAAATACCACCCTTTCTCGCAGGCCCTAAAATACGCGAGAGTCGAAGGACGATAAGGTACCTCGCAATACCTCTTCCCTGTCGTCTGAGGGACGATAAAACTCGCCGGACTTTTCCTACGTGAGATCGTAAAATCGTGTATTTGGGCTGTATAAAATCCGAAAATATTACTCGCGATATGTGGCACCCCCTTGATAGGGTAGGGGGTGTGCTTCACGTGTAATACTTTAATATTTTATACTCTGTCTGATCCGGGTCAGTTACGTTTCACCTAAACAACCGTCTTCTTCATTGGATAGAATATTTACAAGATGATACTTGCCGAGGATTTATCTTTTGTTCTTATCGTTCAGCCACGTCCACTTTGGAAAAGCAATGTTCAAAAAGGACTAAAAAAAACACTATGATCATCGACGTTGGATATAATAAAATTTAAATATACTGGATAAGTACTTTGTAAAGAAGTATAAAGGGGTAAAAAAGATGATTAACCCATTTCTGTATAGTAAAAAGTAACACTCGTGATGCGATAAATTGGATAGAAATTTTGAAAGTTTTGCAAAATGTATAAAATTGAAAGTATCATTGGGAACGGGCACGGTCCAATTATTTCTATGACATTAACATTCTACAAAGATCTACGGCAACTGTCAAATTGACAAGTTTCTAGATTGTTAAAAATATTTCTCATATTTATAGAGAAGGAGTAAAGCAGATATATCACGTATATTTTAGAATAAACAAATTACTTGACTGATCGTATTTTTTGCCGCTTTAATCAATTTAACCTTAGATCACTAACCTTATTTTTCGATGCTTAACACTAACTTTCGTCTCTTCGACTACGGTGTTTACAAAAGGGGTTAAAGGGTATTATTTAAATAAAATTTAAAAATATTTTTTTCTACTATTAAAGATAGGTATTTATTTATTAGGATAACGTTAACTAATATGGCATACTTATTAAATCCGTGTCGTCAAATCGACGAAGGTTAGTGATCTAGGGTTAATATCGAAAACACTGCGGAGAACAGCCCTCAATTAACCTCTTGGCCTACGATTTTTTTTGCGACTGTTGGATTTTCATTAAAAATATACAATTACATATATAGAATAAGTTCAAGAACGATTCTCCGTTCTGGGAATTTGTAGACTAAACAGAAGACTTTCTGCAGTGCATAAACAACTAAAGACGCATTTTATCTAAGCCTTATGATAAATAAAATAATAAAGTAATTTTTAATTCAAAGTATACTGGTTTATTTAAATACCCATTTCCAATAGCGACTAAATGCATAATGACTCAGATTGAATTGCTGAAATAAAGATTTATCACGGATTTCTAATATTTTGTATAATTCAACGCAATAAATAGCACAAACATAATTTCATTGTTTCTAGGATCACAGATATTTTCAATTTAATTGTTTTTGAAAAATGTCCTATTCCATTTACCGCGTCACGAGAGTTACACGTTATTGTAGAACAAGGGGTTAACAGTATCAAAAATTACAAATTTTAATTCCACTGAAACGATCATATGACCATGGTTAGTATTAAGAAAATGAAAAAAAAGCGATTTTGAGAAATTGCCAAATGGAAATCCTCCTTTAAGCATTTCAATTCGAAGGGACCAAAATGAAATGGTGATCGTGAGCGTGCAGATTTTCAAAGGAAACGCAGTAACACGTAGAAAATATTTTCCCGTGTAAAATCATCCCTTCTCCGGTTGTACCATCATTTTCACCCTGCTCGACGATCGAAGAGGGAAACAGAGTAGCATACGTGCACAGGTAGAATCTGGTAACTCGATACTTCAGCCGCAGGCATCGGTGTAACACGTCGAAAACCTATCACGTTACAAAGGCATGCTCGTATGTGAAATCGAAATAATTCAGATAGTTTCAGTGCGGCAAACACGCAAATATGCAATACGGCCCGATTCGGATCCTTCCCTCGGCTGCATTTCCATCCTCGTTTTCTACGCTGCTGCAGCTGCCTTTTTTTTAATTCAACGGAAAGGAGGGGTGGTTTTTGTTTTACGATCTGGTTGGAATTGTTTTGACACGAACCGAAGGAATTGGCAGAAATGTCGAAGAATCGGGTCGGTTTGTGTATTATTGTGTAATGGGATTAAGGATTCCATAGGGGAGAGAAATTATACGTTTTGGGGGTTGATAATCGATGGGTGTATGATTGGTAACATTTTTGATAAAATAGAATTTTAATTCTTTCAACATTAAACGTGTTTTGTAAGTATTTTTATTATTTTTGGGGTGTTAGATTTTCTTGCACTTTTTAGTGTTATAAAATGAGTTTGTCCATGTTGCAATTATATGTTTGAGTATTAATTTAGTGATATTTTCATTCTGGCGGATTTTTGGGGGTGCATGTGAATTATTAGAGGAAAAATAATGTTATGGGGCATACATTTCCTACAGAGGTGAAAGAGAGAAAATTTGTTGAAAAAAGTAAGGTCAGTAAGGTCGTACGGATTTTGCAAAATTTTCAAAAATTAACATGTCACTGACTAGCTATTTTTTCCGTAATGAAGTACGAAATTAATATATCCTGAATGAACTTCAATATTCCTTAGTTATATACTGGATATTATGATATATAGATATAATATATCTATATATAAATATATAGGATATAAAATATCTGCTATACATTATATTTTATACGTATTATGTATTTTTGTAAATTTTCGACCGGTCAATAATGTGTTAAGGTGACGATTTATATAATTCCAGCTGAGATGCAACAGCCAAATTTTGAAGAGGTGCCTTTCAAATTTCGAAATGTCAAGCTATAAGATTATTCCTGTAAAAAAAATCGTACAGAAAGATTTTCAAAACCGAATGATTTAAATTACGAAAAGCTGAAGTCGACTTAGCAAAAATTTGGAAACTTGCTGCAATAAATAAATGGCAGAAATATTTTGTAAACACATCACATATATAGAAAACAACATTTTTTATTTAATAAATACGATTTTTCAGAAGACTTCTGCACTTACAATTTTGAGAATATTTCAATCTATCGTAAACAATGAAAATTCAGGAAACAAATCATGCGTTTTCCGAGTTGAAACGCTAAAGCAACGATCTTACAACCTTTTTCCGTGTAAAATACACCGAAGCTCGTGAATGCCAGCGAAAATAAGAGCTTTGCACGAAAACAGTGCAAACAGCTTATCGATTTGCAAAATTAAGCCGTTTGTGAGATCGCAATAATTCAAGTGACGTGACGAAATCGTGTTGCACATTGTTCCACGTCAAAACGTACGTTTACAATGATGTTAATACATTCGCAATTCAGCATGTAATAGGATCAATCTATGTAATGAATTATTAAGTTCAATACCATATTTGCTGAGAATTATTATAATCCTTCAAAACGTCGAAATCCCCTTAGTAATATTTTCCAATTAAATTTCTCAATCCAATACGATAATATCCATAACGCAAAAAATATCGCAACTGAAGATGAATAAAGTCACTATAATTTAGCCTCACCATAATCCTCAAAGATGCAATAAATTTTTTTTCGTGAATATCTCCAGAGAAGATGAATTAAAAGATTTTTATCATTCATTTAAATCCAGAAAACGGAGCAGCATTTTTTCATGATTTACGATAATCTGACAAAAAATATTTCAAAGAAAAAATTGACTAGTGTTCAATTATCTATACATTGCAATGAAACTTTGAAAAAATTATTTTTTTTGTTATTGTCGAAGTCACTTTCGTTTTTCTACATAGCACTCTGTATTTATTCGTTGAGAATGCGGCCTACTTTTCTGTCTTGGGAGCCTCACGCAAAAACTCATCTTTAGAAAATGATTTTATTCACGTCGATCGAAAGTCAAGACTTCAAAGAATACGCAGAAAAAAGTTTCATAACGATCGGCCCAAAAATGGCCGAGATATTTAATTTCAAAGTCGAAGAAATCAAATTTTTGAATTTCCACGAGGGGGTCGCGCGGCCAGGGGAGCGGAATTTGTTAAAGTTTGAAAAATCGTACCATGGAAAAAAAATTATTATGGTTCGTGGATCAAAGTATCATGAAAATTATTTATAATTGTGATTAGCCGCATAGCAAATATTTTGCAAATCGAAGTCGTGGTTAGGATTTGCGTAGAATTACTGTCTCTGTGCAAATTTGAGTGCGCCCCTTACCGGCGCGTTGTTATCCCGTTATAAAGTTCCACGGGAAAAAAGAATCTATTAACGAGGTCGAGCGGCCCCCAATGGGATCCTAATTAAAAAACTCCCCCACCTTCGAGGACTAATTTCGCCTCGAGTTTTATTATATCCTCTCGGCGCAACTCATTACAAACCGCACGGCTACCGAGCCGAAATTACTGAAAAGTTTCACGGCGAAGGAGTAAGTATCAGCGCCGATAATACTCCAACGATGACCCGTCTTGGAACTGGAGAAACCAGACGGCTGATTAATTTATTAATCCACGGTCATTAACCCTGAGAGTAAAATATAGATATAGTACAAAGAAGAAATTATTAGAATTTTAGAGGATGAGAAATTGGTGGTTTCCGAATTTCAGGAAACTTGTATGTTTTTGACTCTGAGAATGGCAGTATTTGGGTTATAAAAATTTTAAATAAAATTCAAGTTTCAGGGTCTCGAAGTAATGTTAATCCAATCTTTCGGAGATAATTGGTTTCAGAATTTCAAACTCAGAGTCTGAAAGTCACAGGTTCTCAAAATCTCAGTATCTCAATAGTTCAAGATTTAAGAATTTCAGGATACTTTCAGGATACTGATTAATTTATTATTTCACAGTTATTAACCCTGAGAAAACAGTATAGATGTGCTATGACGAAAGAGTTACTAGAATTCTAGAAGGTGAGAATTTTAAGGTATCCGAATTTCAGGAAACTTTTACCCTTCGGACTCTAAGAATGGCTATGACTTAGGTTCTGAGAATTTTAGATGAAATTTAGGTTTCAAGGTCTCAAAATCTCATAGATTCAGCTCCTCAGAGACATTTTTTTTAGAATTTCAGGCGCAGAGACTCTAATTCACATGAGTTCAGAATTTCAGATTTTGCCGTTTAAAAACATTTGGTTTCAGAATTTTAGGCTGAGAATCTGAGACACCCAGTGATAGGCAATGGATGTCCGAGCAAAATGGAGATTGATTCAGCGTATGAGTATTAGTAGTTCAGAATCAAAATAAAATTGTGGACGTTGTAGTGCTTAGAAATTTAAATAACATTTTACGTGTTTCTGTGATTCAAAAATGATCTAAGACTGAGAATTATAATAAATTGGGAGTGCAACTGAGACTTTAGATGTCTCAGGATATTTTCAGTTCGAATAACTGTAGATATCAGAGATACATAGAGTGTGAGTTAGTGATTGAGAAACCACCTGAGATTGAGTGTTTCAGTTGATCTGACACTTTGCTGAGACTTTGGAAATCTCAGTATTGTAAAATTTAGCTGTACTTAAAGATACCACGGTGGTTGAAGTTGAAGAAAAGTTACGGATGATTCAGTGATCGAGAAATCGGATAAGACTGAGAGTTTCAGTACATTGAAGCCCTAACTGAGACGTTAGGTGTTTCAGAAGTCTCAGACCTAGTTGCATTTGTATTTGTCTGAAAACTCCAAAGCTCGACACCTATTACGAATGTTTCAGAAATTTAAAATACAGATTAGACCCAGCAGTTATCTGAAACTGTAAATATCTCAGCACTCTTAAAAGTCTCAGCAATGTTTTCTCATCTGAGACTATTAGTTTCAGCACACAGAAACTTATCTGAAACCGTATATAGTTAATTCTCCACTTCAAATAAATGTTTCGCAATACAACACCTTTGAATAATATACAAGAAATAATTACCCATAAAATTCCATAACCATCATTACACTTTATCGTGTGAAAAAAAATCAATTTGATTTCCCCATGGATTCATCCTCTTCGTGCGAGAAAAAAAAATCGCGATATTTATTTACACGCCAAGTGGTTGGATTTATGTACCCTCCGTCTGTGCGAAATGTCAATTTAATTGGCTATGCCATTCTCCAAATATTTGCCAATTCATCCACTGCACGCTCACATTTTTCCCATTATTGTCCAGTTGTCCAATCGACGAATAACAAATTTTCAAGCGAAAGTGGCCACACGCGACGATAAAAAACCGCAGTGAAACTTCAATCGCCGTTTGGAAGACATTCACCATTCGGTTTCCATCAATGAAGGATATAAATATTGTTATATTCGAAGTGGTAGGAATTATTTACAAAAAAAAAGAAAAGATACGAGTTTCTTTCAAACGATATAAAGTCAATTAAAATCGTTTTTCCTGCTCGTAAAAATTCCAATAGACTACAAAAGTATCAATAAACTTACGGTAAAAATTCCAAGATTGTACATTTTAATGGTCCGTAAAAAAAAATTTTCAAAGGAAGTGAAGAAAAAAACTGTTACAGTGGGATGATCCCCTTAACACATTTTATGCGGGCCACGTAAAAATACGTTTTTTGGACTGTGCGTAGATAGTTTAAAAAAGACGATCCGTGGCAGTAATTACTTAGACTTGAAAATTTAAGTACATTTTCAAATTTAGAGAGAAAGCAGTTTCCAGCTTATATTAATTTTTTGTAAAAATCAAATTCGTACAAATTTTTCAACAAGTTTTCCTCTTGAGTCTTAACGAAGCGTTACAAAACACCCGCATATAATGTGTTAATACCATTGGCCAATAAGTGATAAATAATTTTCCCAATATTTTATTTCAAATCCACCAAAACGTGTACCACAGAAAACAACCAAATGGGACAACAGAATGCTCCAACCTAAAGTTTTCACTGCTTAGTCGTCCTATGGTGTAGAAGTACACCAGAAATCTTGGCAACTCCTAACAGAGCAGGTTGCAGATCGATTGATCTATTATTTAGCAAAACTCCGGCAGGCATAGAGGATGCAGATGCGACTGCAGCTCGAGGAGAATGCACGTCTGGTGCAAGGAGCACCGGTGGACTCTCCTCAGGGAGTTTTATGGGATTCAAGACGTTCGCCAAGCCACCTTCGTATAAACGTCTGAAGGGACGGTGACGTTTGAAAGGGACGATCCTTCCTTGGGGAACTACGTCGCCAGACACAAACCCTCATACTCTCAGAATTTCCCATGGTTTAGTCATTTAGGTAGCGGATGTATCGACGATGCTGTTTCGTATCTTTGTCAACGTTGATTCTCAATGTAATAATGAAATTATGGAAGATTAAACAATACAATAAGTTTGATAGGTTTAAAAAGTTATTAATTTTGGAGATGGAAAGTTTGAGGGTGGTAAGGAGGACATTGTTTTCTTTTTGTTGATTTTTTTAACTTCTTTAGCATTTAGGAGGGAGGTGTTAATTTTTGAATATTTTAATTTGAGTGATGGTGGAGCCATTTTTAATAATAAAATAGAATTTTGTCAATGAAAAACATCACGAAGCGGCGTAGAAAATTGCTGTTCAGTGATGCAGTCGCTTGAATTCTCATAATTCGAACCTCCTCGACATTATATTAATTTGAATGATAGCGGAGTAATATTAAAAGAGAATTTTGTCAAAGAAAAGCATCACGGTGCAACAATGATTATTGTTCTTCAATGATGTAGTTATTGAAGTTTTCATTGTTCGACCTTATCGTGTCTTAACAAAAAGTACTCGGTAATTTTGGTGTACATTAATTCGAATGATGGAGAAGTCATTTTTAGTAATAAAAGAGAATTTTGTTAAAGAAAAGCATCGCGGTGCAGCAAAGAATATTGTTCTCCAATAATGCAGTCTCCTAAATTCTCATTTTTTGTATATCCTCTGCATTATATTAATTTTAACAATGATGGAGTGATATTAAAAGTCTATCTTGTTAATGAAAGTCATCACAAGTTCAACGAAGAATATTATTCTCCACGATGTATTATAGTTATTGAAGTTTCTTTTGTTCGAACCTCTCGTGTCGTAACAAAAAGAATTCGCAAATTTTTGTGTATATTAATTGGAGTGATGGAGAAGTCATTTTTAGTAATAAAAGAGAATTTTGTTAAAGAAAAGCATCGCAGTGCAGCAAAGAATATTGTTCTCCATTAATGCAGTCTCCTAAATTCTCATTGTTTGTACATCCTCTGCATTATATTAATTTTAATAATGGTGGAGTGATATTAAAAGTCTATTTTGTCAATGAAAGTCATCACAGTTCAACGAAGAATATTGTTCTTCACGATGTATTATAGTTATTGAAGTTTCCATTGTTCGAACCTCTCGTGTCGTAACAAAAAGAATTCGCAAAATTTGGTGTATATTAACACTAGAACGACCGGCGTGAAATATATGACATTTAAACATATTAAATAAGTACTTTGAAAAAAGGGGAATGAAGAGGTGGAAAATATGGCCGGTTTGGAATCGGAATCGGCTTAGAATTTTTAGTCTAGGACTCTCTTATAAACTTAGGGAATTATTGGAAAAAATTGAGAATAAGTCATTTCGACTTGCTTGGACGTTCTAGTGTTTATAAGAATGATGGTGGAGTAATTTTTAGTAATAAAAGAGAATTTGTCAGTGAGAAATTTAAAGATATGTTAGAGAATATTGTTGTTCGCCAACTCAATCGGTGCAAGTTAATCTGAAAGTTCGTTGAATGGGCGTTCGAGCAAACATTTGCGCCCGCCCTGTAATCTATTTATTTAATGCAGAATTATTACTCTGCGCAAACAGCATGCATATGCAATCACAATGGAAACCGAGATACCTCGTATCGTGCTAAGAAGCTTTCGGTGGAACCTCGAGACAGTCTCGAACCTGCGTCGATTCGAGGAAGGTACCTATGTTAGTTCTAAAAGGGACAGAAGAAAAGGAACAATAGAAACTCTTTTTTCTTAACTGACGAAACATCAATCGTAACTCTTCTGCCCTAATTATGTTGTACTTCTGCGATTCTTGCACGTTTGTTGTTTGGACAAATTATTGATACTATTTAAATATTTTTGTTATAGTTTTTAACATTTTATTAACTGTCTGAATCCATTTCGTGTTGGTTTGATTTTTTTTTACATTATTGACCGCATTTGAATGTTGTTTTTATTATTTTTAACGTTTAATTAACGATAGGTATATTTTTCTTGCATGTTTGCATTTTGAAAAAATTGTTTATTCCATTTAAATGTGTGTGTGTGTTTTTTGACAGTAAATTAACTGTATGAGTGTATTTTTTGTGTTTGTTTTTTTCTCAAATTATCGACTCTATTTAAATATGCTTGTTTATTATTTTTAACGATGAATTAACTGTATGAATGTATTTCTTGTGGGTTTCTTTTTTTACTGTATTCTCTTCTGGGGACAGGAATATTTAAATATGTTCCTCTTTATGAATTTTAATAGTGCATTAATTATGTGTATGTGGTTACAAACCATGGCAAAGAGAACCAAAAAATTACGGAAATTGGACTTCATGTTTTGAAACAGAGAAAACCTTTGCAACTTTTACCTCCCGCTGAGATTTTCATTTCGAGTTTGTTTGACTTGAAGTTAATAACGAGAGCAACTATACTTAGGTAGTTCAAAAGTTATAATCATAGTTATATTATTGTAAATACTGCAATTTGAAAAAAGTTTATTTTGTATGTATTTCAAAGTTTCTGAATTACTCCATGCTATTTGAATTCAGTACAAAGGATAACAAATTAGTTAGCAATTTTGTGCAAAACGGTTTAAATTATGTCTTTGCATCCAAGAACAATTTCCAAGAGCTAATCTACTTTAATGTCAAAATTATAATCACAGAAATTCACATTTCTGTAAATCACAATGAAAATAATTTTGTCAACGAAAATTGACAATTAACGTGTACCAATTAAGTTGCCAAACAATAATTTTCTCTAACACATCTTTAAATTTCTCTTTGTAAATTCTCTTTTATTACAAAAAGTGGCATCATTCTAATTAATATACACCAAAATTAGTGAATCCTTTTCGTTAAAACACGATAAGTTCGAACAATGGAAACTTAAGTAACTACATCATTGGAGAACAATATTCCTCTTTCCATCGTGATGATTTTCATTGATAAAATTCTCTTTTAATATTATTCCGCCATCATTAAAATGAATATAATCAAGAGGAGGTTCGGACCATGAGAAATTAACCGATTGCATGATCGAAGAACAATAAAAAAATTCTTTCCTGCATCGTGATAATTTTCATTGACAAAATTCCCTTTCATTAAAACTTTTTTTGCAAAAAGAAAAGAAAATTCTACAAAAAAAATTTTTAAATAACAAACAAAGAGAAATTCACAAAACTACAACAATAATCGAAATTATGCAGAAAAAAGGCCCTAAAGTAAAGAAGAAAGAACCAATAATTTTTTTCCATTCAAACATAAGTCTCAAAAACGTTCTTGAAACCCACCCCATCGATCTCTCCGCTCTTATCGAAATGAGGAGGGGTGAAAACGTCGAGGTGTTTCACGAAAATCCACCCGTTACGCGAATTTCTTCGCATTTCCTCTATCGTCGACGGCCATTTTCCCCGCGGAAAAGCGAACGAAACGAAAGAAACGTTCGAGACTAATGGAGAACGTTCGAAGCCACCGTAGAAAATAAGCAGCCGCAGGATCCTCGCGAGATGCTTTTGCATTGAAATGCCGCGCATTTTGCTCTTTTCTTTTCTCTCTCTCTCTCTCTGTCTCTTTCTTTCTCTGTAGCTTTCTATTTCCGTTAGTTTCTCTCCGGTTGCAAAAACCATCGTCAGATCGACACTGAGGGATGCCGGAGCTTCGTGAAACGAGTGGAGTTAAATGTTCGAAAATTTTTGTTACCTTATACCCTCTGGGAGTGTTTGCGCAAAATGCGCTTCCGTGAAAATAATTTAAAAGGCGAACGAATATCGTAAACAGGGCTTTTATAAATATTCTGTGTATCTCGGGGAAGGGTGAAGAAGGGGAGAGCACCTGGTGAACGGGGATGAAAGTTACAGCCCTCCGGTCTGTTTTGAATCTTTTATAATATTGTTGTATTATTTACTCCCTAATTTGTTCGCAAATTGGAAATGAAAATATTTCCTAAGGGTATTTTATTTTGAGAATTCCATCCTCTTTTTAAGGGTCGCTGCGATGGAAGGGCAATGAATAATGTTTTGTAATGTTTTATATATTAAAATATGCAATTTGAACACTGATTTATTAGAAGATATTTTTTTTTAATTATTTGGTATTATCCTTCTTGAAATATTGAAGCAACGAGGAAATGGAACTTGGTGTAACTACAAAATCCGTTGCTAATTAAAATATTATTGTATTATTTATCCCATAATTTATTTGCAAGGTTAAAATGAACATATTTCCTGTGGGTATTTTATTTGGGGATGAAAGGACGTCGAAACATACTTTGTAACTTTTTATATAGTGAAAGAATCAACTTGTACACTGATTTGATAGAGAAAAGTATTTTTATTAAATACTTTGCATCCTTAGTCCTCAAAAATTGAAGCAGTGATGAGATAAAGCAAGAGACAACCCAAAAATTATCTTCAATTAATACAAAATTTTATTAATTATGGTCTAATTTATTTGCAAGTCGCAAATGAAAATATTTCCAGTGTGAATTTTAATTCAACAAAGGACATTTTCCATTTTTTTGAATGCCATAGCGATGAAAGCGTATTGAAGAACATTTTGTAAAGTTCCCTACAGCAAAAAGTTCAAATTGCACGAATATTTATTAGAGAAAGACATTCTTTTCTAATTACGTTGGAGTATTATGTATTTTTGTAAGTAAACCCAAAAACCATCCGACACAATATCAAATTTGTCCTAGCAACAAAAGAATCTGCAACCCTACACCTGAAAACACGAAAGAAGCATCCCAGAAGGAAGTAATTAAAAACAAAAATTCCAAAATAACAATACCATCAATCCATTTTCCTAAAAGCACACAAAACCTCAAAAAAAGAAATACCAATGATTCAAAACCAAATAAAAGGATCTCTCCCTAAATAATATTAAAAGCGTTAAGAAAAAAGAAAATTCTCCGAGAAGAAAAAAAATATAATTTCTGCGAATACTCATCCCTTTGAATCCTTTTAAACGAAAAGAGAGCCAGCACGAAAGCCGGGCAGTCGTCGGGTCACGAAAGATTTCTATCTATGCTTATTTAACGTGAGTTCTAATGGTGTTTCTCTTTTAGCGAGTTAATGCGAGAGATACAAGTAAATGGGTAAGAAAATCTCGTAATACGACGGGAAATCAGTTATTCCCTGTTTTTCTCCTAAGAAGCTTCACGGAATAGACATTAAGGGCTCTGAAAGCCTCGATTACCTTTTAATTCCGGGGCACTCGCGATATTCGATTACAGGCTCGTCCTCCGCCTCGACTTACTTAATTCGCCCTGCGGCTTCTTTTTTCCGCGCGTGCAACGCGAAAGAAAAGGAAAATCATGTAGCGACTGATAAGGGCGGAGGGTGGGTAAGGGGGTAAATAGAAAATCAGATATACCTTCTTGCTGCTTTTACGTGAAAAGCTGCACGAGACGGTGCCTTGAAAGGGATAAAAGCACCGATGAGGGATGCGAATTTCTTTCGGCTCGAATTGGCGAACGGTTCTTCGAATAAAACGTCAAACGAGCTTGAAAATTTTAATATCCTAACTTTAACACTAGATTTACGGAGTCAATTTGGCTCATTAATAATTCTATATATTATAAATTACTATATATTAGGTGTACAAATTAATTCTCGGCCTTTTATGACTAACTTTGACATTTATTTACAACAATGTTGATATAAATTCAATATTAAACATAATCTTCTTCATTTTCAATACGTTTTTGCTATCTCTCAGGTAAGTGTCGGATTCCAGATCGGAAAAATGATAGTGGTTCACATCAATGAAATCATTGAGGCATTTATAGACCTGTTCAACTTACTTGAATTGAGAATCAGTTAGGTGTTGTTGTAGGGATCGAAATAGGTGGTTATTTGAACAAATAAAAATCAAAATCGAACAAATCATTTCTTTCGCCTCTGTAGCGTTTCTTTTTTTTAGTTGAAACGCGAAAAGAAGACAGTGCCTTAAATGTTGCTTATCGAACGACATCGCTTTTACACATGATTTTTCACGTTATGTCTGGAGTAGAGTCATGCGATATATCTTATTTTAAAGCTAACAAATGGCGCTTTAGAATGACTATTCAAATTTGGAAAAATTCTAATCTGAATAAGTTTTGTGGTCGATGAAATCTGGGGGCCGAGAATTTATTTGTACACCTAATATATAATACACTGGTTGGTTAATTTTTTAATAATAAATCTTTCATTTAAATTGAATTGGAACTATTTTCTTTGCAAAAGCTTTAATTTTGTTGTATGAGTCAAATTACTTGAGAAAAATAGGTTTATCAACATCCGTAAATCTAGTGTTAATACATAAGAACTTATTGTTAGCATAAAATCCTAAGTTATCAACAAACTTTCGTATTTGCTTAGTTTTCTTATACTTTTTTACTGAACAAATATTCAGATTCTTCACTTTTTAAAATTTGATAATTGTAAATATTTTTGAACCACTTCAAAATGGCAAAATGAGGCACCAATTACTTTCCTACGTCAAAGGGTTAATACTGCGCTCAGTTAGACGGAATACGAGAAATCAGTGAACAATTAGGATTTCAGGAATTAATTCTGAGTTATTGAATTCGTAGTCACAAAAGAAATCATAGGACAAAGGGTTAACATCTTTTGGAAAATTTACTATTTCATTCACCGTATCACGAGTGACGCAGGTCACTGTAAGGAAAGGGGTTAATACAGTGAAAGAGTTACTCTTTATTGTTACAACATTTACCTTTGTTTATTTATACTCATTATAGATTCTATACGTTTGATTGAGAACCATCTACTTACCCCTAGACGTGTCTCTTCGACTTTCATAATTAGTCAAAAAGGTAATGCGGGGGTAGTTCCCTAAGCAGGTAAATCTATATTAATTACTCCATGTCATAAAATTCCTCATTTGCTCAATAACGACTTTGCAATACAACATTACACAATAAATTAATTACATTGTAAATTACATTATGGAAACACAATTCGCCCTCCAATAAAAGCCATAAAATAACCCTCATGGTTCTGGTTCCTCATGTTCTCCAAGCCAATTTCGATTCCGCCTCGGTATAAATGTTCATGTGGTTACACGAGAAGAGAGAAACCGTAGACGCGCCTCAGTACGTTGTATGAAGGGGGGGATGAAATTTTTTCTACCCCCGGGGCAGTTGATTTAGCTGGTTTTTCTCTCTCTCCTTCTGTGCGTCGTCTTCCAACCCCCGAAAGACTCCGCGGAGCTTTTTTTCTTCTTTGTTATTTGCCTGTTTCAGGGGTGCTGAGGGGGTGCAACCCCCATGATCGACTCTGACGATATCGTCGCCCGGAGGCTGAGCACGTGCACGCACATGCGACGGGAATTCGTTATGCATCCCTGTCCCAACGACCACCCCTCTTTGTGTATGGCCTTTCGGTTCTATTATTTAATTAGCTAGACCGTGCACTTTCGTTTTGTGAAGATAATGGGGTGGACTTCTGTGTGGAGACACGTTGCCTCGTTTGACAGTTTAAGGGGGATGTCAATTTTGGGGTCGCTCGGATTTTCGACGATTTCGGATGGGTAAGATTTTTTCACTTGCTGTGATGATTTGTATGGGGGTGGTTTTTGATGAACACTAGATTTACAGATGTTAATATACCTATTTTTCTGAAGTGAGCCAATTTTATTCATACAAGAAAATCGAAGTTTTTTTGCAAAGAAAATAGTTTCAAATCAATTTAAATGAAAGATTTATTATTTTAAAAAATTAACCAATCAATATATTATACATATAGTAATCAAATTTTGAATGAGCCAAATTGGATTCGTAATTCTAGTGTTAAGAAATTATTTGTGTCTTTGAGATGAGGTTCGGAAGAGTATTTTTTAAAATTTTTTTTTGCTGGACCAAATAAATGTAGCAGTCGAAATCACAAATTACTAAGATAAAGAATTTTAACCGAAATCTTTTGAGTTTCGTTTCTAGAATATTGTTCTAGTTTTTAGGTGGCTAATTTTCAACTGATAGATAACAATACTCATTGCTTTGTTAATAATATTTAAGGCAACTTCATTCACTGAATATCTGTCCTAGTAAAAATACCTCATTGCTTTGTTAACAATAACATTTAAGATAATTTCATTTGTTGAATATCTACTTTTGATTTGTCCTGCCATGGTAAATATAGCTTGCGACAATTTTGCATTTAAAAATTTTTCTTTTAAGGATATTTTTTGCTTTTAAGGTTCTCGTGATTCCACAAAAGAAAGTAAATTCTCGCAACTAACCATTTCAATGAATTCTAACGTAATATATTTTTCTACAGATTACGCAAACAATTGTGACGATTAAAAATTTCATTTTGTCGGAATAAAATAAAATCAACACATACCAACGATATAACAAGTGAGCTTGAAATTAATTGAACGTCAACAGAACCACTCGATTGTTGCTGTTGCAGTAACAATTAAAAATTTTTAATTTCATACAATTTTAAATCGAAAATTTCGGAGATACGGGTATTACAATAGGCGTTCGAGTTTCCGAGTGGGGAAAACTCGCAATTTTTACGTTTTGCATAAAAAGAGGATCGAGCACTTCGGTGGAAGCCGTTAACCCGGAAAAGAAATTTGTAATTCAGTAATTCACTACAGCAAAATACTCGCGGTATTTGCATTGTATCGATTCGAATAGTAATTGAAATTCATTGTTTACCTTTTAGAATAACAAGTGAATTGAAATAGAAGCATGCATCCACGAACGGCCCACGAACAATGGAAACTTTCAGACAGCTGCATCGTCCTCATGAAAAACCATAACTCTCGATAATAAATACACATTTCTATCGTTGTTACATTATTTTACTGAAATAAAATCCATCTCAATGGTAACGATTTGCACAAGTTAACTGTGGCAACTTTTTTCGCGAGTGTGCACCTCCGTGTGTCACTAGAATCGAGCGATGTCGAGTATACTCGTCGATCACAGAGTAAGTTTCACTATTAAAATATTGAATCAAAAGGACGGTTTTATCTAATAAAATTAATAATAGTTACTAACCTTTACTTACTTACTTGACACAGAAATATATCACATACACAATAAATGACAAAAGCAAGAAGAATAAACTATTAATCAAGTTAAAAATCGTCACGCATTTGTCCCGTGACGAATCATCATTGAAGGAATACTACCATAAATCATTTTCAAGCTTTAATGCTAGACTACTAGTTTTTTGTTTTTTTACGGATTTTCTGCTAACATCTGAAAAACATTATCGTCGCTAAAATCAAACTCAAACTATTTCTACTTTTTAGCTGTTCATTTTATTTCGGCATTTCCTCAAAAGAATTCAAACACTTTGAAATTAACGAATATAATTTAGTTTCAGAATAATACGACGATAAAATGTGTAATACACAACAATGTAAATTTATTTACATGTTCACAGAACAACCGTGTATTAATAATCGAGTTACATATATAAATGCTGTTTCAATTGAACCATAGAAAGTAGCAATTTAGCCCGCATTCAAACGTTCTTCGGTAAACACATTTTCCACCCCCATGAATGGGGGTGGTATTGCCAGACCACCGACGAGAAAACTCCAGTCACTGTATTTCCATTCAACCGAGCTATTCAGACACCAACGACCCCATCGAGCTTTCCTACAACCCCGTAAACCACCCTCATTCACCCCCGCTGGGATCATTATAGACAATTAAACGTCGAAAAATACGTTTGATGTAACTTTGTCCTTTCAATGAATATCTATCTGTATATGAACGTGAAAGAAAGCAATGTGGATGGAGGATGATAATCGGAAGGTTATTTCACGCTTTCATTCGTTCGTTTAACGCAATTTCAGGAACCTATGGGAGCACAAGAGAGCTGTTGTCCATAGTGCCACCCCTTGGCGCTTCAACTTCTCCATGAAACGGGGTACATATGGTCCTGGGGTGTACGGGGGCGTGTTTATGGGGAAGTACCGTTGTATCATTCGCGGGGGTTGAATGGACGGGGATGAAAAGAGATAGATACAGAGAAGGGGTGGATGTGGTTTGAGAGAAAATAGAGAGAGGGTGAGACAGACAGAGAACTGGGGTATGATGTGGTCGGAGAGAAAATAGGGAGAATGAGGTATAATCTAGAGTAAGAGAAAATAAAGAGAGACAGGAGAATGATATCGCAGAGAATTGGAAACGGATTGCACCCCTAAAGTGTAATAAAGTATATGGTACGTCAATGAGTGAGAAGGACAACACTCCATCGAAGAGTTAAATTAGAAAATTAACGCCGAATCTAAAGTAGTCCAAATTTAATTTGCATCAATCAAGTGTTGGAGGCAAAAAATTTGATCGATTCACTTCATATTCGCATAAAATTCGAATGAATCATATTGAAATAAAATTCACTCACACTACAAAATCCTAGAAGGTTATCCAGAAAACGAATACCATCCAAAGAAAGATGAGTTTACAATGACAAGTAGAACCCTCAAAGACAAAGTAGTAACCAAGCAATGCAAAAAGGAGAACCAGTACAGAAAGGGGTACCATAGGTAGAAAAAGGGAAGCCAAGAGTACCAGAAATGAGTGTCCAGAGTAACATAGAGAGGGAGAAAGCCAGAGGGAGTCGCTCTGGGTCGTGCATTGTTGGTTTTCCCGGTGGTGTTTGCAGTGCCATAGCATTGTTGTGCACAGCCCACCCTCTACCATCCTCCAGTATCCTCCAGCATCCAGAGTCGCTCTCACTACCCCATACACACGTCCTGTATACTCGTGGGAGCGAAGCACACGGCGGGGGCATCTCATATTAGCCGCTTAATTGTCTCTATTTGTCGAGGCCCACCATCCGACAATACGCCATTGAGGACAGCCACCCCCACGCGATGCCCAATCCTCAAGTGAGGCCTCGGGGTGAGAAACTCACTGGACGGGGTGGTTATGTCCCGTTAACATCACGGAAATCGAGACGTTATCACTGCTGGGGAAAAAATGTGGAATGATAATATTGGATGGGGCGAATTTTGTGGGGTTAGGTCTGGGTTAGGTCTGAGAAATTGCTTCTAGTAATTTCTAAATGGTGGTCCTTGTGGTTTATATGGTTTAGATTAATTCTTGAAGCTTTGACGTAGAATTTTAGATAATATTTGAACTATTAATGATATCTGTAGATTAGCATTAATTGTACGAAGTTGTTGGGGGATGATAGTTTAATTTGTTGTATTAAAAGATGATTGGGGTAGGTGAGAGAATTTGCTCGTACCACTTTTTAAATGTTATTAATTCGACGATTGTATGAGTTTTATTAGGTCTTGGAAGATTTCATATAGAATTGTATATCATATTTGAACTATTTATAATAAGTGAAAATTAATGGGGACATTACGTATTTATAGAGTGATGATTTGATACTTTAATTTGTTGCATTAACATATACTGAAACAACGGACGTTTGGTTCAGATCTGCGAAATAACCTTAAGGGTTGTTTAACACGTTCAACCCGGTGTGACTCACCGGTGGTCCACACATAGTTTCCTCCGTCTGGCGGCGTGAACTACCGGTTAACCGGCTAGATTAGTCCTTAAAGCTTTGATGTAGAATTCTTAATGTAATATTTTAACTATTATTAATAATTGTAGATTAACAATAATATTACGAAGGTGTAGAATAAAGATTTGAGAGTTTAATTTGTTGCATTGACATATAATGAAAAAACGGATGTTTGGGTTAAGTCTGAAAAATTACTTGTACTACTGTTTCAATGGTATTACTTTAAGGGTTGTTTCAGCTAAATTAGTTGTTGAAACTTTTACGCAGAATTATATGTAACATTCGAACCATGAATAATGACTATGTGCTCATTCCTTCCAGGATAATTCTAAACTTCAATGGGGTTAATAATAAACCAGTCACTCGTGAAGTCGTAGTCCCTCTGAATTTTGATGCATAAGTTCTGGAATATGACACGGTATGCTGGAAGATTGACAGAAGGATTCAGGTCACCAGGAGTTCAGGAGGAAGTCGAGATAAAGGAAAGCACCACTAACACTGCGAAGTGGAGACGCCAGGAATTTGGCAACCTTTCCTACGAAATATCTCAAATTTGTAACACTTTCCATACTATATTATTTATGAACACAGCACGTATACATTCTTTCACAAATCTCCTTACATTTCTCTCAAGACTTCTTTCTATTTGCTGTTTCCACTTAGGATCATTTATCAGCAAAAACAAATTAACCCTCTATAGTCCAAATTCTTTGTGATAAAGATATTGTACAATTATAAAATAACGAAAATTACTAAAAACGAAATAATTGAGATAATTCGAATTCTCACAAAACTGTAGCTCTCACTTCTTATACTCTGTAAATTCTCGACTAGCCCTTTGTGCTAACACTCACTAATTTTGAATTATTTCTAATCTATAAAAAAATTCCATTCTTATGATATTATAGATGAATAATTGATCCATAGAACTGCATTTGATCTAACAAACAATAGAGGAGGCAATAATATATCGTCGACAGCAAAAGAGTTAGATGTATCGTTTTAAAGTCGAAATTTCGGATTTAACTGAGTCTGAACAAGTTTGCTAGTGCTATTTCACAGTTGCATTCATTACCACGCTGAACCACGTTTCTTATATCAAAGAGATATTACTCTTCTACAGTGGAAAAATGTGTGCGACAGACGGGGGTAATTACAAGTAGTTTTCTTCCACCGCGAGGTACATCATTGACACGAGAGAAAAAAAGAGACACTGGGGAGCAAAGTTTCCCAGAATTATTTCTCCGCTTGCTCGACTACGGTTACAAATGATTATCGCAAGAGAATTATTACGTTTGACGATAATACTTCTTCCCTAGCTACTTTCGAATTTTTCATTCGTGGTGCAATCAGTTAATCAACTGCATTAGGTTCACGACGGATCATTAGTGGAAGTATTCAAGTAGATTTTTTTTAGAATAATTTTTATGACAATCTCTTTGCCTTTTAATCGCTTTAAGGAGATCATTCCATGTGACAGCTATTTTTTTTCGCTTCCTTTAGGAATTTTTTTTTAACGAAACATTAAAATGTACAAACTTGGAATTTTTACCAGAAATTGCATTATTTTAGGGTAAAATAATTAAATGAGTCTCTTATTGTGATATATGTTTTTCAAGTTTCTAAAATGTGATTAGTATCTGGAATTATATTAATTATATATTTATGGCCCACGTAGTGCACAGTATGAATTTTTGATTGGATTCTATTACAAGAAATAATGAGATACTATTTTTAAATGCATAATGGTGTTAAACAGAAAGAAAAATGTATCTTAAAAAATTGAAATTGTAATTGTCACTTTTATAATGACGGAGTTATTAGAGTTGCTGATATTACTTCATTCTCATCCCCTTTTTTGATGAGGTACATTCCGAAACGTTTTAAACTTGCTCTTAATTGCTCTCCAGTTTTTGCGCAGTTTCGACTCGACGTGGAAAAATGTAAACTAAAAAACAGCTTTGACTACAAATAACACGAAAACTACGGTTTTTCACGATGAAATGTTGCATCTCAAAATTGCTTCGTTTCCATCTCGCTAAATTTTCATTCCGACCTAGCGACGAGCATTTTGTAGCCATCTGTACATTCGTTAGCCATAAAAATAATCAAAAAGATCATCTATTCTGCCTTTCAATTAACATGAACTCCATTAACACGTTTACTTCAGAACGAAACAAAAACTGATTGAATTAATGACAAATATAGTTTCGAATAAAAACAATTGTCATTGGGCAATATTTCATATGGAACACGTAATTTAGAGCATGAACTGTCTTCTTACAATGATTGGTCAAAAAATTACTGATATCCTATTGGAAATTGAGTATTAACCCTTTGTTTCCCAGTTTTAAACTATTGCTAACGACGATATATTATCGTTCGGCACTAAAAGGGCCCCATAATCCGTAAAAATTATTTATTTTTCACCCAAATTCTCGAAAGACATCTTCAGAAAAGTGATACATACTTACAAGTTAGTATTGCAAAAATGCAAGAGTTGAATAAACCAATGGTTATCTAACTGCAATCGTATTTGTTTTCCATCTAAATATTTGAAGACATCATCTACGCTATCCTTCACACTCTCAAAGGACATCTTCAGCAAAGTGATACTGCGGTGAAATAAAGCATTTAAAAACCCCTAAAATTAAATAAACTATGGTTTTTCTAAATTATCAATGCCATCATTATTCTGTCTGTCATACAGTATAGACTTCATTAAGCCTTTATAAACCATAGAAAAATATCCCTTTCTCAAACATACTCTCAAAGGACATTTTCAACAAACCGGTACTGCGTTGTAGATTAGCCTATCAAAAAATCCAACAATTAAATAAACTATGGATTCTCTAAATTATCAAAGGTATCACTACTCTGTCTGTCATATAGCATAGACTCCATTAAGCCTTTATAAACCATAGAAAAATATCCACTTCTCAAACATACTCTCAAAGGACATTCTCAGCAAACCGGTACTGCGTCGTAGATTAGCATATCAAAAAATCCAAAAATTAAATAAACTATGGTTTCTCTAAATTATCAAATGTATCACTACTCTGTCTGTCATATAGTATAGCCTCCATTAAGCCTTTATAAACTAAAGAAAAATATCAAGTTCTCAAACATATTCTCAAAGGACATTTTCAGCAAACCGATACTGCGTTGTAGATTAGCATATCAAAAAACTCAACAATATAATAAACTATGGTTTATCCAAATTATCAAAGAAATTACTACTTTGCCTGTCAGCCAACACAGACCTCATTAACACCCCATGGACCATAGAAAAATATCAATTTCTCAAGTATTCTCTCAAAGGACATCTTCAGTAAAGTGATATCACGTTGTAAATTAGCATATAAAAAAACTCAACAATGTAATAAACTATGGTTTATCCAAATTATCAAAGAAATTACTACTTTGCCTGTCATACAACATAGACTCCATTAAGCCCCCCTCGACAATAGAAAAATATCAATTTCTCAAGTACTCTCTCAAAGGACATCTTCAGCAAAGTGATATCACGTTGTAAATCAGCATATAAAAAAACCCAACAATTTAATAAACTACGGTTTATCTAGATTATCAAAGACCTCACCATTCTGCCTGTCTAACATAAACTCCATTACGCCCCCCTGGACAATAGAAAAATATCAATGTCTCAAGCACTCTCTCAAAGGATATCTTCAACAAACCAATACCCCGCAGAATATTAACATTTCAAAAATCTCAACAATTTGCCAGACTCATCGACAAGTCTGAATTACTTCAAAATTCATACTTTCTCACACCGAGCCTCAAAAGACATCACATTTAAGATGATCAATGAATTTCGTTAGTCGCCTCGTCTTCGTTGAAACCAAATGCCATCGATGATACATTTAAAAGCGTGGCTTCACAGACGACCAGAGCAATCTACGTTTTAATCGGGCAGTTCGTCTCACAAAGGGCGCCAGGGATGAGAAAATTGTGAATGCACGACTAGCGAGCAGCGAAATAGTTTTGCATGCTGCTCCGGAAGACTTTCTTCTCGGGGAGAACCCTCTGCTCTGAGGCGCTCTAAGGCGACGTGGCATCGAGTTTGCGGAACACGCCCGCGGGCTAAATTAAATGCAGTTAAGGCATTCGCTTTGAAGTCCTTTGACTTCTTCCACGCGAACCTAGGAAAGAGCATCGGAGTCAAGTGTTGCTTTTTTCTTTCGCCTTTCCAACTTTGTTCGACGATGGGATTGATAGTTTCGCGAGCGACGGGGATACTTTTATGGGGTGAATTCTTAGAGGTTGAATTTAACAATTATTATGATATTGCATTTACTAGATGATGGAAATGATAATAGTGGTGGGATCAAGGATTGATTAAAAGTGTAATTAGTTTTGTACGTGTTTTCTTACTTTCAATACGCTGGGAATTTGATAGTTCTAGTTTTTAGGTTTAGTAATTTCTAAATCTAAAAAACGTTTAATATCTGTGAATCCTCCATTTTTTGGAAATAGGGAAGTTTATGGAGTCTAGAGTTTGAATAAGGACATTGATATTTTTGTTTAGGCAATTATCTGGAAAAAAAAATGTAATTGTCAGATAGTTTACTTTTATAGATACTTCTACTGGGTGAATTCTTATAGGTTGAATTTAAAAATAATTATGATACTGCATTTAATAGATCGTGGGGAAAGTAATGGTGATAGGATCAAGGATTGATTAAAAGTGTAATTAGTTTTCTACGTGTTTTCTTACTATCAATACGCTGGGAATTCGATAGTTATAATTTTTAGGTATAGTAATTTCTAAATTTAAAAAATTTTTAATGTAGGAGCTTCTGAATCCTCCATTTTTTGGAAATAGGAAAGTTTATGGAGTCCAGAGTTTGAATAAGGACATTGATATTTTTGTTTAGGCAATTATCTCCAAAAAAAAAATGTAATTGTCAGATAGTTTACTTTTATAGATACTTCTACGGGGTGAATCCTTATAGGTTGAATTTAAAAATAATAATGATACTGCATTTAATAGATGGTGGAAAAAGTAATGGTGATAGGATCAAGGATTGATCAAAAGTGTAATTAGTTTTGTACGCGTCTTCTTACTTTTAATGCACTGGGAATTTCATAGTAATTGTCTTCAAGTGTAGTAATTTTTTAATCTAAACAAATTTTTAATTTAACAGTTTCTGAATCCTTCATTTTCTGAAAATAGGAAAGGGTTTATGGAGACTATAGTGTGAACAAGGACTTCGATATCTTTTTTTGTCGAAAATGTAGTATTAAGGTAGTTCTAGCTAGATTCAAAACTAAAAGTTTATTTTTCATTAGAAATGAAAAAAATTTCGTAAGAATTAATGCAGGGGCTAACTTCACAGAGGTCATTTCATTCACTTTTTAGACATTACAAAACATCTTTCTCTATAACTATGAAGTAAAAAATTATGAAAAAATGCAATAATATTCCAAAAGAATAAAATAATACATTGCTAATTTTTTATTAGAATCCATCGACTCGTTTCTCCATTAGAAAAATAAAAAAAGATTTTACGGACTCAGCAACAATTTTTTTCCATAAGGCCCGTGTTAAATATGTTATTTTTAAACACGATTTATTCATAAACCGCGTGTACGAACTCGTTGAAATTCCGGTTATAATTATAAAATATCATGAAGAATATATTTTCAAAATTTTAAGGAAATCTATCGAAAAATGAAAAGTGCTTAGAACTACCTTAAGAGAGTCAGATAGTTTAATTTAACAATTTGATGATAATTATGATATTGAATTAATAGATGATGGGAAAAGTAATGGTGATAGGATAAAGTACTGATCAAAAGTGTAATTAGTTTTGTAAGAGTCATCTTTTAAATTTTGATGCGATGGAATTTAACAATAATAATTTTCACCAAAAGATGTTCATATTTTGTTTAAAGTAGATATTGTAGTATTGTAGTAATAATTGCACAATGACGAATTGTCCGACTCCGAATCTTACCTTGGGAAGTCATCAAAGTGCTTGCTCAAGTGTCTGATCGATAACGCTCCAAACTACTGGCGTAAGGTACTATGGAACACTCTCTAAACAAGATACCTATCTAATTATCCTGATAATCCGTAGCAATGTCCCATCATAAATTGACATTCCAACAAAATAACATTTTAACACTCCTCCTTCCAGAATGCTACTTTACAACTTTCCATTATATTCTTTTTGCAACCACGATATCAATATCGAAGAAAATCCTACCGAAAATCAAAATTTTACTAAATGTGAAAATATCTCAGCAATAAATTTTTCCAACACTTGGAGACAAAATTGTAGAAAAAGTATTTCCAAGGTGAAAAAACGTCGAGAACCCATCAGCCCATTTTATTGACTTAAGACACAATGAAATACTCTCTAAACATCCCCCTCTAATTATCATGGTAGCCCGTAACAATCTATGAAATAACATTCTAATACTCCCTTCTTCAAAATATTACTTTCTAAAATTTTCTTTTCTCAACCTCGACACGAATATCAAAACTCAGAAAAATTTATCTTCCTAATATCGAAATTTCTCAGCAATAATGTTTTTCCACGACAGAAGTAAAAATTCAAGTATCTCCACTATGAAAAAAAAACATAGAAAATCTAACGCCCCATTCTACTAGCTTTAGATGCAACGGAACACTCTATAAACAATATCTCTCTCTAATTATCATGGTAACCCGTAAGAATAATATTCTAATACTCCCCTTTTCAGAATACAACTTTCCAAAATATTCTTTTCTCAACCCCAACGTCAATGTCAAAACTCAGAAGAATTTATCACCCCTGATCAAAATCTCTCAGCAATATTTTTTTTCCTACGCCAGAAGAAAAAAATTGCGAGTATTTCCACGAGGAAAAAGAAAGTATTAAAATTCCTATGAGAAACAATCGTCGAAAATTTTAATTATATCGAATTAATCCGATCGTCGACGTCCCCCCGGTGCGATTAGCTTAATTCCAAGGGTTCCATGCTCGTGAGAATCCACTCGGAGGATCCTATTCGATTACACGAAGTGAGACGTGTCATTCCCTCCTAATTACAGCAACTTTCGAGTACGCGATCGCGCTTCTACACGTCGTCCCATTTCCGGTTATCAGGTGCGCGCGAGAGCACACCATAGAAAAGGATGTGCACATGCGAACAACGGAGAGAGAAAGGGCAAACTTCGTACACCAAGGGCGTATGTTACAGTGCTACGCAATTACGAAACGCAATTCCAGCCTTGCAGAGAGTTATTCACGCTTAGCTTGTTAAATATTCGCGTAGACTATGTATACTCTAATTTCAGTGTTGATCGCATGAGCGACACCATCGTGGAGATTATGACATCGGCTCTCCACCTGGTGAAATGCCGAGAACGATATTTTACGAGGGGTAAGAGCTTGCAACTTCGACTGGAATTAAAATTCTTCGTATTTCTTCTCGAGAGTAACTTCACCGTGGAACTTGTTACAAATTTTCTTTCGGTTCAACTGCACCTGGCAGACTTTTCCGGAATTCTGGATATAGTTTTGTAACGGAAATACATACTAGTGGATATCATATGGATCTGAAATTTTCTGATGGGATGATACACTTTTGTTAAAAGTAAAATTGTATTTTTCGTTGTCACTGCAGAATTATAAAAGTATTCGAGGCATTAGATATGATGTGGGTTTTCAAATTTGTATTTCTGGTTATGGTGAAAATATTAAATTTTGTTGCATTGGGTATCGTGTAGATTTCAAAATTCTTAATACTTGTAATTGGGCAGGCCCAACATTTTCTAGCGAATTATAACCAAAGTTCTGACGGCCCAGGCGAACCGACTTCTCTATTTGGGCTTCTAGCATCCACAGATCTCAAAGTTTCTAGCGCTAGCTACCCTGCATACGTCGATTTTATACGAATGAAAAGTAGTCAAACTTTTATAATTCATCACTGCAAATAAAAACAATCGTATTTTTTAATCAGTTAACTGTGATGACATTTTCTGAGAGTGCGCACCTACGTGTGTCACGGAAATCGAGCGATTACGAGTATACTCGTTAATCACAGCTACCTGATTAAATAGAAAATAGTAACTAAGTTTCCCACATGGCGGATATAGTCGTTGTGACACGAAATACCGTCATTTCTCCATGTATAGTAATCATAACACATGAAATACTATGATTATTTCATGGCGGATATAGTCGTCATGACACAAAATATGTTTTTTTCCCACTTGACGGTTATAGTCGTCATGATAAAAAATACGGTAATTTCCCACATGACGGATATAGTCGTCCTGGCACGAAATACCGTCATTTCACCATGTATAATAATCGCAACACGGATATAGTCATCATAACATGAAATCCTGTGATTCTTTCATGGCGGATATAGTCGTCATGACACAAAATACGATCGTTTCCCACACGACGGTTATAGTCGTCATGATAAAACATACGGTCATTTCCCACATGACGGATATAGTCGTCTTGACACGAAATACCGTCATTTCTCCATGTATACTAATCGTAACACGGATATAGTCATCATAACATGAAATACTGTGATTCTTTTATGGCGGATATAGTCGTCATGACACAAACTACGATCGTTACCCACACGACGGTTATAGTCGTCATGATAAAACATACGGTCATTTCCCACAAGACGGATACAGTCGTCCTGACACGAAATACTGTCGTTTCTCCATGACGTATATAGTCGTCAAACACAGTTGACTGGTTAGAAATGACATACGAGTATAAGAGAAATATGTTTTTCCACGTTGAATTAAGGTTGTAAGAAGTCCAACGGGAGTCTAAGAATTTTCGTAACTCCCTCTTTTCGAGATCTCACCTTGGAAAAATAATTAACGTCCGAACTCGAAGAGCTCGAATAAGTTGCTCACGTCGAAGAGCGTGGTTTGTATCGGTTCAATATCTTGATGGATTACGGCGATCAATGAAAGCCTGATCAGCCAGCTGATTGATTAGATAAGTTTGAGAAACGTATCCCAGTCGAGCTTAGCCACCCGCAGGCCTTGATTCCCTCCAGCTCCATTTTTTCTCTCTTTTTCATTCTCTTTGGACCGTGTGCCTTATTTATTCATCTGCTCGTTCCTTTCGCGAGACACAGTACCACACGGTAGCCGTTTTCGTTGAAAGAAGACAAAGAGACGAGAAAAGGTCGTGTGAGAGAGAGGAAATTAAGGTCGTGACCTCTCGTGGAAAAGTTTCAGCCGGTCGGTCTCGCGATTTTCTACGTGCTTTTTAATCTCACCCCTTTGCGAACATTTGCAACAGCATGCCCTCCTCATCGGCCGTTACGGCTATCGTTTTTCGGTCTTTGATAGTTTTAATCGCGTTAATGAGTGCTCTTTGAGCCGTTCTTGCAGTTTTGTACGTTGCTTAACACGTTTGTCTTTGATTAAATGATGAAATGGGGCGGAGAGTTGCTTTGGGGTTGGAAGGTGTTTGAGGATGGTTGACAGGGCGTTAATGGTGGATTTTTATGAGGTTTTTTGAATTAGTTTTCTTTTTTTTTTGAGGCACAAAAAATTTGGGAATAAATGAAGTAGATGAAATGGTGAAAGGAAGGGTGTTTTGTTTGGATTTTGCAAGTTTGGAGGCGTTTGGTGATGCTGAATCGTTTTTAGGGATGCAAGTTTATTTCTCCATTAAGACACAATATATATGAAAAAGTGGATTGAAATGTCTGTTTTTGAAATGGCTATTTATATTGTAAACTACAGGCAGAAAGTGATTAATTAAGTTAATGGCTGAATTTTGGCAGAAGTTAAGATAAAGATTTTGAAACTGCAATTATTGTCTTTGGTAGGAACTCACGGAATTTTATTAACAGGCAATTAAATGGACCGTAGTAATTGCATGGAAGAATTAAAATATGAGGAATTGCTAAAAAATTTGTTACTGTTTGGTGTTTTTAGAATTTTTCAAAGGACCACAAAATCCATTTTTAACGTAAGCATACTTAGGAAAATCAGATCGCAGATTACAAGTGTAAGGGAAAAATATGTATTAACTAATAATCTGAATGAAGGTTTGACGATCTTTGAAGAGGCCTTAGATTTTATCACAGAAATTAAAATTAATTCTTCTTGAAATACATGGAATATTATATTCTTTGGGAGAATCTATGCATGAAATCGACACGAGTAACTACCTTACATAATTTGCAATTTTCATGAAACAAATAGAGCAGAGTAAAAGGAGTTTGCTTATACTTTAAAATATTCTTCTTCATTTTAAAATTCGATAAACTTTGAACCACTCGAGTTATGATGTACGATATACGTATGATATGCATGCCACGAGGAAAAATTTCCGAGTTCACCGATGGTGGAACTTTTAAATCTAACTTCTCCCTCTCGCGTGAATAATTTTCACGGAATTACATCATCGTCCACATCGTATGAATTAGCAACATATCGAATTCTTACCTAAAAAATATCGCAAACCTAAAAGATTCTTTCTCATCAACAAAAAATAATAATTCCAATCTACTAATTAAAATATCCTCAAAATTGATAACCAAATGAATCACAAACTACAACCAGTCAAGAAAATTGTCTAAAAACTTCACTAAAATGAAAATCATCCCCTAAAATCACGTCTCCAATGAGTGTACCAACCCGAACAATTAAATTCTCTCAAAACCGTAAAATCCTCGAATGACGGGAATTTTGCAGAAATTCTCCTCTCTCAACAATTCGCAATATAATTGGCAAAGTAGAGCGTGTCGGCATATTACCAAGTAAACTCCAACTTGATCCGTTTACCTGCATCAAACTACCAGCGTGGAGTTACGAAATGCGAGCCTGAACGAGATAATAAACAATGTGGCAAACAATGACAGAGAAAGAGGAAAGTAGCGAGAGAGACAAAGAGATGGAGAGAAAGAGAAGGAAGAAGGAGATAACGACTGAACGTTTCTGAGAAATCCACAGAAAGATGGAATTCGCGAGGCGTTCGCGGAGAACCACAAAAGAGGAATGGAAGAACAGACGGGGAGCTATTTACCACGAGCGTCGCGGCATTCTTCGTGCAAGAAACCATGAAGTTATAGACATTCGAGAGGAAGGCTAGATAAGAACTGTAGCCGGAGAAATATATAAAGTAACGGTGGAGACGTCGCAGAAAAGAAAAGACCGCGAATCTTTTCCTGCTTCTTTACTCCCCCGTCCTCTTGCCTCCCATGATTTCCGGTCCCTTTAATTTTTACTTATTACCCTCGCGTTTCTTTCTCTTTGTGGATATGATTTCTAATGGCTGCTTGGATCGAGAATTTAGAGACAGCTGCATTGTTGATAATTGATGTTCCAATCTGTTCCAAAGGTATTGCAAGGATGGCGAATTATTTGTGAAAGAATTGAGAAACGTTTAAATTGGAATTGTAGTTAAGCTGTGAGAGAATTTTGTATGTTTTTTTTTCTTTTGTGGATGTAATTTCTAATGGGTGGATAGATGGAGAATTTAAAGTACTTGTTTAGAGAATTTACTGTTCTAAAGGGTATTGCAAGGATGGCGAATTATTTGTGAAAGAATTGAGAAACGTTTAAATTGGAATTGTCTTTGAGCTGCGAGAGAGTTTTGTATGGTTTGAGAAATACATTTTTTGGAGGATGAGAAATGCAGTTGTGATGAAATATTTGGAAATATGTAATATAACAGTGAGGGTTTGTGAATTTTGAATCTAGAATTATGCTGAAAATGATATTTCTTAAGCGGAAGCTTTTAATGTAATTTCTTTTAAACTTAAGTCCATTGTAAATAATGGGCAGTGAGATAATAGTACGTAAAAGTACTGTACGTTGCGAGGCTAATTAAAGTTGCAATTGCACTAAGCACACACTTAGTAAATAATTTTACCTAGAATTTTAAATCTCTTGCAATTCAAACTTTTAACATGGTCGTAATGACGCTATAATTTCTCTAAATCACCAATAACTAGTGGCAATACTCTAAATATGTCAATTAACAAGAAATACTAATTAATTGTCAATTGCACCTGGCGTTCAACATGTCCTGATGCTGTAATTCTTACTAATTCTGAAGGCTTCCTCTATCCCTTATATTTCCCTAAAAAGTTAAGAGGTAATTTGAACTCTCTAAACCCATCATTAACAAAGAGTGCTAATTTCGACATACTAAATAATAATAAATTATCAAATGCATCTGGCATTTGCAATTCCTTAACATTCTTATTCCTACTAATCTTAGAGACTTCCTACCGTCTTTCATATTATTGTAAAAGACCAAGGGATAATGCCAACCTTGTAAACCCATAATTAAGAAGAAATACTAATTGAATGGTCAATTGCACCTGATGTTTCAAATTAATTAATACTCTAAGTTTTACTAATCCTGAAGATTTTCTCCAACCTCTTCATCTTCTCTATATCGTTCTAAAAAAACAAGGGCTACTAGTTACTATTCGATCACATCGTTAACAAGAAATACTAATTTTGACATACTAATTAAATTATCAATTTCATCTGGTGTTTGCAGTTCTTTAATATTCTTATTCCTGCTAATTATAAGGACTTCTTCCCACCTCTCATATTGTTTTAAGAGACCAAGGGGTAGTTCCAACCCTGTAAACCCATCATTAACAAGAAATACTAATTAAATCGCCAATTGCACCTGACGTTTACAATTCCTTAATACATACTCTAATACCTACTAATTCTGGAGATTTCCCCCAACCTCTCCATCTTCTCTATATCAATCTGAAAACCAAGTGCTGGTTTTAACCATGCGAACACATTATTAACAAAAAATACTAATTAAATCGCCAATTGCACCTGACGTTTACAACTCCTTGACACTCTAATACCTACTAATTCTGAAGATTTTTCCCAACCTCTCCATTTTCTCTATGTCGATCTAAAAACCAAGTGCTAGTTTCAACCATACGAACCATCATTAACAAAAAATACTAATTAAATCGCCAATTGCACCTGCCGTTTACAATTCCTTAACACTCTAATACCTACTAATTCTGAAGATTTCCCCCAACCATCTTCTCTATGTCGATCTAAAAACCAAGTGCTGGTTTCAACTATGCGAACACATCATTAAGAAGAAATACTAATTACTTAAATCGCCAATTGCACCTGACGTTTACAACTCCTTCACACTCTAATACCTACTAATTCTGAAGATTTCGCCCAACCATCTTCTCTGTGTCGATCTAAAAACCAAGTGCTGGTTTCAACCATGTGAACACATCATTAACAAAAAATACTAATTAAATCGCCAATTGCACCTGACGTTTACAACTCCTTGACACTGTAATACCTACTAATTCTGAAGATTTCTCCCAACCTCTCCATTTTCTCTATGTCGATCTAAAAACCAAGTGCTGGTTCCAACCATACGAACCATCATTACCAAGAAGTACTAATTAAATCGCCA
This sequence comes from Cerceris rybyensis, assembly GCA_910591515.1. Classification (NCBI taxonomy): domain Eukaryota; kingdom Metazoa; phylum Arthropoda; class Insecta; order Hymenoptera; family Crabronidae; genus Cerceris; species Cerceris rybyensis. Next base: position 6,287,122 of record OU342802.1, on the reverse strand, counting down.
ATTGCTCCTGACGTTTACAATTCCTTGACACTCTAATTCCTACTAATTCTGAGTACTTCCCTCAACATCCCATCCATTCTAAACATCTTCACAAGAATCATCATCCTGTCACCACTATTCCAAAGCAACAAGCGTGATTACAGTAGCGGAAAAGGGTCCATTTACCTCAGAAGATTCATCCAGCAATAACCGCCGAAAATGAATTTTAGCATCGGCAACAGACAACCGGCAAACGCTCCCGTCGTACCCTCTGTAACGTCATCCCCTTTCACAAAGTGGCCCGTACCGCTAATGACGAAATTATGCTCCCGCAAGCGAACTCTATCTCGCGTTTGACAATCCCATAATAACTGTGACTCCGTTCTCCGATATCATTACCTTTTCCGTCCACGTTCATTTCACGGCCTCTCCTACGTCCGTCCGAATAATTCCAGGAAGTTATGCGCGTCGACGGAGATATAAACTTTCCCTCCGATTCGAATCCAATCAGTGCGGATACTCCGCGGAGAGAATCGAGGAGGATCCGCGGTCCGAACGTGCGGAAATCCGCCCTCGTCAAGTGTACACGTGCAACTTGCACCCTCTCTTCTCTTCCCTCTGTCTGTGTGCCAACACCATGGAACCCTACTATGTTGAGGTGATATTATTCATATGCTGGTGACGTGTGGTCTCGTCGCTCCGGACTCAGGGGCAATATACTAATTCCTCTTTTTTTTTCCTTCTCTTTTCGATTTTGATATTTTATGTTTCCAGCATGGGGACTTATATTCTGGTGGATGATTTTTGAATCGTTTGGATTGGGGAGGGGTGGGATGTTTGGATTTCATTTTTGTATTGAAGAGTTTTCAGGCCGCTGTTAATAGAATTTTTGGTTACTCTGATTGTTGTTGGCGATGGCACCTTGACGAATGATAAAGTAGAAGTGGGAATTATGCATTTAATTGTAAAGAATGTTTGTGATCTTTGTGAATTAAATTATTATGGCTGAGGAAATTAAAGAGGCGATGTTTGGGTTTTAAGTGGAGGGACTGTAATTGAAAGTTTCTCAAACATAGATAGAATTTTTCGTTGTTGTTGAATATTAGTCTGGTGATGGCACGTTGTCGCATGATAAAAACAGAATTTTAAATAATGTATTTATTTGTAAAGCATGTTTGTGGTTTTTGAGTTTTACTTGGAGGGGCAGTAACTGTATGCTTTTCAAACCTGTTAAGTTTGAATTGTTGATTAATTAGGTAATGATATATTGGCGAAGAATAAAAATGGGATTGTAAATAGTGTATTTAACTGTACAAAATGTTTTTGACTGTCATGAATTAAATTGTAATGTTTTGTAGATTTAAAAAAGTAAAATGCAACGAAGGGCCATAGAAAATTAAAGTCGCCAAGTGGGGTGATTAGTATTTCGGAGGTAAACAGGTGAAATAGAATGGAATTTTATAGATTTCGAGAGAGCAGAATTGTTTATAATTTACGTAAAGTGGATTTTTAATTGTGGAGGGTGTATGAGAAGTGTTTAGGAAAAAAAATATTTGGATCTATTTTCAATATTTTTGCAATGACTGCCCACCAAATTACGCACCCTAAATAATCCTAATTCGCAATAATTTAATTTAAATCACTGAACTCACTGAATCCTGTCAGAATTCCAAAAATGATATTTCTATTTGTCGAATCAGAAATAAATTTTGAAAATATCATATTAAATTTCTTTCTTATTCAAAATTCCTCGCAAAAATTCCATATTCGAGGATCTAAGTGTTAAACAAATTATAACACCTGACAGTAACAACATCCCCTGAGTAACTAAAATACGACATTTCCCAGTGAAACATACAAACCATGGAACAATGCGAAAGATTAATAGAAAACTGAACATCATACTAACTTCTCTCCCGTCCATTTCTCCACTTGATTTCTACATCTATTTATTTATTTCCATCGTATTTCATTCCGTTACCCTTTTACGTTTCTCTGCCGCTCTTCAACCCCTCTTCGTCCTTACCCCCATGAACCTAACTCACCCTTCGTGGTCACCAATATTGGAAAGCAAGTGACATTCGCGAGTTATATGTCGTAATTTCCATGTTTGCTATCAGCATGGAGATACTCGTATTTTCAGTGCCTTCGAACACTCGACACGTTTCGCAATATGCACGCAGATCGATGCTCGTATTGTTCGAATGCCTTGCTTGCTTACAGAGCGTTGCAAAAATGAAAATTGAACGGGAAATGTAAAATGTGTTCTGTTTTCAAAATGTTGGTGAGGGCTTTCAAATATTAGACTGATAGCACAGAATTATTTCTATATTGGATATGTTAATTAAATTTTTGGGTCTTTTGGGGAATAATTTTATAGAGATGAAATAATGAAGTGTATTGAAGTAATTACGTGTTGAAAAAGTACTAGAGTACTTTCTTATCGATAGACAGAAATATAAAAAATTGGTGGAAGTACTGATTAGTAGTGAAAAGTAAGAGGAAGAAAGTAATTAAAATAAATAAATTGAATGTAAGTTTGAAGGTGCTTTAAGGAACTTGAGATTTGTCAGATTCGATAAAATTGTATTACTCGACTGCCTTACTTGCTTACAGAGAGTTGCAAAAATGAAAATTTTATCAGTGAAAATTTATTTTGATAGAATTATTAATGGTACACGTTGAAAGACACTGTAATTAATTTCAAAATTAATTTTTAAAGCTGCCGAATTGATATTACCTCCATAAAGCTAGCAGTTATTGAATATTTAACTAATTTGGTCAGAATTCATTTTTCAAATTGCTTGTTAATTAAAATTAATTTACTGTGTCGATTATACGATATTTATATTCTCGACAGCTACTTCAATTAAATTTATAAACTTCTCAAACTCTAGAGTCAAAACTGTTTCCACAAAAATTAATAATTACCGGTTATTTGCCGTGTATGATCGAAATAATTTTGCCAATCTGATGATAATAATAATTACAGATATTAAAGTTATATTTGCAAAACTATTAAATCCAAAACTATCTCGAAAATTAATTTTCATGAAGAAATGTGAAACTGCAAAACCACAATTTTACAACTTCGAATAAATAATATTAAAAATACAAAATTTGCATAGTAAAAGTTATATGTTGCAACAATATTTACAAAGCAAGTAACCAACTGTTTAAAGAAATAATACATTTTGTTAAAATGTGGTCGTTAATTTCTTTAATAAACAAAAATTCATGCTCAAAACATGGAAAATTTCTCGTCAAAATATGTTTCAAAGGTTTTACATTGAATCGAGACAACTGTATGCTACTCGGGTCTCCTTCCGCTTAAATTATCTCCGTATCCGCTCGGCCTAAGTCTCAGGCATTTGTTTTAAGTTTGAATCTCACCGGAAACTTCGAAATGAAAGGCCGTCCGTTCCTCCAACTTTTTTACGCCCCGCGTAAAATAAGCTCCGGCGAAACTTCGTTCGCTGAGTACTCGTGGCAAAGAAACCCGAGTGCCTTCGAGTTTACACGTGATAAATAGAGGAATACGCAAGGATCTCTCGTGTTCCACCAAAGAAACTAAGAACTCAATATGCTCCAACAATTTTCAAAAATTCTCCGACTATATTTGAGTATGTTTTTTCATTTCTTTCAATTTTTGAAATAGAAATATAGAGGTTATCTAACAATTTGGGTAAATAAGCAAGGATCTCTCATGTTCCGCTAAAGAAACTAAGAACTCAGAATGCTGTAATAATTTTCGAAAATTCTCTGACTATATTTGAAAACTTTTTGATTTCATATGATTTTAAAATAAAAATATAGGAGCTATATAAAAATTTGGCTAAATAAGTAAGAAACTGTCGTGTTACACCAAAGAAACTAAGAGCTCAATATGCTCCAACAATTTTCAAAAATTCTCCGACTATATTTGAGTATGTTTTTTCATTTCTTTCAATTTTTAAAATAGAAATGTAGAGGTTATCTAACAATTTGGGTAAATAAGCAAGGATCTCTCATGTTTCGATAAAGAAAGTGAGAACTCAATATGTTGTAATAATTTTCGAAAATTCTCTGGCTATATTTGAATACTTTTTGATTTTTTATGATTTTTAAAATAAAAATATAGGAACTATCCAAAAATTTGGCTAAATAAACATAAATCTCTCGTGTTCCGCTAAAAAAACTCAGAACTCACTATGCTGCAATATTTTTCAAAAATACTCTGCTCTTTATTTTAGTATTTACACATTTTGTTGGCTATCGAGATAGAAATGCAGAGAATATTTAAAATATTAACAAAATAAACAGGATTGTATCGTGTCGGGAAAAAAACTAAGATCTTAGCATGTTGCAATAATTTTCCAAAACTCCCTGAATTCATTTTAGTATTTTTCTAACTAATCGATTTTTAAAATGAAGGTACAGTGACTATTGTAAAAACTGATTTCTGCACTTTAGTAGTATTTCTTTTTCAAAAAAATGTGCTATATAAATCGATCTTACATTTCGTTCAATTTAAATCAATGCAAACTCTAACACAACTTAAACCCTTCACTAAAATCAATCTCAAAAATTCTTAATTATTTCTAAGAATTATCAGTGACATCTAAAAATTGGTCAATTACATAACTTTGAATACTAGATGAATTTAAGCAAAATATTACCAAAATATTGCTTATTAAGGTAAAAATTATTAATACCAAATTGAAAAAAAGATAACTATGGAAAGTATTCTTACGAAAATAAGTATTCCTTCCAATTCAGAAAGAAACCAAGTAAAATTCCTTGAGCATCGAGGATAATTTTAATTAAACATTTAAATTCGACATTTTGCAGTAGATACTGTTAAATGGAAGCTGATATAATCTGCACAATTTTCTGCAAGTACTATATGTTACTTTATCGCTTCGGATGGCCGTAAATTATGAACGATCTGTTTTTACTGTTAATAATGCAGGCAAGGGGCAATGAGTTCCACGGAAAATGCACTGTGTTGTATCCCAAATTGCAGCGGCAAGGAGGTCGTAAAGAAACAGGGAACCGTGCAAGTATGGCCTGCACTTTCTGCGACCTGTGCTCTAATTTACTTCCGGTATAACTACGGTACTCTAATTCCAAACTAATATTATTTAATTAAGGAACAGACGTATTTTTAACGGAGGGATTACTGTTTCTTGAAGCATGACCTTCTTGGGTTACCAAAGAATACAATTTGAGGATTTTACGTTGATATCATACCTTCCACAGTTGACATGCATCTTTGGCATTTGTTATTAACGCCAGTTTGTTGAGAGTTCACATTTTTAAATTGATTTTAAAATAGTAAAATAAATTTGAATAAATTTTTCAAGATTCTTAATTCAATTTGTCATTTAGGTGCCCAAAACTGTTTTAGGAATATGAGATTAATACGTTTCGACACCCTTTTTGGAAATATTCTTTATTACTATATATCTATTTATTCTATTAATATATATCTATCAATTCAGCAGACAATAAAATACATAAAAGTTTCTTTTGTTCTCAAAGATGTCTACGCTTAAACTTAAAGATGTCTCTGTTCAAGTGTAACTTCAATCTCTCACTACATCCTCACAACAAATTCCAACTACTTATTCCAATAATCATTAATACATGCAAAGTTTCTTTCTCTGTTAAAAAAAAACTACATTTAAATTAATCTATATTTTTTACAAAATAGTAATCTAGCCAGTCAGAATTTTAAATAGTTATTTTAAAAAAATATATATATCATTGTAAATAATTTTCAGAAACTGTATGTATGTGTACTAACATAAGTGGTACGTTTTCAATGATATTGCCAATCGAATTCGTCCATTCAGAATAGTCGAAGCAGGAAGGATTGAAAGTGTTAATATATATCTATCAATTCAGCAGACAATAAAATACATAAAAATTTCTCTTGTTCTCAAAGGTGTCTACGCTCAAACTTAAAAATGTCTCTGTTCCAGTGTAACTTCAATCTCTCACTACATCCTCACAACAAATTCCAACTGCTTATTCCAATAATCATTAATACATGCAAAGTTACTATCTCTGTTAAAAAAAACTACATTTGAATTAATCTATATTTATTACAAAATAGTAATCTAGCCAGTCAGAATTTTAAATAGTTATTTAAAAAAAATATATATCATTGTAAATAATTTCCAGAAACTGTATGTATGTGTACTAACATAAGTGGTACGTTTTCAATGATATTGCCAATCGAATTCGTCCATTCAGAATAGTCGAAGCAGGAAGGATTGAAAATGGCAGAGGGATGGATTTTCATAGAGAGGAAGATATTAATATAACGGTAGTTTTGCCAGCTGCGGTGGTGTAATCATTGTTATGAAAGTTGCGATTTCGGTGGGAACTTTCGAGAATTTCGGGAATTAGAATACGCGGACGAGAAATATTTCGTGTTTGCTGTTGTTCGTGCAATCTGAATTGTATTCCCGGACGGAATTGTGAGCGTGAGTAAAATAGTTCGATGAAATTAAACACGCCTCTTCGTTATGATACGCTTTAAAGTATCATGAAATTTATGGCAGTTCGTGAGAATATATTACAAAATGTGTGCAAAATTGACAATACACTTCCAAACAATTCTGCTCTTTTTTGTCTATAACCGTAATTTCTTTAAAGCTGCATATTTATGGAGAACCCTGAGACTTCTTTAACCCCCTGCCCTACGATTTCTTTTGGGGTTGCTTCTGCACTGATTTAGAATTAAATGGCTAAAATAAAAATTGATCAGTGTATATGAAATAATTTTATCGTGTTGCGTCTAAATGGACATTTACAATTTTATTACAAATTCAATGTACTATTTCTGATATAGTTTATGTTATTATTGCTTTTGCAGTCACTGCTCAAATTATTTCAGTTACAATCAATGTATTTTGCAATGAAATTTCAGTCCGTCATAAAAAGTAGACAGACTGACAGAGTTCCAACATTTTCAGTTGTTTATAAATTTTTAAAAACATACATTCAAAGAGACATCGCTCAAAAATTCTCAAAAGTTCATCATATTAAAACACATGCTAAAAGTACGTTCATTAAAATAATTATAAATTAAAATACTGTATAATGAACCACCAAGATTTCTCAAGCATTCGTAATAAATGACCGACTTTCGAAAAAGCTCTGTGCAACGGACCGTCAGAAAAAAAGAATAATAAGAAAGAAGAGAGTATTTATTAAATTGAGTCAAAGGTAAAAGCTTCAACGATGAGAATTCAGTCCGTGGAGTTTCATACGATTAAATCTCGACTAATTTATTGAGATAATTGGAACAAAAAGGAACCTGATACAGTGGAGGAATGCCTCGGCAAAATGGAGAGAACAATCGGAAAGGAATAAGTAAAATTCGATGATAATCCAACGTTCGACGTTAATCTCATTAGGTAGAAGAAAGCCGTGCAGGAACAATCGCATCTATTCCGTTAAACGACAGTAGCTCCGTGCCAAAGCACGGCTAAGTGTAACATAATCTCGGCACCTTACCGTCGCGACGCCTCGTTAACGACGCTACGAGATAATCGATATCTACCTTCGAATTTCTACTGCGACACTATCGACCGGTGCCTGCACATTTCGGGGACCCTATTCGTGATAAGGCCGAAGCCACACTACGAATTGATTCTCGCAAAATCGAGGCTGATAAGATTGAACAATGTGATCGTTGGATTGCAAGAATTATCAAGGAATTGCATAGTTTTTAACACTAGATTTACAGCAACCGTCAAATTGACGGATTCCTACTTTTTTAAAAGCATTTTTTTAATTTACAGAGAAGCAGTACAGTAAAAATTTCACGTGTATCTTAGAATATACAATTTACTTTATTGCCTGTATTTTTTATGACTTGATCCATCTTTTTTTAAAGCACTTATTTAATATATTTAAATGTACTAGATTTAACAGTCATAGATCTAGTGTTATAGGTTTATGATTTTGATATATTTTTTTGCAAGTTTGAAAGTCGATCTGAAATTGTTTTTAGCATTTCTGACGATTATTGAGGATTTTCCTTTCGAATTGATTATCGTAAAATCGACGTTTATGGAATAGAACAGTATGATCGTCAGGATTGAAAGAATTATTGAAAAGTTAAATTATTTTTTGAAGTTAAACGGTTCCGGGATTTTTTAAAATGTTTAGAAGTTGGTTGGCGATTGTTTAATGATTTGTAAAAGAAATGGAATAATGAGTTTATGTGATTATTGAGAGATTTGATAGCAAAAAGTTGTATCGATTATTAAAAGGTTTGAAAATATCAGCTACTGCTGAATTGAGAGATCTTTTTGGGTTATTTAACACTAGATTTACGGATATTGATATACCTATTTTTCTGAAGTGAGCCAATTTGAATCATACAAGAAAATTGAAAATTTTTTCAAAGAAAATAGTTCCAAATCAATTTGAATGAAAGATTTATTATTTTAAAAAATTAACCAATCAATATATTATACATATAGTAATAAAATTTTGAATGAGCCAAATTGGATCCGTAAATCTAGTGTTAAAAATGTAGATGGACACTTTTTAAACGGATTTCTTTGTACACGTGCTATGCATTTTTTGAAAATTGAAAAAAGAACAGTGTCAATTTACACACATAAATTCCTCAAAAACTTGAATTCTAATATTATTCAGGATTGCAAAATTCATCACTAATAAAATTATTATATTTTGCAATTTTCTATTAATGAATGTGGATTTCTAACAGAAAGAAACTTTAGTATCATGGATAGCAAATTGCGATATTCGATAGCTCTGAACCTACGTCAACTAAGGAACTTTGAAAATATTAATTTTCCTAATTACTAACACTTATTTTTGCACAGTTTGTTTACTAAAACCAGTGCACACGGGACACAATTTTTTTCCAAACGAGAAAAGTAACTTAACGAAGAATATAGATGTCCTTTTCGAAAACTGCATAATGGGGCACCATGGCAAGCGAAGCAATTGCTTTTTATCGGGCACTATAGCGTCATCAAGTCATTTAAGTTGGATTCTTCCGGAATAGGATAATTGGAAAATAGCCCTCTATTTCCCAATTATCCCGGATCAACCGTGCCCATGAGGAGGAGAGAGGAGAGCTGCATTAAAAATAATCAGATTATTATCCTTAACGAATTGATTGGATTAATGGCCACTCCAAGTCAAAGGGAAAGCCACCTGTTTTGTCATTACGCAATAAATTTCAACGGTTTGTACCTCGCTTTATCTTTTTCAAAATGGCAGACGCATTATTTCACATTCATTTGCAATTTTTCATCGGGGGCTCATAACGTCCAAATACATCATACAGTTCCAACGTACAATAATAAATGATTTAACAAGAAAATTTATTACCCTCTAAATTATATATATTCTAGATTTGCTTGAGAGAATATTAATTTAAAAAATCAGAGACATTCTACCGTGCAATTTATTTGTATGGAAATTTCCCTACACTTTTCCTGACAAGGTGAAATTTTTTGTTTAAATTCTGAAAGTTTGAGAATGACCAATTAAAATTGTAATTATCATACGATCCGATCTATCATTTTATGACGTTTATGTACTACGTCATTATTAACTCGCCTTTTTTTACTTTGAATATTGATTTATATATAATATATATTATTTACATATTTCGTCTGCAATATTCATTGAATTACACTTCCATGCTCGTCTGAATAATTTCCTCGTTTATTCAACTGTGTCTTGTGTCAACAAAATTTTATTTTTGTATTTCTTTTAGAAAAAGAACACTATCTCTATTTGCAACACTTTCTAAATAAATCTACGTTCTAATGTTCGTATAGGAATATAAACAATTTTTATTTCACAATTACTTTGTACACCGAATAACACTATGTAAAGAGAACTATAAAAAAAAGATAGAAACAGAAAAATAAAGTCCAAAGCATAAATTGAATCTCGCCCATTGGAAAATTTCGACAATACCAGACACATGGTCCTTTTTTTTTTAAAATCGATAAACAATTATCACGACGCGTAAACTCCAATCGGCTGTCATTACTCCGGATTATCGGTTACCGTTAATTGACGCTCGAATGCAGTATATTACACATCCTGTTTCTGATCGAAACTATCGGCGAAACTGACGAACGTCACGTCGATCTCTGTCACGTGTGCGTAAAACAATAAACGGATAAACTGAAAGTTAATCGAGACAGGAAACCGAAGCCGTTTCCAGCGCATTCCAAGGGCTAATAACTTTTACGATTTCGTACCGTCCGATCGCTGAATACCATGGGAGATTATAAAATAATTGTTATAATTGTTATTGAGCAATTATGTACAATATATACATCGTAATTCGCCGCTGTAGGTATTCTCATTATTCTGCTAAAATGAAAGGTAAGTAATTATTGGCTTACTATAACATAAAAATATCTGGATTGCGGTGTCATTATTTTTTAAACAAGATTAACTTTACGTCTTTGAAATATTCCGTATAAAAATTAAATTTGGATTGAATTGAACAAATTTCTATGGCATTAATTCATGATAAATATTAGAAATAATTCTAAAATAATGTTTACAATTGATGTTGAATAATTATGCGGAGTTTTTCATGTAATTTTTAACGAAAGCTATTTTCATTATTTTTCTAATTTCACAGGCACGTAATTGCTGATTTATTATTACATAAAAATATCTGGATTGCCTGTCATTTCTTTTTTAAACAAGATTAATATTGCATATTTGAAATATTTTGTTCGAAACTAATATTTGGATGGTGTTGAATTAATTTGTATGACATTAATTCATAATGAATGTTATAGATTATTGTAAAATCATTTTTACAACTGATGTTGAATAATTATGCGGAGTTTTTCATGTAATTTTTAACGAAAGCTATTTTCATTATTTTTATAATTTCACAGGCACGTAATTGCTGATTTATTATTACATAAAAATATCTGGATTGCCTGTCATTTCTTTTTTAAACAAGATTAATTTGGCATATTTGAAATATTTCGTTCGAAACTAATATTTGCATGGTGTTGAATTAATTTGTATGACATTAATTCATAATGAATGTTATAGATTATTGTAAAATAATTTTTACAACTGATGTTGAATAATTATGCGGAGTTTTTCATGTAATTTTTTACGAAAGCTATTTTCATTATTTTTCTAATTTCACAGGCACGTAATTGCTGATTTATTATTACATAAAAATATCTGGATTACGCTGTCCTTATATTAGCAGCAAGATTAAATTTACGTCTATTATGTGTTGAAGTAAAATATTAAATTTGGATGACATTAATTATCCAGTATCAATATTAAAAATACAACTACACAGTATATTGTGCAGTTTATCACGATAGACATTTTAATTATTTCGAAAATTTGAAAATACACTATTTAATAGTGTCTTATTATAAAATGTATGTTTTAATCTTATCAAAGTAACTTTTTAACAGTTGCATTTATCAACCGACAAATACATTTATCAACAATTTAAAAAATAAAGATACTAATGGCTGATATGCAATAAAGAATTTTTATACGGAAAAATAGACATTCAGAAGAAGAAGAAGGAGCTGGAGAATCCTTAAAATTAATGCACCAGAAGGTGCACCGATTAAAAGAGTCACGAACAGCTTTAATAGTACCCCTAATTGATTCGCCTGACCTCTCGTCACTTCTCATCGTTCATTCGAAGAATCTTAATGATAATGCCATCGATTGCCCATCGAATTGGCCATTCGGGAATCCTAGAATCGTCAGATTCGCGGAAAGGACATAGTTTCTTGTCCTTTTCCCCCTTTTTCCACCCTTCTTCGCTCGAGTTGCATCCTCGAAAGGATCAGGCACTGATTGGGAAAGCTAATCACGCAGTGCTCTCCATTACATTAATTAAAACTTAACTCTAAACTCTCCCTCCGGCCAGATAGACTGTCTCCTTCTACATTTTGATGAAACTACCCTTTCGCCTCCTTTTTGTCCCTCTTGGAATTCTGTTTGTCTCATCGTACAGGATTTCCTGCTGATTTGAAGATGGCTGTTTATTGTCATTTTAAAGAAAATCTCTTTATTGTTTGCAAATTAATATTTGAAGAATTGATATCTGCAAATTTGGATGGAAAAGAATCGAGGGAGAAATTTGATATAGATATTTGCAAAATGATTTTTCTCTCTTTTAATTTGCAAAATTGATTACAGTGCTTTGTTAAAATTAGATTTGTAAATTTGAGTAATTGTGGTGGTATAATTGTTAAAATAATGTTTAGGAAGAATTAGTGAAGTAACTTTTTAATTTGTCATTAACTTTTAACGAGTACCTTCACTTTTTGAAGACGACTTTCTATCAAAGTTTCTTTCTTTTAATTTGCAAGATTTTTTGCTATTCCTCGAATTCGTTAGAATAAGACTTGCTGAAGTGTACTGTGGCTAATTAAAAAAAAATTTAAATAAGTACAATGAAGTTCCTATCTTACTTAACTTTTTGTTTAGATCATTCTATTTCTGAAATTGAATAATTACTTTCTTATTTAGGGAAGGTATACCATAATATCTGTCTTTAACAATAACTGACAATATTAATTGAGTGACAGTTCAACAAATCAAATCTATCTTAATTTGTAACTCTGCCGACCTTTTTAAATTTTAAATTTTCCTCGACAAGATATAATTATAAATGATTTGACAAGAAAATTTATTTCTCGCCAAATTATATACACTCTAGATTTGCTGGAGAGAATATTATTTTAAATAATCAGAGACATTCTACTGTGCCATTTATTTGTATGTAAATTTTTTTACATTTCTCCTCGGCAAAATAGATTTTCTAAAAATTATAAAATTTTGAGAATAACGAAATAAAATTAGTATCACTGTAATTACTAATTTGTGCCTTTTTGCTTTGAAAATTTATTAATAAATACGTTTCGTGTTGTCAGAATACTTACACCATTTATTCAACTGTGTCTTTCGTCAATAAAATTTGCTTTTATATTTATAAACAATGTGTTACTTCTCCAGAAACTAGTTGGAATAATTCGAATTGAAATTTCTAAGTAATGTGTGTCTTTCTTTTTATATCTGCAGGCTACAATGCACTAAGTAATCTGTAATTTGTTAAATAAAGGAAGAATCATGTAAAAATAATAAGACATTTCAATTTCGCCATAATTAAGATGAAAGACTGCCGAAAAAATTCCAACCACGATTTCAATTTCGTCCACACGATAAAAGTTAGCAATCGAATTAGACGCGAATTCCGGTGACGTCTGCTCTATCGGTGGAAAGCACGCCGGCGGAAATCGCCCTTGAGAATCGACCGTACGAGGGTAAATTCGCTTGCCGCGCAACCCCCGTCATTGACCTTCCGGTACTCTTCCGGCACATTTGCACGGGTGCTCGACGAGCCGCCGAAAATTAAGCGTCTCGACGCCGAGCACCGTGTGGAGATAACCGCACTGATCGCAGTGTAACTGCGAGCTCCTCCTCACAACCCAAAATTGCAGGATCAGTTTGAAATCTGACTGTACATACACTCGGCTTGTGTACACTTCAACCCCCTTTTGTTTCTGACCTTTTTTCGCTTTTAGATTTGATATTTCTGGTGGTGGAATTGATAGTTTTACTTTTGTCCTGGAATAGAAAGTGTCTGCGGGTCTAAGATATTAGAAAGTGAACAATTTGGGTAATTGTTTTTGGATTTAATTTGGTTTTGAGATTGAATAACTTTGTGTTAATTAAAATTACTACAGCTATCAAAAATTTTTAGATAAAAAAAATAAAAACTTTAATTCACTACCCACTAAAAACACATCCCCATGAAACCACCCCAAAGTAGTAAAAACGTTGTTATTACAAAGAAAAAAAGCTAAAAATAAATTCCAACCTTTTGCAAACACTTCGATAAAAATCAGGGTATCCCGAGCACCGTAAAAATTCCCCAAAATTCAGATCCACTTTACCCGAGGAGAAACGGGGGTTGTGGAAGGGTGGTAGGAGCGAAAGAAATTTCTGCACGGAGCATTCTCATCGTCGGTCTCGGCTTATCACTGATCGCGGCAGCTTAACCGATGTTGAACGAAGAACGCTTTAAGCTTCGCCACGATGCTTGCAATGGGGGTAAAAAGGCGGCCGATGTGCGTAGATACTGTCTCGCAGCACCATGAGTTTCCAACCCCGAAATTGGATCCCTCGGCATGGCGTAACTCGCGGATAACGAGTGCTCTGCTTGGATTTAGAGATTTCGAATACCGAGGAGAAGAACGGAATACGTGGAGAATCGATATAACCGGTGAAACGACTCCTTCCATAAAGAGAGATCAGAGGGAGGAATTCTAGGAGGGGGTTTCAACGCGGTGCTGAAGTGGCGGGAAAATTTGAAACAGTATTTCAAGAGAATTTCATGTACTTGCATATCTCTGGGATTTAATTTGTGCCTCTTCGTGGGTTATGGGTTTGGAATTTTAACTATAGATATATTCCATTTTTATGACGTAAGATTTGAATTTTTGATGAATTAAAATTCATCGAACTTTCGATTGCAATTTATTTTAATGGTAGATTTTGCGTTAGAATTGTGAGAAAGAGTAGTCGAAATGTCAAGTTCTTATTTTGATTTTTATACAAATTCCTTTAAATCATAGCGTATTTTAGATGAATTTTATTGGTTTGGAATTTTTACAATAGGTAAATTCGATTTTTATGACGTATGTTTTATTAAACAATGAAAAAATAAATCAGTAAAAGATACTGAAATTATTTATCATAAGTTACTAAATTATACAATTGACAATCACGGATATCATTCAACCCCCTAATTGTAGGTGACTCTTAATACCATAATTTATTAATTTATGTTATTAAATTATTTCAACAAAAAAGATTTCTCAGTTTCATAAAAGAAATATGGAAAGCAAAGGGCATACGGCGAATATTTTGTATAGAACGCATCAGGACGATATATCTTTTTATCTTTTAAATTCCCGTCGAGTTTGAGTTTCATCAATTTCGATTAAAATTTAATTCAACTGGAATTTAATTTCGTACTAAATTGCACGGAGCATTGGACACGTACACTGCAGCCCGAGGAAGGGATGAAAAGGGAGCACCGAAATTAACTATAAAATTCTGTTAATACAAACCAAATTAATGATTTCACCTCTCCGTGTTTTTCCTTCTGCTCGATAGCAATGGAATCCGGTGCAAATATCGCGGATAATCGCTTGCAATCGAAGAAAAACCATGCGCGAAAAAGTCCTCGGAAAATCGAACGTTTAAATACCGAAACACGTTTCAGACTTTGCTTTCGCGTTTCATCCACCCCAACTCGGTCAATTTCGGCGCAAAAATCTGCCAGTGCACGAATTTCACGATCAAACAGGATTCTATTTTGCCGGATGGAATTACTGCGTGATGTCCAAACACAGCTCGAAATTCAAATTATCAGTGGCTCGGAAAATATTACAAATTTCCTACCCCATCTTTTTACTTTTCTACCCCCTCTTCCCATATTCGTTCTCTGCTTTTCTGCTGCTCAATACTCGAAACCCAATTAATTTTGTTTGAACGGTACTTTTTCCAATTTACCTCGTTTCAAACCCGGAGGGTGAACTACCCCTTCACCCTTTACGTCTCGTCGTATATCCTTATGGGAAGGAATGTTAAACGGTGGCCCACTTTGCAAGGTGGATCTATGCCACGTGTATGTAAATATAAAATGTGTTTATATAGGGTGATTCATAAATTGAGGTGTAGGCTAGGGGGTGAAAAATAAAATAACCAAAAATTTAAACAGAGTTAGAATAAATTTTGAATGACGATTTTAAGGGAATAATATTTCTATAACAGGTAAAGTTGATCGATCATTGATATATTTCTTACGTTAGTTTAATATTAGTTCCCTGCAATTGTTGTAACTTAATTATTTGGAAATTTAAGTAGAATTTTTGGAAACATTTATCCTTAGTTATTAATTTGTCAAAACTCTATATTTGTCTAGGTAGAGAAACGATTTAATAATTATCATTTTCAAAAATTTTCTATGGTTCTTTCCTAATATCGTATTCAATTGATCATATATGCGGCATCCTCTCGACGGCTGGGTTTGAGATTTCCAAAAACGAAATGATAGAAATAGGAAATTGAAAACGAGAAGTTCCGCCCCTCCTTAGCCATCTTTCAGTTGTCGGACTGTACATTTGCGTACAATTGATTCACCTGCTTATGCATTTGTCAAAGTTTTCTATCTATTTAGGCAGAAAAGTGCTATAAAAAGATGCGAGTAATTTAGAACCAGATATGTTCTCCAACTTTTATCTAACATTATACTACGTCGATCTATGGGACACCCTGTACATTTATAAACGTACGTGTGTATCGGCCGTTCGGCTTGATTAACGCGAAGCCGTAATCGTAACAGTAATAGCATAGAAGCTGTTTTTCGCGGCCGTTATTGGCTTTTCGTGGAAGACGAATGCACGAATAAAGAAAAACCAATGCGCCCGCTGGGACAATCAATTTCCTTTTACTAACATCGCGCCGCTTAATGGGACATTTTTGAAATTACGTTTGACTATCGATGCGACTGCTTCCGAGTTCCTCGTTCCATGGAATTTGGGTTACTGTTCGAATTAGAAAAGACGACGTGATTGCACGGATAATAAATTGCCTTTTTTTTATACCGAGGAATATTTTCTGGAGGAAATTGGACCAGATTGAAGAGAACAGTGCAATTGAGAGGAATAATGAACTTTTGTATGAGATATAAAATATTTTCTAGAGTGAAGAAGATATTAATTACTCATAGAAACATAAAAATAGCGTTTGTAGCTTAAACTAATTGGAATATTAAAATTTTTGAGTACCTTCTGAGTGTGTCAATAGAATTATTGTGATTGCTGCCATTTGGTTAATTAGCTGCATTAAAATAAGTGCAATATTAATGAAATTAGCGCAGTATTCAATTTCAATATACGGAAAGACAAGCAAAAAATAACGCAGCACTTATACTACAGAAGTTATTCCTTTCGACATAAATTCTGAGACTGAAAATGTTAAACTGGTTATATTTTACAATTAAATTGTGAACTTTTCAGTGACTAGATTTTCTGAAAGAAGAAAATTAAAAAGAATCCACAGACAAATCATTATTTAAGTATCAATCTATATGCCATAATTACAAAATTAATGCATGCAACATATTTCGATATTTAACCCCATATACCCCATTATATTTAACCCCTGCAATACCAAGTGATACACGTCAAATCGTAAATAGAATATTTATAACTTCCATACATCAATTGTCTAACCTGCTGATAAAACGCTTTTTTGTGATTATTTTGCACTACTCAAAAAACCCTCCATCCGCAACGTGCTAAAATCCAAAAAACTCACCCCCACAACCACAAAACACTCTGAAACACAACGTTTCACCAATCGATTTTTTTCCACGTGTCTGACACTCATCTCGAGATCATTCCAACGAAAATGAAACCGTCTAGAAATCGTCAAACATTTTTCCCACCCCATTCCGGACCTTTTCACCCCCTAAGTTCCTCCTCGAAATTACTCGAATTCCCTGGTACTACGAGGTATTAACATCCATCATAATATTACAACCGTGTAATGTATATCACACGGTCCTCGTATCTATGTACAAGTAGAAACCACCCCTAAACTCCTACCCTCGTTGATTTCAGACAGAATCGTCGTTGGATCTCAAAGCTTACCCTTCGGAACCCAGGCCGTCTGGCTGTTCCTCCCACTCTGCCGGAGTCTCTCTGGTTTCATGGATGGAATTTCAGGAGAAACGTTTTATACGCCGGTACTCTCTCGTTGGCACGTCGCCCCGAGCGCTTTGTCGACGGGGACGTTGGAGGGCGGGGGTGGGACAGGGGCAGTTAATTAATAAAAGCTCGAAAGAAGGGTCGTCAGCGGCGGTAGAGAGATGGACGCGAGAGAGCGGTGAGTCTGGGGGTGAAAGTTAGAGAGGAGGAAGAAATTGGGGGGTGGGTTAGGTTAAAGGGGGTGAAGAGATGCGAAGAGAGTGAGATAGGAAGAATTGTGCGGGTGAATGTGTGAGAGGTAGAAGAGAATGTGGGACAGGTAGAAGAAAAGGGAAGGACGTTGGGAGAGGGGTGGAAAGATTGAAAATGGGGTGGTGAGAATGGGAAACGAGAGAAAGTGAATTAAAGAGAAAAAGAATCGAGGTGGAGAACGAAGAGAATTAAAAAGAGATACATTGCGCGACGAGAACGAAAGGGGAGAGATAGTTGTTGAAAAGGGGGGATGAAAGTGTGGAAAGTAGAAAAGAAGAAAATACGAGACGTGTTGAAAGATTGGAAAAAGATGGCGAGAATGGGAAACGAGAAAAAGTGAATTGAAAAGAAAAGGAGCTGAGGTGGAGAACGAAGAGAAGTAGAAAGAAGTAAAGTGTGCAAAGGGGGCATAAGGGCAGAGATAGTTGTTGAGAAGAAAGGGTGAGTGTGTTTGAAGTGAAAGAGAAGAGAATATGGGGCAGGTACAAGAAAAGGGAAAGGTGCGAGAAGGGGTGGAGAAATTGGAAAGGGGGTGGTAACAATGAAAGACGAGGGAAAGTGAATTAAAGAAAAAAGAAGTGAGGTAGAGAATGAAAAAAAGTCAAAAAAATAAAGTGTGCGAAGAAGGTGAAAGGGGGGGGGGCGTCGTGACTGCGAAGAGGGGTTGAAAGAGTGCGAAGTGTAAGAGAAAAGAATGTGGAACAGATAGAAGAAAAGAAAGGGGTAGCCTGATCGAGAACGGCAGCGAAAGGGTGAACACGCAAGAAGGGGATGAAATAAAGAATGTAGATGCGTCAGAGTGGAATAAAGAGATGGAAAAAGCATGAGACAGAAGACACAGTGACAAAGTATAAAGAAAGAGAGAGAAACTCAGAAAAAAAGAAAGGAAATTTGAGCCACCGAACGAAATGAAACAGAAACAGATAGAAACATTCGAAGAGGGTAAGAGAGAAGTTCAAACAGCGATGGACAAAGGGGAGGAAAAATGTAAAAAAACACAAAGAAGAAATGGAAAGACAAAAAAAAAGAATTAGAAATATTCGAAAGAGAAAATACGGTGAGAAAAGAACGACAGGCAGAAGTAGACTTAGAAAAGAGAGATAAGGGATGAGAGAAAAAGCGGAGGGGGTGGTTAAATGGGTAACATCACTTGAGAAAGAGAGAAGCCTGTAGAGAGAAATCGAATAAAGGGTGCAAAGGAATAAGAAAAAGAGCTAAAACTGATTAACGGAGCGAGTGAGAAGAACTTCGGCAGAATGGGGTTGCAAACGGATAAAGGGATGAAATACGATCTGTGCATCGTTTCATATCGGCGAAACGGTCACTTGCAATTCAAACGAGACTCACGTATCATGAATGAGGAACATGTCGTCTTTGTTCTCGATGCACTGGCCCTTGCTGGTCATGATGGACCCGTTGACTGTCACCAGCTCCTGGTTCCCCGATTGAAACCAACGGCCGTTCCACTCCGCCGGAAATTCGCAGCCTGGAACAGAGACAGAAATAAGGGTCAGAGGTTGTGCAATTTTTAATCTACCATAGGACGAGAAGCAAAGGTGATATTACATCTAAGGGTGAATATTGCAAAGTTTCATAGGCTGTGGAAAATTCATTTCGTATATATTCGGTATCTGAGGGGTGGATCTTCATTTTCAAGCTGGTGGTGGTAAAGAGGGGGTGGGGGCTGAGTTTTTTTTTCAAGGTGGTTTTTGTAGTTAACAACGGATGAGACTTACATTTTCTAAATTGTTTATAAACTATGACTTGGTTTGGAGTAGACGTAGGATTAAATATTTATTATAAAGCGTAAAACAATATTTACTTCCAATATTTTTCGTACAGTTTTTTAACTATTTCTCAATTTCTAAGTCAAGAAGAGGACTCCAAATTTTGAATTTTTAAATAACCCTGTTTTAGTAGGCGAGGGTGGTATTTTTCTTTGGGTAATGTTTTTATAATTAACAACTGATGGGGTCGCAATTTGATTTGGAGCACATACTGTTAGACCAAATATCTGTTATAGAATGTGGAATAATATTTATTTCCTGACAATATTCTTCATAGAGTTTTTCAATTATTTCTCAATTTGTAAATAAAGAAGAAAAATTCAAATTCTCACATTTTAAATAAAGGTGTTTATAGGGGTGGGGGGTTAGTACTTCAATTTTGCTTTTATTATTAAATTTTACATTAAATATTCATTTCACAATACATAAGAATATTTACGTTCTGACAATATTCCTTGCTCTAAGTTTATTAATCATAAGAAAAACAAACAAATTAGAATAACTGTCATTTACACTCTAATCTCATTGTTATCATGTACCTAAATCTGTCGGTAAAATGATTAAACAATCCATCGACAACATTAGTAACCATATCATAATCCCATCCGATGACAATGGGCAACAAACAAACCCAAATTTACAATCACAAAGTACACAAACCAGTATCATTTTTCTAAACGCATCGCCGAGAGCGAAAGCCTCTACATCGAGCTAAACAAATCGCAGAATATGTTCAAAGTAAACCTAAACACAATGCGCATTGCAACTCAAATGATTAGTTTCAATTAATATCCGAACAATACACGATATTAGCCTTTATGAATGAATCTACGTTGAACACAAAGCTCATGTTGAACACAAAGCTCATGTCGACGCAGGATTAGATTTCCCTATATTGCGGATTATACCTCCTATTTGATCCATTTCGTGCAAAATTTCAATTGCATATGTACAAGAATATTGTATGGTATAATATTTAGCCATAGATACCCTTAGAGCGACGTCTCCCCATGAAGATACGTGACATAAGAAAAAGTGGGGGAGGTCATCTTAAGCGGTTGCGTCTTAATTTCAATTAATATTTATATTAGTTAATATCTTGGTTAGTTTTAGTTACATCAATATTTAGCGTATTCTATTGTTTCGTTATTATTGTATATATTCTATTTATTATTATTTATTATTATATTCTATTTATTATTGTTACTATTGTAATCTTGTATCGTATTGTTACAATTTTTATTTCTGTTAATATGAATAAATCCTGATTTTGATTACATTTAGTGTATTCTATTCTTTTATTATTATATATCCTATTTGTTATTATACAACAACCTTAGTGTGTGTTATCCTTATTTTATCTTATCCTGACAATTAATCATTTAACTTTATCCACGCCTACATTAGCTCCTTTTCTGCTTCTTTTTTATACTCTGAATCCTACTGGTATTGATTGTTATGTAATTGTACTATTTTTAATATTTACCTTGGAATTATGCGTGCTGAAATTGCAGTTTAATCGAGCACCTGGAGATTAGAAGCACACACTACGATGGCTGAGTAATAACTGACTCCTTGCGGTCGTCGGACTGAGGAGTGGGGGGAAACGAGTGCTTGAACTTCGAATGTTTACATTTTCATTGTAACTCGGATTATCGGTCTGCTTCGAGGTCTTGGAATAGTTGGGATTGTTATTATGTGGTTTTAGATGGTACGATAATTTTTATGGAAATTCTAAAGTGTCCTTCAATACGTTAAACGTCATGACCTTCATCGGTAACCGTTGCTACTGACTTAAATGAAGTTTTCTACACGTAATTTTAACAGTAGACGTACCAAACCATTCAAAATGACAGGCCCAGAATTTTTTACAAAAATTCTCCAAACTTACCGGAGAATCATAAGATGAATATTCTACGTTTATGTCAGAAACTATAGGTAATCGAGTAAATCGTCGACCTTGGATTAAGAACTGAAGCAGATATGCCTCAATTAGCGAAGAAATTTGGAAATTTAGAAATAGACTTAATTATTTTAATAATTTTAGCCGATGGTAAACAACTTTACCAAACGCATATATGCGTTTATAGTGCTGAAAGGGTTAATTCTCAAAGTAATATTTTATCCATATATTAATCGATTGGTGAAACAATTTTTGACAGTTATGGCTTTTTCATTTTCAAACAGCAGACTTAGGTTCTAAATTACTAAATAGATGCCAAGTTAATTGCAGAATAATGGAAGGAAAGGTACGCTTGAATTTGATAATGACAAATGGATTATAAATTTAAAGTAAAAATATTTTATCAATTGTCCTAAGAATATTTAATTCTTACAGTGATATTTTATTCATCTCATCATCAACTTGCAAAACAATTCTGCAATTACTAGCCGACAGTTATTTCTTTTTAATGTTTAAACGGTAGCTTTCTTAAATAATAAATAAACTGTAGACTAATAGACATGGGAATTTTATGAGACTTTTTAAGACACATAGTGACACATTTCACGGAACTTTTAATAACGTAATGAAATATTTTCGTTCACTTTTATTATCCAACAGGGATTAATGAATTTCCAAGAAACTCCTCAGCGTATGAATCCATGCCAGTACGTTTTTATTCGTCTGCAATTTTTAATGTATCAAGAAGAGAGACATTTCTCCAAGTATACGAGAACGACAAGATTGAACCTCTTCTCATTTATTGTTTAAACATAATAGCAACAATGTCGGTTACTTGAAAAGTAATCAAGCTATCTCAGCTTTAAATGGCTTTCCAGCTAACGCAGAAAAATATTCGAAATGCATAAACGACGACGACAAAGTCCCTTCATAAATACTGGAAAGCGATTCACCCCACGAAGACTCTTTCCTTCCGGCTTGTTATTTTTCAACGAATGAAAATGAAAAGGAAGGAGACCGACCCTCGTTGACCCCGGGGGTACCGGTTAATTTTCTTCCAAGCATTTCATGATAATTCCCGCAAAAAGTACGCGTAAAACCGCACACCCGAATTCTTTCACTGGCGGAACATGCAAAACCAATTACTTCTAAGAACATATTGAGCTTTTTGATGTACAACTGTATTTTCTATTCGGCTTCCATAATTTCACTTCATCCTCTGTGCTTTTAATTGAAAGGTGCTTAAAAATAAATGAATATTGTTGTCATAGGGCGCTTAGAATTATACTAATATTATTAGTTAACATTAAAAAGGCACTTAAATTTAAACTAATATTTTGAGTGAAATTGACAAGGTGTTTAAGAATAAATTAATATTGTGTTTTATCAATGACAAGGAAGTTGAAAATAAATGAATATTGTGGCAAGGTACTTAAACCCAAATTAATATTGTTAGTTAACAATGGGAAGATGGTTAAATGAAATTAACCCTTTCACGTCGAGTTTTTGATTTATAAAAAATTTTAGGGGACTTTCTTCTCGAATTTTTTGATTTTGCTATGGGATTTTTATAACCCATTGGACGCGAAAAGGTTAATATTATCAGTTAACAACGGAAAGGTTCCTAAAATTAAGCTAATATTATGAGTTAAACTAACAAGGTGCTCGAGAATAAATTAATATTGCGAGTTAACAATAACAAAGAGCTTGGAAATAAATTAATACCGTGCATTAACAATGATGAGGTGCTTATAATACATTACTATTGTGATTCAACTGGGTCCTTAAAAATAAATCAATACTACGAGCTAACGACGAAAAGCTGTTTAAAAATAAATGGTTATTGTGAGTTAACAATGACGCTAATTATTTCGAGCGTGTGAAAAAATATTATGCAAAGCGCATGAGAACGATGTAAAACAAGATTTTTTAATTCAGGACCCAGAGGTACTTTATAAAGAATATCTATAATTACTGCAAACTTCATGTTCATCCCTTTACTCGCCGAGGGAGTACAATTTTCCCGCTTAATTTCATTCCAAGTGTATTACACTAGAATAATAATTTTATTAAAAATTCTCCTCACTTAAATTCACATATGTAAATGTTAAAATCAATATAAAAACATATTTACTCCACTCCGAAAAATTTTAATCTCCCATTCGATGACATTAATACATCAAAAATTTCAGAAAACCACGAAAACTAATTATCGGTTCAAAACTACAAAATCCTCCCTTATCCAATCTCTCTAAAAAAAAAAATTAGAAAACCATGATGAAGCTTTTGAAAAAAGATCCTGATTTCCATACTTTTAAACAATCGTCACGAATTCCCACGTGGCCGTAGGATATAGAGCCGTTTCTAGCCCTCGTTAAATCATGTTTTCTCTCGCCCCCCCGTTTCATCCCCTCGTTCAGAAGCAGAAATCCGGGATTCCGTGAATATTTCGAATGCCCTCGGCTGTACCGAGACTCAAACGAGCTTGTAAAAATGGAGAATCTTCTTAGAGAGATCGGATTATCAAGCGAGAGGAAGCCAGGGAGGGTGGAGGAGGGAGGGGAAAAGGAACGTCGATTCTCGCTGCTTTCAACCCCCTTCCTCATTTCGACCCATCTCGTTCTTACCTGTAGCGGCGGGGATTACAAGGAAAAGACGTCGCGATTAAGCATTGTTTGTTGGAAGCATTTTGCATTTAATAAGTCCAAGTGTTTCGGAATCTCCGCTTCTTACGTGGAAGAGGGATGAAGCGGGGGGGGGGGGGGGGGCGAGGGATGAAGGGGATGCCAGGAATCTCGCGATTTCTTGGCGACGTTGAGATATGCCCGCGTTGGAACTTAATCCCTTTTGTTTTTACTTTCCACGATTATAATTATTAGAGGGTTCCTGGAAGAATTCGAGTAATTCGGTACTCCTTCTGTGAAGTTGTCAGCGGGGATTTGATATTTGTTGCTAAATTCTATTTGAAAAATGTTCCTGACGATTTCGGTGTCTGATGTTCGGAATTGTTTGGTATTGGTTCAGGAAGTATAGAAAGCTACTTTGTAAAATTGGGGTAAAAGAATTCCGACGATAGTGTTAGGTTTAGAAATTAAAATGGCGTTTGATTTTTTCATTTCGGATGAGCGAAACTTCTGGAATAATGGCAGCTGTCAAAAATACATGAGAGTCTTTCGAACGATGTCAAGTTGATTAAGATCGTTATTTTTGCTTGCAAAAATTCCAATAGACTACAAAACTATCAATAAACGTGTGATAAAAATTCCAAGATTGTACATTTTAATAGTTCGTCAAAAAAAATTCCCAAAGAAAGCGAAAAAAATGGCTGACACATGAGACGACCCCCTTAAGAAAAAGTGCGGATCACCCAGCACATTTATAACCCCTTGGAGAATAATTTTAACCCCATTAAGTAAATGAATAAGCTAAAAAAAGGGTGTAAATAATTCACTGATACAAAGTGAATGCTAATTAGCCGAGAAAGATCAACATCCCTTAATTTATAATTATTAAACGATTGATTACGATCCTATGAAGTAAATGAAAAATTTTACGATCAGTTATGAACAAAAACACCAAAATGTTATAAAAGATCGTGAACTAATAATAACGTCAATGCCAATTAATCAAGGATGGCCATCAACCCTTGATTTAGAATTTTCAACCCTCCCTGAATAAAGATATTTTTGAATATTGAAATATCAGACTGTTCGTTTACAGAAATTAATACCCCATAATGTAAATAAACAATTTGGCGGTGAATGATACATGAAGATGACAAAAAACTATTATGATATATTAAGTATTAACAATGTCAATGCCAGTCGATCAAGGTTGGCCATCATCCCCCGATTTATAATTCTCAAACGGTCAGTTACAACCCCTTATAATAAACACTTTCGCTTTAAATCATAAATGTCACGAAATTATTATACGTAATTAATAAATCATAAAATCAATGACAGTCGATCAACATTGGTCATCAGCTATCAATTCATAATTCTTAAACGATCAATTATAGCTTCATAATGTAAATGAACACTTTTACGACGAATTATAACTGAAAATACCAAGAAATTACTGTAAATAATTAGTTAATAACAACGTCAATGAGAACTCCATCAAGGATGGTCATCAACTGTCAATGAATTATTCTTAAGCGATCAATTACAGTCTCTTCAAATGAATTTTGAAATTTCCTACTAAGAACATCAAAAGAAAATCACCCCCAATTTTTTATTCAATCTCAATTAAAAAATAAACTCTGCCAGAACCGCCATCAACTACTAGCTATCAATATACTCAACAAAAAACTAAAAAATCGATAATAAAAATTTCCAAAATGAAACTCACTCCACAGAACTTCCTAAAGAACCGTAGAAAATAAGAGAAGTCATTGACTCAAGTAATACACGAATCCTCTTCGTCTGATATTCTCGGCGTACATCCGAGGGTGAGAGGTTACTATAGAAAGTCCATGAAAAAAGACAGCAGCAGGGCAGAAGGGGAGGGGGTTGAAAGTAGGTAGCCACGATATAATTAGCAGAAATTGGAGTTAGGTCAGAAAGCAAAGTTATCGAGGAGAGTTCCGCCGCTATTCCGCGATGGTAGGTTGGCCTTTTCCTCGGCTGCCGCTGATATAATTACTAATTAATTACCATCCCCCAACCACCCCATCCTCCTTTAGCTTCACCCTCGGCCGTTTCGGCGAGCCAGCTTAAAAGGACACTACTGCGAATAGAGCCAGGGGTAAGGATAATTTCTTCTACCTTCGGGGGTTGTAATACCTTGCGTTACAATAATACTACCCTCCCGCAACACGCACCACTGTCTTTCATCCAAAATTCCACTTTCATTCCTCCTTGCCGTTACACTATTTCACCGCTGTCAAAATAATTCGCAATTTTTCAAAAACCAAGATTTATTTCTCAATTCCTAAATAAAGAAGAGAACTTCAAATTCTCAATCTTTGAATAACTCTGTTTTAATGAATAGGGGCGGTTTTGATGTTAAAGTTTTTACTGTAGCTTGTTTTATATCGTACAATTCAGATTTTCAATTATTTCTCTATTTCTAAATAAAGGAGAGAACTTCAAATTCTCAATTTTTGAATAACTCTGTTTCAGTGAATAGGGGTGGTTTAGATGTCAAAGTTTTGACTGTAGCTTATTTTATATCGTAACATCCAGATTTTCAATTATTTCTCAATTTCTAAAAAAAGAAGAGAACTTCAAATTCTCAATTTTTGAATAACTCTGTTTCAGTGAATAGGGGTGGTTTCGATGTTAAAATTGCTACTGTAGTTTATTTTATGTCGTAACATCCAGATTTTCAATTATTTCTCAATTTCTAAATAAAAAAGAGAACTTCTCAATTTTTTAATAACTCTGTTTCAGTGAATAGGGGTGCTTTTGATGTTAAAATTGCTACTGTAGCTAATTTTATATCGTAACAGTCATTTACTTGTACATACCTTCTTTTATAAATCCCAACAATAGTTTTTGCAAAACATCAAATTTCTCTATTCCATTTACTGCGTCACGATTGTCACACGTTATTGTACGCTAAGCTGTTAATGTCTTTGCACACGAGAAGAAAAAGATTGCCCACAGCAGGTCGAAACGATCGTAGAAAATAAAAGCAGATTAAAGAAACCTGCCACGGGGCGAGGGCTCGTATTTCCAGTAAACGGCGGAAGAAGGGGATGGAAGAAGAGGCGGGAAAAGGAGGTTTGAAGGGAGGACGTTGAAAAAGAAAGAAGTTGTGCCAAGGCAAACCCGCGCTTTCGGCAACGAGACCACGAAGATCGTAGTTGCTTCTGTTCTTGGCCTCCGGGCAGGATCAAATTATTGTACCCGATACCGGTGATGACAAAGTCAAGAAAATGAAACGTCCTCTTGGAAGCAGCTTTCCGCGCGTAACTTTCTTTCGGGGGTTGAAATTGAAAGGGAAGATGGAATCGAAGGGGTGGGTCAACTGGGTTGTTGTTAGCGGTCCTTTGTTTGCTGTGGTTGGTGGACTTTTGGATTTTCTTTTTGTTTCAGACTTGGGATAACGAGGAAGCACGTGAGTATAGAGTTGTGATTAAGTGCAATGACGAAGGTGTAGTTTAGAAGGCTTGGACTTCTTAATAATTATGTATTAAATTTCAAGTTTGATAAAATGCTGATGTAATTTGTGAGAAGGTGAACATTTTTGTATAATTTTCATTCACGACGTAATTTTTTCTCTGCGGGTAAAAACAACGAGGTAGTTAACTTCCTCGGGAAAAATTGTACAAATTAGAATTTTTATTTTAATTTAGTGTTTCTACTTTTGAATGAATAGAGTCATTAAAACTTCATTCATTTACGGTGCAACGCAAAAAATAGCGTAATTTAACACTAAATATACCGAGGCAGTCAAAATGACTGGCATTTAATTTCTCTGAAAAATTTGTAAACTTCCTAACGCTCCAACTTCTTCGTTTTTCTGTGCCTACTTGCTAAATGTAAGAACCACTATCGTTCAATAATTCTTTTCTTAATTATTCTTTTCCTCTTTACAATTTTATTAATTAAATCTAAATATAGTACAATAATCGTAAGTTGTTCTAACCCTGTAATGAATCGATTATCTATTCCATCTATTGATTCCTCTTCTTCCAGAATACTTATTTAATATCAGGGGTACCGAAAAGTAATCAAAATTTTTTTTGCTGGCGACAAACATCTATTTATTAAAGAAACCTTAACTACTAATCAACAAACTAATGTACATATTTTTCTAACACTTTTTTCCAGCGTAAAGGAAGTTGTTCGTTTCCCTTTTTAAAAAAGTCCTTCGATTTTTTTCTGAAAAACGTTTCCAATTATGTTTCCATTTCTCCAATTTTTATTACTTTTCGGTACCCCTAATATATTGAAATATTATAGAGTTGACGCCCGGTGGTTCTGAATTATGACAATTTAACCCTCTGTATTCCGTTTTCGTCGCAACGGCGACATGGTAATAGAATCTGATCTACTTTTTCATTTTTTTATATTGTAAAGCAATTTTAAAATGTGTACACTTCTTTTTTAACACGTTCACGACGGGGCCTGAATTTAGTGTTCCCTCCATGGGGCGGTTCTGTTTTTCGTATTTTCTCCTATCCGGCGGCGTAGTTATGCAAAAAAAACGTCGATTTATCTGAACAAATGTTATCTTATTATAGCTGCTTAAGAAAAACTTTCCAATATAATATTATATTGTACTATATAAAGATGAAAAAAATGTACAAATTAAAGTAATTAATTCTTTACATACGATGTAAAGACATAATCCGATGGGACAGACATAAATGTACCACCGGTGGTTCAGCCCGTCCGATGGGACAGACATAAATGCGCCACCGGTGGTACAGCCCGTCGTGAACGTGTTAAAGAAGAAACAAGAATTTCAATTTTCCACAGTTGTGCACCCATACTGTGTAAATAGTCCTACAGTATCTGGTACCTCATACTAAAAATTGCTCGGAGTTCAAAGGGTCAAGTATAATTACAATTTCCTCAACAATTTCCCAATTAAATTCTCTAATTACTATATTTCATGATACAAAATCAGCGAATAAAATTAAAGTCCCTCCATTGCCCGCGAAAAAAAGTATCCTCAACATCTCCTATCCAGCCTTCACGTAAAGTCCATTGGATAAAATCTCAAAATTGAAATACAACCTCAAAGAATGAATCTCTCGTCACAGCCATTAAAAAGTGGATTACCAAAGAAGCGAAAGCTGTCGAAGGAACGAAGAGAAATGAGCAATTTGCAGCAGTAGCCGAATAGGGGGTGGCAATGGGTGCATGGGGGTGTGCATAGGCGAATTATCGGAAAAGCTTGGACACGCACTAACGATTTTCGGGTTAAGGCTCCATTTAGGTCGGCTTACACCCTCTCACTCTATCTCTATTCCGATAGTTAATTTGATTTTTATGTATACGTTCACGTACACGTCCTCGAGCATCGACCATCCCCTCTCACTCTCGTTTTTTTTTTCCAATCCCCACTCCCTATCGCACAGAATGATTGGGTTTCAGGCGGAATAACTTGATTAAAATAATCTATCACCCGCTAGTGACAGGGGTGATTGGCTATCTGAGTTAAATATGATGGAGCGTCCACTTTTCTATAGAGGCCTCTGTCTGTCTCTCTACGTCGGTCGGGGCATCCCCTTCCGGTTACCTCTGCCCTCGTGCTCTCATCTCTCTGTATCGACAGAGGCAAATTGATTGGTAATATGTGGGCACTGCCCATCTCTACCTATCTCCGTGACATTTACCAACGGAAATGCCTCGTTTTTCCGATATCCGAGCCCGAAAGAGCCGCTGAAAGGGCTTTTACTGAAGGAAATGAATATTACACCGGTAGATACCGTAAACGTGCACTCGAATCAGGTACAATATTAGAGAGTCGCTGACGACATATAAGGGAAACTTCATGGGGATACTGTGGCTTGCGAGTATTGTGCCATGGTCAAATGTGTCGTATGAGATTTGGATTGAAATCGAGAAACATACACGCGACACTGAGGAACGCTTTGATTCTAGCGGTATGGGAAATAATAGATTCCTAGGGGTATTGTTACGGGGTTGTGTGATGGTAACTGGATGAGTTTAGAGGGTGAGGCTTTGTTTGGATGGAGGGAATGGAGTTTTTGGAATGTCAACACTAGATTTAACTATTTTTCTGAAGTGAGCGAATTTGACTCTTACAACAAAATTGATGTTTTTTTGCAAAGAAAATAGTTCCAAATCAGTTTAAATGAAAGATTTATTATTAGAAAATTAACCAACCAATATATTATATATAGTAGTCAGATTTTGAATGAGTCAAATTGGCTCCGTAAATCTAGTGTTAAGTAGAATTGTGACAAATTTTGTAGCTGTGATTTCTATGGTTTATTTAGGACGTACAATTTTAGATGGGTTTTGAACTTTGATATTAATCATGACATATATAGATTACGTGGGGAAGTTTATAAATTTCTTAAAGATGATGAGAGATTTGCACTTTGCCTCCTGGATTAGTTTAGAGGGTGAGGAATTTTCTGGATTGAGAACGTGACGTTTTTGAAATGTTAGTAAATCTAGTGTTAAGTAGATTTATGCAAAAATTTTGTAGCTGTGATTTATACGGTTTATTTAGGACGTACAATTTTAGGTGGGTTTTGAACTTTGATATTAATCATGATATATATAGATTGCGTGGGGAAGTTTATAAATTTATCGAAGATGATGAGAGAATTGTACTTTGCCTACTGGATTAGTTTAGAGGGTGAGGAATTTTCTGGATTGAGAATGTGACGTTTTTGAAATGTTAGGGAGGATTGTGATGAAGAACTGTGAAAAGTTTTGTATTAGTGATTTCTACGGTTTATTTTTGGGTTATATATACATGGGGAAAATGATAAATTTTTCAAAGATGATGGCATATTTACAATCTGCCTACTGGATAAGTTTAGGGTATGGGTACATGAAAAATCTTTTTGAAAAATATTATAAATTAAGTTAGGTTTTATAACATAGAAAGTGAATGTTTACTTTATGATTCTTTTATCAATTTGGAAAATTTTTAGACAAAATTGCAAAACAGTCAGTTTTCATGTGCGCAAAAAAATTTGCGGCTCCCCAAACCCCAAAAAAATTCAAAATTGAATTATCTTCCGTTACATCTTCAATTCTTTTTTCCACACATACAGACTGTACGATATCATTATAATAAACAGACCAAATTTCAGAGAGCAAGTTTATTTCCCAGAGATGTAAAAATATCAGAATCCGCCAACTAAACTGCCCAACGAATTAGACAAATCTCTCCAATCTTTGGTCAATCTAACCTGAGTTTAACAAAAGTCATCCGAGTCAACAGTCCTAATTCGTCTAATTAAAGATCTTCTTTTCCACAGGCGCAAACGTTACAGT
Source organism: Cerceris rybyensis (assembly GCA_910591515.1). Lineage (NCBI taxonomy): Eukaryota > Metazoa > Arthropoda > Insecta > Hymenoptera > Crabronidae > Cerceris > Cerceris rybyensis. The sequence goes on along the minus strand of OU342802.1, from coordinate 6,255,480 downwards.
AAATATCCATTCTACCCATAGGTTTCATATAGAATCAGATCAACCCTCTAGATCAGTGATTCCCAAACTTTCTTGGCCTACCGCCCCCTTCCCAGAAAAAATATTGCTTAGCGCCCCCTGGAAATTAATTTCTTCAAATTTCAATAGCAATCAATAGGAAATATATATGTATTAATGTTTCTATCTTTTTCGTAAAATATAGTAAAGAAAGGTGTAAATTAGAAGGTGCTGCAGCACCAACTAGGGGAAATCACTGCTCTAGGTTCATCACGAAGAGTAAACTTGATCGATTCTCTGCATCCTGTCGATCTACTGATAGGTGTGACATAGTAAGAGAGTGTGCCCCACCATTGTCAGGAACATCTCCGTGGTATGATTGGCACGTTCATCTTTGATACGTCTCCGCGTTGATCGCATTCAGATATGGACCCTAATTCCTATATATCTGTATCCGACACTGTCACTCAGGGTAGTCCCCGTTTCCCCAGGTCCTATCCTTGCGCCTAATTCTCCGTGATCTACCTATCCATGTCAATTTAGACATATATACCGCAAACTCGTATGCACGTTGCAACACGTGCACCAACTGACTCACGATTAGTGTTAGGACTTCTCGAAGGTATGTTATATCAGGAAACTACAACTTATTTGTTCTGTGTTGGTCAAATTAATATTAGGTTCGTGTCGGATTTTTAAGTGAATATAAAACTGCATATCTTTTTTCAAAAGCTGTATTAACACTAGAACTACCGACGTCAAATCCAACATATTTTAATAAATTAAATAGGTACTTTGAAAAAGGGGGAATCAAGCGGCGGAAAATTTGATCGCTTGGGTGATTTATGTTTATTGATATAGACGTAGAATATTTATTCTATGACTCTTATGTAAACTTTTAGAATTTTTTGAAAAAATTGTGTACCAGTCATTTTGACTGGTTTGGTAGTTCAGACTGTCTTCATTTTTATATTGTTTAGAATGTAAAAACTGTTCTAAATGTTAAAAAAAAATGGAGGTCGTATGATGACAGATCTGGGGAATGAGCTGGGTGTTGCAAAATTTCATATGTTAATTCATTTAATTTCGAAATTATCGATTGAATTCATTTCCATACAAAATTCACAACAAAAGAAAATACTTCTGAGAAAATCTTTGCTGAAATGTGACTCTGGCAATGAACAATACGACTATAAATGTGGTTATGCCAAAAGCTTCACATTTAGAGAAAAATCCGGCATTTTATATGCATCAACCTAATATAATAATTAATTTTGCTTTTTCGATAGTAAACTTATATATTGAAGAATACTGCTATAGGAAATTACAGGATTAAATTAGAGTTCAATTCGCTGCTAATGCTGACAATGCTTGACTTTGGTTCGTTAGACATAGAGAAACAAAAGAAACAAGTGTCTATTTGACGCATGCAAGGAAATTGAAGTTTTTTGAAAAGACAAATACTTCCAAGCCAATTTAAATTAAAGATTCATTATTAAAAAATTAACCGACCAGTGTATTATATATATATAGTAATTAAATTTTGAATGAGCCAAATTGACTTCGTAAATCTTGTGTTAATCGCTCAGATGATTAGAAAAATTGTTACTCATTCTGAAAAAAAAATTGTTGCTTCTGTTCGATTAATTATTTTTCTGAGGCGAGCCAATTTGACTCATGCAAAAAAATTGAATTTTTCTGAAAAGACAAATACTTCCGAGCCAATTTAAATTAAAGATTCATTATTAAAAAATTAACCGACCAGCATATTATATATATAGTAATTAAATTTTGAATGAGCCAAATTGACTTCGTAAATCTTGTATTAATCGCTCAGATGATTAGAAAAATTGTTACTGATTCTGAAAAAAAAATTGTTGCTTCTGTTCGATTAATTAATGCATATGAGAGTGTTGGGCTACTTAAATATTTAAGACACTAGTATTTGAGAGAATCGGAATAATACCGGTCATTCCTTGGGGCTTTGGAATGGAAAAAGAGTTGGGTATGCATGCATCGGTGCAATATCCTTTTTCACGGAGATCCAGACGGCCGGAGGCACAAAAGGATCGACGCGCGGACTGAAAAACATTTCAGCTATCAGGTTTGAAAACCCTCGAGCTACAAAGTAGATATTTTAATTAAATACAAGAAACGTCGAATTCGCAACTACCTTTGCCCCTTCGTAGGAATACGAGCTTGAACATTGCCGTTATACGATATATACGGGTCATTGGTCAGACAAGCCTTTGTCAGGTTCTTTTGCACTTTTTGCAAACGACAAAAGCTGAGAATGGCTGCGAACGGACACCGAATGTTTCTCGAGAAAGGCTGACATTTTTTTGTAATTTTCTATTCATTTTGTCAATGATCATTTACAAAATATTGATCATCAGTATCATTCGTTTGTAGGAAATGACCCATAAACGTTAATTAACCCCCAATTTTTTATCATATATAATCAACTGCATGGTGACACATCAGAAAATTATAAAACTGCAATTAAGAGCAAGAGTCTTAGGTTTACAAATTAAAATGCCGTTTGATATTTTTATTTCAAACGAGCGAAACGTCTGGAATCATGGCAACCGGTAAAAATACATGAGTGTCTTTCAAACGGTGTAAAATCAATTAGAATCGTTATTTTTACTTGCAAAAATTCCCATAGTCTACAAAAGTATTCATAAATGCGTAGTAAAAATTCCAAGATTGTACATTTTAATAGTTCATCAACAAAAATTCCCAAAGGAAGCGAAAAGAAATGTCACATGGGACGCACCCCTTAACCTGATTTTTAAAGCGTAAATTTAGTTTTCAAAAGTAAATTGTGATAGTCGGTACATTGAAAAATTTACTTCGAAGAATAAAAAATCTATCTCTCCCTCTCCCACACACACTCTCCCATAAAAAAGAAAGATCTTCATCTCAGACTTTGCGCTTCCAAACAAAATATGCGATTGATAATATTATTTCAACCCCTTGCCCTAAAATAACGTAAGACACTAATAATACGGCAAGTGAAATAGGGAATTTTAAAGGTTTCCAAAAACTATTAAATTGAAAATATCAGAAAGTCCACAGACGATCAAAATTATTTTTATACTAATAATATTACATTCAGATTTATAAAATATCAGAAATCCTTGATACATTATTTTTCCAGCAATTTAATCTGAGCTATTCAGCGTTCAATCTCAAAAAAACGGCTTAACCAAACCTTTTACGAAGACAGAAAACAACCCTATTTAAATTAACAGTTACTAGAAAACAGTACTAAACAAAACAAATACCTGAGAGACATTCTTTCAAGTAGCTATCGAATATTACATTTTTTACTTTTTTTTCTCACACATAATGAAACTCTGATAATAAAAACACCTAAAAAACATCTACAATTCATCATCTCAAAAAATGATACACTTGCCGCCTGAAATCCTCTCGCGAAACATTAAAACGATAGAAAAAATACGTTGAATGAATTAGAGACTCCAGGCAATCAAGATAATCGATCTTGAAGCCTCCCATGTTTCCAGTTTCCGAGAAAACCGGTATTTCCCGTCGGCGTAGAACTCTCCGTATTATAAATTGCGATAGAGGAGGGAATACATGCGAATAACCGATGCTGGAAAAGCTGTTGCGAGGGTAGATTCGACGCTCACCGAAACGATTGTGCAACTTTTTCTTCATCCCCCTCGTAACCCTCCGCCCTTTTCTTGCAGCCCTCGAGCCGGCTCTCTTTCTCGTTACTCTTCTCGATTTCTCTCCTCTCCGTGCCATTCGTTTCGTCGGAAATTAAACACACAAGCAGCCCATACCACTCTTACGTGGCGCCAGTCGGCCGTATAGACGAGAAACCACACCCTGCTACTTGTTGAAGAGGAGTTACGATGGAAACACTTTCCAGAGTGATGTTACACTTTCGTTTCAGCTGTATCTGATAATTCTGATTTTGATGAATATCCTGAGAATATCGTTGGACATATTTGACGATGGTTCATCGTATTCATATTATTTTGTTGAGAGGATAATGAAATTGCTGAGAGGGGATGACTTTTTCTATCCGCTTAAATAAATTATTTTTGTGGAATTTTTTCTTCATTTAGTTGGCAATTCTTTATTATGATGACGAAAGAAAATTTAGTTTTTCACTTTCAAAAGGTAGTAAAATGTAATTTTGCAAAGTCACAAACTCCTTTCCGAATGAAATGGTTAGAAATCAAATGAAAGCCACTAACTAAAATTCTAATTTAAACATTTATCAGTATGCTACAGTGTATGGATTCTTCAAAAGCAAAAGAAACTACTTCCCAAATGAAATGCTTAGAAATCAAACGAAAGCCACTAATTAAAATTCTAATTCAAACATATATCGGTATAATATAGTGTATCGACTATTAACATGTTGAAATTGTCAGATAAATCTATTCGAAACATTAAATAATGGTGGCAAAAAACTTTATAGTTTCAAGGGCTGAAAATTTGAAGAACATTTTGAAAAAGTTCAAGAAAAGTTATTTTAACTCTCTATGGGCCCCTGTAACTTTAAGGCAACGCAAGGCACATCTAAGCTTCTATATTTCCAAGTCAAATTTTTGATTTTTTGAAAATTATGAAATTCTTTACAATGTAATATTTATAATTCAGGTTAACTTATTATCTACAATAGTATTTTTATTACTTTCTAATTGTGCTATTGTGAAACTGATCCTCGAGTACCACAAGAAATTCGGACCATAGAGGGTTAACCAGCTTGATATATCTAGTGTTAAATATTCAACAAGTCTGCCCTTCGATACACAACCTTTCAATTCGTATCAATAAACAATTATAAATCAAGAGATATCAAAGAAATGTATCAAAGCCTGTCTCCTATCAGCAACAGGCTACACAAACAGGGTGAGATCCTCGATTACAATTGAGCGCACGACGAGACGATTCGTAAAACTCTTCAGGGTTGATCACTATCGGCAATGAACCATAAACGCCGAACTATTAATTAAAACTCCCCGCTACATAATGAAAGCGCGAAGCAACGTCCTTTGATAAACAACATTTACCGTCGACTGGAGTTCATTAAATCCTTCATCCCTCTCTTCACCATTTAATATCAATCTGAGGAAATTTATTAGAACCACGACCAATCAAACAGAGACACCATCCTTTCTCCTCTTTCGGTCGTTGAAGAATGAGAATCGGCTAATTATTTCCTCCCCCGTTTCGTTCCGGATACTCGTAGTATCGCATATAAGCTCGAAGCTTTTTGCGTAGGGGGATGAAGAGCGGTAAAAAAAAAAGTACCCGAGGGGGTAGGTAGGGGGTTGGAGCACACACGCGTACAGACGTTTCCCCTTTACGGACGTATTTGTGCCATTAATAAGGCTCTAGGCGATTTTCGTTCCAGCGACGTCTGCCATATTGTGCAGCCGAAAAAAAAAAATTTTTTTTCCACCCTCTCTACCTGCCTCCGCATCGGGAATGCCTAAACCCCATCCACCGAAAAGGTACGGTGAATTGTAAAGGAGAAGGGTGGGGCATTTTCAATATCTGCTGTATTTCCGCCACCGCCGTTTCCACCCCTCTGGATATCTACCAGGGGTAACATTGTACGCACCCACCCACACCCCCGGCCTCGTCACTACATTTTAATATTTCAGGATTCAATGATACCGTCTACAGCTCTACAGATGTGCTCAACTCACTGCGATCGACGTTACGGGAGATCGGGGATGACGATTCGGACTTAATGGGGCGAGGGAGACGAAGGGGTGATTATGGCGATGGTCGGTGATGGGTTAGTGGATGAGTGATTTGAAGGAGGTGTAATTCGTTGATGTTATGTCGACGTATATGTTGGCGTTTCATTGGATATGGGGGTTTGAATGTTTTAAATTGCATGTGGATTGTATTTGGATGGGGTTCGTGTATTAGAATGATTAACACTAGAACTACCGTCGTCAAATCCAACATATTTTGATAAATTAAATAAGTACTTTGAAAAAGGGGGGAATCAAGCGGCGGAAAATTTGATCCATTGGGTGATTTATGTTTATCGATATAGAGACGTAGAATATTTATTCTATGACTCTTATATAAACTTGGAGAATTTTTTGAAAAAATTGTGTACCAGTCATTTTGACTGGTTTGGTAGTTCTAATGTTAAAGAAATTCGGGGGGGGGGGGGGGGTTGTAGTTTTCGTTAATTTTTTGCGTTTGGTTTGTAGAATGTAATGCGGCAGTTGTTGAAGTATGGATCAAGTTTGTGTGGGGTTTAAAATTTATAGAGATTTTCAAAATTTAACCATCTCATTAACAGGACTCGTCTTATTGTAAGTTTCTACGCTTTAAAAGATAGAAATAAAAAATAGAATCAAATTTTTATCTCGAAGAATCATTAGCTCCTGAAAACCATATAATATTAATAGAATAGAAATAATTTTATCGTGTCGTCTTCCAATAATTTTGATTTCTAACTTTGGAAAACCTTAAAATACTTAAAAAACCTTAAGGAAACTTTAAAATTTTACTTTATTTGTTTATTCGTCTACTTTATTTTAAAATTTCGCTTTATTTTTTAATGTATCGAATACAATTGTTACCTTCTGTTCCTCGTCATTGGAGGACAACGAGTTGAACAGCAAAATAATTAAGAAAAGATGTCATATCTTTTGGCCAACAACTTCTATACTTTCCATCCCTTAATTAAAGCAATTTGATAATTCTGAATGAAATTTGGATTCTTAACATCCAGAAAATCTTTAAATTTCTAACTTTTCTGAAGTCTGATTGAAATTACTGTTCAATTAACCCATAAAGGCACAGTATGTAAAGTAATTTTTAACGAAAGACTTGGCGTAATTTGTTTGGAATATAGCAAGAGAAAAAGAAAAGAAATGAAGGTGTAAGTGCAACAGTAATCAACACTGTTAATTCATCCGTAGTTTTGAATATCCGAAGTCTCCGCTTTCAACTCATGGACCGTTACGATACGAATGACAATGGATGGGATCAAAGGAAATTATCAAAGCGATGGAATACCATGGGCTGGAAGGCAAAATTAATTTTCATGACTCGCCTTTATTTATCGAGCTCCATGACGAAGACATTGCACAAGTCTAATCGCCCTGTAATAGTATCGAATAGTAACGAGCGATAGCAAAATCAAGTAATTCGACCTAAGTTTTAATTGGAACATGATAGCCGGCGCCGTCGTTAAATAAAAGGAAAATGAAAATTGATACAAATCTTAAATGACATTAGTTAATGGAGTCTATCACGAAATATAGCGGAATTTAAATTCTGCAGGATGCAATCTTATAATCGCTCTTGGCAAATAAATTAGAAATTAATTTCTGGATACATTTTATAACAAAGAAATATTCTCTGCTTGTACATATTCAAATTTAACTATACAGATTCGATGGGCATGGGATGATTGTACAATTGAAACAAAAAGAAATTGTAGATACTGGATTATTTTTCACAAAACTGTTTTGTCCTTGTAGACAATAATGATTAATTTAAAAAATTTCGTTATACAGTGCTTATTGTTAGTAGATATATTAAGGAAATTTTCACAAAACCTTGTAAACTCCAATTGTAGGACGGATAAAAAAGTTGAAGAAATTGCAAGCTACAAATTTGAAAACGTCCTTATACCGTAATTAGCTAATATACTAAATAAAATATGACTAAACGCTGTCACGTCAACTACAGTACCGACACAAAATTTTGAGAATTTACAATCATAATGTTACAAAATTCACTTATCACATAATTAGTTGATATGCGAAACAAAATATTTTAAAACCTTGCAAGTTCAATTACAGCACCGATACAAAATTTACGAATCTACGAGTAAAATATTACAAAATTCACTCATGCAATAATTAGTTGATATGCGAAACAAAATATTTTAAAACCTTGCAAGTTCAATTGCAGCGCCGATACAAAATTTAAAAATCTACAAGTAAAATATTACAAAATTCACTCATGCAATAATTAGTTGATATGCCAAACAAAATATTTTAAAACCTTGCAAGTTCAATTACAGCACCGACACAAAATTAAAAAATCTACAATTAAAATATTAGAAAATTCACTTATGCAATAATTCGGTAATATGTACACAAAATATTTTAAAATCTTGCAACGTCAATTACAACACCTATTCAAATTTTAAGAATCTACAACAAAAATATTACAAAATTCACTCATGTAATAATTAATCAAAATACCAAACAATTACCAACTAGAACATTACAAAATCTTATCATGTTAATTACACCATCGATACAAAATTTAAGAATCTCAAATCAAAATATCTCAAAATTTATACATTAGTTACATATTATTAAAATATTACAAAAGTTGCCCCTTTCAATTACAGCACCGATAAGAAATTATAAAGAGACTGTAATCTAAGAAATTTCATCGAATACACGAACTCTAAGAAACATGAAATAGATTAAAAACATTTCCAGTGACGGCAAAAAGGACGAATAGAATTCATGTAGGAATTATAGGTAAATGAAAGTTCTCGAATCCCAGGAAGTTTATAATTACCTCGACATCCCTGATTTGTCAGATACGACAATAAAGAATCTGTCTGAGCGGAGAGTTTGAGTTACACTGCCGTTATTCGTTATAAAGTTCCAGAAGCACGATAAAGGCCGGATTGAGAAAGGGAAAGGAAGAGGCGTTTCGCCCTCGCCATCCGACATCCACCCTCGAGTTTATAATGCACCCCCTGCTGCCCCCATAACTGTATATTTCATGGATTCACCGACTAACGCGGACGGAGAATCTTCCAGGGTGGTATTCAAATGCCTTCCTCGAATTGTGCGTTGAAACGTGAATTATACGCGCCTCGTGTGATGCCTCCATGGAATTTACGACGAATTCCATGGCGAATCTTCGTTCTTATGGCGTGAGAATGCGTGATGTGCGGTTATTGACACTAATGCGCTCCTTGGTTTGGAAGGAAGCCGGCTTTTGCTTGACCAGTTTCATTTCTGCGATTCGTAGACTGAGAGGAATTGATTTTACAAAATTGAAAATATTGTTATTTGTGAAGAATGTAGACAATTGAAATATATAACATGATAGAAGTTCTCTATTGTATTGCAGTTTTTCGTTTTTGATCCCTTGATTATGGAAGACATTTCTGCGATTCGTAGACGGAGAGGAATTGATTTTACAAAATTGAAAATATTATTATGTGTGAAGAATGTAGACAATTGAAATTTGTAACATGATAGAAGTTCTCTATTGTATTGCAGTTTTTAGTTGTTCAACCACTTGATTATGGGAGACATTTCTGCGATTCGTAGACGAAGAGGAATTGATTTTTCAAAATTGAAAATATTATTATGTATGAAGAATGTAGACAATTGAAATGTGTAACATGATAGAAGGTCTCTATTTTAATGCAGTTTTTCGTTTTTGATTCCTTGATTATGGAAGACATTTCTGCGATTCGTAGACGGAGAGGAATTGATTTTTCAAAATTGAAATTATTATTATGCATGAAGAATGTAGACAATTGAAATTTGTAACATGATAGAAGGTCTCTATTTTAATGCAGTTTTTAGTTTTTCAACCACTTGACTATGGCAGACATTTCTGTGATTCGGAGGGGAATGAATTTTACAAAATTGAAGATATTGTTAAGTAAGAAGAATTGAAATTTGTAACATGATAGAAGTTCTCGATTATATTGCACTTTTTCATTTTTAACATCTTGACTACGGTAGACTTTGTAACGCACCGGCCGAGAACAGCGAAATTTTGAGTAAGAATGTTTTTTTGTGAAGACATATTTCAATAATCGAAAAACAGAATTTTACTGCATTAAGATGATATTATCTACTTCTCTGAATTGAGTTACTATAAGTATTACAAATTTAAAAACGCCCTTTGTGTTAGAAAGTCAAGAGGCCATTAGCACCTTCTAAGCACCTATGGACGCCCACAATAGCCAAAGAGTTAATTAATAAGTTACACTGCATGAATTTAGCTAATTAGTATGAATTCACCCAAACAAAACACCTCACCCGTACAAACGACAGTTTACACTCTGGTCTCCATCATTGTTTAACTTTGGAAAAACTCTGGGCCCATTAGCTATTTTTAATTTAGAAAATTTCCAATTCTTTGAGTCCCACAGTTTTGGAACCGTTCGCATTGAATTGGGGTCGAATCGTGGGCCATTGAAAAAGAGAAAGCCTATTGTTTAAATCAGAGACAGCAAACCTTTTTGAGAAGTGTTGTAATGGACCTACCCTCCGATCAACTAAGCTTCTAAATAGAAGCTAAGATAAATAAAATAATCATTGTGAAAATAAAAAAAAAATAACACTACAACTAAAAGCCAAATTCTGAACATTCTTCCGCCTGAAAAAAAATACTTTCCAAACCGTTAAAATAACAAACTCTTCGAACCTTATAAAAATCAACTCTGTTCAGTAACCCTTCGAAGATCCAACTTCATTTCTCCATCCAAGGCAATCGAGCCGTTTTAATACCAAAGACAAGTAAGAATCCACGAACGACGTCGGCGTAACGTGGGGCAAACTGAACGTCCAAACATCTGGCGAACGTGATATTCGAGATAATACGTGCAGAGTCTTCTCGTCGAAATCCATCCGCAAGTTTCATTAAGCTGAGCGTATTAGCGCCTTGCCGCGGGCCACGGCCGTGGTTATAAATAACAATAAGGGCCCGCGCGGACGGCAAACATCGTAAAACCTTTCGTAAACAGGGGACAGAAGCGAAGAGGACGTCGAGTCTCCGCGAGCGCCATGGGGATGGCGAAAGACAGGGGGATGGTGGAGCGAGAGAACGATAGAGAAACGACCAGCCGGGGAGAATATCGCTTCGTGGGTGGAATATACCGTGAGGACGCTGAGAAAAGCCGTGTACGCCCTGAAATACGAATTGGGAAGCGTGCTCTGTCGCGAGTCGTCGGGATATTCCGTTTCAGGGGTCGGGGAATCCCTTCGAGTTGGCCCTACGTGGTCTATCGAATACTCGCTGCTGAGTGGATGCCACTGTGGGTGCCACTGTCATGGGAAGTCCTAAGAACCAGGGAATTTGAAGATGTTTGAACGTATTTATTATTTGAACTTGATTATTTGAAGGTGGTCATATTGGGGGTTGCGTTGGAGAATTTATTTCTGATTGTTGATCCTTTGAGAATTAGTGACGCATAAATGGAGGGAAATTTAATTATGATTGAAAAATTAACACTAGAACTACCGGCCACAAATCTAACATATTTTAATAAATTAAATAAGTACTTTGAAAAAGGGGGAATCAAGCGGCGGAAAATTTGATGGATTGGATGATTTATGGTTATTGATATAGACGTAGAATATTTATTCTATAATATGACTCTTATATAAACTTGGAGAATTTTTTGAAAAAATTGTGTACCAGTCATTTTGACTGGTTTGGTACTTCTAGTGTTAAAGTGCAATCTTGGAATATGATTACACTAATGGTAAATATACATTAACCTTTTGCAGTCATATGTCGAGCTAGCATTTCACTTCGTTTTGTTTTCTAACGACTTAGTATCTACTTTCTAATTTCACAATGATTTTGTAATATTATATAAAGATCTGTTTGGATTTATAGTTATTGTTATTATTAAAAAAATTAATAGCTAGTAATAGAAAATATTAAGAAATTAACTTCATTTGGCGCACTATGAAATTGACAAAATATTTTAGAGCGGAAAGGGTTGACAGTCTTATTGTCTACTAATAAAGTGATTTAGTGGCGCCAAATAAATGATTAACTTTAAGTATTTAACAATGTTTTGTTAAGATAATTAGGGCGCAATTGTTAGGATAATTGTATTAAATTCTTCCAAAGTATGAATCCCCAAATGACAAAATTTCCACTATACTTAACAACCTCCTTCTCATTCTGCACATCCCTGGATTTCTGCATTACTAATTCCCATTCCTATTCAACAACCCCTCTCTTAGATTAATTACACCTCCCGAAAAATTAGTAAATTTTTTCAAACTAAAAATTCCAGAAGGAGAACATTTTCATTGTAGTCAACCACTTCCTTCTCATTTTGCACATCGCTAATTTCTCAACAATAATTTCCATTACACCCCTTCTCCTTAATACAATACACTTCCCCAAGACTTATTAAGATCTTTCCAAAATGGGAGTCTCTAGCAGACAAAATTTCCACTATACTTAAAACAACTTCTTTCTCGTTCTACACGTCGCTAAATTTCTGCATACCAAATTCCCATCCCTAATCACCAACCCCCTTTCCAGTTCAATTACACCACCCCAAAAATTATTAAATTCTTTCAAACTAAAAATCTCCAAACGACAAAATTTCCACTACAGTTCCCCCTCCATTATTTTGCATATCGCTAATTTCTCCACAATAATTCCCATTACACCCCTTATCCCTAATAAAATACACTTCCCCAAGATTTATTAAAATCTTTTCAAAATAGGAATCTCAAACAGACAAAATTTCCACTATACTTAAAACAACTTCTTTCTCATTCTACACGTCGCTAAATTTCTGCATAACAAATTCCCATTCCTAACACCAACCCCCTCTCCAGTTCAATTACAGCACACCAAAAATTATTAAATTCTTTCAAACTAAAAATCTCCAAACGACAAAATTTCCACTACAGTTCCCCCTCCATTATTTTGCATATCGCTAATTTCTCCACAATAATTCCCATTACACCCCTTATCCCTAATACACTACACTACCCCAAGACTTATTAAAATCTTTCCAAAATAGGACTCTCAAATAGACAAAATTTCCACTAAATTTCCTTATCATCTCAAATACTCTTGAATTTTTACAAAATTAATTTCCATCCCGATCAACAACCCCGTACACACTTTCCATAGATTTATTAACCCAAATATCAGAGACGCCGCAGTATCTTTATCTCGCAGCCACGCACTCGTAAAGAGTACCCTCCTCGATTCCCGTAATTTATGTACACACCTCATGCACACGCGTATATACACCTCGGGCGTTCCTAGCCCCGAATGTTTGCAGTAGTTTGGCACGGACGGGAAACTATAAGCCGAGAACACTGCCGGGGTTATCGATTAGTCGTGAGATCCACGTTGCAGACGGTGAGCTTTTCATATAGACGACTAGTCGAGCGGTCCTGTGTCTTTTCATATTCACTCGCCCGGATATATTCCATGGCGCGACCTGTATCTTGGAGAGTAACGATTCAACGTTATTAATTATTTACCACCCTCCTGTTCCGGCGTCGTGGCTCGTGAAATTTTCAGGCTACACTTTCCGCTGGTAGTTAGCGAATTCGAGGCTGTTAATTCGGTCGGGTTAAAAGACCGGCCATAGAACGAGGCCGAATGTAAATACTCGAATTTAACGGCGACGATGAAACGTCGGATGATCGAAATATTTTATGGCCGATCTTCCAGCATGGATTCACTGTGAAACAGGGAGAAAACGATGGGCGGATTATTATGGCTAGTCTGTACAAATGTAGATTTTGGGATGAATGGATGGGGATACTGGGTGGAGTAGAATTTTGATGTTTTTTGATTTTATAATTTTGTGGTTTTTTTTTTATTGGTAATTTAAACCATGTGGTTGATGAGGTTGTTGTTTATGCGATGGTACAAAACAGGATTATGCCATTAGGCAGCGTCCATTAATATTGTTTTCACGTTTCTTCCGCAGTTCTGATCATCCTTTGAAAGTGATGAAGCTCAAGTAGGCTTTTACCCTATTGTTTGATATCAGTTTCAGTGGGGGACTTTCGTATCTCACAGTAGCAAATAGTTTCAGACATCGGGTAACACTGAAAAAGACGTTCAGAACAGTGTTCAGACGTCTTCGAGAATTTTAACTCATGCCAGAAAAACTAAGTAAATATTACCTTGCGTGTTAAAATTTGAGAAAACGACAGGGAGGCTTTGGAACATTAATTTAATGGATCAAATATATAATATCGACATTTATAAAGGTACGAGGTGTATTTTTGTACCAAGGTTACTATAGACACTCGGCCATTGTTGCTAACTTATCAATTCAAATTAAAAATGAGAAAGAGGTAGTTGAGTATATAGATTTATACTTAAGGAAATTACAAATTTTGTTATTCCGGGATTTTTAGTTCTAAAAATTTATTCAATTCTGAGATGGTGTGATTGATCTAGGTGGATCGTTCATTATGGTTGAAAATTAATTATGTAGAAATAAAACGATGTGTAAAATGATTTTTGTTTTTGGAAAATTCTGATAAGTTTTGATAAATTGCAATCCATCGGAGATAGGGGTTATCGATTAGGGGTGGTTCTTACGCAGAAATTTAGCGATGTGCAAAATGAGCAGCTAGTAGTTATAAATAGTGTAAAACCGTCGCTTTGAGATTCTCCATTTGTAAAAATTTAGTAATTTATAAAAAGGTGTAATTAATCTAGGAGGGTGATTAATGATAGCATTTAATTTCGCAGAAATTTTGCAATGTCCAAAATGCTTAAATTGCACTCACGTATAGTGGAAATCTTGTAGTCCTAAGATTTTTATTTCAAAAAATGTTCATAAATTGAGAAATCAGTTGGATTAGTGATGAAATGTACAGAAATCCCGTCATTCTTAGATTCTTATTCTCTAAAAATATAAAACTGTTAGAAAGTAGTGATTTATCATAAGCAGAATTTGAAATGGGCAAGAAAAATAATCACTTAAATTTCAAACCATCCAAAATAAGAATGAATCCCCGTAAAAATTTCTATTTTCTCAAAATTATTCTTACACATGTCACCGTGATTCACAAAAGAAATCTTTTTCTTTCCATCACAAAAGAATCCTACAAAATAAATATAGTCCTAAGATTTTTCTTTAAAAAGATGTTCATAAATTGAGAAATCAGTTGGATTAGTGATGATGTGTACAGAAATCCCGTCATTCTTAGATTCTTATTCTCTAAATATATAAAACTGTTAGAAAACAGTGATTTATCATAAGCAGAATTTGAAATGTGCAAGAAAAATAATCACTTAAATTTCAAACCATCCAAAATAAGAATGAATCCCCGTAAAAACTTCTATTTTCTCAAAATTGTTCTTACACATGTCACCCTGATTCACAAAAGAAATCTTTTTCTTTCCATCACAAAAGAATCCTACAAAATACATACACTTCTGTAAAAAAAAAGTGTCAATGGCTTTGCTTCGGTACAATAAAAATTCTTTGCACAGTACAAGCGAGCTTTTCTAAGCGTCCACCGAAAGCTCAGCTCGTCCAGATTCACGGATCAGGCCGGTCATCGTAATTAAACCTCCCACCATCGATTTTCTTTTTTTTTTCCGAACAACGTGAGAACTTACCCGGCAAATGTATTCGGCATTTCAATGATAAAAGAACGCACGGCGCGGATTTCATTTCAGAGGCGGACAATCGATGCGAGTGGAGGGGAAAAAAGCGCTTCAAAATGCATGAAAAAAACATTGCCCCTTTTTTTTCGGCAACGACTAAACAATACGAAAACACAGTGAAACAGTGATTTTGTTTTGTATAGAAAAAAAAGGGTGGTACGCAACAAACGAAAACAGACTGCGAGGGGTGGAAAAAAAGAGTCGGAGGAACGTCGGAAAAAGTCGAATCTCTTCGCGAGACATCGAATTATGCGAGTTGAAAACTTACGGAAATACAAACGCATGAACGAATAAACGTGCACAATAAAATTACATGGTGAAAGGGGTGCACTTGGATTCATCGAATTAACGAAGGCACACCGGTAGTTTTCGTGCAGAGAGAAACGAAAGTTCGTGACGCGACGAAGTGGAGGGGGTGAGTTTCCAAGAGAAAAATGTTATTGTGTCGCTAATTCTCGCAGCTCGTGTTTTTTCTACGGAAATTTTTAATAATTCAGGAAGCAGCTATTTTTTTTGGCTAGCGTTAAAAACACTCTGAGAAAAAGACAGTTTTTTAGACAAAAATACAGGAAGGGTGGAAATTTACGTTATTCTTTTCTCTCTGTCTCTCTCTCTTTTTTATTTTGTTGAGGAAAAGCAATTTGCAAGTAGTTTCTCGTGAATTGTTCAGCCGTGGGATTTTATACGATGAAATGTTTATGTGGTTGCAAATTGATGTTTTTTCATGACTGTTTGGCAGCCGATTGTAAATTAATGCGCTCAAAACAGCAGGGCGGTAATTGAAACGCGTGGGAAATTTCGTTCGAAATTGGCAGTGCACTGGGAAATCAATGAATTAATGGCTGCTTTAAAATGTGCATGTCAACTTGGTGTTTCTGCAATACCAAGACACTTTATATCTGTTGTTCAAAAACAACGTATAAATATTGAAAAAAAATTTGTACTCCTCCAGGATGAAGGGATATTTTGTATGAAAATAAGGTGGAATAATTCGATGAATTTTATTCGTAATGTGGTAAGGGGTATTAAATAATAAACAAACTCACAACACAAATTAACAAAGAACAACTAAAGTATATATACAGGGTGTTCAACAGTTTTCACGATTTTTCAAGTATTAGGAGTACTAAAATATAATGTCATTTCTTACATTAAATTCAAGCTAATAAATTTCTAACAAGTTATTATTTTTAATGAATGATGAAATCACCTTCGTTATCAACATCCTTTCATTATCTAATGGGCAAATTTCCAATATCGGATTGATAAAAGCTTATAGATTTTTTAGCAAAGTATCTGAAAGAACGACATTACTTTCCTGTCCCACTAATACTTAACCTGACAAAAAAGTATTTTAAACAAAAGTTGGTCACTTTTTGATTGGCTATACATTGCAATAAAAATTTTCAAAATTTTTTTAAATTATTACTAAGGCCACCTTAATTTTTAAAAAATGGAACTTTATATAAACAAGTACTTGAATATATAAAATGTGAACTCGAGATATCAGACTCGTGCTTATGTAATCCCTTCTTCTCATAACATTTTTTTTAACCCTTTCAGCGCTGAGTTGTGCGACATTAACCGTCTGCTGTGGGCTGCTTACTTTTTACAACGAAGCGCAAGCTGAGCGGACTGAAATTTCACTGGAGAATATATTGATTGCAATTATAACAATTTGAGCAGTGACTGCAGAAACCTTAATGATATTAAAAATAGTAAATTATATTTTTACTTAATTTTTTTTGCATTCATGGCGTGTAATGAATGGTTGTCTGAGAACAGATATATGCGTTTTTAGCGCTAAAAAGGTTAGAGGGGAACTATAGTGGGGTGCTTTGTTTTGGAGAAAAACGGGTTGAAAAATTGTCCAAGTGGTGAGAGCAGGTTACGTAATGATTTTCGTTGAAGATCATTCTATCTCTCTTCCTGCTCGACTTAAGATGACGTAGAGCGTGCTTAAGAAAAGATGGATGACGTAAAATGAGATTACACGAAATATAACAGCGAATTATAGCGAAATTCGAGAGTGCGGACACGTCTAATATTAAAACTTGATTTTTTCGTAAATGGAGCTTCGTATGAAAATGTTTCATTTCACATTTTCAACCTAGTTTTGGTGGATGAATTACAGTGTATTATAAAATTGTTGACAATATAGTAGATTTTTCAACATGAAAGTGAAAGAATACGTTTGCATTTTGAAAGTATTTAAGAGATTTCTGTAACGATATTAAGAGTGTTTGATATTGCAACTAATATTAACTGTTAGATTGGTCGTTAAATGTACCCTAATCCCATAAATAAGACAGGCATGTAATATAGTGCAGTTAGCACGTATACTAAGAAACCTTCGCACCTTAATTGGTAATTGTACTTTGCGTCACCTTTACGATCTCGTAAAACGTCACCGTGACGAAATTAAAATGAAATTCAACGGGACGGATACTACACAGGTCGATTTCCCCAATGTCAGAAGCATTTACAAAATTCCCCTGTACTTTTTGTAAATTTGCCGAAAAAAGAAGATGATTTTAAATTATTAGCAGAAATGGTTAAAACTAGATATTTTGAATCATACTGGCATAATTTATGCCTTTTGTTAAACTGTAAGGTTTTGAATCGCACAGGAAAAGTAACGATTGTATAAAAAACAACGACGATCAATTCTTCCAAATTACATAGAGGTTAATTAGATTAACTTAACACGTTGAACGCCGCTGATATTTTACTTCTTTCGTCATTTCTACTGAAGTGAAACTTTTTCTATTAAAATCACATATTTATGAAGAAGAAACTTTCAAGACACTGATATATCGATATTCAGCAAATTTTGATCTTCTTCACGCCAGTATTTAAATATTCAATATCTTAGAAAATTCATAAATATTGCAATTTAACGCATTGACTGCCACGCAAATTTAGCGTGTCTTGCCCTGGGTGCCACGGCCATTTGTATCCAATCTAAACTTGCAGCACGCACTACGAGATATCTCGTAGCTGGCAGTTTTGGTGCAGACGCTTACTACGAGATATTTCGTAGTTGGCAGTCAATGGGTTAAACATAACATGAAATTTCATTGAATTTAATAGCGCCGGTCACCGGTGACCCCCATGGCAGCTCTCACCCCATGGTAACTCTCGACACAGGCAGTAGTAATATAACAGGAAGATTGTGAATTGTATCTCTGTGGATTGTCCAAAGCCCTTTAAAGACTTCAGCACCCATTAATGGACCAAATTGGACAAATCACCATCAGAAGTCATTTAAATCGCCTATTCCATGTTACTACCACCCTACAATTTGTCTTCTCTCAATTCCTGATCGAACTACACCCATACTAATATCATCAATCCTCCTGTATCAATATACCTTCAAATACTTCGCTCTGTGGATTGTTCAAAGCCCTTAAAGATTTCACTGCCCATAAATGTACCAAATTGAAAAAATCATCGTCAAAAGTAATTCAATTTGCCTACTCTATGTTACTGCTACCCCACAATTTGTGTTCTCTCAATTCCTGGAAAGAACTACACCTAAACTAATATCATCAATCCTCCTGTATCAATACAACTTCAAATACTTCGCTCTGTGGATTGTTCAAAGCCCTTTAAAGACTTCACTGCCCATAAATGTACCAAATTGAAAAAATAATCGTTAAAAGTCATCCATTTTGCCTACTCTATGTTACTGCTACCCCACAATTTGTCTTCTCTCAATTCCTGATCGAACTACTTACACCCAGACTAATATCATCAATCCTCCTGTATCAATATACCTTCAAATACTTCGCCCTGTGGGTTGTCCAAAGCCCTTTAAAGACTTCAGCACCCATAAATGTACCAAATTGAAAAAATCATCGTCAAAAGTCATCCAATTTGCCTACTCTATGTTACTGCCACCCTACAATTTGTCTTCTCTCAATTCCTGATCGAACTACACCCAGATTAATATCATCAATCCTCCTGTATCAATATACCTTCAAATACTTCGCTCTATGGATTGTTCAAAGCCCTTCAAAGACTTCACTACTCATAAATGGACCTAATTGAAAAAATAATCGTCAAAAGTCATTCAATTTGCCTACTCTATGTTACTGCCACCCTACAATTTGTCTTCTCTCAATTCCTGATCGAACTACACCCAGACTAATGTCATCAATCCTCCTGTATCAACACACCTTCAAGTATTTCGCTCTTTGTAGTACCAAAAGCTATTTATAGATCTAAGTACACCTAAATGAACCCAATCAATCAAACCATCGCCGGAAATTATCCAAATCGTCTACTCTGTTGGACTACCAGTATAATACAGTCCTTTTCATAAATGTCAAACGAAGCAGGCCTGCATAGAGAACGTCACAGGAAACTAAGCCACGTGCATCATCCACCAACACGTGACAACCTGCACCAACACACACGGTCCGACCGAGTGGCTGGTTTTACGGGATACTGCCAGGGATTAACCGTGCGTTTACCCGTTATCCTGTAAACTTGATTAAGGCGATTGCCGGGCGAGTTCGTTACCGGGATCGAACGATTTGCGTGACTCCGTCGCAGAAATTCGTGCGGGTATACGTACGTGTCGTTCAGCCTGATCGATCGGACGTTTCGATCTGCGGTTGGATGACGTTGGTCTGCGTTCAAACGAGAATACGAGGGGTTAAAAAACGTCTGCAGGAACTAATCGCGATCCATTAGGTCGGCGAACGTTGCCCTGTTTGATGGGGCTCGCGTTGAAAAACGAGGAGGACGATTTATTTTGATTAGACGGTTGTTTCAGGGTGTTTGCCCATGTTCTCGGAATTGATCGTGTTTTAGGCAGTCTTCTAACTTCTTTTTGAACGATATTGGCGGTGTCATGAAATATAAAATTGGTTATAGTTTTTTTTTTTTATTTGTATTCAGAATATTTGATAGTTAGTAGTGTTAATAATTGTTGAGTTATGTTTCTTCGACTTTGAGACTAAACTTGCCAAGGTCAATGGACCGGTATCATATGTTTTCTAAAAATTATTTAAATTAATAGAATGGAGTAAATATTCCAATTCTATTTTAAAAAACTTAAATTGATTGATTAATGGTCTTTTTTGCTCTTTTTATAAAGTATATTTAAATTTAAGCAGATACAACGTCGATAGTTTTAGTGTTCAGGGGGTTATTCCATGTGACAACAACTTTTTTGGGAATTTTTTTTGACGAACCATTAATATGTACAATCTTGGAATTTTTATCACGCGTTTATCGACACTTTGTTAGTCCATTGGAATTATTGTAAGCAAAAGTAACAATTTTAATTGACTTTACACTGTTTGCAAGACTCTCATGTATTTTTTACGGCTGGTATGATTCCAGAAGTTTTACTCATCTGAAATAAAAAATTCAGACGGCATTTTAATTTGTAAACCTAAGGCTATCGCAGGAACCAGAATGATTTTGATATCTGTCATAGTTTTTACTACGCTGGAAACGCCGAAAAAATATAAAAAAATTAACCAAGATATATTGGTAAAAACATTTTTAAAAAATTCAGAACAAGTCATTTTGACCACCTTGATAGATCTAATGTTAATGTCCGTAAATCTAGCGTTAAAGTCCATTTCTTTAAAACTTCCTCTAATATTAAATTGGCAAACTCTAATAAACTAATTACAATTCATTAAAGTATCAGAACATTTTAAAAAAATTCAGGACAAGTCATTTTGACCACCTTGATAGATCTAATGTTAATGTCCATAAATCTAGCGTTAAAGTCCATTTCTTTAAACTTCCTCCAATATTAAATTGACAAACTCTAATAAACTAATTACAATTCATTAAAGTATCAGAACACTTTTAAAAAATTCAGAACAAGTCATTTTGACCACCTTGATACATCTAATGTTAACATTAAACCTACCAAGGCGGTCAAAAGACCGCTTCCAAAATATTTTCTAAAATTTATCTAAATTAATAGAGTAGCCATGAAGTAAATATTCCACTTCTATCTTATAAAACCAAAATTAGTTTATTAATTATCTTCCTTATCTCTCCATTTCCCTTTTTATAAAGTCGTTATTAAGTATATTTTGATTTTACTAGATATAACGTCGTTAGTTTTAGTGTTAATGTCCGTAAATCTAGCCTTAAAGTCCATTTCTTCAAACTTCCTCCAATATTAAATTGGCAAACTCTAATAAACTAATTACAATTCATTAAACTATCAGAATCATCAAACCAACTCATTCTAACCACCGCCAACACATACAAACGTGCCAGACAAGAAAATATCTACCAAAGAGATCATTCTATAATTAAATGTCCAGCCAGCTGACTTCCAAGAAACATCTACCCCGTTCCCAGTTCCCGAAACAACCCCTTACCATAGGGTTTATCCCGTCTGGCCGAACCTGGACAACCGTTTACACGAGGAATACTGGAAATCTGCCGTTTCTGCTGGTAGTTTCAGCATCCTTTGAGTCTCTTCTACCGAGAGGGAGAAAGACAACAGGGTTGATCACCGGAAACAGAGTCCGATTCAACTCTGGATGAACGAGCAAGAGGACACACATAGAGACAAACCATGGCAGAGTGTGACAAACGATCTGGCAAGTCGGGCAATATATCCCCGTCGGACTTAAGCGCATTCACGTGGCCGAAAAGGGCAGAGGTGGCGGTCATTAAATTTTTATTCCGCTTTTATGCGATTTGCGTGCCACCAGCGGGGAGGGAGGGGTTTCTGCTCGCTGAAGAGGGAAGTCTAATGATGATATATAAGGGTTGGGACGAGGAACGAGGAAAGTGGAAGGGTGTTACGGAACACGCACACTCTGAGAGGGGAAAAAAAAACAACTGAGACGGATGTAGGTCGGGGATGGTGCAAAATGGGATTTCGTTTTTTTTGTGCTCAATTTCTAAATGTTTTTTGACGTTGATGTTATTTTTTTGATGCATATTAAATTTGTATTTAGAATTGGAAACTGATTTGTGATTGAATAACATTTTTGGGGGTGGTTTTGCGATAGAGACTGTTAAGGGAAGTAATAATTGGTTGGTAATTTTGTAAACGAGAAATGATTGATATGATATGATGGTGGACCATCAATAAGATTGAAGAATAATTGGTTTTTGATTTTTACGACCGTGATACACCGTACTCAAAATGTTTGTAAAATTAGGGTGCAATATTAGGCAACTACTGTAAAAAGGAAAAAGTTGTGCTAGGAAGATTTCAATACAGAATCGACGTCTAAACATTTTTTTTTGGTTTTTCATTTTTTGCGCGTAGAAAATCGTGTACGATCAAAAACTCATTTGTGCAAAAAAAGTAATAATGAAATCCATATTACATATTTATAAAACAAAAACAATTCACTTGTGTTCATAGCAATAACATAATTATAATCAACAATATGTAAGAATTGTAAAATGAAAGAGTTTTTTTTTAATAAAAATTGAATGCTGTTTCAAGCAACATTTTTCGTTATTAAATCTTACCGGAAGGGGTTAAAATAGATAAATTAAACGTTCGTCTGTTTCAGAATGTATTTTTTCCGCTGTTTTTATTTTAAGAAAAGATATTGTAGTTTTAAATATTTCCAGCAGTTTGCATTTTCTTAGAAACCGCAATTTTTTGAGAGCATCTTACAATATGGAGTTCCATTCTTCAGAATATTTCCAGTATTTATATTCTCTTATAGTAGAACGTGAAAAAATCTCTCAGTTACACTGTTACATAACATAAAAAACCCCGTGAGCCGAACAATGCGTCAAGCTTTCACCCCCGTCCTTCACGTGACCCCAATCTCATCCTACACTGTGGAAAGAGAAATATTAGAAACAATTCTCAGTAACACCGAATTAGCCGACTTGGCGCAACTCGTTTCCCGCGCGACACTAATCTCGATATCCTCTTTCATGTTGTTTGCAATGTTTCTTGGACGTCATGCTTTTTTCACCACCTCCTCGTCCGTAAACGTCACGGTATATTCATGTAGTGATGGGTCTAATTCTTCGTTTACGAAAATTGTAGAAAGATTCTGTGAAAATTGTTGAAGTTATTAGAAATTGTTTTTCAATTTTCATAGTACTTTCTTATTATTTTGATACAAATTGTTTGCAATTTTTATAGGTTTTTCTTGTAATACTCACAAAAGTAGCTAGGCTGTTCATAGAATTTATCTTTAGATAGAATTTTTTTTGCAATTTGTGTACAAATTTTAAAAAACTCTCCCATATTGTTTCTATAATTTGCGTGGAATTTTCCAGTAATTTGAATTGAATTTTCCTACAATGCTTAGAGAATTCAATATATTGGTTATCGAATTTCCCTAGAATTTTTCTAGAATTTTCTTGCATTTTTTCGGAGCATCACCTTCAAATTTTCCTATAATATTTTTATAATTAGGGTACAATTTTCCTACAATTTCCACGAAATTTTCTTGGACTACTCACAAAACTGGATAGAATGTTCATAGACTTTTCCTATAATTTACGCAGAGTTTTAATAAAATTTTCTTGTAATTTTCACAGAAATTTCTTAACAATTTCCCACACTATTCCCGTAATTTACATAGAATTTTCTTATAATACTCATAGAACTAAACAGAATATTCATAGAATTACCATACAATATTCTCGCAATTTTCCCATAATTTCCATACAATTTTCTTCGAATTTCTAAAGAATTTTCCCAATTTCCCAAAAAATTATCCACTGGAAAATTATTTATTATTATTAATACTTTACTGCCTACATTTGACAACAACTAGTTCCCTGTAACCAATTTGTCACCGATTCTACGAGAATCTGTATCAATAATCGAAACCAAGTATCCAACATTTCGATACTTATCGATACTTCCCATTGAGTACTTTGCTATCGAATTGCTTGAACATCATCAATAGTATCTGTATCGATTCCTTCACTGCACGCGAGTACGTTATCCGGGTCAAATGTAAATGCGGCCATTTATGAAAGCTGACGTCTCCATTTCGCGAACGCTTTTCTACGTCAAGATTTCCGGACGTTCTCCAGCATCGACCGGCTGATGCTTCAAAAGAGGCGAAAGGGGATGCCTCTGGTACCGTGAATTATAAAGGGATGCGAATTATTAATTGCAGCCGCGCTGACTGCATCGGTTTCGATGCACGCGCATGAAAATCCGCGATGAACGACGTGTCGGCGAGAGAGGTCCTTTGAGATGGAAAAATTGCTATTGACGGAGAAAGCCTTGAATGGTAATCGCCAGAGAGAGGAGTTGAATTAATCATTTTTACTCGAATTATCTTCGTTCTCATTGGCTGATTAATATTTTATACACGGTAGAAATTAATATGCGTTGTTCTTCTCTCTATCTTGAAATTTTCGAAAATTTTGACAAAGACAAATTTTCACTATCATTTAAGTAAATGTCAATTCCACAAATTAAATTTCTCTTAATTTGTAGCAAAACACTGAAGATCAAATAATCAAAACTCACTCTAAAATGCCAATATAAAAATTTCAGCTCCGAAATTTCCTCCCTTTTAAAATACACTCAGTTCTTCTGCATTTTAAAAGAAAGAATTTGCACAGTGGTTTAAATAAATGCCAACTGAAGGTATTAATATTCACTTTATTCCTAACGGCGTAGGGCAATGGCAAAGGACAGAAAAGGAGCCGCATCTCCTGAAACGCGTTCGACGTTTGCGAAGACGAGTACAAAGGGGTTGGACAGGGGTGAGACGCGCGTACAGGGGTTGCGCCTACTTCGAAATTGCGTACCGTTCGAGCTGTCATTGGCACGCTGCTGCACCGGCGATATCCAATTAATTTGCTGCCATTATTAAAATTAAAAGGGCACGTATCATGTCGATGCACTTTCGTGCTTGCATCACGTAGCACTCCCATGAAATCCGACCATCTTCCTGCGAGCATTTATTGCTGGATGAAGATAATGGGATTTTTTCCCGTTACGAGATCTTTGTCCATTTATTTTCTTCCATGAATTTACACTTTATTTTTGAAGGATTAAATAAAAAAATATATAAAGCACTTTCATTAAATAATTTCGAGAAACATATGATAAAATTTGTCTTCATCGTAATATGTCCATTTTGATATTACGGTTTTCTCTTTATACCTTTTTACCTGAATATTAGTCACGCTTATCGCAATTTTTAATTATTCCAGACGACTGCTAAATTTTGCATATTTCGATAGAATTTGCCAGTTTAATGAATAGTTGGATTTTACAGAAAAAGACTTATTCAACTGGATCCTATGAATCGGAAGGGAAATTATTTTCAACGTACAATTCAATAATGGCAATTCAAAAGACCGTCGAATGTGTTACATGAAAGCGTTAATTATTAAAACATGAAACACATGTAGCGCTTTAATGAGGAGTGGATGTACGTAGAACTAAAATGTTATTCTTAATTGATATTATAATATCCAAGCCTCATTACGATTATTCCACGACAAATAGAAATGTCATTTTGTCTTTCTTATTCGATGCGTTTAATTAATTTTTTTCAAAGCCCATTGAAACGTTGAGGGAAAAGTTTGACGCGCCATAAGTTACAATAAAAGCGCGGGAAAATAGTGAAGAGCGGCACGGGAAGCCGTAAACTGTATCAATAACGAATATTCACCACGTCAGGATATTTCCTCGATAAAATATTATCTAAATTCTCATACACAGTGTCTGTCGATAGACGGAAAGCGGAACTTCGTGAGTCTCATATTTCTCCATGGTCCTTCAGGAAATTACCCTCCTTTCTAGCAATTTCATCCACCCCCTCTTGTCCAGTCGATTGAAACGGTCTTGCGAGAGAAAATAACACTACCATCGTGTGTATCCTTCTAACAATACAACTGTCACGTAAATCACATTCCACTGATTTTCGTGAATCGAAAATCGAATTCGAAAAGCTGGACGCCAAACGAAGAAATAAAGCGAACACTCTAGCTTCGAGGATAAATATGGGTAAAATAGCATCTGTCGACTTTGCTTTAACCAATTTCTAGATTACTTTCGATATATTTCTTAGAATTTATATTTCCTGCGATGTAGATGACTCTTGAGAATTTAGGAGTGTATTGTTTATATAATAAATGGTGGTTTTGTTATGGTTAAAAAGTGACGGGGTTGTTGTGTGACTTTGGTTTTTGAATTTGTATATAGAATTATTATTGATGTTTGGATTATATAAATTTTGTTTCCTATGATTTTTATTTCACTGGATTTATTTTTGAAAATTTGAATTAAAGTAGTCAATTTTTGGAACTAAAATTATAAAAAATATTAAGGTTACCGAAAAGTAATCAAAATTGAATTGAATTTTTTAAAAAGGGGATCGAACAACAACTTTTACGCTGGCAAAAAGTGTTAGAAAATTATGGAAATTATTTTGTTGATTGGTACTTAAGATCTCTTTATTAAATAAATGTTTGTCCAGCAAATTTTTGGTATCTCTAATATATCGAATAAACAAAAAACAGCAAGATTTAAATTTTTGTTTTTCGTGAAAAATGACGACCTCGAAAAATACAAGCACTGATTTCCAATTTCACGACAGAAGAATCAAAAATATAAATCGTATAAATCTCGAAAATACAAGTTTTGAAATGTACATCGAATGAAAAAATATTTGTAGAAAAATTCAGGTTACTACTTTTCGTTAGAATTGGACACCAAAAGAAATACAAGCGTCGTTTTTTATTTTCACGATAGAACTACAACAAAAAAATAGATCAATTCTCCTAAACAAAAATTTTACGGAATACGTAAAACAAATAAAAAAGCAGTAGGAAATTTGAAGTTTATATTTCTCGTTAAAACTGGAGATCTACAGAAATGCAAGCGCTGTTTTTCATTTTCACGATAGAACCACTGCAAACACATAGAAGTAGATCAATCCTCTGAAATTACAATTTTTAAAAATAAATAAAATTATAGTTTTTCTTTTATATTATTTAATTTTTTTTATAGTTTAGACGGACTTTATAGTTTGACTTTTATATTATTTAGTGTGAGTATGTGTGTGATCTAAAATAGCGCGTTCCCAATATTTCATATTAAAAAATGTCCACTTGTAAATATCTATCTTAACACTAGATTTGCGGATGTTGATACATCTATTTTTCTAAACTGTGCCAATTTCACTTACAGAAGAAAACTGCAGTTTTTTGCAAAAAAAAATAGTTCCAAATTAATTTAAATGAAAGATTTATTATTGAAATCTTAACCAACCAATATATTATATATACATAGTAATCAAATTTTGAATGAGCCAAATTGACTCCGTAAATCTAGTGTTATGTATATTTGTAATAAATATCCTACCGTAATTATAATTACTTCCATCAGAACGTAGGTCATCGCGCCAGGCACTGACGATACAAGTGACATCTTTTCAGCGCCTGACAGTACATCGAATTTCAATGAACTACCTAGGAGTGAGTGAGAAACAGACGGTTTCAAGAGTTCTCCTTGTTATCATTTAAATTTAATTCAAATGAAAGATTTATTATTGAAAACTTAACCAACCAATATATTATATATACACATTAATCAAATTTTGAATGAGCCAAATTGACTCCGTAAATCTAGTATTAAGTATATTTGTAATAAATATCCTACCGTAATTATAATTACTTCCATCAGGACGTAGGTCATCGCGCCAGTCACTGACGATACAAGTGACATCTTTTCAGCGCCTGACAGTACATCGAATTTCAATGAACTACCTAGGAGTGAGTGAGAAACAGACGGTTTCAAGAGTTCTCCTTGTAGTGGTCGAACTATAATAGCATTCCATTTACTACACAATTGCCTAGGTCTCTTTCGCTGTTAAACAATAAGTCGACAGTAAATACTGGCGTCTACTTAGCATCTAATTATAAGCGTCGTCGTTGAAAGATATAATTCGACCCACTTTCCCCAGCGGATTATATTCATGCGAAATGTTTCCATTAAAAGTCAGGCTTGTGAAAGAGGTAAGAAAGTGCTCGAATGATAATGCCGGCTTTCAGATGAAAACCGCCGAGCGTTGAACTGCCTTTTACATGGAAAAACTCCCTACGTAAATGTCGGCCTGCCGTTTGTAATATAACGTCGTTAATGAACTACTGTAAACAATGACGGTGGAAGATGCAAATTCAATCGAGAGTGTAACGCAAATTTTCGACTATTCCGGCAATAAGAATCGCGAAATGTACTTTCGTCTTTACCGCATTTTTTATTGTATCTCAGAAATAAGCCAATGTACATCGATTTAATTCACTTAAGTAGAAACTTGAAATTTTCTGAGAGAAATATTTCAACTTGTAAATCTGAGTTTTTCGTTGGAATAATAACCTTTTGTTTCGGCAGGATAATTATCCGTGGGATGATCCAGCTAATTATTTAACTAGTCATTTTTTTGCTGCTTTATCCCGCTTTAGAAAAAGAATTATACTTATTCAATATATTTAACATTAGGCCTATCAAGTTTAACATTAGATTTACCAAGATCTGAATTTGTTCAAGGTACTCCTGAAAATTCCAACGCTGTACCTTTTTCAATTTTCTACGGGTGCATGACAACTGCCAAAAATACATGATCGTCTTTCGAACGATGTAAAGTCAATTAAAATCGTTATTTTTGCTAGCAAAAATTCCAAGGGACTACAAAAGTATCAATAAACATATGTTAAAAATTCCAAGACTGTAAATTTTAATGGTTCGCCAAAAAAAATTCCCAAAGGGAGCACACAAAATAGCTGTCACATGGGATAACCCCCTTAAATATACCAACAAGAAATTCAAAGAAACCAGTATAAAGCGGCAAAAAAAAAATATAATGAATTAAGTACTGCAAGATCCACTTGAAACATATACCCCATTGATTCTCCATGAGTTATAAAGGTTATAAAAAGTAACCACAGACCTATCATTAAAGTCAACATCCCAAGAGATCCATCAATATTCATAAATTAAAAACACTAAGTGGACTACATGTAAACCATAGGTAAAAAGCCGGTGCATTGTGAACAGCCGGTCTTTGAAAGAAGCCGCACATAAACGGCAGGAGGGCCGCAATAATATAACGCACTGCCGTAAAAGACCCGCGGAAAGGAGAAAACAATAGACGCGGCGGAGGGTGCGCCAGCCCGTGGAAAATAGTAGACCGAGGCATTCTCGGATGCCACCCACGAAGAGGCGAAACAATACATCAAAAGTTGCGCATTAATTGTTCTTAAGTTACCAGCGATAAATTCATTATGCTCGGGTAATGGTGTTATCGTGTTTTCACCCTGCGGCCTCGGTAATGCCAGCCTTTCGGCCGTTTTGTGTCCTGCTACGGCAACCTCTCCCTTTTCAACCCCTTCAACGACCTACCCCTTCTTACCTCTTCGATTTTTCTACCACCCCCTTCGACTCAGAGGCCAACCATTCAGTCTGTATTTACAGCAGACGTCAGTGCAACCTGCGCCACCATTGCTGCTCTATCTCCGTGAGACCTCTGAATGTACGTTTTAAGAGGGAAATTAAATTCATTCTATTTATTCATTCACCCAAGCTCCTGGGGCACCGTTGCTTCTCTTTTTTCCTCTCTCTCTCTCCCTCTCTTTTATCGTCTTTGCATCTTGCTTGTTCTCTCGCCTTTTACCGAGAGACCGGACTGCGGAATGAAAACTCGGGGGTGGAAGAAGTTATCGAGGGGGATGAAAGTTGAAGAAACGGCGAGATGCGCCGCGGTCGTTTCTCTTCGAACTGTCCCCGGGCACGTCGAGGGGCGCGGACCTTTTAAACTATTAGCCGAGATGACACGGACGGAATGAACTTTCGAATCGTCCGAGAGTTATCGAGGGGGTGAGTTCGAGTTGGGCAGATGTGGCGCTTTCGGGGTTTCGAGTCGATTATACGACGTTATTGTTTTCATGCAGAGACGGGAGGATTTTGGAAAGTTGATTTTATCGGATTGATGATTTTTTGAAGTGTGAAAAGAGTTTTTCAATTAGAGAATTTCAAATTTGTGTGATACATTATAGTTTTTTAAATTTTTTTCGATCTGGGAATGGTACTTTTTGTAAAATTTGAACAGTGTTGTTTATTTGTGTAAAGAATATGTATTGTTTCAAGTGATCGATTTAATATTTGATAAGTGGTATAATTAAAAGTAGGTTAAATCTGTTATATTTCAATTTGTTAAATAAGTAGTTTGGAAAAAGGGGGATCAAGAGGTGGATAAAATGACTTTCTGTAAATTCTTATACTGACCGGATTATTAAATTTCTCGTTTTCCATTTTTCTCTCAGCTTATTTTTTACCAATAAAGATTACTTTCATACTCGATGACAAGGGGTGATTTAACCCCTTATGGTAACTGTATGGAAATTTCTGGCACGTTTAGTGTTAACTATCTACCAACCAATATGTCAAAAACATATTAGTTACAAATTGATACTAAAACTTAGCAAGCAAGGTTAAATTACACCTTTAAAATTAATTTTAAAGTCGTACACTCATTACTATTATCTTCACTCTCCTGACTTTCTGTAAATTCTTATACCACTCGATTATTAAATTTCTCTCTTCCCATTTTTCTCTCACCTTATTTTTACGGATAAAAATTCTTTGCACATTTATATCACAAGGTATCATTTAACCCCTTACGGAACAGACATATCCAAAATGTTAACAATCTGCCAACCAATACATCAAAAACATTAGAAAATCCTTACCACAAAAATTCTACAAAATATCTCAAAGGTCTTCCAATAACTGTCTCCATATTTTCCACTCTCTCTCGTCCCACCAAAGCACGTCAGCCCTTATTCTTCAAACTATCGATTCCCCAGAATCAAGGGACCCACCTCAATAAGAGCGAACCGGTGCCTTTTGCTCTCACACGTGAAAGCCACTCGACGAACACGGGCATCGCATGACCCCAGCTGAGAACAAGGCGCGACACTTGGCGATAAAGTGCACACGGATCACGGATCAGAGGGCCCGCCGATGAATACAGGTGGATAGATTTACCCCATACACATGGGGCGTGAAAGAGTTCACCACGAAGGGGAATCAAGTGGTATGAGGACAGAAGTGGTCAGACAGAAACTAGACGGGAGTCAGGCGGTTGTCGTTGAGAATAAACCAGTCTGTGTCTTGGGAGCAGAAACTGAACAGTCCTGCTGGCTGTTTAAATATTAGATCACCGGCTGATCTTTGTACAGGGAAGGAAGTTCGAAGCGGATTTGGTGTTGCTCAGATGGCCGATTCGATTGAACTAAAATTGGACCTTGGACAGTGCAAACCAGAGACGTGAACGGTTGCGCTGGAAAGAGGAATTGGGTGTAGTTGTTGGAAGAGGGTGGATGGAGGATGAATTAATTATGAGGAAAGGGAAGATTTAGACTTCGTCGTTGTTTTTAAGTCTTCTGCGGAGAGGGTGGTTTTATAGTTTTGGCTGGCATACAGTCGTCTTGTCGAGGGATTTTGAACTATTTAAGGGATGATGGATGTGTGGATTCATTGTGCACTGGTTTTCGTATGGATGTCGATATTGAGACGATTCTTGGTTGGTCAAAGTATAAATTGTTGAGGGATTAAAAGATTTGGAATGATCAGAAGGGTAGTAGGTATCGGAAAAAGTCTCTGGTGGTTTCTTTTTAGCAATGAATGGTAATGAGATTTTGGGTAGAAGGTCACGATATTTTTTCTTCTCATAAGAATTTTTTTAAGGGGGCACTATAATAGAAAAAGAAAAGTACTAATTTCCATTCAATTGAACCAGGAATACCACAGGTTCTCGTACAATTTTTTCTTTACAAAAAATATCACAACTACCTCTTCTAACGCGATTACACGACGTCTAAAAAATTCAGCCCCCTTAAAAATCACTATGGCATTCAAATAACTTGACAATCGAGTTGCCAATAATTAGTTCTTCCCCCTAAAATTTTCCAGAAGTTCTTAATTCTTCAGTTTCAACGATACAAAGAAATATCTCGACTTATGAGGCCGGTTAACGAACCGAAGAACAAGAAGCGAATGTCCATGGGGTGAGGGTGAACGAAATCACGGTGGTACGCGGCAGCCAAGATTTCTGTCGGTCCCAGGAATAGCCCATGAATAATTTTCACCCTGGGGGAAAATAATTTAGGAGTCTGAAGCTCGAGGCTTCGTGACTCTTCCTCGAGCATATCCGGTTTTGTCCTCGTACTTGCAGGATAAACGGCGCACGTGGAGGGATGCACACGAGAGGGTGGACGAGGTGGTGGCACGGCACCAATTACGAAGTAAAAGTCGCGACTGAGCTCGATGCAGGTTGCCATAAGAGCTTCGTTAAAATCCTGATTAAAGTTCTAATTTTTAATGATTTAGAACGGCCAGAAATTGGGTCGACCTCGGCATGAGATTATTATGGCCGTGTCGGCTGAGATTATTTCAAATGGCGCGCCCAAGGATCCTGGAGAATGACAATTTTAACTTTTTACGGGACACCTGAATTACTTTGTCACAATTTCAGTTTACCAACTTCCGCCGCACGGACAGTCGAGAGATTCTAATGGGGTGTTTGGATTTTTTCCTTCCTCTTTCAGCGAACTTGTAGGAGGCGGGAAAAATATGGTGGTGAAAATTGAGGGCTCTTTTAAATGATTTTTAAACGCCAGGAATTTTTGTAGTTGTTTATAGAAAATGCTTAGGTCTGTGGCTTGCAAAACTTGAGAGAAATCATTCTCAATTTATTTTCTACGAAAGCCACAAGACTTGTTTGCTACGACAGAAGAAATAAGTAAATCTTAATTTTGTTAAGCCGCGCTATGGTCAAAGTTTTTCGTGGTATCCTAAGATTAGTTTCAGTATACCTTAATTAGAAAATGTTAAAAATATAATTGTAAATAATAGATTAAACCTAATTTTTAAACATTGAATTGTGAGGAATTTTGTAACTTTCACGAGATAAATTATAATATTTTGCTTTACAATTTAGCTTTGAAAAATTTAACTTTGAAGAGTAGAAGCTTAGACGTGTCCTACGACAAAGTGACAGGGGCCCATAGAGGGTTAAAATATTATTTGGAGGAAAGGAGAAAAGAAACTATGCATTGAAGTATTGGAGTAGGCCTTCCCCATGATTTTTGTTGCTAAAAACAATCGATACTTTTGTTCTACGTTTCTTTGTGATGTTCAAATATATTTAAACATATTTCTTAGATGTTTGGTATGGTGTATAATTTATTTATTTCATCACACTTCTACAATAACGTTCATGGTTTATTTCATTCTCTGATTTTTTGGCAATTATTAGTTTTTAATAACAATTATATTACTTCAAAGCAAAGGGAACACTTTGCAAAAAATAAAATCCTTTCCAATTCGTGTCAGGCTGATGAAAAGTTTCGGCAGAAAGGGAAAGATCGATGTAAAGATACTCTGATAAAATGTACGAGATCGTCGGTCATTTCCATGGATAGAAATGGCGACGACGATAAGAAGATTAGCCGAGAAACACGATATTACTTTTCGGATTATACACGCAAACTTCCATCTTAATTTCTTAATACTGTCGGAACAACTAATTAATCGCAGTTCTACGTTCGTCCTCACTAAAATCCTCCCTATTGCCTACAGAAAAATAATGTTACATTGCACAGTTGAAATCTGTAATGTCTGATTGGAAATTTTAGAAAAAAAGTTACACATTCCACAATAACAGAATTTTTACGTAATTTCAATTGTTGTATATTTTACAAAATGAATTTAAGTGTCTAAATGTTGGATATTATTCAAACTATGTAATTTCGGATCAAATTTGGACACCTGCCATCAATTTCGGCTTCTTCATTTAATTTTTTCCACCCAAAAATTGGATCATCCTTCAACTCTTGTATTACTTACTATATTTTCACCATTTCTAAGCACGGACTTATGTCTATTCTCAACAGTCCTAATTATAAATACTAAATTACGCCTATTCTCAACATTCCTAAATACAAAATTACACCAATTCTCAACGTCGCTAAATACAAAATTACACCAACTCTCAACATTCCTAAATTAAAAAAAATTACACCCATTCTCAACATCGCTAAATACAAAATTACACCAACTCTCAACATTCCTAAATTTAAAAAAATTACACCTATTCTCAACATCGCTAAATACAAAATTACACCAATTTTTCAACACTCCTAAATACAAAATTACACCTATTCTCAACATCGGTAAAGACAAAATTACACCAACTCTCAACATTCCTAAATAAAAAAAATTACACCAATTCTCAACATCGCTAAATACAAAATTACACCAATTCTCAACATTCCTGAATACAAAATGATACCAACTCTCAACATTTCTACACACAAAATTACACCTATTGTCAACATTCCTAAGAAGTAAATGA
This sequence comes from Cerceris rybyensis, assembly GCA_910591515.1. NCBI lineage: Eukaryota > Metazoa > Arthropoda > Insecta > Hymenoptera > Crabronidae > Cerceris > Cerceris rybyensis. The sequence goes on along the minus strand of OU342802.1, from coordinate 6,220,705 downwards.
AGCCAATTCTCGCCATTTCCTACTGTTATTTAAACTTCTTTAGGTACAATTTTAAAAAATTCTACAGTCTATATAAATCTTTCTCTTCCCATCTGCTTCAACTCAAAAAATGATCCCCCTTCATCAACAAGGACTCGAAACAGTTAGCTATTCAGCTAAACCAGACAAACCGACAGAAATAAATCAAGTACTGCCTAAATGGCATACTAAACTCACTAAACTTAAAGAATAAATATAATCCAACGTTATAGGAATAGAAAAGCACGCCAAGTCAATGACCAATGGCATCTTGCACGATCGAGAGTGCATAAACCAACGATTTTCTACGGAAGTTAAAGTTAAAATCAGCCTCATAGCAGGCCTAGAATGTCAGTTCCACCTTTTTGCCATGGACGTGTCTGTGTGTAACAAGCCGTGCCTGCCTCGATGTCCGTTTGAACGTTTACATGACACGAAACGTAGGGATTACAAATGGAACCCGGCCGAGTTAAAGAGAGAAAGAGAAAAGAAGAAAAGGAGAGGAGCTATTCCTGGTGAGCACGAATCCTCGAAAGCTCCCTAAAATACTACATCAGGTGCAGGAAGTAATAATTGAATGCTCAGCGCGTTTTATCGTGTATTACAACTCGCATTGCGCCACAACTTTCCAGGGATCCTCCCCATGGGCGGTAGTATTCACCCGAGTGCCGGGCTCGTGTTTTTAATGGACCAATTCCATTAAATTTTTCCCCGATACTATCCTTCCACGGTGAAACCCGATAAAATCTCCATTAACACTTTTCAGTGTTACAGCGGGTATCGTCCATTGAAAGGTTTCAATTTTCCACGAAGTCGCTGCGAGAGCAAATGTCTCATCTAACGAAGGACCATGGAGTTCGTGTTACAACGACAATTCTGATGTGAATGTTAGGAGATACGTTTGAGAATGATATCTTTCGAATTATTTCATTAAATTTTCACAAATCGATGGGAATTATGATAGGGTAATTATGTGGATTAATGAGGAATGGTGAGAGGTATCGTAGCACTTGGTTTTCCAAATTTACTTCAGGTGATATTGTACTTTAATACATGCTAACTGAACCACTGAAATTATGGTATATAAAATGACAATTTTAGAAAATGTTGTCAGAGTTCTGCAATTTGTTGCCACTGACTGCAAGTCTCAACTTCTAACACCATAGTTCACAAATTACTATGGTTATTTTGCTTAAGATTTACAAGGGAACATCTCGAGGTGTAAATCACCGATTTTTATGAAATTTTAGTATGATATAGTTCTCGCGAAAATATTTGACCCGTATTTTTTTTTATCGGCAACCGTCCACGTTAAAGGGGTGAAAACCACTCTCAAAGTTCGAAAAAAAAGTATTTTTTGCCATATTGTTTAAACAAATGGGTTTTTTAAAGAAATGTTTATACCAATGGATTCGTGGTCGAAATACGTTAATTTTCAGTCCTTACGAAATTTTCGAATCTCTAATAGTTTCGGAGATATTCGATGAAATAGTTTTCGCTACCCCTACTTTGAGGGTGGTTTTTACTGTAATATAAAGCGCCACCACAATATATTAAGGACGTTCCCAAAGACCAGTCGTTCTCAACCTACGAATACATTTTCCCTATATAAGTTACCCATTTGAACTGTAAGAATTAGTTGACGCCTCCCAAAAAATATGTTTAACTTTGAAAATTTATATAAGTTAGTTAATATTGTTATAGAGAGGTAAGATACCATTACGAAAGTTATACATTTTTTATCATTTTATATAATTGTTTCTTCATTTTTATTATTATCAGTCAATAAATATTTAATTCATTATCAATATAAAAAGTGTATTTTATTATTTATAATATTTTTTAAGCCTATGATTTACTTTAAACATTTTTTACAACAAAATAAATGCCGCTTCTTGTACCGATTTTGTATGGAAATTATTTATGTGAATGTTATCTGCCAATTCTCGAAATTTAAAAAAAAATTGTAAGAAAATAAAAATTATTAGACACTAAAACCTACATGAATTAGTATGAAATGTATAAATTAACATGCGTTCAAATAGAAATTAAAAATGCTAATATTTTCAATTTTAGTATCGCGAAATGGGTGGAAATTTTTCGTATGCGTTCAGAATACTGTCAAGAATTTAGAAATAAATTTTAAAGATGATCGTAAGAAATTTTTTTTTTTGGGAACGTCCTTAAATGGTAATTTGGCAAAAAGACACATATGCTAACTTTGAATTTTCTCGAAATAACAGAAAATGGAGTTGCACCACTTAAAAAGACACGGTCCATTTAATGTCAATAGTTTTAGTGTTAACTCCACATCCACCATAGTTCCGTCCAATTCATTCCACTTTATGCACATAGCGACCACGTTGTACACCCAATGGTGTACAGAAGGCCAATGGTGGGAGGGCCACCCTTCATTCGCCATTAAAAGAACCTACTGTACGTGATGTTCTCGGCGCGCCGCAGACGATGTAAGATGGATGACGTGACATGGTACAGGGGGTATATATAATCCTAGGGGCTCGTGAAGTTTGGATGCGGCTGCCAGGCGAGCGTAAATAGAATGCGATATTTTGCAGCATGAAACAATAACGAGCCGCCGCAATGTGTGCACCGTTGTTCCGTGATATCGCGTCTGGCTGGCAGACACCATCCCCTATTCTGTTCGTCCTTCCCTCGGCTCTTTCTCGTCACTCTTTTTCTCTCTTTTTTTTTCCCTTCGCCGTGGCTCTTTGCGTTTCACCTACGTGCCAGGGAAAATCACGAAAATTCACGAGCATGATTTGCATCTCCCAGGCTCTTCTTTCTTTTGCCGGGCGTCGCTCGATATCTCGTGGACAATGAGAAATTTGAATCGGAGTGACAGTCCCTCTTCCGTTCGATGTTTTAGTGGGATATTTTTTATTTTATTTAACGAGATACACGATCTTTGGGAATATTTGTAATTTTATATTATTATACCTAACACCGGAAATGGCATGTATTAATTTCGGATAATGTAAAATTGAAATGAAACGAAAGGGGGAGAATCTTGATTAATTTAATGCCAGGAATTCTATGAGAGAGACGTAGAAAATTTATAAAAAGGAGCAACCTTTTTTTTAAATTCAATATAAAATAAAAATGGAAATAAATGTTTGGAATCTATTGTCAATTATAGCTTTTATCCAACGAAATATGAAATGAATAAGATGATGATAAGCCTTAAAGATTATTAATACCTCTGAAATAAATTAATCTATTATTTAATTAATTACTAATCGTTATTATCAGGAAATATTATTATTAACACTAGAACTACCGGCGACAAATCCAACATATTTTAATAAATTAAATAAATACTTTGAAAAAGGGGGAATCAAGCGACGGAAAATTTGATCAATTGAGTGATTTATGTTTATTTATATAGACGTACAATATTTATTCTATGACTCTTATGTAAACCTGGAGAATTTTTTGAAAAAATTGTGTACCAGTCATTTTGACTGGTTTGGTAGTTCTAGTGTTAATATTACTGTGTATTAATATTCAATTGAATTAAATTTAATTAAAAAATAATAATGTGTGAATTTATTATTATGAAAATTTAATAAAAAAAGTTTTATTTCTGTAAAAATTATGAAACTGGCGGAATACTAACCATTTTCAACCTGTTAAAAGTATTATGAAATTGAATTCAATATTGCCGTTCACCGATGACCCCCATGACATTCAAGGTGTTAAAAAATAGTAGATGTACTCTTCCCATAGAACGACAAGGTGGGAGAAGATAGCGAAGGACAAAAGAGTGGTGAGAAAAAGGTAGAAAAACAGCAGCAAACGGCGATCTTGGCAAATGGGGAAAATAGCATCGCGAAGGAATCGTAAAAATACAAAAGTTCCGGCGTAGAATGCCGGCTATTTATAAAGCGGAAGTGGCGCGGGCAATTTGAAAACAGGAGGAAAGTGTAGCCGGGAAAAGTTTTGAGAAGTTTCCGCGAGCCGGTCAGGATTCATGTCATAATTCAGAAGGTGGATATTCCTATGGCTACGCCTGCTAGGTTATATTTTCCATGGGTATTAAAACCACGATTTTCAAGTCGATGTTGAAATTCGATGAAAGATCAAATCGTCGCGAGTAAAGCAAGAGAACGCCATCCATTTGGAGGAATTTTATGTCTGCAGAAATGGAAAAGTATTGAATTATGGAACTACTGCATTATTAATTAATGATTGCGGAAAGAAGTTGGAATGTAACAAATAGCGTCGATTATATTGAAGTTCCTTGTGTTTAATTAATAAATTACGCTGTCTATCTTTAGTTGATTAATGTGATGTGTTTCAATTTTGTTTTTATAACAATACTGCGGAATTTAGTAATAATAATTTTACTTGTGCTATATGCTCAACAATATTTACAACGTGCATAAACAAATAGAGGATTAAGGACTTTGGATTAGTTTTGCGAAGTTAGTTGATAGTTGTAACTTAGCTGTGTAAATATTATTTTGTGTTTTGTGGAACCTGCATTACCGTAGTTTCATCGTCGTAATTATACTTTCCATAAAATTGTTTTGCCCATATATTTATTTAAACTGTTTGAAAAAAATACAATTTCAAGTACTCGTCCGTAACAGAAGGGAAAGTTCTCCACAAGTTAAATTATTTCTGCATTAAGTTCGAATGATTAAATTTAATAAACGGGATAAATTAAATAAATGTTACTTCATACGTGAAAAATCGCAAATGCAAGAGGAATATAAATTTTCTATAAATTGCCAAGTTAGAATCACAAATATCCGGTAAACTTTCGTCAAAAGACGAACACTCGAGGGCATGGACTTAACACGAGCAGACAGAAATCATCCCTTCGCGTTTCAATTTATCTTTCTTATTCCAAATTAGCCAATACTGGATTAAGCCGCCGGAATCCTCGACATCGTGTATTTATTTTCAAGATTGATTGATAAAATTAAATACCTCCGCCTTGATCTCATTCGGTTTCTACTTAAAATTTCCTCGATTCTCTGGAAATAAATGAGCAGATTTCCCAATCGCCTCAAATTTCAAACTTTTCTCAATCTTCTCTCCACGTAAGATTCATCGGAACTCCTAATTAACACTGCTATTTGTAATCCATACTATATTAACAACTATACGAATAAAAACGAACTATTAATTAACATAACATCAATAACAAAACGTCACCAACGATTTTCTCAATCTGCATTCAATTTTTCAAGTATTGACAAACAAACTTTAAATTTTTAGCTTAATTTAATTATTAAAAGTTAATTTGATTATTAGAAAATGAATTCTAAAGAATTTCATGATTTTTCCGAACTAAATTGTAATATTTGGCAAACTTGAAAAATTTACTTAAAAAAACAGAACCGTAGGTACGATTTGTGTTGCCTCAAAATCACAAGTCAAATTGATAACACAGTGGTAAAAAAATTTGACAATTTTCAAAAAACTAAAGTCAAACAATTAGAAAACAATTAGGAGATTAAAATGAAACATTTGCATTTTCTTTTTTACAAACATTATGTCGTTTCAGAACAAAGGGTCAATAACGTTTCTAATTAATATCACTAAAAATTTATTAAAAACGTAGAATTCCTCTTCCGTCAACATCAAAAATCAAATTTCTCATTGTGTCTATCGAAAAGAAACGTCATCGCGCACTTAGCCATGACTTGTATTACCTCAAAGTCACAGAATCCCATAGAGAGTTAATTGCTTGCCATCCGAACTAATAACAATTAAATAATTCAACAAATTTTCGGAAGATTAAATTGAAACAATTAAAAAACAATGAAAATCAAAGTCAACCTTCATTTTTCTCTTTAACAAACAACAAAACAACAAAAGGTCAATAACGTCCCTAATTAATATCACTAAAAATTTATTAAAAACGTAGAATTCCTCTTGCGTCAACAACAAACATCAAATTTCTCATTGCCGCTGGCGAAAAAAAAACGTCGTCGTGGACTCCGGAAAACCGACAGCGACATAACTCGAAATTAAATGTAAATAATTAACATTCATACAGAGGGCAACGGGTAAACAGGGTGGCATTTGATCAAAAAGTCGTTCCTCCCATTTTCCGTGTGCGCTTTCAGGTACCTCGTGCTATACGTCTCCGCGAGAAATACGACGAGAAGCCGCTGGCTGCCATCGTTTGCTCATGTTAACGAGACCCTTAATTATGTTTACAATCTACGGAGAATAAACTGTTCGTTATTAATGGAGGTTAAACGGAGGCTAACGGCAGCGGCCGCCGTGTCGCAGGTTACGACACACTCGCATAATATTTGCACGCCGAACAACCGACAAAGTCGACCGCCGCAATTTTCATGGGAGGCCTCATAGTTAATATTCATTTTTAACCTTTCACCTCTCTCTCGGTTTCTATTCCTCTTTTGCCGATGTGACGAAATGAGGAAAGTTTCTGCGCCGGTTTTCAGGGGTTTGTTTGGATGGAATGTCGATTTTGGGGTGTTTCAATTCCTGTTGATGGAAGTGTAATAATCAGACTGCGGATTTTTATGCATTTATGACAAATTAAATACGGCTAAAATATACAAAAAGGACATAATATAAAAATATATCTAAAATATCCAAAGTATGGTATTTGTTGTAATATTTATTGAGTGCAATAAATCCCTAGATAGGTTTTCCTGTCTCATCTGCATTTGTGAAACTCGAAATTTGCATAAACATCCGCAGTCTAGTAATAATACATGGAGGGGAACTTATGGTGCATGGATGTTACATTTGATTAATTTTGACTGAGGAATGGGAAATTTCATGATTTCTGAATTTTGTTTTGTATGGAAACAATTCGAGGTAGAAATTTATAATTGTAGTAGATTTAAAATATGTCGAATTTGGGGGTGTTTCAATTTCCGTTGATAAAAGTGTACCAAAATATTAAAGGGAATTCTACATTATTTATGCATACGTATAACCTGTGGTAAGTATTATGGTAGTTTAGAATCATTTAAAATATTTTATTAATGCCAGCCATACTGTCATTTATGAAAAAACTTTGCCACACATAAAGTTGAAACAGCTGAAAAAACAAATCCATGTAGAAATTTAATATTTATTTCATAGGAATCTAAACTAAACCTTTTTGAGACTCGAACAAATTTGTATTCAATCAAATTCTTAATCAAATCTTAACACTAGAACGACCGACGTTAAATTTGTTACGTTTAAATATATTAAATAAGAACATTGAAAGAAGAGGAATCAAGGGGTGGAAAATATGATCGGTTTAATAATTTGTGTTTTATAAGATCAATTTAGAATTTCTAATCTAGGACTCTCCTCTAAACTTAGAGAATTTTTGGAAAAAAAATGTGAACAAGTCATTTTGACTTGCTTGGTCGTTCTAATGTTAAAGTTCCTTTCCCCCACTAATCTGAGAAAATTCCCACAGTTTTTTCATTATTCCCAATATCCCAATTTCAGTTTATTAATCTTCGTCCGATTATCAATAATCGACAGCATGAATTATTTAAAGGGAAGTTGTATCCCATAGAAAACGAGGAAAACAGATAAATTCGATTCCGTTTAATCCCGATTCTGAGAATCTCCGCGTAATTATGTACCGATTAAAACCAGCATTCAATTAATTCCAGCTGGTAGGAAATATCGCATACTGTTTAATTCAATCCCTCACATTCTCTTAATGGCGTTGGATCGCAATGAGAGGAGAATCGAACGATTAATATCCACTTTTCTTTCCATCCGCGGCGAATTCGTTCTCTAATCTGCGAACGATGCGCCGGATTTAAGTTCCTTAAGTGGTCTCGATAGAATTACGAGACACACGAAAATCAGCTTAATAGACAGTCAACGATCTCCTCCATCATTGAGAAGAATCACTCAACCCTGGCTTCGAGTGGTTCGTTGATTTTAATTAGCATCCGGACTTGCTTCTCCTTTCATTTGTTTCCTTACCGAAGGAATTTTCTGGAGAAACGAATAGGTCATCGGACGGAAGTGTAAAGTAGGAAGAATTATGCGATTGTTTTTACGGATTTTAAATTCATTTAATGATTAATTATATTGGGTTGGCAACTAAGTGATTGCGGATTTTAAATGAGAAGGAAAATTGATCAGGGACCCATAAATTGAGTTTCTTGACATAGCCAAGCTGTTTTAATTGTTTTGAATGCATTTATGCGTTACATTGAGCTTCTGTGCAATTTTACGTGTTGTGCTATAGCGATCTGAATCGATAATAGCCTTGATATAAGTCTCACCAACTTTAACTGGACGGCCAGATCGTTGCGTATTTTTCAGTGAAAAATCACCAGAACGGAATTTGGCAAACCAATTTTGACACCGCCTCTCTTTCAAGGCTTCATTCCCATATACAGCACATTACTTTTTGTGTCCTTGCTATGCGTTCTTGCCTTTTCAGAAATAATACAGTAAAATATGTCTGAAAAGCCCGTCTTGTTCTTCCATTTTTAAATTGGAATAAAAACGAAACTAAATAACTAATAGACACAAATTTTTTACTAAATTAAAGGTGGAAGTCCAAAAAAACAGAAAACAGTACAGTTTAGGTGCTTTCAACACGTTGACAAACCAAAAGAATGCGCTAAAATTATCTATTGACAAAATCCGCAATAACTTAGTTGCCAACCCAATATAATCTTATTAAAACTTTCACAACCGCATGTTTGCGCAGTGAAACGTCGCCAGGGGCCGGCAATATTTTTGAAGAAATACTTTGCCGTCCGCACTATTTGTAAACATTTCTTCCCTCGAAAAAAACTACGTAAATTCATGAAATAATTCAACATTATTATACAACAATATTTATTCCTTTGTATGATAATTATTAAAACGTATAAATATAAAACAAAATTCATAACAACATAATAAACTTAACTGCTTTTTATAAAATAACTCCATTTAACTAAATTCCGCATTCATTTAATATTTCGTTTTTTGATGATAGGTAGCAAAACAGTTCCCCAAGTGTAACGCAACTTTGCAAGTAGTGATAGTATTCAGTCCCTCCGAAGCATTTCGAGATAGACTCTTTAGTAGTCGAAAGGTTTTACGTAATAAAATTTTGTATCATTTAATATTCATAAATTACGACTGGCCTACCAATGACACCCCATGAGTGTCACCGGCAAACAACGTCTTGCCTGCCGATGGCATCACGTTGGTGTCACCGGTTGTCAAAGTGTTAAGAAAAGACATAGCAGGATGAAGGGGTCAAAAGCGCCCTTCAACCGATTTCAATGGGGTAGATCTCACTCGATAGATAATACTCAGGTTTCATTCCAATTTTTGGAATTCTTGTTCTATAGAATTCTATCTTTTTTCCATTATTTCTAATTAAGAGGAAGACAAGAACCACAGAAATTTGAATTATTCATAAAGTTAATGCCGTACGCATAGCGGTCAGGGAAGGTGTAAGAAAGCGCGAACGAAAAATCTCATTAACGTGCAAAGAGCTACCATGTGCGGCCCATCAAAGGATCGTTTTTGGCAACGTATACTATGCGAAGCCAAAGTTGCAAATGCCCGCCACGTTTCCGCAACAAAGCCATAAAGGCTGCAAGTCCGAAGTTTCCCTGCGAGCGCTTCTTCTTTGCTTTATTTTACCGAACGAGAAATCACGGCAAAATTCATAACTACCGTCGGACAAAACACGATAATGTCATTTTCGAGTGAAACGATACACAGGGCCGACAAAACGGCTCTAATAATTTCCGCAATTTGTCCGTTTAGAAGGGACACGGTTTATCACTGCTTTCCGTACGTTTTCATCGATTGTTTGCACAGTAAATAAATTCGTTATTTCATGTTGTATCTATAGAATGTAATTTTTATTATTTCATTAGAGTATCCTTTTTTCTGGCATATTTGTTATGACTTTGTGGGATTTATTTTTCCGTTGAAAGAAATGTCCTTTGCACACCAGGCAGAAATATTAATGTAGGAAATTCAGGATGGGCTTAGATACTACTTTAAAAGATATATTTTAATAAATCTTCTAGGGCGACGGACGCATATATGCGGTCTGAGGAAAAATCTGATTGTAGCTTGTCGTAAATACATGTATACACAGTTAGTAATTTTTAGTAATTAATAAACAAATAGTCATTTTTAACTTCTTGTTTCGTTTTGTAAAAGCGATACTTTATTGTTAGATTAATATCGATTATAGGGAAAAATAAGGGAACAAGTGTACTGATTAAAATAGGTTAGACAAAGGGAAGTCGAAAGGTGAGAAGGATTGTTAATTATGTAATTTAGATTTTATAAGGTAGATGTGGAATATTAAATGTAAAAGTGAACTATCAATTTGAGAAAGACTTTGGAAATATTGGACGAACAAATTTTTTCAAGTAATAGTATTAATTGATCTTATTATTGCGATTTATTAAAAGCATAGTAAGTTAATTCATTCAGTTGAATCGTAAGTTTTCGAAAATTCTATGGAGAAGTTAATCGATTTGGTCCTTAAATTCTGAAATTTGCAGCAGTATAATTTCTAAAAGTTTCCATTTTTGCACTGAATTCAAAATAGGAGCGAACATTTTTTGTATCCTAAAAAAATCAATAGTTTAGTTAATCGATTTGGTATGTGAACTCTCAAAAATAGAATGGGAGTTTTTTGCACCATAAAAAATTCAATAGTGAAGTTAATTGATTGGCCTGTAAACTCTCAAATGTGTGTTATCAAATTGACTAAATATTTCTATCCTTGTGCTCAACTAAAACTAAAAATTAGAACGTACCGTTAAATATAATCTCAATTTTTAACACCACATCCCCATGTCTCTAATTCTTCACGTGCATCCACGGATTCAAAAAGAATTTGAACAACCTCCCAACGAAGAGTCATAGAAATCCCCAATTTCCCGCGCGAATTCAAACATCCTCAAAGGGTAAATCGTACAATTTCCGTTAAACTGCAAAACAGGAACTAAAAACCGTACAATTCGATCCGTTTCACGAGGTAGAAATGTGATATCTTTTCGGGTATTAATTTTCAAAAGCGCCTGTTTTCTCTCCGTCTCCGCAACTCCCTTCGTGGATGCACTTCCGTTTTCCAACTCGCCATCCCACTTTTTTCCAGCGATTTTTTGCAAGTCAAAACCGCGTCTAATTATTCACGGGCTCATGGAATCTCGGCTACTACTCTACATCGCGTTTGATGTGAAATAATATGCAGGCGGTAATGGAACCGGGATCCTGCGGACGAGAAAATCCGGAAATCGCGCGTTGTTCTTCTTCTTGGAAGCTTGCAGGGGGGATGAGAATGTGCGGAGGAGCTATGAAGAATTTAACGAAGAAATGTAGAGAAGAAGACTTGGATATTATTTGGAGACACAGAAAAAGAGCCTTGTGATAATTATAAAATTTATAGAGAGAAAAATGTCGGATACAGTATTTTCAACCCTCTGCGGAAGGAGAGTTTTGAATGTTCAGAAATTGAAAGCTGCTTTTTGATCGGAGAGCTGGAGGGTTGAGGTGTAAAAATGTAAATTACTACTTCTATGATTATATTAGGAGCACTGAAAAGGAATCAAATTTTTTTTACTGGCGAAAAACATTCATTTATTAACACTAGGTTTGCGGAGTCAATTTGACTCATTCAAAATTTGATTACTACGTATATAATATATTGGTTGGTTAATTTTCTAATAACAAATCTTTTATTTCAATTGATTTGAAACTATTTTCTTTGCAAAAAAATTTCAATTTTCTTGTATGATTCAAATTGGCTCACTTCAGAAAAATAGGTATATCAACATCCGTAAATCTAGTGTTAAAGAAATCTTAAATACTAATCAAGAAAATAATTTCCATAATTTTCTAACAATTTCTGCCAGTGTAAAGGTAGTTGTTCGATTCCCCTTTTAACACTAGATTTACGGATATTGATATACTTATTTTTATGAAGTCAGCCAATTTGAATCATACAAGAAAATTGAAGTTTTTTTGCATAGAAAGTAGTTCCAAATCAAATGAAATGAAAGATTTATTATTAAAAAATTAATCAACCAATATATTATATATGTAATAATCAAATTTTGAATCAGCCAAATTGACTCCGTAAATCCAGTGTTAAAAAAGTCCTGCTTAGTAAAGTAAAATTTTGATTACTTTTCGGCACTCCTAATATTTCAATATTTCAATTCCTATTGCGTTTGTAGTCTGCATTACAAGATTGTTGATGCGATATTTCTGTATGAATTAATTTTTGAAAACAATTTATTATAAATCGGTAGAAAATCGAAAAATTGAGAAAAGGGTCAAAGATCAAAATTAAATGATACTAACGCTCTTGTCAAGTTTTTATTCATTTTGGTACATCAGTGTTGTTGCAAAATGCAGTTACCCTCCATATGTAAAGTAAAACTATAACTCTGACTGCATCAATGGATGCATTTCTTCTCCTCAAGAAAACATGTTCATAACTGTTTAAAAATTGTTACTTTAGGTTTAAATATGCTGAATTTATCTATACAATTGTTGTTCCACTAAAGAAAATGAATTTTGTAAAAATACACATGAAAGTCGTAAATGAGAGTGACTCACTGATAATGCGATAATTGATGCAAAAATCGAGGACGAGAGTGGAAGCAATCGCGAAGGAAGGAAAAAGAAGGGAAATGGGCAGCCGGAAACGGAAATCGAGAAATCTGCCCCATGCGAAATCCGGTGGTTTGCGCACAAATTGGATGTTATCCCTCGGCAGCTGGGGAGAGTTACATGCTACCACCCCCATGAATCTGTGTTAAGGTGCGTGCACAACTGCGATTGTCTGCAATCCCATGTGAAACTTGAGAATGCTTCTTTCAATTTTGAATTCTAACGTCCTCAAAACAGTCGAAGAATCACCTTCAATTATTTACAGAATTTCCTACAATCCGTCCAGTCTGAATAATTTCCTCAATTGGTTGTCAATTGATTGAAATTCATTTTGGAATATTATATAGTCCTGATTGTTTTAATTTTTCTTTGATAATATAAAAAAAGTAGCTTGTAATTATTTTTACAGTGTTAACTCTTTGCACTCTTTCATTTTTTGTCACTTCCCAACAGCTCTTCCATTAATTTCCAAAATATACCAGAAAAAAGATCTCAGAAAACACTTGTATCACAACAGAAATTCTTGTTATTATATTATGCATTATTATTAAATTGCAAGCTCTATCTAAAAGAAAGATCTCAGTACAAAGTTGAATTGCAACTTAAATTCGTATTATTACATTATTATTAAATTTATGCTTATTATTATTACGCTGTGGGTTAATGGTGTTAAGTTTTGTGTGTGTATAGTGTTAAGTGTTAAAAATTTATAACCAATGGTGTTCTCATCAACTGTGTCCAGCCATTTGAAATTTGGAATTTTAAATATAATAAATATTAAATATAATTTTAAATATAATAAATATTCTATTAAATATTCTATTGAATCAAAACCGAAAGGTGTTGGTATCGTAATTGTTGTAATACGTACAATTAAATAAATGTAATTTAAACACTTTCAAGCCAAACGTTTACTTCATGTTTGCATGTGGACACGAACGATATACGAGCACTGCAAGATTCAAACTAGAACTTCGTCGATTTTCCCGTCGAAGTTTACGCGGAGATTTCAGTTTGTCGTTCCTTTAGCATCCAAGTTCGACACGAACGTACTATTAATTTTAACTTAACCTACCAACCCCACATCGATTGATTATTTAAATAATTTAACGCTAGGTCTACCAAGATGGTCACAATGGCTTGCCTTGAATTTTTTGAAAATGTTCTTGAAATTTTTATAACACTCCTTCTTCTTCAACTTTGTATGTTCGAGTTACGCCTTTGATAATTTAACCCTTTTAGTGCCGGACGACGATATGTCGTCGTTAACGATAGTGTTAACACTGGGTATCGAAGGGTTAATATTCAGTTTCCAATACGATATCAGTAATTTTATAACAGATATTTGTAAATACGGAGTTTATGCTTTATATTGCGTATTCTATAGGAAACTATCGCCAAATGACAATTCTTTTTATTCGCAACTATATTTCTCATTAATTCAATCAATTTTTCCGGTCGGCACTAAAAGGGTTAAATAATTTAATTGATAATTTATTTAATTTAACACTGTATCTAAAAACGTAGCAAAAATGATTTGCCTTGAATTTTTTGTAAATGTTCCTGATATTTCTTTTTCAATTGTTTCCAACTTGAATACTGTAAAAGCGTTTATTGCTTCAATCTTCTTCGAAACCACAAACTTTAAGTTCAAATTCAACAATCCAACAAAGAGGTAGCACGTCGCAACTGTTCTTCAAAACGTTGAAATACGAACTCAATCCCAAACGTTAAAAGCCAAAAAAAGTTTGGGGCTTCCGTGAAAGTTAACCGGTAAAATAAATTCGCGGAAATATCGCGAGGAAGTTGGAGCCGCGTGACTCTCGCGACACCCTGTATAAACGTTTTAAAAAGAACCACTTGCCAAACTGTTTTTCACAGTCGCAAATGTTCCAACGCGTGTAAACTTCGGGAAAGAACTTTGATCCTCAAACACCGAGAGGGGTAAGCACCAACTTTTCCACCCTCCATCCTTTCGATTCTTCTCTCCTCCGTCCGACGCCCACCCCTCCAACCCTCTCGGCGCTGTATACACTCATTCTCTCCTAGCACGCAACCCCATGGAGAATCTGCGGCACGAGTAAGCTCGATTTGCCGCAGCTGTTCGTCGACGGATCGTTAAATTCGACCGTGAGCTGTAATTCGGATCGACGAGGCGAGAATCTGCCCGAATTTTCTCCGTTCTATGGCTGATCGCGGATGTTCCGACGATAATCGTGCGGTTATTTCCATCTGGATGTGCGCCATGGGATTCTCAATGAAGAATAAATTGGATGATTGGATTTCGTAAGGTTTAGGTTACCTCTGAATTGCGAAGATTGCTGTTTTTTGTGTTCTTAACAGTATGTTAATTCGATGGTGAGTTGTAATTTGGATCTACGAGGCCAGAATCTATCCGAATTTTGCCCATTATTTTTATTTGGGCGGACGCCATGGGGCCTTGGATGATTGGATTTCGTAAGATTTTGGTGACCACTGATTGACAAAGCTCTTGTTTTGATGTTATTAACTTGATCTTGGTTGATCTTGGTTGATCTTGGATGTTTCGGCAATAATCATGGGGTTATACTCGACTATGTGTGCACCATGGTATCATGGAAAAAAGATCAATTGGGTGGTTGGATTTATCAAGATTTTCGTGACTTCTAATTGAGAAAATTACTGTTCTGGTGGTATTAACAGTATATTAATTCGGATCTACGAGGCCAGAATCTACCAGAATTTTCTCCATTATTTACATCTCAGTATGTGGCATGGGATCTTGGATGAAGAATCAATTAGATGGCTGGATTTCGTAAGATTTTGGTGACCTCTGATTGAGAAAGCTCCAGTTTTTATGTTATTAACTTGATCTTGGTTGATCTTGGTTGGTCTTGGATGTTTCTGCAATAATCATGGGGTTATACTCGACTATGTGTGCACCATGGTATCTTGGAAAAAAGATCATTTGGGTGTTTAGATTTAGTGAGATTTTGGTGACTTCTAATTGAGAAAATTACTGTTCTGGTGTTATTAACAGTATATTATTATAATTCGATGGTGAGTTGTAATTTGGATCTACGAGGCCAGAATCTATCCGAATTAAACCTTAATTTTTATTTGGGCGAACGTCATGGGGCCTTGGTTGAAGAATGAATTGGATGGCTGGATTTCGTAAGATTTTGGTGACCTCTGATTGCGAAAGCTCCAGTTTTGATGTTATTAACTTGATCTTGGTTGATCTTGAATGTTTCAGCAATAATCATGGGGTTATACTCGTATATGTGTGCACCATGGTATCTTAGAAAAAAGATCAATTGGGTCGTAGGATTTATCAAGAATTTGGTGACTTCTAATTGAGAAAATTACTGTTTTGGTGTTATTAACTGTACATTAATTCGATGGTGAGTTGTAATTTGGATCTACGAGGCCAGAATCTGCCCGAATTTTCTCCATTATTTATATCTCAGTGTGTGGCATAGGATCTTGGATGAAGAATCAATTAGATAGTTGGATTTCGTAATATTTTGGTGACTCCTGATTGAGAAGGTTACTGTTTTGGGATTATTAACACTGTATTAATTCGTCGAAGTGAGAATTTATCCAAATTTTGTTCGTTCTATGGTTGATTGGATGGTTGGATTTCGTAAGATGTTCGAAATCTGTGAGAAGGGCGTTGCTTTGGCGTTATTAACACTATTAATTCTTCTTATTATTCGTTCTTTGGTTAATCCGGGATGTTTCGACGATTATCATGGGTATTTTCATTCAACTATGTGTGCACCTGGATGAAGATTATTATTTACCATAATAATCTTAATTGCCAACCACAACTTAAACTAAATGCCAAAAATATCATCCCATTCCGTGAACAAATAACGAGTCCACCTAATGCGATAACAATGAAAGAATAAAATAAATCCTTTTCCTTAACCTCCACATTAATTCCTCTCCAGAATCCATCGGCCGCAAAAGGTTAACAATTAATCCACAGGTTCTCGTTCTGTCCTCATCGATTCATTATAATCAGAGGGGGATTATCCTTTTGCAATGGCCATTGATTTGTCACGAACAGAGTGTTGGAGCCGCCTAATCGTTCGCAAATGTACAATGCAAACGGCCATACAATGCTAAGTGGGATTCTCTTTGATGTCTCCATTGCCACTCGACATCCTCCAGGACTTCTCTGTTCTCGCACGCCGAAACCAACGCGTCCACCAACGGATTACCCACTTGTCTTCCGATTTCGATGGACGTCTCTTGAAAGCGCCCCATTCATCCGATCTGCGTCTCGATGCCAATCCAACAGGCCACTACTCCTTTATCTTCATTCGGACCACGTTTTATCATCCTTGCGAACGAATCGCTCTCGAGGAATTATCTCATTTTGGTGAATTTATCTGGCTGCCAGGAGAGACGTCGATGATGGAGTTAATCGTAAGATTGAAGGAAGATTTCTTTGTTGACGTGTCGTCGAGAATTTTAATAATTAAGTAAGGTTTTAGATGTGTTTTACTTCATCTTCTCCTTAAAAGATCAGGCTAATGTCCTTGTGATTTTTTTCTTGACCTGTATCTTGTTTTGTATTTAATACTAAATCAATTAGAAATCAATACAATTCGAAAGTATTATCTGCTGAAATATATGAACATTCGGGCAATCTGAGAATTTGTCGAACAGATGAACCTTCAGGAAATCTGAGAATCTATTGAACAGGTGAACCTTTAGGAAAACTGAGAATCTGTTGAACAGTTGAAACTTCAGGAGATCTGAGAATCTGTTGAACAGATAAACTTTCAGCAAGTCTGAGAATCTATTGAACAGGTGAACCTTTAGGAAAACTGAGAATCTGTTGAACAGTTGAAACTTCAGGAGATCTGAGAATCTGTTGAGTAGGTAAACCTTCAGGAAATCTGAGAATCTGTTGAACAGATAAACTTTCAGCAAGTCTGAGAATCTATTGAACAGGTGAACCTTTAGGAAAACTGAGAATCTGTTGAACAGTTGAAACTTCAGGAGATCTGAGAACCTGTTGAACAGGTGAACCTTCGGGAAATCTGAGAATCTGTTGAACAGATGAACATTCAGGAGATCTGAGAATCTGGTGAACATATGAACATTCAGGAAATCTGAGAATCTGTTGAACAGGTAAATCTTCAGGAAATCTGAGAACATGTTGAATGGATGAACTTTCAGGAAATCTGAGAATTTATTGAATAGGTGAACTTTCAAGAAATCTGAGAATGTGTTGAACAGTTGAACTTTCAGGAAATCTGAGAACCTATTGAACAGATGAACATTCAGGAAACCTGAGAACATGTTGAATGGATGAACTTTCAGGTAATCTGAGAATTTATTGAATAGGTGAACTTTCAAGAAATCTGAGAATGTGTTGAACAGTTGAACTTTCAGGAAATCTGAGAATCTATTGAACATATGAACATTCAGGAAACCTGAGAATCTGTTGAACAGGCGAAACTTCAGGAAATCTGAGAACCTGTTGAACAGGTGAACCTTCATGAAATCTGAGAATCTGTTGAACGGTTGAACCTTTAGGAAAAATTTTCTCTCTTACTTCTTCAAATTTCCACCCCATGAAAGACATTTTAAAAAAGATCACAATCCGACTTTAAAATTATCATCGAAGTGACGATGATTCGATAGAAATCGAGTCAGAAGAGGGACAAACGCGAAGAACTAGATCGAAAGATATCATCGAAAAGAGGATTCCGGTTTCCATTGTATCGAGATGTAGTGCATGCTCTTGTCGGCTCGTATATCCGCGAGGAGAGTTATCGAGATGTTTATCCGCTTATAAAGCCTGCTATCCGAATATTTATTCGCTCGTGGAAGGCCCGACTCTTCGCCCAGTTTCGACGCTGAAACGTCGCGACGTCCACAGTATTTATCACCCGTCGAGGGTGTCTTTTTTACTTGTCCTCCTCCCATCCCCTATTTGCACCCCTAAAAATGCCTCCATCCTTTCCAATGCCGTAACAGCTGTGTTTTTAACTGAATTCAAAGACCAGTGATGATTCAAACAAATGCACTGGAAATTTAGAAAGAAGTCACTTGATAAGTGCAAAAATATTGCTCCTATCATCTCAGCAATGAAACAATTTTGTTACCTACACCATAGCCTTAGTAGTATCTCACACACCTAAAATTGTAGGTCCTAACGAAAGTTATGGGGCTGTGAAGTTGCAGGCTCCTAATCAGTAGCCCAGAGGTTATAACCACGCGTCGCCTATGGGAAATTTAAAATTTTTTCTACATGATATCAATATCATAGACTTACTGATATTTCACACATCTAAAATTATAGATCCTAGGCAAAATTATCATAAGAGTTATAAGACTATAAAGATGAAATCTTCGACTCCAATCCGTAGTCCAAAATTACATCCGCGCTTTAAATCATAAATTTTTACTTTTTTTAAAATTTGCAAATTCTAGGCGAAATATTCAAAGCTATCAAAACCAAAACAGCAACCGTAATACCTTTAACATCGATACTTCTATCATTAATTTCAAATATACTAAAAAAAAAAGACACTACTAAAATTAAAAATCAATAAGTCAACGATTCAAATGCAGCAAGGTTTTTCAAGACATTCGTCAATGAAATTCCATTCGATTATGCGCACTTAGTTCACCATAAGAGTTTCTGATCATGGATCAGGGTAAGTTCTCCATTCACTCGAGCAGATCGCTGTCTGTTTTCCACGAAACGAAAGAAACGGACAAAAGACGACGATAGAGACTGACAGAACGAACGACTCAACGGAATTCTATTTGCACGAACCGAGACCAGTCGTCGCGAAAGTTTATGCGATCTCGTTTACGTATACGGTATGTTGCAGTGGCATTGTTGCGAGAAAATCGCCTGTATTTTCTGCCAATTCAAACGAGTTCACGGAAATGGTTACCAGTGCATGGTTCTCAATGTTTCAGAGTGTTCCGAGTAGTCGTTCCATCGAGCTGAATTAAGAATCAGCGATTTCGTGAAATATCAATCGTGAACTGGTATTTGCAATGGGAAATCAGGGGACGAATTTTGTTGCAGACTTTGGAGAAGTTTTATTGCACGGTGCTGTTTTTCATTCCTTGTTGAATTATACAATTCGGAGGGTAATTTTACAACTGAAAGTTTCTGACAAAATAGTGCTCTTTAAATAATTATGTTGGACTGTTTATTTTTTGAGATTCATAGTTTTGGGATTTTTAGGTAGTTTTTGACCTCTTGCAGTACAAGAACGTGTTAAAAATAGGGAATTTTTATGTTTTGGAAAATCTGTAGAATTGAAAATATCAGTGAGACGAGAAACGATGAAATTATTGCTGTGATAATAATATTACATTAAATTATACGATATGTCATGGATCAATTTTCATTTATTAACTTTAATTCTGGATTTCTGTGGAGATAGTCATAATTATTAATTATACATTAATCAGAAAAGGTAATTGTAATTACAATAATTTCATAATTACGGAAGTAAACTTGGAACTTTCATAAATAATAAAGAAATTTGCATCATCTATTCTTCGCAAAAATACTTGTAAGTTAACCCCTTGACTTACGATTTCTTTCGTGACGTCGACTGCGATAACTCAGAATTACTTAATTCCTAAAATTAAAATTTGACTGACATTTTCAATATGATAGTTTTTGAAACACTTCAAAATTTCCTATTCCATTTACACATGATGATAAAAAAAAATCCCATTCCATTTATATAGGATGATAAAAATCCAAATATTGATTAATCACAGACAATAATAATTGACTAATTATTAACAACTTTTATCACAGACATTAGAATTGTCAATTCTGCAAAAGTGGCGATTCTATATGTGCGCCAATGCTAATTAAAATTACAGTAATTCCATATTCACCAAAGTATCCCTTAAAAATAAAAGTCTAATAATTACTTTCCATCCCTTCAATCTTCCCCCACAATTTAAAAAAATTTACCCCGTCATCCATTCACCCAAAAAACACTCTAATCAAGTTTTCAACCACTCTAACTTAACCAGTATTAAAATTTCCACAAAATCCTACCAATCTTCTCTCACCAAAAATAAATATTAACCTTAACCTCGTGCAACCACAACATACAAACAGATCCACGAAATTGACCAACCTAAAAGACTCCATTCGAAAATCGTCACGCTCTAAAAATCGTGATTCTCCGGAGGCCGATCGCGAAAGGTGGCAGTTCGGTGAATACGTTAAATGGGATAGAAAGCAACAGCGACGGGTGAAATTAACACGTCGAGCTGGCGTGTAATTACCCATTCCCCAAGTTTATCGTTCCCTCGCCTCCGTTCATCCCCTTCGATCCTCCACCACCGTGAAAGAATCAGCTCGAGGTACCATCGGTACTTTGATTTTATTACCCTTCTTCTTCCTTCATCCGTTCTATCATCCTTTCTTCCATCATCCACTTCGTCTTCTCTCTGTCTTTCTTCGTCGTTTCTCCTGAATCGCTTGCCAGGATCATAAAACAATAATGAGCAATCACATAATAGACCGTCCGTAGGGTCTTCTTAGTTGTTGGCTCTATTCATTCACGACACTCGACTTCCTCCTGTTTGATGATGGTCTGTCGAATAATGCGCCATATTGTCGTTGAAATTTCAATTATCAAGTGGAGATCGTAAATATTAGGTTCTAGCGGAAAGTTCTGTCCCTTTATGAAGAGAAAGGAATTTATAAATTAATCCTAGCTTCTGAATATGGTCCGAAATGGTTTGTTGAGCTAATAACACTTAATGGGTGAGTCACGTAAATTTACGTTTTTTCTTTGTGACTTTCTAGGACGGGTCACGTAGATTTACGTTTTTGCACGAATTTTGAATACTGTGTTAGTTTTTTGTTTTATGCACATTGTGTTTTTTTTCTTGCTACCATTAATTGTAATTTATATATATAAAGCTCAAATACCACTGACTGACTGACTGACTGACTGATTCACTCACTCACTCACTCACTCATCACGAAATCTCAAAAACCACAGAACGGATTGCAACGAAATTTGGAACATAACTTCCCCTTGGGTCTTAGGTGCTCACTAAGAAAAGGTTTTGAAAAATTCGAAATTTTAGGGGTGGCTTTGGGGGGTTAAAGTATGGGCCAAACTCATCAACGCAGAAGCCGAAACTACTTGACTTAGAAACTTGAAATTTTGCATGAGCGTTCCTTCTAGAGTATAAGCATCCACTAAGAAAGGATTTTTCAAAATTCGAAATTTTAAGGTTTTTTTTTTTAGTTTCGATTAAACCGTAGCGAAGCACGGGAACTCTCAGCTAGTATATTATACTATTTGTCTCAGTTGATCCTACTGCACAGTTGTTAAGTACTTGTCAATTTGTTACACAGTTAAGTACTTGTTCTAATTTTTCCTTTGTATGTGAAAACGCAACTTTGTGAAATAAAAATTTACCGATAAAAATGAAACTAATGGCATGATAATAACTTTACCGGTTCACATTTCTCTGATTGACTCAATTCGATGATTTTTAAGAAACTTGACAGAAAATTATACTCATGGTGCAAAACGATAAAATTTGAATTTGTTAAAAATGATCGAAAGTACAACAGACAGTTATACCCATGCTGCAAGACGATAAAATTTACTGTGCAAGTGTTTCAATTATTCAAAAGTTTAATAAATGTTTGATTAACTTTCTTTAACCCATTCCCTGCCCAATTTTTCTTGGTTTAGGTTCCAGAAGAAGTATTGTCACAGTGTAAAAATAAAAATAATTCACGAAAATTACTACAACTAAAACAGACTGTTTTAAACACAGAAGTACATCAAATATCTAAATTGAATGCTAAAATACTTTATAAATGAACAATTCCCAAATGGGGATCGTGGAAGGTAATGAATTAAGTTAAAAAACCATCAAGAAATTACACTTTGGATAAAAATCTCTCCAAGACGAACGGTATTAAAGATAAAGTCGAAGAACGACAGTAAAATGGTCTTTGAGTTTCACGTGTCGTAGAAAATCTCCCTGACTATTTATATTCACGGTTCACGTACGGTTTCCGGCGAATATAATGCAGCTTATCAGCGGTTGGGCAACGTAATACACTTTTCACCATTACGCGGCTTAACGTCGAATCCGATGATGGAGCTCCGCCGAAAGGGTTTTTAATATTTAAAGGGCTTATTACGGCGACAGGATATAACTCGGTGAATTTATTACTAAGCGCTGCTTGTTATTAAATTATCTGTCCCACTCGTGTACACCCAAGTTCCTATATACTTGCTGAATTACTCCAAATACATTATCGCGAACAATGCGACTTCGATATTCACGGAATTATTGCGCAACCGATAACACGAATGTAATGCTTGTAACGGTGCTGCACGTCTGTGTAAAGGACGATGGAAAATGAGGGAGGTATACTTACACGAAGTTATACCGGGTGATAATGAAATTGATGGAATAAGAGAAAATTTCACGGTTGCGTTTGGGGATGGTGTTTTATTCTTAATGTTTTGTATGTTTTATGGGAAGCTAAATTAATAGAGGATATTTAGTAGCTTGGAGGAACATTGAGAGCTAGGTAGAAAGATGTATTGAATATTTAAAGTCATATTATTGATTAGTCGAAGAGAATAATTATTCTTTGTATTGAAATTGCTGTCTTTGGAAGAAAAGCAAATTTGTGATTGGGAGTGATGCCGTAATTTTGATGTTTTTATTTTATATTGCGTGGAGAGCCAAATTAATAAAGAATGTTATCAAAGTCCAATTATTGACTAGTGAAGGATAATAATTATTACTTTGTTCGACCTGCTTAGTCTGGAGAAAGAACTAATTTATGGATACGATTGGGAATGATATGGACCGTTTATTTTGAAGGTGGTGTAAGTCCATTTTCTCTTGCTTCGAGATATATAAAGATTAGCATATCTGTTAATTTTAAAAGATTGATTAATTATGACGAATCTGACAATGTTTCTATCAATTTATCAATATCTAATTTGATTGTACAAATTTCTTTTAGGCGAATTTAACTAAAATTATGTATATTTACAGGATGCAAATGGACTTACACTACTTTCAAAATAAACGGTCCATATATTTTTTATATTCAAAATCCTATTATTGACTGATTGAAGATAATAATTATTATTAGTATTGGAAGTGTTGAATCTGACAGAAGAGCTAATTCGTTAGAGCGACTGGGGAGGGTGCTCTATTTTTCATTTTTTTTTAATTTTATGGGGAGCCAAGTTAATAGAAAATATCAGTAATTTGATGGAATGTAGAGAGTTGATTCGAAAAATGTATTGGGTCATCAAAATCCAATTATTGACTGATGAAGGATAATAATTATTAATCGCTAGACGTGCTTACTCTGGAAGAAAAGCTAATTCGTGGATGCGATTAATATGGTGTTTTATTTATTATGTTTTGGATATTTTATAGGCAGCCAAGTTAATGGCAGATATCGACTAGCTTGGAGGAATGTTGAGAGTTGGTTAGAAGAATTTATTGGGTGATCAAAATTCAATTATTTATGGGGACCTCACTTAATAGCACATATCAGGAGCTTGGAGGAATGTTGAGGGTTGTTTAGAAGAATTTATTGAATACTTCAATAATAATAATTGGTTGATCGATGTTAATTATTGTTATTAATACTAGAATCGCTTTTACGTTTAAAGCCGTCAGTTAAATGTGCCAGTCTCTTATTCTATGACTTCATTTGTGACTCCCATTGCAATGATTCAGAATTAAATTCCTAAAAACTTGTCGGTGATTCTCAATATATCTGTATAATTCAACATAATATTAACACTTTATCGACCGGTATTTTTTTTACATCCTTCTCACTTCTGACCGGTCACTTGGCCGCAAATACTTTCCTGATACCGATATCTCTTCGAAAATTATAAATTCTCGTCACAGAATCCTTGGCACAGTTAACCGCAATGATAAACAATAATTTATTAATCGCTATGGTAACTGATTAATTAGTTAAAACTCCAAAAGCGTTGGGCCTGAAAAGCCTATTAATAGGCTACCGGTAAATAAAGTGTTAATATGACATGACTAATTTTATCGTGTCGTGTCCTAAAAAGTGGACAGCCTACAGCTTGGTACACAACTCAGTGCTGAAAGGGTTAATCGTCTGTGGGTCTAGAATTAAAATTCAAATTCGCTTTTATACCTATAAATATACATTTAATAATAATCCCATAAACAGTCCAAACATTAATTATTCCCAAGATCAAAAAACCTATCACTGCAGAAAAATCCACTCCATAGTCGAATCGACGCACCCCCTTCAATAACGAGATGATATGCGGGGGTGACGTCACGGCCAAGACGAAGGGGGTTGGAATAGCAAAAGATGAGGTAATTAGGACGAAAAAGCTCATCGAGTGAGACAGGGTACACGCGACCGGTGCCTCCGGTAAGAGAGAGCCACGACGAGGGGGTGAGACGAGGAGGGTAGTAGATCTTCGCTTCAAATTTCCAAGTGCACACATCGCTAACTAGGTTACGTAACACAATTAGCGCCTCCGCTAATTTCTCAGCGCCGACTAGGCAACCCGGCTAGGATGGTAGTTCACTATTAATGGGCAAATACAAAGCGCCGACTATCTGGGACGCCCGTTCTCTCTCTCTCCCTCTGTCTCTCCTTCTCTTGTCCTCTCCAACCCCCGTATGGCCTTGTTCCACCCTCGGTCTGCGACGTGGAGAGATAGGTAGCTACCGGGCTACAGTTCTCGACGACATGGGGCTGCTGCGCTTCGTAGAACAGACACACGGGTATATAGGGTGTCCTATAGTTTGGGAAGAGAGTGGATGAAGAGTGAATGCTCGGGAAATATGGAGGGATGATGAAAGTCTTTGGGGTTGATGATATCTGTGATTTTAGATGGATGGAAAGTTTGAAGTTTGGGTGGTTTGTTTGTTACTCAGGCTGGGATTAGATGTTGATTTGTTTAAGTTTATTGTCAAATTTGTGAGGCTCTTTGTCACCCTGTATGGAAATAGTTTTAATAAACTATCAGTATGTGTCCATTATTTTTTTGTTTTCCTTTTGATTCTCTTCTTCCTCTCGTTCATCTCATTGGGTTATAGAAATTTTATCTGTATTATAATTCACTTAGGGTATAATTCACTTTTTGGATACTTGTTCGCATCAAACTTTCAGTTATACCACCATAAACGAAGAGGTAGTAAAACTACCGATCCTCAGTCTCATAAACCGTGAACTTCAACCGAGGAAAAATATCTTTATATTCCTTACAGTCAAAGCAAGTATAAGTTTGCTAAATTGATGAACTTTCAGGAAATCGGAAAATATGTTGAATAGATGAATTTTGAAAAAAAATTGGAAAATCTTTTGAAGTGGTGAACCTTCAGAAAATCTAAAAATTTGTTAAATAGCTGTAAGTTTAGGAAAATGGAAAATTTATTGAACGGATGAACAATTCAGGAAAACTGAAAATCTGTTGGACAGATGTGCTTTCAGGAAATTGGAGAATCTGGGAATCTATTAATAAAAAAAACATCAAGAAATCATGGAATCTAATTGAACCAATGAATTTGTAGGAAATCTAAAAATCTGTTGAACATATAAACGTTCAGGAAGACTGAAGATCTTGAACAGAACGTATGAACCTGAAACTGAAGCTCCGACACTAAAATTTCAAAATTACTGAGTTCCTACATTTTTATAAAAGAATTTGCACAACGAAAATAATTTTTATACAACATTTTCATTGATATGCCACCATACAGCAATCTCTCCTTAGTTTCTACATTTCCCACACCCCTTGTTAATTTCATCTCATCAAAAGTCTACAATTCCCTCTACATTCTACATCACCAAGTATATAATCCACCGTCCATACACTTATTTGCATCAAACTTTCACCTAAACCACCATAAACCCCGAACTAATAATCCTCTCCAACCTCCACCTCCCTATTCTAACCCCCACCAAAGAAAAAACATCTCTAAACATCCTCCGCACTCAAAACCAATACAAACTCTAAACAAACCCCTAAAGTCCTACATCTTTTTTCATCCCCCTTAAATTTCACTCCACTCAGGATGTAAAATTTTCCAAAATTTACTAATTCATAAATTAAAAAAAGCATACCCCATATGAGCACATCCACACTGGATCTCGTAGCCGTTGGAAAAACACATTTGGTTACGTATACAAATATAGCCATGCATATTTATGTGGCCACGCACGGGGTATATGGGGGTGTGGAGCCGGTTACGCAAACAGAACTAGCCGGGATACAAAACACTCTGGCAAAAGGTGCCTGAATATTCAACCCGGTGCGATATTAATACGATGGAAATATGGGAGGAAACGTTTACGACCTGTGTATTCGCGAGTTACCATGAACGACGGGGAGACGGTTCGATGGTGGATGTAGATTGATGCCTTGTGGCTTTCGGGGTGCCTTTGATGGGAGAGGATTGATATGGGGGTGTTTTTAAAGATGATTTCTAACTGACGATGCGAGGAAAAATCCAAGGAAAGCGAAGAAGTGCAAAGCTGACTATAAATTTTGGCAATAAATGGGGGAAACAAAATTTAACTTTTCCATACAATTTATCTCTTTTCGTATAATAACGAGTAGTTCTCGTAATCCCGAGTCGAAAATTTCAGCCCAAAATCCTCCTAAATTACCAAATAACTTAGGATATTTAGGTTGAATATGGAAAAATATGTTACATATAAAAGAATGCAAATTTTAATTCCACAATCGCCCTACACTTGTTACTTTTTGCCACTTTTACCTAGTTTAGGAGCAATTTAGGCTTCATACAGCCCAAAATAATCCTCAGCATTCTATAATGAGGAGCTTTAGAATTGGATTGGAATTGGAGTGGAATGATCGAGGTCCAAAAAAATTCTCGATATACTAAAAATTAATTTGGTTTATGAGATTTAGAATTTATATGGAATAAAATGATAATTTAATTCCAACTTGCTCCTGAAAGCCCTATTTTTAGAATATGAGTCGACAGACTTGGAACTTCTGAAATATTTTTAGGGGATGTCAGATTAAATTGGAATAAAAATTTTACCTGATCAGTTCATATAACTCCTAAAAATCATATTTACAGGACTTTGAGGCGCGTAGACACACTAATTGAGGATTTTGAGGTTCAAAATGGTATACATAATTAAGCGGCAAATGAGAGATCAAAAGAATCTAGGATTTGAAGTTTCTTTTTAGGCTGGACTTTTCGACTCGGGATGCCATCAACGTAACAGGAATTTTTGATATTGTCCTAAAATTGTTAAATTAACCCATTCACTGCCGGAAAAAAACTAAGCAAATATTACTTTGCGTGTTAAAATTTGAGAAAACGGCAGAAAGGCTGTGGAATATTAATATAATGAATCAAAAATATGATATCGACATTTATAAAGATACTAAGAGCATTTTTGTTCCAAAATTACTATACACACTCGATGATTATTGCTAACTTATTAATTCCAACTTATAGCGCAAGCACGAGATAACTCGTAGTTGGCAGTGAATGGGTTAAAAATATTTATATTAGGTTGTTCGTAATTTCGTTTTTTCCTGACGGAGGACATAATTATATTTTTTCACAATTAACTTCACACTTAATTCGCATTGCTATTATATATTTTGACAGTTGATATAGCAACGCTTGTTTGTGAAAAAATTTGTTTGATTCTACACGATAGTTTTTCTTTGGTACTCTATTAAAGATGGAAAGTCGAAAGCAGCATTTTCGCCATATTTGACTTTTTTACTATCGAAACGGTAAAAATGCTGTTCAAGCAAGAAAAAAATTATTCGATATTTATGGGGAAGACGTATTAACATAACGCCAGTGCCAAAACTGGATTGCAAAATTTTTTGAACGGCAAAACCTTTACTTCGAATGAGGACGTCAAAAAAGGCTTTGATTTTTTTGCCAGCAAAGATCAAAACTTTTATGAACCTCGAATCATACTACTGCCAGAAAGATGACAAAAGGTATTAGAACAAAAAGGAGAATATATAATTCAGTGACATATTTATGGACTACAAGAAAATCGTCTTTCATTCTTACCGAAAAAAACGAAATTACTTTTCGAACAATCCAATAGTTCACGATATGATCAATCCTTTTTAATAGAACTTTTTGCGCCACTGATTTTGCTGTGCAGCAAGAGGTTAAAATTATTTAAGCCTGCAGATTCGAATTATCATGGTACAATGGAAAGCCCAAATTACTGAATCACAGTGGTTCGAT
Organism: Cerceris rybyensis; assembly: GCA_910591515.1. NCBI lineage: Eukaryota > Metazoa > Arthropoda > Insecta > Hymenoptera > Crabronidae > Cerceris > Cerceris rybyensis. The sequence goes on along the minus strand of OU342802.1, from coordinate 6,191,806 downwards.
ATTTTGTAAAAATCTAAAGTCGAATGGAAATAATCGTACTGTGAAATAAAATTGTAAATATGCATGAAAGAAATCGTAGCTTTATTGCCGGCTCGTTTACACCGAAAATTGCTTTCGAAGATTTGCAAAAGCGTTCGTTTGACTGAAAAAAATTTCGTTATTTCGCAATTCGCCGGTTCGCAAGTTATCTCTTAGAGAGTTTCGGATTCAATGCTTGATTAATATTTATTTTTCGTGTGCAAGGAAACATATAACTCTGCGTCGGAAATTTCTACGTATAACTCGTGAACTTAAAAACTTCCAGTATGCGGTTAACACAGAGAGTAAGAGAGATGATACGAACACGGTTTGTGTTTGAGGTCGTCGAAATTCTGGTTTAGACATGGAGAGTTTCTGTTTTCGACAAACTAACCAAAGTAATGGTGGTTAAATTTTTCAATTTAAACCTTCCAATATGAAAAACTGAAGTAACAATGGGATATTTCTTCGACGAGGCAAATGACAACCTGTAATTGGTATCCAAATGGCTGCCGATGTTCTCATCAAAGTTTCAGATGTCTTTGCATTAGAATCTTTCATAATTGGACAGAGAGAAATGGCAAATTAATGAGAATGAATTTATATTGTCGAATTTATGTCTGCGGGAATAAAAAATAATTGTTTCAAAAAGAACGTGTTTTCGATAAAATACAAAATTGGTATGTGAAGATTTTTTAATTGAATAGTAAGAATTCGTCTCAGAGGAAAATTGTGAAATTTTTACAGTGCAATTAAAAATCGTTTGAACGTTTACTGTTTTTTCCCCATGAAAACACTTTTTTTTAATATCTCGATAGGTCGTAATTTTTTTGCCACCGTAACTCAATATTTTTTTACGTAGAATGATGAAAGGAATCTATTGATTGTTGCTTGCATATGCAACACTGCAATTTTTCACAAAACGTGCCCCAAGAGATGTAGTATTCTTTGAACTGTTCATTTTTCCCTTTGGACATTTTATGGAACTGCGCTGATAACAAAGGTACGACCTAAAAAAATTACACCCACCACCTCTATAGACGAGAGCGAAACACTTGATATATGTTGTAAAATAATATTTTTTAAAGACATCCTTAATTAAAATTTTATAAACATTCATTGGTTTCTTTAAACATATAATGTTGAACCTAAATTTGCAAATAGACCGTCAAAATATTCAAATTCTCCTAAACAATTTTTTTTCTTCAAACCTCATAATATTTTAAATATATTCCTACTTTCAATTTAGGGAATTTAAGTTTCTTTTACAACGATGATACATTGCAGAATAAAATTTCAGAAACAGAACATTGCAATATTATTAAATTCGGCCGAAACAATTTTCGTCCTGCGAAATTTATCAACTCCTTTTTTTCATTTGGCTTCCAAAATGACTTTTTTAATTTTTTAAACAGCTCCTACTTTCAATATAGCGAATATAAGTTCCTTTTACTGTAAAACTATATTGCAGAATAAAATTTCAGAAACAGAACATTGCAATATTATTAAATTCGGCCCAAACAATTTTCGTCCTGCGAAATTTATCAACTCCTTTTTTTCATTTGGCTTCTGAAATTACTTTTATAATTTTTTAAACAGCTCCTACTTTCAATATAGCGAATATAAGTTCCTTTTACTGTAAAACTATATTGCAGAATAAAATTTCGCAATCAGAACATTGGCACATTATTAAATTCGACCCAAACAATCTTCGTCGTGCGAAATTTATCAACTCCTTTTTTTCATTCGGCTTCCAAAATGACTTTTATAATTTTTTAAATAGCTTCTACTTTCAATATAGCGAATATAAGTTCCTTTTACTGTAAAACTATATTGCAGAATTAAATTTCATAAACAGAACATTGCCACATCATTAAATTCGACCCAAACAATTTTCGTCGTGCGAAATTTATCAACTCCTTTTTTAATTCGGCTTCCAAAATGACTTTTATAATTTTTTAAATAGCTTCTACTTTCAATATAGCGAATATAAGTTCCTTTTACTGTAAAACTATATTGCAGAATAAAATTTCACAAACAGAACACTGCAATATTATTAAGTTCGACCCAAAAAATTTTATCTTGCAAAATTCATCCATGTTTTAAAATCACCCCCATAATATTTATTTGAAATGCATTCTACTTTTAACTAAAGTGTCTGTCACTGTTAAAATACATCGTAGAACAAAATTTCACAAACAAATCATTGCAATATTATTGAATCCACCTTATATAATTTTTCTCTTATAAAATTTATCAATCCTCCCTTCCCATACGGCTCCCAAAAGTCACCCTCATAATGCAACAGCTAAAATAAACTTAAAACCGTCTTCGGTATTCCACTGGCAGAATCTCCAGGTAGGTGAGTCCTAGTGCAAAGAGAAAAGTCAAAAACAGCGGTGTCTAGGAGTCTATGGTGTGTATGCCAGAGGGATCGTTTGACGAGGTGCATCGGTGCATTCTACTGGCTGCACCGGTAGGATACTAAAAATGTACATATCTGACGGTAAATCCGCCGTAAAATATAAATCGGTAATGCCGTCGAAAAACTCGGTCGACGTTGAGCTCCCGTCCGTACGATATTTCGCTTCGTCGGATGCGGATCTTCCTTTTTTTATTATTCATTTTCCATAACGGCACCCGGCAACTACCCCCAACCAACCCCTTCCGTATGGGAATGCATCGGTCCCGTGGACCAGCTGCGTTTTTTTCAGCCCTGTGCGAGCTGAATGGAACTTATGCGATGGAAAAGATGCGAGGGTGAAAAAAATGGTATTAAACGATAGATTTGAAGGAATGCGATTAAAAGGGGTGGAAACTAGAAGATTATTCGACGATTAGTGTTTAAGGGTTGGTAGTGGCTTTGGAGGAGATGAGATGGTGACTTTCTGAGAAGAATTTCTAAAGGTGTTGTTCCTTATGGAGTTAGGAAATGGAGGGTGGGGGTGGAGATTTCTAGGTTTTAGATTTCGAAGAAGAAAAATATTGTGCTGAGAATGATGATGTTGAAATAGGTGGTTGAATACTTGAGAATTATTAATTTAAAAATAAGATTACACAAAGATTTATAAAAATGGTTAGAATTGAGTTTGACCTTTAATTTGAAATTTCCAAAGCGAGTCAAAATCAGAAGCTGAAATCTTTCATTTAAAATTTCCAAAGGAAGCGAAAATCAAAACTTTAGAGAGAAAAACTTTAGGAAGAATTCTAAATCAGAAGTGAAGAGAGGTGTTACAAATTTGTGTAAACCATTAATACACAATTTCCAAAGCGTATTAGAATCCAAATTAGAATAAACTCTTAAAAACAGGGAAGGTAGGAATGTACCTTTTGTAAACCTTTAATTCAAAATATCCAAAATCACGCAAAATTAAAATTCTAACAATGAGATGGAAATGAAAGGAAGAGCTGAACATTTTTATAAACCGTTAACTCGAAATGTCCAAAGCTATTCAAAATCAAAATTAGAGAACATTAAGAGGGTCATCCCATGTGACAGCTATTTTTTTCGCTTCATTTGGAAATTCTTTTTGACAAACAATTAAAATGTATAATCTTGGAATGTTACCCTCACGTTTATTGATACTTTTTTAGTCTATTGGAATTTTTGCAAGCAAAAATAACAATTTTCATTGACTTTACACCGTTCGAAACACACTCATGTATTTTTGACGGCTGCCATGATTCCAGAAGTTTTGCTCGCCGGAAATAAAAAAATCAATCAAATCAAAATGTAAAGTCAATTAAAATCGTTATTGTTACTTGCAAAAATTCCAATAAACTACCAAAGTATCAATAAACGCATGGTAAAAATTCAAAGATTGTACATTTTAATGTTTCGTCAAAAAAAATTCCTAAATGCTGTTACATGAAACGACCCCCTTAAAAAATTTTCAGACAGGAGCTAGACATTTTTAAACACGTAACCTACGCATTTTATTCTTAAAAGTCAAAGATTCATCGACAATTTCACCCACAAAACTGGTCCAAGCACACTTACCCAACTATCAAACTTTGAAATCGCTATTCAAACACTCTGCCGAAAGTTCATAGGAAAATACTACCCCGCACCTGCTAATTACGAACGAACAGAGCGACAACAGCAGGCAGCCATACTTTCCTCATGAATTAAAGGTTAATATCTGACAAACCGTTTCTGGCTTCATCAGAGAGAAAGAATAAGAGAAAGACGGGTCACGGGATGATGGAGGGGGCAAACATGAAAAAGGGGACGAGACGTCGGGCTGGCTTTTAATCGTCGTCTCTGCTCTCTTTTTTTGTGGCACCGTGTGCCAGTGTCGGAATCCACTTTAACGGACCTTACTAATTACCAAGCGAGGTGGTCCTCCGCTTGTTTACCTCGACTCTGATTAACCTTCCACGTACTTCTCGTTGCCGGAATGGTGGCGTTGCCGGTGAGAATGTAATCGTGACGTTCGTGTGAGGGTGTGCAAAAAAATTTTACGGCTGACTCAAATTTCATCCAATATTGAAGTAGCAGGAATACCGTCCAACGAGAAAACCCTGATTAATTCGGAGTGGAACGCGATGCAGTCGTGCCGATTTTCGAGGGTTGGAAATTTCTTCCTATATGCGTAACCCTCACCAGGCAGGTGGGAGGTTTTACTGATAAAAGTACCGTCGTTACATCTATTATATTTAACAGTAGAACTACAAAAACAGTCAAAATGACTGGTACACATTTTTTTCAAAAAATTTTCCAAGTTTCTATAAGAGTCATAGAATAAGTATTCTACGTCTATATCAATAAACATAAATCACCCAATCGATCGAATTTTTCGCCGCTTGATTCCCCCTTTTTCAAAGTACCTATTTAATCTATTAACACTAGAACTACCAAACCAGTCAAAATGACTGGTACACAATTTTTTCCAAAAATTTTCCGAGTTCATAGAAGAGCCATTGAACAAAAATTCTGCTTCCATCACAAAAGATATAAATCACTGAATTGATCATCCTTTCTGTTAGTCGATTTCTCCTTTCTCAAAGTACTTATTTAATATATTGAAGTATGATAGATTTAACGCCGGTAGTTCTAGAGTTAAATATACTGAATTCGAGGAGAGGTGGAACTGATCAGTTAAGTGATTTTTGTTTCATAAAATAGACCTGGAATTTTTACTCTATGAGACACCTATCAATTTGAAAAATATTTAGAAAAGTTTAGAAATCCATTTAACTGGCTCGGTAGATTCAATGTTAGTTTGTTTTTAAATTTTCGAAGTGTTTTTTTATTTTGCTTCTCACCGTATTCCAATTGTACTAATCCGTCGGTGTTTTTTATTTCAGACAAGTAGAATGATCGAATCTAAAGGTACCTTGTTCAATTGCACGTCGTTCAACCAGTTTTGATTATTTCCACTCGAAAAAATTATGAATATTCCTCAAAACGTATATAAATATAAATTCAAAATCTCGATATTGAAAAATTTACACACCCAACTGTTTTTTTACACGGTAGATACAGTCCGACAACTGAAAACTGGCTAAAAAATGGCGGTGCCTCTCGCTTCCAACCGCCTATTCTTTCCATTTCTTTTTCCTAACCCCAAATCCAATCTTACAAAGTAAACACTCCATATAGTCGTTTATTTTAGGAAGCATGATTTGAGAATTCCAAAATCGAAATTGTAGAAACAGACGTTTTAAAACGAGGGACTCCGCAATTCTCTAGCCATCTTTTAGTTGTCGGACTATACATTCCTTAGAAAACAGTGCAAAAAAAATCGTGTAAAAAAATACATGCAACATTTGTAATAAAAAGGTATAAATTCATATAAAATGAAATTGTACCCTTAGAAATTTGCCTTTAGAATAAAAGTCTGTTCCTAATCCATCTGATAAAACGTACGTGAAGAAAAGTAGCTCGCTGAAGATTATACCGGATAATGAGAGGCGATCAGAATCTCTGTGCCTACAACGCCTACGAATCTTCCTAGCTAGGGAGATAAAACAAGGCCGTTGCTTCGAGATCTCTCGAATTCACCATAATGTTGGGCACACCTTATCTCGGCTGTGCATATCTCTGAGAGGGGTTAGATAAAGTTGATCTACTAAGGCCACCGAAGTCGAGGAACAGGCGAAGGAAGGGAATTATGCGAGCCTGTTAGAATGATCATGCCCTCGTCCACAAACACGACCGTAGGCAACCCTAAACGATGCGTAGAGGAAGGTCGTGGCGAGGGTTAAGGGATGAATTCGATGGTGTGCCCTTCTGGCTGATTCTTGGCTTTGCACTTGGTCGAGCAACGAAAAGGGGGATGTATGGGGTAGATTTTGAATGTAGAGGGGTAGACTTGAAAGTTGTGCTTGGAAATTTGGACTGGTTTTCTTCGAAATGGAGAGGAGGACGCAGATAAAAGAATAAGTGTCGTATAAGAATCGTCAGAAGCAAATGTAAGAAGGCGATCCTGAGGGCTCGGCGGTCGTAGGAAATAAACATATGAAATTAGAATTGATATAAATTTTTTAAATTTATGGCGCCAAAGTTTGACCCCAAAATTGCACCATAATAATTTTTATAAGTAACTGCATCATAACAGTTATGTTTGGAGAGCTGGGAAACCAGTTTAGTTAGCACTGACAAATGAAATTAAAATTAAAAAGTAATTTTTTCAAATATTTAGCGCAAAACTTTGTCTCCAAAAATACGCCATGATAATTATTGAAATGACTGCATCATAACAGTTATGTTTGTAGAACTGGGAAACCAGTTTAGTTAGCACTGACAAATGCAATTAAAATTGAAGTAATTTTTTCAAATATTTAGCGCAAAACTTTGTCTCCAAAAATACGCCATGATAATTATTGAAATGATTGCATTATAACAGTGACATTTGGAGAACTGGGAAACTAGTTTAGTTAGCACTGATAAATGAAATTAGGATCCATGTAAATTTACATATTTGACGAACTTATTATCTTTGACAATTTTATGAAAGTTACTTTGGATATAAATAATAAAATACTTGAGAATATTGTAAAGAAATACAGTACAGATACGAAACAGAGTGTTTAATAAATCGAGTACTTGCGAGTGGAATTTTAAATTGAAAGTTATATTTTTGACTAATCAGGATTGCTGAAGAGTTGAATCTGGCTGGAAACAACAAAGGAAGCAAGACATTAAAAATATTATAATTGTAGTAACCCTTCCTTCTCATGTATTCTGTTAAATCAATATTTATTCTGTTCCCTGCTATCTTATTATTCACAAATATATTTAAAATACGTTTCTACTAATATAGAAATATATAACTTATTTATCTTTTTACGCAAAGATGTGTACACGGACTTCTTCAAGAATTGTACCGAATTTTCACAAGTCAACGCGAACGTTGCAAAAAAAAGTAGCAGGGAGAACAGAAAAGTTATAGTAGATAATTTTGTTGCGAAGAGATTTCGGGATCTGTGGTCTCATTTTAAAAATTGCAAGTTGTCGGCATTAAGAAATTAAATTTGAATTGATACTTTTTGAAATACCAGTTAACCCTTTGCGGACAGAGACCTTTTGAATAGTGAATAAGAATCATTTATTTGGCGATGAAAAAACACTTTTTTATCTGAAAGTCAGACTGTTAATGTTTAGTAGTTGAAATTTGATATTTGTATAATAATGTTTCAACAGTTACACTTCAATTTTTCAACTCTAACCGTGTATATATGCATCGACAAGCTATAATCAAATTTTTTCTCAGACCGCATATATGCGCCCGTAGTCCTCAAAAGGTTATAACCCTTCTGCAAAATTGGATTATTTAAAAAAAAAGACTTTTAGAGAGGATAATGTGCAATAACCATTCTACTGGAAACTTTTTCCACATTTCTTGATATTGTATAGTAACATTTCACCAACAAATTACGAAAAAATGTTTTCCAAAAGAGATAAAAGGAAAACGTGAAAATTTCTTTGACTCGAATTTAATATTTTCGTAGAAATTCTAGTAACATCTGCAGCCTCTTCCTAAGGGAAAATATGTCAGCAATTTCGGCAGCTTATAAACTCTGGGTCCTTAAAGAAATATTTTACCGCTCTAATAAAGTAGAAACTAGAGTTCTACTAAATATACTTAAACTCGAGTCGTGAATGGCTCAACTTACGAACGAGCTTCCGTAGTATAACTCGTTTCGTAAGTCAGCAGGCGAGCGTACTCTCGAAATACTTTTTGGCATGAATGCGAACTACTTGCTTTTATTTTCTTCGTCAGTTCCCTCGGCCCATTACCTTCCTGTTGACAGCCGTGTTCGTCATTCGCCATTCGGGAGAAAGTTTTCCAGGATAAAATGGGAAATAATGAGATCGAAAGGACGAGCCCAGGGACGATATTGAATTTGCAGTTGGAATTTTCGGACGTTGCGATTTGCGAATTTACAGAATCTTGAGTTTTCTTCTAACAAGGGAACCTCCCGAGGTGCCAATCACCGATTTTGATAAAATTTGAGTATGATGTAGTACTCGTGAAAATATTCGACACGTATTTTTTTTTATCGGCAATCGTTCAGGTTTAAGGGGTGAAAACCGCCCTCAAAGTTGGGGTGCTAAAGTATATTTCCTTGATTATCTCAGAAACTATGAGAGATAGAGTAATTGCGTAAATTGACGAAATTAGCGCCTTTCCATCACGAATCTAACGGTATACATTTTTTTGCAAAACCTTCATTTGTTTAAACAATATGTTAAAAAATAACACATTTTTGGCAGTTTCACCAACTTAATGTTGATCAATTTTCATGAAATTTTTTTTATATAAACTAGATATCCGATGCAAAATTACGGATAAATAGGAATTTCGATTTTTTTATTAACAAAAAAGTTATTGCACATGAGATTTTATCGTCCGCCGCGCGAAGTAGAGTCCCTATATGAGTTGTTCCTTGTTCATAATCACTTGGTAGTTCTTAAAAGAGCTGATTTTATGAATGTATATGTATTGGTGCTTTTAAATTAATGATGGAGCTGCAAATAATATGTGTTATTGTATATAATTTTGGCAATAATGATACTCTTGAAAAAAGTGTTGAAAACACAAATGATTTTTACACCATGAGCACCTCAATGAAACTACGACGTCACAGTCGAAGCAATTGTTAATATCAATTTGTAAATCGGTAAAACAAAATGTAACGGGATTTATAAATTCGTTTGGTCTATTCTCTGTGTAGCCGCAGCGAAACCATGCATATCTAAACATGTCTTCATATCTCGGAGAGGACAGCTGATTGTGAATCAGTGACTGCAATTTTATTATATTGTCCCTTGCGTATAAATTTATATTAATATTCAAATTTATTGTCAAATCTGATATTTTTCGTGCAAAATTTTTCCAAACACGAAATCCAAACACGTCCAACGGCTGGATCTGTCCTGTTGTACCTTTTGGTATCTTTAACAACTTTATTGTTTTTCCTTCTGGGACTGAATTGTTCAGTAACTCTTCGTCGTATCCAGTCCACGCATCAAGCAAGAGGACAGCACAGTTTGACACTTGAGGGAGAAACACATTTTCAAACCATGTCGTTAAGTTCTCTTTATTTAATTTTCCTGACGTAGTTGCTCCGATCACGATGTTGGGAGCTTTAAATACATTGTGCTGCACACGAGGTCCTAATCGCCCACTTTGTGGAAACCGAAGCACTAGATTCGTGAAGTGCTGTAAACATACGCCTCGGATACTTCCCATTTATTATAAGCGGTCAGTACCTTTTCTATAAACATTTTGCACTCCGTTCTTGCTGCATTTATTATCCATTCAACCCACCATTTTTAAACATCATAAAACGTAATTACTTGTTCGGCTTTATGCATTTGTAACAAATCATAATTAGCATTTATAACATCACCGAATTCACTGGACGAACTGGCTAAGGGTTAATAAGTAACCTTCGGTAGCAATAACGAGGCAAAGACTTTTCAAAAATGCATTTCACCATTCTTTAGGGTTGCTATTGTTAGTCCGTTAACAGGTCGAAACTATTCCCACCATGCCGACCCGGGAATGTCCCACCGTAAACCGCACGCAGTGCGGTAGCCGCAAATCGTATCCTTTTAAGGGAACGGAAAATCCTTTTCTTTTTGTTAGTAACCAATAATTAACTGTAAAATCAACTAATTTACGAACTACCAATTGATTATGAGCAAGAACCGTCTCATGTAGGGACTCTATTTCGCGCGGCGGACGATAAAATCTCATGTGCAATAACTTTTTTATTAATAAAAAAATCGAAATTCCTATTTATCCGTAATTTTTCATTGGATATCTAGTTTATATAAAAAAAATTTCATGAAAATTGGTCAACATTAAGTTGGTGAAACTGCCAAAAATGTGTTATTTTTTAACATATTGTTTAAACAAATGAAGGTTTTGCAAAAAAAAGTATACCGTTAGATTCGTGATGGAAAGGCGCTAATTTCGTCAATTTACGCAATTACTCTATCTCTCATAGTTTCTGAGATAATCAAGGAAATATACTTTAGCACCCCAACTTTGAGGGCGGTTTTCACCCCTTAAACCTGAACGATTGCCGATAAAAAAAAATACGTGTCGAATATTTTCACGAGTACTACATCATACTCAAATTTTATTAAAATCGGTGATTGGCACCTCGGGAGGTTCCCTTGTAAGAGAAGATTGTAGAGGTGAAATAAATGGTAAAATATGTAAAAGTACATTTGCCAGAGGGAGAAAGTGCAAATAATTCGAGAATATTCCATATAAGGGGATGGAGTGATTAACCAATTATATCTGTGATTGACGAGTATATTCGTCACGAAGAAACGACAGAATTTTGTGTATTGACGAGAATACTCGTCATGCGTAAAAGTTAGCGACCACTTGTTATTTAAATTGTAATTTGGACGGTAATTAAAATAAATTGGTAAATTTCAAGATGTTTGGAATATTTTGAAGCTATGATGAAATAATTAAAAAGGAGAATTAATTTGAGATTTATGCTCGTCTCTAGATTTTCGTGGCCATCGTAGGTGCGCACTCTCAAAAGAAGCCGCCACAGTTCAGAAATGAAAAAGTCATGAATTAACAGGTGGAGAAACAATTCGGCAGTAAATCTTACGATATTAAATTCCTTGAAACGTTTCGTATGAAGTCGTTCCTCTTCTGTGATAACGAGCACCCTTGGGAGTTGCTCTGAATTTCGGTCTTCTTGACACGAGTTTCTTGAGTTCGTTTTAAGATTAGGTCGTGGACTGGTCTGCAATTATTTTTCCACGCATCGTTAATATAATTTCATAAGTGTTATAATCGTTATGAATATTATTGGAAGCTCCAACATTTTCATATTCATTTATCTATGTACAATTTTTCGTAAGGGTGCCAAGTATTGGCCAATTATTTTGTCATGTACTGTTGCAACAAATTAATTAGATTTGATTACATTTAGTATTGAGATAGTTGTTGAGAGACATCGTGCCAAATTTTAACAGTTGTGAAACATATTTGACGATACAATTTGAATTTTGAATCTATGAAAGATATCTCAGTTTTCCAAACGTTACTGTTATAATGCAGACACTTGCAATAATCATTATGGTGTAATTTTGGAGACACAGTTTTGCGCGAATAATATCAACTAAACTACGCAAAATTAATTTGTAAATATCGTTAATTGTAGTTGTAGAAAATGTTGCGCGCTCACAAGACGTTCTCCATTGTTCTCCAAGCAGCATCCATGTAATGCGATCATTCATGGTAAACTCCATCGTTAAATTACTTCAAGAAAATTCATAGAAATACTGTCAAGTGATATACACAACATTCACCCAGTAACATAATTAATACTACTCACAGAAAATTTTACACGCGTGCGAAATGTTCTCCATTAGCTCCTCCGTGCGAAAACAATATAATGCCATTCTTCACACTGTTTTCCATCGTCAAACAATTTCAAGAAAATTCATGAAAACACTGTCAACCGAAATACGCATTATCCACCCAAAACCATAATTAATACCGACCGTATAAAATTTTGAAAGCCTAGAAAGTGTTCTCCAGTTGCTTCTTCGTGCGAAAACAATATAACTCAATCTTTTACGCTGTATTCCATCGTCAAATAATTTCAAGGGAATTCATGGAAACACTTTCAAGTGAGATACACATAATACACTCAAAACCATAACTAATATAAGTCGTATGAAATTTTGAAAGTCTACAAAGTGTTCTCCAGTTGCTCCTTCGTGCGAAAACAATATAACTCAATTTTTCCTGCTGAATTTCATCGTCAAATAATTCCAAGGGAATTCATGGAAATAGTGTAAAGTTAGATACACATAATGCACTCAAAACCATAATTAATACCAGTCGTATGAAATTCTGAAAGCCTACAAAGTGTTCTCCAGTTGCTTCTTCGTGAGAAAATAATATAAATCAATCCCTCACACTGTTTTCCGTCATCAAATAATTTCAAGAAAATTCGTGAAACTACTGTCAAGTACGATACACAATATTCACCCAAAAACATAATTAATGTCAATGGTAGAAAATTTTCCAAGCCCTCAAGGTGTTCTCCAATTGTTCTCCAAGCGCGACTGACATAATTTAATCTCTCAAAATAAATTCCATCGTGGAACAATTTCAGGGAGAAATTCAATGCATACACCTTCGCATAAAAAACGCAAAATTCACCCGAATTTCTAGGCATTTGAGGGTTGATGTGCGTCAACGAGGCGTGAGAGCCCGAAGAAAGAAAAAGCGGAGAACGACAGCGGATCGTCGAGGATCGAGCTGAATGGCCATGGGAATGGAAGTGTTTTTTACGAGGTTACCGACCACTCGAGTCTTGGAGTGGCTTTCGCTATGTTTTCGCCACCCTAGCGTTTATGATAGCTCGTTCCAGGATCCCTCTCTCTCCCTCTTCACCCCTCGGCTACCCGACAGCGTCGAAGAAACATTCGCGATAATAAACTTGGCGCGTGATGCAGTCGTCTTTCGAGTGCGCGAATTTCGAGCGAAAATATCACGAGGGGTGGGGCCGAATTTTCAGATATTTGTTCAAAGGGTAGCGAGAAATTCATGAGGAGTGTGCCAGTCTATGTTGAGGGGAGGATTGTACTTCTTCACTTTGAAAATGGAAGAAGAGATTTTTGCTTCTTATGTATCATACACTGGGAAAAATTATAATAAAATGTATAATCCCGAGTCGAAAATTTCAGCCCAAAATCCTCCTAAATTGCCAAATAACTTAGGATATTTAGGCTGAATATGGAAAAATATGTTACATATAAAAGAATGCAAATTTTAATTCCACAATCGCCCTACACTTGTTACTTTTTGCCACTTTTACCTAGTTTAGGAGCAATTTAGGCTTCATACAGCCCAAAATAATCCTCAGCATTCTATAATGAGGAGCTTTAGAATTGGATTGGAATTGGAGTGGAATGATCGAGGTCCAAAAAAATTCTCGATATACTAAAAATTTAGTTTAGGAGATTTAGAATTTATATGGAATAAAATGATAATTTAATTCCAACTTGCTCCTGAAAGCCCTATTTTTAGAATATGAGTCGACAGACTTGGAACTTCTGAAATATTTTTAGGGGGTGTCAGATTAAATTGGAATAAAAATTTTACCTGATCAGTCCATATAACTCCTAACAATCATATTTACAGGACTTTGAGGCGCGTGGACACACTAGTTGAGGATTTTGAGGTTCAAAATGGTATACATAATTAAGCGGCAAATGAGCGATCAAAAGAATCTAGGATTTAAAGTTTCAATTTAGGCTGGACTTTTCGACTCGGGATGGCACAAACTGCATTCTTTGGGTGCATTTGTGGAGTTAGACTTATCGTTAGGGGAATATTTTTATATATACTTTTAACACTAGAATTACCAAACCAGTCAAAATGACTGGTACACGATTTTTTCAAAAAATTCTCCATGTTTACATAAGAGTCATAGAATAAATATTCTACGTCTATATCAATAAACATAAATCACTCAATCGATCGAATTTTCCGCCGCTTGATTCCCCCTTTTTCAAAGTACTTATCTAATTTGATAAAATATGATAAATTTGAGGCCGGTAGTTCTAGTGTTAATGCCGCCATGCATCAAAGAGTTAATTTATGTAAAGTGTTTTCCAAACTCCAACAGAGTATATCTATAAAACTAAATAAAACAAAGTTGAATCGATCAAATTATTGCATATGCGACAGTTTTCCATGGTTATGCTTTATGTAAAAATGTAGTTAAAATAATAGAATGCCAGTATACTCGTATTTTCCCCATGAATTTTGTATCGTCTCGTATCAAACGGTGTACATGCGAAGAACATAAAATAAAGTTCACGTTTACTGCCGTTTCTTTCGCCCGTTGCGCCACTCCTTCGCCGTGAAACGACGAATCGCTAACGACAATGCTGTTATTCCGCTTCCCGGTATTCCAATTGCTTCAATTCCGTTCAATTCTGTTTATAAGACTGGAACATTCCTAGTCGTTATCGACATTTCTGTCCGACGTGCCATAAATAATGTACTAAATTGTGGAACTTAGAACCGACGTTCCCCGAAACTACGGTGATTTGCATATCGATTCCCTTGCACCGGCAATTTGTCAGTCAGTTATTTCAATGCGATAAAAATCCTTGCCTTGCTCGATATTATTCTCTATTTTTAATTTTTAGGACATGCTTCCCTTAGATGATCCTTTTTAAGGATTTACAGACCGATAAAATAGGAAAGACGTTGCAAGTGTTCCATTTTACTTGGAATATTTCAAAATTATACATGTTAGAACTTCCGGAAGATGTAATTCTAATGAAGGGGAGTTAATTGGATATTGCTATTCACTGTTTGTAATAATTAAACTTTGCATTTTAATCAACTGATAAAGTATTTCGATGCTGGAAATATCATTAAATGGAGCAGCTTGGACAGATGTATCATATTTATTAAATAAAACAATTAGTTTTTGCTTTCTCGAATATTTGCATGCCCTCTTTTTCTTTAGGTATAAATATTAATGCTTGATATTCATAAAATATTTATGAAATGACATTTCTGTGCATGATATTTGATGTTTACTTTGAAAAATTAAATACAGTCACTGTTATTACTGCACATTATTTTACCTTTCCTTTTATATAAATTTCTGTCTGGCTCGATATTATTTAATTTTCTTAATTTTTAGAACACCGTTTTCTTAAATCCAAAAATTCCAATAGACTACAAAACTATCAACAAACGTGTGGTAAAAATTCCAACATTGTACATTTTAACGGTTCGTCAAAAAAAATTTCCAAAGGAAGGGACAAAAAATAGCTGTCCCATAACAGGGATAAATCCGTGATTAAATTAATAAAAAAAATTCACGACAAAAAGCAATGAGAAACATATCTAAAAATAAACGTCTTAAAACCATTTTCTATCCTTACTTTGCAAAACAGATTTAAATAACATTCATCCACCCCTTGAAACCTCGATCCCTTAATCGCAGCGGGAAAAAAAAAGAATTCCATCACCTCCACCGTCAATCCCGTCTGAAATGTTCTCCTCCAGCGTCAAGAAGAGCAGTCTCCAATTACCGAAACAGACGGTAATTACGAAGAGCCATTCGTCGCGGAAGCAATCGGGCGAGGTGAGAAAAATGAAGATAAATTCGTTGCCAGCGAAGCCCGAATCCAGGAAGCTCATCATCCAAGGCCTTCAACGGCTCGGCAAGCATTTATTACCGCGAACAATGCATTATCGAAAGATATCCACTTACCCTTACGGTCCATTAACTGGAAACCCGACGTATTGGATGTCTTCCGCGTTAACGTTAATTCCTGGCAGCGCGGAAATGGAAATGCACTTTTGTTACAAAGTTACAAAAACCACTCGCCAGGGACAAGGAATGAATTCAGTGTTCCGCTTCGGGGTATGGTATTTTTTTCCTACCCCTTTCGTTCCATCCTACCTCACCGTTTTCCCTCCATCCCTCTCATTTCAACCCCTATCTACGTGAATCCCGTTTTCTCTCTTGCATTTCACTCGTTCTTTCCATCCCTCTCTACACGGTGGTCTGTAAACGTGCATTTTCATCGTCGCAAAATTAGTTCCCTTCCGATGAAAAAGCTTACTTCTATCAGGCAGCGCGTTTACCCCTCCAACTCACCCCTTCGTCTTCGTCCCTTTTTATTCGTTCTGTTTCTTTCGCTTCTTTTTCATTTACGTTTTTCCTCTTGCTTCTTTTTTTTTATTTTTTTTCCCTTCTCTCTATGCAGATCGCTTGAAAGCAAATATTCCCCGTGCTCTTTCGTGGTCGCCCCTCGTTCCAGGAAATTACGAGCACGGAGGTAAATCTAACGAATTTTCATTGTAATTCAAAGCAAAGTGCTGCGAGGGAACGCGACGATGAACACTACTTTGACACGGGTTATGGTTTCCTTTTCCCCGCGACTCTCTACGATGCTCTCGCGAATCTCCCGATGACGTTTTTCTTCCGTGTCTCTTCTTTGACCCGGTTAATGGCTTGTTTTTCCAACATGATGGAACATTTGTCTCTTCAGGTTTCTTCTGTGCAGCTTGTTTGATTATGGCTACGATTGTTGCACGTGCTTTCAGGGGAATTTTTCAGCTCTTTGTGAATCTTGGATTGTTTGAGACGGGAGGAACAGAGAAACGTGTTGTTTCCGTTGTTTGGTTTTTGATGAATGAGGGGATTGGAATGTTTGTTTTTGAATTATTGACCTGCTTGTTTTCTATTTTGTTTCCTTATGCCTATGATTTTTGTGTCTTTTCAGACCGATTGTGAATTTTGGATTGTCGTAAATGTGAGGAATAGGACAAAATGTTGTTTCGGTTGGGTGGATTTTGGAGAAGGGGAGGTTGAATGATTTGGTTTAGTGTCTCGGCCTGTTTCCTTTTAATGTTTTTTTATTTATTTTGAGTCTTTGTGAATTTTAGATTATTGTAAATGTGAGGAATAGGACAAAATGTTGTTTCGTTTGGGTGGATTTTGGAATAAGGGGACTTTGAATGATTGGTTTTGGTTTCTCGACCTGTTTGCTTTCAATTTTGTTTGCATACTACTACAATTGTTTTTGTATTTCTGTCTTTTGTGAATTTTGGATTATCGTAAATGTGAGGAATAGGACAAAATGTTGTTTCGGTTGGGTGGATTTTGGAGAAGGGGTGTTTGAATGATTTGGTTTAGTTTCTCGGCCTGTTTGCTTTCAATGTTGTTTTCTTATTTATTTTCAGTCTTTGTGAATTTTGGATTATTATAAATGTGAGGAATAGGAGAAAATGTTGTTTTGGTTGGGTGGATTTTGGAGAAGGGTAGTTTGAATGATTGGTTTTGGTTTCTCTACCTGTTTGGTTTCAATGTTGTTTGCATGCTACTACAATTATTTTTGTATTTCTGTGTTTTGTAAATTTTGGATTGTTCACGATCGGAGATATAGGGTGAATTTTGTGCTTCGGTAATATGGTTTTCTAATAGAAACAAAATTTTGTGTGAGTGTTTTTACTTTATTATTAGAATTCTTTTGAATTTTAGAGAATTAACTGAGATTTCCTTAAGATCTTTTTTTTAGTGCTGATATTTCCATTTTTGCTACTAAAGGAAAATTTAGTAACTGGCGACTTTTGTATTGTCACAGGTGGTTGCAAAAATATAGAGAAACAACACGAAACTTCCTTTCATCGATCTTGTAAACAACTACTCATTTAAATTTGCAGAACAAAAATATTACTTCAATTATCATTAAAGTCCGTAGCTTAATTCCAATTAAAATAATCATCCATTAAATATTACAAAATCCTGTCCTATTTGATTAACTGTTTGCAACGAAAAATTTAACATAATTGGAAGCATCGCCTAGCTTCTAATTACAAACCGCCATAGTATTATTTATTACAAATTTCCATAATATTATTTATTACAAATTGCCGTAATATTATTGCCATAGTATAAAATTTCTATAGTATTTCCATAAAAAGGCCAATCAAGATAGTAAAAAAAGGTGTTTAATTCTCTTATAAAATTGCATGTGACGAATATCAGTGAAACATCTAATCGCAAAAGCCATCGAGATTCGATGGGAACGTGCATCGCCATAATAGATTTTACGCTCTCGCCGTAGAAGCTTGCATCGTATTTACCTTCAGTTTACACGGGCTTAATGTCGCGTTGATATTCGAAATAATAGCAACCTGCTGGCATAACACGAGCTACAACGTTGTTCTGCGTGAGCAGCTAGATTTAGTGCTTCCAGTTAGCAGTGAAACGGCTTTGCTAATATGGGTGAGACGGAATTTGACGGGCAAAAAGGAGGATTTATCTGCAAGATTTCTAGGACACCACTGATTTCACACGGAGATCGTTAAATTCGGATTGGAATTAGCACAGAATTTCTTGATTTTACCTGCCGGTTTCATTTTATTTATCAATGAATTTTGAATTTCTTAGGATCACCAAAATTACGGGGGTGTTTTATAAATATTCGGAATTGAATTAACGCTAGGGTTGACGATTCGACCCAGAGATTTTACCTTATTTATCGGTGAACTCTAAAATTGTTTTTGACTTGCAAGAAATTTGTCACGAAGATATTTTAGAAAACTTCGAAGTCGAATTAGACTTAGTGATTATATCTTATTTGTCAGTGAATTTTCAATTTCTTATGGTCAATAAGATATTTTTTACGCGGCTGTTTTGTAAATATTTCCAGCATCACTAACCCTTTGACTGCTAAAGGCGTATATATATGCTTTCACAAGTCTATCAATATAGATACACGAAAGACGTATATATACGATTTCACGAGTCCATCAATATATACGAAAGGCGTATATATACGTTTTCACGGTCTATCAATATACACGAAAGACGTATATATACGATTTAACGAGTCCATCAATATATACGAAAGGCGTATATATACGTTTTCACGGTCTATCAATATACACGAAAGACGTATATGTACGATTTCACGAGTCCATCAACATATACGAAGAACGTATATATACGATTTCACGAGTCTATACATATATACGAAAGGCGTACCTATATATACGTTTCATCAAGTCTATCAATATACACGAAAGGCGTATATATAAGCTCTTACAAGACTATCACTACATGTGAAAGGCGTAAATTCACGTCTGAATTTTTTTACTCTAACACTTTTTACTGTTTCAGCAATCGACTCAACATGGAATTCATCACTCCATGTAACATAGCAACCAACCATCTACAATTGTTTTATATAAAGTTATTTGCAATTATTATTTTTTTAAATCCTAAGAATGGTTTTAAATCTCTGGGTACTCGTTTGGTCACCAGTCAGTGGACGACGAGTCTCTGCGACTGACATGCAAATCACATGTCGTTCGTATTGACATATTCCTCCAACTGTGCGCCGCAGTCAAAGAATTAACTAAATGTCCACAAACTTTTTTCAAAATCTTCTACCTACAACATTTCTTTATATACAAACTCACGATGACAATTCCACCGAAAAAAAACAATAAAACCACCTCTCCACCTCAACCCTCAAAAAACAAAATCGATCAAAACCACCCCCACCAAAGATCTCCCAGACATCTCCCTACCTTTACGCAAACCAGTGTAATAAAACGTATGATAAAAAGTACAGTAAGATCAAAACACCATAAAAGGTATCATTTCCCCTCGTATTCCTGGTAGAAGCACGACGTCAATGCTCTTTGCGTCATTGTCCCACGAGATCCATGCCATTAACGAGTTTCGAGCTCCTTACTTTCCATCCCCCGAACTCTCTGAAGTGTCGCCCCACTTCAGTCGACAAAGACGACTTCCATGGGGGCCCGATGCTGCCAATTAAGGTAGTTATCAAATTCAACGGCTCAAAGGGAATCGCCGATCGTGGCGACTGAGTCGAATGGGTGCAATATCGTTGCCTCTACAACGCGTGGAAACTTCTTTTCTTTCCGTCCCAACCTTCCCCGAGTTCTTTCTACTATCCAAGTAATTCCCATCCACCCGGCGCACGATCGATGTAATATCCTTGAAGTTTTTCGATTTAACTGAGAGCCGGCTCGTTTGCATAATCGGCCTGCGTCGCGAAAACCGAAGCAACACGTCGCACCGTCGCGTTTTCGTTGTCTGCTGCGACCGAGTAGATAAAGGGGGTTGTTTTCGCGATGCGAAGGGACGCAGTTGGAAAGCCGCTGATAGGAGAAGCGAATTGGAAAATTGATGGTGGTTGGAAAATTGCGAGGGAATTATGCTGGAAAGTGGATATTTTGTTTCGCTTCAAAGAGGGGTGTGGGGTGAAGGTGGAGGGTGAAATTGGAGGTCAATGCGAAGAAATTATGTGTAGTTTTGCGCTCTATGAAATATGGGCTTTTCGTCAGAGATTTTGAAATTTTAAGAAGTATTGAAACTGGTGGAATTTTCTAATCACTCGGATTTTATCATTCAATTTGATAATTTTAAATTAGGAAGAATTCTGGGAGATTCGTTTGTTGTAAATTGTAAGTTTATGTAAGATTTTAATTGTTAAGGTGAAACTGACAGTTAATTAAATTCTTCTTATGGTAATCAGGTTGTAAATGTTTAAACTAATTAGAATTTCGATTATAATAAGAATATAAGTAATTTCGTAGGCTGTAAATAATATTTCTACTCCAAGAAAGTAATTTATTTCACTATCTAATATTCAGAATAGAAAAAAGTATTCTAGCTTTCAAAGAAGTTTTGCAACCGTTTAAAAATAATTTACGTTATAATATTCAAAATAGCAGAAAACTTTCTAATACTATAAATAAATTTTTCAATCATTCCAAATTAATTGGCATCTAAAAATACTATTGAGAATATGGAAAAATATGCCAAACACAATTCTCCAGAACCGTAAAATGCCTCTATATCAAACATTATCAAAAACCACTGTAAAAAGGATCTCGCAGAGGGTTAAGATCGACAAGAGTTTTCTCGAAAATAACGTTCAGGCAATTCGCGTAATCGTCAGTGGGGCAGAAAAGAGAAAATACGGAAAATGGGCAGTACAAAGTACCCGTGGCAGTTAGCACCCTCGAAACGATCCCCGACAATCCTCGCGTCATTGTTCTCAGGCACCCATTAACAAGTTTCTAGCTTCTTAGTCGACGTCCAGGAGTTTACGACGGCACTCTCTTCGATCGACAGAAACGTCTGGCTCCTCTGAGTCGCCAATTAACTCGAAAGTCGTGGCAACGTCAAAAACTAATTATTAACGGTAGGTCGAATGTTCCTAACGGCCTTGAGTTCCGCCCGGATGTCTAGGTACTTTTTTGTAGGGTTGAATATTCTTGGAAGGGCATTCAATTTCAATCTTTTCATGGGAATTTTAACACTAGATTTATCTATGATTAATTATCTGTGATTATTTCAAAGTATGAAATAAATACGGCAGAAGAGAAGAAATGGAGGAGGTAAAGAATTTGATCAATTTAACCAGTTAACTGTGGTGACTTCTTTTGAGAATGCGCATCTATCTATTTATTATAAGTGAATCTGGAAGACTGGGCGATGGCGAGTATACACGTCAATCATAGCTAACTGGTTGAATAGCAAATGGTAACTAAATTTCCCACATAACGGGTATAGTCGTCGTGACACAAAATATATGTCATTTCTCCATGACGGATATAGTCGTCAAACACACTTAACTGGTTAACACCTTGCAGTCCTCTGTCCAACTATTCTGGACACAACTTTACGGTGTAATAAATATTTTAATTATTAAATTTCCGCTCTGGAATTCAATAATAATCTTTATATAATAAATATTCTTCATAATTTGTAGTTATCCTTGTTATTAACATTAGATTTAAGAGGCACATTTAAGGAGGTCATCCCAAGTGACAGCAATTTTTTTTTCGCCTCCATTGGGAATTTTTTTTGACGAACGATTAAAATGTACAATCTTGGAATTTCTACCACAAGTTTATTAATACTTTTGCAGTCTATTGGAATTTTCTCAAGCAAAAGTATCGATTTTAATTGACTTTACACCGTTCGAAAGACACTCATGTCTTTTTGGCAGTTGCCACGATTCCAGAAGTTTCGCTCATCCGAAATAAAAAAAATTAAACGGCATTGTAATTTGTAAACATAAGGCTATCGCCAGACCGATAAGGTGGTTTCGAACCATATGGTGGTCAAGTTAAGTGAAACACCCTGTATATAATCCTGTCAAATTTTAAAATTCTGCCAAGAATCCTTATTGTTCCATCGTAAAGCGTGACCCAATTCGTAGTAGACCACCATAAAATTCCAGTCCAGCTTGACAAACGTTCACGGTTTCGCGAGAGGCATCGTGTTCGAACCTTCGAGCATCTTCAAAGAGGCACTTGAATTCGCCAATTAAATTCAAAGCTCGATGAAAGTCTCCGCGAGTTCTCCGTCTCCTTGCGGTTCCTTTGCGCTTTCCTGAGTGACAAAGAGACTGCACTTTGGCCCTGAACGATTGACAAGGGTTGTTCCACGTATTCTGTGCGGCTCTTTCGAGAGATCGAACTCCAAGTCGCGGTTGCCAGACTGCTGAACACGAGATTGCTCGTGTCTGTGACACCGCCGGAGACAAAAGATTCGCGTGTCTCGTATCGAACACGTTCCAACGCCGCTGGACGAATATCGAATCGAGTGGCCCGTCTTTGAGGAGAAGTACGATCCTTTTCTTACGTTCAAACGGATTGGGGATACTTTCAGTTAACGATTGCTCCTTGATAACGATTCTTTTTGGGCTTCTTGAGGAGCTTTTCAAACTCTGATGTTCAATTTGTTGTTTGCTGAAGATGTTCGGATGAGAGTTTCTGTTGAAGGGTGTGGATGCTGCTTGTAGATTGATTCTTGTCTTGGGAACTTTATGGTGTAGGAAGTACAGTCTGTTCCACAAGAGCGTGGACGCGATATTTGTGTAATCTGATACGTAATTTGTTAAAGACTGTGATGGTCTAAACATACAAAGTTTCCTCTAATGCGCAATAAGCCCAATTCTTTTAGTATCGTTTCTATCTCTGAGAAATTCAGTTCATTTCGAAATGAGTGCCGTGTACGCTAAACGATTTGAAGCGGTGTTCTTGTGCCATCACCCGAAAGGTCCTAAAATGTCTGTTAGAGATGCAGCAAAATATCTGCATAAACCTCGCGCATTCGTAAATAAATGGGTGCAACGGTGTAAAGACACAAATTGTGTCGATGATCTCCCTGCTCGAGGTTCGAAACGGGTTACGACGAAACGGGAAGATAAAGCGATTTTACACCTTTTTTCGAAAAATCCGACGCTTTCCTTACGTAAAGCGCAAACAATTTTAACTAAAAGGGGCATAGATATAGGTATATTAAAAAGGTATACTCTAAAATTACTAATATAGGTATATTTGTATCGAAGCCGTCTTTGTCCTGGAATGGAAAACACAGAACGGTATTAATGTGTTGGATTGGCCATCTCAGTCCCCCGATGCCAATCCAATCGAAAATGTTTGGTCTGTTATGAAGTACAAACTCCGAGAAAAGCATATTGTCAAATTGAAAACACTAGTTCGTCGAATTCGAGAGATATGGAAGTCTCTTTCTCTCTTATGCTGAAAAGTTGGCTGAAAGCATGCCGAGAAGTTGTTAAGCAATAATCGCTAATGGTGGAGATTGGACATTTTATTAAGGAAGTGTGTATCAATTTTTTAGATGTACTTTCGATTTATATGATATTTCTTATAAACAAGTTTTTTCCCACAGAGATATCGCGTCCACGCTCTTGTGATACAGACTGTATAAGCTTATGGAGGACTACTATGGTGGTGTAGAAAAGATAGGGTAATTTATAGTTCGGAGTATAAAATATTCCACATTCTGTCAAATACTTTGCATCTTAAAATACTATGTTGTAATATTCTTACAGGAAACAGAAGACTACGTTTAGTTATTGATAGGTATTTGGGGGTTGTTCGCAGATTCTTGTCTTTTGAAATTTATTTATGGTGTAGAAAGTAAAACTCCGTGGAGGATTGCAATGGTGACGTAGAGAATATAGAGTAATATTATACTTCACAGTATAAAACATTTTACATTTTGTAAAACACTTTGTCATTTTATTATAGAAGAGTAGTAGTACTTTTTAGCATTTTTTTCCAGCCATTTGAAAGCCATGTTCGGTCTTTAACCAGTTAGCTGTGTTTGACGAGTATACTCGTCATGTGTAAAAGTTGGTTATTTAAATTGTACTTTTGACGAAAACTAAAATATATTCGTAAATGTCAAAATGTTTGCAATATTTTCAGGCCATGCCGAAATAAAACTAATAATTGAAGGTTATAAATAATTTGAAATAGATTTATGCTCATCTCTCGATTTTCGTGACCCACAATTCAAAAGAATTATCGCCACAGTTAACTGGTTAATAAAGATTTTCTTTCTTTTGTTTGATAAAGATGTCCAAATGAGAGTTTCGGCGGAAGAATTTAGGAGTTGTTCGTAGATTCATTCTTATCTTAGAAACTTTGTTTATGGTGTAGAAAGTAGAACTCTATGAAGGATATCTACGGTGGTATAGAGAACATAAAATTCTTTTATAGTTTCCAGTATAAAATATTGTATATTCTGTCAAATACTTTGCACCTTTTATTAAAGATGTAGTACTTTGTATTACTGCTACAACAATCAGAAGAGTACGTTTATTTCTTGATAAGTATTTCAGGGTTGTTTGTAGTTTGATTTTCCTTCGAGAGATTGTAGCATAAGAAACAATACTCTGCAGCGTACTAATAAAGTATTTTAGAGGCAAAATGAAGTAGGGGAGGGTGGGGCAAAGTGGGCCCCTTCAGCAAAAAATAGTCATATCTTTATTTTTTTGGGCTCCAAAATTTTAAGGGGCCTCCTTTGCCCCACCCTCCCCTACTACTATGTGTAAGGGCAAAAAACACTCTATGTTTTATAAACTAATCTATATACTTCGTTCTAGAAGTATAGTAGTACTTTGTAACACTCAAATAGAAATCTTAGGAAGACTCAATCCTTGGTAAGTATTCTACTCTTATTTGAATTTTTATTCTACTCTCCAGTAATTTTTTTCTACTCTGAGATTCTACTCTGCAATAAATAGCAGACGATCACTATAACACTCTAGAAATAATATAGGATACTAATTTTAAGAGCAGAAAATGCCTCATATTATATATACTACGCACCACAAGTATAGTGACTACAAGGGGTTAAAATATCCAAACAAAAAATCCAGTCCCCACATCCCATTAATCCTCCCTCAACATCTCTCCCTCCCCTCAACGTTTAAACACTCCAAAAACCCAAAACTCCCTTAAACTTCAAATCTAACAAATTAACCCTTCCCCGTAAAACCCCCCGCCTAAAATTTCTCCCTCCTTGTCTTAAACAAAAGAAAAGCCACCCTCACAGAAACGGTAAATATTTCGAGAAACTGAATCCCCGTAATATTTGACGAACAAAGAAGTTCTATGGATCAATGGGTAACATTTAATTACCCCATCCCATGTTAATTAGCAGCTCGTGGGGGAATTGTAATTAATCGCAACGGAAGTAGGAACAATGAGAACAATATGTTGAGGAAACTGGGTTGGCGCGGGGGTGAAAAAAGGCCATTTGTCTATCGGCATAGAATTCCACGTGCGAATACCATGAGAAACGAGAGGTCCACGTTTATGGGGCACGGTTCGGTGTGCATTACGTCCAGGAATCATCCGGTGAGGCCTGCTTTTCCCCCGTTATTTTCAACGATGATCATAATCCACCCCTCGGTGTTGTTTTCGCGCGGCTTCACGCCAGATTTCGAAGGGCTGTCCTGGATTAAGGATTTTCCGCACCCTCTTCAACCCCGGCTACAGCTCGTCGAGGGTAATAGAAAAAAAAGGATCCAATTCGTCCGTGTTTTCTTTTTTTTTCCCCCTCCCTTTTCTTTTCCTTTCTGCTCTCGATGGCCGATTTCTCGGCTCGTTGCACAAACTACGGGGGTGCTATGTTGTAGCGGGAATCGTTGTTTGGTATTTAGCTGCTCGGCCTTTTTTAGATTGCTCGTTCAAAGGCAAACGGTAGACGGGAGAGAGATTTTAAGGGTTGGGTTGCAAAATGACGGTGATACTTGAGAAGTATTTAGTTTTTGGTGGAACATAATTTTGTTGGATTGTTAAAGAACACGGTGACGGGAATTTTGTTTTTTGTTTTGATGGGTGAATGAAAATAAAGGGTGGTTTTGAACTTATGGGAATTTTGTAGCAGTTTTGATACTAGTAATACCGACGTTTATTTAACACTAGAAGTACTGTGCAAGAAAAAATGACGAATTGTCAATTTTTTTCAAAAATTTTTAATTTTTGATCTTATGAAACTCAGTTCACCTTTTTCATCTCTTGCTTCCTCTTTTTCCAAAGTTCTTATTTAATATATTCAAATATAATAAAGTAGTTCTAGTGTGAAATAGTGAGTAAGTAGTTTGATAAAAAAGAAAAGAAGTGGTCAAAGATGTTTAATTAAGAAACTTTGTTTTTAATAGGTTTATGTGAAATGTTTACCTGATCGTTCCACTATTAATTTGGAGAGTTTTTTGAAAAAATTGGGAAACTGGACATTTTTGTCGACTTGGTACTTTTAATGCTAACAACTATGGATGATTATGTTTTTGGGGTAATATAAGATATA
This sequence comes from Cerceris rybyensis, assembly GCA_910591515.1. Taxonomy (NCBI): domain Eukaryota; kingdom Metazoa; phylum Arthropoda; class Insecta; order Hymenoptera; family Crabronidae; genus Cerceris; species Cerceris rybyensis. The sequence goes on along the minus strand of OU342802.1, from coordinate 6,165,136 downwards.
TTTCTGCTTTCATTTCTTAAACTCATTTTTCATCTTCAGAAACTGTGAAAAATAATTTTTGAAAGCCTCGAAATAAAGAATAACTTTCAATATCTCACTATTCATTTGGAGAATTCTTACAATTAGAGAAAAATGGAAACCAATCATTTTGATAGTCTACAGAATGTTGGGAGATTGACATTTTTACTGCAGATGTAAAGAATATTTTCTAATTTTCAATTACTAATTTGGAGAATTCATAGAAAAAATTGAAAATCGATCATTTCAATGGCTAATGTAGTTATAATGTTAAAGCGGTGCCGAAATAAAGGGTGTTTTTTAATTTCTCATTATTAACCCTCTATAGGCCCCTGTAACTTTAAAGACACATCTAAGCTTCTATTCTTTAAAGTAAAATTTGTAACTTTCTCAAATATTATAATTAATCTCGTGAAGATCATGAAACTCTTTACAATCTAATGTTTCAAAATCATATTTAATCCATCATTTAAAGTTGCATTATTATCATTTTCTAATTGTGCTATCGTAAAACTATTATGTTACAATAAAAAATTCGAACTATAGAGGGGTTAATTTGGCGAATTCTTACTGAAAATTAGAAACCGATCATTTTGATGGCCAATGGAGTTTTAGTGTCAAGGTGTTGCCACACGAAAAGATATTTTTTAATTTTTTCAAGTCACTCAAAATTTACGTCATATAAAAAATTATATTCGCAAACTGCATTCTTCTAAGATTATGAAGAACAATTTTAAGATAAATTAGAATTCAGATTAGAAGAAGAATTATTAATTAACCCTTTGCGGACGGAGAAATTTTTGTGTATTCAGAGATAATCATTTATTTAGCGATTCAAAATCGCCTTGTAATTAAAAAGTTAGAATATTAATGCATAGAAATTGTAAATTACTATTTGTGTAACCAAATTCCAACGGCTATATTTCAAGTTTTAAACTTCATGGGCGCATACGTGCGACAATAGATTCTAATTGAATTTTTTCTCAGGTCGCATATATGCGTCGCTAGTCCGCAAAGGGTTAAGAAGAAGTGGCAGGAACTTTCTTGACCTATGAGGTCGAAAAGTGCTGAGAAAACTCTGTAATTCTATATTTAAAAAGAGTGTACTGTTTAAGTTTGTATGATTATTTATCAGAAGAGAATTTCACGAGGATCGGCCGATTTTTGTACTGATTTATCGTGACACGAATGCTCGTTGGTTTTGCTGTAGAGCCGATACGCAGAATTACGAGGCAGCATAATATAATTTATCCCCCCATAACCTGGACTTTTTGTTGATTCGCAAAAAAGATTAATGTAACGACACATTGGTAAGCGATAAGCTCCGGCATAAATTTCGAGATTCATTTCAGCCAGCAAACAATTTTATTACGCGAAATCAGTGCGATGCAGTTGAAATTGCAATGACAAAAAAAAAGGGTTGGCAATAAAGTATCCACGAAATGCATAATAAAATTCATCTCTAATGAAATATCGGTTCCATTAGTTTTTCATAAAAAGCAATGAGGAATTAAAGATTCTTCATTTCAAAAATTGAAAATTTTTAATACCCTTTGAAATGTTCAATTACCGTTTATGTTAATTTAAATTAATAGCCATGAAAAATCGTAGGGTGGAAAAAGGGGATGGAGATAAAGTATCGTTCATAAATCATAGTGGGTTATAGAGCTTTAAACTACCATTATGGGATAAAAAATTAAAAGAACCACTCACCGGCACGCGATGCACCTAAGATGCACGAATGCGGCAGTAGGAAGCAAGTCAACACCAGTGGCCACTTCATCTTCGTATCTGAAAAAAAAAGAGGGCAAAATTACTCTCAGAATTTCTTGACAACCGTACGACTTATATTGATGGTGTTTCATTCATGGTATTTCAAATACAAGTCCAATTATTAATTTCAAAGTGTTCTCCAATAAAAGTTAATCTGAACTTTCCGAAGGGCTGTTTGTAACTTAAAATTATGATAATCAATAGTCTGACAAAATTGAAAGTTTTCCAGCAACTAATTTCATAGATATGCAAAGTAAAACAAGAGAAGACGATAATTAATTAAAATAAGGTGGCCAAAATTACTTGCACTAATTTCTTTGAAAATATTCTTAACCCCTTCCCGTGCCATTTCTTTTGTGACTGAATGTGCAATGACTTTGAATTAAATATCGAAATAAAAATCTAACCCCTAATTTCGGATATAGTATATGACTTAATGTAATATTGAATATTCTAGAATTAATTTTATTTCATCAGGATCCACTGATACTTTTAATTTAATAATTGTTGAAGCATTACAAAATTGACTATTCCATTTATCGCGTCACGAGCAACACTCGTTATTGTACGGCAAGGGGTTAAAATTCCTGACGTTGTTTCATTTTCATCTTTCTACGTTTTTAGACGTTAGACGCCACTGATATTTCGCTCGATTTATCATTTTCATTGAAATGATACTTTTTCTATTAAAATCCAATCTTTGCAGTAATTTTGAAGATACAAATAGATATATATTCGGCGAAATTTTATTTTTGTAACATTGAAATCAATAGCGCCGGTCATCGGTGACCCCTATGGCAGTCAACTTTGACACTTTAACTTTAGTAGGTGACTGAATCGATCAAGAATTTGCCCACCTTCATTTATTTCATTGGGACATATTTAATTGTTAATTTTAAATATATTGAAATAATCGTCAGTAGATTTAGTGTTAAATTTTGCTTTTATAAACACAGAAGGAAATTTGCTAAATGAAAGCAGAGCAAGATACTAATCAATATTTTAATTCTCGCTAACAATTTCCTAACCAATATTATTAAGTCTTATTCTATTCACCCCTTCAAAATCTCACACAAAATGCCTTCTGCCCTTCGGGAACATCTGTTCAAATAACAAACCTAACTAAAAAAAAAAATTTCAAATTTTCCCCCCAAAATTCCCACTAATTCAAATCAAAATTATTCATAACAATTTCCTTAACTATCAAACCAATCCATAAAATTCGAAGACTCCCAATGACACAAACATCTGCTAACACACCACTATGATTATCTCTAATACATCCAAACGACGAGGGCCAAGTTAATCGCAGCCAAATGGCAGAAAAGTATACCGTCCGAGTAAACGTCGAGCTAATATCAACTTCACCCTATACAGAATACATCCGGCAACCCTCGAAAAACAGCTGAGAAATAACACACTCGGAAGAAATTAATGCGGCCCGTGGCACTCATTCGCAAACAGCCGTCAGACTGTAATTAGGGGGTGGGTCTCCTTACGTTCTCCACGTATGGGGGAAAAGTCTGTTCCGCTAATCCTTCTTTCGACTATAACCGGATCCTGATGGATATGCCGGAGGCTACGTCAACGAACGAGATGGATCGCTCTCGATGCGATAGTAAAAAGGGATCGATGTTCTACCAAGTTCTCGGTGAACTTCATATTTGGTCGATGGCACGGATGTTAATGGCAGAATTTTTTTTTACTTGAAATCTGATGGATATTGCTTTTTTGAGATACTGTGTACATTATCGAGTAGTATGTCGACAGTTTTTTGTGCTGTATTTAAAAGTCTGTTCGCTTGACAAAGAGTGTTAGACGGTTTGGAAAGATCGATTATTATTTTTCTATTTTTTTCGGTTAGTGATGTTATAAATTACTACAATTTGAGAGTTAGAAAGTTGACGAACGAGGGAGTAGAATGTGTATAGACAAACTAATGAATAGAGTTATAGACGATTAGACGCAGAGACTAGACGAGTATACTCGTAATTCTAAGGGAAGGGGTTAATAATTCGAAACTGTTTTTTCCACGCTATTTTTTAAAATTGTATCTCCTGGGAGAGGGTGTTAAATGGTTTGCAAAGATCGATTACTATTTTTCTAATTTTTCAGCTAGTCATATTATAAATTACCACAATTATTATTAGACTCCGGATTTTTATGCATTTATGACAAAATGGATACGGCTAAAATATACAAAAAGAACATAATATAAAAACATATCTAAAATATCCAAAGTATGGTATTCGCTGTAATATTTAACGAGTGCAACAAATCCCTAAATAGGTTTTCCTAACTTAGGTGCATTTGTTCAAATTGAAATTTGCATAAACATCCGGAGTCTAATTATTATGCATTGAAAAGAGTTATTTCTGGCTAACATGATTCGAATCATTTCACATCTTAACACTAGCACTATTGTATGCGGTCAAATGACCGGTTCAATGGAGTAAAAATATGCCATTTTTTGTATTAATAATTGGAAATTGTTTAGTGTTATTTATATATTAAATCGAGAATCTCCTACATTTCTTTTAGAAAAATATAATCGTAATTTGATAATTGACTACAGAATAGCTATACGTAAAGTACGGTGAGTGCTAAATTGCTGACGTTGAAGAAGTGGATTCATATGACAATCCAGAGAGAAAAAAATCCTAAGTAAATGCTGGCTACCTGCAACATTTACTGCAACACCAAATCTACCCGACCACAAAGTTAATATTAGTAAAACAGCCGATTAATTTCGCTGATATCCAATTGTTTATCTTTCACCTTAACGGTCCATCATTATATAATTTATATAGTAATTAATCAAAGTGTGTAACTCTTAATCAATCACACTGGCCCTATCTCATCAAATGCCATTTGCTCTACAAAATAAACAAATTATACCATTTAACAGTAACAACTCAATTTAATTCTCCACATCCTTCCCATTGTTATCAAACAACAATCATACTCCATTCATTATCACGAAAAATCTGTACACAATCCTCCACAATACATTGCATTCCACCTCAAATCATCCCCCTTAACGTCACCATCCCCTCATTTCCTCTACGACATCCCACCCCAACTAACCTCTATCCGTAAAAAATCCCACTCACCCCTCTTCAAATCAACATCCCAAACCAGAAATCAGTATCGTAACATCCCTTCCAACAATTCCACCCCTCCACACGTCCTTCCAATGATCTCCAAGGAGCAACTACCCCATCGGCGCGTTCCTCCGAGTTTCGCCATTGATCTAATTCACGTATGAATGGCACGTGCATAGGTGTGCGAATGTTATGCGAACAGGCGTGTTCGCGTTATTCGCATAAGCGCGCGTGTAACATCACGTCGGTGTGCACGGAATGTAATACGGCTGGTAGCGTCACATGGCTATTTAGAGGTGACCTCCCCTTTCGCAAGGGGTAGTCGGAAGTGTTGCAGGAAGAAACGGAGGCCGTTGGAAACACCGTAGAAACCCAGCTGCAAGAGGTAAAGGGACGTAAGAGGAGTTTCACTCGAGGCAGTATTCCTCTTCTTGTTTCTCCCCGTTCAACCCTCTCCCATGCACACTCTCTGTCCATCCTCTTTGTCCTTTCTACGGATTACGTCTCTCTGCCTTTTCTTATTTTATTATTTCCTTCTCGATTGTGCACCCTCCTCCTTCACAACCATCCCTTTTCGGGCTCCGTTTCATCCCCTTCCCTTCTTCCAGCACGACTTCCTCGTCAGGAGCTCCTCCTTCTCACACTGGACGACGAAATGCTGCGGGAATCCGCAGATGCGTCCCATTCGCCCGCAGACTCGCTCGAGCTTGCGAAAAGCCAGACCATTGACACCGGCGCGCGCCTCGGCATTGTTGCCGGGCTAATAAAGAAAAATAAAGGTCCCTCCGTGGATATTAGCCCGTTCTATCTTACCCTCTCGTGAGAAGGAAAAGAGACAGGCCCGTCGAATCTCACTTTATTCCTCCGTCTTTATTCACCGTTTCTCCGTGTACCATTTCATCTCTGTTCGTTCACCAAACCACCCCTTGTCCCCATCTACGTTCTCCACCGCGACCCCTGTCGTGTTTTTTAGCAAATTACCGAGTTTCTTCCACTTAGCTTCGTTCCTTTGTACCGTTGTTTTTCTCTTTGCCACCCCTAGCGTATCTATTTCTTTCTCATTTAGCCCGCGGAGACGTCAAGGGGGTGGGGGGTGGTCGTACGAAGAAAGCCACGAATGCAAGCTCCGACATGGCGTTCGCTCGGTCGAGCTTGCGAGAAGCCAGACCATTGACACCGGTCTGCGCCTCGGCATTGTTACAGCGTCTGGCTAATAAAGAAAAATAAAAGCGTCTTCGTGGATATTAGCTCCATTCTCTCGCCGAGGACGTAGGAGGAAGAATGGTGCGGTTTCCGGGGGGGTTGGGGGGTGAGTTTAGAAACCCGGAAGTTCGTGCCGTGGTTTTCAAACATACGGGAGATTTATGTCTATCCTTTTCAGATTTAAGGGGTAGATCGATCCGCGTCTGCTCTCGGAAGGGTTGAGGGTTAACGGTGCGTCGATAATGGGTGAATGATTTGGACAAATTTGAGGGGTAATTGTAAAGTGGCAGGAGGCGGGGTTAGGTCGATTAAAAGGAGAGATCGACTTTGAATTTTGGGAAATTTTGGAGTTTGGGGATTATTTACAGGGGTGGGTTTTTTACGAGAATTGAAAAGGGTAGGTTGCGGTGAATTTGATTCGATTAGGAGTTATTGATTGGAGGGTTTATTGAAGTTTTTGGGGATTTGTTCAAAGCGTAGTTTTTAGGGGACGTCAAAGGGGTAGATTTTGACGTATTTGATTTTATTGCAACTTGTCGAGAGATAAATGGTGACATTTGGCTGAAGTGTGGAGATTAACAGAATTTTTTAAAGCGTATTTTTTTTTATGAAACTCAAAGGGGGGAGGTTTTAGTGAATTTTTCAGTTAGGACATATTGACAGATGTACTGTGGATTTTGACTAAAGGGTTGGCGTTTTGGGGATTGCTTTACGTATAGTTTTTTGGGAGAATTCAAAGGGGTAGATTTTGGTAAATTTGTTTTAGTTAGAGCTTATCGAGGAATAAACGTTTATTCAAATTTTGAGGTTTGGAGGATTTTTTCAAAGGGTATTTTTCAGGGCTCGAAAGAGGTACATTTTGATGCAGTTGATTCGACTAAATCTTCTGGATGGATAAACGATGACTTTTTATTGAAGTATGGGATTCTGCTGGATTTTTCAAATGGTATTTGTTTATGCATCGTAAAGGGGGTAGTTTCAAGGGATTTTTTTTTCAATTTGAACATATCCAGGGGCAAATTGTGAATGTTGGTTGAAGGGTTGAAGTGTGAGAGATTGATTCACATGTGGATTTTGATGGAAGGTGAAAGAGGTAGGTTTTGGTGAATTTTTAAAGAGAATTTTTTTTTCAGTTTACTTAAAATTTACAGAAACTTTTGAAATTTTGCGAAATCTGAGAGAGCTGAGTCAGAATAGACCCCGAAAGTGTGCAGGTTGGAAATTAACCTGGCCTCGGGATACTCGTAAAGACTTAATTAGCAGAATTTCGAAATCAACATTACCTTGGAGAAAGTTTGGCAGATTTAATTACAGTAGACTAGCAAAATTAACAAAATTAGCCCGCTCTGTCGGAAAGTTTTTCTTGCTTTCGGTACGATGCTATTATATGTGTTTAACGCTTTCCAAAATCGTGAAAATTAGCATTTAATACTTTTTACTTTCACCATTTTTAACAGTGCTAATCCGACTAATATCAGATCTATTTAACCCTACGATTCATTTCGTGACTGCCTGCGCTATAATTCAGAATTTAAATGCTACAATAAAAATCGATCAGAGATTCTTGACATGCTGCAGAATTTAACGTAAAATTAATATTATAGAAATAATATTATCGCATCGTATTTCATTAATATTTTCAATTTCATAGATTTTGCAACACTTAAATGTTTCCTATCCCATTTACTTGATCATTAGTGCCACTTATTACTATAAGGAAAGGGGTTAATATTTCATACATTATCCCTTAATTATTTCATATACTTCTTTCACTTACTCCTCTAAACTTACTTTAATTACTCTTTCCATAATCAGTGCAAATAGAAATACTGCGTTCAAATTAAAAATAAAAAAAAATTGACTACTTTTAAACTTTTACTTTTAAACTCATTGTTAACTACAATTACTAATCTGTAACCCTCTCATTTACTTTCTCCAATCATCCCTTAATTATTCTACTCGTAATTACTCCCTAATAATAAAAATTACAGCGATAGTATACATAACAAAACAATTTGAATAACTTAAGAACATTCCAACCCTTAGAATTACTATGATTTATACTTATATTCCATCCACTTTACCCCATTTATACATCTTCACCCCTTCTTACATCTCTCCCCTATTTTCTTATTCAAAGCTTAACTGAAATATAAAGCTAAGAATAAGCTAAAAAAGAACGAAACAAAACAACCCCCTCTATACTCCAACCATCCGACACAACCCCACAAAAACCCTATGGCAACGTTCCCACCAAAATCCTCCCACTCGTTTCTGAATGCAGCTAGAGAATCAGGAGAAACGAGCATCCCCGAAACGTGCGGAGTATTCTTCAAGTAAATTTAATCCCTTCGACTTGTGGGATTTAACAGTTGCATCCGATTGGGGATGCAAAGCCGGTGGCATTTATATGCATGCTCGCGGAAAGAAGTGCACCGGAATACGAATCTATTTGTACGGGGCATTCTGTTGGGGATATCGAGTAACCCGGTACCCAACCCCATAATCCAACCACATGCATAGATAGAGAAACACACGTGACGACATATGGAGCCGGGTGTATTCTGCGTTATGACACGCTTAGAATTATGGACAGTGCTTAATGTCTACGGTGACAGAGGCTATTGCAAACCATGATACCAGCTTGCATTTCATGAGATCCATGATCAGAGAAACGCCAAGAAGGAAACGAGGACATCTGGAAAATTACGAGGGTGAGCCGTGCCTTTTCATGGATGCGAGAAATCGAAGGATGGATGGGTTGCATCGCGACTTGTGATGCATGTGGTATTATGCTCTTTGTGGTGAAGGATGGAGAACGGTGTAGAGAGGATCGATTTCTTGCTATGAACGGAGAGGTCTTCTGGGTTATGGGGTAATGCAGGAAGGTATATTATTGCGATATTACATCGGTTCATTTATGTTTATAAAATTAAAGACTGTATAAAAGACTGTTTATAAAATTGTAGACTGACCATTTTAGAAATTTTGCTCATTTTCAAATTAATATTGATTTTCGAGTAATTCCTGTGGGTTATGGGGTAATGCAGGAAAGTATATTATCGCGATGTTACATCGGTTTCTTTATGTCTATAAAATTAGTAAAATTGCAGATTGAATATTTTAGAAATTTTGGTAATTTTCAAATTAATATTGATTTTCGAGTAATTCCTGTGGGTTATGGGGTAATGCAGGAAAGTATATTATTGCGATGTTACATCGGTTCATTTATGTTTATAAAATTAAGGACTGTGTAAAAGACTATTTATAAAATTTCAAGACTGAAAATTTTGGAAATTTTCCGCATTTTAAAATCGATATAGGATCACGAGTAATTCCTGTGGGTTATGGTATAATGCAGGAAAGTATATTATTGCGATATTACATCGGTTCATTTATGTTTATAAAATTAGTAAAATTGCAGACTGGATATTTTAGAAATTTTGCTCATTTTCAAATTAATATTGATTTTCGAGTAATTTCTGTTGGTTATGGAGCAATGCAGGAGAGAATATTACTGCGATGATGCATGGTTTCTTTATGAAAGATTACAATACAAAATAAAAAATACAATTTAAACATTTTTCTTTGGTTTTTCATTTCTTACACGTAGAATTTGCAAAAAAAAACTGGAAAAAATCCTTATCTTGTCCACCCATGCTAACAATGTGTCAGAATTTTTGCACCCTATTAACACATTATATGCAGGTGTTTTGAAACGCTTCATTAAGTCTCAAGAGGAAAATTTGTTGAAAAATTTGCACGAATTTGATTTTTACAAAAAATTAATATAAGCTGGAAACTGCTTTCTCTCTAAATTCGAAAATGTACTTAACTTTTCAAGTTTAAGTAATTACTGCCACGATTCGCTTTTTTTAAACTGTCTATGCACAGTCCACAAAACGTATTTTTACGTGGCCCGCATAAAATGTGTTAAGTGGGAAAAAATGAGACAAAAACTGATTTTTTGAATTTACCCCATGACTCCCTCCCGGTGAAGGTATCGAATCAGAAATTGGTGTAAAATAGTCTCTTATGGTTACCTATCGAATGCCCCATCGTCACTTTTGACTCCCTTATCATGGCAATTCTACTCTCACCCTATCTTCGCTCAAAACGTGCAAAGTTCCCCCCTCCCGCCCCCAAAAATACAGAAACTAAATAATCTAAAAAAATTTCCGTTTCCATATTGTCAATTCCAGCAAACTCAGCAAGAATATTAGGATAAAACCATGGTCTCGAGCTTCCAAAATTGTTGGAAAAAGGTGGAAATGCTTTACTCTTTCAATCTACTACTCTCTCGCCTGTGATGTTTATACGAGGAACGAAGGTACTCGGAGTTTGAGGTGCGCGCATCACCGTCATCTCATGCCACGTAATCGAATGAACGGTGCACTGTTTACATGCAATTTTCGTACAACGTTTAACCGGTAATTCGTGCTAATGCCGCTTTAACAGATAAATACGGGCGATGTTAGGGAGGTTGGTGTTGCGCCGTGAAGGCCACCGGTAGGGGCGAGTTTAATTCCTGGGGTAATTACGGGACGAGGTAATTTTTAAATGGTCCGACTGGCCGCGGAGGCAATAAAAAATGAAATGCTTATTAGGGAAAAAATCTTGATTCTTTTTCATAGTTCTTCTCTTTTTTTTTTTGGTATTATTGAAGTACCATTGAAGGGGAGCTTTTTTACGTCGACAGATTGAGAGCTTTCGGTGGAATTGTGTTAAGGGCTGTTCTCTTATGCAATTCACTGTCTTCACAGTATTTCTTTTTATGATTGACAGTGGTGCTCAGATTTTTATTTATTCAATGTGAAATTTTATTTCAATTGAACGCTTTACTTTTTGGAATTTTTGATAGGGGACTTTGATGGATGAGGTCCTGATAGTTTATTGTCTTGCAAGAATTTTTTTTTTGGTTGGCAGTGATGCACATATTTTTATTTATTAAATAAGAAGTTTAGAAATTTCTTTGTCATTGAGCGCGTTATTTTTTTCAATTTTGCAAAGGTGACGGATTAGCTTCTGGTAATTAACAGGCCAGGGAGAATTTTTTCTACATTTGTGATAGTCCATTTTGATAAATTAGCTCGTAATAATTGTCTCACTCGAGAATTAATTCTTTTACACCAGAAATACTCAGTTCTTTTTACCAAATTAGGTTAGAAATCCATTTTTAATTAGTTATATCGTTTATATAATTCTAAATAGCCAGTGGATTAATTTGTAAGAATTTGTAATTGTAAATCGATGATTCTCAAATTGTCCGTGCTAGAATTAGTATACTGTATATTAAAGTGGTTAATTCAAATGTTTCTTCTTGCTAAAACTGATGGAAATTCCATGCAGTCTGCATTGCATGGTTTTTGGAACGTCGAGCGTGCTTTCATCAGACACGAAAGCTGAGAGGGGTGAAAAAGATTAATGAAGATATTAACACCCCTGGCGGTCGGTGAATTCAGCGAAAGCTTTGAAGCATCACAGTTGTTACAATAAGAAGAACAAACTCTACTGAGAGAATAAATTAGCATCTGAACGTTCTTCTAAACTTGCAACCCCCTCAACAAGGGTATTAAAAAAAAACAATGGAAAAATGACACTGTACTCATAGGAAAAATTAACGATTCCAATTCAACCCGCATATGTATTTACTTTTACAATTTTAAATATATATATGTATTGTATTATATATTATATAATATATTACTTTTTTAGAATTTTTCTGAAAATGATAGAAAAGCAGTACGGTAAATATTTCACATGTATCTTATAACACACAAATTATTTAAATGATCTTATTGTCTACTGCTTGATCAATTTCTTTTCAAATTATTTATTTTATATATTATATATTGAAGTATACCGGATATTGCGACCGGAGATGTAGTATTAAATACTAATTGTACTCAAACTATAATATAGTGATTTTTAGATTATTTTGTACTATAAAGATTAAATAAATTTTTTTTTCCTTTGCTTTTTTATCGTTTCCTTCCCTTGCTTTTCCTTTTTTGTCTCCTTTTCTTTCCTACACTCTACGTAATGAGGAAATATGAATACTGTATGGTTCTACAGGGTGCTTCAAAATAAAAGACAGCTTTGAATTGAACAAGCTTGCCTTTGATGATGACATTCAAAATTCAACCCAAAAGACAGTGATCTGCAAATTACCATGTACAAAATTCCACAACGATCGTTATGAAACAGTGTTAAATATTTGCAAAAATCTTTAAATCTCAAAATCCAACCCCTCAAATCTTCTAAATCTTTTTGAAAGTGATCTTAAAATTATCTACACTGAAAATTGTAAAAAAAAAATGTAAAAATGTAAAAAAAAAACTTTCAAAACTCAAAATCGAACCCCTCATTTCTCCTAAATCCTCCTAAAATCTTAAGATTTCAAATTTACCCAGGTATAAAATTCAAATCATTAAAAACCAGTGCCAAAATTCTTCAAAACTCAAAATGCAACCCCTCAATTACGATTCACAGGACTTCCCCTTTCCGAACACCCCCATATCTAATTACCTACGTACAAAATTGCAAAAAAAATCGTTAAAACCCGTTATCAAGGTGAAAAAAAATGTTCGAAACACAAAATGCAGCCTCACATTTCTCCTAAATCCCCCAGAGAGTGATCTCAAAGTTACCCGCAAGCTCTCTCTTCGCTTCAGCAACGAATCGTATCTCGGAACGAGTAAAAAAAGGGAGCCAACCGATAAGCCAGTAGTTCGTATGTCTGTGTGGTATCGCGTATGAATATCCGCGTTCTCCAGCACGGCTTATTTTCCTCCATAGCTGTATCTACAGGCGCGCCGATACACCATTCCTCTGTACAGATTGAGGTCCGTCCCATCGATCGAGACATGGGAGAATTCCACGATACTGGTCCGATGGCACGTACGAAAAGCCAGGAGGAACGATGCACCGTGAGCAGAAATACCAAAGTGCCATCGGGAATCCGGCATTTTTTCTCGTACGTAGATGGAGAACAGAGAGCGAGAGAGGATATTCAATTAATCTTCGCTGGAAATCGATTTAACGGACACACCATGAACTGAACGCTCATATTCCAGCTGAAGAACATTTTTCTGTGCTTGTAGGATCGTGCAGCGATATTTCAATGGTCTAATGTGCGATTAACGCCTTGATGGGGTTATTGTCGTGGGGGGTTGCTCGTTTTGGTGGATACGGACGATGAGATCGTGCGGGTTAAAGGGCATGGGGTAACTGGAAATTAACCCCTTGTTGTACAATTTTCTTTTACTAATTCCACAATAATAATGGTTTATGTTGGTAAAATAAATATTGATCATTCTTGTGATATGTCCTTGAATTTGACTAAATATTAACACTAAACCTACCAAGGCGGTCAAAAGACCGCTTCCAAAATATTTTCTAAAAATTATCTAAATTAATAGAGTAGCCATGGAGTAAATATTCCACTTCTATCTTACAAAACCAAAATTAGTTAATTAATTATCTTCTTTATCACTCCACTTCTCTTTGTATAAAGTCGTTATTGAGTATATTTAAATTTTAGTAGATATAACGTCGGTAGTTTTAGTGTTAATATTGTTGAAATAAGGAGGAATTAACCAGTTTTACCAGCTTCGGCAGTAATTTAGAATATTAATTTATCCTATCGATATTAATTTAACTTAATGTTAATATCATAGGTGTTATAATTTTTATTATGTCGCGTCTCACGGTTTTTTATAGGTTTTGCTTAACTTGAAAATTTCTTATTGAATTTACCGTACCATGAGTGTCAGTTGTTATTCTACGGTAAGAGATTATTATTATGGGGTAAATTTTGAGGGTGTGTAAGTAGAGCGGTGAAGATTTGATGGAGACAAATAAGTTAATAAGTTAAGTTTTGTTTTTAAGGAGGATTCCAATTTCGTTGGGGTAAAAAAGAGTCTGATGAACGGAAAGAATTTTGTATTAATTAAAAAAAATCTCATTCACTTGTAGATTTCGAATGATTAAAGAAATTTAAATGAATTGTGCGAGTACTTTGCACTTAATGTAGTTAACACTCTATGGAATTTCATAAACACTGAGGTCTATAATCACTTCATCTCTAAAGTTCACAAATTATTCTTCCAATTAAATGTTTCCGAATTAAATTACATCTATTGTTTAAAATTCTATTTATATTTCATAATTATATGTAGCATTAACACTAGAATTAGTGATGTCAAATTTGTTATATTTAATTATATACCCTTTAAAGGAAATTAATCAATTGGGAAAATTGAAAATCTGATAAATTATTTACATATTGATAGAATTGCCATTCGTTTATATAAAAATTAAACATATGATTAATTACCTAATTTGTTTTACAAGTAAAAGAAATGTAGAATGTCTGCTGTATTGTTACTCCATTTTCAGTTTTAATAAAAAAGTTGCAAATCCCTCCGTTTCAACCGCTTCAGTATTTCTACTGTTAAAGAACAAACATTAAAGATTGCAATCGTGCAAATGAAATCTCCAATAAAGTGAAAGACATCACCGATGAAATTCACAAAGACCTACGGAGCGAATTCGTTAAAATTCCACGGTGAACCACTGGCTGATTACCAGGCACATTAAAAGCATCGATACACACTCTGTGGCTGGCAGGAGATATTTTCTTTTTCCTTCCTTCCTTCCTTCGTTGAAAGTACTCTCTTCACTTTTGTAAACCGTTTGCAGTGCATGAATGGCAGCTTTCAAGCATGCTGTACGAGTCTTAGCCGCAAGTAGGTCAGCGCAAATGCATATACCGGATTCTTTAATCTTCTACGCGATTGTTACGAGAGAGTCCTTGTACTTTCTCAAAACCGCACTCTCCTCCCGGTTGGTTTTACTCGTTTAAATATTTTATTTGTCAATAATAATAATGAACTACACCGAGGGGGAATAGACTGCAAGGGGAATAAAATTGAAAATACTGAAATCAGTAGAAAATTCGTAGAGATTATTTTCAATTGGGGATTTTTGGATTTGATGGAAAAGTTTTTTTTTAGATTGTGTTGTGAGGGAGTTAGTTATTTCGTTTGGAGGGAATTTGAAGAATGAACTGTTAGTTTAAGACGTTAAAAGGAAGAAAAGAGTTATTTAAATTTGAATTATTTATCGTTTCCTTTTATCTTTTATTTTTGTCGAATTTTATTTGTTTTTTTTCTTGATTAACTATTTGAATAATTAGACGATAGAAATATCCGGGGATAGCTTTAAGATTAGAGGTTAAAATGCTGTTTGAGTTTTTTATTTGAGAGGGAGAAACTTTTGGAATCATGGCAGCCGTCAAAAATACATGAGTGTCTTTCGAATCGTATAATGTCGATTAAAATCGTTATTTTTGCTTGAAAAAATTCCAATAGACAAGAAGAGTATCAGTAAACGTGTGTTAAAAATTCCAAGATTGTAAATTTTAAGTTTTCGTCAACAAAAATTACCGAAGGAAGCGAAAAAAATTGCTGACAACCCCCTGAAATATATAATGAGGAGCGTGAATCGGAAAGATAATTGTTTTTCTTGAATTATTTTACTTAGAATTTCATTCAATTAACACAGTCAATAATTATTTTTATAAAAAGGAATTTTTCAGCAAAAGAAAGTAAAATGTTGTAATTTCTGTGCAATATTGTCCTGCGAAATAATTTCAGTTTCTTGTCTGAAATGGTATTTTTTAAAGAAATTTAATGAAGGATGAAACACTTTGAAAGTTCGCACAGATTTAATAATTATCTTATAGATCAATTCCATTGAAATGTAGAAAAAATATGTAGCAAATCAAATATTCAGTTTGAAATTTAACATGGAACATTTCAAAGCGACGGATGGTTTTTTAACTTCATTCCGAATTTTCTATAAAGTTGGCGCGATGCAAATTATTCGACGAATAACCAAACAGAAGGTGGGACGAAAGTTTTTATTAAAAATGTCAAAAAAATCGGATTTCACCGGGTAGAAAAAATCAAACGCCGGGACTCGATGTAATCAGATTTCATAATGTAACTTGCTCTGAAATTTCTGCGGTGAAAAGCTAGTTCGAAATTCCCGTTGCGGTACTCACGCTTAAAAATTCCAGTTTTAATTCTTTCCAGGTCAACGCGTTAATATTTTCACGTACTAGCACGTGTTTGCGCACTCCAAAGTCTGAAGTACATTGCATGCGTGTCCCCTTTTGCAAAAGAGCAGATGAAACACTTAAAAATTTAATAAAACTAATAAAGCAACATCCTCCGATCGATCGAGCACAAAAAAGGCAAATCTTCTTTTAACAAAGAAATTATTCTTTCCTGAATGAATAATAATTTAAACATTAAATTCAATTGAAATTCCTTCCAATTTAAATCTTACAATGTGCAAATTCTATTCTATTAACACTAGAACTACCAAACCAGTCAAAATGACTGGTACACAATTTTTTCAAAAAATTCTCCAAGTTTACATACCAGTCATAGAATAAATATTCTACGTTTATATCAATAAACATAAATCACCCAATCGATCAAATTTTCCACCGTTTGATTTCCCCTTTTTCAAAGTACTTATTTAATTTATTAAAATATGATAGATTTGAGGCCGGTAGTTCTAGTGTTAATTAAGTATCAAGGTAAAATTCCTTCAGAACTAGAAAAAGTCCATGAAAAGTCGTCAAACATGGCCACTATATCAAAATTAAAGTCCATGGACGCTTTTTATTGAAATATAATTCTTGTGATTTGAAATCTTGCAATTGAAATCCTACAATGTGCAAATTCTGTTCTATGATTTAAGTATAAAAAGAGAAATGATTCCTGTACGATTTTGATAGATCCTTAAGCAAGGATACGATACAAAATTGATGTCAGTGAGCACTAAATGTTCAAACAATCGAACGAAATAGTTACGAAGGAGATTCAGAGTTGGCATTGCGAAACAGCCGTGAGAACAGTGAATTTTCCGCCGGCAGAAATGCAGTAGACAGAACGTTGTGCTCAAAGGACAATTAAGCTCGCAATTTCCGGGGGAATCGTTCGTCGAGGGTGGCGCAGGATAAAACGAAAATTTATGAACACGCGTTTCCGACGCATCGCTTCGACGGCAATAAAGGCGCCATAACGATTGCACATCAGTGACAATTTGCTTTATTGCACCGGCTGATAATAGATCATTCGAGGCGCCTTATCTGCGATGTGTCGTTCACGACGAGTCGATACGTCGTTATCGAGAGACACGGAAATGTAGCTTTTATTATTCAGAATGTCTGGGATTGTCTTTACGTTACAAAAACGGAAAGTACAACTGAAAAGAGGGAAAAATTATTGCCTGGAAAAATTATAATTGGTGGAGGAAATGATGTTATTTATTAATTCACAATGAAAATTGAATTTGTTGTAATACAGAATACCTGATATTGTTTTTATATTTGGCAGAAAGGGAGGAATGAAAATATAAGGAGAATGTGACGAAACTTCGCAAAAGATAAAATTTATTTGTTAGAAAATTATAATAAAAAGTGAAAGACTTGGAATTTATTATTACGAGGTGAAAAATTAATTTTTTTGCTTTGTAAAATGACTGAAACTGTTTTTACTTGTAGGGAAAAAAGAGGAAACGAAAATGCAAAAAGGCTTCCCAAAAAGAACAAATTATTCGCCGAAAATTGTAGAAGAAGAGAGAATTTGTAAATTCTTAATACGAAATAAACAAATTCATTCGGTTTTAGTGAACATTTCTGTCATCATTTTGAAAAATTGATTACTTAGAAAATTATAATAGAAAAAAAGAGATGGGAAATTAATTTACTATGAAATAAAGTAACTATACACTTCTCTGATTTTTCTATGAGTGTCAAAACGAACAATTATAAAAAAATTCTAGAAAAAGGCTGATTAATAATGCATTCAACGTGAATTAAGAATTTAATTATAATTTCTTGCTTACTGTCTTAAACAGACAATTTAAAATAGTGCTTCTGGGCAACAAAAAATATCGTTAAGGTAGAGGTACAATAATTACATCAACATTCTACATGGATGCTCATAAAATATAAATTTTCCAAAAGACAAATAACTAGAAAAACATTTTAAAAAAGAGGTACGACTTCGAGAAAAAAATTAATGACCGTACATTTTGCGAAACTACTCACACATGCAATTTACAGCTTCGCGCGATTAAAACACACAAAAAGAAATTCTTTATTCTGCAAAAACACAAAGTAGCTTAATAAAACAAAGTGATTTAAAAATAATTCCTGAAAAGATCATAAGAATTATTTCTTAAATCCTCCACCCTGCTTTCATTATTAAATTATTAATACTCCAACATACCCTCATCAACAACCACGAAATTATTATTCCAAGCATACCCCCTCATTTTTCATATTTTTTCCACTTGCAAAGAGGTCACAGAATGTTGCATAATTTCTCGAAAAGAGTTTGTGCTCGTTTAAACCCGCGTTTGTGCAAGTACCCACGTGAATACCAGCAGCAGTTGAAAACCCACCCCTTCTTCCGTCGTGTCAAACAATCCACGAACACGCAATGTTTCTTTCTCCCTTTTGCATTTCCTCAACGTTGCTCCTTTCATTATTACTAGATTACCGTGTCTCACAATCAGTTTGCAAAAGAATTTTAATAAAATACCTCTTAGCACCTGCCACTCGCACCCCTCGTTTCTATAATTTCCATATTTTCCCACAAACAAACCCTCGAGAGGTAGCGAGGAATTCCAATCCGATCGATTCACCATTTCTCGTTCTGCAGAGGAACGTAAAGAGGGGAATACCGAGTCAGTCCCGAATTTCTCGAGATCAATCGAAGAAATTAATCGACCGCGAGCTGATAAGTGTCGCTCGCGATACATCTTCATCGTCGTTGGAAGGGTGGGTCTGATCGATGCGAACTAATTTGCTGGCTCTCTCTCGACGTGACAGATTCAAGAGAGAGAGAGCGAGAGAGAGAGAGAGAGTCTTCCTCCATTTCGTCTCGGAGTAATACCAGGATTAAGGATAAGTTACTCCGAGGGAAGTGCACCGGCAACTTTGCACCCCCTACGTCGCGCCGTCCTGATTCGAGGGAGAGAATTTTAGCCGATCGAGCGACAAGAGGGAATTTTCATTTAACGCTTCTGATGTAAAAACGATTCAGAGCCTTCGACGTGGAAAATTTCATCAGTCGGTTATCCTGATGGTGATCAACAATTCTTTGGCATTTGTCCGAAGATGCCGCACTTTCATTCTAATTTGGGGTTGTTAGGTAGAAGTATTATTGGTCCAAGGTAGAATTTATTGTACGTTTAGTCATTTGAAAAATTTACAGTGGATTTACTGTGATAAGACAAACAATAGAAGTTTAATTTGTTTACTTTCCTTTGAAATTGTAAGTATGGGTTGTTAGCTAGAAGTATTATTTGTCAAGGATTAACCCTTTGCGGACTAGCGACGCATATATGTGGTCTGAGAAAAAAATCAATTAGAATCTATTGTCGCATGTATGCGCGATTGAAGTTTAAAAATTGTAATACAGCCGTTGGAATATGATTACACAAATAGTAATTTATAATTTCTACATATTAATATTCTAACTTTTTACATGCACTGCGATTTTGAATTGCCAAATAAATGATTATCTCTCAATACCCAAAAATGGCTCCGTCCGCAAAGGGTTAATTGTACTGTAAGTTTGGCACTTTGAAAAATTTGCACTAGATTTGCTATCATAATTCAAATTACAGGAGCTTAATTTGTTTAAAAAACTTTTCTCTGGAATCGTTAGAAGTATTATTGGTCTAATTTTGGTTGCATGAGAAGTTTAGAAAATTGAAAATTGTTTGCTGGATTTGTAATACTGACATAACTGAAACAAGAGATGATTAAAAAATTGCTCTTTCAAGTGCTGCAGTTTCTTTAATTTAAATAGAAGACAAATATATACTTATCAAGTCATCAATGTAGGTTTTTAGTTAGAACTATTATTTACTTCTGATTGACTGTATTGTAAGTTTTGTAACTTGAAAAATTTGTAGTGGATTTACTGTGATGGGTCGAACGACAAAAGTTGAATTTGTTTAAAAAACTTTCCTCTGGAATTATTGATACGAATTGTTAGTTAGAAGTGTTATTGGTCTGAATTTGGTTTTACGGTAAGTTTAAAATTTTTTTAAATTTACGTTGGGTCTATAACACTGTGGTAATTCAAAAGACAGATGCTTCGTTTTGAAAAATTGCTCTTTACAATATCCCAATCTCTTTGATTCAAATACAAAACAAATATATACCGTACCGCCTACAAGTCTATAGCCACTCTTAATAATAGCATAAATTATATCAAAACTCATAAAAAATATGAAAATATTTATTTACTATGTACATTCACACATGCATCTATAGAAATACCCTAAATAAATGGGAAAATTAAAATGCTTAATTTAAATTTTATTAGTGAGAGATACATAAGAAGAGGAGTGTCTAAACACTTATGAGCATCAGTGCATCTACTAAATCGTCAAAATGGATTGTCATATATATTACAACATATAATTACACCATAAATTCATAAAAGAAAAAAACTTTCCCTATATTATAATATAAAATTATAAGTCTTCAATACACCCCTTCAATTCTAGAACACCTCTCCTTCAAAATAGTACTTCTCAACTTCACCCTTTCTCAACACATTACCACTACCGTTGCTAAACACAAGGCGTGAATGATTATCGTGACTGCAAGAAATTTGGACGAGTAAACACGTTCAGGCAGTGTCTGCCACGCGAGACTAATTGATCCAGGTATTTATTGGTGCAGAATGAGACACGAGGTAATTCAAGTCCCAAGTGATCGTCGCACGATCACTCCAAGAGAGAACGAAGAGAGAGAGAAGAGTCAGACATAGAGACATAGAAATGGAGAGGGTTGAACATTCACTAGGGCGCCAAAGAGGGCGAAGGGAAGAAAAGGGGCTGAGAATAGAAGAGAGTAAGTCTAAGAGAGCAAAGAGAGAGAAGCTATTCACGAATACACACGACACACTTCAAGTGGATGCCGGTGCAGTGCAGAGAGAGTGAAAGTGAAGTGGTGCAGTTGCCTGACGGGGATGCACAGAGGACTCAAGTGCATTTGCGCGCGATTCCGGTTTCATACGTGTGGATTCATGTCTTCCACGTGTGCGTGCAAAAGCGACAACCCGTAGGTGGGGGTAGAGACACGAATAAAGGGAGGAAAATGGCAGGGGGTGAAGTTCGTGTTCATAACGCGACCCCGTATCGGTTGATCCAATTTAACTCCCTTCGACACGGTGTACCTACAGTCTGACGACACCTTATCGTAATGCTGAACGGAAACCACCCCTTCGGAAGAGAGATGTAGTGCTTTTGAAGAATGTTCGGATTTTCGGCAATCTGTCGTTACATTATTTCCACTGGGTCACGGGGATAATTTGGAAATTGAGATTGAAGGGTGGGAAGGATTTGAAGTGATTAGAAGTGATGGTGAATATTTGAGATGGGGGTGGAATTTGTAGGTGATTTTTTACCATACAAATGATATGTTAACACTTTAATGGCCGCACGGCCATTAAAGTCAAATGTTGCCAGGGGCCGGCAATATTTTTGAAGAATTAACTTTAAAAAAGTTTATTAACACTTTACCGACCGGTAGTCGATTAAGAGACTTTTTGGGCCCAACACTTTTGGGCTTTAAACTTATTAATTGGTTGCTACGTAAATGAATAAATTGTTATTTTTCATTGCGGTTAACTGTGCCAAGGACTCAGTGAAGAAACTTTGCAAATTTCGAAGAGATATCAGTATCAGGGAAATATTTGCGTGCTAGTGACCGATCAGAAGTGGGTAGGATGTTAAAAAGTACCGGTCGGTAAAGTGTTAAAATGGAGAGAAAAGTAGGAGAATAAAAATAAGATCAAAGGCATAGCAATGAACTAGGAAGCCAATAGCAATATCCACACTTGTTTACATTCATAATTCATCACACAGAGAGTGTGATACTAGCCAATAACTCTCGGCGGTAGCATCACACATATTGTGTGAGCGACCACTAAAGTGTTAATACTTAAAAGAAAGCTGCAATCCGACTGCTTCTCGCCACGACGTCGTTCTCAACACATTAACACTAGAATTACCAAACCAGTCAAAATGACTGGTACACAATTTTTTCAAAAAATTCTCCAAATTTATATAAGAGTCATAGAATAAATATTCTACGTCTATATCAATAAACCTAAATCATCCAATCGATCAAATTTTCCGCCGCTTGATTCCCTCTTTTTCAAAGTACTTATTTAATTTACTAAAATATGTTGGATTTGACGCCGGTAGTTCTAGTGTTAAGGACCGTCCGAGTCGAAAATTTCAGCCCAAAATCCTAAATTACCAAATAACTTAGGATATTTAGGCTGAATATGGAAAAATATGTTACATATAAAAGAATGCAAATTTTAATTCCACAATCGCCCTAAACTTGTTCATTTTTGCCACTTTTGCCTAGTTTAGGATCAATTTAGGCTTCATACAGCCCAAAATAATCCTCAGCATTCTTATTTAGAAAATTAATCTAATTGTAAGCCCAATATTAAGCCATACATTCTATAATGAGGAGTTTTAGAATTGGATTGGAATTGGAGTGATTTTAGGAGATTTAGAATTTATATGGAATAAAATGATAATTTAATTCCTACTTGCTCCTGGAAGCCCTATTTTTAGAATGAGTCGACAGAGTTGGAACTTCTGAAATATTTTTAGGGGATGTCAGATTAAATTGGAATAAAAATTTTACCTGATCAGTCCATATAACTCCTAAAAATCATATTTACAGGACTTTGAGGCACGTAGACACAATAGTTGAGGATTTTGAGGTTCAAAATGGTATACATAATTAAGCGGCAAATGAGAAATCAAAAGAATCTAGGATTTGAAGTTTCTTTTTAGGCTGCACTTTTCGACTCGGGCGCTCACGAGTTTTCTCGTGTTGCGCGTCCCATTTGTTACGGATGGATCACTAAATAACCCGTGTTCTCTACACTCTGTTTTTAAATGTCACCTACTTTGATACATTGTATCTAACGTATTAAACTTGATGGTTAAATCCTTGATGTGCCAAAAATCTAAGTACAAGTTTGCCCAAAAACTTGCGGTCCTTAACACTAGAACTACCAAACCAGTCAAAATGACTGGTACACAGTATTTTCCAAAAATTCTCCAAGTTCATAGAAGAGCCATGGAACAAAAATTCTACGTCCATCGCAAAAGACATAAATCATCGAATTGATCATTCTTTCCGCCACACGATTTCTCCTTTTTCAAAGTAATTATTTAAAATATTGAAATATCATAGATTTAACGCCGGTAGTTCTAGTGTTAATGTGTTACGAGGCCCAACCTGCGTTATTTACGTTTAAGGGCCCCCGGTGACAGAGAAAGAACAAACATCGCATCACTTTTCTACCTACACTAACTTATTTCCAAATTCTATAAAACGAGAAATTCGAAATTCAGAGACAAGTATTCAACGATAACCATCCAAGTCAGCAACTCACCCCAACCCTCCACCAGAGAAAGAAATCTTAGAAACAGACACAAATCTTCATATTTTTTTCAATTTTCCAATTACAATTACCAACACAACCCATTATCATCATCCCAAGAGCAAACTATCGTTTAACGTCATCGTAACATTGGAAAGCCAGGGTAATGAACGAAGAATATCATCGCGTGTCCCGCAAGGACTAACTGTCGGTCTTTACAAACATCACCAGTGTCCATCAGAAAATAAAAACTCCTCGTTCCCCGGCCATTTGAAGATTAATATCGTCCTTTTGGTCTGAAGGGAGACAAAAGTCGACAAACATTTGAACGCGATAGAATCGCGCTCCTCGAAGGAAACCCGCCACGCGAAGAACAAGCCGGAGAGTAATAGAGCGACGTACGAAGGAAGGGCTTCGAGGGCTTACAAATGATATCAATATGTATCCATTAAGCCCACTTCCTTTCTAACCCCTCTATATCGAAGTAATGTTTTGGGGTGGTGGTTGCCAAGCGACCGGTTACGTTTCGTCGAAAGGACAGGGGACGGAAGGAAGTGATCGCAATCGACCAGACAACACTTATGGAGTCCCTTGTATCCATTGCCCTCATTCCCACCATCCTTTCCTAGCGCCCTATCCTCTAGGCGAATTCCGTCGACGAACGGGGATGCTTGATCCCGAATGAGGGATACTTCGTTCCTGACCTTTCGTGTAATCCTCATTTTTCTTCGAAAGCCGGCTGGTCGATCTTCATCCCCGTCGAACCATCCCCCTACCTCTCTATCGAGTGTATCTGTGTTCATAACCCGGGAAAAAATTTTTTTATATTATTATATAAAATTATGTATAGTTGACCATATATAATTATATAAAATTATATCTCAATTTTGGCATGATGTAATTTTATCTCATAATATATAGAAATATATAATTTTATATAATTATATATGACTTTTTAACACACTTTAATAAAAGGAGTCCAATATAACTTTATATAATTTTATAAAAAATTACAAAATATATCAAATTTTATATTTTTATATATATTTATATACATTAATATAAAAATTTATAAACTTTTATATTTAATCTAAGAAATCCAATAAAGTTTTATATATTTTTATAAAAAAATACAAAATATATAAATTTTTATATCTTTATATATATTTATATATCATAACATATAAGTCTACAGTTTAGGATTTTCTGATTGATACATAATAATATATAATTATATAAAATTTTATAAAATTTATATAGTTTTATAAAATTATATAAAAATTAATAAAATTTAATATAAGAATCTAGATATAATCATACAAAATTATATAAAATAAGATACCATTTTATATAATTTTATATACTTATATATAACTTTAAATAATTTTTTTTTCCCGAGAAGTCATGGAAGATCTTAACCCTTAAATGCGCGATTTTATTTTTTTAATCAGAAAAAAGGTTTTTAATATCCATATATAGTTTAGATTATAGGAAAAATATGAAAAAAATTCTTTTGAAAGAATTCAGCTTGTAAATTACCTGAAAATCCTTTGTTGCATTTATGCAACACTGCACGTTCCTAGGTAAGCAGATGTATGGGCAATTATTGACTCATGTAAATAGAATCAAAAATACTTTAGTACTTAATTATAGTTCTATTTATTATGATAGTTATAAAAACAGTTATTTTCTCTATTATAACAAAGACCGAGGAAATTTATTTCAATATCACTTTTTTCCACGCCGATGAAAACGCGCTAAAACTGACAAATAATTAAAACATTTGAACGTTGGTGTCACTGCAAGTGTCAAAAATTTACAAAGTACACTATAGTCTATGACAAAGTTCGTTCAGAAACCGTAATCCGTTCAGATTTTTTTTTTTATTCTCATAGAATTAGTATGTTGCAGAAATGCAACTCCGCGAATTTAAGGGTTAACGGTTTGGTTGATATGGGAGTTGAAGGTGAAATTCGAATAAGTGGAATAGACACTTTGAAGTTCGGGGTTGCTTTTTTTGAAAATTGAATTATTTTAATACTTTCCGATGGACTGTGTGTGTATGTGATTTGAGAAAAATTATTTATATATGTGTAGGGGTAGTTTTTGTGATGGTGCCCACAGCCTCACTTGTTGGTAATTAAAGATTTATTAATGTAAAACAGAGAAACTAAAAATATAAAAATACGAGTGTGAACATGGAAAAATAACAAAAATGAGCAGTAGCAGTTATGGTGTTTTTATCCGTCCACGTTTCTTCTGGAACCCTGCCTTCGCGTTCTCCTGACTTCTCGTCTTTTGTCTTTCACTTTCGTGTGAAAACCAAAAACTATTGAATTAAAAATATCAGTTGGCCACGTAACGGTCAAATTATTTCTATAAATATCAGAGATCAGTGAGAAATTTTGATTTCAAGAATTAATTTTGAGTTGCTGCGCTCGCAATTACCAAAGAAATCGTAGGTCAAGTAGTTAAATAAAAATAAGTAATTCGATGCTCGAAAAGTTACAATAAAACCAAGAAATCAATTTTCATATCCTAGAACTTCGTTTCCATAGAATTCACTCGCAAGTCCAACGAGTCTTTCGCTGTCTCATCCGGGGACTAGATTTCCCCTCGCCCCATGACGAGCTTTTTCACCATACTTTCATTCTCGACAACTGTTTTCATATTCCCTTTCAGCCCTGCTAAACGGAAGGTCAATTAGGTTAATTCAAAACGCACGCCAACGAAGTAGAACGTTCCAGTAGAACGACGACGGGGATGGAAAGCACCCCCTACCCCTCTCAGGGTGAAGCTTCAATACGGAAATCTGCAGAACGGCACGCCAAGAAGATTAAGAACTTTCTTTACCCGTAACACTTATTATCTTGAGCGTAAGACCTCGAAAAACAGGGAGACAGTAATTGCTGCCAAGCCAAGAGAGGGTAAAACCAAGAGAGAAGGGGTGAAAGAGAAGGAGGAAAAGAGAGATAGAGAGAGGAAAAGAGACAGCTGTGTCGTGGTTATGCAAAAGCGCGCGAGAGTCCACGGAGTACGAGGCCACCCCAAGGCTTTTAGCGGAATTGCTTTTACTAACTGATTACATAACGTAATAAAGGGTGTATTTTTACGCGCGCCCGCGCACGCCTCCCCAAAAACATTGTTCGTCGAATACGTCAACCGAAGGAGCTCGACTGAGAAATGGACTCCGGTATGCCGATGAGACGTTTTATTAAAACGATGTCACTTCGTGTTTTCTGATCCCGTATTACTCGTGCCACGTTTCCTGCCACCCTTGAGAGAAACCGTTCAACCCCTTTCTACGTTTATGGTAATTAGAATCATCTGTCAGTCTTTCAGAGATGCTTCTTGATGGGACTTTGTTCATTTTTACCGATGGCTTTACAATTACTGCTGTTACTTTGGATAGACACGGGAAATGTGGATTTTGAAATATTGAAAATATGGGGTAAGTGTTGAATTAACCCTTAGCGGTCCAAATTATTTTGTAGTATTGTAGCTTTGTATTTTATGATACAATTATTGCTATTACTTTGGATGGACATGGAAGATATAATTTGATAAATGTTATAATATAATTTGAAATATTGAAAATATGGGGTAAGTGTTGAATTAACCCTTTGCGGTCCAAATTATTTTGTAGTATTTTAGCTTTGTATTTTATGATACAATTATTGCTATTACTTTGGATGGACATGGACGATATAATGTGATAAATGTTATAATATAATTTGAAATATTGAAAATATGGGGTAAGTGTTGAATTAACCCTTTGCGGTTAAAATTATTTTGTTTATTTTGTAGTATTTTAGACTTGTATTTTATGATACAATTATTGCTATTACTTTGGATGGACATGGAAGATATAATGTGATAAATGTTATAATATAATTTGAAATATTGAAAATATGGTGTAAGTAATGTTAGGGTGAATTTTGATGGAACGAAGGATTAAACGTTTGAGATCTTGTGAGCTAAATAAAAGTAATTCTCTGATTTCTGGCATTGGTTCTTTTGTCAATTTGACGGCTTCCGTAAATCTAGTGTAATGATGGAAATAACTATAGGTACTGACTTTTTGTGATATTACAAAATCATTAGTAAATTAGAAAGACGATCTTAAATTGTCAGAAAATATTAATAATATGATAATAAATGAAATGACACCCTGAATTTCTAATATGGATATAATAAACTTCTCTGACTACTACAGACTGACTATTTCCCGCCTAAAACTCCCCGCGCGATTCTCCATAAGCTTTCGCACCCCCAACTTCGATTTGCATTGTTATACAAAAAAAATAGTGTAGATATTAAATTATCTCTTGTTTCGGACACAGAAAAGATTTCTTCATCCTTGTGCAATGAGAATCTCTCTCATGGTGTTTTATAATACGTAGGTCTCACCCATTAACCCCTTGGCATATGGAACTATAGTGGATATGGAGTGAACACTAAAACTACCGACGTTATGTATACTAAAATTTAGATATACTTAGACTGCTAAAAAAAGACAATTGAAGAGGTGAAAATGATTATTAATTAACTAATTTAGGTTTTATAAGACAGGAGTGAAATATTTATGTCATGGCTGCCCGATCAATTTAACCCTTACGACGTCTTTCCTGACGGGGCGAGAAAAGACACAAAATTAATTCCTGAAATCAGAACTTCTCACTGATTTCTGATATTTCGTATAACTTAACTAATATCGATAGTATATTAACTGAATAATATTATATATTACTTAATATATATTTAACACAGTGTAGTAATATTAACACTAGAACTACCAAACCAGTCAAAATGACTGGTACACAATTTTTTCAAAAAATTCTCCAAGTTTACATAAGAGTCATACAATAAATATTCTACGTCTATATCAATAAACATAAATCACCGAATCGATGAAATTTTCCGCCGATTGATTCCGCCTTTTTCAAAGTACTTATTTAATTTATTAAAATATGTTAGATTTGAGGCCGGTAGTTCTAGTGTTAATAGTTTATATACATACTAGAAATGAAGAAACAGTTTCGCGACTGACATTTTCAATTTAATACTTTCTGAAATTCTTCAAAGTTTCCTATTTTCTTTTACGCGCCAAAAGTGTCCCACGTTGTAAGTTAAAGGGTCAACACCATAAACATCACACTGTTAAACTTTTCCTTACTCTTCTAAAAACATTAGGACATACATTAGTCCCTTCCTATAATTATCATCCAAAACAAATGAATAATAGTAGAACAAGTAGAACATCCAATTCCAACAGAACCTAACGTCAAACCCGGAAGAACATTCTCAAGGTGACCTTTACATTATGGAACAAGATTCCAGCCGAAACGAACAAGAAAGTATGACCTGACGAAAAAGTGAACAAAACCGCGGAAGATTATAGGATATTACTGTTACCCTCATACATGGAAACACTAATAACGCGATTATTAATTTAGCAGACCGTAATGCCGGCGAGAGCATACGTTGCGCGCCGTTTGCGTGGTCATTAGGCACACAACGAGTGCCGATCGATCGAGCCACTCGCCGTATACACCAGCCGCAATTACTCGACCGTTATATTAGGTAGACTGTCCTGATAGATTACTCGACAAACCGCGGACTCGACCCTTTCAAGATTTAATAGTGATTTATGACCGCTCTCACCATCACCCCTCAACCACCCACATTTTTCTCTCTTCGAATTCGCGAACTCGCGCGGTAGATCTCTTTATTTCACCCTGTCGGTGATCTCAAAACGTCGCTAACGATCGTGCTAATTACCATATAGTATCGTGGAGGTTTACTGAAGGATACTGGAAATTAACTATGGTAATTGTCTGCAGAGCTTATGAGTTTATGTGATACGAACGGTGGGAAATGGAGACTGCTGATAGAAATCTAATGTGAAAATGGAGGCGCGAAAATCAATTTTGAGACAATCAAAATCAACTTTTTTTAAATATCTTCTTTTAGAAACATACGCCTAGTTCAGATCTAACCAAGGTCACTTTGTAAATTGTATTATACAATCAATCCTCTGTGAGACGAAACCCATTGGTTTAACACTAGATTTACCGATGGTTAAGTGAATTTATTTAAAATTCGAAAATATGTATGTCCAAGTGAAACAAATCAAGGGAGTGAACAATTTTAGTGATTCAAGCTCTTATAATCCTTAACCCTTTGCACTCCTATGTCGAGCTACACTCGACAGAGCCTTTTGTGACACTTAATGTTTCATATACATACTAATTATCGACTTTTCGAAATCAACAATAATTTTGCATTTTAACAGGAATACACCGCAGTATCTACAATTGTTCCTAGTATTAAATAAAAACGGATAATCAACAGTAGACAATTATCCGAGATTATATTTATTTATCTGACAAAAAGTTAATAAAATAATTCGGAGCGCAAAGAGTTAACATAAACGTAGAAAGTTGTAGAAGAAACTGCGTTAGAATATTTAAGAAGAGTTGCGACAAATTCAAGGCAAGTCATTTTGATCACCTTGGTAGATCTAGTGTTATGTTTCTTATAAAATTCGAGATAACCAAGGTCGCTTTGTAAATTGTATTATACAATCAATCCTCTGTGAGGCGAAACCCATTGGTTTAACACTAGATTTACCGATGGTTAAGTAAATTTATTTAAAATTCGAGAATATATATGTCCGAGTGAAATAAATCAAGGGAGTGACAAATTTTAGCGATTCAATCGCTTATAATCTTTAAGATAAACGTAGAAAGTTGTAGAAGAAACTGCGTTAGAATATTTAAGAAGAGTGGCGAGAAATTCAAGGCAAGTCATTTTGACCACCTTGGTAGATCTAGTGTTATGTTTCTTATAAAATTCGAGATAGCCAAGGTCGCTTTGTAAATTGTATCATACAATCAATCCTCTGTGAGGCGAAACCCATTGGTTTAAGTTTCTTATAAAATTCGAGAGAAGCAAGCCTCAATTTGGAAACATGACCTGGTTCTTCCACCTGCAATGGACTGAAGGTTGAAAGGTCTGTTTCCCTCAACCTGATTGGCTCAGGTGCCCCGGGTTCGCCAAACCCGTACCTGCCCAGCAAGCTGGACAGGCCCCTGGGGAACATCTAACTCAAACCTAACTGTGATCTAATCGAGGTCACCCTGTAGATTCTGCAATCGATCCTCCATGAAATCAAAACCGCCCTTTGCAAATTTGTAGAAAGCATCGACGTAACCCAGATTTAAACGATGTCACCTTGTAAATTCGACAGTCGATCCCTCAAGAAGTCAAAACCACCCTTTAAAATTTCTTATACACGTAGATTAGGACTAAGCCAAGGTCATCCGGTAAATTCTACAATCCTCTGTGAAATCAAAACCGCTTTTTTAAATTTCTTCCAAAACCAAAGACGTAACCCAGATTTAAACGATGTCACATTTTAAATTCGACAGTTGATCTTTCAAGAAATCAGAGCAACCCTTTCAAATTTCTTCTAAACACGCAGACTAAGTCCAAGCCAAGGTCATCCTGTAAACTCTGCAATCTTCTATGAAATCTAAACCGTCTTTTTACATTTTTTTCAAAACCAAAGACCTAACCCAGACTTAATAGATGTCACCCTATATTCCACAATGGATACTGCAAGAAATCAAAACCATCCTTTTAAATTTCTTCTAAACACGCAAGTCGTAACCAAGGTCATCCTATAAACTCTACAATCCTCTATGAAATCTAAACCGCAATTTTGAAATTTCTTCTAAAGCACAGACCTAACCCAGACTTAATAGATGTCATCCTATACATTCCACAATTGATACTTCAAGAAATCAAAATCACCGTTTTAAATTTCTTCTAAAAGAACAAATCGAACCTAAACCTAACTTATATAAAGTCAAGGTCATCTTCTAAATCCTGCAGCAAATCTTCCACGAATACTGCTTCTAACGGCAATGTCAAATTGCAACTACCCTGAGTTAATATTTTTACAGCATGAAATAAATAAAATACACTATTTGTATTAGTGAGGATGTATAGAGTTAATTAGTAACGACGGTAATCGCGTTGAAAACGAGCAGAAAAGCTGGCAACTAGGAAAACTCGAAGAGAGCAAAGAGAAAGTAACGCTTCGGCTACTCTTTTTACACCCTGTACGATTTTTTTTCTTCAGAGCTACACACTTCATCCTAAACGCGAACTGACATTAGTCCCTTCTGGGAGACGAAGCTTAAGCTGGGGTGCGTGGAAATATCTCCTGAAATATCCATCAAGGGATATACTTGAATTCTTTCTCCCATACGCCTACAAAATACACTTCCATTTTGCATCCGAAAAAAGATCCTTTTACACCCCCAAGAGAGCACACCAAACTTGAAATACATTGTTACAGAGAGTCTCGCGTAAACCGTAAAAAATAAGTGAAAATAAGGGGGTAGTTTGACGCTCTACGATTAAAAAATTTCAATGTGAATAAATTCTACAAGTTTTAAACAAAAAAAAAATAGGGAGTTTTCGAATGTATGAAAAAGTAGCGAGGTTTATGAATTCACAGATTTTTAAATTCGAGCTTTTTCAACCCCTAATGTTGGACTTTGGTCCAATTAAAAAAATACGTGTCTCTAAAACTTCACTATTGCTACAAAGGGTGAACGTGGACATCCAATTTTTCCCTGCAGAGATTCATTCCAATGGGGTGAAACAATCCCATCAAATCTGCTGAATTTTCAAACTTATCGATAATTAACAAGTATAAATAAAACTTTTTGAATAAAGAAAGGATCCTTCACACTAAAAAATTGGCCGTTGCTTGCATTATTATGTTATTCACAGTTACAATTTTTCCAAGAATTTTTTACATGTTATTTGACAACAATAGTGATACTATTATTCGCTTGCAAAACGACGCAAGGTTTCTAAATGGAAAACCGTTCTCTAACGGCAACGTTCCCTCTATTTTTGCGCCATGGAAGATATCTTTTTCAGGGGGTAATCCTTACATTATTATATTGTTTACAAGTTACAATTTTCCCAAGAATTTTTTACACATTATTTGACAACAATAGTGGTACTATTATTCGCTTGCAAAACGACGCAAAGTTTCTAAATGGAAAACCGTTCTCGAACGGCAACGTTCCCTCTATTTTTGCGCCATGGAAGATATTTTTTTCAGGAGGTAATCCTTACATTATTATATTGTTTACAAGTTACAATTTTCCCAAGAATTTTTTACACATTATTTGACAACAATAGTGATACGATTATTCGCTTGCAAAACGACATAAGATTGGTACACGAAAAAGCGCTCTCCAATGGCATCGTTCGCTCTCCTCTTCCGCGATGAAAGATATTTTTTTTTCAGAAGGAAATCCTGGATTTTTCCTCTTACGCGAAGGACATTAATCTTTTTGACATTTCGACGATGCAAAGTGCGAGCGCCGAAATGCCCGTCCTTTGAGATACGCGCAATGCATTTTTATGGATTAGTCACTTTCGAAAATGAGCTCCCCATGCATTGTAAGTAGGTCAGACGAAAATAAACGGGAATCCTTATCGCGACGAGTCGGAAGTAGACTAGACGACGAGTTGAGAGAATCCAGTGGGCGAATTTCTGCAAGGTTTTATATAAAATAATAAAAGCTCGAGGATCGGGATCTTTCGCGGAGTTAAATCGCACGGCGAAAATCGTTGCAGTTCTCTCTAAATATCGAAATGTTTTCCGATACGGTGGAAATTCTGCCTCGCCTCTTGCGACCGGATATATCGACGTGTATCGATACACAGAGGGATAAAACGACACGGAAATTGCAAGAAAATATCAATATTTTTTTAATATCAAATATTTGGTAATTCTATGCTTTTGCCGAGTGTACAAATCTGAAGATGGGGGTTGATTGCGGCAATGGGGGTTGAGATTTTTTATACTCTAGTAAGAAATTAACACTAGTCGTACCATACGTGGTGATATGACCGATTCAGTAGAATGCAAATTTTTTATATTATTTTTTGTAATAATAAACCCCTTGCCATACCATTTTTTGGTGATTGAGTGCACAGCGATTCGGAATTAATTGCTGAAATAACAATCTGTCCCTGATTTCTAATATAGCTTATATCTTAACGCAATATTACTAGGATGGAGATAATTTCATCCTATCTTGGACTACTGACATTTTTAATTCAATAATTTTTGTCATAGATTCGCCACCACTGCCACAAATATTACGTCAGTCTGGGTTAGGTCTGAGTTAGGTCTGGGATTTATATCTGGCCGACAAAGTGTTTAATAATCATAGTACTGAAAATTTACTATTTCTAAACTACTTATATTTACCAATTATTAAAATTAAACTGAAATTGAACACATCACTTCAAATGAACACAATAAAAAAACAACGTAAAAATCGTAAAAGACATTACTACTATTTCCACCCTCGAAACTCCCGCCATTTCTATTTTCCACTAATCTTCACAATACAAGTCTAGTTTTATCAAGCCGCTAAATTGACCTTCGATCGCAGGACACTTCAATTTCAATGTTGCTCATGGGGATGCTGGCTTGACGGGTACGTTGTTGGAGCCCCACACAGGGTGCAAGGGGTTGTTGGGAGGGGGTGGTAGTACGGCTCGCGTCCTTCATCGGTCTCATGAATATTTAAACTGGATATTAAAGGCGCAAAATCACCGCAACCCCTTCACCCCCTGGTACCGTTTACCCCGTGCCCTGTGGAGCCTCGCATCGAATCCCTCGGCATGGGGTAATCGATCTCGAAGGTCCTCGAATCACGGCCGTCGGACTACATCGACGTTGAGAGCGTCTCGAGGAGAAAGCAAAAGAGAGAATGCAGAGAGAGAGAGAGAGAGGGGGAGGAAGAGGATTTCCGCAACATCGACGGAAAGTTCCAAAAGAGATCTAGGGGAAAAGGAGAAGTTCGCTCGAGGAAGATGGAGGAGAATTAGACAATTAAAGAACTAATTAGCACACCGGAGAGCGGGAGCCTCTACTCGTCACGGGAAAAGTGAAATTCCGCGGAAGAATTCTTGAGGATTCGGAAATCGTGAAGAATCTTTTGCAGGTACAGTGACGTGTAAAAGTTTCCGGATGAGAGAATCTATTAACTTGCTCTTGGTGAACGTCTTCTGACCTGTTTTACGCGTGGTCTTATTGGTCTTTGTGTAATTGCACTTTTTACATCTTGCTTTAATTGCAACCTTTTACTTTGTACAAGTTTATGGGATTGCTGGCTGAAGGACATGGTGGGGGTATTAAGTAGTAAAGATTATTGACACTAATTTGAAAAAAGTGCTGGACAGTTTGACGTTACGTTTCAGTGATAGATTTTATAAAAATTGGTAGTTAAAACCACCGCAGCTATATTATTTATATAATTAAATGATACAAATTATTATTCAGTTATGAAATTATAAGATGTTTAATATTTAATACTTTTTGAGGAGTTAACTCTTTACAGCCGATGACTTTTTTAGTTAGGCGAAGTAGAATCAGTCATTGTAGGGCCTTAAAGATAACTTAACATTATTTGCCACCAAAATGATATTCTAAGAAATTCTCTATATTTATATTTTGTAAAATATACATTTGTAATATTTTATTTTGTACTTATTTCGTAACATAATTTCCGAAACATTGGCAAAGATGCATTCTCACTTTATCTGGACAGATATCGCAGCAGTAAGTTCGGCGTAATTATTTGTATCAGTTGCTATTTGATTTATTAAAAAAAACATATTTCACGAGGAATTTGAGATTAAGTTTCGTATTTGGCAAATCAATATCTGTCATATTACTTTTCTTTTCACGAAATAGTAAAGTGGACAAAGTGAAATATTATTTCGCTTAATTAATGGCTTACTTAATGCATTTTGATTAGATAGTGACTTAAAAATTTTCAAATCGACATTCAAACTTTTAAAGATTTTTTAGAATAAAAAAATCTAAGGCACCTGTTTTCGGGCCAGTACAGCGCTTTTATTGATTGAAGATCACAAAAACTAGCATAAATGAAAACTTCCATGTCGAATATCGGCTAATCTCTTACCTTAGACTACTGTGCGCCACTAAAAAAGGCTAATCTGTTCTCCAGATGAATTTTACAATAACAACACAGCATGAAGGATAATTCCGTGTGAGCGAAGCCAATATTACAATTTCCAAACAAACAATTAGATTCCCAATTTCAAAGCAACCAGGAGAAGTTATAGAATTTCTATGGTGGTACTTAAACTAGTCTGTGCCACTTAAAAAAATCTAATCTGTTCTTCAGATGAGCCTCACAATAACAACACAACATGAAGGATAATTCTGTGTGAGGGAAGCCAATACCAAAATTTCCAGATAAAGTATTGGATTTCTAATTTATTAACTTCGAAAAATTGCAGATATTCTATGATAGGACAGCCGATATTGCCAAGCACTGTAAGCTGAATCAGCAAATCAATTAAAAGTCATGGAGAAGAGCAAAACAATGAGCATAGAAATTCTACTGTGAATATAATTCAGAGAGTTTTATAGGATGAAGTTAGATCTGTTTTTTCCTCGCGAACATTACGACTGACATCGAGACAAATTCAGTGATGCAGAATAAGTCATATTTTAGTGCTAGTGCACACATGTACGATGCAATCCTGAAACTCTCGCGGTGACGTATATTTAGTGCTCTGGCAGTGGCCCAACAGCTGGAAATAAAAGAAAATGAAGATTCGTTTTCAGGAACGAAAGAACACGGTTAAAAGATCGTGGTTTAAATAGTTTTAGTCGTAACTGTCATTCGACGATGATATTTCATTCTTTTCTGATTAAACATTGACTTCTGTCGTCATTTAATTTTCTTAATGCTCCAACGAGTGGATGAAATAAATTTTTCGTCGGGCGACGAAAATACTTTTCTCACTGCTCTTTATCAATCTCCCCCTATTGTGCTTTCACCATTTTTCACTCATAATTGTAATCACCAGGAGAATGATGAGTATCTTACTCTCGTCGGGAGAACATTAATAATGAAATTAATCCTTCAGAATTATAATACGCAATGGGAAATAAACGACGAGATGGAATAGCATTGAATTCAGAAAATTCATTAGCTGAAAGTGACGTTAATGATCGTACGGGTGCAGTGGCTGTTGATTGAAAAGAACAGAAGTGAAATAAAAATCTGGGATTAAATGTTATTTATATATTTATACGTTACGTCTGTCAATTTAAAGGATTTACTTATATTCTATTGATTGCTCGACGTTTGTGTCAATATATTTTTTAGAAATACTTTTAAATTCTATGTAAAAAGATACATTTCAACGATCAATGTATCTACAATGTAGGTACGGATGATTTGCTATTCCAGAAGTATTATGTCTGAAGGTTTGAAGAATTTATTTGTCATAGCAAGAGTGCCTTTTTTTCATGGACATACAGCAGAAAAGGCAGCTGCAAAATTATTTATAAATTGCAATTCCACTACTCTGATAGTTGTCAAACCTTGCAATTCTGGAAAAGTTATGTTTGTAGTATCATAGAATTTATTTATTTCAACAACTATTATTTAGTACAACTTCAAATCATCTTCGAATCTATTTAAGAAGTTGCAATTCCAGAACAACTATTCTGAACATTTTTAGAATTTATTTACATGCAATTAATAGTGTTATTTTTCCATCAACATACAGTCGAGAATACAACTTCAAATGTATTTAAAAAGTAGCAATTCCAGGAATAACTATGTCTGCAATTTTGTAAAATTTATTTACGTGCAAGTAACGGTGCCATTTTTCCATGGACGCAAAGCCGAGAACACAACTTCAAATGTATTTAAAAAGTAGCAATTCCAGGAATAACTATGTCTGCAATTTTGTAAAATTTATTTACGCGCAAATAATGCTGCCATTTTGCCTTGGACATACAGCCGAAAGTAGAATTGCACAGTACACAGTACATCCCCACATCCAATTTTAGCAATTCCAACGCCGTTTTGTTTACTATTTGTGGATTTTATTTATATCCAAATACAGTGCACAGTTGCATATACACCAGAAAGAGCAGCTCGAAATCTATTTAAATAATTGCAATTCCAGAAGCACCATGTTTACAGTTTTGCAGAATTTATTCATGTCTAAATAACAGTGCAATTTCCATGAACGTACAAAACAGAATGCAACTTCAAATCAATTTAAAAATTGTACTTCCCCGATTTAACAATCCCCATATCCGATACTTGTCACACCCTGCAATTCCATCGCTTTTCCACCATTGAACGCAATTTATTTATATCCAATTAATGGAGCAATTTTTTCATAAACGACAAAAAAGCTAGCTATAAAATCACCACAAAAAAATTACAAAACGACCAACCGCAAGATTAATCGACTGCTCAGAATTCTAGCGATACAACCCCTCACCATCCCCCATAATTCACGCACGTGTATCACAATGGCCGATCGATTACGAAGCACGTCACAGCTGAATTTCATGGAGTTACGGGGACCTAAAGATTTTACGTGGCTATATTAGTTTCTCCCTTCGGAGTATTCCATGTCGCAGGAGAGGGGTGCCTTCGAAACTTTCACCACCGTCCGCTCAATATTCCGCCAAAATATCCGACGAGCCACCCTCCACCCCCGTCTCCCTACAACCCCTCCATCGGCGTGCCTTTGTAAACCAACGATCCGTGCGACGAAAACACATGGAAACGTTGTTAACCGAATATCGCCATAAGCTTCCCGAATGAATAATGCAGTAGTATCTCGAGTAATCCGAGGATGACAAAAGCGAGACGTCCGCGCATTTGTGCAGTCTCTCCTATGTCTTAGGCGGCCTTTCGCGATTGCCCATTTCTCCTCGATGGCGCGTTGCTTTTCTTAGGATTCCCTGTTAATGGGTTTGTTCCTAGAATCGTTCCGTAAATTTTGTAGTACGAGTTTATGGAGATGTTTTCAAGTGGTTTGGAATTGCACTGGGTCTTGATGGTTCGAATGTGCGACGGAGAGTGTATTGAGAGTGGAAGGAATGATGTATGTAGGGTTTAGTAGAAATTAGGAATTACCATGGAATGAGAATGTCATTCATAGATTTAGATTTCCCTACAGAAAATGGCAGTTCCATCATTCCTGAAATTCCAATCTGTACGTTCATCGAATACTGCAATTCCAATATTATCTTCAAGCGTATTTTGAACTAACTTACATCGTGATTTATCACAGTTGTACCAAACAACAGGATTTTAGATTTCCCTACAGAAAATGGCAGTTCCATCATTCCTGAAATACCAATTTGTACGTTCATCGAATACTGCAATTCCACCATCATCTTCAGCCATATTTTGAACTAACTTACATCGTGACTTATCACAATTGTATCAAACAACAGAATTGTAGAATTGCCTGCAGAAAATGGCAGTTCCATCATTCTTGAAATTCCAATCTGTACATTCGTCGAATACTGCAATTCCACTATTAACTCCAGCCATATTTTGAACTAACTTACATCGTGACTTATCACTATTATATCAAAAAACAGAATTGTAGAATTCCTTTCAGAAAATGGCAGTTTCATCATTCCTGAAATTCCAATCTGTACGTTCATCGAATACTGCAATTTCACCATCATCTTCAGCCATACTTCGAACTAACTTCCATAGTCATTTATCACAATTATATCAAACACCAGGATTTTAGAATTCCCTACAGAAACTGGCAGTTCCATCATTCCTGAAATTCCAATCTGTACGTTCATCGAATACTGCAATTCCAACATTATCTCCAGCCATATTTTGAACTAACTTACATCGTGATTTATCACAATTGTATCAAACAACAGGATTTTAGAATTCCCTACAGAAAATGGCAGTTCCATCATTCCTGAAATTCCAATCTGTACGTTCATCGAATACTGCAATTCCACCATCATCTTCAACCATATTTTGAACTAATTTACATCGTGATTTATTACAATTGTATCAAACAACAGAATTTTAGAATTCTCTACAGAAAATGGTAGTTCCATCATTCTTGAAATTCCAATCTGTACGTTCATCGAATGCTGCAATTCCACCATCATCTTCAGCCATACTTCTAACTAACTGCCACAGTCATTTATCACAACCATATCAAACGACAGAATCTTAGAATTCCCCACACAAAATGACAATTCCATGATTCCTCAAATTCCAATCTCTACGTACATCGAATCTTACAATTCCAACATCATCATCCCAAAGGCTCCTCTAGGACTCCGCTGTCTTGAACCTACGGGCACGTTTCATCGTGAATTCGCGGGAGAAATCCATCGTGGACCTTGAATCTAATTTTAGTCCACGTTACATTCGTCGACGTCGGCATCGTTGCCGTTGTCATCTGCGTGGGTACAACGCAAACAAATTTGCAGGGCCGTCTAATATCTAATGGGAGCCCGACGTTTCGTGTCAGGCTTAAAAGCAAATCTTCGTTCGGCCAGTTAATGTCCCCCTGGTCCGCGTTTTGTATGCTTTTGCCATTGCCACCCTCGTGCGAATGAATTCACTCGGTGAATTTCACGCGACAATATCGACAATTCATCTTCCCACATCTGTGCCTAGTTTTTACGTATTTTTGTATTTTTAGAGAGTCCACGAAATTTAATACTTCTTTTTACAGAATAATTTTTTTCTTTTTCGAGGGAAAATATTTTTTGGAAATATTCCTTTGTCAGATTTGAATAATACGGAGTAATAGCTGAGAGTATAAGTGATAATTAATATGAATCGGGAGAAGTACCTTTCATTAAAAAAAAAATTATAAAATTAGAGAAGAATTGGCAGAGGTACTCGAAGCTTTCGAGTTTAATGCAATTACAATGGAATATCGATATTTCCGTGAAATTTTCTGAAGTTTCGTGGCAGAGTTACTCCGAATTGGACAGTGGAATTAATTCGATTAATTTTCTAATCGAAACAGTAACTTGTCGATGGAAACAAGTTGCAAAGTTGGAAAATTCGGGCGATCTAAGTGAAAAAATCGAGGTGGAATTAAATAAACAGTGGTGCATTTAAATTGAAATTCCTCCGGAAAACGTTGATGTTCATCAATTAAAAGTTTAATTAAACTTTCGCCGGCTCGGGCTGCCACTGTTTCCCGACATCCCCGCCAAGAATTATCTCAAAAACGAACTTCTTTGTCGTATTAATGGGTCGCATAAATTCCTGGGAAAATTCGAAAAACCACCCTTCCTACTATCATCTCAATTCCACAACCCCTAAGAGACACTCAAAGCTATTAACCCTTTGCTGTCTGACGACAATCTGCAGCTGACAGAATTTAAAGTAATTTTCATGTTCATATTATATCTTATAGATTTGTGAAAGAAAAATATATATTTAAGGGTAGAAAGTATTATATGTTACGTGTTGAATATACTTTAAAAATTTTTAATAATGATTTACATCCCTTAGTCCGTCCATTCGAAATGATTTTTTTAAACATTTCTGTTTACAAATTCGAAACTAATAACTGATAATTCTACTGTCAAGGTTAGATCAAACTAATTAATCCCAAACTTTATTATAGAAATTGTCAAATCTGTAATTCTACTCCTCCATGATTTCTGGAGTGTGCTTTGTAAAATTTTAACAATATTTTACATCCTTTATTCCGTCCACTTAAAATCTTTTATCTTTTAATTACTGGTAATTCTACTAATAATTCTAAATCTCACTAATTATTCCTAAGCTCTATTATAGAAATTGTCAAACTTCTAATTCTACCCTTCCCTGATTTCTTACGTATACTTTGCAAACTAATAATTTTTTACCTCCCCAATTTCACTCATTTCAAAATACTTCATAACCATTTCTAATTAATCACTCTAAATTAATTACTAACAATTCCACAGCCACTACTAAATCAATCCAATTACTAAGAGTACAATTAAATACACATCATAAAGTACTTTACACCCTCAAATCTTGCAACCATGACCGTCGCATCGTACTTACTTCCACCCCATAACATCTTCTCTCAAAGTAGCAAAATTGACCATTCTCTTCATCGTCCCTTCCATTCGCCTCTCGCAAATAAACAAAACCACCCCTGTTTAACGTCCGGAATTACAGCTCTCGTAAAACTCGTAATAAATGATAAAAGCACGAGAGAAGTATCCATCATACTTTACTCCTTTACGGATCGAGAAAAAGGTAGGACGTTAAAACAAGGAAGAAAAGGGCCAACGCGATCTGTCGCGAATGACGGTAACGACGCGTGGCTGATTCGTAAGAAGAAAAAGAAAAGACATGTACACGTGAAGAGAAAGAGAGATGCAAAAAAGGAAAGGATGAACGAAGAACATGGGGTTGAAGTTGGAACGACGCAGAAAGAAAGGAAAACGTGTCCGCTGAAAACGAGAGCCACGAAAAAGGAGAGCCGTAAAAAACTTCCCCCTGAATCATCCTGGCCGCAGTTTCGCAACAACTCTCGTTACGACGTTCGTCTACCACCCTGTGCTAAAGTGGAAACCGTCTATGCGACACCGGCAGACGTTCTTGTTGTTATTACAGCGAGAAAGTAAAAATAATGCGTGTCGTTCCATTCGTTGTTCACACGCTACAGTTTCTTTGGCTGCGGAGGAATTCAAACGCATCGTTTCGCGCGAGAAGGGGATGATCTTTTTGACGATACTTTGGGGTTACACGAGGAAAAATGTTGTGGGTGTTGCATCGTAGCAGTAGATATTTCGTGCTACTTTTTGGGATATTTGTACTA
Organism: Cerceris rybyensis; assembly: GCA_910591515.1. Lineage (NCBI taxonomy): Eukaryota > Metazoa > Arthropoda > Insecta > Hymenoptera > Crabronidae > Cerceris > Cerceris rybyensis. The sequence goes on along the minus strand of OU342802.1, from coordinate 6,122,799 downwards.
TTGGGAGATTAGTTTTTAGTGGATTTTAAGGGCGTGATGTTGGGAAGTTCTTGGGAAGTAGAATAAGATATTTCCATGCAAACATGGTGTTCCTGTGCGTTGTGTTATAAAAGAGTTTTTATGCTACTTTAACTCTTTGTACTTTGAATTATTTTACTAACTTTTTGGCAGATAAATTAAAAAGTCTTGGAAAATTGTCTACTGTTGATTATTCATTTTTCTTAGCACCTGGATGTTCTATATATTTTGTGACTGGTTTAGTACTGACTCAGAACTAAATTGGTTAAATAAAGAATCATTGGAGATTCTTGATTACCGTATTATTTTATGCATTATGGATGTTATAGAAATAGTTCTATGGTGTCGCATCCTACGGGTATTTTCAATTTGGTAGGCTCTGCGAAACTTGAACATTTCTTTTCTCATTTGCCCCATTATGAGGGTTACTTGTTTTTTTATGGCAAGAGGTTAATACTAGGAATAATTAAAATTAATTGTAGATACCGCGGAAAAGTCAATGATTAATAGATGAAATTTTAAGTTTCATAGAAAGCTGCATGGATTACAGCTTGACATTGGTATGCGAAGGGTTAAATTTGCATGTTTCAGTGTTTATAAATTAGGCTCCATATTTTTCATTCAATGCATACTTTAAAAGTTATTAAAAAAGTACAAGTTACGTGAACTATACTGTACATTGTACGTTAATCGATGAATGTTGCATAGCACAATTAATTTAAGCAGTTCGTGTATACCAACCATTACTTACAATTTATTGTAATTTATTACAGTATTTATTGTAACTTACATATTTATTAAATATTACATTTTCTTACAATAAAAATTCTCCATGCTCTGACAATAATGATCAGAAAAATTGTACACAAATATGCACTAATGATGGAAATCGATTTAAAATTCCTACTATTCCATACAAATCTTTTTAACCCTTTGCAGTCGGCAAAAATTAATACTTAAAAACAATTTAGCATTACTGTAACAGTTAAATGAAGCTTTAGCTTTAGAAGTTCATTAGGAAGCGAATTAGTAAGCTAATTTCCACGGCGATTTGGGAACGTCCCCGCTACGGAGACACTGACCGTAAAGGGTTAAAATTGTATTACACCTTGAATTCAAGTTCACATGATCTTCACTTTACTAAAATACCTTTCTCGCACCCTTTTTCCTCCTTATCCACCTCCATCATCCCTCAATCACTCTTACCTCTCATCCCCTAATCAGGAACGTCTCAAACAAAGACACCAAGGCCAAGTATCACTTTCATATTCCAAACCACCCCAAAAATTGTCCCCAATCCTCAACCCTACCACCTAAAACACTTCAATCACCTTCAAACAACAACACCAATCAAACAATCCAGGACTTCCTTAAATTTCAAAAAACTAATCACCCCCATAGATACTTACACCTACGATTCAAGCTGAAAATCGGTGCAAATACACTCAATGTAAAATTCTTACTCGACCATCATTGAACTAAACCACCTTTCTCGCACCCTTTCTCCACCTTACCTTTTATCATCCCTTAATCACTCCTACCTCTCATCCCCTAATCAGCAACGTCTCAAACAAAGACACCAAAACCAAGTATCACTTTCATCTTCCAAACCACCCCAAAAATTGTCCCCAATCCTCAACCCTACCACCTAAAAAACTTCAATCACCCTCAAACACCAACACCAATCAAACCATCAAACAATCCAAGACTTCCTTAAACTTCAAAAAACTTTGAAGACTCCACATGTCACTTTCATCTTCCAAACCACCCCAAAAACTCTACCAAATCATCAACCCTATTATCCAAAACACCTCAACTACTCTCAAATATCTACACCAATCACAGCACCACCTTAAACCTTAAAAAACTGGATACCCCCATAGATACTCCTCGGAGACAGGTGGAAACGATAACGCGGTCGATAGCCAGGCCTAAGGGCTGACGCTAGGGGTCTCGTAAAACGTCTTGGATCGGTGCTTTTGATTCACGAGGACCAAAATCGAGGTGGATATCGAGAGGGCGACCAGTGTCAGTGGCTCGGAGCGGTTGCAAATTGAAGAAAGCAATATCAGGGGGCCGGGTTTAATACCCCTCAGTCAGCTATCCTGGGGAACCCTCGTGGCCCGGTTAATCCGGAGTCAGCTGCCGGAAAGGAATGGAAGCCATTCCAGTAGGCCGTGGCTGATATCCACCACCTGGCAATATTTCAACGATCCAACCACCCGGGATAACGGATACGAGTCTTTGTCGGCGGTAATGGTGGAAACGATGATTCCGCCACCAGGCAATTAGGGGTGGTCTTACATCCCCCTAAAGGTCTGCACCGGTTTGTTGTAATTACGTTGCGGGGTTACTTCGTTTTTTATTAGAATTGACTATCTCCGTGGACCATGTTCAGGGGTGCAACTTTCACTTTTAAAGTTAAAATGTCGAAGATCCTTTTTAGCGTTAGATTTTTAAGATTTTCCTGTTTGTGCTAATTGATGGGGCACAGTATTAAGGAGTGTTACAGGATTACTTCGTGTTTCGTTGGAATTAATTGAATCTATGGATGATGATAAGGGTACAACTGTCACTTTTGTCTATTAATGGTCCTTTTTGGCCTGAAATTTTTAGGATTTTCGTATTTGGAATAATTGATGGGGCACAGTGTTAAGCATTAGGTACATTAAAAAATTATTCTATTTTTCGTGGGAACTAATTATATCTTTAGATGGTATTTAGGGTTGCAACTTTCATTTTTAAAGTCAACATATCGAAGATCCTTTTTAGCGTTAGATTCTTAAGATTTTCTTGTTTGGGCTAATTGATGGGGTACAGTATTAAAGAGTGTTACAGGATTACTTTGTTTTTCGTTGGAATTAATTTTATCTATGGATGATGATGAGGGTACAACTGTCACTTTTGTCTACCAATGGTCCTTTTTGGCCTAAAATTTTTAGGATTTTCGTATTTGGAATAATTGATGGGGCACACTGTTAAGCATTAGGTACATTAAAGAATTATTTTATTTTTCGTTGGAACTAATTATATCTTTAGATGGTATTTAGGGTTGCAACTTTCACTTTTAAAGTTAACATATCGAAGATCCTTTTTGGCCTTCGATTTTGAAGGGTCTCCTACGCTGAATTAAACCTTAATTTTAAAGAATTTCACATTGAATTTTAAAGAATTTCATGATATTCACGAGCTCAATTATAATATTTGACAAAGTTAAAAATTTTACTTTGAAGAATAGAAGCTTACAATTGAATGTGTCTTGCATTACCTCAAAGTCACAGGGGCCCATAGAGGGTCCCGGATTTCCTATTTGAGTCAGTTGATAAGGCACAGTATTCAGCAAAGTAGTGAATGATTATTTCATTTTTTGTTGGAATTATAATAATTATATCTTGGAGTAATTTATAGAGCACAGTATGAAGCATTGCATTGAAGGATTATTTCGTTTTTATTTGGAATTAATTATATGTTGTATGGTGTTCAGGATTCCAACTTTTATTTTTAAAGTTAGAATGTCAAAGTTCATTTTTGGCGTTAGCTTTTTAAGCATCTCCTATTTGGGCTAATTGTTAGGACACAGTATGAAGCATTGCATTGAAGGATTATTTCGTTTTTCTTTGGAATTAATTATATTTCTGGATGATGACGAGGGTTGAAACTATAAGTTTTGTCTATGAATGATCCTTTTAGGCGCCGGATATTTGAGCTTCTCCTATTTCAGCTAATTGATACGGTGCAGTATTAGATATTACCTTCTGTTATGGTGACGTTTAAGTGTTTTATGTAGTAGGTAAAGGATTTGTGTAGTTGAGAGAACAAGGTGACAGGCTTAGCACACCTACAAGGATCTAAGCTTGTAGCGATTAAAGTTCGAGCTACCTTCAACAACGAAAGACACCTATATAAATTGCAAATCAAGACACTACAGAATACCATACCTTTTTTTATTACTAAATTTATTACTAAACCAATGAACTCTATAGCAAAAAAGTCCACCTCCAAAATATTCTACGTTTCTTAGAAAATCATACGAAGACAATTAAAACTGAAAACAACCCTCTGCAACTCAAACTTCGAAAATTCCCTTAAAATACAATCAAGCAAGATCTTCCACTTCTTCACCATGGAAAGCAGAGTCCAAGGAACCATCTCAGTCACTTTCGCAATAAAATCTCGTCAGATCCAATTATGAAATCCACCCCCATCTCGAAGTCCATAACATGGAATGGGTTTATTGGAGTGTTCGTCATAATAAACGCCATGGCCGACTGGATTAAACACAGTGACACAAGGCATTTTCTTAGTTTCAGAAGGGAACAACGTCAGGAAGTCGACGGGTACTCATTAGCAAGAGGAACAACAAGTCGACGAAGTCGCATCCTCTGTAAGTCACGCTTTCCCTGGGTTATACGTCTCCATCGTTCGCATAACTTTACTACCTCCACCTCCTGGAGGTCCTCCCTCTCAACCTCCTCCACTTCGTCCTCCTCTTCCGTTTCCTTCGTCGAGTAATGTGACAAAACATCTCACAACGACGGAGACGTCGTGAGAGGAAGTGGAACAGTTTATTTGCACTCTAAGAGCCAAAGAGCGATGCTAAAAGAGAAAGACGCCGGGAGGAAAGTTTTAATTGTCAGATCTCACCGACGTCGAAGAGATTCCTCGGTGTAAGCCCGCTTAGCCGAACGTAGAATGGTATTTTATTAACGGTGAACGTTCGGATGATATTAAAATTTAATTGCCACCTCCTCGATGTCCGATCTGACTGTTTAGCTAGCAGTCGGACTATCGTGATTTTATGTTGGATTTAATTAAACGACCATTCACTGCCGAGCTTGCGAATTTGCTTATCAATTAGGAAGTTTCTGCACAACGACCTGCTTTAACGAGGATCGATGAGATTTCGTGTTTTCTTGAGAGTACGGTAGGACACTGCAAAACTCGGGGTGAAGATTTCATCTCACACTTTTTGTTATTTGGGACTCGAAGTGGAAATTTAAATATTAATCTCTTGACGTGCAATTCTTTGCACCATATTCGTAATAGGGTAAAATTAATTGATGAATTAACACTATTTCTACAGACAATTTTTAACTATCTTGGTAGTTCTAATTGTAAATATATTAGATAAGTGCTTTGGAAAAAGGGGGACACAAAAGATGAATGACTCAGAAAATTATGTTTTATATTATGAAGTAACTGCTCTATGGTTGGCTTGCAAACTTTAAGAATTTTAATGAAAAATAATTGTGAAACCATCATTTTGACTACCTGGGTAGTTCTAGTGTTAATAGTTTAAAAATAATTTTATCGCGTCTTGAACCACTGATATTTTTATTTTAATAGCTCATGAAAAACTTTGAAATTTTCTATTTCATTTATCATGTCACAACAGCCACTCAATGCAAGTGGTTAAATATAAAATTTGCAAGAAGAAACATCGTAGAACTTCATAGAATTTTCAGTCAAATTAAAGTGTAATTTTGCTCCACTTCAGCACTGTACAATCATGCCGAAGTTTGATAAACGTTGGAAGTTAATGTGGCATTAAAACCACCTCGTAATCTTCATCTGCATTTCATTCGCTAATTAACGAATCCAGTGCCTCCCATCGACAATGTTTTCCCAGACTATTCTAGGGTGCAAAAATGGATAAACGTTACGCAGAGATGATTTTCACGAGGCGCATTTTCGATGAAGAGAATTTCCGCGCTCGATAAGAAGAGTCATAGAGAATTCCGGAAGGGCGGAACAGGTAAAAGGGCAAGAGTTCGTTCTACGTTAAAGTCTGCGTCACTGGGTACTACCTTCGAGTTCTTGTCTACTCTTTGGCTCCTCTTATTGCTTTCACAGCGAAATTTACCACGTGCTTGATCACGTCTCAGATTTCGTTGTCTCGTTACCCCTCTTCTCGTGTCTTTTATTTTTTAATTTTCCTCTGCGAGGCAGCGAGAATTTCAGCAATGTTCGACAGCAAGGAGGTTCCTCTCTGCTAGGATGAGGATGATGTCATCCATCTGGGAAGCGCGGGAATGCTTTGTAACGTGGATTCAATGGCGATGGGAATTCTTAGAATCATATAGGGCGATGGAAAAGCGATAGATTGGAAAAAAAGACAGAAACTTTTATATAGAGAATTTTTTTTTTAACACTAGATTTACCAAACCAGTCAAAATGACTGGTACAGAATTTTTTCAAAAAATTCTACTGGTTTATGAGAGAGGCGTAGAAAAAATATTCTTCGTCCATCGTATAAAACATAAATTACCGAATCTATCATCTTTTCCACGTCTTAATTATCCTTGCTTTAAGGTACATATTTAACATATCTAAATATAATAGATTTCACGCTGGTAAATCTAGTGTTAAATATAGAGGTACTCCGTCTACAACACGGTTTCAAAATTTCAATTTTACAAAATTATACTGTGTCCTATCAATTATCTCAAATAGGAGATCCTCAAAAACCTAATGCCAAAAATACAATAAATTTATTTCACTGTTAAAACTTATCGTTTACGACTTCTAAACGCACAATGTATTAATTTCGACGTAACAAATCGAATTAACTTTTCAAAAACTTTCAATGAAAAGATCGAGGAAGACATAAGATCTTAATTAGTAATCACTTAGAAGTCTGCCAAGGTATTTTCACCAGTAATTCTTGTTTGTTTTCTTTAAACTGCGGATTTTTATGCATTTATGACAAATTAAATACGACGAAAATATACAAAATGAACATAATATAAAAATGTATCTAAAATATCCAAAGTATGGTATTTGTTATAATATTTATTAAGTGCAATAAATCCCTAGATAGGTTTTCCTGTCTCACCTGCATTTGTGAAACTCGAAATTTGCATAAACATCCGCAGTCTAGTTTTCTTAATAAATTAGCGTTTATCTCAAATCAAATTTATCAATTAGTATGAAAATCAAACAAATGCATATTATTGGTTTCTGATTTAAGGCCATTTATCATTCCATGGAATTTAATATTACGTTAAAATTGCAATATTTATGTATTTTATAATTAATTGAATACTTAAATATTAGCGTTAAGAAGATAAAGGTCCACAGAGATAATCAATTCTAATAAAAAGCGAAGTAACTCCGCAATACAATTAAACTGATTTTCTCCGATCTATGTGGTGAATTATTCGAAAAATGGATATCTGCTCATTTCGACCCCCTTGGTAATCTTATGGTTAAAGGAAATAAAAGATTTAACAGATACAAGTATTTATGAAGACGTAGAAGGTCCATCAAGTAGAAGGTTCAAAATGACAAGTAGATGAATTGGTATCAGTGAATTTGATGACAATAATTTGCATTATAGTCTAGAGTTCAAAAATTCATCGCGTCATTAATATTTCGAGCTATTAATTAGTTTTCGATAATTGCGAGTTGATATGCACTACTTAGATCGTCTACACTGGAGAACAGTAATACTCACAAGATCGATATCCTAGTAATTACTTGTTGACGTGTTGGGATCAATTAATTTTGATACCCACCACTTGGTAATACCTGTCAAGTCTCTATAATTATTCAGACTCGCAAGTAGTATGCATATTGTTACAGTATTGTTCACTGATACTCTCTCAACATCTCAGAATAATCCCTAATTTGTAATATCAATTTTTTTACAACCTCTACGCAACTGTACTAGTTAAAAATTAATTTTCTTTATAAATATCTGAATTATTTGAATATAATCGGCAGTGTAAATTATTTATAGAGTTCTCTTACAATCATAATTAAAATTTCAACAATTAGACTAGAAATAGATTAGAAGACTAACAACTAGATTAGAAATTTGTAGGCCTCGGTAATCAACTTGAAACGCTTCATGCTAATTAACCGAGCACACGATACCTAAGTTATTAATTAAATACAGCAAAGTTCAATGTAATTTAAGCCTCCTGCCATACTACACCTTTTTACAAAATTGACTCAGTAAAACACAATGCACAAAGTAATAAATGAATATTGCATATTACACAAGGGTTCTGTCCTCAATAACAAAGAAAAACAATACAAATGTGCGAAAGAAACTATGTTATAAAATAGACAATTTTTATTATTTCCTGAAACCTGTATTTCATCATATTTATATCTAAACATAAATCGCTGATAGATACATTGATCTTGATTATTAACCCTTAACGGTCGTTAAGGGTGGCACTTCTGACGTGATAACTATACTTTGTAGCAGCTGTCTGTATAATGTATGGGCAATTGCCATATCAATCCAACACTACTAACAGAGTGATTAACATGTTCAATTAAATATCAGTACATTTTTTAATCGAATTTTAACACTAGAACTACCGGCGTCAAATTAACATATTTTAATCAATTAAATAAGTACTTTGAAAAAGGGGGAATTAAGCGGCCGAAAAATTTGATCGATTGGGTGATTCACATTTATCGATATAGACGTAGAATATTTATTCTATGACACTTATATAAACTTGAAGAATGTTTTGAAAAAATTGTGTACCAGTCATTTTGACTGGTTTGATAGTTTTAGTGTTAATATTTTGCCCCCAAACAGTTAACAGAAAATTTTACGAATCTAGATAACGAAAGTAGTGGTGAATTATTTCAATAAAGTTCTGAAAGTGTTCTTAATTCTAGCAACAAGACTAGCAGTGACTTCTTATTACATGCTAAGAAAAGAAAAGTTGTTATACCTACTATATTCAAATGAAAAAGGAAATGTTAATAATTCAGCTAATAATTAGATTGAAATCAAAAGTGATGACTCATGTATTCTTATTGCTCCTTTAATTTTAATTCAAATCTTCTCACAATTTCTTGTACATTTATTGATAACACTTCCAACTGTTCCATAAGGGTTGGATAAGGGTTGAGTAGGAGAACACCTTACTTTCTTTCAATAAAAAAGTATTCAGACATTGAATTATTTCTGATTTATTGTTATTCTTCGAACTTAATCCCATTCCTGCACGAGATTCTCGTGAGATGCATCGAGAGGGTGGCAGAGGGGTGAAAAAGATAGAAGAGGGAGCGGAATCGTTGCAGTGTGTCTCTGAAACGTGACCGAGCATAACGTAAATTTCGTTAGGAAAAGTGGAAGGTGGATGTCAGATATCAGGGTTGGAGGAAAATTACGGGAATCTCGATTAATCGGCAGAGGGGATGAATATACACCGGAGGGTGTAAAAATATGCCGATAAACCTTCGAGTATGGATAATACAGAGAGGAAAAGTGTGTTTGTAAAGGTGATCTCGTAACTCACCCCTGCATTCGATAAGCCACCCCTCCTAATCTGAATGAAAGGATATCCTTTTGTCTACTTTTTGCAAATCGGATTCAAACGTGTAGAGGGGTTTGGAGTTTTTCGAGAGACTTGCACGTGCACGTGACATTTGTAATTGTTTATTTTGTATTATCATGAAGGAATGGCTATATATTTTTAAGAAGTATAGCTTACAATTTTCCTACGGGGGTAGATCGACATTTCAGGGATATGGGGGATGATAGATACGAGAGTCACTTAAGATTAACATTAGAACTACCGGCGGTAAATTTATTATATTTAGATATACTTAATTTAACCAAACACTTCAAGTTCTAGAGAACCCCACAATATGACTTTGACATAAAATAGGACAACCTTGAAATTTTTACCACACTTTTATTGATACCTTTGTTTTTCTCTTTTATTGCAAAAATTCCAATAGACTACAAAAGTATCAAGAAACGTGCGGCTAAAATTCTAGATTCTCAAAGAAAACGAAAAAAAATAGCTGTCACATGTGATCATCCCCTCAAAGACTGTTTTGCTATATTACTTCGTTTTTCGTTGAAATTAATTACACCTTTGGGCGGTGTTTGGGGTTGAAACCAACACTTTAAAATTAGAATGTCGATGATTCTTTTTAGCGTTAAATTTGTAACCCCCTACAGTCCAAATGTTTGGTGGTACCCAAAGATAAGTTTCATGATAGCACAATTAGAAAATGATAAAAATTTTCACGAGTTCAATTAAAATATTCGACAAAGTTAAAAATTTTACTTTGAAGAACAGAAGCTTACCTCAAATTCACGAGGACTCTTAAAGAGTTAATCTAAACTAATCCACAGCAGCGAGTGGCTGAGTATAGTTAATACATTACAATAATTTAGAAACTTGTTCAGTTACGTCCAAAAACCTAGTACCCCATATTCTTTGAGTTCTCGTCCCGCATAAATTCCAATAGAACCCTATTAAATTATCACATGACCTTAAACTTTTGATTAAAAGCCTATAAACACACTGATACCAATCCTAGCCCCAGTTTCATTACTACTCATCACGACACTCGTGCAAGGAGAGAGAAAGAAACTCGTTCTGACTCTCGACGAGCCCTCGAATCGAGATGCGCCTCGATGGGTACGCAGCCCTGTTTCATCCCCAACCCTCGCAACATCTTTCGGCGGAGTACATTATGCAATGAGGGTACTCGTCGTGCTAAGGGTACTTTCCAGTAAGGCGCGCGAGGGTGTCTGAGGTCGTCGTCGACTGGAAAACATTTCTTGCTCCCTGAGTAACGGTCTGTTAAAAGTTAGATTAGTCTAAGTAGTCTAAAAGCCCTAATGACTGAACGACACAAAAGGGGGGCGAAAAGAGAAAGGGAGAGGAATAGGGTATCTTCTTTGCGATGATTTGGATCAATGGAGGGGTTGGTTATTTTGCAGGTGCTTGGAAAGTACAAAGGGGTGGAAATATGAAGTAATTTACTTCAAGTATTGGGGCAATGTTTACGTAAACTTGTGGAGAAATCTGTATAGGGTTGATTTTCGTGCAATTACTGCTTTAACATTAGATTTACGGATATGGAACTAAAGAAGATGATTAGTTCAGTATTATAGTTTGTGTATCATAAGATACATGGGAAATATCTAATGTACAACGTCTCTATAAGTTTGAAGCATGAAAGGGGTAAGTGCGATTGCTGGAATACATTCACCAATCCTATATTAACCCCTTGACCTGCAATGACACGTGACGTGTTGAAATTTTAAAGTTTTCCAAAAATTATGAAATTGAAAATATTAGTAGTTCACGAGACGATCAAATTATTTCTATACTAGTGGTATCGCATTAAGTTATATTAAAAATCAGTAATGATTTTTTATTTCTTTTTATCAAGTTAATTAATTTTTTTATAGATATGACAGTATTTTGAGTTATGACGACAATATCCGTCATAGAGAAAGGACGGTATTATTTGTCATGACGACTATATCCGTCATAAAGTAATGGCAGTATTTCATGTCATGACGACTATATCCGTCATCGCTTGACTCATTTTCCGGTCATCCACAACACTCTTCCAAAAATCATCCCTTCTATTCCAACTTCGAACCAATCAGCACCATCTTTCACATAAACATAATACTAATGAAAATTCTCCTGGTTAATTTTAAGGGGTCACAAAAAATAATACAAATTTTTAAAAAATTACAATATTTTTCTAACTTCTGATAAGAAGTAAATTAAACGGCGTGTTTCTGTTCATTCTGGCGCAATGAAACTCAGTAATAGCTGGCACATAATCTACGCCAGATACGACACGTACGTCCAACGTACCCAATCTCCGTTTGCTCGTGTATAAATCTACCCGCGCAAAAACACAGAGGAAAGCCAGTCACAGACACCAAACTTACAAGTACACCTACGTCTACGTCCTCGACGCTATCGGGCAATGAAGAGAACCCGTCTAAGCCCCGGCTAAACACGGCAGAATGTCTATAACTCTCAGAACTCGTCCGTCTCGAATTAACCTCTCTCAATTAAGACAATGGTCCCCAGTTCCCCGGACATCCGCTCTCCTCATCGAAGCGAGAATGGAGGATCTAAAAGGAAGGAGAGCAGAGGTTCTCAGGCCTGCCGTTCTAACTTCGTAGAGAAAACTAATACGAGTGTACACGTAGCGAATTTAAAAAGAAGTCACTTGATAAGTGGTTTGCTCTGATTCGCTCGACGGGCAAGAGACGTTCCTCGTAACTCACGCGTTTTTAATTTTAATGTGCGACTGGCCGAAAAAGCACGTAACGCTTTGTCTCCGAGCGCCGCATATATACGGCGTCCATGCGACGATCTGTGGGCACGAGCGCCGCACATACGCGGCGTCCATGCGGCAACATGTGGATACGAGTGCCGTATATATGCGGCGTCCACTCGACGACCTGTGGGCACGAGTGCTGCACATATGCGGCGTCCATACGGCAACATGTGGGCACGAGTGCCGCATATATGCGGCGTCCACTCGACGACCTGTGGGCACGAGTGCCGAACATATGCGGCGTCCATACGACAACATGTGGGCACGAGTGCCGCATATATGCGGCGTCCACTCCACGACCTGTGGGGACGAGTGCCGCATATATACGGCGTCCACTCGACGACCTGTGGGCACGAGTGCCGCATATATACGGCGTCCACTCGACGACCTGTGGGCACGAGCGCCGAACATATGCGACGTCCATACGACAACATGTGAGCACGAGTGCCGCATATATTCGACATCGACGTGATGAGTACACATTTGCCATCTGTAGTCGATGACAACATTTTTCATTATCGACTGATCATTTTCTGTTGATTTTACTGACGTATTGGATTAATCACTTCGTAAAATTGCTCTTTGTTGAAACGACATCAAAAAGTATTATGCAATAAACTTCATTTTACTTAATCTTTTAATTAACTACAAAATCCTTTAAAAGAACAAGTTCTCTTGATTCGTGAGTTCCGGAAGTGCAAATAGCCCTATTTGCCATTACACGTTGGATGCCAAGGGGTCACCGGAAGCCAGTGCTATTCAATTCAATAAAATTTCTTACAACTTTCAAACGACAATATTTACAAATTCATTGCTATATTCAATAATTAACCCCTTGCTCTACAATAACGAGTGACACTCTTGATGAGATAATTGGGATAGGAAATTTTCAAATTTTCCAGAACTTATTAAATGAAAAACATTAATGAAATATCCACTGTCAGGAATATCATCGTCAGGACAAAATGCAGCGAAAGGCGACGATATAGGCAAAAGAGGAAGGAGCAAGCGCCGGAAGGAGAAACGTCGATATGGCACTCTTCCCTTTCGACGATTCCGTCGTAGAGGAGTACTCTCGCTTTCATGGGGCCAGGACTTATCGATTAATCGACTGGCTCTGGCTAGACGGTACAGTCCTTCGACTTTAAATGGAGCTTTTCGATTTGGTTGGATTTTCCTATGTGAAAAAAAGGGAATGATAATAATTCTATGGAAAAATGGTACGTTTCATTTAAACATTTTCTGATGTGATTGATGGTACTTGGGTTTATAGTGTTGGACAATAGGCGACTAATGCGGATTCAACATGAAATCAAGATGCATGATCGTGTTTCAATAACTGATAATGCGATAACGTTGCGCCATGAAATCCTGCGAGTTTACATTACAGGCTTGTGCTATATGATTTATGTATAGGGTGTTCGGAAATTTTGAAAGGATCATTAATGAAAAGACACGTTTGCTTCGGAGGCTGGTGATTTTTGAAGAAATTTAATACTTTGTTGATAAATAAATGAAATAAGTATATTGGGAGAGTGATTGTAATTTGAATATCTGGAAAAGGGAAAATTCGGATTTCATTTTAAAAAAATTTGAATATTAATTAATTGATAGGGAAATATGAAACTTGACCTTTTTGACGGTGTACAATCCTTTGTTAATAAATAAGTGAATAAAATGTATTGGTAGATTGATTTTAATTTGAATATCCAAAAAGCAAAAGATCAAATTTCATTTTTAACTAGATTTATTTGCACAAAAAAATTCAGACTTAATTGATTGATGGAGAGACATGGAACCTGGTCTTTTTGATGGAATATAATCCTTTTTTAATAAATAAATGAACAAAACACATGGGTAGATTGATTTTAATTTGAATATTCAGAGAAGGAAAAGTTCGAATTTGGTTTTTGACTCGATTTATATGTAGAAAAAGTTGGGAATTAATTAATTAATGAAGAAATGTGAAATCTCACCTTTTTGACCGTGTATAATATTTTATTAACAAACAAATGAATAAAATATATTAGTAGATTGATTTTAATTTAAAAATTCGAAGAAGGAAAAATTCTAATTAGATTTTTGTTTCGATTTATTTATAGAAAAAGAAAATAGAATTAATTGATTAATGGAGAAATGCTGGTATTTTTTGAGAGGAGAGAAATATATATTTTTTCGTCACTGATAATGAAAAATTTTTGAACTGAAGCTTGGAGAAGCTTTATAAAGTCTGGCTGGTTGCAATATGTGAAAGAGTTTCGTGACTCTATTTGCTTCTTACAAAGAAATATTACATTCTTTTGTTTATTCAGAAAAAGAGAAAGTAATTTCGAACGACAGAGTCGCACGGAACCCCAGATTAAATGGCCTTGAAATGAATTTTAAATTCAAAAGGTAATTGTGTCATGGAGGTCACGTGATATTTGACAGAAAGGAAAAAATTGACTGGTTGACGATGAAAATTCTGACCTAGTTCCGTGCCATTTTTCATTTTGACGCGGCAAGACACTTCTTGCAGACTTTATTTGTCTTTGATCAATTTTAAACATATTTTCTCTAAATAGAAGATGACAAATTTACCAAAAAACCTATTGCCCTAATTGGAGGATGCTTTTTAATACTCTTCAAAAGATCTACTTTTCGATATATGTATAAGAAGATATTTAAAAATATATTTAATTCACAAACGAAGAACTAATTGCAAATAATAATTATCAAAGTATTTCCTCAAAACGTTTTCTCCCATTAATATTGAACATTCCATTTCCCAGAACGTGAACTAAAAAATTCCTGAAAAATTCTATAACTATGAAAATGATTAAATTTAATTATTGCTTTAATCTAAAAGATAATTGTAGAATATGAAATATACATGTACTTCATCATATTCTCCTCTTTCAAAAGACCGTTTCTCAGAACGCGACATAAGAAACTCAGAAATTCCTATAATTTCCAATTAAAAAAGTAATTGCAAAAATTAAATGGAAATTTAATTCCTTTGACGATAGAAATTCAATATAAAACATTCCAACCTTTCAATAAAATCACTAAAGTACATGGATAATTGTAAAAAAAAAAGAAGCGCTTGCAAATTCCATTATGTACAATTCTCGGCAAACCCCATAGAAACGAATAGAACACTTTATCCTCATCCTTCGTTGTTCCATAGCTTGTATCAATGTCGCGAGTGGTTCTTTGCACAAATTGATTTAAAGTCCGCAATTAAATCCGCGCAGAATCGTGCAAAATTTTCCATCCTGTGTCTCAGCGAATATATACGTTTTATTAACACGATCCCGTCAGATATGAGTTTGAAAGCTATTTTATAAGCTCCGTGCTCGCCGACGCCACAGACCTACGTCCAAGTTTTAACCATTGTTTCCCTCGTTACGGGCTTTCAGCAGTTGCACACTCCAAGTTCGCGGAAAAGTCCGCGCGCAATTCGCGCGGCAACTGATAAAACTGCGAAAAACAAAAAGACAAGGGGGCGGTTGGAGAGGAGTGGGGTAGAGATAATTGAAAAATGTACGAGAACTCACGGACGAGTCAAAGGAACGCGAATTTTTCGTGGCTATTGTTAAAGAGGCGAGGTGAATTTTACAAAGAATTTTTATCAATTTGTTCGGAAGTTTGTCTTTCTGTAATTTCTATTAATAGAAATGACGATGAGGGTATTCTTTTGGACGGTTAAATGTGATAGTGTTTTTCGGAATGTTTTAATAGGATTGTTTTTTGAACTATTTGGTAAAATTGCTTTTGGGGTATTTTGCATTTCGTGGAGTGATGTTTATCAGGGAATTATTCTTGTTAATTTCGCTGTGAATTTGATGCTCAATGACACGATTAAATGAGGGAATTTAATTAAACGCTATTGGAAAGTTGTGAATTTTCCCGAAGCTTGTAGAATTTGTATTGGAATATTTACTTGGTAAATAGAATGGCTTTGTTTCATGCTATATTATTGACTAAATTTTCGTATTAGCCGCGTACGAAATTTCGTTATAGATTTGTCATGAGTTATTGACCTGGCGGAAACAAAATGTTCAAATTAGCAAGTGTTTTGAAATAGCAATATCTCGGAGTATTTAATCGATTCTGATAAATAATAGATTCTCTGAAATTTAACGGAAATTTTCTTCATTACCTAAAATAATATGAAATAACAGTAATTAAAACATTTAATAAAAATATTTAAAACTCGTTTTACAGTAAATCTAATCATTGTGGAAACTGAAGTGCTATAACGCAAATTTTCCTCGCTACAGATAAAAACATACATCTTTTATACAAAAATTAAGCTAATGTACTTGCAATAATGAATAACAACAATTCTATAATATAATAAAAATATAAAAAATTCTCAACATCACCCTAAACGTAATTCGCAATTTGCGAAAATAAAATCCTCCTCACTCTACCCTAATAATAAATATTTATCTCAAAAAATAATCTAATAAATCTACTGATCGAAAGATCGAACTACTAAACTCCTCTAAAGTCCTAATTATTCTCACAATTATAAAAACTAAGAATCACACAAAACTCACCAAAAATGTAAGAAATTCTTGATATCACTCCAAACACTTTGTAATTTTCCGAAATCAAAGAACTGCAAAATCAAATTTTCCTCTCTATAAATAATACGACTCAAAACATCCTCAAAAAGTCACAGTTCCGTCGACTTCCATTCAAAATTAGATTTTTGCAAATATCCTCAAAATAAGCAGTACTTCAAAAATTAATAGCACTCCACAAAATCCAGAAGATCAACAGCGTTATCTCAGCCTCATGGCAATTCTCCAAACACCAAGTCCGCAATTCTTCCACAATTATAAAAAATAAGAAACACACAAAAATATAAGAAATTCTTGATATCACTTCAAAAACAAATTTGCAATTTTCCGGAATCAAAGAACTGCAAAATCAAATTTTCCTCTCTATAAATAATACGACTCAAAACATCTTCAAAAGTTCACAGTTCCGTCGACTTCCCTTCAAAATTAGATTTTTGCAAATATCCAGCACTTCAAAAATTAGCAGCACCCCAACAAATCCAGAAGAATCATCAAATCAAAATGTTCAACATTTTAAAAAACTATGATCAACTCAGAAGATCAACAGCGTTATCTTAGCCTCATGGCAATTCTCCAAACACCAAGTCCGCAATTATTCCACGAGAAGGATTCCATTCGTATGCAAAACGTGCGTGCAATCCGGAGTGACGTTTAAGCTGTGAGCCTTCTCGTTAGAGGCCTCCGAATTCGCACAGGATCCTCTGCCGTTACAGGGAATCCCCGTTGGCGAATAATCCCGTAAGCGAAAATCGAACCGTGAAACGGATTTTATAAGTAGCCTTGCCGTTGAATTCGCACGTTCGCGATAAACGCGGCCGAAAGGTGACCGATGTTGCGTGTCGGCCCTTCGATTTTTACCCCCTTTTCGACAGGGTGATAGGAATGAGCGAATAAATATTCGCTGTAAACAGGTAAAAGCGATTTCGCTGTATGCAACATCCACGTGACAAATATTGAATCGGACCGAGCCAACGATTACGGCTATCGCTTTAATGGCTTTATGATCGATGTTTCAACCCTTTTGGATTTTCATGGATTTTCGATTGTTCAAAGAAATTGCCCTATTATGGGGTGGAACTACTTTTGTAACGTACTCACGGTAATTTTGCAATTTTAAAAATCGAGAGATCAGCATATATTTATCTCAACATATTTTTACTTTTTAGTTATACCTTTTAATTCGGCATGGCCTCAAAATATTCCAAAAAATATCTTGAAATTTATGAATTCATTTGAGTTTTCGTCAAAATAACGATGTACGACTTTTACGCATGACGAGATGAGAGGAGAATTTATAAAAATTTTAAGTGTGAGTCTAAATTTGAGAATCGATGAATTTACGAAGATTTTGATTTTTCATTATTTGGAGCGAGACAATTTTTGCAATTCCAGTGAACTGTGGAGTTTTCTGTACGTTGCATATTTTTCCCATTTTTTTGGACGCTTTCAATGGATGCGATTGTTTGGAGGAGATAAATATTTGCCATTTTTCACTATTATTTAGGGGAAAAAATTAATCGTGAGATTTTTTGAAACAGGCAGATTGTTGTAGTATTTACGACACTTGAGACAGATTGTAAAAATTGTTGACATTCTCTATGTTATAATTTTTAAAATGACTGAAGGAAGTTTGAATTTTAGTGAGAAGTTGAATGAAACAAAAGTTGTACTAACAAAGGCAGTTAAGGGGAGTGAAAACGTAACAATGAAACTTTGTACAGAGCAGAATAATTCAGGTACAACGCAAACTTATTTTTCGTTCGTGCAGAAAGATTTGTTTTCGGGAATGAAATCACCCCTCGAACAAAATATAACTTTCTTTATACTTAAGTGCCCTTGAGAATGGCGATAAAAAAAGATTAATAAGCCGTTTAAATTGAAATAACATTATGAATTGGAATCTTACAATTAATTTATTAATATTTGCTAAGTTTTGATAATTGGAATAACATGAAAAAAAATAATTTAGTCAATATTACGTATTTTCCAATTCCAAAATGACAACAATTCTTCCACAACCAAAGCAGAACTTTACTGATTTTAACACTATTACAACTATCGGTTACAAGAATTAATTCTCAGTTATTGCTGGGTCATAAAAGAAATCGTAAAGCAAAGAATAAAGTTGACAATATCCTGCATTTCTTTCAAGCAGATACCATTGTTATTTCATAACAACTCACAGAATCTACTACCCTAAAAACAAGCATCCCTAAATTGTCGCTACAATTAACACTTTATCGACCGGTATTTTTTTTACATCCTACTCACTTCTGACCGGTCACTTGGCCGCAAATACTTTCCTGATACCGATATCTCTTCGAAAATGATAAATTCTCGTCACAGAATCCTGGGCACAGTTAACCGCAATGATAAACAATAATTTATTAAGCGCTATGGTAACTGATTAATTAGATACAACTCCAAAAGCGTTGGGCCTGAAAAGCCTATTAATAGGCTACCGGTCAATAAAGTGTTAATATTAAAAATAGAATGAACAAAAATTCCAAATCACCCCAAAAATTCCCCCTTCTCATCATTGATATTTTTCTCAAAATCGAGTAAAAGATTCAAATCGCTATCGCGATCATCCTGCAATTTTCACTTTCCACGATTTCCATCCATACAATTTTCATAACACGACTCTCGTCACCCAGTTTATCCGATGGCAATAGAACGGTTATTTCTCGCTGATATCCAACGTTCTCAAGTACGTCTCACGTAGACATCGTTTGCAATAGACGTTATATCACACCATTCGAACGTCCAGGATGTCTCTCTGTGTATCCGTGCGAATGAAACATACGTTCGTGTATGTATATCCTCGCAGGACAAATCCTACCTCGAGGACACGATATTCTCGTGGAGAACGCGAGGATATTCCGTGGACATACGTGTATATACAACCAATCGTAACATATGTGCGATATCGATGTACGTTTCTACGAAACTGAACGTCGTAAGAGGCTACGAAAGCGGTTCGTGAAAGAAGATCGGTGTTGATATTAGGTTTTGCGAAAGTTTCCATCACTTTTCGGTGCGTTCACGATCAATTGTTGAGGGTTTTGTGGTGAGAATAATGTGTTCCATGGCAAGTGGTATTATTTGCTTTGGTTTGGATGCATGGAAGGTGTTTGTTGGGAATGTGTGATGCAGATATTTGAAAGAAGGTGAAATTGAAGGTGAGTGATACTTGGACTGTGGTTTTACTAGAATATTATATTGATTTGAAGGACAAGTCAATTGTTTTATATTGTAAATAAATGTAATGGCTCAGTTGTAGATTTAAAACGATTATAATTAGTATTTTAGAATTATTTTTAAATTATTAGAATTTTTTACAATTATTTGATTATTATTAGAATTATTTTCTTTTCTAATGCAATTTCAATTTTTTGTATGGGATTTACCTATTGTTTTACGATATATTTTGGCAGGATGGAAATGTGAAACCTGATGGTTGATTATGGGCCATTAAAGTGGAAGTTATTTTAGATTTTTTCGTTTTGGCAGTAATTCGTGCAAGAGTTTCGAATAATGCAATTATTTTATACGTAACCTTCGACGAGGGGGGTGCAGATAAAAGTACATATAACGACTATTCTCTAAAAGATTCATAGAAAGGACGATCGGTCCCTAGGAGCCAGTAGCGGTTGAAAAACTGCCCTCGTAGGAGACGATTCTTTAAGTGCAAAATGCACCGAGTACAGAGTGAACAATAGTACTTGAGATAAACGGAACGATATTATGTGTCATTCAGAAATTTCAAACATACTACAAAAGGGATTACTGTGACGTTAGACAATAGAATATCAAAATAATTGGAAAATCATTGCCTCATGAGGGTGTTTTTTTGATTACTTTGTTTTCTGATAGTTTGGGTCGTAATTACACACAAACTTCCAGAAATAAGAAATTGACAGCGGGTACTCTATTTAAAGTGGACATTTGCAAAAGTATATAATATTTTACTTGTTGTACAATATTAAATACAATATTAAAAATTATACAATCGTAAATTTGTACTATGAAAAAATGCAAAAAGAAATATTTTTTGAGAGACCTGGACTAGAGACCCCGTTAAAATATTGTTAACAAAATTATAACGTTGGTTTATGTGTTTTTTTTTTATTCATTACCCTCTAGTAAGAATACAGATATTCGGTGGTGCAGAAATTTAACACTAGAACTACCAAACCAGTCAAAATGACTGGTACACAATTTTTTCCAAAAATTTTCCAAGTTCATAGAAGAGCCATAGAACAAAAATGCTGCGTCCATCACAAAAGACATAAATCACTGAATTCATCATCCTTTCTGCTACTTGATTCCTTCTTTTTCAAAGTACTTATTTAATATATTGGAATATGACAGATTTAACACTAGAACGACTAAGCAAGTCAAAATGACTTATTCACAATTTTTTCCAATAATTCCCTAAGTTTATAGGAGACTCATAGACTAGAAATTCTAAGGTGATCTTATAAAACACAGATTTTTGAACCGATCATATTTTCCACCTCTTGATTCCCCTTTTTTTAAAGTACTTATTTAATATACTTACATATCATAGATTTAACGCCAGTCGTTCTAGTGTTAACGCCGGTAATTCTAGTGTTAAATAAATAATTCGTGACTTTCAAAAATTATCTAATTGCAAAAACAATCGAGGCACATTAGTAAAGTCTCTTTTATAATATGCAAAAGTTTATTCATACTTTGAGAAAATGCAAAATAAAGATATCTTTTGACCCCCTCGTTTTATCTACAGGATGACATAATTTTCCAAAAATTTTGCAACCGCAAAAACCTCCACGAATTCCACCCCCCCAAGAAAGCAACATGGCACATTTGCAATTGCAATTCCCCAACATCCGATTCAATTTGATCTTCCGGCAGTTTACAAACGCGTCGGTAACATTTCCAGGGTATTCGTCGACACGTAAGATCGGTCCCCAGGAGCCAGTTGAAGGATCGCCCTCGCAGGAGACGATCCTTTAAACGCAAAAGATGGCTAGCACGATGGCGCGGAGGGGTACCAGCAAAAAGATCAGGCCTCGAGGCGTTTGGCAAACGAGGGCTCCAACAGATCGTGCCTGGTCCCGCGATTCTTAGACGGCAAAATTGATGGGAAGGACAGAAGTTTAGTGGCCACCTATATATCTCGCAAAAGGAGCCGCTCTCCTGCCGTTGCAGGACGAAAACGGTGGAGGGGAAATAGGAGAATGCCGGAGGAGCGAAAGAGGGTGGCCTCTCGAGTCTTCAGGCTTGTAACTTTGGTAACCGAGCACCGGCTTGTGGAAGGAAAAGAAGAAGAAAGAAAAAAAAAAGAGAAAAGTCGTGGTCGATGCTCGGTCATCGAGAAAAACTTGGTCCTTCTCTTTTCTATGGTGGTTGAAACCATCATCCCCTTCTTCGTCGTAGTAATCTCGAATGTCTATGGATGTTCGTGTGCAAAAGGAAGTAAAATCGGCCACTCGTACGATGTTCCATGAGGGTGGAAAAAAGGAACAGGGGATCTTAAATCGCCGTCGCATGAAATCGCCCTTGAAAGTACCCGCCGTCTCGAGAACCGATCCCGTTGTGGACTGACATTTGAACGGGATGTGACGGTGAATATACGTAGGGCCACCTGCTTGCTTTCTCTCGCGATTGGGGGTTTTAGGGTGTGTTGTACTTCGGGGATGCAAATGGGGCGAGAGGTCGAGGGAAAGTTGAAATTCGAGTTTGAAAGTGGTGAATTGTTGGTAAGTGGTATCTGTTTGGAGAAATGAATTGGATGGTGGAATTTTAAGAGACTTTTCAAAGAATTTGCAACATTTGGAAAATGTTTGCAATAGTAATTTCGTATTATAGTCTTGAAATTGTTTAATAAAGTTTGGAAACGTAGAAAAGTAGGAATTTTTAATTTTGCGTGGCTGTTTTTGTCACCTAAGGTGCAATGAGAATTAATACTAGATTTACGGATGTTGATATACCTATTTTTCGGAAGGGAGCCAATTTGACTCATACAAGAAAATTGAAGTTTTTTGTAAAGGAAATAGTTCCAAATCAATCTAAATGAGACATTTATTATTTAAAAAATTAACCAACCAATATATTATACATACAGTAATCAAATTTTGAATGAGCCAAATAGACTCCGTAAATCTAGTGTTAATTACTGAATTAATGATTTATCCCTGTCTTATCATATAGTATATTCTATCTTATCGTGTTCTATCTTATGAGCCACTGATATTTTTTCTAGAAGAATTATATGAGCTGGACTCCTAACAATATATTAGAAAATAATTTAAATTCAAAAGCACCTACATTTGTCACTTTCTCAAAAAAAATATTACAAACAACATTAAAACTTACTGCTATTTCCTTATTTGATAGAACATTCATTACAATTTTGAAATATAAAATGCCACAAACTTCCAACTACAATTTTTCGACTTTCATCCACTCTTTGTCACAATGCACGTCATTATTCTCCATAAACGTCTCCAAACTCCCAGTCTCTCGATATTTCTTTAAAAACTGCCAAACTTCATTCCCCATCAAACCACCCCATCCCCAACTCTCTCAACCCCATCGCTGTGCGACATACTTAACCGCGACTTACCGTCAAGGACCTTTTATCTTCTTCGACACAACGTAACCAGGACATGGCACTTTTTCTCCTATCCGCGGACATTCCAAAGATAAAGCGGACACAGGAGACTACCTCCAAGAGGGTTGCACCAGCCCTTGGAAGGGCACACGTTGCCTTCATCGGCGAACGTGTACCTGAGCAAGGAGAAGAAAGGATTTACGAGCACAGAGGAGAAAACTGGGGATGAAACTAGAAGGAATACTCTGGCAACAGTGGTTGGAAGGATAGGACGTATTGGATACCAGACAGGGCTAATGGGGGAAAAGGGTTGCCTCTTAGAGACTCCCTCGAGTCGACGAACCCTTCTGCCATTACGAGTCAATTGCTAAAAGATTATGCTTGATCGATTTAGCGACTGTAGTTGCTTCTGATGATGAGATTAGGATGTAGATTTAAGGACTATTCGAAGAAGTCATTGAGAGTTGTAATTTGAGAGGAAATCCTTGGGAGTCTGATCGAAGGATGATTGAATATTTGTAATTAGATTTGAACGTTTTATAAGATATGATAGATGATCAAGGCTGAAGAGAGGGATCTTAATTCTTTTGATACTACTGTCTTCTATTTTTTAAGTGGTTCTTGAAAAGTTAAGTGGACTTTTAGGTACTTAAAATCTGTGTAAAGAATCCCACAAATGTTTGTTTGGTGAACATAGAATTTCTGGCAATTCAGAATTAGATATGTTAATATTAACCCTTTGCGCTCCTATGTCGAGCTCCACTCGACACTGCTTTCTGTGACACTTAATGTTTCATATACTAATTATCGACTTTTCGAAATCAACAATAATTTGCATTTTAAAAGGAATATACCGCAGTATCTACAATTGTTCCTAGTATTAAATAAAAACGAATAATCAACAGTAGACAATTTGCCGAGATTATATTTGCTTATCTGACAAAAAGTTAATAAAATAATTCGGAGCGCAGAGGGTTAAGGATTATATCTCTAATTTGATCCAATTTGCACAAAATTGCAGTTAAATATGAACAGAAATGTTGAACATTATCTAACAATAATATCTCTATTTTTAATTTGCAATTGTACATTCTGAAATTGTTTACATTCTAATCGTACGTTGCTAAAAGATTATGGTTGAGTGATTTAGCGACTTTAGTTTGTTTTGATGATGAGATTAGAATGTAGATTTAAGGATTATTCGAAAAAGTCATTGAGAGCTATAACTTGAAAAGAAATCCTTGGAAGACTGATCGAAGGATGATTGAGTACTTATAATGAGATTTGAAAGTTTTGTAAAATATAATAAATGTTCAGAATTGAAAAGAGGCATCTTAATTCTTTTGATACTACTGTCTTCTATTTTTGAAGTGGTAGTTGAAAAGTTAACTGATCTTTTAGGTACTTAAAAACTTTTTGCAGAACTCTATAAATGTTTGTTTGATGAACACAGAATTTGTGACAATTCAGAATTAGATTTCTCAATATTATGTACGTGGGAATGTGTAAGAGTGGACAAACAAAATTATAAAAAGTTTCTATGATCCACGAAGAAGGGCACGAGGTCAAAGGGCGCTGCGAAGTTCGAGCGGCTTTTGTCTTCTTAATTACTTGACTAGGCGTGCGTGAGATCTGAACCGTTCTTTATTTATTATTATTTTCGCCGCAAGCTATTCCTACATGTATTATTTCTTCAATTCGATCAAATTCGCAGAAAATTGCAGTTGTATATGAACCGAAATATTAAATATTTTCTCACAGTAACATTTCTAATTTCTAATTATACATTCTAAAATTGTTTACGCTCTAATCTCCCTGGCATCGTGTTCCTAAATATGTCGGCAAATGATTAAACAATCCATGAACAATATCAGTAACGATATCATAAGATCATCCAGTAACAATCGACAATAAACAAAAGAAAATTTGCAATCTCAAAGTCCACAAACCAGTATCATTTCTCTAAACGCATGGCCGAGAACGAAAGCCTATACATATATCGAACTAAACAAATCGCACATTAACCTCAAAGTAAATCTACACATAATGCACACTGCATCTCAAATGACTAGTTGCAATTAACCCTAGATCAATAACCTTATTTTTCGTCGCTTAACACTAACCTTCGTTTCTTCGACTACGGTGTTTACAAAAGGGGTTAAAGGGTATAATTTAAATAAAATGTAAACATGTTTTTTTTTGTATTATTAAAGATAGGTATTTATTTATTACGATAACGTTAACTAATATGGCATACTTATTAAATCCGTGGCGTCGGATCGACGAAGGTTAGTGATCTAGGGTTAATATCGAAACAATACACGATATCTGCCTTTATGAATAAATCTACGTTCAACACAATGTTCGTGTCGTTGCAGAATTAGATTTCTCTATATTATGAATTATATCTCTTATTCGATCCAATTCGTACAAAATTGTAGTTGCATATGAGCAAGAGCACTGAATATTATGAATAATAATATTTGTAATGTTTACCTCGTAATTATCCATGCTGAAATTGGAGTTTGATCGAGCACTTGGAGGTTAGAACCGCACAGCACGATGGTTAATTGATAACTGTCTCCTTACGATCCTTCAGCTATCATTGCTCGAGGAGTGGGGGAAAGAAGTGATCGTCCTTCCAATGTTTACATTTTCAACGGAACTCGGATTATCGGCCTGCTTCGAGATTTGGAACACAGTATAATCACTCTAATGTTGCTCACTTTAACGTTGCTCTCTCGCTAATGTTCACAGGATACTCCCGTTACTGTTACTTGTATTTTCCCCCGCTTGGACTTTTTATTGCCCAATAGAATTTTAGTTTCGTGGCGCGTTATTTAAATCGATGATGTTTACATGAAACCTTCACTCAAGATTCAATTCTACGCATGCTTATGCGCATAAGGGAAAATAAGTCATGAAAAGTGGGGATAGAACATTAGAGGGATTCTACCGTATTTGCGACTGTTATTACGCGGCTTTAGATGACGGAGATATTTCTTGGAAAATCTAAAGTGTTCTCTAACACATTCAATGTCATACTGGTCACCGGTGACCGGTGCTTTTGATATCAATGAAATATCACATGATTTTAATGCTAGGAATGCCAAACCAGTTAACATTAGAACTACCAAACCAGTCAAAATTACTGGTATACGATTATTTTTTTAAACTTTCCAAGTTTATATAAAAGTCATAGAATAAATATTCTACGTCTTTATCAATAAACATAAATCACCTAATCGACCAAGTTTCTTGCCGCTTGATTCCCTCTTCTTCAAAGTATTTTTTTAATACATTAAAATATGATAACTTTTTAACGTCGCTAGTTCTAGTGTTGAAAGGATTAGTGTAGAAGTTTTTCCGAAAATTCTCCAGAATTATTGGAATGTCACAGAATGAATGTTCTATGTCTATTTAAAAAAAAACACCGAATCGATTGTATTTTCCACCGCTTGATGCACATTTTGTCAAAGTACTCTTTTAACAATAGAAATACCAAACCAGTTATACTGACTGGTACACAAGGTTTTTTATGAGAGTTTTGTCATTTTACAATTTTCCTAGAGCATTCAAATAACTAAGAATTCCATAAATGTTCAAAATAAACAATTGTATCACTGAATGACTCGAAGTCAGGAAAAAGTGCTTGAATATATCCTAGCAAATATCTAAAGTCCACTTTCATAACAAAACGTTGATGTGTACATGCAGACCCTTAAAAAATATCTATAGACTCCCATGAACGTCCACTAACGTCGATTGCATCCGTGAATCGGTCCAAATCGAGAAACTCGGCCCGAGAGGTGTCGAGGAGTTAGCACCAGCAGCTTGTCGACTTGTAGAGCAACGGGGGATGAAGATCGATCGAGAGGGAGGGTGGAGAAGAGTTAGGGTGGCAAGAGAAGGACAGATTTCCCGAGCTGGCGAAGAAGGCGAACGAGGGATGTCGAAGGTGGCAGAGTACCGCGACTTAATAGCTGTAGTGGTGTCATGGGGTAGAAAAGGGAGACGGTGGTGGCTTAGGGGGTGGAGAATTCAGTCAGTCTCGGCCACGCTAATATTACCACCTCCACAGAACGATAACTTAATTGATGCACTGTAGACGTCGACACTCGTGCTATGGGTTATTTTCGATTCAAGGGTTGAAGCGATATTTTTGCAAATTGGCAAATGTAGCTTTTGAATTTAGAACATTTTGAATTTCATTGTGCTGCTGACTATTGA
Organism: Cerceris rybyensis; assembly: GCA_910591515.1. NCBI lineage: Eukaryota > Metazoa > Arthropoda > Insecta > Hymenoptera > Crabronidae > Cerceris > Cerceris rybyensis. The sequence goes on along the minus strand of OU342802.1, from coordinate 6,095,295 downwards.
ATTGGTTTAACGTCCGTGTCAGAGATCCAATGAGGGCGAACATTTTATTGGTAAATTGTTTTGAACATTTTCAACTGCTGCAAATATTTTTCCAAAAATTCCATCGGAAAAGAGGCAGAATTCATTTCATTTGTATAGTGCATTGTTATTTGTACACTTGGAGCTGAAATTGAACTATGATTACACGTCTGTATTTTGATAATAATAATAAAACTTTTAGGATCAAATAGCAGAGATGGAAGTTATTTATTTTCTACATCTTCAGTTATTAATTTTGTCTAAAATTCGTGGAAGGATTCGAGAAGTTGTTTTGGGGGGAGGAGTTTGGGGTATGAAAATTCGAAATTGTAAAGTCAGGTAGAAAGGGTAGGGTGCTCCAGTCAATAATGGTAATCTTGTATCCAGCCGTTCGCTTTGGGGGGTGCAGACACGAAAATCCTTTAAAATCGCGTTGAGTGCGATATAAATCGATAATGCACGCAAATGGGGATGCGGCTGAGTGAAACATCAGCGTCGCGATTAATACGAATTTCGATAGCCGCAAATACGGCGGGAGTAGTAGCATTCATTAATTCATGCTGACGGCTTAGCAGACCACTTTTTCACGATGCCATACCGAAAGCCGCTTAAAAACGATAATCGGTAACATTTAACTATACCAGACCCATTGGAAATACACCCTTTCGAAGGGGATGCTCAAGAATGATGAAACAGGGGATGTTTTAGCCTTTGTGTCATTGAGTCTCCTGGTACATGCAACGAGACAAATTTTCTGAGGACATGCCGGAGATATAAATATTGACATATTTGGAGATTTATATCAGGAACTACACTCCCAAAAATTATGGGTCCAAATTTGAAAAAATAAAGATCTACAGAGACTTCAGTTTTGAAATGTGATGTAGGAAACTTTTACAGTAATGGTATATATTCGAAATTTGTCGTCTAAATGGCGAAGTGTTAGCAGATTCATGCGTATGGACTTAGGTATCAAATATATGGGCCCAGATTTTAAAACTTTAAGGCCCCAAGGCACTTGTTCGCGTGTATTGGATTAACAAAATTAGAACAATTATATTCACCGTTTGCAGGCACAAATGTGATAATATTCAGACGTTTTTAACTGAGAACATACAGATCAAAATTTCTGGGCCCGAATTTGGAAAATCCCAAAGATTTAATACTGGTTATACTGATAAATTACAGTCTCTAATACTGAAAGTTTCAAAACGTATACTAGAAAATCCAAGTATCAAAAAATGTAGGCCCATATTCTATTACCTAAGGCCCTAGGTGAGGATAGATATACGAAATCTTGGAAACGTAAAAGCGTATAACAGTTACGTCTATCATTCTTCAATTTCTATTATCGAACATTCCAAAATTTGTATCTATAAATTCACACGCGAGAAATGCCATAAAAAAGATTTTAAGCCAAGAGTCTAAACGTCAAGAACTTAAGGCCCAAATTTAGAAGACCTGAAAGTTTCTCTGATTATTTGAATACCTTAAACTATTTAACAGTATTTATATTCAGAAACTGCAGTCTCAAATATTAAAACACTTAAATTCTTACACTGATAAGTCCGAGAATACAATTTAGGCCGCAATTCTATTACCTCGGGCCCCAAATCATATAAATATACTATTTACGAATATTATAAACATAAAAAAGGTATAGCAATTACATTTGCAATTCATACACAATAATAACAAAAGAAATTTCAAAATTTGAATCGAGCAATCAAAATATTAAAACTCAGGCCCAAAATCGGAATCCTATGGGTGAAAAGGGACCTAAGAATTCAACGTTATTAACTGGCAACCACATTAAAGTATAATACTTAGGTTACACTAGAAATGTGGTAGAATTTCATAGCGGTTCGATGCTCTGAATACAATATTAACGTCAAATGGTGTTTTCGTCTCGACGGCAGGCGAGAAAACAGAATTATGCACACGTACACCGTTTACGTCGCGACGCAGGGCATCGTTGAGGCGCCTACGCGTCGAGACACGATCTGTGATAACTATGTAGGGTGCGCTACCCCCCATTCGAATCCAATTTCTTATAATTTCTTAACGGGCTACAGTAGCAAAGCAATTCCTTCGTGATTGCAAAACGGGGTAATTTTCAATTCACCCTTATATCGTCACGGCAATCATTCGTCTTTAGAAAATGGGAAAAATATCAAACATCTTTACTCCATCATGAAAATTACTTGCATTAGATATAAGAAATAGCTGAAGATATCTGTAGAAATGTTTACCTGGCAATTATGCATGACAAAATTGTTTACACTCTAATCTCACTGGCATCGTGTTCCTAAATATGTCGGCGAATGATTAAACAATGTCACTAACAATACCATAAGATCATCCCGTAACAATTAGCAATAAACAAAAGCAAATTTTGCAATCTCAAAGTACACAAACCAATATCATTTCTCTAAACGCATTGACGAGAACGAAAGCCTATATATCGAACTAAACAAATCGTACATTAACCTCAAAGTGAATCTACACATAATGCACACTGCATCTCAAATGACTAGTTGCAATTAATATCGAACCAATACACGATATCTGCCTTTATGAATAAATCTACGTCCAACACAATGTTCGTGTCGGTGCAGAATTAGATTTCTCTATATTATGAATTATATCTCCTATTCGATCCAATTCGTATAAAGTTGCAGTTGCATATGAGTAAGAGCATTGAATATTATGAATAATAATATTACTAATGTTTACCTCGTAATTATCCATGTTGAAATTGGAGTTTGATCGAGCACTTGGAGGTTAGAACCGCACAGTACGATGGTTAAGTGATAACTGGATCCTTACGATCCTTCAGCTGTCATTGCTCGAGGAGTGGGTGGAAAGAAGTGATCGTCCTTCCAATGTTTACATTTTCAACGGAACTCGGATTATTGTCCTGCTTCGAGATTTGGAATACACTAGAATCCCTTTAATGTTGCTCTCTCTAACGTTGCTCTCTCGCTAATGTTGACAGGATACTCCCGTTACTGTTACTTGTATTTTCCCCCCATTGGACTTTTTATTGCCCAATAGAATTTTAGTTTCGTGGCGCGTTATTTAAATCGAAGATGTTTACATGAAACCTTCACTCAAGTTTCAATTCTACGCATGCTTATTATATACATGGCACAGTTATTTCTTGGAAAATCTAAAGTGTCCTCTAACACATTCAATGTCATACAGGTCACCGGTGACCGGTGCTTTTGAAATCAATGAATATCACATGATGTTACGGGCTCGAATAAGTTCTTAAATTGTCCCGTTTGAATTTTGCACGTATGTGCCTGTCTAGATACTACTCGAAGGACCACCCCGTTTTATTGTAAAAAATGGGGAAAAAATGAATAAACACTATAACTTGGTGTGTGTGGACTCTATTGAATAATTTCTGACTGAGTTCTGAATGATTTCTCTGGTTGAATTCTGAATAAGCTCTGTTTGTACAAAATGAAAAGTGTCTTGTGGTAAACTCTGATGCGCCCCTCTCTTGAAGTCGTGTATGAAATCTCTGCCTTCGATGGGGGTGGAGTCTTTGAAAACTAAGTAACTATTGGTTAATGAATAATTCTCTCCACCCCCTCGAGGACTTCAAGAGAGGGAAGGTGACGACATGCCCTCAACACCTGATGGAGGATTTCGAACTTACCAGCCGTCTCCGAGCAAGTCCAAAGTCCCGTTAGGGTCATCGGCGGGTACGCACAAAAATTCCTTATACTAATTATTTACAAATTACAAACAGATGTGCGCACCCTGACCGAGCCCCAATCGTACCTATAGGTTTATTGCCGAAGACAGCTGTCGACAAAATGTTTGCCGCTCCACCAGGTCCTAAGGTTTATGACTCCTTAACACATGATTTTAATACTAAAAATGCTCAAACTAGCCAAAATGACTGGCACAGAATTTATCTTTGAACATTTTGAACTTGTACTTTCATATTAATATTCCTTTGGACCTACGATCATTTTGGTTATTAAATAAAAATAAATAATCGACGGTAAAATATTTCTGGAAATTATATTCACCTAATTGACAAGGGATTGGTAGAATAATTTGAATCTTGAAGGGTTAACGTGCTTTTCATTTCTGGAGAGTTTATTGAAGTTTTATGGAGGGATATTGTGGTTTTGGTTTTTCGAAAATTTGAATTACTTCTTGTCGTTTTTACGCAGCTTTCGGTGGTAAATTTTATCGATAGAATAGGCTCAGATACATCTTCGTAAGTGCAACACATTTCTTATTAGTTACAAGCAGAAGTCTGTTTGGATTTGTCCTTTATATTTTCACAGTCAAAATAGAAAATTTTAGGAAGAAAAATCCAAGAATCTTCACCATCTGCAGTCTATTGATAGAAATTTGTATAGGATGGTGTCAGGATTTTAGCTAATTAGGCTTCGAATCAACTTTGCAATTGCAGCATACGTTTTGCTTGTTAAACTGCAAAATTTTAATCACATTCAAATTTTGTGCAAGAGGCTACAATTTTGTGTACAAAGTTGTTAAATATTTGATAGTCAACGTCAGATTTATGTATGCTAATTATTTAATTGTAAGTCCTTGCACAAAATAAATTCCACCATTTATCACTTTTATTTTATCAATATTCTCTAAAAAAAAGTGCACTACGTTTCTGGATACATTTCATAAATGCAATCATTATAATATTATCATTAATGTTTCTCAGAAGTTCATCTGGTATTCGCAGAAATAAATGGCGGAACAGTATGGGATGTCACGCATACAGTCGCAATATTCATCGGCAATATGGTAAATTAATTATACAAATCTGTAATACGTACGATGTATAGACAATTGTAATCTGTTCAGAGCGCAAAGCATATCCTATATAGATGGAGGCGATGCGCCTGGCATGATAATTGAACGGCATAACTGAGGCCGGTGGCACGTTAATTAATCCCTGGACGTTCGTACGAAAAAGGGAATAATATATTTCACAGTCAGCTTGTCGCACTGCGCGACAATCGCCTCTTAAAAGCCCACCCTCGTCTTAATTTCCTATCATCCAGCCTCCTATGGACAATCGATGGAATTGACAAGTGTTAAAGAATTTTTAATCATTTTCACATTTTTGAAAATATAATGTTACTTAAATTTTAGGAAATTTTTCTATTTTTCTAGAATGGGTTGGGTGTGTTTACTTTCAGGAATTTACAGATAACTGCGATTAAGTTAGCACTTAGAAACGTCTATTCTTTTTATTTTATCTCTTGTATTATGTTTTTTATAAGAGTTTTTCTTATTAAATTTTTTGCTAGAGCATTCAAATAATAGAAAGTGATGGTAATTACATACATAATATATAAATTCAAATGCGGAAATATCTAACCACTTGTTCTCAAGTAGAGACTCAATATTCAAATATTAAGTCTTAGGGCCCATACTTGGCAGACAAAATAGGCCAAAATATTCAACAGCTCAGTTATCAAAAACCCCCTTTGCAATTTCATAATCTAATTGTAAGTCCCCAAAGAAACTTTCATTTCTCCCAGATTAAAAACTATTCAAAGTTGCGTCAATTGTACATCCTACACTAAAATTAGCAAACCCATAAGACAATCATTCCGTAAGATACAGTATGAGGGTGAAAAACACTCCCATACGCTCCTGAAGTGTGAACCGCGCGGGTCCAGAGTGTAACTTTAAACCAACCTGAACTCAGAATCCAAGTCCCCAAATAGGCTTCCATCTCTTCCAAATTAAAAATTGTCCAAAGTTCCATCAATTGCGTATCCTTCACTACAATGAGCAAACCCATAAATCTATCATCCCGCAAGGTACACAGTGGTGCTGAGAAACACCCTGAAGCGCCAATCGCCCATATCCAGAGTACAACTGTAACCCAAACCGAACTCAAAATTCAAGTTCCCAAGTAAACTTTCAATTCTCCCAAATTAAAAACTATTCAAAGTTGTATCAATTGTACATCCTTTACAAAATTAGCAAACCCACAAGACAATCATTCCGCAAGATACAGTATGGGGGTGAAAGACACTCCCATACGCTCCTGAAGTGTCAACCGCGCGGGTCCAGAGTGGAAGTTTAAACCGAATGGAAAGGGAGAAAGTTGAATGCAGTTGCACCGACACTGTCGGCTGCCTCGTGGCTCGACGGCGAGGTTAGGGGAGTTAGGATGAGTGGTGAACCGGCTTTCCTATGGCGCCAGGGGGGTGAGGGGTTGAGGTCAGGGGTGGATGAACAGTTTGCTCGGCGGCGTACGTTGCGGCTGTCGGCTGTCGAGGCCATGCCGCTGCTACGAAGTCCATGGTAGAGGAAGAGAGACCACAGGGGTAAGAAAACGATGGGGTAAAGTAGGAGACAGCTATGGGGTAGAAAGTAAGACCTGAAATAGGCGGTCGGAGAGAAGATGTAAGAAGCAAGAGAAATATGAAGGAACAGAGATCCACCAGAGGGTGAGAAAGACAGAAGAAACATAAATAGAGAATTGATACGGTGCTCGGAAAGGGGATGAATGAGGGTGGTAGGTTGAATAATTGAAATAAAAATATAGACGGTTGTGGAGAGGGTAGGAACGACACAGCTGCAATTTGGAATTCGCAAATCTCGACTTTCCGTTCAAAATCGAGCAGGCCATTGTTCGCTAACGGATACACGGGGGTGGACGAGGGCGAGCGGAAAAACGGGGAGGTTGGAGGGTGGAGAGGGGCGTGAACAACAAAGGGGATAACACACAGGGGAAATAGAGGAGGCTAGGAGAAATTAAAATAGAAAAAGAAATAGAAGGGAGACAGAGGTTGATAGAGATGGGGAGGGAGAGCCGGAGACGAATGGGAAGGGAGAGGCAAACGAACCGGAGGAAAGGGTGGAAGTACGTAACTATGTTTAATTGGCAATCCTACCGCAAATAATTATCCTTCGTGCACCGCCACGCAGAACACACTGGCCGTACGTGATCGTTCATTGTGATTGGCTTAAGGCAGGCTAGCACGACACGAACGGCTGGATTAGAAACACCGTTGTTAATAAAAATTCCACCACCAAACCTGGTCCCTGCATTATTCATGGCTTACGGCCGCACTGTGAATACGTGTGACTGATTAGCACGGGAAAGTATTTTGATTGCGGAGATTAGGCAGCTTATCGATCCTCCATCGAGTTCAGGATGAACGAAATGGTCCAGGTGGATGCATTCACGTTTTTGGAAAGTTAGATCACTTTTTTTGCTTCTCTATTATGAATTAGGATCCACTAATTTTAACGAATTAATTGAAAGAATCTTTAGTAGATTCTAATTCATAACAGAGAGGTAAAGAAGGTAATTTAGCTTTTCAAAAATTTAAGTGATTAATAGACTATTTAATCTTCTCAATCTAATTGTGAGGGTAGACTTTGAAATGAGAGTCCGATATTTTTTTACTGGTATAGATTTTATGGAAAGAATTATTTATTGTGAATGTTTACTATTAGAATAGCAATTTGTAAGAAAATGAAGTCATTTTCTAATCTGAAAATTTAATTGGATGTCAATGTGAATTAGAAGCATATGCCTAAATTCAATATGGGCGTAGAGGCATGTGGCAACCAGTGTATTTTTAGTTCAGTTAAAGATATTTCTTTTTTAGGCTATTTAGAATGCCAAAATTAAGTTCCTTTCAACTTAAGACCTCGAAGGAAGAAGCGTGTTGTTTGTATAGAAACGTCATTTGTGCTGACAAGTGCAAGGCTAAGGGTAGCCTCTGTAATGAGAGCTCGATATTTTTTTAATGGTGTACATTTTATGGGGGGAATTATTTACAGTGAAGGTACATCGTTATAATAATAGGCTGTGAGAAAATGAAGTCATTCTGCGAGCTGGAACTTTAATTGGGCGTCAATATTAACCAGTTAACTGCGTTCGACGTGTATACACGTCAATCCAAGGTTCTATTGCGAAAGCCTTTTCAATACTAAATTTTCAATTTCTTATGGCCTAAAAATCGAATTTTTACACATTTTACTTTCCTCTTTTCGTGAAATTTATAGCAGAAACATTTGCCCTGTGTTCGACGAATATATGCGTCATTTCTCGATTTTAATTTCGTATCTCAATAGCGATTCATATAACTAAATTCCGCAGTTAACTGGTTAATTAGAAAGACAGGCCCAAGCTCGTTACAGCCATAGATGCATCTGGTAACAAGTGTAATTTTATTTAAATTAAAGATGTTCGTTTCTTAGGTCATTTCGAATATTAGAATGAAGTTTCTTTCATCTCAAAACCATTCGTTTAACTCTACAAATATGAAACAACCTTAAATACCTAAACCTAACCTTAAACTCCCCGTCGTGTCTCAAGCCTTGAAAGATTAGCTTCCAATTAATCCACAAACCCAGAACACAGCCAGCTAACATCCAGAAACTCCCCAACGTTCATCCAGCCACTCGGGACCGTCTCTTCCAAGGAAACTCTAACGGAGCCCCATAAGGTCTTACGAAGAAGATGCACGTAGTCCAAATCCGATGAACAACATCGCAGCTGTCGCATAGCACACACACGTTCCTCCTTCAGATTTATCGTCCTTTAAGAACTTAAGACCGATTCAATTACATTCGCGATTGTGCCCCGTAGATTTTCTCTCGCCATTCACCCCATCTCTCCCCACCCACCTACTTTCCACCCCCGGTCTACAGTACGAATAGACGAAAACAAAGATTTAAGCCGGTAATGTGGGGAATCCTGTCCGACCCGGATGGTATAATGGCATTACCAGGGAATTACAAGATAAACAGAGATTATCTCTTTTCACGGCGCCCAGTTCTTCCACCCTTGGTCGTGTTTCTTTCCTTGGACCCTGTGCCAACTATCGTGGCGCTCGCTAACCTACCTCTTTCTTTCTCGACGAACGAGGAAAGGGTATAAGATGTTCGTTCTTGCTCCAGCACGTCGACGAGTCGATGTAAATGGGTCCTGATATTCGTTATGGTGAAATTGTCTTAACGATAATCCACCGGCGCGGAAGCACGGCTCCAGTTTCTCGAGTGCTTCCGCCTTCTATACTTCCCTCGTAATTTCCTCCGTGATCTTTATTTTCATCTTGGATCAGTTTCATCCGTTCTCTCTTCTTAAATGGTACCGACCGATTATTCGAGGTGGAAGTGTAATATTTGGAGGATAGGGGTTGATCGAAGATGGAATTTTAACTTTTAAGAATTCTATCGTCAGTTGATTTCAATGGATTAGTATAAAGAATATTTGATGTATACTAACAATCAGACTTACACCCTCCTACACTACCGACGTTACTGTACATACTACACGCCTTTTCTTCTTATGTGTTAACACTAGTACTACCACACCAGTCAAAATGACTGGTACACAATTTTTTCCAAAAATTTTCCAAGTTCATAGAAGAGCTATAGAACGAAAATTCTGCGTCCATCACAAAAGACATAAATCACTGAATTAATCATGATTTCTGCTACTCGATTCCTTCTTTTTCAAAGTACTTATTTAATATATTGAAATATGATAGATTTAACTCCGGTAGTTCTAGTGTTACGGTTATTGGTCTAGAACCGTATTAGTCGTTAACGGTTTGTATTTTTTTAATGGGAAAAAAAGATTTCGAGTTTGAAAATTATTTTTTTAAATTTTTACACAAAACTGAATAATATTTCATTAAATTTTTCACACTACTAATAATTAAAAATTAAAAATTAAATGCTACTCGATGATCGTATTATGTGTCATATAATAAATTTGGCAACAACGCATGGAAATGTATATGCATATATATTATATTCATCCATAATTAGTGTATTGTAAACAAATAGTTTTATTTTTATTTCCTTGTCAAATTTTGTTATAACCATAGAATGAAAAATAAATATTATTATAAACGCAATTATATGTTATAACGCTCAGTGGTAGATAAACTATATGTAGTTAATTTTTGAATTTCGCGCTTCTTATGCAGCGTTGCCAAATTTCTTTGCACTCAAACATGAACCAAGCCTCTGTCATGGCTGATGGTTGTCTCACTAGTTCTTCATTATTTTAAATAAATATTGGTCTAAAATTACACGTGAATGTATCTGTTTTATAATTTTTATAGTAACTAAAACGGTTAGACTTTTGAATAATAAGTTTCTTTAACATTTTTGAATAGCCAATTATGTGAAATTTCAATAAATAGGACATTTCCGGCAAGTTCTCCCATTTACCATGTGTTAAATGTCGCATTTTTAATATTTAATTATTCAAAAACTATACGACCAATATTTAAAAAAAAAAATCAGTAAAACGTATGAGCTGTGTATAAATAACATATCAAAATTCTAGAATTTTATCTATACACTGCTCTAAAGGGCGAATAACCTTAAGACGAAAGAAACTTAATTCTGACCTTCTAAATAGTCTTACAAGTGAACAACCCCAAGGTGTTAATCACAGATTTTGATGAAATTTTAGTATGATATAGTTCTCGCGAAAATATTTGACCCGTATTTTTTTTTATCGGCAACCGTCCATGTTAAAGTGGTGAAAACCACCCTCAAAGTTGGGGTAACGAAAACTATTTAACGAATATCTCCGAAACTATTAGAGATACAAAAATTTCGTAAGGACTGAAAATTAACGTATTTCGGCCACGAACCCAATGGTACAAACATTTTTTTAAAAGACCCATTTGTTTAAATAATATGATAAAAAATACTTTTTTTCAACTTTGCAGCTGGTTTTCACCCCTTTAACGTGGACGGTTGCCAATAAAAAAAATACGGGTCAAATATTTTCGTGAGGACTATATTATACCAAAATTTCATAAAAATCGGTGACTAACACCTCGGGATGTTCCCTTATTAATATACCGGCTGCTAGACTTCTCTGTGTTTATAACGATTTTAGACCTACCCTCTTAGTCAACATCGACACCTAATTAAAATTCCAACCAACAGAATCACTTCATCTTCTCACTACTATTGTAACAATGCACCTTCACTATGAACAATTCCACTCATAAAATATACAACAGTAAAGAGATATCGAGCTCTCATTGAAGGGGCTACCTTCCAGCAACTTCCAGCACCACCGACGTTTCAGTACAGATTCCATCCCTCTTCCTTCGCTGTCCCAGGTGTAAAATAATCAAAATCACACGTCAGGGTGTAAAACAGGATGACGATACGTTAAAACATGGCTTCTCGGGGGAAGCAAGTTTATTGGCGCATCGGAAGAGTCTTTGTCCTCTTGCATGCATATGAGCCAACTGGACCAGCATGCCAGGGAGGATTCGGGCGGACAGTGGCGGCATTAATTTTACGCGAACAGAGCCCCTCGTGTCGGCCAGGTCGAAACGATAATTGGTGTTGTGCGAGAATTACGATCGGCCGAACAATAAACACGCCCGCGCCGACCGATATCCATTTGTGCGTCATAACGTTATTAAACGGTAACGTGCAACGATGTTACTTAACAGTAGTTAGTCAATAATTCGGAGGAGATCATTAGGCGGCAATTATACGGACGAGCGACTCGAGATAATAACTCGGCGATGGCATCGGTATGCCGATCGTGATGTGAAAAGATGAATGAGGATTTCGGTGTAATTTTCACGAGGATTCGATCCGATTCGATTGAGGGATGAACACTAATTGGGGGTTGGTTTGCGTATATGATTCTATTGCAGCGGATATTTATTGCTTTTACGAAGAAATTAAGAACTTTGTGTTCATTAAATATGAAAAAAAGGGATGATTTTAGAGGGGAGTGAAAGCTAAATCGGGTGGGTTATTGATGTAAATTGGGGTAGTTTTAATTATCTATTTATACTAGTACAAATTTCTGTCCCTTTTAGCCAAATTTGAACTGAAGGAAAATGAAACTGAAATTTCAGATACTTCTCATTTAACCCTATGCCCTTTGACTTCTTTCTTTACTGTCTTCGCAATGAATGAGAATCAAATTGCAAAAATGTAAGTATATTGGTGATTCTTGATATATCATATTGTGGAAATTGTATAAATTCCACGAGATAGAGTAACATAGAAGGATTCACCATAAGAGAAATGACGAACATCGACGACACAAGGACGATGGTACGACGTGTATAGACGAATAGAGTTACAGACTAGACGAGTAGAGTTATAGACAATTAGACGCACAGAGAGACTAGACGAGTAGACAGACAATTAGACTAGAAGGACTTTATACTTACTTCATATTTTCTATTCTTTATTCTTTATGTTTGTTATTTAGAACAGTGCGTTCCCAATACGTCAAATAAAATTTAAGTTTCCACTTGTACATATCTATCACAAGCATATTTGTAATAAATGTCCTACAGTATAATTTAACATAATATTAATATTACAGAAATAATTGTATCGTGTCTCATTAATATTTTCAATTTTATGGGTTTGTACGTATTTTGAAAATTGCCTGTCCCATTTAACAAGGGGGCCATATGTTATTGTAGGTTAAGGGGTTAATTTTTTTTATATTCTCAAAAGAACGTTTCATTATCAAGCCTAATCATAATTAGTTTTTCTTTCGCCACAGGGATTAGTGTAAAACTGTGCAATCGCAGGATTTGCCGACCGTTTCCCGGATTAAACATTTGAGGGATAAAAATGTAATTTTCTGGAACATAGGCTACGTGCACGATCATTCGATTAGATAAGCCCTTTCGATCGAAGTATGGCCTTCGTGACGCGATTTAATGGCAAGTGCAATAGAATAACGTTAAAATGCAATTAAAGCGATACCGGAGTAATTTAATACTACTAACCAGTACGTTTAATATGTTATCATCGTTGTTCCAACGACAAAAGCAAGAATTATGAAAAGAAAAATGGCGGTATTACTTTGGCATATGGAACTAGAGAGCAAACTCTTTAAACTCTCTTTCTGCCTTCTTTTTTCCTTTTTTTTCTCAATGTGCATGATACGTGGCACGTTAATTATAGCTAACTGATATTCGCATGTATGATTACACGCTATTAGAGAATAAAACACACGGTGTCTCCATGGATATTTTTGTACGGTGAAAAGCAAAATGGAAAATTCAAATTTGGGTGGTATACAATTTTCAGATCGAATTTTTTAAATGAAAGTATCAAAGAGTGTCTTATCGCTTCTATAAAGTCGTGATATTTTCATGGAAAATTTTAATTCTAGTGTTCGAACGGTGGAAGTCTTATTGTTAGTTAGAAAATTAGGCAACTGTGCAATGGAGTAGTTTTCAGATCGAATTGTTTAAATGGAAATATTAAAGATTGTCTTGTTGCTTCTACAAATTCGCGATATTTTCTTGGAAAATTTCAATCGTAACGTTCAAACGGTGGAAATCTTAATTATCAAATTTGAAAACTGTGCAATTTCGCGCACTTAATAAAGCTTAGTTTACGACTCGACTAATTACTAGAGGAAAGATGTGCGTAATGCGTCTGGCCTACAGTGAGATTTAAGGTAGACACCTAATTACGATGCAGCGATCTAATTATGCCACGAGCTAACTGCACCGCGTGTTCTCAAATAATGGAACGTTAATTAGAGAGCTGATCAGTGCTCTTCGGAAATATTGTATTATTATATTCTCGCGAATTTAATTCATTTTGTTCAGTGATTATGTAGTATGAATTAGTAAAGGGGAAAAGTAGGATTATAAAATATTAACATACTAAAGTGGATGACTATAAGTATATATTTTCGAGAATGATGACTTAATCTGTGAAATTTAAATATTCGTCTAAGTAAAGAGAGATTAATTATTTAAAAGATTAAAAATTAGCATTAGATATTAATCGACTTTACAATTTTAAGTTGCGTTAAACTATTAACCATCAAAGTTTTATGTATATTTCATTCTTGGAAATTTCAATTTGCAATGAATGAGTTTTCTGTACGAATAAAAATGATATATTCTATTGTTTAATTGGTAGACTCACTAAAAAAGAAGAATGTAAGTAGATGACTCTTTCGAATGCTGTAACTTGGATATTTCATACTTTTTGTGTGTTTAACAGTGCCAAGCTAATTCTAACTATAGGCTAAATTAATAAGTTAATAACCCAGTTATTAAGAAATAATTACAAAATGTAATTGTAACTACACATACACTTATCATTATTTTCTTTATAGTTATACCTCTTATAATTGGCTTCGGAAAATGATTAACACTTGAACTGCCGGCCTCAAATCTATCATATTTTAATCAATTAAATAAGTACTTTAAAAAAGGGGGAATCAAGCGCCGTAAAATTGATGGATTGGGTGAGTTATATTTATTGATATAGGCGTAGAATATTTATTCTATGATTCTTATGTAAACTTGGAGAATTTTTTGAAAAAATTGTGTACCAGTCATTTTGATTGGTTTGATAGTTCTAGTGTTAATTCCAATAATATTAGCACCTGCAGACAACGCGGATAGTAAGTCCGCGTTTCTACCGCCTTATCCACCATATCCTCTTACAAATATCATTTCACCTTCCACAACTAGCAAATTGAATCTAATTAATCGAACGATCATTTACCTTCTCACTTATCGTTTAATCAAGTTTATCAAACTCGATTCACACATTTTTTGGACTTTCAAGAATACTAAAATCTCAACATTGACTGCAAACGACGTGATGTACTGTCTGACAATTAAAAGATGGCTAGGGAGCGGCGGAACCTCTTGTTTTCAAACGCCTACATATACCTCTTCCTTTTTGGAACTTTCAAACACAGTTTTCTAAAGTGTATCCTTTGCATAGTTGTTTGCTTTAGAACGTTGAGTTTCGGAATTCTAAAAATGAAATTGTAGGAATAGGCGAATGAAAACGAGAGGCGCCGCTGCTCACTGGCCATCTTTCAGTTGTCAAACTATAACGTGGCAAGTGTTTCGTTCCTCGTCCACAAGTCATTTGCGATTCTAACGTGCTACTTTTTCATATCGCTGTTATGTCGTCATGCGAATGACGAAAGAAATGATTTTTCGATTTTTACTTACTGAGCTGCAGATTTCCATAAATTTTATGGGGATAGGCAATGCAACGACACTCCCCCTTGCCCTGTGCAATACCGCAATCCGTAAAGTCGACCAGTACACATTTCCAGAGTCTAAACTCCGCTACAAGATTCCCTTGCATCCCTCTCCTTTACTTATCTTCACCCCCAAAAGGAGCATCCCCCTCGTCGGCTAAGAGAGATCCTCGAGAACAGAGAGGTTTTATCGAATCCGCCACTTTACAGTAATTGTCCGCGCTAATAAAAAGGAGAGGAAAGTTTTCTAGGGCAACGTCAGCTGCTTAGGGCTTCACCCTCCTCCCTTTTCCTCTTTCGCTTCTTCTTTTTCTCTGTTTCTGCTCTTCCTCACCGTTCTTTTTCACTTTTCCACAGGGCAACACACAGTCACGACAGTCTAGCTGCGGAAAACAATGGACAGGTATGGCAGAGGCGGACAAGTGTCCTGGGAATACCTATTGTTTTTCCCTCCCTGTTACATCCGCCGGGAGCATTAATGTCTCCCGTAATGGAGGCTGCGGGAGAAGGCTGCGTAATTCGAAACAGGTACGCAGACGTTTCCACGTAATCCTCGGATGTAGTTTCGGTGCGTGCGTGCACCAAAAGGATGGAGAACGACGTGAATTAAGGCTCTTTCTTTGGGTGGCTCGTTTCAGAGAAGTGATAAAGGGTGAATTCGGCTTTTTGATGATGAATGGGGTAGGTTTTTAACGTTGGATGCACTTGGATCGTCAAGTTTATGGATTTCTACTATATTATAAATATTTCTAATTTTAAGGGTGCACGTGATCTGTACTGATCAATATTTTTATTTTAAGTAGTTATTTGGTAGTCTACTAATTATTAACCCTCTATGGGCCCGTGTAACTTTGAAGTAACACAAAACAAATCTAAGCTTTTACTTTTCAAAATCGATTTTTTAACTTTCTCAAATATTTCAAGTTAGCTATTCAATACCACGGAATTCTTTACAATCCAACGTTTCAAAATCAAATAATATTTATTATTTATAATAGTACTTTTATTATTTTCTAATGTGCTATCATGCAACTAATCTTCAGATATCACAGAAAATCCGGCCCATAGAGGGTTAACTCCTGAAATCAAGAGGTTTCACTGATTTCTGACATTTCGTATAACTGAACGTGATATTAACACATTATATGCGGGTGTCTTGTAACGCTTCATTAAGACTCAAGAGGAAAACTTGTTGAAAAATTTGTACGGATTTGATTTTTACAAAAAATTAATATAAGCTGGAAACTGCTTTCCCTCTAAATTCGAAAATGTACTTAACTTTTCAAGTCTAAGTAATTACTTCCAGGGATCGCCTTTTTTAAACTGTCTACGCACAGTCCAAAAAACGTATTTTTACGTGGCCCGCATAAAATGTGTTAATAGTACAGAAATAAGGGGACCGTTTTGTGATCGGCTGATATTGTCAATTTAATAGTTTTCGGAAGAATTCAAAATTTTTTAAGCATTTTTCGCGCTACGGGTCTCACACGTAGTTGTAGGCTAAGGGGTTGATAGATTTTTAGAGGAAACTGATCTACAGAGAATTAAATGACCAATACCATCAATAATTGGGAATGATTATCAAATTTAAATTGTTCCTCAATTTTTATTTCGTAAAAGAAAAGGATATTTGATAATGTATGAAATTTTTCAAAGAATAACAATTTGAATTTGGCAGATAATGAACCAAAAGAAAATTAAAGTAAATAATTTTATATCCAGACAACATTTTATACAATGGTGTACAAACAGAATTTTCTAAGCACTCTCAGAAATTACTTTCCAACCCCCTATTATTTTTGCGCATGGAAAATTTGTAAAAATGAATCTAAATAAACCGAAATTTCTAAGCACATGATACACGATATAACGTCGGTGTTATTTTGCAAGATGAAATATTAGAAAGCAGGATTGGCAATATAGCCAGGGCTGCTCGTGCAAGTGGCTCACAAATCACTTAGTTCGGGAGTTCTTAACTGCCGACCCATAGTCTCCCCAGGGGGTTTTACCGTAGCTAGAGATGGATTCTGGATGGGTTTTAGGGGGTCTCCGTGCCGGATACAAAAGAATGATTTTTTCTCTCCCTTCCTGTCGTTTGGAAAAGCTGTCTTTGTAAATAAAATCTGTTTGAGTCAATATTATTATCCCAAATAAATATACAACACCGAGGGACGTAGCTTTTATCAATTTCTGATCGACTTTTAATCATATTCCGGCGACACCCTTTCTGATTATGTTATCACTCTCTCATAAAAGCTCAGATTTCCCATAAAATTCAACGTCTTCCCTATTCTTCTAATTTAAAATTGCACACAATATTGTGCAATTATTATGTTAATTAACACTAGAACTAACGTTGAATTTACTATCTTTTAGATACATCGACCCCTAACTTCTAATTTAAAATTGCGCACAAAATTGTGCAATTATTATGTCAATTAACACTAGAATTACCGTTGAATCTACTATTTTTTAGATACATTAACCCTTTACTTTACAGTAACGAGTGACTCGATAACCGCAATAGAAAATTTTGATGTTTTTCAAAAACTATCGTGCAGTAACCTACAATTAATTCTTCAAATGAAAATTTCCCTTGTATTTGTTACATCCCTTGTAATTGACCGCAAAGTTAATAATATAGAAATAATTTGATTGTCTCGTGATCAATAGGTACTTTCAATTTAATATTCGGCGATAACCTTAGGTTGGCAAATTAAAATGCTGTTTAATTTTTTTATTTCAGATGAGCGAAACTTCTTGAAATATGGTTGTCGTTAAAAATACTAGAGTGTCTTTCGATGGGTGTAAAGTTACTTGAAATCGTTAGTTTTGCTTGTCAAGATTCCAATAGACCACAAAAGTATCAATCAACGTGTGGTAAAAATTCCAAGATTGTACATTTTAATCGAAGGTAAAAAAAATTCCTAAACGAAGCGAAAATTAGACTGTTCCTTCAGCAATAAATTCTAACTTATCGCTCATTCCGTCGCAAAAGAAATAGTATATCAACCAGTTAAATAAATAAACTAATTTCTACTCCACTTCTCTACAAACTTAAAAACCATTTAGAAAGAACTATAAATCTCCAATATAAAAAACCATCCCGTACATCAAAAGAAGCTAAAAAGGAAATTCATAGAAATTATACACTAATTCAAAAAATATTCTCCAAGGCAAAAAGAAATTCGTGCCCCCGAACGACTCCTTAATTCCCTCGTGAAATCACTCAGAGTTCGAATGCCGGTGAAAAATAATCGCACCGAGGCCAAGAGAGCCTCCAATTGCCCGCTCTTTCGCGGCCAATCTACTGGGATTTATAGACGAGCTAAAAAATTCAAAACTCCTCGAAGAAGTCCACCCACCTCTCATTTCCACCCCTCCCACTTCCCCGGTCCGACCCTCCATCGTCTCGTTTCGTGCTCAGGAACCCGAGAGAGGTTTCGCCGCTTCTATTTGAGGATGTACGCGTCGTTAGTCGGCAGTTCTCTCATTGCTTCTTTAAAATGCAAACCGCGCGACATAACTAACTACTTCTGGGGCCGCAGGGAGTCGCCGGCTTTCGCTGGATGGCGAAAGAGGGGGCGAAAGAGGGGGCGAAAGAGGGGCCGGAAACGGAGCGGGTAAAAAAGAAATCAAGAAAAAAAAAATACCTACGCGCAAACCTGTACACACGTAGAAGAAAAGTAGACGGGATGATGGGGTTAAGGGGAGAAAAATGAAAGTGGGTAGAGAAAACAAGAAGTGTTCGAGCTCGGATGGATGGCTGTAGATTTTTATTTGAACTGGGTCAACGCAACGGTGCGCCACTTATGAAAAGCACTTCTGCAGGCCCCGAAGGTACTTAACAAACTCACCGACGCGAGTTTATTGCGTCTTTGACACCCGAGTGCAGTCGAAATCCATCCGAGCAGTGTTAGGGGATGAAGGCGAAAGGGTGGCTGGTTTAACGCGACTCGATTCGCGACACCCTCGCGAAGCTGGCCCGATTTCGTGCGACCTGCTTTCCAGGTAGATTGTTAGAAGGGGGTTTCTTGGGGAGATTCTTTCGATGGGGGTTTCTTTAGGGGACATAGGGGGCTAGTTAGGAAATTTGTGTTTCTTAGGGGCGTAGAACGATGTTGAGATGGATTTAACATTAATTTGCAGTTTATTAATATTTATTTTTACCATGAGAGATTATTTTGTTAAACTTTTCTCGAAGATTTTTTTAATGAGAATTAGGCTTCTGATTAAAGGGGTATTTATATAATTTGTAACGAGCTGAGTATTTTTTTTTTCCTTGCTGACTGGTAGAAAAAGAGAAAAAGTCAGCCATTTGGGAAATAGGGTTAATCCCTCTACGAAAACAATGCAGGATATTGTTAATTTAAATATATACATCGTCAGTTAGTTCTTTCGAAAAAAAAATATTAACTGGTAATCAATTAAGTAATCTAGGTTTTGTAAGATTTTCCTATTAATTTATTAAATATTCATAAACATTTAGAAACCACTAACTTTGTGTGCATTGGTAGCTTTAGCATTAAATAAGTATTTTGAAAAAAGCAGAATAAAGAGGGGAATAGGATGATCAATTAAGAATTTTTATTTCGTAAAATAAAAAGACAATATTTATTTACCTTATGGGCCCGATATCGATTTGAGTAATTCTTAGAAAAAAAATTGAGAACCGGTCATTTTAACTGCCTCAGTAGCCTCAATCCTATATGAAAAAATTTGAGAAAAAAAAAGAATTAAGAAGTGGATAAGATGATCAACTAAACATTTGTTTGCAAAATAAAAAATCTCCTATCAATTTGAGTTATTTTCAAAAATAAAATTAGGAATAGATAATATTGATCGCCTCATTAGCTCCAATGCTACGTGAGAAAATTTGAAAAAACAAAATCAACGCGCGAGAAAAATAACCAATTAAAATAATTGAACATTTATAAAACAGAACAGGAATATTTACTTCCCAAAACTGCCATAAATTTCGCAAGAATGTACAAAAACTTGTGGACAGTAATGTCGACTGTCTCGATAGTTTCAAAGGGTGTAATATCAAAGTGACACTATAATCCCAGGTATCCAAACAATGCAGAGTCCATCATCTGGACAACAAAATACTCCAGGACTGGAGATACCAAACTATTATTCCTCTACCCAGAGTTCTCTATCCATCTTCAATCAGTTCTACCGTGAAGACTCGTGTAAGTCCTCGTGAACCTCCATCTCATCCTGAAGTAATCCACAACTTCATCAAACGTTACTTCGGTCACGCGTACACTTCAATGTACATTCGACATCCGCAAACAAAAAAAAACATCGTCACGTGGCCACTTCAAAGGTGAACAAACGGTGCAATCTAGGCGAAAGTTCATTATATACTCACACAGCTATGTAGGCTCGGGGAAAATTCATTTAATTAACCGTCCATTAGTCCTGTTACGCAATTACTCATTAGTAGACTGCGGATGTTTATGCATTTATGACAAAATGAATACGGCTAAAATACACAAAACGAACATAATATAAAAACATATCCGAAATATCCAAAGTATGGTATTCGTTGTAACATTTATCGAGTGCAACAAATCCGTAAATAATTTCTCTTCTCTTAACTGCATTTGTTGAATTTGAAATTTGCATAAACATCCGGAGTCTACTCATTAGTATACTGCGGATTTTTATGCATTTATGACAAATTAAATACGGCTAAAATATACAAATAGAACATAATATAAAAATATATCTAAAATATCCAAAGTATGGTATTTGTTGTAATATTTATGGAGTGCAATAAATCCCTAGATAGATTTTCCTGTCTCACCTGCGTTTGTGAAACTCGAAATTTGCATAAACATCCGCAGTCTACTCATTAGTGTGCGATTTTACTTTGTTTATTTCCACTTTGGAATTAGTGAATCGAGTTTCTAATTTTTAAGAAAACTGTAAATCAGCAGGATACGTTCAAGGACCTGTTTTTGAATATTGAGAGATAATCATTTATTTAATGATGGAAAATCACCTTATTAAAAAGTCATAGTGTTAATATATAGAAGTTATAAATTGCTACTTAGTATTTCAATGATTAGATTTTAATTTTTTGATTCTAATCGTGTACAGTGTGTCCATATACTGTAATTGATTTTTGTCTCATAAATAGATCACATGTATATGTTCGTCCGTCGTCCTCAAAAGGTTAATTACATACGGAGACGAGTAATGAGAAATGTAGTGGATGGATATTTTGGGATGCGACATTACCTGGAATATTAATTTGCGAATGTCGAGACGACTTTATCGAGACGATTTGGGGATTATTATTGCACGAGTTTGCTTTTATTACGGCATAATGAGAAGGTATTTTGGGGAGTGATGGATTCATTTGGCTTTATTATCGTCGTTTTGATATGTTAGCAGGAGTTCTGCCCTGTTTGAGGTAATTTTCATCGATTGGAATGCATTAATACTTTCACTGGGCTTTTTGAAGTGGAATGTATTGATTTTTTCTTCGCGGAATTTTATACCATTAGTCCTAATTAATACTTCAACTACAAAAAGGGTCGAAATGACTGATCCCTAATTTTTTATAAAAATGTAACGTACAATACTTAATTAATCCCTTGCACTACGATTTATTTTGCGAATGCGTAATAACTCAGATTTAATTGACGAAATAAAAATTTATCACGGGTTTCTAATATTCTGTATAATTGAATACAATTTTCATAGTAACAAAAATGATTTAATCGTTTCTGGATTCATTCTCGTTTTCAATTTAATAGTTACTGAAAAACTACAAAATTTCACACTCTATCCTAGGGCAAGGGGTTGACGTCTATTTTCTAGCATATAATTTACTTTATATCCCTTAAGTTATAAATAATGCAAATCAATCAAAATAAAATTAAAAAAAAAATTTGTATTCTTTCCATCTACAAACCATGTAAAGTTTAAACAGTGCAAATTGAGAAACAGGTGTATATTCTATTCCTCCCACCCCTTTCTATTACACAACAATTAACTCAACTAAAACATTCCTTCATATCAAAATTTTCCAGAATTAAACACCACCACAACATATTTAAAACGCAAACTTTCAAATCGTCCTAACAACAACCAAAACCATCAAAATCCCCCATTCAACCCCTCTCCCTCCATAACCACCCCACCAAAATCCTCAAAATCCATTCAATCATCGAGGATTTACGTTTGCACGATCCGATCTGCATAAATTCCTGCATCGTTCCCATGAAACAAAAGCAAGAAATCAGAATGAAGAAATCAGTCCAAGGAGAAACCAAGTTTCCGTGGTCCCGTCGTTCAACCAGGAGGATTTGGGTCAACAACACGAAGTCTCGAGTCTAGAAACGTCTCTATGGGAGACGACGGGGTAGTATGGTGGTAGGAGGTACTGTAACCGATTGAAAGTATTCTACTCGATTTGGCTACGATTCCGTAGAAATCTCTGGAGCGTGGCAACGCCTATACTTGCATACCCGGTAGTTACATGTAACAGGATAATCGTCTTTGCGACCCAGTTCACGTGTATACGTTGTACATATGCGCGCGGGCGAGCACGGACACGTTTCTGCCTTTGAAGTGGTCGTAAAAGCCCCAACTACTCCACTCGCGGAGTTTCAAGCGCTTCAGCTACCCGAATTGTGAAGTGGGGGTTGTTATACGTACTTAATCTATAGTCCCGTATTAAAGTAAGTCGCGGTTATAACTCCACGAGCTTTCTCTTTCTCTCGAAACAGTAAAAACCACCGCGGCCAGGACAAAAAGCTTCCCAAAGGTACAGTGAATTGCGCTACGACAATAGCCGTCAAATAAGTCTATTATGGTGCGTCTCGACGGGGTGCGTTTTAACGTTTCGAAAAGTGGCGGCGAAAATATAGCGTTTTCAAACAGGCGAAACTGAGCTTAATGGCTGCGGTGAAGAGAAATTTTCTGGAACAGTGGTTTGTAGTTGTTGATGTTTGGTGGGGGATTGATAAATTTGTTTTGGGAAAATTAAAGTACTGATTTTTTTAATAAAGAGATGACATAGATATATATGTCCGTCGCCCTCAAAAGGTTAATTATTGGGTTGGCAAGAAAGTAATTTCGGTTTTGTAGAAATAGTTCTTTCACATAGGAGCGGATTTTATTGGTGCTATGAATGGGCCCCATTGAATTTCTATAAAACGAATGATAATTTATTGAAGTATTCATTATAATTATAATTTAAAAAATTTTTAATTTGATGTACGCGTACTTATCGACAATGCGGCATTGCCAAACACTCACATTCACAAACAGTGGCCATATTGTAAACGTGAAATGCATGATTTTATAGTTTTCAATTAATAATTTCTTTATTAAACATTCGACAGCTGCAATTTTTTGTGAAATATCTATTCGAAAACGTTTCCAAATTAATGATCTCGTTTTTCGTAAGTATTTGCAGTATGTAAGATTGGAAAATTGAACGATAAAGTCGGAAGTACTATTTCTCTCTCTCTCTCACTCTCATTTACGTCAATGTATGAAACTGTATTTTTGAATTCGATTTTTTCATCGAAATGCCCGATAACTGAGTTTTTTTTTGCTTGTAACTTGTTCGTAACAATCTCAAGAACATCATATTTTATCATTAAATTTATTTACAGACTTTGGTCAAGTGTTAGAACTACCTTAAAGTCTAAATAACTATTACAATTAATACACACCAAATTTTTACACTTCAAAATGTCTTATTTTACGTATAAATGTTAAATAATTATTAAAATGTATTATTTTGTATCAGTAGAAAAGTCAATGAAAGTAAAACACCGTAATCTCTTTCAAAAAATAGTTTTGTCCTGCTAAACAGACCAAATTATCCATTGTGCGCTGGTTGAAAATTGCCAAATTCATTTCCGAGTGTACCTCGTAACGATTGATTAGTTGGAAGGGTTGAAAGGCAGAATGAAAAAAAGTTCAGCGTGTACAGTGATCGACAAAACGGGAATAAAACGTCTAGAAAAAGAATTCCCAGGCTATTTCGAGGGGAGATTTGGAATAAAGCGGGCCGAGATTGCCGGGGGATCCTAGAAGGCATTACCAAATCGGTGCGCATGGTCGCGGCGAACCGGTAAAGAGGAAAACAAAGAACACCGAGATCCTATGAATTCGTGAGTGACTTCGGATATCACGTTCGGTGCCATGTGCCGGTGCCATTTTCTTCGAGTTTCCATCCCCCGTGACGTATACTCGTTCACGTGCATACACACATGTACCTGCAGAAAGGTCGCAGCTGTCTCTACGATTGCAAGTTTAAAAGGCCACTTTTGCATCCTGCCGAAGACTGCGAAATTCGTAGGACAAGCGAAAAGGAACCGCCTCCCTTTCCGGTGAAATTCCAGTCGAAATTCCATGGGTATTTCCACGAACCTGATATCATTTCAGTGACTCCGGATTTGCGTCGAGATAACTGTAGTATTTTTCAGTTTTTACTATTTGCTGTTGTTTCATCGAGGAATTTCAAGTTTAAGTGGATTCTGAAACGGTGAGATTGTATGGAATGAATTTTGTGAGGATATTAAGGTGATTGCTAGTTGGGAACGTTATGGTGTTAAGTGGAAGGCTGCGGTTGTAATGCGTCGACGTTATGGGGGTAGTTTCGAGAAGTATGGTAAGAATGAGCAGCTGGGGGTAATTATGCTACCAAAAATGATAATGTGGTGGAAATCCGCGTCAAATTCATTGTCAAATGATACTCAAGTAAAAGTTTCATGTAGGAAAATTGACAGGGTCATTTTAAATAACATTTGTTATTTAAAAAATAAAAAAACCTATTCTCCTATAGTTGTAGACTCTGTAGAATTACTTGGCAGCAGTGGAAGGGATAGTTGTTTCTTTATTTTAAGGTTTGGGGATGAAGAGGTCTAACGAAGCTTCCAATTTAGGTAGACTATGAACTACCATAACTACAATAGATATATCATGAGGGAAAAATTTCCTAAAGGTGACAGGGGGAGATTTGAACTCGAACCCACTGAGTAAAAACTCGAATATTTATTTCATCGACCACCACAGCTACGAAAAATGTTTTTTTTTCTCAATATCCTTTCAATTTTAACCTGATATGATAATTTCACCTAGGACCTACTATCCTAGGAGGTTATTTAGGCTGAAACGTAAATATTTAATAAGACAAATTGAGAATTTCTCAGAGGTGATAGAAGTATCTATGCTGGACTCATGGATTGCGACACTGGGACTTTACTTATTGGCCCACCACACATTGGAAATGATTAATTGCTAGCCTAGCTAAGTAGAATTAAAGGCATTTAGAAAATTTTAGATCGTGAGTTATTAAGGGCTATCATTTTAAGTCGAACCAATTCATTGGGAGTCCGAGCATTTATCTCTTCAACCACCTCAGCTCCGAATCACCGTTTTCTCCAAATATTCTTCTTGCTTTAACCTAATATGATAATTTCACCTAGGACTTATTGCCTTAGGACATTTTCGAGCTATCGAAGTTGAATTATAAATATCAAATAAAGAAAAGTGAAAGTTTCCCAGAGGAGATAGAAAAATCTGTATTGGACTCATTGATTACGAAGTCTCAAATTTTATTTCTCCCCAATCGCAGGCCCCATAGGATTAATTGCCTAGCTAAGTAGAATTAAAATTAGTTTAGAAATTTTAGATCTTGAGTTATTAAGGGCTATCATTTGAAGTCAAAATAACTGATTAGAATCCGAGCATTTATCTTCATCCACCACAGCCCAGATACACCTTTTTTTTTTAAATAGTCTCTCTACTTTAAACTAATATAATTATTTCCCCTATGGCCTACTGTTCTACGGGGTTTCCGAGCTATCGAAGTTGAATTATAAATATCAAATAGAGAAAAGTGAAAATTTCCCAGAGAAGATAGAAAAATCTGTGTTCTACCCATTGATTAAGAAGTCTCAAACTTTATTTCTCCCCCAATCGCAGCCCCCATAGGATTAATTGCCTAGCTAAGTAGAATTAAAATTTGTTTAGAAATTTTACATCTTGAGTTATTAAGGGCTGTCATTTGAAGTCGAAACAACTGATTGGAATCCGAGCATTTATCTTAACCCACCACAGCCCAGTTACACCTTTTTTTAAAAATAGTCTCTCTGCTTTAAACTAATATAATTATTTCCCCTATGGTCCACTGTTTTACGGGGTTTCTGATCTATCGAAGTTGAATTATAAATATCAAATAGAGAAAAGTGAAAATTTCCCAGAGGAGATTGAAAAATCTGTGTTCTACGTCTCAAACTTTATTTCCTCCCCAATCGCAGCCCCCAAAGGGTTCATTTAGCCTAACTTAGCCTAATTTGTTTAGCTAGCTAAGCAGAATTGAATTTATTTAAGAAATTTCAGGTTATGAGTTATTGTAGGCTGTCAAAAGTCTAAAAAGGGGGGAGACCTTTCACTGCAGAAATTTTAAAGCACCCTGTACATTGCGCGGGTGTCTCCGGCGACTTTTGTTTTCGTTAACTTGCTGTCTACGAAAGTCGGCGTCAGTTGTGGAACATAAATTCTGCCGCACGATTATCTACATAATGGGCTGCGTCTCGAGCAGGGAATTTATCGTGTGACTTCCCGATGAAAATTCATATCTTGCCAGAACGTCCACGAAATTCTCCTCACCGAGGGGAAATGAATTTGTTTCCATTCTAGCGCGCGAAAAAAAATTGTATAAACGAATTGCTACGATCCCGACGACGATTAGGGTCCCGGGAAATGTTATTTTATTCTTGAGTGTATTTTTTTTGCAACTTGTTTTCTGCCTGCTGAGATTTTTCGAGAACCTCAAGAAACATGAATTATGCATTTTTCAATATTGTTAATTTCGAGTATTTTTAAAATTTGCAATTGCTTGGTATTTAGGGTGTAATGGGAGAGGCCTAAATATTTGTATTTTCGAAAATATTATGCAGTATGGACAAGTAATATGTTATAGAGAAATTGGTAGAATAGAATTGTAAGAGAAGTGAATTATTAGGTTTACAATATTGCTAATTTCCAGTATTTTTTAAATTTGCAATTGTTTGCTATCTAAGGTGTCATGGGAGAGGCAGTAATATTTGAATTTTTAAAAATATTATTTACTATGGGGAAGTAATATATTACAGATAAATTGATAGAATAGAAGTGAATTATTAGGTTTGCAATATTGCTAACTTCCAGTATTTTTTAACTTTGCAACTGTTTGCCACCTAAGCTGTAATAAAAGATGTATTTGAATTTTTGAAAATATAATTTACTATGAAGAAATATTGCGAGTGGATTGATATATTATGGGGAAACTCACGTTTATCCAATGGTTAGTCGGTTATCCAGTAGAACATAGTTATCTGGAGTTCTAAGAACGACAGCTCTCATTGGTTATTCCTGAAACAAAAATAAGTTTGTTCATGAATTAGTGTTCACACTTTGGAATAACTCTAGAAATCTTATTTGCAATAATTCATCTCTAATCTTTTTTCCCGTCTGTTAATTGAAATTAATTTCAAAGTATCCTGTACTATCCGACGTTAACTATTGCAATTTTTATTTAACTTACGATTTTTGCAACGATATAAAATCCTAATAAATTAAATCGAAGAGTAAACTGTATTTCGACTATAGCTAAACCATAAACCATGTGACATTCAAAAATATTTCCTACAAACTGACCACAAAATGATTCAAATTATCAATACGTAATTTATTAACCACCATAACTGCATAATAAATCTGATTATATCTCCTCTTATTGCAGTATTACAATAATTAATTTTGTCGACAACATAATTATTACAACCACGATATTACAATACTAAAATAATCACCCGTTTATTATCACCAAATTAACTAATTCTGAAAATTATAATATAATAAAAAAAAACTACGCCAGAAAAATTCAAATAATCGCAAAATCTTCAAAAACAAAATTTTTAACAAATAAGTACTATTGAATGAGAGGAATCATGAGATGGACAAAAATGGAAAATTCAGCACTTTATGCTTTAAAAAATGAACGTGAAATACCTACTCTATGGCTTTTCCACCAAAGTGGAGAATTTAGAAAAAATTAGGAATTAACCATACCGATTGTTTTGGTAGCTCTAGTATGAATCACTTAATTCTGAAACTACTTAATCACTTAACACTAGATTTACGAATGTTCATATATCTATTTTTCTAAAGTATACCAATTTGACTAATGGAAGAAAACGGCAGTTTTTTGCAAAGAAAATAGTTCCATATCAATTCAAAAGAAAGATTTGTTATTAAAAAATTAACCGACCAATATATATGGTAATCAAATTTTGAATGAGGCAAATTGGCTTCGTAAATCTAGTGTTAAAATTAGAACTACCAGCTTGTATAAATGTGTTGTGTTTTTATATAAGCTCATTATATTTTTCCCTCTTATATTTTAATGTAGCACACAAATACTACGGAAAAAAGTGAATCACGAGATGAAGGAAGATGATAAATTCAGTGATTTATGAGTTGTAGAACAAAAAATTTTGAGGTTTTTCGTAAAAAAAATTAGAAATCAGTCATTCTGACTGCTATGGTATTTCTAGTAGTAAACTCACACGAGGAGCACATATGTGAAACTGAAAGGGGCGTACAACTGCCAGACGGATCTTGGGAATGCACGGTTCTAAATTAGAACGAAAAGGCTCACAAGAAACCGACGAAAGCATGTTCGTCGCCTTCGGTCGAAAATTGACGAGGCGATGCGAAGACAGGCCGAGGAAAATCGCTCCTTAACGCGATCGTAACTCCAGTTTATGGAAACGACATGGTTGAAGGACGAAAAGGAGGGAAGAGTTGTGACAGTGGATGCAAACAGTCGAAGGAACAGGGAGACTTATTGTAAAAACGATTTTACAGGTTTGGGGAGGATTAATCCCTTGCAGTCGTACGTTCGGTTAGACTGGAAACAGGTTTATGGTGTAAATAATATTCGACATGTTAAATTACATCTTTGGAATTACAAATGTGTGCTTTTATTGTAAATAATTGATAATTAGTAGTAGAAAAAGAGATGATAGTCTCAATTAGAAGTGAGAAGTTAACGACCCGACTAAAAAGAGAAGCCCATAACGAGATGGACACAAATATGAAATTCATTTTTGTCATTTAGACTGGAAACAGGTTTATAGTATAATTAACATTCGACATGTTAAATTACATCTTTGGAATTACAAATGTGTGTTTTTATTGTAAATAATTAATAATTAATAATAGAAAAAGAGATGGTAGTCTCAGCTAGAAGTGAGAAACTAACGACCCGACTAAAAAGAGAAGCCCATAAGGGAATGGACACAAATACGAAATTCATTTTTGTCATTTAGACTGGAAACAGGTTTGTGGTATAATTAACATTCGACATGTTAAATTACATCTTTGGAATTACAAATGTGTGTTTTTATTGTAAATAATTGATAATTAGTAATAGAGAAAGAGATGATAGTCTCAGCTAGAAGTGAGAAACTAACGACCCGACTAAAAAGAGAAGCCCATAAGGGGATGGACACAAATACGAAATTCATTTTTGTCTGGCAAGCATGATTTAGAAGAAAATTAATAAAAATGGCAATTTTCAACATTGATTCACCAAGAATGAGATTTTCCTCCAACGTTCAAGCAAAACGCAATTAATTTAAAAATTGGAAATCAGAAAACGTCGCCTCGATCACCGAACGCGTTAAAAATGTCCAGAAATTCCCATGGCAGTAAATAATCCCGCGATATTCCTGACAAAATCTCGCGGAAGTTCCAATCGACGTCCATTGGAATAGCGGTTGTACAAACTTCATTTTTCAATTCCCTCTTTTTTTTTTCTCTCCCTTCATCCTCGTCGATTCTTCCCTTTCGAACGTTATTCGTCATTCTCGTACGTTTCGTCCGTAGAATCCTTTCTTACCGAGGACAATTATTTATCCAGGCCGTTTCCATCGCCAATTTTCTGTAAACGCACAAACATTCCGATGTACAGGGCGCCTCAGAAGTGGCGATTTCGTCTTCGGTAAACGAATGACTCTTTCTTGAATACTTATTCGTTCGACGGGACGACGACGAAATTCTAAAGAAGCGGAAATCAACTCTGACAATTTGTTTTCAATGGCGATCCGGATTCGTGGCAAACGAGGCGACGAGAAAGTTAGAGGAAATCGAAGAATTCTTGGATACTTTGGCGATATTAAGTCGTATGGTGGGGGTGAAGTGATTTTTGATATAATCATATTGATATGACGGTTCATTAATCGATTTTATTTATTGACAGGGATGATTGTAGATGCTGTGGAATAATTATGTGAAGGTGTAAGATTATGAGTAGATTGCAAAGTTGGTGAAATATTAATTTTTTAGAGAGATTTTAATAATATGGAATTTAATTCTTATATAATTTTTAAATCAGTAACAAAAATGATTCCGTGCTGTAAAGAGTACAGAAACACACGAAAGTAATTTCTACTTTTAAATTTGCCAAATTAAAAACAAAATGTGGAAAATTTGGAAGACATAATCTATAGAACTAATTAAAAATAATTCACGACAAGTGTATTTATTATTGGTACAAGAACAAAGGAGAGTTTTAATCCTCTGCCCTACAATTTTTATTTTGGCAGCGACTTCGAACCAATTCTTTAAATAAAAATTTCTTTTTGATTTCTAATAAGTTTTCGAAAAATTTCAAAGTTTCCTACACATTTAACACTGGTGTAACACGTCATTGTAGGCTAAGGGGTTAATATCAGTGAGACCGGAAAGTAATGTCGCTTTTTTACATTAAATTAAAACAAATAAATTTGTCCCAAGTTTTTATTTTTAATGAATGAGATAATTATTCTTGTTATCAACAACCTTTTTTCATTTATTGTGCAAATTCTCCCTAATTGATAAAATTCAATTGGTTTTTCACCGAAATCGCCAGAGAAACGACGTTATTTTCCAGTCTCCCTATTAGATAAACGAATTTTTCTATTTTTGAAAGATTTAGTGACGCAAGCTCATCTTGGAATTTAATTTCTGACTGTTGAAATTATTTTTTCAATTTTTCACCACTAAAAATAATTTTGGAAAATATCCTACCGTTGATTATTTATTTTTATTCAACAATGATTATTCAAAGTCGAAATTTAACAAATCAAATATTAATTACACTGCAAAACTGACCAGGTCATACGACATCAAAGGGTTAGCCCTTTGCAGTACAATAATGGGTGACACTCGTGATAGGATAAATTGCATAGGAAATTTTCAAGTTCTGCAAAACGTATCTAATTGAAAATGCCATTGAGTGGCGACATGCAAAAATTATTTCTATAGTATTAATACTATATTAAATTACATACATTACATGAATCACTGATGAATTTTTATTAATTTATTTCTGAATTATTGCGAAGTCGGTTGTAAAAGAAATCGTACGTTAAAGGGTAAGTGTAATTGGCCATGTTATGGATAATTATTTTCCTAATTTTCTAAAGCGTTTGCTATATATTTCTATTTTATTATGAGGACCAAATTAACAGGAATTTGTATG
Source organism: Cerceris rybyensis (assembly GCA_910591515.1). Lineage (NCBI taxonomy): Eukaryota > Metazoa > Arthropoda > Insecta > Hymenoptera > Crabronidae > Cerceris > Cerceris rybyensis. The sequence goes on along the minus strand of OU342802.1, from coordinate 6,063,718 downwards.
GTTTATCTGGGATCTAAGCTTTTATGGGGCTGTAATTAAACTGCGGACGTTTATGCAAATTTAAAGTCTTGCGAACACAATGAAGGAAGTAGGAGTTAAGCTGAGATTTGTTTCACTCGCTAAATATCATAACAAGTCTGATATTGTTGTACAAAAATACGAAAATGGGAGGAAAATGCTCACACAAATTAACAAAATAAAAATACACAGTCGGAATTCGAAGAGTGTAAAGAAAATTTCACAAATTGGTGACAAGTGTTTAAAATAAATTCATGTTTATTACCTAACCCAGAAAATGGAAAGGAACAAATGTCGAGATTAAAAGTAAACTTAAATAAAGCCCACAAATATTAAGTAAGACAAATAGAGACAGAAATAAAAAGAAAACATACGAAAGATAAATAAAAATCTACATTAAAGATACATCTAAATAAACTCACAAATATCAAGAAAGATAAATAGAGAAGACAGTGCAGAGATGAATTTCGAAATAGAAGAAGAATGTAACAAAGTGATAGACAAGCAAATATCTAAATTAAAAATATATTTAAATAAAACCACAAATATCAAGAAAAGTAAATAGAAATATTAATAAAGAGAAAAATGACGAGATAGCACGAGAATTTAACACAGAGACAGACAGACAACCCAAAAATGAAATATGGATACTAGATAAGTAGAAATAAACGCAAATACCGCCGAAAGTAAATCTCTAAATAAAGATACATGCAAACAAATCCCCGAATATCAAGATAGGCAAATATAGATAAAAATAAATATCGAGATACAGAGGGAGAACAAGAATTTGATACGGCAGAAGACAGATAAAAATACAGGCGCAAAGAGATAAATCGATACATCAAGATCCGAATAAATAGAGAGAAAGAGAGAAGCTCTCTCAAGAACGAGTATCGAAATACGTGAATTGACGACTTCGCATTTACGAGTAATGCGCCCATAAAGGAAATCCCATACAAGAATACCAGGACACGTTCTTCCAGTTTGTCCTACGAAAATTGTTTCTTGCTCTCTTCCTGCAGACACTCTGATCCTCGAAAAGGGTCAACACTGAAGAGTACCGTTTAGGGAAACACCGAGAAAGTAACAAACTCCGAAATCTACCAGTAGAAATTCGCTAGAAAAATAAAATTCATGAATTCTCTAAAGAAATAGAAAGTTCTCCGATCATTTTGTAATATTTAAATTCACTGTACTATACCGACCCTTCCATCTATTATTGGTATGTAAGATAACTTTAGCCCTTTGCAGTCCTATGTAAAACTGTACTCGACATAGCTTTTCCATTTCATTTTAATTTCTGACAATTTAATATCGACTTTCCAATTTCATAATGATTTCATAATATTACCTAAACATCTGTCATAGTTATTGGTGTCATTAAAAAACATTAGTGAGCAATGATAGAAAATGTGAAAATAATTTTATTTAGCTCACTGGAAAATTGATAAAATAATTCAGACTGCAAAGGGTTAGCGTATATTGTATAAACGTTTATTAAGTATATAATTTATGTTTATGTCAAGTGAACAAGTAAATATAAGTAATAAAATTGTTAAGTTTATAAAATAAAACCATGTTTCTAATCCAATACTCTAATGGCGAAAGTTACTCTGTGATTGACGAGTATACTCGTCAACACTCGATGTAACACGCCTAGTATTTGTATTCTGCACACTCTCAAAAATAATCGCCACAGTTAACCAATTAAGGTATAATTACCTGACAATTATATGACTTTCTATGGTTTACAAATTATTTTGATTATTGAGAAAGATTCTAATCTCGAAACTTTCGTTTCTCAGGATCTTAAAACGATACCAAGGACTTTAACACTAGATTTACCAGCGTGAAATCTACTATATTTAAATATGTTAAATATGTACCTCAAAGCAAGGGAAATTAAGATGCGGAAGAGATGATAGATTCGGTAATTTATGTTTTATACGATGGACGAAGAATATTTATTCTACGGCTCTCTCATAAACCCGTAGAATTTTTGGAAAAAATTGGGCACCAGTCATTTTGACTGGTTTGGTAAATCTAGTGTTAAAGAATGAATATTTATCCGTCGACCATCCATCCATTAATCCGTCGTTAATCTGAAATTTTTTTATCATAAAATCAAAGTCGAATAACGGCAGGCAGCCTGATGGACGTATCTTTGCGCCGGTAATCGAATCCAGAGCACGGACAAAGGGTTGCACCGTCGGGATGCCTGGTATTTAGTAACTTTGTTTTAAAATTAATCCCGTGATTATCGATACTCCTCGACGGAGAAAGGTTCGTTAATGAAACGCCACCGGCAACGTCTCCCTGGAAGACGCTGGGAATGGATTAAGCTACCTGATACGTCGGCGTCTCCTTCGCTGATCTACAAAGCGAATGGCGTATTGAATTCGCTAACAAGGGATATATACGTTTTCGCATAAAACATGCATGTATCCAAGATAACTTGATCTTACAAGGATACGAGCTAAGATGGAGCGATGGGTGAGGGGGAAAAGGGTCCAGCTGCCATTCAGTGGGTCCCAGATCAAATTTCTTACCGTTTCTATAAAATTTGCTATTTTTTCCTACATAATATATATACCATAGCCTTAGTACTTTGAAAATTAGCCAAAGTAGTGAGTCCTAGGCAAAAGGGCCAAGCTAATGGCCAAGCTTGGCTTTGATAAGGAGATAGTGGTTCGAATTTCCTATGAGTTCGATTACAAATCCATGTTCCTTTTAGCAATTTTTTTTAATTTATCAACTAATATATAGTAGCTTCAGTGGTTCGGAAACCACCTGAAATCTTGGGTTATAGACAAAAATGTACGTAGGAGCTAACGTGGCTCTGATAAGGAGACAGTGATTCAAATTCCTAATTAGTGAGTTCGATTTATAAAATGTGTTCTTATCAATTTTTCTTAAATTATCATTTAATATATCATAGCCTCAGTGGTTAGAAACCTAATTAGAATCATAGGCCCTAGACAAAATGACCATAGGAATTAATGTGGCTCTGATAAGGGGATAGTGGCTCCTTGTAATTAGACAGTTCGACTTCAAATCTGTGTCTATTTTAGCAATTTTTCTTAAATTATCGTTTAATATATCATAGCCTCAGTGGTTAGAAACCTACCTAGAATAATAGGCCCTAGACAAAATGACCATAGGAGCTAATGTGGCTCTGATAAGGAGACAGTGGCTCAAATTTGTAATTAGAGAGTTCGACTTCAAATCTGTGTCTCTTTTAGCAATTTTTCTAAAATTATCAATTAATATATCGTACTCTCGATGATTAGGAACCCACTAATACTAATATCACAGCTCCTAGACAAAATGATAACAACTAATGTGACTCTGATAACAAGATACTGAATCAAATTCCTAATTAGTGAGTTCAATTTTAAAAACCTGTTGTTCTTATCAATTTTTCTTAATTTATTGTCAAGTACATCTTAGCCTCAGTGGTTTCGAGCCCACCTAAACTCATAGGTCCTAGATAAAATGACCATAATAGCATGGTAAATAAGAGATAAATGATCGAAGTCATTATCACTAAGCCCCAGTTCAAAATTCCCCGACATCTTTAGAAAATCTTTTTTATTCTTTGCAATAAGAGTGCATCTAAAACAGCAAGTTCTAGGCGAAATAACAACAACATTTAGAAGCAAAAGGTGCAAAGGAAACAAACGAGCGAGAGAAAATTCCCCGACGACATGAAACATGAGAGAACTTTCGATAAAGTCCAAAAGCCATCGCGCGGTGAAGAAAGAACTAAATAGGATTTTAAGACATTAAAGGTAGGACTTGTTAATTTCAGAGGATTATATGACCTCTCTATACCTGGAAAGTGTGCCAGTTAAATTTAATTGCTATCGCACTAATTATGGCGCCATTTTCGAATATTTACTTTAAGCGGGTTAAAGCGCCAGGTTCTTCGCACACAGCTCGCAGAAAGCTCTTTTGAAAATTATTTAGCATTTTGGCATTTCACGTGGCGCAGACATTTGTAGAATACTGGATTTTCTTCCATATTACTTCTAACGAACTATTCTTACATTGTTCATCTCCATATTATTTGCATATCTGCATGTTTCATTTAATAAATGTTTCATTTACAATGGAAAGAAGCACACTGAGGTTTACAAAAAAAAAAATTGTATTATTTAGTATCAGAACAAGAATTAAATAACACTAGTTACGATAATAAAACGTACAATAAATTGTTACGAATTATTAACAGTAATGAAATTCATGTGAATGATTGGTTTAATTAATAATATTGTTACGAAGCACCCAGTAGATTCAATGTTACTGGGTAACAGACTTGTCAATTGTTTGTTAAATAAAAAGAGAAGAGATTCTACGGTCGGTGGTCCTCGTAGACGGGCGTGTTCTTTTAAATAAACGTTATCGCTTTTTAATTGTGTTTTAATTAATTATGTCTGAAAGGACAAGGTGTGCGCCTATATTTATATATATATATAAAGCTCAAATACCACTGACTGACTGACTGACTGACTCATTCATCCACTCATCACGAAATCTCAAAAACCACAGAACGGATTGCAATGAAATTTGGAACATACCTTCTCCTTGGGTATAAGGTGCTCACTAAGAAAGGGTTTTGAAAAATTCAAAATTTTAGGGGGGTTTTGGGGGGTTAAAGTATGGACCAAACTCATCAACGCAGAGCCGAAACTGCTTGACCTAGAAACTTGAAATTTTGCTTGAGCGTTCCTTCTAGGGTATAAGCACCCACTAAGAAAGGATTTTTCAAAATTCGAAATTTTAAGGTTGTTTTTTTTTTAGTTTCGATTAAACCGTAGCGAAGCACGGGAGCTTTCAGCTAGTATATTTAATAAAATTCTTCCTACAAATAACTCGTATCACATCATCGTCATGTAACACCACGTCAACGTTCGTAAGACAACACAATAAACATTCTGCTTTTTATCTATTACCACATTCGTTCATGTTAACAAAAATCAATCATATTCACAATTGGCTTCCCTATGTATGGCATCGATTACTAAAGCGATAGCAACAAATTTCAAATGTTAATATTGATATGTCAAGAGAGTTGTCCGTGAGATTGGATCTGTTCAAATAGAAATATTATTTTATAATTTTTACTGTCTCTTTTTGTAAACCCAACAGTCAGTCAATTATTAACAACCATTTCCCAGTACAATATAAGGGATGATACCGTATTACTTTGGTACTCTCTCATCTAAATATTTCAATATGAACCATCGAATATTGATTACCCAACTGTTTCAGCATTATAAATATTCATTCATCCTAGAAACTTCCATTATAACAGAGACATAATGAAAGTCCCATCAGGACAAAATACTCTCGACATTTCACCCAATACCTATCTCGCACACATCCGTACCACTGCAAACTGGTTTCGACTCTTTCGCTGTACGATCAACGGGGAATTTTTCACCCTATAAAACGTTACGACTGACACGACAGATATATCCGAGAGAACCCTTGTACACCGGACAGAGTAACGACGTTTGACCGTGAAATATAATACCCATACAGGGTGGACGCGACGACGACACCCTTTCAGCGACCATAAATCCGGCTTCACTAGCATCACCGACACCCTAGCACCGGATCCATGGGGGTTGTGGCATCTTCAACGCTGATGTAACGCGATATACCGATGGAGGATTCAACGAGGGTCATAATCGTGAAGAACAATGCAGCTAGTCGATTAATGAGCGATATCGTCATCAGACACCACTGAAGATTCATCAGGGTGAGCGTTGACGTGATGGCGGCGTATGAGAGAGGGTTTAAGTGGTTTACGGGACTTTGATTACCGATTGAGTGTCGATCTTCCCCTTTTGTTGTTGAGAGTCAATTAAAGATTGTACCTTTTTTTACATTGACTCGGATTTCTATTGATTATGAGATTACTTGATGCAATTGGGGTGGTTGATTTTAATATAGCGAAAGAGGGTGGTTTTTTCTTGACACTTTTGCTGAAATTTCTTTGTACGTGAATCGTATTTTGATTTCTACAATTTACCAAATGAAATTATTGGATATTAGATAGACATAGAAGAACTTTAACTTTCTTTTTCAACGAGGAAATTCTAACAATGAAAATCTCCAACTATTTTGACACTGTAAGTATCAAGCAAGTCATGATGACTGGTTCCTAATTTTTTGCTAAAATTCTGAAAGTTTATAGGAGAGTCATAAAGCAGATATTCTCAGTTGATATTATAAAACGTAGATTATAGAATCTTCTTCTCAACGCCTTGATTTCGAGTTTTTCAAAGTAGTTATTTAATATGTTGAAATATAGTAGGTTTGATGCCGGTAGTTCTAATGTTAATATTTAATTATTATGGATGTACACTTTATATATATCATTATATGTATGACAAGTGAAAATTTTATGTATTATAACTCAGAAGTATTATTTTTGATCCGATTAATTTGTATTATGGGGAATCGGAAAGTATTGCAGTTCATTGAATTTATTTTTATCAAATCGGCATTGAAAATTTGCACCCTAGATGCAAAAAGGTTGTTGATAACGAAGGTGATTATATTATTCTTTAAAAATAAAAACTTGGTAAAAATTTATTTCCTAAAATCTAATATAAAATACTACTCTTCATCCCTCTAATATAAGACTCATATTTTGAATATATTAATTCAATGTTTAATTATCAATCGTTCTAAATTTCTAATGAACTATTTTTTCACCAAAAACATATACTGTACGATTCTAGAACGAATAAAGATATTTATTCTCGGTCCAAAATATTTTTTTCCAGTTCACCTATTCCCTCCTAAAACATACAAAAAAAACATCTCCGAACAGTTCGAAACAAAACAGGAAAATTAAAATATCGATAATACCCTTACGAGAAATATTCGCAAATAAATGAATAGCCACCACAGGCGAAAAAATCGCGAGAATAATATTGATCCATCGAATTCCCTCAAACTTCAACCCCTTACGTCGAAATAATTCCCATCGAATAATTCTCATACTTCGAACCTGAAACTCGAACATTCCATTCTCTCTATTAAAAAAAAGTAACTCAGCTATGCCTACGTGAAACGTGAAAAATTCGGAAAAAGTCGAACGACAGAATTTTTCCAAGGAAATTTTACATCGAGGAGCCTTTCACAGGAAGTGGGAAAAGTTGGCCGGTTACGGAGATGAAAGGTTCGGTCGGTCGAGGAAAATATTTGCAGGGAACTCGTCTATCGGTTTGATCGGCCCGGTATCGGACCGCAGAATTTTTTTTTATATGCAAAATAACACGGGCATCGTTCATCTACGCGGACATATTTCGGCTCCACGGCTGGCATGTTACATACTGCGTCTGTTCAATTGGCCCCACTCGTGTTGTGAGCTTTAAAAAACGATCGACGTTTTACCGACACCTGTCAGACTGAAAATAACTCTTGTCATCGTTCCGATTGACGCTGGCGAGCCCCTGTTCCAGAAATGCAAAATTGTTGACGCATGGGGTTTAAACTTGGTGGCTGCAACTTCTTAGTTTAGGGCAGGGGTGGCCAACCCAAATCATCTTGCGGGCCACTTTAGAAATGCATCATAACTCCGCGGGCCGCATATGAAATTATATATCCCTATAAATTAGATTCAGACTCACTATAGGCACTTTTTCAGAGTGAAAAATTGAAATATAATGAGTTATTATTATTGTGTTTACTATTACTCGTACATGTAACCATAAATAATATAATAATAATGATACTGATGATAATCTCGCGGTACGGAAAAATTTTTAAGGCGGGCCGCGGGTTGACCACCCCTGGTTTAGGGGTTACTTATTTTTTTAGGTAGATGTGCAATGATTTTGGTTTGAGGTTCAAATGGTAGAAGCAGTTTCTTTGGCAAAGGCTGGATTTTGCGTGATTTAGAAGTGTACTGTCGTTAGACAATTGTTTATGGGGGTGAAAAGTAAGGGGGGAGAAAATTATGAGTAAGAGATCACATTCTGCTGACTGGCGTGAGAAATTAGTGGAATTGAAAGCGGATTAAACTTTTATGAACGCAAATGAAATATTAAAATAATATAAAAAAAATATATAGAATTTTGAAAAATTTAATATAAGAATTACAACACTTTTTTAATATAAGATAACCCCAGAATATTACTATTTTTTAATTTTTCACCCAAATGTTGAATCATGTAGAAAGAAATTAAGACAGCGTGATTAGAGGTTCTTAAAAATTAGTATAAAAATTGAAAAATATACTTTGACATCCAGAAAATACTATAATATTTGAATTTATCATATTCTGTTGACTGGAGTGGGAAATTAGTGGAATTGCTTACACCACTTTCAAAGTAAACAGTCCAATTATTAAAAAAGATCGTGCAGAAATCAATTATCTACCCTTGAGATTTCTCATCCAACTCGACCGTAGTTTAATGCTTTATTTCAACGTCCCCGATGGACGAGCTGGAAATCGTAAAACCGGTCATATTGGACACCATAAAAGACTAAGGGCGAACGTTGACCTAACCTCAAAGAGGGCAATTACCGTCGTTCTCCGTCGCGAAAATGAGAGTCAAAGAAGAAACGTGAGAAATATCCCTGGTGGTTGAGAAGAATCGACGATATTTTTCTCTTGAATTCCATGCCTACTTTATACCGTATTTTTCATGGCTCCCCTTTCTCGTAGCTGCGACCTTGAGGGATGTAAAAGAGGGCAGGTGCTTATCGTTCTGGATTGAATAAACCCGGATTTCTCCTTTGCTTATGTCGCGCTCTTTTATTGTCCTCTGTAACCAACGTTCTGGTGATCCCATAACCGAGAGTATACGTCGAATGGCTTTCAGGGTGTAGCAGAAATGTCTCTTTTGTTCTTGGCTTTATTCCTGTCGTGATACAGTGAATCCCATCGTTATGGAGAACATGTTTGAGCCTCTTTCAATGCTTTCAGCGACGATAATTCTTACAATAGTTAATACATATGATCATACAAATATACATTGTCCAAATAAAGAAATATTCAAGATTCTAGAATTGAAAAATACGACAAAGTAATTATTTTTATCATTACGATTCGTCAGTTTAAATCTAATCACTTTGACTCCTTCCTGAATCCTAATTATGATGAAAATGTTTAGGCCTTCTTCAACCCTATCATAATTGACAACTTTTATAATTGACAGACAGACATGGTATCTAATGAAATAAAAATCAACGATTTTAGTAAAGAAAATTGTGTTGTTTGAAATAATTGTCTATTGCTAGATATAATACTTCATACACTAAATATTAAACAATACGAAACATCGTACATCACAACAGTTTAACGTCAAGTTCTATTTCCCTCTTATCCACGAAACAAGACGTCTTTAAATCCCTCTACACTGCATCCAACAAATCCCGCGGCGCGAGTGTTTCGCGCAGGTAATTTCGCGCGCTAATAATTTCCTCTTTCTCGTGATTAAAAATTTCCCAGCGATTATCGTGCACCGTTGATTCGGCCACTTGTTTCTACGCCCTAACGTGGTCTCTCGAAAGAAAAATCGTACTGTGCGTCGCTCGGAATACGTAATAGGTCTCACGGAGGCATCCAGCGCGATAAAGCGTTCGAGCTCGCATTCACGGCCGTATTTTGAGGGTTGTCGGTACAATTGCGGTTAATTACTAGCATATTCATGCACACGATACACGCTCCTTAGCCGGGGTGCACGGGAGTGCACGAGGTGCCTACTAATCCGGCACGCAGATTCGCGACCGTAATTCGTTGGTTGCTCAGGACACGTCCATTGAATTACCGGCGAGCTTAATTAAATCGCCGAGATAAACAACTTCCCTTCATACTCGCCTGTCGTGCATACCCGACTGCATTTATTTTCCGGCGATGCAGTGATATTTACGCGCCTCTTTTCGATTCACCCCACGCGAATGCCGAGTTGTTACGTTGCTGTTTCATGGAGTGGGTGAGTTTGGGGAGGTTGGGGAATTGATGAAGAGGGAAGGTTACATTTTAAGTGGACATGTGCGGGATTGCGGTTAGAATGTGGGGAATGTTGAAGGAATGGTATTTAAGGAGGAAAGGTACTAATGTACTGTTCAGAGATTGGAGGATGTCGCTGTTAAAGTATTAACTGAATCTACTGTTTTTTGAGAGGTTCAGAGTATTATTTGACGACTATGGGGAATCGAAAGACAATTTTTAAAAAGGATTGCGGTTGGAATGGGGCAAATGTTGAAGGAATGATGTTTAAGGAGGAAAAGTACTAATGTACTGTAACAAAAATTGGAAGATGTCGCTGTTGAAATATTAAGTGAATTTACTACTTTTGGGAGGTTCAGAGAATTGTTTGTCCACTATGGGGAATGAAAAGACAATTTTTAAAAAGGATTGCAGGTAAAATATAGGATATGTTGAAGAAATGGAGTTGAAAGAGGAAAGGTACTGTTGTACTGTTCAGAGATTGGAAGATGTCGCTGTTATAATATGAGGTGAATCTACTGTTTTTTGAGAGGTTCAAAGTATTATTTGACGACTAGGGAAAATGGAAAGACAATTTTTTAAAAATATTGCAGTTGGAATGTGACAAATGTGGAAGGAATGATATTTAAAGAGGAAAGGTACTAATGTACTGTTCAAAAGTTGGAAGATGTCGCTGTTGAAATATTAAGTGAATTTACTGTTTTTTTAGAGGTTCAGAGTATTGTTTGTCGACTATGGAAAATGGAAAGACAGTTTTTAAAAAAGGTTGCAGTTAGAATATAGGATATGTTGAAGAAATGGAGTTTAGAGAGGAAAGGTACTGATGTACTGTTCAGAGATTGGAAGATGTCGCTGTTGAAATATTAGGTAAATCTACTGTTTTCTGTGAGGTTCAGAGTATTATTTGACGACTATAGAAAAGGGAAAGACAATTTTTTAAAAATATTGCAGTTGGAATGTGGGAAATGTTGAATAAATGGTGTTTAAAGAGGAAAGATGTCGGTGGGTACTGATGTACTGTTGCGAGATTGAAAGATGTCGCTATTCGGAGATTAAGTGATTCTGCTGTTTTCTGAAAGATTTAAAAAATTACTTCACACCCCCCTGCAAACGAACCTCCTGACGTTCCAACCTCACGATTTTAAAAAATCTCTAATTCCTTATCATTTTCAGCTTTTATTAAAGAAAGGCCAGGCTTCAAACTATCAATCAGCACCACCGACAAACCCCCAGAACGACAATACGCAATTGTGACAAGTGAGAAAACGGATTTACTCGCCGAACCGTTAACGTTCACCGATGCGAGCGTGTAAAGTGTAGCTATCGCCACACACTGGCCAACGAGGAACATTCGAGGCACGTTAAATGCGTAATCTCAAATCATCCGTGTTGGCCGTGTCATGTGGCAGTGATAACTCAACCTATGTGCGCGCCTACCTGCTGAATAATATGCGGATTACATGCTGCAAACTAAAGCAAACGTCGAATAATTAACAAGACAGTGGAGCTTTCAAACTACACGCGAGCACGTTGTGTTGTAGGCGAGTGTTGCGCTTCGGCTTCATTAACTATACAACTTGATACTGGCGCTTCCAACAGCTCGGATCAACTCAGTGATTGGAAATAGAATTTTAACAATTCCAATTTTATAGAATGGTTAGCTTAATACAAACCAGATTAACTCATGCCGCGTTATGTGGATACCACTTTACAACAGAACCGCGTTGTGGGAGCGTTGACTGTAATACATATCAAGCTAATTCGTTCTGCGTTATAAAAGAGTTGACTGTGTACAAATCACACTAATTTGTACCGCCTCATAAGAGTATCGCAATATAAGAGAGCCGACTGTAATACTAATTAGATGATTTCACACTACGTTGTGCTGATACGACTTTACGACAGTACCGCGTTGTGGGAGCGTTGACTGTGACACATATCAAGTTAATTCGTACTGTGTTATAGGAAGTTTGACTGAATACAAATTAGACTAATTTACACCGCCTCATAAGAGTATCGCAATATAAGAGAGCTGACTGTAATACTAATTAGATGATTTCACACTACGTTATGCGGATACCACTTTACGACAGAACCGCGTTGTGGGAGCGTTGACTGTAATACATATTAAGTTAATTCGTTCTGCGGTATAAAAGAGTTGACTGTGTACAAATCACACTAAATTGTACCGCCTCATAAGAGTATCGCAATATAAGAGAGCTGACTGTAATACTAATCAGATTATTTCGCACTACGTTATGCGGATACCACTTTACGACAGTACCGCGTTGTGGGAGCGTTGACTGTGACACATATCAAGTTAATTCGTACTGTGTTATAGGAGGTTTGACTGCATACAAATTAGACTAATTTACACCGCCTCATAAGAGATCGCAATATAAGAGAGCTGACTGTAATACTAATCAGATTATTTCGAACTGCGTTATGCGGATACCACTTTACGACAGTATCGCGTTGTGGGAGCGTTGACTGTAATACATATCAAGTTAATTCGTACTGTGTTATAGGAGGGTTGACTGTAATACAAATCAGATTAATTGACACCGCGTTTAAGATTACCGTGTAATAGAAGGATTATATCAATTTTCTCTCCGCGTTATATCAAAACGGCGTAAAAGAGTACCGTATTACAAGAGAGTTTTCTGAACTAATAAATCAGACTAATTCGCACCACCTTACACTACCTTACACCACATTATCACATTATAAGAGGGTTGTTGCAATTGTCGCACCACGTTATACGGAAACCGCGTTACAAGAAGATTGACTATATTCTCCAATCACGTTCCCAAGTCCATGACCAAAGGTCGTACCCCCATTCCTAATTACGCACCCCACAGTCAACTCCTATTTCGCAATATCACTGAATCTCTCCCCGAAACCATTCAAAATCGCGACAAGTTCTGCGAGCAACAAACGCACAGCTTTCTCAGCCGGCGTAACTGAATCCAATAACAGTTATCCTTCATTATTCCTCGCTTATGCGGACCAAGGGTGCAGCGGTAAAGTAAACTTCAGCCAGGTGTCGAGGTACGTTCTCGTTAGTGGGTTTACAGCTAGGTCACCATTGTGTAAACCGCGTAACCAGTAGCTACGTTGCATGCAGTTTACTTGGCAAATATCGTCGCCCTATGTACCTATACGTGGAGCGGTGATATTATCTCGGTAACGAGCATGATAACAAGGAGGGTCTCGCGGCTTTTTACCCCCGGCCACAATGCGTATCAGGCTTTTCACCCTCATCGAGCAACAACGCGTTACTTCTTTTCCAAATACGGTCTTATAGACGTGGGATTATTATTTTCAAAGGGTCTTTTAAGGCTTATGACCTTCACAGGGTGAATGCCGTGACGATCATTGGCGAACGGCGCTGTATTATGGTATTAAACTGTATTTAAATGAGAATGAGGAAGTTTTTGAGTTTTGTGTTCAGTCGTTGATGAGGTGATATTTCGAAGTTCATTGGAAATTGGGAATTTACAAGCAGTTGAATTTGAAAAAATGTTAGGTTTATAGTTTTATTGAAACTGGGTTTGCACAAATATGACTTGTTCTTTTTAGAAATTTGAGTAGTTGTTAAGAAGTTTAAAGCGTTTTACAAAGTACAATTACCGTGGGCAAGGAGCCAAAGTATCTCAGTGCAGAATCTGTAAAAGTATGTGAATTTATGAAAAATCGGGACTCTTTTTCGGCTTTAACTGCGGTGGTAACTTAGGCGCTCCTAATAGTAATTAATAATTTGAGATTTTCCTTTCCAAAGGGTACGATCGAGGTTTTGAATTTTCTGAAAAATTACTGGTGAAAAATCCATAGTACTATGCTAATTTACAGAAAATTAAAATCATTCAATTCACCACGACCCTAATCACCCCTAACGTACTAAATACACCTGCGGACACAAACCAAAAAACTTACCACCCTTAGACTACAAAACTCTTTCGCAAATCGTGCAAACTCTAAATTGTCCCATGATTTTTTTAAATTCACTGTTCATTTTCTATAAAACTAAGCTGACTAAAAGAAAACCAAAACTCTTTTACACCCCCGAAAACCTCCAATTCAACTCACAACGACCATAATCATTTCCAACGTCCCAAACTCACCCGCGGGCAGGCAAACCAAGAAGATGACCGCGATTCAGTGGTGAAATCCTTCCGCAAATCGTGCAAACCCACCCCGCGTAATATTCAAACGTTAATGGGGTGCAAGGGACGACCATTGAACATACCGTCAGGTGTCAGGAATGCGGACGTTGACTGGAGGTTTATTTCTGCAACGGTAACCTTTGTGCCTTGCACCGGCCACCAAAACGTCCAGCAGTTTCGCATACCAGCACGCGGGAACTCTAACGTGCGCCAAATTCCGGGGTCAAATGGCACCGATGTAAGACAGAAGCCTCGCCCGAGAAATAATGTTGCCTCGACGAAGCCGAGACAAATGGCAAATCGATGCTGGCGTCATTTACCTCCGAGGCCACCCTCGGTGGCCACCACGAAGGCGGCCTACCCTGCGGTGCCGTTTCACCGACCCTGTCGCCACCAGGGTGCTTCCCCTTTCGTACCGTTGGTGACGCTTATTGTTAGCGAAAATCCAACGACCTTCCTATGGGGATGATACTTCGTGATGTCTGAATGGACGGATGGAATTAGGAGGGAGGTTTTGAATATGTTGAGGAAGGTTAAAGGGGGTTGTTTTTAAGTTTATCTGATATTTTGTGCTTGGGAATGTGGCATTAGGTGGGTGGGGGATTTATGAGGGTTGTTTTTGTTTTGGAGATTTTTTTGAAAGATGAGTTGTATGTATCTAGGCTGTTTGATGATCGTTGTGACCGCAGGTGACAACAAAGTTGAAGAATTCCTTATACTTTAAAATGTCAAAAATAAATTACTACTCTGAAAGAGTTTATGAGACGTAATTTTAATGGTATAAATCGTACCAGAACTTTGCATACATCTATTCTTATCATAAAGGGCAAAATTACCCCTCGTGATACGTAGGGTATAAAAAGAATTTTTCTCTGTAAAAAAATAAGCAAATAGAAAAATAGAAAGCGAGAAATTTAATAATTGGATAGTATAAGAATTTGCAGAAAGTCAGGTGGGCGTAAAAATTAGAATGAATGATTTGAAAATAAATTTTGAAAGGACTTATTTGACCCAATTTGGAACGTTTAGTGTTAAAGAATGATTCGTTTTAGACTGGTTGGCTCGATTTGAGCCAATTTCCATCTCTGCTTTTAAGACATCAGTTGTACGCTTCCCGCGACAGCTGTTGAAAGACATGTGCATCTGACATATACTCCATTCTCATCCCTCGCACATTCCATTTCCCAACAGTGCATCTGTTGCCTCGACAAGCAGCTTCCTTAATCTTTACTATTCCCATGGCGGCCAGATAAACTGATTGATAACCAGGCAACGATGAAACCAATCGAAAAGCCATTCGGGCCAGTCGGGAAATTCGCGATGCCAGTACGAATGAAACGGTGGGGAAAAATTGGTTTGAGTTGAGTTTAGAAGTTTAAACAAATACTTAACCGTTCCTTGCATCGATGAGATAAAGAACGAATTGCTGTTTTAGTATTCTACTTTGCTGAGAATTCACGAAACTTGTATAGGAACTATCTGTTTGTTTATATATCTTAAAAAGGGTATCCCATAATTAACGCAAGATTTGAATTTCCCGCCATTTTTGCAGTAAACTGTTGGCAACCCTGAAAAAAGAACAACTTGACAGCTGAGAGTTTAGGGTTGGTAAAAATGGAGCGCTACACGATACAACAAGGTGTTTTCACTATTGAACAACAATACAAAAACAATGAAAGTTTGGCGGCCGCAGCTCGAAAATTTTATACAAAATATGGTCAAAACAGTGATTTAACCTCGTCAATTAATCCTTTCACAGTTGACGAGGCAAAAACACCATTTTGACCATATTTTGTATAAAATCCCCGAACTGCTGCCGCCAAACTTTCGTTACTTTTGAAACATTGTTCAACAATGAAAACACGTTGTTGTATCGTACAACGCTCCATTTCCACCAACCGTAAACTCTCAGTTGTCAAACTGTTCCTTTTTCAGGGCTGCCAACAACCTACTGCAAAAATGGCGGGAAATTCAAATCTTGCGTTAATTTTGGGACAACCTATATATCTGTCTATCCAATGTGAATGTGTGTACTAATATCAAATATTTATTAATATAAATTCTTTATCTATTTAATACAAATTCCAAAATACCCCAAAAATTCCTATCATATTCTACACATACAATAAACAAAAGTATCTTATAGGATTCAGGCTATACCTCAATGTCTCTCACCCTCCAACAAAGAGATTATCCCGCGCGAAAGACAGGAACACAGTCCAGGAAACCGTTCCGATAAAAATAATCGCCGATAAGAATCGATCTAAATAGCCGATGAGAACGACTCGAAGGAGCCTGGCGTGTATAGGAAGGTGGAAAACGAGCTTTCCCGGAAATCTCGCGAATTCGATCCATAAATAAGCCCGCGGGGGCCTATCTCCGCAATCTATGGCGGAACTTGTAACCCTAAAATACTCCAGGAATAGCTCCCCGTCACGAAGTCTCTCCGGTGGCTCTGCACGAGGGTGGCCCACCCCCTTCCTTCGTGGTTTTACCTACGTACACGATATAATGTGCGTGATATAATCGATGGTAGGCGTTCTCGTCGAGATGAGAGGGTGAGCAACGCTGTCACTATCGTCGGAATCTCAGAGTCTTGCTTCTACTCCTCCAGAAAGAGAGGGTTGAAAGATAGGAGGGAAAGAGTGAAGAGAGGCGCTTCCGAAATTTCAAGAGGGTGTTTATAAAATTTTATTCGAACTATGAGAATTTTTTTTTGGCGGTTGCAGTTTTTTTTAGCGGCTTCTGGAATTTTGTTTTTGGCTTTTGGAATGTAGTGGTGGCTCCTTCTCACCTCGAGCAGGGGATGGGAATTTTGAAAAAGTTGAAGAGGTGCTCTGAGTTTGTTGTGTTAGGGTGGACAATTTTTTGTGTAGATGTTTTTTCTGTTTTTGTTTTGGCATTATGCAGAGGATTCTCAAATGAGGAGGGTTTTATGGGCGTAAAACTTTTTGTGAGACTGTTTTTGAGAATTTTATGCAACTGTTTAAATTTTTTTAGACCTGGTGTATCTAATTACGAGTTTTTTAGGGCGATGTGATTTTTTTTATTGGAAAGTTTATGTTTTAGTTTGATTTAGAGAAAATGGACATTTTGACGAATTTTGAACCTGAAATACTATAACCCCTTGCAGTATGATTTGTTTTGTGACTGCCTCCACTATAATTCAGAATTTAATTACTAAAATACAAAGTGATTCTTGATATGCCGTATAATTTAACGTAATATTAATGTTATAGAAATAATATTATCGCGTCGCATTTCATTAATATTTTTATTTTAATAGATTTTGAAGAATTTGAAAATTTCCTATCACGAGTGTCACTCGTTATTGTAGGGCAAGGGGTTAACATCCCCTTACCATCATTGAGGAATTTTATTTTGAAGAAACAAGGAAGTTTTTTTTACAAATGTGATTTAAGAATTGTTATTATTCAGATTTCTTATTTATACCATCAGGTATTGTATTATTGCCCCAACTCTTATAAAATTGAGTTTGCAACAATGCTGACCGTATAGAAAATGCACGATGCTTATGCAGCCGTGTTGTTGTTAATAGGTATCGATTAAAAAATTGATTATTAATGAACAATACATTAACGATTCGTAATAAATGATTGGCTTATTGTCAAACTGGCGCAGCCTGACTAATTAATTATCCATTACACTGCCAGTTTTCACCGGATAATTGCCCGACCGACATTTAAAACTGACAACAATCACATCGACGTTTCGTTTAATTCATCGTGCAATATTATCATGAGTTTGGAATTTAACGATTAAAAATTTATTATTCCCTTCAACCCCCTTCGACATTTTCGACAAGTAAACTCCTACCAGTATTAATAATGTGTACATACACTATTTAAATACAAGAGATAACACAATTTGTCCGCCAATTATAAATTTTATTTTAAAGAGTAAACTTTTTATTGTTTCAAATTAATTAAACGTGCAGATACCCTTAAAATTGCACTTTAGAGAACGAAAATTAATATATATTTTGAAAGGGGCTTTACAATATTTAACACTGAATTCAGAGACATTAATTAAAATAATTGTTACATTAATATACTCCTATTAAATAAGAACGTGAGAACAAAAAGAACAAAGGTTAAGCGACTACTAAAGGTCATCTTTTTACATTTTATAAGTCGTACAAAATGTGTAATATTCTTTCCTTAAAAATTAGAAAACTTGTAACAAAAAAAAAGTCTGAACCAATTTAATAATAAAATTATTACATTTGTCAAAATTAATTAAAAAAAATATCTGTACACCACAGGTCAATTTATTTTCTGAATTCCCGTTCCTCAAAGGGCTATTGTAATTAACAAAATCTGAGAGTACTCCACGTAGCCGGTGAAACATAATATTTTTTACTTTCTCTAACATATTCAAACATTTATCCAATATTCCAAGGTGCAATTCTAACAGATACATACCCCGAATATACACGAGAAGTCTTAAAGGGTTAATACGTATACACGTTTCCATCCACCAGAGCTATGGTGAAACATGTGGCTTTGATATATCGAGCCACGGTGTCTCCGGAGATTCTCTCCTTTTTTTTCTCCCCCTTCTTCGTGTTGTCTCCATCTCGGCTCTCTCATGTTTCATTCCTTGAGGTACATCGAGTGTAGCGAGCAAGGAGATTGATCGAGGGTCCTCGACGAAATTGAAACGGAAATATCCAAATTTCTTGCCGCTCCTCGACGGGAAACAGCGACGAGATACAGAAGAGAGGGACTTGGATGGAGCAAGGCAATATCTCTAATACGTGCACACATCGAGAAACCTATTATGCAGGCAGCGTCACAATAAGCGACATGGGAATGTCTTCTTCCGTTGTTTGGGGTTGGATGGCAAGCTTTACAATAGGGACATTGTGTTTTTGAAGTATCGTGGTATCTTTAAATGGATTTACTTTAAAATTGTTAAGTGGTGATCAAACTAAAAAACAAAACGATGAATTAAGTAATTTATATATTATAATTCTTCTCTGTCCATTTGAGGAAAAAATTTCCAAAAAGTATAAACCCGTTAATTTGACAATAGCCGTAGCTCTATTGTTAAAAATACTCAGCCAAACATTCTCAATTATTTCTACATTGTCAATAATTTCTCTCACATCTTTTTCCACATTTAAACAGTTTCAACTTCAATCTCCGACAAGTAACAAAACCATGAAAAAGAAATCAGAACCAAACATTTCACATATAAAATCCCTCCCATCAAACGTCCTCAAACGAGAAAACGCCTCCTAGAAGCTCGAAATACTCGAGCGTCCTCGAATCGCAGTTAAAATCCTCGAAAGAGATGCACCGAGCTAGATGCATTTCCACTTTCTATCCTGTTTTCGTAAAAACGTTTCGCCCCGTTTCAGAAACGGTTTGAGGCCGTTTGGAGGGCTTGAATCTTTGATATACCAGGTTTCGTGCACCTCAGGGCACGTGTGAGAGTACGTAGTACATGCGAACCACCCCGTTGCATGCAACACGATGGACGTATGGTGTATACACATGGGACCGTTGGTGTTACAGGAAGCACACAGGTCCTACGGTAATACCTGCTTGCAGTGCATACAATATGCACCATTACGAGCCGCGCGTGCAACCGATGCAACGAGAACATTGTTTATGCTTAATTTTCAACGAAGTCCTGGAAGACGGCTCGTTTTCACGGCGATCAAAAATTCCCTTCGAACATAACCGGTGGAAATTAGCGGGGGTTGATGAGGGTGAATTGAAATTGCCGATTGCTGGGGATCGTTTTAATGCGAATTGCTATAACGTGGAACTGGGGGTAGCGAATGGGAGTTTCAAACTGTTTTCGAGGGAAGTATCATTACTGTGGGGTTTTGCGATATTCAAAGCGTGGCAAAGTGCACTAATTTGTTGCATATCAGGTGATCGGATTGCTGTTTTGGTTGTTACTAGTTGTCCGACTGATGTTATTTTCAGTTTTGGAAAATCTGAGGCAAACTGAGATGTAGGTAGTTGGAATTAGATTTTGTAACGTTGATATTTTAACGTTGTTTTGGCCCCTGAGAATTTCAGATTACACAAGACACAGTTTTAACTTTACCAAATATTATAAATTAGCTTGTGAGGAGCATGAAATTCTTTACAATTTAATTATAATTTATAATTAAATTATTAAAAACGCAGTTCAAAAAAGTTCCAATATTTAAGTATAGAATATATTAAATAATGAATAAATATTATAATTTAAAAGTCTAATGAAATATCATTATATTCTGACTAAGAGGAATATTAAATAACTATACGGAACACCCACCCCCTCAAAACTCACCCCAAAGGCTCCACTCCCTCGCACTACATCTCACTGCACCCCTTCCCTCGCAGAAACTCGCTCCGAAATAGAAGCCATGACTGAAACGAGCATATTATTAAGGGTGGGTGTGTCGATAACAATTTGTACTCTTTATCGTGCCGGTGGAAGCGCGAACAGTAGCTAAACGACGTCGCCGTCCCGGCGGCATGGATTGATCCGTCAAACTTAGGTACAAAGGCCTCCATTCACGTCACGTTGGAGCTCGGGAAAAAAAGGAGGAACACGGTTTGCTACAAGGGGTAGAGAGTTGCCACGGGGGTGGGCTGGTAGCGTGAAAACTTAAAGTCGACGTAACAATGGCTTTTTGTGAGCCTACACCAACCGCAACCACCCTGGAGCGATATTGGCTGAACGTGAGAGCCCTACATCCCCCTCTGCAACCTCTTCATCCCTCTCGATCACGGCTCGAACGATACCTTCGTGTGCATCGATGCAACCTGGACGCGTAACTTGTTCTCTTTGCTATTGTGCATTTGGGTCAACCCTTTCGAAAGGGCTGTCCGATGGTGGCTCTCTTCTTCGCTATGCAGGGCCTCCTGATAGCTTGAGAATTTCACATCTCAGACGGTATTCTCGGAGCAAACGTGAAAGGACACTTCAACCGAGCATTTGTGCCGCCTCTTTGTCGCGATAGTGGCATGGCTTGGTTTCGACTTTGCCTAACCCTTAGAATATCGTGTGAGAGACGTGATACGTCGATGAGGCCCAACATCATGCATGAAACACGTGATACGTGAACAAAACGTGAACGACAGGTTACACGCACGGATATAGTAACGTGAGGACGCTATTGTTAACCCTTTCGCTCCGAGCGTCGCATATATACGGCACCTAAACGACGACGTGTGGATACGAGCGTCGCATACACTCGTCGACGTATTGGTGCGAGCGTCGCATATATGCGGCATCCACTCGTCGACGTATTGGTACGAGCACCGCATATATGCGCCATAAACTCGATGACCGGTGGGTAAGAGTGCCGCATATATGCGACATCCAAATGAAGTATATACAAGTGTCGCCTTTTAGAAAGAAGTGAGATCATCTTAAGAGGTTGCGTGGCCATTTTGTAAAAATTTTACCTTTGTGGAGGCACAGTTTGGCATATTCAATGCTACTATCAATATGACTTGAGTAGCATGGGGACTCGGGTGGCCCCGGGTGCGTCAGACCCGTACCTGTTCACCCAGAATGAACAGGCCCCTGGGGAAGGGTCTGCTATATTGAATACGTAATTTTTGGGGGAAATTTGACTTGAAATTAGTAGTCAGCGGATCGGAAATCCTTAGTATCTGAATTTTAATGGAATTAAAAGAAGAGGGGGAGAGTCCGCTATATTGAATGCGTATTTTTCCTTTTGGGAATTTCAATTCAAATTTATAATGTAAATATCAAAGAACCTTAGTGTATTAATTCTACTGTGGAGCCAGATATACGTTATATTATATTCGTAATATTTCGATGCAGATGTACGTCATATTAAATCCGTCCTTTTATTTTTGGAAACTGTGACATGAGATAGATCATGCAGATTTATCAAATAAAAATGTGAAATAAATTTTTTAAATATTCTGTACTCCTAAATTCCTCCGCTCTCTCTCTCTCGACTTTCATGAAATGTACCATCATGAGACAAATCAAACAGTCTCTTTGACAAAATTTTGAAATGAAAACCTCCAATATTCAAACTTTAGAAATTTATGGACTCTCTCTGTCGACATTTATCAAATCCACCACCATAAGACAGATCAAGCAGATTCTTCGACAAAATTCCAAAATAAAAATCTCCAAAAATCGTAAACGTATAATCCTTCAGAAAATCCCTCCAAACGAAAAAATAAAGAAACATGTACACCATTCCGAAAATACTGCGACTTAATTTCGTCTACATCAAATCTCCAATTTTCTTCGAGGCGTGAATTTCTTCGCATCTCCGCATATCGTTCCAGAACATTTCACCCCCTGAAACGCCCCCGCGTTAAAATCTGCTTCCGCGTGTCGTTATTCCTGTTCCGCACGAAACATTCGATCGAGAGAGGGGTTGTACGTCGAGCAGGTTGTATGGAAATCGATTATTATACCTACTCGCTTCGATAACCGTCGACGATTTCATTTTCGCCGATGTTCGCCCCAATTTCTCTCTACCCTCGAGTTCTCACCCCTTTTAACCCCCTCTTTGTCGATACGGCCATTTCTCTCGATCATTTCTACCTTCGTTAATCTCTGCACATTGGCCTGCATAAGCGTCCACCGCCAAACATTCGGTCTGTCGACGTTTCGCAAAATATTGCCACGTTTTGCATTAATCCCTTTCCGCATTGTTACAGACACGAGCTGCGTGTGATTAAAATATCGTAACTTTCGATGAATTCCAATTAATCCTCTTGTACCTTAATTTTAATGTGGGAAATATTATTTGACAAGTTTTCTGCAACGTGTTAGACCTTGGAGACTGTGGAATCTTTTTTTCTTCATTTTTGTTGGAATTTGGGACACTTTGCAGAAAATTGGTAGATTAAAATTGAAATATTAACAAATTTCATTTCATTTTTTATTGTTGATGGAAACAGTTTTATTTTAATACTTTAACAGTGTTTTAAATTCTGTAAAATTATTTTCAGGTCTTGTACTAATTTTTCCGGCGTCGTTACGACATCGTGTAAATAGAGTGTTGTATCTTAATTGCAATGTGGAAAATATTATTTTAGAATTAAAGTTAGAGTAATTATAGATTCATAAATGTCTATTTTAATAGTTTAATGCTGAGTGCTTTGAGCAATTGTAAGATTGGAAGAAATTGCGAAGAATTTCGGAACTACGGTGGATCTATTTCGTTGACACTAGATTTACTGGCGTGAAATCTATTACATTGCAATATATTAACTGGAGACTTTGGAGAAATAGGTATCGAACAGATAAGATGATAATTCGTTAAGTAATTATTGTATTATAAAATAAACGTGAAATATCTACTGTTCAGCTACTCTGTAAAGAGAAATATTTATGAAACAAGTAGAAACCCGACGATTCTACGGCTTACGTAAATCTAGTGTTAACATTGAATTTTTTGGAAAATTTTTGCAAGCAGTTACATATATACAACAGCAACATCCAATATTTGCTTAAACAAGTTTCAAACTATCAATTTAAACTTCCAATTATGATTAAAAAATATGCTTTTTCAATTTTACCTCGAGAGATTTCAACTACAATTCATTCGAACCGTAGAAATGGTGCAACAGTGATATCAATTTTATCATCTCTGCTTTGGCAATTTCGAAAAAAATCCTCACCTAAGGGTCGTAAACAAGGGCGGAAAGAGTACCATGTAAAATCATGCAATCTCGACCAGCGAAATCCTTCATTTAGGTGCTGAAAAAATGGCAGTTTACGAGCAACCCCGTGCCCACTGCTGACGTCGGTTTGTCCGTTGAAAAATCTATTCTTTTAACGGAATTTCGAACGCGTAGCACACAGGACACGCCGAGAGAAGCAGCCGGTGTACAATTCTTGCGAAATGACATTTCGAAATGAATGCTTGTAAACGAGCACAACCCTGCGGACGTGTAATTCGTGCGTGGGATAAAATTTCTCTCGGGGTGCGCGCGCTTTGCACCCCGCCGCTTTGTTAATTCTGTCTCCGTGGTAAAAATAAACTGGTTTTTGTACCACTTCGGAAGGATTTTGCGTTATATTGTTTAATTGGAAGGAAAGGGTTGAATTGTTTCAGTACTGTCTCTAGAACAATGAATATTTATAAATTAGATGAGGATTTTGTATCTTTATAGAGTAATAATGTAAATAATTTGGTTCCTCTTTTGAGGAATTTTTTTAACCGATATAAAATTGATAGTTTAGGGCGAATTAAAATGTGAAATTGGAATTAAAAAAGAATTTGAAAAATAAATATGAAAGTTGCATCCTCCATAATAGAATGAAATATATTGTCAAATGGGAGAAACAGAGGGGAGGGAATAATTATTGGGTTTAAATGGAATATTAATTATATTTGGGCACTAAAAAATTAAATATACCTCAGCAGATATTAAAATTAATCGACATCCTATTCTCTAACGTTTCATGAATTATCACCCACTTGCACTCGATTATTCCTTCGATTCTCTAGGATTGAGAAATAATTTAGCAACACCAACAACGAAATTTCAAAGTTACTTAGCATTAACAATCTCTCGCGAAATGTTTGCTAGACATGAACATATAACTATCCACCGAAACGTGCAAACGTTTCCTGGTCCACATGGCAGAATAAACAGCCGTGCAAATCGCTGATGATGTGTGTGTATACATGCATGTGTGTGTGTTTCTGCTCGCGCAAATATGGGGCAACGTTTCCACGTTACCAGCAGGATTTATTTCGCGGCAGAGAATTAGGGAGATATTTATGTTGCTTGCGAGGCATGCTATCGTCCCAAGTAACACAATGCTAACGCGCCGATGTACGTCTGTGGGTTCTAGATCGTGGGCTTAGAACTGACATGTATAATACAGTTATATCAAAATTAAGGATGTTTTTAATGATAGTTAGGGTGAGTTTTGTGTAGAATTAGTGGAATCTCACACGATTAGCAGATTTTTTCATTTCTGTGACATTGAATCACATTGTCATTTTTTTCAGAATATTCCTGCAATTTTTTTTGAATTTTTGTCGATGAATTTTGTCGTAGTTTTTTGAGAGCTTTTTTGCAAGTTTCTTAGAATTTTCCTAATGTTCTTGGTTATCAACACGATAAGTTGCTCTTTTCATTTCTGTATCATTGAATGTTGCAATCATATTTTGAGAATCGTCCTCTAATATTCATTGAACTTGTCTAATTTTACTAAAAGCTTCATTAAATTTCATAGACTTTTCCCAAATGAATTGATTACAATTTTTCTACCAACATGTTTCTATCTTTTCTACAATTTTCTCCAGAATGCTTCAAGAATATTCCAAATTTTCAAAAGATACGATTCTCTCATATTTTTTCAAAATTTTATCAACCCTCGATCAAAACCGACCCATTATTCTTGATCTCTTCTACACCTTTCCCACCTCAACGTTTCATCTGCAAAAACCATCCTCAAAGCCACCCACCCCAAACTACAATTCCCCCAGAATAAAAAAAACACCCTCCAACGATCCCCAGAGCACGTCCCCCATTTCCCACAAATCGGCGATTCGAGCCGCGTCGAAACACGTAAGCACAGAAGCAAGAAAACCGTCTCAACATCCTACCCCAAGAGTTTAGCGCAATCGCTTTGCAGAATGCAGCAGTAGAAGCGAAACGAAGACGAATAAGAGTGGCATTGCATCCACTCCAGCCACAGGAGGATGAACTGGAACACGATTTTGTCTTGGTTTCGTTCAGACCCCAACTTCTCCTCGGCCGGCTCGTCAACGATGTCGCTCCAATTTGTCAGCGTCTCGGAGGCAACCCCTTTCCAAGATCCTCCTTCTCCTCTTGACGAAACTGTGCCACTAGTTTTCCCGCTTTTCCACCGGGATGTAATGAACCGCATTTTCACGGGGACGGTGTCACGGTGATTCGTCGAGGAGCACCGGGAAGAAATGGTCAGGGGCTTTGTCAACGTTCTTGATGGTGTTCCCATTCGGAAAGCTTCTTCTCCCCTTCTACTTTCACAGACGAAAAGAATCCACCAACGTTTCAGGGTAAACGACGGGTCTCGTGGCTACGTTCCAGACTGATAATTCGTTTAATTGCTACCGAAGAAATTTCGGTCGTTAGGACGGCAAAAAGGGGTGGCTATGAATTCTTGGGAATGATGACAGGAGAAGGGTTTGTGGAAGAAATTCTTGGGTTGGAATGACGAACGGAGGTTTTGGACGGCGCATTAATTATGGAAGATTATATCGGAATGTTTTGAATGAATGTGGGGTGGGTCTGAAGCAATGACGTCTAATGGGGTGTGGAATTGAAGAAGAGAAAATGGGGGTGGGTATGGCCATGAAATTCACACGGCGCTTGTTTAGCTCATTTGCATCATGTGGCAAAATGAAAAATATATTTTTACTATCAATCTAAGTATAACAGTATTTCAAAACGTGATATTGCTCTTTAATCGAGGAAGGTTGTATAAATAATTTAGACTGCTCGTATGTACCGCTATTCACCCACAGTGGAAATGGATAAATGCGTTTTGAAGATAGTCAGTTGAAAAAGTGTGCGCATATATGCGATTATGATGCAAATGGATTAGTTGATATTTAGGACTCGGTGCTGTGGCATTTTACAGTGAATGTAAACATGCCGTAGTGTGGATGCCGCATATATACGGCGCACGTATCCATACATCGTCGCGTGAATGCCGCATATACACGATGCTCGTACCCACACGTCACGTGGAAGCCGCATATATGCGGCGCTCGTACTTACACGTTGTCGAGTGGATGCCGCATATACACGGCGCTCGAAGCGAAAGAGAAAAGCAATATTACGCACAGCGTAATATAGTTTTTGTGTATTTAGTGTGTCTAGTGTATTTTTGTTTTTCTTCTATATTTTTTATATTGAAATAAATTATAATTATTAAGTAACTTATTTAATTGAAGTTAATAAATAGTAACTTTACATATTCGTGGGAGCTCGTTTAGGATCTATACATTTTTTAGACTCTCATCCGGGATCTTACGTATTCAAAAACCGAGTACCTTTTATTTTTTGGAAGATCGTCCGAGACAAAGTGCATAAAATTAGAATTTATGCAAAAATAAATCCGTGCATTTTTGAGCGCCTGGTTTCAAGGAAATCTGAGCGTTAAGATTTTAACAAACTTCGTCTCTTCATGTAAATTGAAAAGAGGAAGGTTGTTTGGGTAATTCATCCATTATGCTTGTAAATATGGACATATTAGAAATTTTTCAACTTTCAAGATAGATCTGGGTTAATCTATTACCAGAAAAATCTAATCTAATAAAAGAATTTCTTTTATATATCGTTCCGTATGTTAAATTGGAAAATTGCATTCAAATGTTGAATATTGGGGCAGGTAAAGATAGATTAAAATGGAAACGTTAAAATTGGTATGGTATATCGAGTTGGTACTGGATAGAAATCATTTGATGATACGATACTGATCAATTCGTTACGTTATCCATTAAATATTTTAAATTACATAAATCTCGGCTAAATTTGAAGCATTGACGATCACGAATGGAAAATGTAATTGACTTAAAATAAGTAAACCATGAAAATTTATCATTTGGTCAGTTTTATTCCATGAAAACAATTTCATTCCACAATGGTCCCTTCAATATATAGAATTCTAAAAATACCATCACAGTTACCGAAAACTAGGACAATTTAAGATAGATTAAAATGGAAATATCGTTTCGATATGAAACATTATTTCGTCCTCATGCCAGATATCGGATTATTCAACGTTCCAATATCGACATTTTCGTCTCTACACCCATTAAATATTCGAAATCACGTAAATTACATAAAGCCACGATTTCGTTACCTTCCGCGATTATCGTAAGTTGCTTTTTCGATGTTTAGAGCCGCAACCAGGATTAGTAACCATTATTCACGAAATGCGCTTAAAGTTCAACGAATTTCGGAGTTTCGGGTATACCTGACTTGACATCTTGTTCAGAGATGTTAATTAATGCTCCCCCAACATGGCGGTCCCTTTATCGGCTTTCCTAGACCAAGTATTCCCATACTAAATGGCAGGGAAAATACAGATCGCTCCATAGCAACCATTCACCGACCTGTTCTCTCATATTTCCCAACGCAGACCTCCTGGAATTCCGTCTACCAAAGGCTCCACCATCGATATAATTAACTAGAAACTTCACCCTTAATTGATACCTCGTCGATAACGTTCTGCAACCATTCCGAACGATCAGTCACTTCAACACATTTCAATTTTCCCACTCTAACTCGATTAATTGCACAATCTTAAATATCTCCGCATTTAAATCCAAATGCAAGTACCTAATTCCATTCCAACAAATACCATATGATTAACCAATTAATTGTGGCAACTTCTTTTGAGAGACCGCATCTTTCTATTTATTATACGTCAGTCAGGAAGATTGGTCGATGGCGAGTATATACGTCGGTCACAGCTAGCTGGTTAAATAGTAACTAAATTTCCCACATAACGTATATAGTCGTCATGACACGGAATATATGTCATTCCTCCATGACGGATATAGTCGTCAAACACACTTAACTGGTTAATAAAAATATTATAATAAAATTCCAATTGAGAAAGGGAATTAATACGTTGATGTGGTATGGGGGATAAGACAGTGGGTCCCACATGATATCACCATAGAGATTGTAGGGGCTATGGTAAATTGAAAGCTCGAGAAGTGAAGTATCATTTGACATATAGACTCGGTGGTTCCTTAGCCACCTAAACTACTCAGTCCTAAGCGAATTTGGCATTAGAATTAAGGGGATATGGTGAGTTGAATATTTGAGAGATAAAGTATCTTTTGATATATACACGCGGTGGTTTCTTTTTCACCTAAAATACTCAGTCACAGGCGAATTAAACATTAGAATTTAGATGCTATAGTGAGTTAAATGTTTGAGAAATAAAGTATCTTTTTGCATAAACACTCGGTGGTTCCTTAGCCGTCTAAACTAGCAGGTATGGGTTGCCCAGTTTGTCAAGCTAATCAGGAATTCCCAATGAACAATTTCAGACACTACAATAGCGAACAGAATGACAAGGATCGTCCGAGTGAATCATTTGCAGTGTGGCATCCATTTTCAGCAAGTTGCACTCGCTTGAAACTGCCAATGGAGATTTGTTCGCGGTTTACAGCAGCGAGAATCCCACATTGGACGAGTGTTGCCGAAACGCAGACAGCGATTCAAAGGGTTCAGCCTTCGACGATAAGGGTTTATGCAATTTCGAGGCTACACGAATGGATATACTTGGCTGCCGCCATTGTACGTGGATTATGGGTTCGGTCTGGCATTTCTACTCGTTGATTTTCGTTTTCTACGTGTGCCTTTGCCACTGTGTTTCCGAGTTGCACAAAGAAAGGGCAAATAGACTGATTGTTTGTTTTGTTTCCATTCTGTTGCAGTCAATTTCGCCTCATGATTTCATTTTTTAAAATGTGGAATTGTAAATAAATCTTTTATAGTTCACGTTATTCAAGACACTTCTTTATCGATCTTTTTGACTGCCATGATATTTCAACTATTAATAGTTTTTTATTTCAGCCCTTTAATGCTAACAGTATACCAGTAATTTTTTAATAAATTATTACTTCAACAATTATGTATCTAAGTACCAAAAATTACATAGTCTAAACTTGAAAATAAAATGGGGAACACGAAGGTGATTTTATGGGGTACAATCACTCAGAATTTTCTCAACATGAGAATTCGAAAAAAGGATCAAACTTCCATACGATTTCTTGACACGAATCTGTTCCTAGATTATAAATCAAAATTTCAAGAAGGAAAATGTTATATTTTAAATCCCCTTACCGTACCTCCATCCGAAGGGAGATTAATTGCAACCCCATAATGTCACTAACATCACAGGACGAACCACCGACAAACATATTATTTGTCTGACTCACCCCGAGCCCATTCGATCCGTGTAATAAACGATTTCAGCATACACCACGTTGATGTGACTTATTGAACATATTGATTACCCGAATTTATTGAAATCCAATCGAATCTCTATTTACGGGGTTCTGTGGTCGAATCGGCTTGTTTAGTTTAATTACCCATCGTTGATAACGTTCACGATGACGGAGTGCCCGTGAAAGGTAAATGGATATCGTGATCGTAGGGATACGATAAGATAAACCGCAACGATTCCCTCAACCCCCTTAAAACGGGAAACCACCCCTTTCCACCTGGATGGTCTTCCTGAAGCTTTTAAATATATCTGTCGAGAGAAACGAATTGATTCAGTGGACTAATAGGCATATTGCTAACGAACTGCTAGATATCCGTTCAGTTTAATTACAGCCACGTTGCAATCGCGCGCTCATTAACCCCCGGGATGAAACGCTCGCAAAAATTACGACGATGAGCGCTCGATAGAACGGGGATTCGTTTCTGATGTTTCGAATAAATTGCAGAATTGGGATGATGCTGGATAAACATTCACACCGCATTTTGAGAAATTCAGAACGATCGATAGTATTTCGAATTGGGTCGGTGGTTCCGTAAATTTAGTATTAAAAACACTGATAGATATTCGGCAGACGTTCATTTTTTCCACTCCAATATGTAAATATTCAATAGCTTAGAAAATTTATAAATATAGCAATTTAAAATTTTTATTTCATTCGTTTCAGTAGATTCGGTCACGGGTGACCCCGATGGCAGTCAACGTGTTACCACTTTACCGATCGGAAGCCTATTAATAGGCTTTTTAAAATTTTAACTTATTAATCGGTTGCCACTCCAATTAATAAATTATCATTTATCATTGCTGTTACTTGTGTTAAGGACTTAATGACGAGAATTAGTAATTTTCGAATAAATATCTGTATCAAGGAAGTATTTGTGTAAAAACTACCGGTCGACAAAGTGTTAATATGTCCAGAACGATTGTGCGTGCGCGGTCGACTCGTAACAATGGTGTCACAAGTGGTGCACAACCCCCAAAACAAAGATTCAAAGAATCAAAGCGATCAAGGTCCAATCATCAGACAAAGGCACGTATAATAATCACAGTATCCAACCATCCCCAAGAAACGAAAGAGTTAAGGGAATCCCAACTTCAATTCCCACCCTCATCCACCCCTATCTCAAGCTTCTGCGACGGTCTTCGAGAAATCACAAGATAAAATCACGATGTGTATGTTGATGGGGCCCAACATGAGACTCTTTCGGGCCAGCCAAGGGAAACGAACACCAGAAGATACCGAAACTCCTCGAACCAAGGACGAAAAAGGGGATGGGGGTAGTTCAGGGTATCCGCCATCCCCGAGATTGAATCTGCACAGTCCGGTTAAGAGGAAGCAGCCTCGGGGTAAGTGTCGGAGGGAATGCAAGTGGGCATCCCAGGAAGAAGAAGAAGGGGTTGTAGGAGGGGGTTGTAGCCTGAAAACGGGAAAGCTGCAGAACCGCCGGAGAAAGGAGGTCAACGACGTCCTTAAGGATTTCGACGAACTCGAACGAACCGGTCTTGGTCCTGGGAATGCCATCGTCCTCCGACGTTATCCTGTGAAGTATGGAACAAGAGGGATGAAGGAGAAGGAACGTAGAAAGAGAAGACAGAGAATGATAGTCAAAGAGAAAGGAAGACAGATAGAAAGAGAAAGATAGAAATGAAGAGAGAGGTTGAAACAGGAAGGATACGAAAACAGAGACATCCAGACGAAGAGAGAAAGAAGGACGAAGAGAAGAAAGGAGAGGATCCTCCGAGGAAACAGGAGTACTCGTAGCTCCCGCGGGATCTGACGCTGACCGAAAGCTAGAAATGGAAGAGAAAGGACGAGCCAGGACTAAAGCGATACGACGCCAGGATATTTAACGTGTATGGGTAACCTGGCGGAATGGGAATGAGAGTAGCCGTATCTGCTAGAAATACCGGACTCTCTTCTCAGGAATGTTCCTCATGGTGAACGTTTTCTATGAGGCTTCGTAAAAATTTATCTAACCGGGGAAACATTGCACTAGCTACCCATCGGCTTTGACATTCCTGGAACGTCCGAGGAATAAAGAGAAAGAAGGAGAAGGAGGAGGATCGTGATGAATGAACGAGGAAGAACACGGAAGTCTATAGGACTTCAGGGTTTTCGTTATCGAGCGAAAATCTCGGACTGAATTCCACGTGGAGGCTTAAACGATTCAAGGATGGGAGAAAAAAACGAGTTATACTGTATCGGTGGGGTAGTTTTATATTTCTAGAGGGGATGGTACACGTAATCTCCGAGCATTAATGGATTTCGATATTACGTGAAACGCGAGAGGTATTCATTCCGGCTAGTCATTCGGTGGAATACTTCGTTTTTAATGTTCTTCTTACCTAGTGAATCGTCTTATTTAACCCTTTCACTGTGAAAGGAGTATATAAATGAAATGCGTACATATACGCTTTCACAAGTCTATCAATGTAAACGAAAGGTATATGTACACGCTTTCGAAAGTCTATCAATATGAACGAAAGGCGTATATGTAAGCTTTCACAAGTCTATCAATGTAAACGAAAGGCGTATATATACGCTTTCGAAAGTCTATCAATATAAACGGAAGGCGTATATATACGCTTTCACACGTCTATCAATGTATACGAAAGGCGTATATATACGCTTTCGAAAGTCTATCAATATGAACGAAATGCGTATATATACGCTTTCAGAAGTCTATCAATGTAAACGAAAGGAATATGTACACGCTTTCAAAAGTCTATCAATATAAACGGAAGGCGTATATATACGCTTTCACACGTCTATCAATGTATACGAAAGGCGTATATATACGCTTTCACAAGTCTATAAATATAAACGAAAGGCGTATATATACGCTTTCGAAAGTCTATCAATATAAACGAAAGACGTATATATACGCTTTCACAAGTCTATCAATGTATACGAAGGGCGTACATATACGCTTTCACAAGTCTATGGATGTATACGAAGCTCGTAAATTTACGACTCCTGCATTTTTTACCATAATACCTTTTACTGTTTCACCAACTGAGTCCCAATGAAATTGATCACTCTATATAACGTAGCAGCCAAGTATCCACAATTGTTTCATTTAAAGTTATTTGCAATTATCATTTTTTTAAACGCTAAGAATGATATTGAGTCTCTGGTTACTATTGAGAGTACAGAAAAGTAATAAAAATTGGAGAAGTGGAAACGTTTTTCAACAAAAAATCGAAGGACTTTTTTAACCCTTTGCGGACAGTTATATTTTTGAATATTGACAGATAATCATTTTTTCGGCGTTCCAAAACCACCTTTTTATCCGGAAATTAGGGTTTTTAATGTATGTGAATTATAAATTACTCCACTTTTAATCATATCTCACTGGTTTTATTTCAATTTTTCAATTTGAATCGTGTATACATACGTCGATAAACTATAACTACATTTTTTCTCAGACCGCATATATGCGTCGCTAGTCCGCAAAGGGTTAAAAAGGAATCGCACAACTACCTTTTCGCTGGTAAAAAGTGTTAGAAAATTATGGAAATCATTTTGTTGATTAGTATTTAAGATTTCTTTAATAAATCAATGTTTTTCGCCAGGAAAAAGAAATTTTGATTACTTTTCGGTACCGCTAACATTTTGGTCACTAGTGGTCGAACAGTCGCAGCGACTGACATAGAAATAATTTGATAAATGAAATAGGAAAGTTGAATCTTTTGATTGTATTTTATAATCTTACTCATAAATCTTTTATTTCGAGAAAATTTGACAATCGATCGAACCATTCTCTGTTGTCGAGTCCAAGTTGAAAATACACTTGCAACGATTTACGATGGAATGTACATTCGCAATCAATGGGAGGGGAATAAATCCATGGATCTTTGTGGAGAAACGGAGGAACGTCTTTTGAGGATGAGGCGTATGGAGGTGAATCGCGATGGGAATGCTGCGAGGAAATACCACGATGGAAATGAAGATAGGAAAGGGGGAAACAGAAGCATCGAAAGAGGGACCATCGGTTCACGGAATCCCGCGGGATCTGACGCTGACCGAAAGCCAGAAATAGAAGAGAAAAGACGAGTCGAGGCTGAAGCGACATGACCGGAGTAACCAAGCACGAAAGGAAATAGAGAATGGGATCAGAGAGAAGAGAGATCTACTTGCTGTCGTGTTTTCCACTTTCTAGGAGCATCTCTCATTTTTTTTCTTGCTCATGTTCTATCATGAATTTGTTGATTTTTTAATAGTTGTAGGAGTTTCATATGATTTGTCATCTATGTGCCCATTGTAGATCCTTAATTGGATTTTTAAATAATTTCAACTTGAATTTGTGTACGTATTGGAATTTCTTGACTTCAGATATTTAAAAAAAAACGGAATGGAAGTTCAAAAGTTCATTTAGGAACAACTACTGGGACAGGTTATTCTTTGTTGCTGAGGAAACAACTAGAAATTGCCACAAAGGAGTAGTAGGTTCCTTAAGAAGTTGCTCAAACTGTTACAAATGAACTTATGGACCCACTAGGATCTACTTAAGGCAAAAACACCTACTTTAATCATCTAAAATCAGATGCAACTCAAATAGAACCAAAGAAATTACCAAATCAATCCAGAAAAACCTTCAACGAGTCAAGGTGTCCTCCGCGATCCAAGAAACAACGAAAAGAAATCGAAAGAAAGAGGGGTGTCCTCTGAAAAGGTTGAATAATTTACCGCTATGAACTTGATTCCTACAAGTTCGCAACTCCGCCCCGACATTTACGGGGGCTGGCAGCGTTAAAAGCGATATTCCGTAAGTATAGACCAACTTTCTCCCTCGCTACCCTCTCTCGCACCTCTTTCCTCCCTCTCTTTCACTCCTGGAACGGTCCTCGCGCCCACAGCGGACTACTAACGGCTCTCGAACTTTTCACGGAGAAACGAAGTTCAAGATGAAACCACTCGTAGAACACGCTCGGGTAATCCAAATAATCGCCGTCTCGACGTGCATGCACTTCACCCGCTAGCTGGAATATCGATTAACCCTCGCTACCCTGATAACTCTATTCGCTGTATAAATTCTTTGAATATAGTACCCGGCCGAGTTTGCAGGAATGCATACCGCGATGCAATCGGTTTATTTCCTGATAGCGCTGGGGTAAAATCACGTCGAATGTCTCGGATTCTAACGGTGACTGTTCACAGTTTTATTTATGAGGGGGGTTATCGTGACTTGGGTTAAGATTGTTTATCCGGGATGGTTTATGGATGGTAAAATTGATGGTTAATAGTTCTAGGGAGAGGAATAATGGAGAGATATTTGATTGAGTCGTGGAAGAGGATTTGGAGTGTTGAATTCGGGGGTTGTTGATGTCGAAGGGGTTGGGAGAAGTCGATTGAAAGTAATGGAAACGGTCAATTTGCTTGGAGTGTATTTATTTTACTGTGGAACTGGAGGAATTGGTGTGGGTTAGGTTTGGGTTAGTGGAATTGGGTGTAGATTAGAATTTCCAAGTAGGGGTGGTGGTGGAAATCGTTATCAGGGTTAGAAATTTCATTTTGTCTTGTGGGATAATTTTGTGAGGTGTAATTAACACTATTAATATAATATCAGCCGAAATTACTGATCTTAGCTTATTGAATTAGCTGATCGAGGCATTATTAATTTGAAAATTAGCTTTTACTTGTAATTTGTGTGGTTTTTATATGTTAAAAAGTATCTATTTTCATTCATATTCATTCTGAAAAATATATGTATGTATGTGTCATGAAAAGAGATTATAAAATATAATATACGATTTTATTTAGATTTGTTTTATAATATAGTTTGTTCAATAAACTAAGGGGTTAGTCGAACTTCAAAATTATAATGTATAATACAAAATAAAAATTATTATTTGCTGCACAATTCTCGATACCATCATCAGAGTACGTTTTAAATGCATACCATTGTTACAGTTCTTAACAGGTGTCACTATAGGGCTCTGGGGGCCAAGGATATCCCAAGGGGGGCTCAGGTACAAACAACACAAAGGGGAGCACAACAATAGAGTGCCAAAGAGGAAAAGAAGTGAAGTGCATAATCTGAAAGGGGGACAATCGAAAAAAAAAATCAGAAAGCATTCTTTTAGAAGGGTACCAAAGGTAACAATTTGAAAACACCCTTTGGCCTACGAATAGGGAGGCCTTTAAATTTCCACTTGCTTAATTACCTTCATCAACAACGATTTTACTAACCCAGCTCCCTAAAGTCTCAAAGAATCTCAAAACTGCAAGTCAACTCAACTGCACCCCCAAAGGAAGACTTCGGGGTCGAAGACAGCTCGAAAGGCGCGTCGTACAGTCAAGCAGAAATTTGCACTAACTTCATCATGTAATTAGCTACACAGACAACAATTTTGTCACCTTAATCCCCAAATATCTCAAAGATTCTCACTAAAATTGTAAACCAACCCAACAGCACCCCCAAAGGAAAACTTCCAAAACGAAGAAGACTCAAATGACGCATGGCAAGGTCAAGCAGAAATTGGCACCAGCATACCACCTTCATTCTTATAATTACCTATATCGTTAAAAATTACACCACTTAAATTCCCTAAAATTTCAAAGAATCTGACCGAAAATGCAAACCACCCCAATGACACCGCATAGAAGGTCTTCCGGGACAAAGAAGACTCAAACGACGCATGGCAAGGTCAAGCAGAAATTGGCACCAGCATACCACCTTCATTCTTATAATTACCTATATCGTTAAAAATTACACCACTTAAATTCCCTAAAATTTCAAAGAATCTGACCGAAAATGCAAACCACCCCAATGACACCGCATAGAAGGTCTTCCGGGACGAAGACGGTTCGATGGACGCGTCGTAAAGGCAAGCAGAAATTCGCACTCGCTAATCGGAAGAACAGTTTGCGCCCGAAATCGACTCTAACTAGAAGCAGCGATCAGACGAGCCCCGAGAGTCGCATTAACACTCTTAACACGGGCTCTCTATCGCGGCTAATGGAGGTCCCCGGTTTCAAGCGCGCCGGGCCATGGGTATGGTACTTAACCCGTTTCTATCTGCGATTACCATGAGAGAAGGTACCAACGACCGATGGGGGCACGGCCACGCGACCAGGAATAGTCAAACGTTTGCCAAAAGCCCAATCTGCTTCCGATTTCACTCAAACCACTGACAGAGTATGCATTAAACCCTTTGCTTTCTGGAAAATAGTTGCAGATAGGTAAACTTGCTACAAGAGAGAGGCTAAATATGTCTACGGTGATTCGATGATACAGGTCATTACAGTATTTGGAATGGAGAATTATTTGGAGGGAGTTATTTAAGGGTTGACAGGAATTTATTTAATACTAGATCTACTAAAGTCAAATTTGTTATAGGTAAATATATTAAATAAATAGTTTGCAAAAAGGAAGATAAAACACAAAGAAAATTGTTAGTTAAGTATTTTTTGACAGCTAATTTATAAATTTAAAAAATGTGTATAGATTAGAAATAATTTATAGATCAGATTGAAATATTATAAATGTTTGTAGAAAAATAGAAAGGAAATCAGAAATCTATCTTCTCAATGAGGTCAAAACGACATGCTCTGAATTTTTCAAAAATCTTCCTAAAATTCCAAGCGCTACATTTTAATTCATTTCTTCCATCTGTCTTGTAAAATATAATAAATTTAATTCATTATGATAATTTAAATTTATTAAATTAAAATATAATAAATTTAATTGTAATTGAAATTAAATTTTTTGCCTCAATCAGTAATATTTTTCTAAACTATGCATTCTGTATCTTTAACCAGTCGGCTATGTATGTTTGACGACTATATCCGTCATGGAGAAACAACACCATTTGGTGTCATGACGACTATATACGTCCGTTAGTACATCCGAATTAGCTGTGATTAACGAGTATACTCGTCATCCTTCGATTTTTATAACACACGTAAAATAAGTCACCACAGTTAATTGCTTAAATTAATTAAAAAATTAATAATAATTAATATTACAACAAACTAGAACTTTCGACGCGTTTTTTAGCTTTCTTATAGTACCGGTTTGTTTTCCAAAACCGATCGTAAGTTTAAAAATAAAGGGCGATGAATAAATTCCGTTTACAGATTTCTATATGGAACGAGAAAACCTACCACTCACAATCAAAGGATGTTACAAGACAAAAAAAAATGTTAAATTCGTAAAACATCGTAATCAGTAGCTCGCTCAAATCATAAAGAAAATTTGAGATTTTTTAAGAGCTGCTTTCAAAAGATAGAGCTCCATCGATCGTTTATCCAACGAACAGACAGAAAACGTAACGAGCAATTAAGCCGTAGTAGCCGGTATCGCTGAAAGCCTCAACGAAGCGGGACTACAGCCGTGCGAAATTATCGCGAAATCACAGGGACGGCAGTTAGCCCTTGCTTTCTCCGTCGACGTACCTTTCTGACATAATTAAATATTACATGAATCCCTGTTAGTACAGCCACGACGCTCTTCCAACCCAGAGATTAATATTTCACAAAAGAGGAACGGCGACATCGCGAGAAAAAAATATTTTGCAAAAATTCCAACGAAAGAACAGAAAAGTACCCTGGAAATTTAACCTGACGCATCTTCTTTCTTTCAAGGAATTCTTCTCTTAGCTGAAGGTAGTTGCAGTCGATGAAAAACGCTTCAAATTCCATCCCGCTGTTGTTTCGACGAAATATCAGATGCATCAAAGAGAATCGTCGACCCTGAATTCGCGAGGGAATGGAGAGACATTCGGAGGATTGATGATCACTCGGGGGATGAAAATCGAGGAGGGGAATACTTCTGGTTTCTCGTGGAATGATGAAATAGAAATTGACAATGGAAGTAATGAGGTGAAATCGAAAAATGAGGAGGAATGAAGAGATGAATTTTAGGGGTGGATTTGTGACAGTTTAAATGGAGATTGGGGAGGGGATTTATTGGCTGCAGATTTCTTTTGGTCGCTGGTCTATCGATGTGAAAATTTGCAGATGTGTGTGGAGTACAGAGATGGGGTTAAAAAAATATTTTCATCCGAAACAGTTTAGTGGTTGCTATATTTTTAATTATATTTTAGCAATTTGATGATTTGAATGAATTTTCTAAACGGTGAATTAATTATTTAGAGGAAGAACATTTACTGAAAGCAGGTGTCATTAAAAATAGAATTTTTGTTAAATGGAAAACACTTCAGCTGTTGCCATTTTTTTTATTTATGGTTTGGCAATTTGAATGATAATTCGGTTTAAATTTTAGCTGATTTTAAAAAATTCTGTGAACGATGGATTAATTATTTAGTGGTAAAAACATTTACTGAAATCAGGTGTTATCAAAAATAGATATTTTATTAGTTGAAAAACAGTTTAGCTGTTGTCATTTGTTGACTTCTATTTGGTTGTTATTTCTGTATATAAATTTTTAGCCAATAACAAAAAATCTTCTAACCGTCCCACCAATTATTTAAAGTCAGTATCATTTACCGATACCAGGTATTGTTAAAAGTAGATATTATATTAAATAAAAATCCTTTTAGTGATTTCTATTTTTTCGCTTCTATTTTAGTATATCAATTTTATCCAATTTAAACAAATTTTCTCAACATCCAATTAATTGTATGAAGGCACCAACGTTTACCGATTACATGTATTATCAAAAATAAATGTTTTGTTATAAATACTAACTATTTATTCAAAATACTGACAATTTGTTGCGTTCGCAGATTTCTTGATTAAAATATTGACAGTTTTTGCACAAACCAATGTAATGCCTGGCGATTTATATTACAAACCCGACCATTTATTAAAATTATTGATCACACAATAAATAGAAGCGTAATATAACAACGATAAAAGCAACGCTTTGAAATACTTTTCAGGATTATATCAAAGACAATTGAAATACCCCATGGAAATGCCACAATAACAATAAATTAATACTAGCACGAATAAATTAACCCTTTCAGCGCTATGTTTGCTAAATTTCTTCGCCATCAGCTAAATTGACTAAATTTATTAAAATTGGCATTTAATTTACTATTTTTAATATCGTTCATGTTATTATTGCTTGATTAAAAAAATAATTTAGCTAAGGTTTTAGCCAAGGTTTTCCCCAAAATGATCCTATCTCATCGAAATAAATGGTATTCACAATGAACCCCCCAATTTCAACATAATTCCTATAAACCCTCCCAACTGTCCATTTCTCAACGCACAACCCCTAAAACTACAAAATTCTGCGAGACATTTCTTCAAAAATACTACAAAACCTCGTAACAATCGAGTCCATTAATCCCGAAAATCCCCAACTCAAAACAAATCCACAGAAGAAACTAATTCCCGAAGAAATTAGCTCCATTCAAGCCAAGCAAGGAATCTTAGACCATCCCTTGCCGTCTCAGTAACAGGATACACCAAGCCATAGAAAATCCTCGGGCGTTTGTCAAGTCTTAGAAGATTCTCCATGATCCATTCTCGCGGATGTGTGCCCGAATTCCATTGGGAACTAACGGGTGTCCCATTGTGCCCCGGCAGAAGTAACACCATCAGACAGAGCTGAGTTTCCGTTGTATTTGTATCCTCGTACGGAAGCAACGGGGAAGACCATGGCCATAGATCTTTCACTGGGTCCTCCGTTGTTCGAGATTCGCTCTCTTACGTGGCCTTTTCCTCGCCATAAATCTCATGGCTCACTTTCAGTTCAGATTGCAAGCATTCGACTAGAGCCAGTTGCACTTTCA
Organism: Cerceris rybyensis; assembly: GCA_910591515.1. NCBI lineage: Eukaryota > Metazoa > Arthropoda > Insecta > Hymenoptera > Crabronidae > Cerceris > Cerceris rybyensis. The sequence goes on along the minus strand of OU342802.1, from coordinate 6,022,849 downwards.
GACACTGGCAACATCTAATTAGCTTTCTATCCAATTAATGGTAAGGGTATCGTGAAAATGTCGACGATGGTCTATGTGGAAAACAAGTAAATCAGGATGTCGGCTTGAATTGATTGGGAAATACATATTAAACGTTCTGGTGGATAATTTGTTGGGGTGTTTTGTAGAGGGGAGTAGAGAAATTTGTGATTTGGATTTTATTATGAAGTTTATGGAGGTGTGGAAATGAAGAGTAATCTTTTGTAATTCTATGCTTAGATTTTGCAGTGTAGGAAAATTTTTGTGTTGTTTGAAGAAGCATGAAGAGCTGAGAGGGTGAAAACGGGCTAAATGTTTGTGTCTGAAGACCCCGAATATTTTGGGGTAGTCAAAGCGAGTGTGAGTGCCACAGAAATGTGAGAGTTCTCTAGATATACGAAGATTTGAAGTTTAATTCAGATTTTGTTGCGAGAAGTAAGAGATCAGTTAACTGTTTTGAGTCGCAGTAGGGAATTTTAGCTGTACGTTGCAATTTTGAGTTGTTAGCCACGTTGTAAAAGTTTTCGCGTTTTATTGAGTTGTATTTACGTTGTGTGTCGTAAGAGTTATCACAGTTTATTCAGCTATACTTGCGTTGTGTGTGTGAGAGTTGTAATTGCATTGTGTGTTGTAAGAGTTGTACTTGCGATGTGTGCTGTAAGACTTTTCGCATTATGTTCAGTTGTATTTGCGTTGTGTGTCCTTGTGACAGGAAAGTAAAATTGTCAACCTAGTCAACGTCATCGGGGATCTGACTCCAGATAAGCGAGAATATTACCGACTCGCGTTCGAAATTCCCTCGTAAGGAAATGGCGCCGTTAATTGTAATAGACAAAGGGCCAGCAGAGGGCGAACATCTTTCGGGTTCGATCGCCGATCGAGCATGCGACACTCTGTCCCGGGGGACCGTCGAATAAGGTTCAAGAGTAATCTCCGGTCTCATAAGCTATAGAAAGATATTATAAAGGATATATTTCGCAATAAGAAATTGTTACGGCTACGGCTTGAATACATTTGTCAATAACTAGTGTTAAGCAACAACAATTGTCAAGTAAGTGAGAACTATTTATCTGAAGTAAATAATTTTGTCTTTATATTTGGCATTCCATTTCTTGTACTTTACCTTTCGGGTCGTCCGACCTACCCTCCCCTGAGAGGGCCTCACCTACCGCTGGCTCAACTAGCCTTATTTTGTTAAATAAAACTTGTGTTGGTTAATAGAACCAACTGGCGCCCAACAAATATGATTTTATATAAATTTCCAATAAATTTGCCCAAAATTTCGTTAGAGCCCCGGCAGCCACTGACCCAGGCCGCGCCGGGTGACGCCTTTCGGTTGAAATAAATATAAATTTTCAGACTTTTAAATAAACAAGAAAGGTGGTTGTCTCATTTGGCGCCCAACGTGGGGCCAGGTTGGAAAATTTTGCTATAAAATTTAGTATTTCATTTAATATTGTTGTCTGGGCAAATTTTGGAATTATATTATTGATATTAAATGCTTAAAATTCGAAGTAAATGTAAAGTTCTGGTAAATTCATTGAATTACGGTTAAAATATTTTCGTAGAGCGAACGACCGTTTCATATAAGAAACGCCCGGTCGCAGCGACCTTGTTTGGGCTTAGTCGAGTTGTTTACGTTGAGCGTTATCTTCACAAGGGCTTTCTTCCTCTTACTTTCATTTGCTAAATACGTTTCAAATTCCTTGGAATCTTGGTCTACCAGTAACCGTTATAAAATTGTTTGAATATCATGCAAATTATTATTGATGAATATTGCTTATTATGAATATTATTTGTGAACGTTGAATATTATGCAAATTGCTATTGATGGATATTATTAATTACGAATATTATTTGTGAATGTTGAATATTATGCAAATTATTATTGATGAATATTACTTATTATGAAAATTATTTGTGAACACTGAATAATTATGCAAAATGTTATTGATGAATATTGATTGAAATATTATTTGTGAATATTGAATATTATGGATGTTATTGATGAATATTGATTGAAATATTATTTGTGAATATTGAATATTATGGATGTTATTGATGAATATGGATTGAAATATTATTTGTGAATATTGAATACTATGGATGTTATTATTGATGAACATTAATTGAAATATTACTTGAGTGTACTAATAGTAAGTACTAGAACATTTATCTTGGCAATTCGTTCTCCGAAATATTATATAATGACTTCATTATTTCTTTCTCCCCCGCGGAAGTCGAAAGGAACGGCGCCGCGGAATACGAGGGGTAATACGAAAAAGGGCAAAGAATCGACCTCGCTTGAAATGCCGAATACAGCTTCGCTAGGAGGAGATATATCGGGAGAGGAATCTGTCGCAAGTAGCGTTCAAAGTCAAACCGATAAGAATCCGCGAAATGCTAAGGCAACGGTCGACATTGAAACTGTTCAGAATATAGAAACAGGTATGTTAAATGATAATACTATCGGGCCACCTTCCGCGTCTGTTCGGATAGGGACTCCGGTACAAGTTGAAGGGGAAAGGGGAAGGAATACCCCCACACCCCACGAGACGTTGGTAACGTGCGTCGAAGATGCTCAGTTGACAGGTCTACGGGCTGAGCTAGACGCTAAATTAAATGAATTTCAGAATAGAATAATAAATGCAATGCAAGGCTTAATGGGACAGAGTCAGGGACATAACTTGGAAAATTATGTCAGTATATTAGGCAATAATAGTTCGTCGCGTTATAACCACCGGTCTGAGGGGGGAGACGCGTCAGGGTTGCCATCACGAGAAGAGGAGGGGTCGAATTCCCCCTCACTCAGTGAATATAGTGACGAAGGGAGGGATCCGGGAACCTCGCGTTGTAGGAATCGGCGAAGGGGGGCCTCTGCTTCGGAACGTGAAAATAATAGAACTCGGGGTAAACCGTCTGTCGTCGAACCCGGGCGTAGAGCAAATAGAAATAATTTTTCAAAGAGAAATATGGCAATTAGAGAAGGATCGTCTATGGTCCGTAGCGATAATTCGCAATTGATTAATGAGAGTCAGGGAGAACCGTCTGTAGTTCGAACTGATAACTTTGTTTATGAAAATCGGAGAATTGTAAATCCGTGTCTTAGTCAGGGAAGTCAAAGATTATTGTCAAATAATAACCCTGTCAGTGATAGGATTCGAACAGGCAGTCTCGAATCTTATCCCCAAAATTTGATAAATTTAGAGATTAACGATCCTACGTTTAGTGGAAGGGCCGAAGAATCGGTCGAAAGGGAATTTCGAAGAGTACACTTCGATAACCCAATTTTTATAGCACAAGATGGTCAGAGGCGAACCATATCGGAACGAAGTTCTCTTAACGAACCACAGAAAATTAAAACGGTTTATTATCTACCGAACGGAAAAAGGGTGTTCGAAGAAAATTTCGTAACAGCCGATGAATATCGCCGAATATCCCGATTAGACGAATTAATCGATAATAACTACAATTCCTCGCTTCACAGATCAAGCCAGAGAAATTCACGGTTAGAAACGCGTCGTTTTAGTAACGAAAGTTCTGATAGTACCAATGACCTACCACCTTCGCGAAATTTTTTAGATCGTCGTAGAGGATCGACTAGAAGGGGCGCGTTCTACTGGCGAACCAGTGAATCCGGCAACAGCGACGGGATAAACAGCTCGGATAGAGACTTTTACAACAATAGAATTAGACAATCCTCGTTATTTTCGTCCGTACGCGGTAGACGAACGAGTAATTCACCTACTAGTACAAGCACTTCGGATTCTAATTTAGCTCTCAAAATAGGTAGAATAGTAGCCGGATGGAAAATTAATTTCCCACGCACGGAAAAGGATCCGGACCATTTCCTATTAATTTTGAAAGATCTTCTTAATACAAGCGGAGTCAATAAAGATCTATTTGTTCCGTGTTTGTCAAATATATTCGAAGGTGCTTATAGGAGTTGGTACTTGATTAACAAAAGACATTGGCGTACTTGGAGAGAGTTCACAAGAGCCTTCCGATACCAATGGGGAGTTAGGAAAGCTGACGGTGATCTTTTTGCTGAAATTCGAGATTTAAAAGTAGAAAGGGGCGAGAGTCTCGCGTTGTTCACTTGTAGAGCTCGCTTCATATTCGAAAAAATGAAACGTCCACCATCGTTTAAAGATCAATTAAAACAGATCCTGGTAAAATTCAATCCGCGGCTAACTTTAGAAATTTTAAATTTGCCGATTACTAATTATGAAGATTTCTTACATTATGTAAATGAAAGATATTACATCTATAATCGTTCGATCGAAAGCAATAGAGAAACGCGGACCAGGAAAGAAAGGGTGGATATGCGACAACTACAAAGGGAAATTTCAAGCGAAGATAATTCGGAAATCTCCCAAAATAGCGCAAACCAAAATTACAATACCGCCGCGAACTTAGAAGCTTTTCAGCCGAAAATTCACTGGTCGAATAGAACTAATAAACGAACCACATCTAATTCCAAGTCGTTAACACACCAACGGTTAGAACAAAACCTATCTAATTTAGACGAAAAAATCAAGCGGAGTAATGTTTCGTCCAAGTCGAACGATACTTCACAGAAAGTATGGCCTAATACACCGCGAGATTGGAGTAAAGTATTTTGCTATAATTGCGGTGAATGGGGACACCTAGCGCGTTCGTGCTCCGCGGAAAGACAAGAAGTGTGTTTTATTTGCAAGAAAAAGGGACACACTAATAAAGATTGTTCAGCATTTCAGGGAAACCTGAAAGGCCCTCAGTAGCTTCTCCTTCAGTTACTAGACGACAGGGCGTGACCGAGGGAAATAATCGTATTAATAAGGATAATATAAATACGGAAATAAAAATTGACCAGATAAAAGATCTTGACCGAAAGTCTAGCAACCCCGTGGTACATACTTTGCACTATGTAGGGGATAACCCGCAAGTAATTCAAAATAACGTTACAAACTTTCTATGGGAAATAGAGGACGGAACGGAGGACGAGTTAGATCTTACGGATAATGAATTACACGCAACAATTTCTAGTAAACTCGTAGACTACTCGTTCGAAGAAAGGTAACTCCCATATAATTGTCATTCAAGACCTTTCGACAAAATGCATCGAATTGTTCGCGACTCGCGGTAAGAAGGGTAAAACGGTAGTTAAAGCATTGGACGCTATTTTCGATAGATGGGGTACACCTCAATCGATTATCTCCGACAACGGTAAAGAGTATCTTAACAGAGATGTTAGCAATTTCTTAGCCGCGAGAGGAGTAAAACATATTACCACTCCGTTAGCGCATCCACAAGGAAATCCGGTAGAGCGCGTTAACCAGACAATAAAACCATTGATAGCTGCATTCGTCAAAGACAAGCAGAGCGAGTGGGATCAATATTTGTCCAAACTTCAGTTTGCGTATAACACGGTACCACATGCAGGAACGCGAATATCGCCATTCTTCCTAAACCACGGGCGAGAAGCAATTTTTCGACATGTCAGTAGCTCAGAAAATGCATCGCGTGTTTCAAATGACGCAGTAAACCATTAGGTAGAGAGAATGAATAACATCGATGAGTTACGGCATAAAATCGAAATGCAATTAAAGAAATATTCGGACGAACGTCTCGCCAAGTTCAATAAAGACAGGGTAACACAAATTAAGGTAAAGAAAGGGACGGAAGTCTATTATCCTAATAAAAAACTTAGTAATAAAGCAGAGGGTTACAATGCTAAGCTGGCACACAAATATCTTGGAGCAGTCAAAATAAGAAAGGTATTAGGACCTATGACTGTGGAGCTAGTAGACCAGAATAACAAACTCATTGGTAAATACTATCTAACAGACTTAAAGATTCCACGTCGTAGTCTTAGGAACCCTAACACTCCTCTGTAGATGTCCTTTTCGTCACCTTTATGTTTGTCTTATCCCCGCGTTAAACATAAACTGTATTGTCAAAATGGACGCATCAACCCCTAATTTGGCAAGAACAGAAGACGTCGAGAAGAAGAAGCAGGCGATTCGACAACTCGCCGACTTGACAAAGGAGCCCATAAACCTGCAAGCTCCGATAGGCAGCGACAGCTCTTCCGGTGCCACATCGGACGATGAGGATATCACCCTGGCGTCGTTATTCGATGAACAATTAACCGTCACAAAGGACAAACCCGCTCCCACAGGGCAGGGAGCCATACCAAAGCTCAGCAAGCGTTGGCCAGTGACAACCATCAAGGCAGGAGCACCCGAGGAAGCCCGCACTTTGTTGCAAAAGATACGCAACAAACTGCCTTCCAGGCTACAGACTTAGACAACTGTCATCACAGAAGCAGACCTCCACCAGGAGAACCTGCTACGAAAACGGGCAGACAGTACATGAAGACACCCCGATCGACGGACAACCCGTCTGCACAAGTCGCACCGTCAGTAGTCGAACCAGCGTCACTACCGCGGGAACCAACCTTCAACCAAATAATGAAGGAGCGCCCAGAGCTGAGCGGAGACGAGAAGATCAAGGTCGTGGTCCCAACAAAATTTAAGAAAACTTTCGACAAGACCCAGCAGGGATCCCGTTCAACTATCAACGACTCCTCAACTGGACAATGTCAGCGTGCGAGGATAATCTGTTAATCATTAGAGACTTTCTTTATTGTGTTTGTCCTTGCCTACCTACTACTCCTTAACAAATGTCTCATAGTAACATGTCGTGACTGCGTGTGTTTCCGATAATCCCTTCCTTCCACAGGAAATGGAGTGAGGAAATTATGGAGACAAGATTTTTCAATTTGTGTCGTGGAATACTTCAGGTAAGACTCTAGTTCTCAACTTGCTAAAGCCTATTTTAAAATTTATAAGATTGTTAACTAGCCCTTATTGTAGAGAGACCGTTTCGCAGCTTCGCTGAGATCATCCCTCTCCGACGTTGAGGTTTGAGGGGGGAGAATGTGACAGGAAAGTAAAATTGTCAACCTAGTCAACGTCATCGGGGATCTGACTCCAGATAAGCGAGAATATTACCGACTCGCGTTCGAAATTCCCTCGTAAGGAAATGGCGCCGTTAATTGTAATAGACAAAGGGCCAGCAGAGGGCGAACATCTTTCGGGTTCGATCGCCGATCGAGCATGCGACACTCTGTCCCGGGGGACCGTCGAATAAGGTTCAAGAGTAATCTCCGGTCTCATAAGCTATAGAAAGATATTATAAAGGATATATTTCGCAATAAGAAATTGTTACGGCTACGGCTTGAATACATTTGTCAATAACTAGTGTTAAGCAACAACAATTGTCAAGTAAGTGAGAACTATTTATCTGAAGTAAATAATTTTGTCTTTATATTTGGCATTCCATTTCTTGTACTTTACCTTTCGGGTCGTCCGACCTACCCTCCCCTGAGAGGGCCTCACCTACCGCTGGCTCAACTAGCCTTATTTTGTTAAATAAAACTTGTGTTGGTTAATAGAACCAACTGGCGCCCAACAAATATGATTTTATATAAATTTCCAATAAATTTGCCCAAAATTTCGTTAGAGCCCCGGCAGCCACTGACCCAGGCCGCGCCGGGTGACGCCTTTCGGTTGAAATAAATATAAATTTTCAGACTTTTAAATAAACAAGAAAGGTGGTTGTCTCATCCTAAAAGTCGCCACGTTTTATTTAATTCCATTTGCATTGTGTGTTGCAAGAGTTATATTTGCGATGGGTGCTGTGAGAGTTGTATTTTCGTTGTGTGTTATAATGTTGTACTTGCGATGGGTGCTGTAAGAGTTGTATTTGCGTTGTGTATAGTAAAAGTTATATTTGCGATGTGTGCCGTAAGAGTTGTATTTGCGTTGCGTGTTGTAAGAGTTGTACTTGCGTTGTGTGTCGTAAGAGTTGTCGCGTTCTATCGATCTCTTTTTGCGTTTTTTTCTTCCATGTTTCCAAAGATTGGAAAAATAAATACGATTTAATAATTAAATAAGGAGAAAAGAAAATGATTAAAATCCTGATAGTAGCCAATAATTCCGATCAAAATTTGAACGTAATCCCAGAAGAACAACCAAAAATCCCCATGGCTCTGAAGTAGCCATGACATTCGCATGGCGCCCCAATAATTTTTTTTTTCCCAGCGAAATCAACGAACCATTGTTATATCACAATATCATTTATCGGTACATCGAAACAACAACATGGAAGGGCCCAGTGGACGGAGGGAAAATGAAAAATGCATTTGTGAAAAATGTGTTTTGATGCGCGCAACAATTCCAACGGAAAAACGTTAGTATTTTTTCCCCTCTGCGATGCCGGTACACTCGCTATGGAAATTTCACGTCGTGTTTTCCAGAGGGAGGGATGATGGAAAAAATAAAAAATTGCGAAAGGGTTGGAAAGAATCGGAGACACTCGGGACGAGTTAATAATTACGTTTCGTGACGTCAGGTTTGCCCGCAACTTTTCTCGTTACACGATGACGTCGATCGAATCTGCAAAAGGGGAATCTCCAAGGAAAATCGCGGAATTATTCACGATATATGATATTCCAGAACGGCCCGTTCATATTTTATTCAGTGGCCATAAATTCAAAGTATTCCATTAGCCCTCTTCGTGAATTAAGCCACCTCCTTTTGGATTCTTCTTCGCGGAGAGACGTCTAATAAGACGGGGGTGGATCGATGCAAATTTGGGGGTAATATTAATCCTCGAACTGAAATATTCCTCTCACAGGCAATATAATCTACTCAAAAATATTATAAGTTAATGTTAAAAAAACTTCTAATTTTAAATAAAACTACACATCACCACGTCTTAAAAACTAAGACGTCTATAAGACGGGGGTGGATCGATGCAAATTTGGGGGTAATATTAATCCTCGAACTGAAATATTCCTCTCACAGGCAAAATAATCTACTCAAAAATACTGTAACTTACTATAAGAATAAATAAAACTTCTAATATTAACTGCAACTATACATCGGCACATTTCAAACATTGTAAAAGAATTAGTTAACCACGTATGACCCAAAAAAAAAACTTCTCCTGTTAAGTATAAACCTGTAATTGTTCAAAAAAATTCCGTAAAATTCCTACCTCTGCCATTTAAATCTTAAAAATTCAACACTAGATCTACCAAAGCCAATTTGTGCTGAAATTTTTCCAAATGTTTTTGAAATTTCTGTGGCTATTTCTTTTCCAATTTTCTACGCCTATTTATTTCTCTAATTCTAACATATTCATTTGTCATTTTTAAACATATTAGTCATTTATAATAATCATTCAAACGTAATAATCATTTTTAAATATGATATAATAGTATAAGTGTCAAACTCAAAGTGCTTCAAAACTACAAAAAAAAAATCTACAGAAGGTACAGTCGAGAAGTATAATTTCGTAAATTGTCCTTCTCTTGCAATTACCAGAATAAAGAATATAACACAATGACTTCCTATTGTTTCTTTTCAAAGATCAAACAGAGTATCCGTAAAACTAGAGACAAGATAAAGGAAAAAATCGAATCCCGATTAAATCATACCCCACGTACCACCCCAAGAGGCCGGACGGGGGTGCGGTAGAGCCTTGCCGCCACCACTTCACTCATCGTTCACATTTCCTCCCCCGAATCCTTCTTCTTCGCAGCATTATCATAATGCCATCGGCCGCTACGTGACAGGAAAGACGTATTATCACGAGCGGCTCTAGTTTTCCGATCTTCCCTGCGAGCTTATCATCGTCGCTTTAAAACGGATGTGAATTAGCCTCATCTCTGTCTACTCCTCTCTCACTTTTCTCTGTGTCTCTGCATGGAGAAACGACGCTGACTTTGGTCGTTGAAAGAACTCAAAATGATGCATGGTGACCGTAGAAAGAAGGAGAAATATTATTTCCTGAGGAGTGGAAAACAGATGAATGAGATGGAAAGGTTGGAACAATTTTAGAGCGTGAATACAGACTTTTTAATTGTGAGATGTTTTAGGGATTGTTGTAATAGGAGGAGTTTTTTTTACTTATGAACGCATATATGCGTTCGGTGAAGGATGTAACGGGAAAGTAAGATTTTGAAAAGATTTGTTGAAATTTTCGAAAATTATTTATCTATAATACAATTCTTCCGCAAATATGTTCACCGCTCATTAACCAATTGCGGGCAATGTTGCGCTAAATTCCAGGTTTTATAAAATAATCAAACCTCAATTTATCTACAATAACGATCATTAATCACTCAAATTAATTGGTACCATTAATCACGTATAATCTCCAGAATGCAGCTCAACAAGTAAGAAAGAATGCCCCTGGAAATCCTAATTATCCCCCTCAAATTCTAACAACCTGCCAACAACAAAGACAGACCTAACCCTCTCACAATTATTTTCTTTTCAAAGAAAAATCAGGCAACAACTTTATAAAACAATCAGCTTCAACAAATTTTCACAGAGTACATAAATCTATAAACAAAAACACGAAAATAGATCCACCTTAAAAAATTGCAAAAACATCAAGAAACACTAAAAATTCTATTTTTGCCAAAAATACCATAAATCCCATAGAAAAGAAGAAACAATAATCAAGAATTCACAAACTCCAGTACTAATTAACTCAACTAATCCTTAAATTTCAATATTTTGAATTAATTAATTCAACTTATCTTCCTCGTTCAAATACACCACACAATTCCCACCACTTCAAACACTTCTCATGAAAAAAAAAAAGAAAAAGAAAATTTCCAAATCGCAAAATACCCATATCACAAAACAATTTCCCTCACCCTCCTCCACTTAACCCCCTCTAAAATAACTTCCACCATCCTCTAGAAATTCCGTTCAAACCTACACAAACAAACCAACGCCTACCCCTACACAAACAACCCCCATATCGCGCACGTTACATTAAACTAGTTGAAAGCGTACCAAAGTGATAGGTATAGACGGTATCACGGGGGGTAACATTGGTGCCTCCAAGAATTTTCAAAGAGTTTCCTCCCGGTAACGTCTAAACGTGTTGAATTCCTGTCGGCGGCTCCCACAGGAACGAGAACGGAAGCGGATAGTTGGCAGGATGCCAGACGACACCCCCGGTCTTCTTTCTCTTTCGTTCATTCATCCCACACATCCTCAAATGCTCTCAAATACTCTCAAACAGCCTCAAACATCTTCAAACCTTCTCAAACGTGAGCGTTTCGCGAGTTAACTGATGAGGGGATGATAAGCGCACGTGAAGGGGTGGGTTTTATCTTTATCTGACGAAGCAAAGTAATAATCTCAATGTTGCACCGTAAGGGATAGAAATTTTTTGATTCTTTGGCGACACCATTCGCGTAAGGGATGCTAGATGATTTGAAGGTTGTCTCAATTCTGAGAATAAATACTTTATATATAGAAAGTGCAATTTGAAAATGGTACAAGTCTTTTGTATTTTACGTTGAGATATTTGGGAGATCGTAGTAACATTTTCCTACTTGCATTATTTCGTTTTGTTGGTTAAAATGCAAAAAGAATACTTTTACATGTAGGTACCGTTATTTTTGAAAGTGGTATAAGTCCATTTTTTGAAAAGAGTATGCCTAAGTTAGTTGTAGCTCAACATAGATGAATACATTTTGCGATAAAAATTAGAGATTCCGTAAAAGAATGTCGTTGTTTTTTAATAAAAGATGTGAATATATACAGTTACTCACAAAATTGAGTGTACACTTACGTTGGTAATAAAAAATGGCGACAATTTTAATGAAAACATAGATATTTTGGTGTGATAACATAATAATATATTTTTTCATTTAGTTTATATAACAATTAATTTAAAAAACTTATAATGTTAATTATTTACATATGTGTATTTAACTGAAACTATAAAATTACACCAAAGTATTTATGTTTTTACTATCTTTTTCACAATTTCTTATTACTAATGTAGGTGTACACTTGATTTTGTGAGTAACTGTATAAGAATTTAATTTACAAATATTAATGAAAAATATAACTTCCTCGATTTGATATAATCTTTCGTTTTGTCTACTATTTTTTCCTTTATGAATCAATTAATTCCACATTGTAACATTATTAACCAAACAACTAGCGTTGTAAATTAAAAATATACATACAACGTGTTCGATCTAACGCGATACACTATTTTTCAATTACACTTGCAGCCATTTGACAAAAAAAGTTACAGTGCATGAAGTATAGAAAACATATCAATGAAAAAAAAATTCGAAAACAGTTTCTTTTCAAACATACAACATTCAAACACACTTTGTTTGTACAAAAAGAATGTCTGCCTATTTGAAAAACTTCAATTTCGTTCTAAAAACAAGTTCTTTTTGAATCTTTCTACAGTACACTCCATAACATGCAACTCTTGTTCAGAAACTTTTTTTTCAAATGGTTACAAGTGAATAAAAAATCGTGCGTTGCGGTAGAGCGAAGACACTACAATTTATATATTTCATTTACAGTGTTCTTTTATAGTTAACAATATTACAGTGTTGAATTAATTAAATGGTAAAAGAAAAAAACCTTAAACAGAAATAACTTTTTACCAATAACTCCCAAGATATTTACATTCTAGTAAAAATTAAAAATCTGGAATCTATCTTCTTCAATATTCTATATCTATCTTCTAAAACAAAAGAAATTAAAATGATTAAGTCTCTAATCTCCTAAAAATACGCCATAGAGAATTTCAAAAATATAAGTTTTGAAAATTCCTCCGAATCTTGCCATTTATCCCAATTTTCGAATATCTCTTTTAAAAAAGTCTCTAACAACCACCTGCAATATCTCTAAACAATAGTTGTGTCCAATAATCTCACACAGTGAATACTAGCTTCCTGTCCCAAATAAAAAGAGGTGTCTAAAGAGGGGGTGGTTTTTCTCTCTATCCAGCAACGAGGCCAAGTAATAATCCTAACTCGCGGGGTTAGCCTGGCTTAATTAGAACAGGGGTTAGCGGTTTCCCGTTTATAGTCGCATCTCCACTATTCGATACCCCTATTGCCCACCTCGCTTCATTTTCCATCCCTTACTCGGATCCACGAAGAACACAACCAAAAGGGGGTAATAACGAACGAGCCGGCTGAATGCACAACCGACATCCGGATGTCGTGCATTATTACGTGAGTTATTGTTTCCGTGCATTAATGATCCGGGCGTCGTTAAGTACGCTGGTATGGGGTTGGAAAGGGGAGGGTGGAGGAAAAGTTTCCAAGTTACGTGTAGAGCGATGGGATGTTCTCGTTGAAACGACGTTTCGACGGGGTACGTACGTAAATCTGAGGGATTTACTGGTAACTCGATACGTTCTGGTTTTGTGAATTTCGACGCGCTTATGCTAATTTCACCCTCAGGCTGCGAGTGCAGTTTTCGACGAGTTGCGAAAGGTTGGAGGGTGGATTTGAGCGAAAGAGTGCTGTCTGCAACAATTGCTACCAGTTGGAGATGATGACGGGGGATGCGAAGATGATTATTGCATTTGGATTATTTTTGTTTCCTTTTATTGTAGGATAAAGGGGTGTCCTTTTTGGGAATGTGTTATTTGTTATGTTTGAAAGTTGTGTTATTTCTGTTATTATTATCGTAAGATATTTTAGGGATTGTTGAAAGTTTAGAAGTTAAAGTTCTTTCAATTATAATGCAGAATATGAAGAGGATTATTGCATTTGGGGTAGTTTATGTTTCTTTTGTTTATTGGATTAAGGTTTCTTTTTAAAATATTCATTTGTGAATTCCGTGATTTTTGTTATTATTATAATGAGATATTTTGGAGTTTGTTAAAGTTTAACAGTTGAGCTTCGGTCGATGATGATGGGAAAAACGAAGATGATTATTAAAATCAGGTTATTTTGTATTTCTTTCGTTCATTGGACTAAAATTTGTTTAAAATGAAAGTTCAATTGTAAGTTCTATTATTCCTGTTAGTTTTATATTGATGTACTATGGAGACTTTTAAAAAGCTTAACAGTTAATGTTCTTTTGAGGAAATTAAGAAAATAGATTATTACACTTACTTTGTTAATTGACAAAGTAAAAGAAGATATTTATGTTTAGACTAGCAGCTTAAATGCAGTTTATTAAAAAATGGGAAAAGGGACACAATTTATGAAATAAATATTTAGTAATTAAGTTCGACTTTATTGTACATTTAATAACTATGGAAATGGTTATTGATTTTCTATCATATTGAATTGCTGAGCTGGACAATTTTCAAAATGTTGCAATGTTGTGCAACATAATATTATAAGAAAAGAGGGTAAATTTCGATGCTGAATAATAATATTAATATATTAATTATTGTAAATTACTGATAATTAATACAATTCATCGAACACTCCTTCCTTAACGATGAGTATTATGTTACTTCGTACATATCAATTGCTCAATATTACTTTACTAAATTAAACAGTTGAGTTTGCGGAAATAAACAACATTACCGCCCAATAATAATAACCCATTAATTATTATTACAATCGCAATATATTCAAACACTCTTCCCTTGCTACTTAACAATCCGAACGTAACAAAACCACCCAACCGAATAATTACTGTAATTATTTCGTATCTCACCAATTTATTCACCTCGTTTTTTTCTCCAAAACATATTAATTTCTATAGTGAAAAAAATAATTAGCTAAAAAATTATTAATTCTTTTCCAAACATCTGCATACTAGTCCTGAGTATTCGAGAGATACATGGCGAAATAAAGAGGTAAAAACACCCCCACAAAAAAATCGAACTCGTATTATAAATGAAAAAACATACAACAAAGGGTTGAAGAAGAATCATCACATTTGAAAAAAAAGAACCAAAACTCTCCTATACATATAGAAAAGTCAGGGTGACAGAAATGGATAAAAACACCCCCATAAGCAATCAAATTCATATTTAAAATTAATAAACATCCAGTAAAGGGTTGAAGAACAATCATCACATTCCGAAAAATGCACTAAAAATTATAAAAAGCTTTCCAAACACCTTTAAATTCTGTGCATGCAACAGAGACAAGACAACCAAATGGAATAAAACACCCCCATAAAGGTTCAAATAAAAATCATAAATGAAAAAAAAAACAACAATGAATTGAAAGAGGATCATCACATCCGAAAAAAGCATCAAATGTTATAAATCACTTTCCAAACAGCCATCCCCTCACCCCGTGCATACAAAAGAGACAGCATGACAAAATGGGACAAAAGCAGTCCCATAGAGAATCAAATGAACATCATAAATAAAAAAAAAAGATCTGACAAAGGGTTGAAAAAGAATCATCGCATCCGAAAAAAGCACAAACAGTGTGAGAACCTCGGAGGAACCCCATTTTTCTCCATTGAGAGGCGTTACGAGTGTCGGGAATGCAAAAGAAAGCGCACCCCCGTTTCCTTCATCCCCCCTTGCTGTCGATTCTCTTCTGACAATTGGCTGACAATGGCTCGAGACACGAATGTAGCGAGAGTCAGGCCGATTGGTAAATCAATCGTCCCTTTTTACGACTCGTCGAAACGCGCAGCTATCAGATATCCTTCGACAAAACAACCCCCAAAAGTTCCCAGTCGGTCGCGGGACAAAAATGACCGCGATGAGGGACACAAAGGAAAATCTTTTTTCTATATGTGACACACAACGGTGAAGAGAGCTGTCATGGGACTGAGCATCATTCTTTTCATGAAGATACGACATGTGGTAATAACTCGGATCACAGATTTTTGTATTTCGAGGACCTTTTCTTTGGTGAACTATCGTAGATTCGAGTATAACACTAGAACTATCATTCAAAATTCAATTGTTAAGTTAAAAATTGTGATTCTTGTACCACAAATGGACTAGTATTTTAAAAATAAATATCCTATATATAAACTTGATTAAAAAATATATTATTAACACTAAACCTACCAAGTCAGTCAAAATGACCGGTTTCCAATTTAATCTAAAAATTCCCTGAATTAATACGAGAGTCATGAAGCAAAAATTCCACTTCTATCTTATAAAACGTAAATTAGTTAATTAATCATCGCTTCACCTCTTGATTCCTCTTTTCCCAAAGTACTTATTCGGTGTTTCTAAATATGAGTAGATATAAAGCCGGTAGTTTTAGTGTTAATATATATGAAAAATCTTCGATTTCATTGAAAAACAAAAATAACAATGTGACATAAAAAGCAGGTAAGGATGAAGAAAACACTCTAATACTCCTGTAAAAGAGATTTAATTCTTAAATTAGATAATTCCTATGTTTTATTAATTGCTGTATGTATGAAAACAGAAATCATAGTATTTTTGTCGCGATAAATGCAGGAATTCACAAATTGGGGAAAACAAAATTCACCCCTCTACGAGTCTAAGAAGCCGAGAAACTGATTTGCAAAGTTTAACTACGATCTTCAACAACCCCTTTAACCAGCACTTACGGTGTTCCTCACATTTTGCAATTGTGAATGATAATTACTTCTCAGAGTGCAAATTTAAATAGATTTGCAAGATATAAAAATTCAAAAAATCTCCTCTTCTTCAATTTAGAAGTCGACTACTATCCTAACACCAAGAACTTACATATTTTATAATATAAAATATAAAAAAATAACAATAGCCATAAAGAGTTCCAACTTTCTACAGACACATTAAGTAACACGATCCTAACAAACATAAAAATGACTGCAATAAAAATTATTTAAAATTGCCCCCACAAAAATGTGCAAATAACACTAAAAATAAACACCACCATAAAACAGTAACAATTCACGGTTGTTAAAATCTACCACTACAATTACAGTTTACATTACACAGAGTCGACAAAAGGAGAGGTTTCGTGGCAATCAAAGATATCGTTCGCCATTCGGATCGATTGTTTCCGTACCAGTTTCGTACAAGTTTCTCCATGAGTTCCCTGGAAAACTCTTCCACCCAGGCCAGAAAGGAAAGCCGTTGCCATTTGGACTTTTATGTCGGTACTTGCTGTGCACATACTGACCGAAATTCGGACGAACTCCAATGGCATAATTATCATCGGTCGGAATTACATTCTGCTGTCACGAGGTAGTAGTATAATTCAGTAACCGATGGAAAGTAGCTGGTCGAATAAGCTCAGGAACCGATTTTATTGCGACGATATACCTCAGCGACGACTCCGTCGACGTGCTACGATCTGAGAAGCCATAAAGTCACAAAGCGGATCACCCAAACCTCTTGGAATCACGATGGCAGTTCAACGACGACAATCGTACTGGACTCCGGCCCGTTTAACCCCTTGAAAAAGGGTTTGTCCCTTTGTATTCTATCCCCTTATGCACTTTGTTCTGCGGTGAGTGTACAAATTCGACTAGGATTTAACCCTTTTGTTACACGCTTTGACTTTTAAGCGTGTAGGGTCACTCGTTTTAACCATATTCTGTGATGAGAAATTAAGCAAAGTTTTCGGCGGTTATTGAGAAAATTGGACATGAGAGAATAATTATTAGTGTGAATTTTTAATTGTATATTTTTGGTTTTATCCTGGGGTGCTATTTTTGGTGTAATTGATATTTGAAATAGTGAATTTTGTGTTTGAAATTTGTCAGTTTCTATAGTTATTATATATCTATTATAAAATAGAAATGAATAATCAGCGGTAGAAAATTAGGTGCAATTACTTTTTCTTGGCAGATGAAAAATTGGAAAAATAACCTGCACTTTCTTGAATTAAAATTTTCTCTCTCATTTCTTTCCTTATTTTTAATAGTATAGAAATAATTTGATTTTCTCCTGGACGACTGAACATTTTCAATTTAACAGCTTATAGAAAATTTCAAAATTTCCTATTCGAGTTCTCTTATTTCAAAACAAGGTATACATTAGATGATTCATAAAAGTAAACCAGGTAATGAAAAATCGATGAAAATTATACTTCTCCTATTCCCAATTAAATTTTGTATTTCAGAACTATCCTATCTAGAGGAGAATACTTTAATTAATTTTAAGAAATTCTTGTAATCATTCTAAGTACTTCTCTTATTAAAAATGTCCGTATGAATTTAACATAAAATTCCAAGTATTAAAACTTCACAAACAAGCAGCATAAAGCGAGAAATTCTCAAAGATCGCAGCACGCTTCAGATCGTCGCGAGAATTATTTACGTTTCTCACCATCATCGCATCAAAATCCCGCTTAATTTCTTACGTTCCTAGCTTCCGTCACACAAAAGAATTTTCCAGCTGTTTTCGAGCGCGCACACGTGCCTGGAATAGTACAGAAGAGGAGTAGAAAAACGGGGGTTAAAAAGAACCACCACGGATCATAAAAAGGAAGGGAAAGAGGTGGAAAGAGAGAGATGAGCCAAGCCAGTGTTACCGGCACAGGTACTAATTGCTTTAATGAGCAACGAGGGCAGCTCGTTCTACAAAACTTCCCCGTGACTACCATGCGCCATCGGTGAGAGCGAAAGGGTGGAAGAAACGGAGGTAGAAGCTCTCCGTGCGACACCCACGTTGCAATTTTTGTGATAAATGACTCCGTTTTCTCGTCAATTTTTTTCCACACTAATTTCTGCATCCCTTTAAATTTTCTAGCATACTTTCACCCCTTCCCGGCTCCATACTCTAATTAATTGATTTAAATTAATCACCAACGAATTTAAACAATTCTCTGTATGTATAATCCTATCACGGAGAGTGACTTCAAGTTTTTAGGTACTTTCCAAAACTGCATGCCATTACCATAAATCCAGATTTGAAAAAATTCATTTCTCACAGTGATTTTTTCGACCTTTTAACACTAGATTTACAGCAGACGGATTCTTTTTTTTTATTTTTTCTTACGTCGACAGAGATACAGTATAGTAAATATTTCACATGTATCTTAGAATATACAAATTACTTATCTGACCGCATTTTTTGCAATTTGATTTATCTCTTTTCAAAGTACTTATTTAATAAATTTAGATATCCCAGATGTAACGGCTGTAGATCTAGTGTTGAATTTCCTATCATACTTTCACCCCCTCCGAGCCCCATAGTTCAATTACTTGATTTCAATTAATAAGCATCGAATCGAAACAATTCACAGTATGTGTATTTTGTCATGGGGGTGGCTGCAAGTTCCTAGGCATTCTATAAAACAACTTGGAATGATCGGGGGTTAATAAAAAAATCCTATAAAACCAGAATTTGTAGTTTAACCCCTTAATTCTTAGTCGCTTTACCATAAATCCACATTTCATAGAATTTG
Organism: Cerceris rybyensis; assembly: GCA_910591515.1. Classification (NCBI taxonomy): domain Eukaryota; kingdom Metazoa; phylum Arthropoda; class Insecta; order Hymenoptera; family Crabronidae; genus Cerceris; species Cerceris rybyensis. Next base: position 6,003,687 of record OU342802.1, on the reverse strand, counting down.
TTTTTCATAGTACTTTTTGCATCCCTTTAGATTCCCTCTCATATTTTCATCCCCTCCAATTCCCGTGGTCCAATTATCTAACCTAAATTAATAAAATGTTAAAGAATTCCCGATATAATTCTGTCACATGGGGCAACTTAACCCTTTACGGTCCGAATTATTTCACTAATTTCGGTAGTGTGCTCAACAAAAGTAATTTTGCAATATTTTCTATCAGTGGTTATTCAATTTTCTGAATGATATCAGTAACTATAGATATTGACGGACATTTAGGTGATATTACAAAATTATTGTGAAATTGAAAAGTCAATATTAAATTGTCAGAAAATAAAATCAAGAAAAAATCTATGTCGAGCACTGCTCGACCCTCTGTAACAGATAATAAGAATAATTAGATATACCCCTCTGGTAAGAAACCCTCTGTTATAAGAATTTGTAGTTTAACCCCTTTGTTCCTAGTACTTTTTCCACGAATCCATATTTCAATGAATTTTTGCATTCCTTTACTTTTTCTCTCACACTTTCATCCCCTCCCATCCTCATGGTCCAATAATTTGACTTAAATCGTCCTGCATAAAATTTGAAACAATTCAAATTTCTAAATAACTCACATCATCCCCTATGACCCACATGGACCAAACTAAAAACGCCCATCTAAATACATAATCCTCCAAAGCAGTAAACTGAAAAGAGGACACTCACCAAAAAACTATCCAAAGAGGTAAAAAAAAACAAAAAACGTAGAAATCCTTCGCAAAGGGGTAGCACACCGAGAAGAAAAGTATATTAACGTCGAAAAGGAAGCGGCTAGAATAAATAAAGGTAAAGGCGAAAAGTAAGCATCGCAAAGGAAAATACGTAGAAAGAAACCCGAGGGATGAAGGGGTAGAAGAAGAAAAGGGGTTGGAACGGGGAAGCACGATAGGTAGGGTGGTGGAAAAAATTGCAAGAAAACGAGGGAAAGAGACAACGTTGAAGGGTAGGAGGTTGGAAAGTAAGCACTTTCGCGCTCGTGCAAGAGAGCAGCGAGCGAGGCAAAGCCGTGGCGAAGACGGACGTTTGAAAGAGGAAGAAGAAGAGGAAGGAGAAGCGAGCGGTCTTCTCTGAGGGTGCTGCAGAAGCTCCGACAAAGACACTAGAACAGGAGAGTACACCCATTACGGCAGTCACTACATTCTAGTGCTAATAATAATGCACTTGGTGTGACGACGGCCACGTCGTCAGACCCACTGATGTGTGCTGCCGTTGCAACTGCGACGACGACGAGGAGATCGTCGAGAGGTCGAGAGCTATATCGATAAGGAATTTAACGAAGGCGCTTATTTCGTTATTTTATGCGACGATGTAACGATAATTAAATTGATTTTGATGCTGATGCTGAAGGAACTTTGAAATCTGAAGTTCCTAACTGGTTACATTGTTTACGTTATTGTGTTATCTGAAGTTACGATGGGGGTTGATGGGAAGGGGTTGTTGGTCGAGTTGGGATATTTTTTGGGAGGATTAAGTGAAATTCTTTTTCGCGAGTATGTTTGTTGAGAAATTTCTGGGGTTGGAGGTTTGTACTTATATTAATTGATGTATTAGGATGGAGAACAGAAGTTTAGGGGTAGTATCATAGTATTTCTGGAAATGGTGGAATTTTTCATTTCAAAAATTGCGAGATTGAATGTAGAAGTAAAGTATTTATGAGCATTTGCGAGATATTTTGTTGCAAGTAACGTTTGTCATTTTTGCAAAGGACAGACTTCAATTGTGAATGCACTGTGAATGTTTATGCAAATTTGAAGTCTGATAAATGGAGCTAGCAAAGAAGAATCCAAGTATTGGACTCTTCCACTCACTGAATATTGCAACGAATGCTGTATCTTAGAAGTTTTAAATATTCTTTTATACTACATACATGCTTCCCAGTGTCTTCTAACAGTGCTAAATTTGTCATAAATGCACAAATATTCGTAGTATAATCATGAATTCCTCCACTCATCACAAACCGCCCCAATTTTCCAAACTCCATTACTATAAACTATATTTTATAATTTCCACAATTTTACCAATATTTACATAATCATTTATTTTCAATGTCACAAATCTCCAACATCTTCCACCCAAACAGTTTTCCAATTATTAAAAAAAAATACAAGCAAATGCCGCCTGAGTTAGATTTTGAATCACATATAAGTAGATGGATTATATCAAAACGAAACTCGATTTTTCTAAATTACACAGATTTTAATTATACTAACTTAAAGACCTTTACATACACGACATTCTTTGTAACTCTCAATACAGGAAGTAGTAGTATAAGAGGAAAACCACACAGGTATAGTCCGACAATTGAAAGATGGTCAGTGAGCAGCGGCACGTTTTCATTGGCCTAATCCTGCAATTTCATTTTTAGAATTCCGAAACTCAACGTTCTAAAGCAAACAACTATGCAGAGGATACACTTTAGACAACTGAGTTTGAAAATTCGAAAAAGGAAAATGTATATGTAGGTGTTTGATAACGTGAGGTTCCGCCGCTCCCTAGCCATCTTTTAGTTGTCAAACAGTACAACTTTACGTTGGAGGTGATACTCACAAAATATCAATATTCTAACAGCCTGCAAATTTGATCTCTAATATTTCCAAAATTGTCAGATTTCTGAAAAAGAAGTTCAAGTACAAAACATAAAATCCCGAGGGATACAATCCAGTCTGGATTGAAATGAACCGAATGAATACTCGTGTTTTCAACCCCGTTAAGAGGCACAACTTCCACTCTAATTATTTAGACAGCAGTAAGACTCCGTTGTCTCCGGCATCGTTTCACAGAATCTTTACGTTTCTACTTTATAACCGAAAGTACTCTCACGGCCGACCTTCCCGTTCTCTTTCTGCTTTTCATTTCATCCCTCTTTCACCCTCTTCCTCTCTCTATGCGCCTCATAACTCTCCCTTTCTTTTATAAGCCGCTCGAGCTAGGCGGATATACGAGGATCATAAAGCAGATCACCGTAGATTCTCCACTCGAGCGAGGATAATAACGAATCATGTGCACCGATGGCAACCCCGTTGGATTTCAATCAGCTGATTTGCTTCCCATTGGCAAACTACCGCTTTTCGAGCGACCCAGTGTCGCCTCTGCCTATTATCTTCGTTAAGCTAAAAACGGACAGTGCAATTTAGAATGACGAACTGTGTTCGATGGATCATTATTGCTAGAATACGTTTATTAAAAAGAAAGGTATAACGTTGCGAAAATACTTTTGGAATTTTGCCACTGAATGCGAATCTGCAAGTGACGCGACTTGGGGGAAAAGTTTACGAGAATAATGAAGCTTTCGTATTGAGTTTTGGAAGGATGAATTGGAGTATCGATTCTGTTGGATTATTTGATTCTTTGGATTGTTTAGGTGATTTTGTTAGATTGATGGGGTGCTTTTGAGATTACGGAGGAGTGGGAGGATTCTTTTGCGATGAGAATTTCACACTTTGGTTTATAATGATGCGTGATAGTTGTGACGAAGCAAGTGGAACGAAAAACATTTGATTTTTCAGAAATTAATAAATTGATTGAGTGATGAATTGTTTGGGGTATCGATTCTTTAGATTATTTGATTCTTTAGATTATGGAAGTGGTGTTGTTGGGTTGATTGTGTGCTTTTGAGCTTTCAAGAGGGTGGAAGGATTCTTTTAAGATGACTTTAACCCATGGCAGACAATAATGTGTGATACTTTTGGCGAAGCAAGTGGAATGGAAAAATTTTTTAGAGATTAATGATTGATTAAGTGATGAATTGATTGGAGTATCGATTCTTTGAATTACTGAGGTGGTTCTGTTGAGGATTCTTTTACGATGAGACTTTCACCCTTTGGATTAAGGTAATTTGTGATACTCTAGACGAAGTAAGTGGAATGGAAAATGTTTAGTTTTTCAGAAATTAATAAACTGATTGAGTAATCAATTGAATGGAGTATTGATTCTTTAGATTACTTAATTTCTTAAATTATGGAGGTAATTTTATTCGATTTAATGGGGTGCTTTGGAATTTTTTCGAAATACTTCAAAATTTCCTATACCTTTGCCTCCTCTGTTCCTTTTCTTCCATCGTATTCACGCGAGATATTTGAATACATTAAATTAATCATTCACTCCTTAAAAGATCACCCTAAAGTCCTTTGGATCCTTTTCGAGCCGTGGTCTATATTCTATTAAAAATGACAAGATTTGTTTACCTTTTCCGTGTAATAACTTTACAGTAAGCAAAGTAACTTAATATGCATTCATTCAATGCAATTTGTCTCCATTTAGGTTAAATTAAGTCTTGATCTAGGTCGAAAATCACCCCTGAGACAGATGAAGGTTAAATTAAAAGTACCTTGTTTTCTTTCAGAAAGACTTACCGTCACTTAAACGGCTAACGGTTGGAACACAAATACATAAACTGCTGCCTCAAAAAACAGCTAATATCACAAAAAATTATAAATTTCCATTCTAACGAATCTGTCATTTCATCAAAAACAGTTGACACTAATTCTTCCACTTTTCCACAAATAATAACCTCATCATCCAACTATAAAAAAAATCTCCACGCCGTCATCAACCAAAATCAATCTCCCCACCGTGTAAAATTTTTTTCTCAAAATTCCTTCAATTTTTTTCAAATTCTAACCTATCTCAAAATTCCCAATGTTTTGCAGCTACCGAGTAATTTTTCGCGAGCCCACCGAATCGAAAACGTTAACAGATACTAGTCCGACGACTTTGCACCCCATAAGGCTAACCGAAGCGCACGTGAACCCCGAATGTACCCAGCGCGTAACATCCCCCGTAATATCGCATCCCCCTGTGTAGAGGGCAATGTCGGGTTTCAATCGGCTGATTTGCGCCACCGTTGCCATCGGCTAGTATCGATTTCGGCACAAACACCGCGTATATACAATAACAGGCTCGTTCCTGTTAATGGATATACCGACGTACCGTGCGTTTCGTCTGCCGCTCATTACCATTCGAAACGGACCCGCACAATAACCTCGCTACTCGTTAGTAAGGTCAGCCAAGAGGTATTAATTGTCAGGTTTAAATATCAGGCAAACGATACGGAAGGTCTTTTTTTATTAACGACGTTTCCATTTCAACACGGAGAGATTTCAATATAGAGGGTGGGAAATTAGGAGACATCCCATCGGCAGGGGTGGAGAGATGATACGTTTGGTAGAAATAAACTGAGAGGATTAATTGTGATTTTAATACGTTCCGTTGAACGGAGGATATTTAATTAAGGTTCGATGAGGTTTAATTAGTAATTTGGAGAAAGAGGGATGAGGAAGGATGTCTACAAATTAAAATACCGTTTGATTTTTTCATTTCAGATGAACGAAACTTTTGAGCTCATGGCAGCCTCAAAAGTACATGAGTGTCTTTCGAACGATGTAAAGTCAGTTAAAATTCTTATTTTTGCTTGTAAAAATTACAATAGACTACGAAAGTATCAATAAATGTGTGGTAAAAATTACAAGATTGTACATTTGAATAGTTTGTCAGAAAAAATTCCGAAAGGAAGTGACAAAATATAGCTGTCACATGGGGTGGCCTCCTGATCAAAAAAGCTCTACGACTTTTCAGAAATAAATAGCAATATTTGTTAAAAATAAAAAAATGAATTTTAACTGCACAAACAATACTTTACACCGTCTACAAATCAACATTCTTCCTTTTCTACAAAAAGTTGTTTTTTTATCGCCAAATAAATATTTATTTCTCAATATTAAAAAGTATCTCCACTCGCAAAAGGTCAAAGGGTTAAAAAAGATTAACCCAATCGTTTAATCTCAGTAAAATCAAACAATTCACAGCTTCCCACCAAAATAGAAAAAATTACTCCCACCCTAAACAGCAACTTGCACGCCTATAAATACTCGAGCAAATGACAAACCCCCGTAAGAGACCTCAGTATCAAAACCACCCCAGAACAAAGCACACAACCCCATAAAATCCCTCGCTACCAAAATCACTCCACAAAGACACGTACCGATACCTCCATCCTTGTTTTAAGTCCTCGACGGACCGAATGCCAAACTGCCAATCGAGTTTCCAGGGCGAAGAAAGAACAAGACTCATGGATGGAAAAGGGGGATGACGAGGAGAGTGGCTATTTACGCCATTAAGCCTGTAACCACAGACGACGGGGGCCAGAGAACGAAACGCTCCGGCTTTGTGTTATTCAGCCCGGGCACCGCGAGCTGCGTTCAGCTTAAATGCCCTCTTCCGCTCTTTTTCCATCCCCCTCGCAGGCCTTTTAAAAGCCGCGGGGGTGAAAGCGCGGCTACGTGACGGGTGAATCCCGAATGCGTGCAACACGCATGAGAAGCGGATTTTTTTTATATCCGACAGTGACAGTAATCGAAACTACGATACCAAAATACGATACAATAATTGTTGATGTGAAGGTACATAGTTCTCAATGGGTCGTTCGAAGGGTTGGTAGGGAATTGTTCCAGTTGAAAACAATGAGAACGATTGTAGGGAAATACTGGGGGATACGTGCAAGGTAGATTTATCGATAGGGTTTGAGTTAGATAAAGGGTATGGTAGCGATTATGGGGGTGGGTAGGGGTGTAATTGAGTCTGACTCAATCTTGGTTTTATATTGGAGTTAGTCTAGGGCTGTAGGTAACTCGTGCTTTGAATGGAAGTATGTATCGATCTATGATTTTAAGTTGTATTGGGTGGAAGTAGAGTATTGTCTTTTTATCCAACTTCAGGGGTGGTACGTCTAGGTACGGCTAGCAACGTGATTGCCTTTATTAAGTGGAGTTCTACTGAGGTGGAATTTTATATGACACAACTCTATTTTATTTGATAATTTTACGTATCGTCATATGAGTGACTATTTCTAACTGCACCCTGCTAGTTTCTAGAAATATTTCTGTATAAGTAGCTACCTGTAACTTCGTCTACTTACATCCATCACTTGCAGTGATAGTACATTTTCTATTAGGCTCAACATATGAGTTCTGCACCTTAATCAAGTAATATTTCCTATTTTTAACTGTTTCTAGCCATTTGTATACACCAAATCGACGCAGTTATATCTTCGCTCATATAACTATTTCTGACCACAACGTGACAGCTTGATGGAGTATTTCTAAATAAGTAACTTCTTCTAATTTCATCTATCTACAATTATCAGCTGTAGATCCACCTAGCTTCATCCTCATGTAGATACGTCTACTTCCCATACCAGCAGTCTTCGACATCTGTCAATACTTCAATTAAACTAAATCTATCTATTTACCTATCAACCCCCCACATCTCCGTGTGTGTACATCGTGTAAGCCTTAATTAAGCGATGTCTCCTATTTTTAATTATTTTCTAATTATTTCTATTCACCAAATCTACTTAGTTATACCTTTTCGCATGTAACCACCCCTAACTGTACCCTCACCGTTTATAAAAATAATTTTATACAAGTATCTACCTCTAACCGTCAAACTACTTTCAATTATTTTCTCGCTATTTCTATCTATCAAATCTACTTGATTACATATTCGTGCGTATAACTACCCCTCACAGTTTCTACAAATATTTCTGCATAAGTATCTGCGCCTAAAATCATCTTTCTCTACCAGAAAGATAGATAGATATCTTTCTCTACCTAGTCAGCTGTAGATCCACCTAGATAAATTCTCATGAAGATACGTCTCCTTCCCGTATCGATATTCAACTACACCTTTTAACCCTTTGCACTCCTATGTCGAGCTACACTCCACACAGCTTTTTGTGACACTTAATGTTTCATATACGAATTATCGACTTTTCGAAATCAACAATAATTTTGCATTTTGACAGGAATACACCGCAGTATCTACACTTGTTCCTAGTATTAAATAAAAACAAATAATCAACAGTAGACAATTTTCCGAGATTATATTTGCTTATCTGACAAAAAGTTAATAAAATAATTCGGAGCGCAAAGGGTTAACATTTCTATTAGGTGGAACTTCTCCAACCTTCATTTTAACACTAGAACTACCAAACCAGTCAAAATGACTGGTACACAATTTTTTCCAAAAATTCTCCATGTTTATGTAAGAGTCATAGACTAAATATTCTACTTTTATATCGATAAGCATAAATCATCCAATCGATCAAATTCTCCGCCGCTTGATTCCCCCTTTTTCAAAGTACTTATTTAATTTATTAAAATATGTTGAATTTGACGCCGGTAGTTCTAGTGTTAATCAAACTACTTTCAATTATCGTCTCGCTATATCTGTCCATCAAATCTACCTGGTTACAGATTCGTGCGTATAACTACCCCTAACAGTTTTTTAAATATTTCTGTATAAGTATCTGCACCTAAAATCATCTATCTGTATCAATCAGTAGATCCACCTAGATAAATTACGTACGTCTACTTCCCATCTCATCTTTCAGCTACATCCCTCAATACTTCAATTAACCTAAATCTATCTCTTTACCTATCACTCTCCCTCCTCAACCAAATGATATCTCCACCCCCGTGTACGTCCTCAACCCTTCCTAACAACCATCACCTCCACCTATCAATATCTCCATTAACCTAACCATCTCTACCTCAATTTCTATCTATTCACTCTCAACTTACCAAAGTAATACCTCCATCCCCAACTCCCTCATACCACCAAAATCCAACCACCTCGATTCCCACCACCATTTCTACATCTCTTTCTTCCACCACCGCCAACATCCTTTGTCCTCCGTTGATCCAGCCGCTTCCTTCCCCGCAACGTCGGGTTTTATGCACAGTACGTGTGCGTGCTTCCTGCAGGAGCACCGAGGAATGCAAACCCCTGAAGGGTAGAAGGAACCAGCTACCGTGGAGGGTAGCTGATGAATTTCGTCCGGACAGCGTCGGATTTGCGGTACCAGGAGAGAAGGAATACGAAGGAAGAGGAACCAGCCAGGTAATTGCAGAACACCGGCGAAGAAGTAGCTAGGGGTGGAAAAAGGCGACTCTCTACCAGTAGAACGATACCCGTAATATTCCGCGGAGGGATGAGATAACAGGCTGGTACGTGAGCTTGGAAGAAATATTCCCATCCCTTGTTGTATCTCTAAGTAAAACTCCGACGGTTCCGCCGACGGAATAAAGGGTTCGTGGTAGAAGAACCACCCTCCCACGGGGATGCTGAACCTTCGAACTGATTTGCATTAGCGCGAATGTTTGTGTACGGATTGCGACTTCTTGGAAAAAAGGTCTGATACGATACGAAACTTCTTCCACCTTTCTTCCTTCCAGGTGTTTAATGCTGCTTGTAAATATTCCTCGGGTTTACTATGCTTTAGGGGTGGAATCGAGGGTTTTATTGATTGTCGTGCACTCTGTCTTTCGTTGGGAATCATAGATTTTCATGGCTTACTGACTTTGTCATAGGGGATGTTATTTCTGATTCTTCTACGGGGGTGTCTTTGAATTATATCTAGCAATTCTTTGGAATTGCAAGCAATTTGTTTGAATAAACTAAAACGTTGTTTCCAAATTGAAATATAGGGATTTAGTAGGTTTGACGGGAGGATTATTAAGGTTACTACTGTTACATTAGCGCTCATAAGTATCTGGCAACTCTCATAAATGTTCAGGTACTCCTCTTGTCATTTTTTTGCTGCTTCATCCCGTTTCAGGAAAAGTATTATACTTTTTAAATATATTTAACGTTAGGTCTACCAAGGTTAACATTAGATTTACCAAGATCTGTATTTTTTTTTAAATACTCCTGAAAATTCTAACGCTGTTCCTTTTTCAATTTTCTACGCGTACAGCTGCCAAAAATACATGAGTGTCTTTCGAACGGTGTAGAGTTAACTAAAATCGTTATTTTTGCTTGCAAAAATTCCAAGGAACTACAAAAGTATCAATAAACGTGTGGTAAAAATTACAACATTGAACATTTTAATGATTCGGCAAAAAAAATTCCTAAATGGAAGCAAAAAAATTAGGTGTTGCATAGGATGACCTCCTTAAATAAGGCACTTGGAATTAAAAGGTTGAAAAGATAATTAATTCTATAATTTATATTCTATAACGTGGACGTAGAATATATACTCCATGGCTTCTTTACAAGCTTAGAGAATTTTCATAAAAAAATGAGGAATCAGACATTTCAACTGTCTTGGTAATTCTGACGCTAACCTCATAATTTCTTTCACTTCCACCCTATTTAATTATTTACGAACTTAACTATCAATTTCACGAAAATATCGAACCCTTCAGCACGGTCAAACTGATCAAATTTAATATTAAATCGTGAATTTCAAGGATCCAGAGGAATTCCAAAGCATTGGTAACCCTGAGCTGAAAAACTGAATAAATGATGACCCATGGAGGAGGAAGAAGAGTCTTCAGCGGCTCGCCCCTTTCAAGAATATTCTCTACGTGTTTCCTTGACGCTTATAAAATAATGCATTGATCTCCCCTGGCACGTGACAGTCCAGGAAAGTCCAGCCCCGAGGGATGCACCCGGATGCACCTGGGTAAAACCCAACGTTGGGCCGTGTCGGCAACATTTTCACGATCGGTCGAACATTTCAACGGGGGTGAGCTTTTTCCAGAGACTTCGGACCGAAACTTCCTGGAAAACTTCCTGACATCAGGCAGAACACATCGATAGGTATAACGTCTGACGATACAACTGTTGCACTGGAAAATACAACGAGTTTAACCGGCTTTGAAAAACTTATATTCCCGGCGAAAAGGGGTGGAAAAGAATTAGCCGATCGTGAATTATAGGAAGGCGAGACCACCGATCGGTTTTAGGAGTTTTGCCTTTGGGGGATGGGGGTTTGTTTGGTTTTTGTTACTGCATTTTTATAAATATTGTAGGAATCGTTTATATCGAAAGATTGACACTAGATCTACCAAAGGGGTGAAAATGAATTGTACTTCAATTTTTTAAGAACGTTGTTGACATTTTGTGGGCTGTTTAATTTATTGTGTCTATTTTGGAAAACGTGAATGGTGAAATCAATTTAGGTTCTTGCGTGTTAAATTCCCTTTTTTCTGTAGCATTTATCTAGTATCTTTGAGTATACTGGATTAATTGTTGGTAGTTCTAGTGTTAATGAGATGTAAGTGGGACGAGCATATTTAAGATGTAAATATTTTCAATCGTAATTATAGTTGCTTTTAATCTAGTTTAATTCGTCATTTTACGCGTTAACGTAGTATTAACCCTTATAACACCACGAATATTTTAACCTTCTACTTGCCCTTGTGATACTGAGGTTACACAAGATACCACTAAGCTTCTTCACTTTGCCAAATACCACAATATAGTTGTCAAAGATCATGAAATTCTTTACAATTCAATTTGTAAACATCTAATTAAATCAATATTGTACCTTTATTATTTTTCACTGTGCTATTGTCCCTCTGATTCAATGGTAATTTTTTTTATTTTACGCGACGAGTATACACGTCAAACACACTTAATTGGCTAACCATCTATAACTTCGTCAATTTCACCAATTTACAAAAATCTTTTGTTCCTGCAAACACCTAATTTAAGAAAACACAAAAAATACATTTTTTTGAAAAGTCTAAGCTAGGAGAATTCACCTCATTTTTGTAAAAATGATCAATTTAATCAGCTGATGGCTAAAATGTACATAGAGATCTACAAATGCATCTGTTTTGTCTGAACCAGCCCAAAAGTTTAACTAACAACTGACCCCTTGAAATTGCACCTATGTTTTTTTTCCACACGCCATAATCCAGGTCCCAAGATCTGTAAAGGAAGGGGTGAATTTAATTCCAACACAATTCGCCAAGTAAAAACATCAAATCCTATGACAATCTCGTGGCGTTATGTCAGTGAAGTCCCATGGGAAACTATCCAGAGGCCATAATCGACAGACCTTGGTCAGTTTTCGTGGCGGTTGTGGAGGAAGCGCAAAAATCCCCAGAACGTTGGCGGACGTGATTTATGATGATGGCGCGTGTTGCTACGGACAATTGTTCAGCCTCGTGCCGGTAAGACGAGGAGTGTAATTTATCGTGGGGACAAAGGGATCGTAGAAGTGGGTTGTTTGCCGATCGAAGAACCAGCGATTCGTGGAGATTTAGTACCGTAATATGTTTGTTTGAATTTTCGGCGCATCCATGGTTCACGCTATATTTCCTTCCACCCCTCTTTCTTTGGTAACATGGAATTTCTGATACCATTTTGCCAAAATTTTGCTACACTTCTATATTTATTTATGCACTGTTTCAAAATAATAATCGATCGGTAGAATTATAGCAGTTAAAAAATTGTTAAATTTTGAAATTGAAAATATACTACCCAAGTGTCAGAATGTGTTTGAATTTTTTCTTTTAAATAAATGTTGGTCCCGATTGGTTAAATTATTTGCATGGTTTACTTTTTTTTTGTACCGTTTAAATGCAGCATTTTTTTTATTTGAAATGCTGTTACTTTAAATTCTTTTTATTTACTATGTTTCATTTGTATTGCTGTGTCAATAAAACTAATTTCATTTTTGCCCAATGGAATGTGAATTTTGCAACAGATGATATTGAATTCACGGAGATAAAAACTTAATACTTTTATCAAACTACAGCGGTTGTTGTTTCTCCAAATTAAAATACAAATTTCAAACAATCACTCTCACAGTTGTTTCTTCATTTCAACCAAATCACGATCGCTCCGAATCATTTATCAGACTCAAGGATAACGCAACCCCCCAAAGAGTTAAGTTACCCTCGTCACACATAAATTCCTCAGGAGAAAAAAAAATATTCCATTACATCAAAACGAACAAACCCCTCGCATAACGCCTTCCTGTGCGCTTTTTCCTCATTTTCCCTTTTCCCACCCACGCACCCCAACACCTCACGTACGGTCGATCATGACTCCCATTCCCTTTGCCCTTCGCCAACCCCCACCAACCCTGTATCGTTCGTTTCTCCGAATGGCCGACAGGAACAGAAATGAAATTGTTTGCAAACTAATCTGTCGTTGCACCAGATGAGAGCGAAACTGTTCCTGTGCATGTGAAAATACGTAGTTACATTGGGTTATGCAGTTCCGTGTCCATGGGGTGTCCGATAACAGGCAACGAGATCAGTAACAATAAAATTAGCCTCTTTTGTAACAATCGACTACAAAACAGTGAAACTCCATTGCTACGTGATATTAAATTCGTATGCAAATAGAACGAAAAGGTTAGTGCAATTAAAGTCGATAGAAAATCAGATAGAAATTTCGCGATTCATTAGAAACTGATTGTACCTGCTGAAACTTGCCAATTTTTTTAATTAAAGTGGTACACTTTGTAGCTTTGATTTGAAGAGATGCAGATATGATTTTGATAATAAGAATCGAGGCGATGGGAATAAATAGAAGAAGCCATTTTGGCTATGGGGGCGCCACAATTGCGGCTACTGTGGGAACTCGATATAGTCTCATTCGTAATTATCAAGCGGACATAATTCTCATTCAAGATAGCCTTCCAAGCTGGTTTTTCTGAGTGGCTTTAATAGGTGATGATAAATCGACATTGTCTTCGGACTTAATGCTATCTAATCTGTCGTGGATTGCTTCAGTTGATCATTCGTTGGAACTTTGGACACTATCTAGAGTAGACTCTCGCCTATAGTCCGACAACTGTAACTTGGATTGTGAAAGTTAGAGCTTCTCTTTTTTAATCAATTATTTCTGCAATTTCGTTTTTAGAATTTTCAAAACCAGCTTCCTGAACACTCCGAATAGACTTTTATTTCTCGTTTTAGGAATTCCAAAAACGAAATAGCGGAAATAAGTGATTGAAAACGAGTGTGACACGTGGTCCTATAATATCAATTAAAAAATATAAAATATAGATTATATACGATAAGAATTGAATCTACTTTAGTTGAACTTATTATTATTTTCTTTATCGAGTATACACATCATTTGGATGCCGAATATATGCGACGTTCGTACCCACAGGTCATCGAATGGATGCCGCATATATGCGACACTCGTACCCACAGGTCTTCGAATAGATGTCGTATATATGCGGCTTCATTTTTCTTTTTCCACAGTACTTATACAATTTGAACTTATAATATACCTAACATATGTACATAAATAAATAATATAAAAATAAAATAGTATCTATGTTTCGAATAAGAGTAAGTAATTATACTATATTGTTGTCTATTTAACATATATTTGCTTTTCTTTCGATAGAATTCCATTTTCTACGTGCATAGACGTTGAAATGTGAGAAAACGACGACTCTTCGATGTAAAAGTCCCCGTATTTTCTACTCTTCTGGGAAGTGCGATTTTCTTTTTGGTTTAACTCGTTCAGACGCAGCGTTGTACACGATACATAATTTCATTAGCGTTAAAATCTCGGCGTGTAGGTTTTCTAACCGTGTTTCAGGTCTTGCAGTATAATTATAAAATATGGGAATTTATCATTTTCGGATGTAATTAAGAGTAACACTGTTTTTTCGCAAATTAGACAGTTCTTGCAGACTTACGTCGCCTTATTAAATTTGTACAGTCTGGGTAGTCTCATTTTACAATTAATATCATTATTAAATTGTGATTGTTAAAATCTTCAAGAAAAAAAAATTACTATCTTCTATATTCTTCATAAACATTGACAATAACTTGTCCCACATTCTCAAAAATAAAAATTTTATAGACAGCACAAGAGATCCATCATCAATCAACTGCCTGTACTTTTCATTTTAATTAGAAAATGATTAAAGAAATAATCAAAGCAAGATCTAGTAGATAAGTGCTAACAAATCCATTAAAAAAAACACAAAAATAGTAAAAAAATACAAATGAAGAAGAGTAGGCGAAAATTATCAGCAAGAAGATTGTCATCACTCTAATTTCAAATATGAAAAGGTCTGACAAATTCTTAAATATTCGTCTACTAAATACTCATTACTGTAACGTTACTTGACGTTCTCAAAAATTCCAATTTTATGGAAACCTCTTAAAATTCCTTGCAAAAAGTTAAAAAAATAAGACAGAGATACAACTTTTAGCATAACACCTTTTACGCGGAAAGGTATTATTTTATGAAAATGTGAGACACTGTAGTCGGGCGGGGAATTTGAAACATTGAAAGAGAACCTTTAAATAAATTTCTCCGACAGGCAATTCGGGTGCGTTTTAATATACGCCCCGCGTTAAACTCACGATTGTAATTTTGGGATGTCAGGAGATAGCGTGTATGAGCGCATTTTAAAATTAACATAACGAACGCACAGTGAAACGCCTCATTTGCGCGGAGCATAAATTAATATTACGCGAGTGTCGGCCCCGAAATCCTCCGGTTTTGCGGAAAACGCGTTATCGTTCGTTCGAATCTTTCGGCTGGAACTCGGCAGAAATGTCCAAACGTTAAATTTTATTATATATAATCTCAGTTTACGAATAACGATTATTTTATTTCATTTTCTTTTTAATCTTTTATTGACAGAAAAACGTAAAATTCTCTCACTTTATCGTTAAATATTTTCGGCTTGTTTGTTGCGTTTGCATGTTCCTCTGTCGAATTCTTTTTTTAAGTGGATTATTTAAATTTGAAATTTTCTAGGTGATAGTAAAAAAAAATATTTATTTCAGTAAACGATAAATAATTGATGACTTTAAATTGGAAGATTGGTATTTGATTTAGTAGGAGGAAAGAAGTTTCGTAAAACAAAATTGAGGACTTTTCAATCGATTATTTTAATTATTTGCTCGGTCGCAATCAAAAATGTGTTTTAAATTACTCCAAAATTTGGCGGAATTATGGAAATGCATTAATCAAATATTCCTGCACGCGTGTTGTATTGATATCAAAATAATTCCGGGAGAATTCCTTTTATCATAGATTCCGGAAGTTAATAAAACATTTTAGCATATTTGCATTGTACAGACATTATTATTCAGTGGGATATGACGAACGTATAAATTACGATAGTATGTCAAACTTCGATTAAAACTCCATTTCAAAAGTACTTTGACTGTTAATTGATCGTTCGAATTTCAAAATCAGGATATGTAATTGTACTAATGTGAAATTGATCTTCGGATACCATAAAAAATGCAGACCATAGAGGGTTAAATTCTGAGAGACGTACAGGATCTTTGAGTTTTTGTGAGAATTTTGAATGTAAATTTTTTTTGTGTCAGCGATAATTCAAATAAATTTCGAACTGGATACCATTCGGGAAACTCGTAATTTTTGTAAAAAAATATTTTAAAATACCTCGAAGTATCCTATGATCAATATTCGTTTCAAAATCGTTTCCAGGGATGTAAAACCTCAAAAAACATTCACAGAATTAAAAATATAAACGTGTAAAAATCTCTACGTGTAAAATGTGTAAAAATGAAACGTATAAAAAATTTTTGCATCACTTGTCTTAAAATTTACAACCAAAAGAACAAAAACATAAATACAAATTCTACCTAGAATGAAACAATTAAAAATCAATATTCTCAAAACTCACAATTGTTGCAAAAAAAATGCTCCACAATCCTACGATTGGTATTTGTTTAAAAATTTTCTCCAAAAACCTAAAACCTTAAAAAACATAAACAGAATCTCCAACATAAAAAAATTTCTACTCCACTTGCTGAAAATTTACAACGAAAAGAAACAAAAGTATAATTAGAAGTTTTACGTAGAATAAAAAATTAAGAAGTCATATTTGCAAAATTTAGAATTCTTGCACAGATATACAAAAATTCAGAATAAGCGCACACAAGATTTCCAATTTTTCAAAAATACCTGTACCGATTAGCTTAATTTTTTTGCAAAACGTCAAAGACACTGAATCTCATTCGTCAAAATTCTCCGTCGCGAAATTGCAAGGAAACTGCGTCCTTATGATTTCTACGGTTGCAAGAACTCCACAGGACACACGAGAACGATATACCATTTGGAAAATGTCCTGCAGCGACAGTGGTGTGCACGCGACATTAGACAGGAATGCGTACGTTTGCCATTCCCAGCAAACCGTTTGCTTAATTAAAGTCGGCAAAGGTTCGTCCTGTCAGCCGGAAATGTCTGATAGACACTGTAGCGAGCTCTCATTCCATGGGGTAGTAAACGCGGCCATAAAATTAGTGAAGCACGAAAAATCTGCGTCCAGTTATATCGGTGAAATCTCTTCGGGAAAAGCATACTCCGGGAGCATTGGAATAATTAAATTTCATTAAATAACGGACGACGTTTGCAATAGGATTTTTGGATTTAAATAAATAAACAGTGTATACTAATAAAGGTACATAAATGAAAGATCGATTAATGCGGAATGAAATGAAATGCATTGGATATTCATTTTGGACGATTTTGTAAGATTATAAAGAATGTTTTTTCTTTTAGATTGTAGATTGGTAACTGACTGCGAATTAATATTTTGTGAAAGTGTAAACAGCTGATTATTTTTAAACGATGACGTCAAAATGAAATTTAACGTTTAAAATTAATTTGACTTTGTATGATTATGCATATTGCTACTTTTTAGGTCGCAAATTGAAAATTGATTGGGGAGAAATTTTCAATTGTGATTTCCATTGACTCATTATTTTTAAATGTTGCTTGTAGAATGAAATTTAACGTATAAAATTAATTTGACAAAATTGGTAAGATTATGAATATTGTTACTTTTTAGGTCGCGAATTAAAAATTGATAGCGGAGAAATATCAAATTGAGAGTGTCCGTGGTTGATTATTTTAAAATGATGCTTGCAGAATGAAATTTAAAGTGTTGAAAATTAATTTTGTAAAGAATATTTTCTCTTGAAATAAGGAGTTCCATTAATATTATATATAGAGGGACGAATTGAAAATTAATTTTGCAAAATTTGTAAGATTATAAATATTACTGTTGCTTATATTACGAATTGAAAATTAAACGACTGGAAATATCAAATTGAGAGTATCAGTGGCTGATTACTTTAGAATGATACTTGCACATTGAAATTTGAAATATAGAGAATTAATTTAACAAATTACGTCTCCTCTAAAAATAAAAACTACGATTAATGCAAAATGAAATGAAGCGCATTGAAAATTAATTTTGCTCAGCTCGGCGGAATATAGAAATTCCTTTTAGAAAATTTATAAACTTCCCTTTGAAATTGTACATGAAAAATTAATTCCATGAAATATTGAATTGAAATATCAAAAGTCGTTTTAAAAAATACTAAAATGTATGAAAAATGTAACAAATGATTTGTCCTCTTGAGATCAATAGACTAATTAATGTAAAATAAAATGGATTGTAGAGAAAGTTATTTCCGAAAATACTGCATTAAGAATTGTCAGTTTGAAAACAAAAAATAAAACATCAAGTACAAAGGATAGCATATTTTAAAAGTACAGAAATAAAAGGATATTTCATTTAATTAATATCACAAATATTGAAAATTAATTTCTCAAAGGGGTGCTTCCGTAAAATCCGTAATTCTGATTAATATAAAACAAAAACTAACACATTAAACATTAATTCCGAACAAGTTTTACATTTATAAAATCCTTTCTGCAAAAACCATGCATTAATACAAACTCCACTAACAAATGTAATATCAAGCATAAAATCCCAACCAAAAAAATACAAAAATAACAAACGTCCTTTTATAAATTTAAAAAAAAAATGAATATCCAGAAATATCTATCAATAAATAAACGCAAAAAAGACTAACAAATCAAAGAAGAATATGGTGAGGGAAAAAAGACGTAAAAATCATATTTCCTGTAAGTTCCATGATTATAACCAGAATTTTTGGAAAATTCACTACAAAAAATTGTCCAGTTTCGAGTAGAATACCAAGTTCGAGAGATTACACCCTCTTAATCATGGTCTCCCCCGGGGTGACCTGGAAACACGACGTCAACGTCGACGAATTTCGAGGGACTCACGTTCCTTTCGTGGCTGCACCAAGGTATCGAGTGATCTTACGGCACCGCGGCCACGTGATGTGACATTTACGAGACACGTGACTAATGTGATAACGTAGCTACGTGGAAACGTTATGAAGGCTTTTGGAAACTCTATGCTAATTGCTGGGGAATTAGAATTCAAATTAGTTCGAATGTTACCTGGGGGATGTAACGTTGCTTCGTTTGGCGCCTTCAACATCCGACGATTCGACTTATCAGGGGGTTGTACAACCCCCTCGTCTATTCCGAATGAGTCGTTTTAAACCGAGGATCAGATAACACTATCTAAAAATGACTGGCTCCAACAATTTTGTGGAATATCATTTAAATTTAAAACAGAGATGAAGATTTCCATTTTTAATTGATGAGTTTTGCATTTTTTGGGACTTCAATCTTCTGTTTTCTTTTTGTTAACTTTTTTTATCATTTTTGAACGTTGAGAAGAGTTTTTTGTGATAAGATTAAGAGAGTTGGACAGCAAGTTTAAAATATTATTATAATTCTTTTCGAAGAAATGTTTAGATGGATCTAAATTTTACTGAAGACTTAATTTTTTTTCAGAGTAAAAATTACTGGTTCCAATTTTGAACGAATATTACTTAAATGTTTAACTGAGCGATTTAGTTCATTTTTCTACATATATTTTGAAGTATTTAAACAATGAAATACATAGGAATGCTAATGCTAATGGAACAATTGAATAAAGTGCTTAAGCTGACTGAAATATTCATTTTGATCGGAAGAATTGAAGTATTACGAATAATTTAAAAACGTCGATAAAAAAACTCTCCAATGGCAGAATTATAAAATCGAGAACAAAGAATTTATACATTTGTAAGAGAATACTTTTTAATTTCCTCAAGCTTGACTATTGAAAATTCACTAAAAAATTCTTAAACGTAATATAACTTTGTAAAATTCTTTTACAATATGGAAAAATTCCGTGCTGAAGAAATTCCCTTTTTGTTCAAATATAAAATAAATTTCAACCAGCCACCACTTTGGTATTATTACAGTGCTAAATGACCCCTTTCATATTTGCAATCTCACAAAAATATATTCCAATAAAATAAAGTTTTAAATCCTAAAAAAAAAGGTAACCTGCAAGAGGAAAACACCAGAAAACTTCACTGGAGAAATTCTCCAAAAATCGAGTACATCTGAAAGAGCGAAATAACTTCGCGACGCGGTTGAAAATTCGCAGGAATACGGTTGACTGGTGAGAGCGTTAATTGCTTTCCCTCTTAAAATAACACTCGATTACTCGAGTACCAAGCTGGCAATTTCCTAAATACCAACTAGCCAGAAAGGGAAATAAAAGAGAAAAAAACGACCCAAGTCGCGAAACGATTACCACATTTACTTCCTACATTCATGGTTCGCGAAAATTAACCTGGAAAAATGTCTTCTACTCCTGAAAGACACTTAGAAATATTTCAGACCATTAAAAACTATCGTTTGCATTCCGTTTCCTTTTTTAACACGTTAGCTGTGATTGACGAGTATACTCGTCATGGAGAAACGGCAGAATTGTGCGTATTGACGAGTATACGCGTCATAGAGAAACGGCAGAATTTTGTGTATTGACTAATATACTCGTCATGGAGAAACGAAGGAATTTTGTGTATTGACGAGTATACTCGTAATGAAGAAACGGCAGAATTGTGCGTATTGACGAGTATACTCGCCATGAAGAAACGGTAGAATTTTGTGTATTGACGAGTATACGCGTCATAGAGAAACGGCAGAATTTTGTGTACTGACAAGTATACTCGTAATGAAGAAACGGCAGAATTGTGCGTATTGACGAGTATACTCGCCATGAAGAAACGGTAGAATTTTGTGTATTGACTAATATAATCGTCATGGACAAACGGAAGAATTTTGTGTACTGACGAGTATACTCGTCATGGAGAAACAGCAGAATTGTGCATATTGACGAGTATAGTCGTAATGGAGAAACGAAGGAACTTTGTGTACTGACGAGTATACTCGTAATGAAGTAACGGCAGAATTGTGCATATCGACGAGTATACTCGTCTTGGAGAAACAGAAGAATTTTGTGTATTGACGAGTATACTCCTCCTGTGTAAAAGTTAGTGACCCTTGGTTATTTCAATTGAAATTTTGGCGAAAACTAAAATATATTCGTAAATTTTAAGATGTTTGGCATATTTTGAGCCCATGCGGAAATAAATGGAACAACTAAAAAGTATAAATAATTTGAGATAGATTTATGCATCGTGTAGCTGCTTATCAGTTGGTATAACCAGTTTGTTCACGTGCGACGATAATGTTTTTTCAGACATTAAATTATTTTCAGCGTAAAATCCGCAAAAGGAACAATCGAAAAGTAACTAGTCTAGATCCAATATTGCAATAGCGAAACTTACTCTGCGATTGACGAGTATACTCGTCCTCTCTCGATTTTCGTGACCCACGTAGGTGCGCACTCGCTCTTGTTAACTGGTTAAGATGCATTTTACATAGATACGTACCTGCAACAGAAAAAATAAAGAATTTCGTTAGTACATTTAGAACTTGCCTTTTAATTGAAGTTAAGACTTTGACTGTCATGTAAATTGTGAATTGCAATATTTATAAACTTTTGAATATCCTGAATATTTGAATATAGATTTTAATAAGATAAAGATCTGCTTAATATCTGTCAATCAGTATTTTCCAAAGTTCTACTTTATAAAGATATGATTTTTATAGAAAAATTTTCATTTCCCTAGAGATAACGAAATTAGCGAAATACCGATGGTGTTCAAGGTGTTAATGGTTTAGCATTCCATTTCCGTTTGAAACGTTAATTAAATTCGACACTAGATTTTGCAGGGGGTACAACGTGATTCCACGTTACGATGGATCTACTGGCATATTTTGGAATTCGAGACTATAAATTTCTTGTCTGAAATACTGCCAGCTTAAACTTTACTGTCGACGTAACTTGCACTTTGACGCAGGAAATTATTTCTCTTATCGGATAGACGTTAAAAATGTCAGACGTGTAAGAGCATGAAGATTCAAGTGCATTGGGACACGTAGAAAATTTAATTTCAGGTGAGAATTGAAGGTATTAAATGTTGGAAGAATTAATTATTGATTGTGTACGTGTAACAGAATTTATTTTATTTCATATTTAACTTTCTCGGTTATTTATTTAAACGGGTACATTTTATTTAATGGTAGACGGGTGTTGGAATATTTGGATAGTTTGGATTCATTTTTTCAGATTTACAAGTTTTAATATCTGACTATGGATTTATATGATTTTTTTTAATTTGACTATAAACTGTGTTCATTTTTGTTTGTGCTTTTCGACTACAAGAGCTGTTATTATGGGGCGGTTCTTCTTTAAATTTTGAGTACGGTTTAGTTTTCACGTACATCATTTAGATTTAGAGTTTAATTATTGTGATGATCATCAAATGACCTATAAACCATCAAATCTAGGTCTAGTAGGCAATTTTCAACAAATCCATCAAAAATTCGAGTCATAAATAACCAGAGAAGCCATATGAAGAAGGGGAGTAGACGGGCATTATCAGCAAAAAGACTGTCATTATTCTACTTCCGTTATATTCGATTCCAAACAAGAAAAAATTAGACAACCTGCCAATTTTTAACAAATCAATCGAAAATTCGAATAGGGAACAGTTTAACAGCCACACAAAGAAGTTGAGCAGCCCGCAATCATTGCCAAAAACACTGTCATCATTTTACTTCCTTTATCTTCGCTTCCAACTACCAAAGAATTAAACAAACCATCAAATCTAAGTCTAGTATTCAATTTTTAACAAATCAATCAAAAACTCAAATCGTAAATCCTTCAAAAAGTCATACAAAGTGATAAAGTCCACGTGCCACATCAGCAAAAAAAAGAGTATCATTGTTCCTCCCCATCTTCGATCTCCATTCTAATTACAAAACTGGGTAACAAACCACCAAAGCCAGCTCAAATACACAATCCTCACTTAATTCGCACAACTGAGTCGCGAGTGTCAAGGACACCCAGACAAAGAGGGGGACAGATCAGTGAAGAACAAGTGGTACCCCTGTCGTGCTGGTCGCATAGATAATAAAAAGCATACGTTGCTTAAGCAGAGTAACTCAGGGTAGAAACTTCTTACGAGTGCTACTCGGCGAGGCTGGCTTCACGAGCACATTAACTGCCGTACTCAAAAGTAGCGCTCACCCAACGGCGGTTCGCAGTAACGCCTATGGAGAATTAACAAGGCGCGCTCGAGTGCAAGTGGTTGCACTTTGCGCCTTCAGAGACTACCGCCGACGCCGACGCCTTTCACCAAGGCCACCGAGCTTTCACAGAGAGAACCCTGCGGTCGAACAAAAGCGATTTTTACCCGCTTCTCAGATACCACCTTCTCCCCGCGTTAATTAACTGATTGAACCGTGCCCGCAATTCGACGGAGATTTTGGAGATCTGGTTTAGGAATTTATCTTCCGTTTTGTAGGAACGTGCGAATGAAAATTCTCAGTTGTATACTTCAGTTGTACTCTACTTAGATTGTTTTTTTTTTTAGTGTAATTGATGCTTTTATATTTAAATTTGAAATTAATAAGAACGGTTGGTGTTGGTGGTCATGGGGGATCTTTAAGTGTCCTTCATTTGATAATGGATAACAGAACAGTGTCTTTGCAAATTGAGACTTCATTTTGGTCATGTTATCTTTTTGATGGTATAATTTGCTGCTGTGTGAGTCTGGCTTTTGCGATTATGTTTGTCAGCATTATTATTACCGTTGTTGTTGTTATTAATATGGAATGTGCATTTTTTCTTGGCAGCGTGTGTGTTATTGCTTATGACTGTCAGCACAGCATTAAGACAATTCTTATATTATTATTACCTTACAATTTGTATTGTTATTACTGTACTTGTCACAATCGAGATTTCCCGCCAAAACGAAAGAGCGTTTTCCTACCCCATACTCTGACACCCCGATGGGTACCAGCTCTACTCGAAATCTAAATCCACTTTCTTTTCCTAAAAACCCCTTTTCTTCACTGTAAAAGTGAACTGCAGTGAACCAATAACAACGAAGGCTCAATTTGCTCATTTTTACTTTGCAAATCTGCAAAATACAGAGACCGTACGGCGACAATGGATATTCAAAAAATTTTGGAAAGTAATAAAAGTCAAACTAAAGAGATAGCAGAAAAGAAATGCGCGCAATATACAAAGAGTGCTTTAATAAACAAATAAACACTAAGAACTCCGAAGAAGTGTAGATAAATAATGAGAAAAACAGTTTACACCTATCATTCGACTATGACGGTACGAAAATAAGAATAAATAACCCGGAAGAAGTGCAGGTAAATATAATAATGCAAAGAATAATTTATTACTTTCATTCAACGGTAAAGACATAGACAAATAATATAAACAATAATGTACATCTATTGTTGAACTGTTAAGATACGGAAATTAGGAATAAAGAAACAACCCCTAAGAAGAACAACTCCGAGAAACTGCAGATAAAAAATAAAAAGTATAGTTTACACCTATCATTCAACTACAAAGGTACAAAAATAAGAATAAACAATCCCCAAGAATTATAAACAAATAATACAATAATAGCTTACCTAGTTCAACCACTAATTGTAAGATACGAGAATAAGAATAAACAACCCAAAAAAGAATAGACAAATAATATAAACAATAATGTACCTCTATCGTTGAACTGTTGAGGTACAAAAATAGGAATAAATAAACAACCCCCAAGAAGAATTCACCAAGCAGCAATTCCAATCCAAACCGTATCGGCTATCGCACGATTCGTTTTACCAACGAAATTTTCTTTATCGGAGCAAAGCAATTCGCCGTGGCTTTATTGTTACCGAGCACGCAGAATCTCGTAACCACGCAAAGAGTAAATTTCGAAGCTTACTTCGGTATGCGCACTAACAATGGACGTTCTCCAGCATGGTAACCTTCTCGTAGTTTCTCTCGCGACATCCGGTAACGTACGACGCCGGTACGCGTGTGTTTGAACGTGTTTGAAGGCGTTTGAAGGTGTATGTTGGGGTTTGCGAGCGTTTCAATGGATACGTACGAGTGTGTACAGAAGCTGAGATCCTGGCAGGACGAAATGCAACGCCCGCATAAATCCCGATAATCGCGAAGCCCACTTTACGAGCCATTACCGCTGTTCGTTTTCCAGCACTTCTCCGGTTCTCGCCGGGATAGATCGTAAATAACGGAAAGGAGAAAGGAAAATTCTGTAAGCAATGGACTATTATAACGCCGACGATTAAATGATTATTTGGTGATAAGATATCGCTGCGATGAATTTCTTAATAAGATCGATGGTTTGGGATGAAAGAGATGGATACTTGAGAGAGATTCTTTTATTTTGATAAACCTGTTCTGTGACTGAAAAAAGTTTCTGGGTGGGATAACTATTGGAATGTTCAGATATTTGTTTTTTGTCGATTAATAATTAAGTTTATTAAGATTTAATTAAGATTTTATTAATTGTGTGTATTGACGAGTATACTCGTAATGGAGGAACGGCAGAATTTTGTGTATTGACTAATATACTCGTCATGGAGAAACGGAAAGAATTTTGTGTATGGACAAGTATACTCGTAGTGGAGAAACGGCAGAATTGTGCATATTGACGAGTATACTCGTCATGGAGAAACGGTAGAATTTTGTATATTGACGAGTATACTCCCCCTGTGTTAAAGTTAGTGACTTTTGGTTATCTAAATTGAAATTTTGGCGAAAACTGAATTATAGTCGTAAATTTTAAGATGTTTGGAATATTTTGAGGCCATAAATAACGGAAAGGAGAAAGGAAAATTCTGTAAGCAATGGACTATTATAACGCCGACGATTAAATGATTATTTGGTGATAAGATATCGCTGCGATGAATTTCTTAATAGGATCGATGGTTTGGGATGAAAGAAATGGATGAGGGGGATTCTTTTTTTTTGATAAACCTGTTCTGTGACTGAAAAAAGTTTCTGGGTAGGATAACTATTGGAATGTTCAGATATTCGTTTTTTGTCGATTAATAATTAAGTTTATCAAGATTTAATTAAGTTTTAATTCAGATTAGTTTGCTTACTAATTTGGTATTTTATGAAGAAGTGGGGAGGTAGGATATTTTTATAAGGTTGAGCATCCCTTTTTACAAAATCTTTTTCAGAAATCTGTAGAATGATCGAATAAAAACTCTTCGTGGAATTGCTATTGAAATTCTCACCTATTAACTCATATTTCAAAATCAATAAAAATTCCAATTTCACGTAGAAATTTTCAAATTCGACTGAAACAAACGAACAGCGAGCATCTGCTATTTTTCATCCTTTTCCATTTTAAAACCACATGATAAAACTCCTCTCAGAATCCAAAACTATCCTCTTCTCACCCTCTAGTTAATAACTGCTCTCTAATTCTACCACTCACCTCAAAGAAAAGAAAACTGTACAAATTAAACAATTAAACGAAGACAATACCTCCTTTTTATTTCTCATACTATTCGACCTTAAAACTACACAGTGAAATTCCTCTTAAAAAATTTGTTGTATAACTTAAAACGTTATTTGAAAAACAGCGGCATAAAAATCACAAACTTTACCCATTCTCTCTCCCCCTCTACTCAATATTTACCTAAAAATTCTGCAATTCAATAAACAGAAAAAGAGTACCATCGCAGAACTATCTAATAACCTCCGACTTTCTCGAGCTCCTGATTCCAACCGATGCAACATCGTTCCCCCGAATCCTCATTCCTGTCGACGTGGAACTAGGAAACCCGAAGGCCGGAGGATTAAATCAATCGATGTGTAAACAGGACCTAATGAACGTCATGCAGTCGCAAAGGATGCGTTGAATCTTGCAGCCGTGCTGGGATTTGAAACCCGGCAGGCGCTTCAACGATCTCTCGCCCCATGGCGGGATTTTGAATGCTCGCTCGGGGTTCGAACATCCGACTAATGTTCCTCGTCTTCCTTGCGACCTCGAACCTTCAATATGATGCTTGCAATTTCCTCCATTTAGACCCTAATGAAGAGATGACCTACGCTGCAGAGTGGCATAGAGGGACTTCTTGGAGAAGCATCGTCCTTCTTCCTATTCTCTTTGTCGATAGACAAAGCCAATTGTAGCGTGATGCTTTGTACTTGAGGTAGCTTTTATTTATGATGTCGTATCGGACATTTTTTAACCTCGCGTATGGGCTAGAGTTGACATAGAATAGTACGAAGGAATGTAACGACGAGAAAGGACATTTTTGAGGGAAAACGTTACACGTAACCCTCAATGATATGATATGACCCAATTAACTAATTTAAACTTAACTGAGATCTAATCTTGAACTTCAGAAACTTTTCAAGGCGAGGAAGTCTCAAGAAAAGATATCACTCAGTAAAAGTTAATTTTGGCGCCAAAAAGTGAGCCTACATACCTCAATATCTAAATTACTGTTCCCTAAAGCTTTGCATCTTCAAATTTTCAAGATTGCTTATAAATATCGAAGTGTAGTAATTTAAATTTATCTATTTTGCAAAAGCAACTAATTTGGCACTTTATAATCTTCAATGTAATATAAACTTGTAAGTACAATTGAACCCTAAACTGCAACCACTCAAACTTAACAACTGCCAAATTTGATAATATCTGCCTTCATTGAAATTTTTTCCTATACCATCATTCTATACATGGTCAGCTAATTAACACGCACCTAATTCAAATTTAACCTGCCCGTCATCTCTGGAAATTGTTGAGGCAAAAGAAGTTTCAAGACGTGACACCATCCACTGAAACTTAATTTCGACATAAAAAAGTAAGCACATATACCTCAATATCTAAATTACTGTTGCCTAAAACTGAATCTTCAAATTTCTAAAACCTGTTATAAATATCTAAATATAGCAATTCAAATTTCACTATTTGGTAAAAGCAACTAATTTGTCACTTTATCATCCCCGATGCGATACAAACCTGTAAGTATAATTCAACCGCAGACCACAAACGTTCAAACCTGCCCACCAAAAGTAACACCATTCTCACCCCCTCGTATTTCACCCCCATGAATTATCATCCACTTCCTCCATCTGAAAAGAACACCAAGCATTCCTGCTGTATCTATTTTCCGCATTAATAAAACAGAAGCGTCGAAAAGGAGGCCCGACATGGCGCTTTCAATTTTCCCCATTTAGGCCCTAATGAAGGACCGCCCCGGCGACTACGTCGAAGGGTGACTCGAAGAAAGCCCTCGTAAAGGGTAACCAGTTTCTCATCCCCTCTACGCGTACACTGACGAGAGGAGGCAGTCTCCACCGCACTACTTCACGCGACAGAACTTATCTAATATACCTGATCCTCCCTCGCGTCACCAGCAAACCAACCCCCCATGCTGCTGCAGGATTCCTGCTCCCTTTATGCCACACAGCCGCACTTCGGCGAAGTTCGCTCTTCCTAAGAAGCCAGGGCCACAAAGAGAGGCGCCGTCGCGAATATAAAATAACTCTGTCCCTAGTGAATATTATATGCGAATTCACTGGGAATTCCAAGTAGATCGATGCTCTTAATTTCTTACGGAGACCGGCCGCCGTTTACGGGTTACGGCCACCATGGGATCGGGGAGGGAATTAAAATAATCGTTCGAGTTATCGACCTTTATGGTGTACTTTGCCTCGGGATGGTAGCTTTTGTGGATACGTTGGTGGAAGTTTGAAGGTTGAACGAAATTTTGGATGGAAGAATTGAGGGGGTTGATGAGACGAGAGGGTGGAGTAAAGGGTTTGTTTTTTTTTCTCTGGGTGTGAACGAATTAATTGCGGGAAATTATCTGCAGTTAATTGTTTGTATTTGGTAATAATAGCTGTTAATGGATCATTTGTTAAATTTCAAAGTTAAGGTAGAATTGTTTAGAATTAATATTACAAATTTTTAATTGCATCGGTAGAAAGTTTATTGAAAGGGAAAATTCAGTCAGGCATTCGGTTTTAGGGGGTGAAAACACTCTTTGCAACATGCAGAATGTTCTTTATGGTGAAAAATCTTACGAATTAGGAGACAGATGGCGAAGAAAGTTTAAGAAAAGATATTATCGTTTCTTCATAACAACCAAAGTGTTTTCATAAATTGTGGAGAAAGTTAACAATGAGAGGTTCAAGTTTTTTAAGCCTTTGCCAATTTCTGCAAAATACTTTCTACAAATTACTGCAATAAATAGTTCATATTTATTATGCAACAAATTATGCACGATTTTCATATAAATACAATCTTACTATTTGTAAAAAACAATATTTACAGCAGAATATTAGTTCCTAATCGCCCAAACTCATTAGACGTCTTTCAGATTCAAGCTGCTAAGTTTTAATTTAAAAAAATCAATTAATTCGTAGTAGACACAAATAAGTATATAACATGTTCCTCATTTTTTTCATACAACAAAATCCTGTACAATATTTACACAAACATAACAAAATTTATTTCCTTTGTACCAAAAATGATTTCCAAACTTGTTAGCTGTCTTTACACTTCAAACTCGGTATTGTTTAAATAAAATCCTTGCTAATTTATTTTGAATCTAGAAAAATATCAGCAGAAAACATTAACAACGTCACGAAAACCAATTAATTCCCTAGCAGACACAAAGATTAAAGAAGAAGTGGATAAAGCGCAGCACGGAAGATCAAGTAGGCTGAAAATTGTTCTCCGTGAAGCGCGGAGCCATCGACATGAGGGGAAACGAGATTTTCTACAATAAAGAAGACTCTAGAGAAGATCTGTCCGACCTGACAGTGAGTTTATTGAGGTGAATACAGATCCGAGAGATCCAGGAGCAGCCCGATGTGGAGGAAAATTATCCACTTCGTCTCGGCGAAGAGAGGATCCTCCGAAGCGACTAAACTATCCCCCATTACTTTCAGGCCTTGGAATCCACGGAAATTTCACCCCGATCGTGCTACGGGTTATCTTTGCAATTCTCCTACCTCGTTTTCTTTTATTTAACAATTTTTCCACTCGCCCTTACCGCCTGTAGTGCACTGAATTCAAGAATTCCATTAAACTACCCTCTCGTCTGGAAGGGGTTGAAGAGTTAATGCGGGAAAAAATTCTACTTCTTTAACTACCGGTGTTAAATTTATTATGTTTTTATGCATAGAACACTTAGTACAGCTAATGTTAATGGGTTACTGGATACATCAATTGTTATAAATAATAGAGAAGACATTCTACGGCCGGACGTCCTTACTCTAATGTAACAAATATATTTACATTTTTAATGTGAAAAGACATACAAAATTATTAAAATGCGAATCGTTTTGATGTCGTATTAACAAAGAACAATTTTAAGAAGTGATCAATCCAATATCTCAATAAAATCAAAAGAAATATGTTCAGCCGATAACGAAAACTGTTCACATCGATTACTGATAGCACTTGTATACACATCAGTTGGATGCCGTATATATGCGGCGCCCGTACCCACAGGTCGTCGAGTGGATGGCGTATATATGCGGCACTCGTACCCACAGGTCGTCGAGTGAATGCCGCATATATGCGGCGCTCGTACCCAGAGGTTGTCGAGTGGATGGCGCATATATGCGGCGCTCTGAGCAAAAGAATTAAATATATTATACAAGTTAGGGATTTATAAGAAAAGTAAAAACTTGACATTGTATTTGTTTTGTTATAATCGAACCGAGAGTGGTCTTATTTGGACAGTCTACTTTATATGCTTCTATTGAAATTTATTTCACCTTGTATTAATTATTTATTGTTAGAAGTATATCCATCGTCGATTAAGTGTTCATTATTCAAGAAATCCCCTCGCAAGTTCGTTCCAAACAAACCCCTTGAGTGCTATCGACGTTTCGGAGTTGACTCTTCGAGTGTTTTGTTTGCAGTCTCGAATAAATAGTGCAGGTGTGTATGCGCGAATTTCAACGTACTACGACTCTTTGTGTACTCTGAACAAAAATAAAATTTACCTCGATACAGGTCAGTCCTTTATTACAAAATGTCCACGTGACCGTTTCTGCTCTCGACTCTATGATGTTGGACTATTGTCGAATTATTTACTTCTGCAGTGACATTGCCAAAAGCCACTTCTATTTTTCAAATGCAATATTTCACAGTGCAAAACAAAAGTTTTTTTTTTTTTTATTTATGTTTGGCTGATATTCCGTGACTGATGAGACAATTGGAAATTTGAAAAAAATTTGTATTTTTGGTAGATGTAGTTTAGAAGTGAAAATATCGTACGTTCGAATTTTTAGTACTTGATATAACAATAAATATTTTTTTTTACAAAATAGGGGAAAATGTTAACTTAACAAATTCACTGCTTTGGGCAACATTGTGATGACAAACTTTGCGAAAAAATTCTTCCTCGATTTGGGAGAATATAAAACTTAAGATATAATTAAACTTCTGGTTTAAAGAAATTAATTTGAAGTAAATTTCTCAGTTTTCACGATCGCAAAGAACTAAACAGATTCTTCATTTTATTGTGTTTTATAAAATAACTCCGGTTCTTCTTTCTCCCAATGTCAATGATAATCAAATTATTTTTAGAATATTGTGTGTGTGTTAATCAACTATTAGTAAACTACTGTCACTGTTAATAAACTATTTCTGAATAAACAACTATTTATCTAAAAAATAGCAAATCTTACAATACTTTATCGGCAGTGGTCAACGTTAAAGGGGTGAAAGCCGCCCTCAAACTTAGAATTGCGAAATCTATTTTATCGGATATCTCTAAATCCCTTCAAAATTCGACAATTTTTCGAAAACAAAAAATTAGTAACTAAAATTAAAATCAATTTTGACTCCAAACCCTGATGCCATAAAGACTTTTAATATTTTCAAAAATAACATATTTCTAATCACTTTTTCAATCAAATTTCCATCTCCTTTCTTGACTATTTGTTTACAAAAACTACATATTCAAACACAAAGTACGGATCTATTAAAAATTAAAATTTGTGTTATCGCATTTTCAATTCTCTCGTTTGATACTCGAAGTACGATGATTGTCAAATTCTTCTAAAAAAAATATAACTAACATAGCTTGTAATAAATCAAGTATATCAAGAACATTTCTCCGATCGTCAAACAACTCACCTAATACTTAACACCCTCTTTTTCTCTCACACACGAGTCAATTCATAGGAAGAATCTAAATCTCACCCTTTCAGGAACCCTCAGAGAGCGGATCAGATTTCCTCCTCGATCTCCGTGCGTTCAAGCACAACTGAATCGAGGGTGAAAGAACAACGGCGATGAGACTCGGTTCATTTGCTTCCGGCAGCCGCGATTCTACCCTCTCCTTCGCCTCAACTTCCGGTTATGCCGTAGCAGTTGGACTTGTTTGACGCGTCATCGATTTCGACGTTGGTTTGGTCTCATTAGCGGGCAATAATTACCTCCGTGAATGGCCTTGGTACAAATGCAGACTATTTATCCGTAATTTCCATGGGAATTGAGTGGAGATCGCGCGAATTTCGTTTTGCTGCTTCGTTTCGTACTAGTGTTTTGCAATAGATGCCAATTGAAAAGTCCCCACTCGCGGCATTCCTGAATTAGGATGTGGTGGAATTGTCTGAGCTAATTTGATGAAACGTTCAATCAGTGGGGTGACTCGTTTAACACTGTACTGGATGTTCAATCGAGTACATTTAAATATATTAAATAAGTATGTTAGAGAAAGAGAAATCAGAGGGTAGTAAAGATGATTAATTGAGTTATCGATGCTTTATGAAATAGACGGAGAATATTTTCTCTATAGTACTCCTGTCAATATGAAGAATTTATAGGAAATTGAGAAAACAGTCATTTTAACTTGCTTGATAGTTTTAGTGGTAAAATTAGATAGACTTTGACACGTTGACTGTCATGGGGGTCACCGGTGACCGGCGTTATTGAATTCAATAAAATTTCATATAACTTTCAAATTGTAATGTTGAAAATTTTTTTAACACATTCAATATTTAAATATGGGCGATCTAAAGATAAAGTTCTGCTAAATATATTTCTATTCGCGTTTTTAGAATTTCTACTTTACAA
This sequence comes from Cerceris rybyensis, assembly GCA_910591515.1. Lineage (NCBI taxonomy): Eukaryota > Metazoa > Arthropoda > Insecta > Hymenoptera > Crabronidae > Cerceris > Cerceris rybyensis. The sequence goes on along the minus strand of OU342802.1, from coordinate 5,970,718 downwards.
AGATGAGATTTTATTAGGAGAAGGGGGATAAAACTGAATTTGACATCTCTTATCTAATTTTCCATAAAAAAAGTAGAAATCAAATCATAAAGCTCAAGAAACTACCCGAGTCGAAATATTGAACCTCATTTGAACCTTTTACTACCCAATAGGTCCAATTCGGGGGATAAAGGTTTTGGTGATAGCTAAATAGGAGTATCATTTTACTGAGAAGGAGTTACAGGTTTAAATTAGGAGTTTTAGGATTGAAAAGTATCATGTTAGGTTCAAATAGGTGTAAATACCATGAAAATAGGTTCAATACTTCGACTCGGGTACCATTAAATGTCCAGAGATCCTTGAACCACCCTGAGAGCTATTAATAGAGATCAATTATTATTGGAACTACCCTAATTACATACTGGGTCACCTGTAGATATCAACCTCCACTCAAACTGAACAGTTCATTTAATTTCACATACACTCCCCATAGTTAAAGTTCTATTTATGTGAATCGTGTCAGACGTCTCGACACACTATCGATTCCGTCGGTATCCTAGCTCGTTAAGAGGAAATAATTAGCCACGTGAGCGTCCGCAGTGTTCGAGTGATAAACTTCCCAAGAAGTTGTGTTTAATCAATGACAATGAACGGAATGGAAATGGCCAATGTCAAATTATAGAAGCCGATATATAATTAACCAACTGAATTTCCTACAAAGTTTCATCGAACGAGCTAATTTCAACTCAAAATTCTTCAAAAACAACGAGTCACCTTCCTGGCGGTTTTCGACTTCTACGTGAACCGCCACCAACTTTATTTCAAATGAAAAAACTTTCCCTTCGGTATCTTTCGTTAAATAAGAAATAACTTCCTTTATCTGTTGTCTTTTGACTTTTATCTGCGTTTACTTTCCGTTATTTTCTTTCTTTTTTCTATTTTAATGTTGGACCTTTTTTGGGTTACGTGAGTTTTTAACCTAGATAGCACTGGTCTACAAAACTGAATGTTTTTTTTACCCGAAGAATATTTCTACTGATTATTATAAATCTTGTGGCATTGAACACAAATGTAAAGTTCGTTTAAAAAAAGAAATTGAATTCTCAGCTTTGAAAATTTTTTGCATTTTAACAGCAAGATTATCTAATTTCGAGGAGTACTATTTGAAAAAACTTTTGCCTTTGCCCTTTGATAGCGGAGATAAATTGAAAAAACAGTTTCAACCCCAAAGTTTAAGGACTATTATTACCCCTTCAACGTGGACGATTGCCGATATAAAAAAATACTTGTCAAATATTTCTTCGAGGACAGTGTAGAGTATAAATTTCATAAAAATTGCATTATAAGTTGTTTTTTTTTGCATAAAATGATTCTACATTCCCTCCCAAATATAACGATCCATTTAACGTTAATACTATGATCATTGGAACAAATTTAAACAATAGTCAAAGAGGAAACGACCCCCAAAATGTCTCAGCACTTGTAAATATTTTCCTGTACGTCATTAGAAACTAGAGACCAAGGAGAATTAATTGTCTAACATCACATCTTTCTTGAGAAAATCATAATTGAAATTTGCAACACGAGTTGTATTTCGACTAACAAATAAAAATATCTCAACAAGTCACAAAGTTTCATCCCCCACAGCATTATAATATGCAACTTGCTATACAATTATATTATTTATGAGGAATTTCACAACAATATTGCTACATTAAACAGAGAAGCACCGTAGTAAAATTTCACCATGTAAATAAGCAACATTGTACAACTTCATTTTCAAATTCAAGATTATACCACCTATTAAATGTAAAAATTCTCGTCACAAAAAAAGCTATTGTACATTATGGAGATAAACAAATTACATATCTGAATTCAACACAAAAAATATTTCAAATATGTAAATTACAATTATATATTAAACCTTTTGTGCCAAAGGAAATATTTCATTTCTCTTTCAGCACACTTCATCAACCCTCTGTGATCGTATTTCATAAAAACCAAATGTGTAGTCACAATTAAAACAAACCTACTAATGTCATACAATTAGTAACAATTCTGTTAGGGGAACAGGAAGAAAATAGTGTCGTTTTTAATATTAATTCGAAACAAATAAATTTGTAACAAATTCTTATTTTTACTGAATAATGTAATCACCCTCGCTATGAACAACCTTTTCTCATCTAGTGTGCAAATTTTCAATACCGGATCGAAAAAAAAAATTAATTTTTGAGCAAAATATCTAGAGAAACGACATTACTTTCTAACCCCCCTAATATATACCTCAAGAACGTGTTGATTCTTCGCTGTGGTGGCTGAGAGTAGACGTACAATGTCAACGATAAAACTGTTCCGGTGGCTGAGACCAGACAAACGACCACTAAGTAAGGGTTGATGCCACAGCAAGGATGAATCATCAAGTAGTCCACAAAAAGAGAGGTGTTTGATGATCACTGAATCTCGTTATCGAAATTATACGCGCACTAATTGATGAAAATTCTTGAACGCGATCACGGAGCCGTACTTACTCGACGGCGGCCGAGAGCAAACTGACGGAGAGGCAAACACCGAAACGGCTTGTCATTGTTAAAGGACCAATGAGACCGAGGCGAATATTGAAACGACTTGTTATTGTTAGAGGATCAACGAGAAGACCACCTGCAGAGAGCGATCGCCGAGGACCGGCTGGTATTTATGTTTTGACAACATGCGGAGGTCATCGTACTCGTCGATCAGTGAAGTAGATATAACTGCTCTCTGTACTTAATTAATTTTGAAATTGTAAATGCAACCGAACAATATTGTTTATTCGTACGACCAAATGTTAAAAGTGTAATACTTTCTTTAATGTATCCTTATCGTCAGAAACTAATTCAAAGATATGTATTTGTAAGTACTACATGTGAGTCGTCATTTTTTAAAGTGGTGTAAGTCCGTCTTTGACAAACGTATGTTGGTTTTAAATTAGTTTTACCTAAAATGAAATGTCTACGTCATTTCGTCCAAAAAGACTCAACTGTTGCGTGTTATAGCAATGAAGATCAATATAAGAAGTAATAGATCGTGTCATTTTCAAGTACAATAGTTCATATAATACTAATTGTAAGTATCAAGCGACATGTGTATAGTAGAAACCGGAAATGTACAAATTAGCGAAAAGAAACAATATTTTTCCTACTTCGCACTCTAAGTATCAAAAAGCTGAGAGAAAATTCTCCAAAGTTCTATCAAACAAAAATCAGTCACGAGTCGAAACATCGATCAATGGAAGACGGAAATTAAGCAGACGTTTGTCATTAGCAGCACGGAAACCAGTCTTAAGCCAGTCGGAACTCGGCCCGATGAGGGAGAACTGGAGGAACAAGTTGGAAAGAGAAAAAATCCCAGTAGGATCCGTTCTAGAGAGGGGCACAGAGGGGTGAGATTTAATAAAAGATTGCCCCTGTACCCTTCGGTCATGATGCACCCCCTTGCTTCACTCCGAGGGCTTACTGCAACCCCAGAGGACGGTTTCATGGCGCCGTACCGTCAAGGAGACCTGTTTTCTTCCAGCTTCCTTCAGCAAAGCGAAATCGCGTTTACCCTCGTTACTCTCAATGACACCGAAATCTTTCCGCGACATATGCTTCCGCTGTATTTTCACACCCTGCTGACAAGACGTGAAAATTATATTCGCGGCAGATTGACGGGAATGCTTCTCATGCTTTCAATATTCTGCGAGATTTTTTATGAAAGGCATTTTCATACTGATTTTTTTTCTTGTGATTGTAGTGAGTGGAAGTTGGAAATTTGTGCAATTCTTTTCGAAAGAAATTTTCATTTTGTGATCTTCGAATTTTTCCCTGCTATTGTGGTGAGAGGAAATTCGAAATTTGTGCAATTCTTTTAGAAGGGAAATCTCATTTTGTGATCTTCGAATTTTTCCTTGCTATTGTGGTGAGTGGAAATTCGAAATTTGTGCAATTCTTTTAGAAAGGAATTTTCATTCTGTGATCTAAGGATTTTCCTTTGCGATTGTGATGAGTGAAACTTGGCAATTTGTGCAATTCTTCTAAAAAAGGAATTTTCGTTTTGTGATGCACTGATTTTTTTCTTAGAATCATAGTGAATGCAACTTGAAAGGTGCAATTTTTTAGAAAGGAATTTTCATTTTGTGATCTTCGGATTTTTCCTTGTTATTGTGGTGAGTGGAAATTCGAAATTTGTGCAATTCTTTTAGAAAGGAATTTTCATTTTGTGATCTTCGAATTTTCCCTAGTTATTGTAGTGAGTGAAACTTAGAAATTTGTGAAATTTTTATGGGATCTGTTAATACTAGATTTATTAAAACGAATAACTAAAGGGTATAAATAATTAAAAATAATATAATATATAATTTTTCGTGACACAAAATTCAAACGAATTTTCGCCACAGTTAACTGGTTAAAAAAGAGAGATCAAGCAACAAAGAAAATTATCACTTCGGTTATACGTTCATCGTAAGATACCCGTAAAAAATTGAAGGACGAGACGAGCGGGAGACGTTACAAGAAATTTATAACAAGATTGCCGTGCCCAAAGTCAATAAACTTTTCTATTCTATTAACCCAGTAGAGTTTGCAATATCTGCAATATCCCACCATCATGGAATCCCGGTACCGTGCTGATATTGAAATAAAGTCTAAACACAACGAGGCCAGTAATCCTCCGTTCGATCATAACTGCAGCTCGACGAGCTGGCGGAACTCTCTAAGACACTGCTACCCGATATGAACTTCGAAACCATCCAAGTCTACCGGATGAATTATGCCGAGGACCTTCCTTCCGGTTTATTAAAGGACTTAACTCCCTTTGCGGATGTAATCTCAACTTCATTATTTAAAATTCAGCCGGTGCAGCGATTGCATTCTCGCCCGGAACGACCGCATCAAAGATTCAGGCCAGGGTCGCGGCAAGAGAAATTGACCGACATTAATTATTTCAATATTCTCTGACCTGATCTTGGTGAAAGTACGATCGAATTCTATTCAAAAGTTTGACTTTGTTCGGTGTGTAGGCAATTGAGTAACCGTTTGCATGAGAATCTATATAAACTGGGTAAGTGTTGAGTAGAAATAACATTGAAGAATATTCTGATTTTTTTTTATAACTTTTTTATACCCCCGTGTCGATCCAACTTTTATACGTAACTTTAGATTTTCCTAGTGACAAACTGAAAGCGTAAAATTAATTAACTACGTGAATTTACAAACTCAAAATTAGTTTTCAGTGGTAAACCAATCCTTGGACCAGCTAATTACAAAAATTTAAGTTCTTCAAGTCCTTCAAAAATTTTTTTTTGGTCATCGATGAGAGTATTTTAAAAACTGACGTAATAAAGCTTAAAAATCGGAATTCAAGGCTCAGACTCTCAGTAGGTGAATTTAGGTTCAAATGTCAATCAATGAGATACTTTTCCTAAATTATTATTTAATATCTGAGAGCGTCGATGATTGAAACCCCATCAATAACTGTAGATTCAAAGAATAATGAATATAATAGCTAAAATTCAAAAATACATAAGAAAACGAGAAGATATAACAGCTTTTAATGTCCCGGATGAATAAAGTCCTTAGAGGTTTAAGTTGATCTAACTATCCTTAGAGTCTGTGTAACAGCTATTAAGTATCTTGACCCAGTAGAACCATTAATCACAAAATTACATCATTATAATCTGTATATACTCTTTAGAAAGTCGAACTCGATGTGGAACAGACACTAGAGCGTCAAATCAATAAAGTCTGAGAGCTTTATAAAAGCTTAAGGGGGTCATCTCATGAGACAGCTATTTTTTTCACTTCCTTTGGTAATTTTTTTGACAAACCATTAAAATGTATAATCTTGGAATTTTGACCACAAGTTTATCGGCATTTTTGTAGTCTATTCGAATTTTTGCAAGTAAAAATAACTATTTTGTATCGACTTCATACTGTTCGAACAACACTCATGTATTTTTGATGGCTGCCATGAATCTAAAAGTTTCGCTGACCTGAAATAAAATAATCAAACGGCATTTTAATTTGTAAACCTAACGCTGTTGCCAGAACTAGAAAAATTCTGATATCTGCCATAGATTTCTTTTTCAAACTTACACACCGAGAAAATATGACAATTCTTGGAACTTAGCTTTTAAAGCTGTGGCAAATCTTCAATTTTTGATATTTTTATTTTATTCAAATTCCAACTATAGCCTTAGGTTTATAAATTTACATTGTGTTCGATTTTTTAATTTCAGGTCAGCGAAATTTCTGGAATCATGGCAGCCGTCAGAGGTACTTACATGAGTGTCTTCCGAACTGTGTAAAGTCAATTACAATCGTTATATTTGCTTGCAAAAATTCCAATAGACTACAAAAGTATCAACAAACGTGTGGTAAAAATTCCAAGATTGTACATTTCAATGGTTCCTAAAAAAAAATTGCCAATGGAAGTAAAAAAAAATATCTATCACATGAGATTACTCCCTTAACCCTTTGCGGACTAGCGACGCATATATGCGGCCTGTGAAAAAATGTAGTTACAGTTTATCGCTGTATGTATACACGATTTAAATTGAAAAATTGAAATAAAACCGGTGAGATATAATTAAAAGTGGAGTAATTTATAATTCAGATACGATAAAAACCCAAATTTCTAATAAAATAATGCTTTTGGAACGCCAAATAAATGATTATCTGTCAATATTCAGAAATGTCCCCGTCCGCAATGGGTTAAACAATTCAGTGTTCCTGTCCCAGCTGGTATTAATTTACAAATCTAAAAGATAATATTCTTTTCTATAATGATTCATCATCATAAAATTCCATTATAAATAAATATTCAATTTAGAGCCAAATGAATCATGTCTACCATGGTCCTAAGGTAACCATCAACTGGAGTATACGCCAGTAGTAATAAATTAATTTCTTTTCACGAAATTCCAGTGAATTTCCAGTTAATTCTCGGTAGTTGTAGCCAGTTCCTTTTGGAATCTCGAAAACCGCCGTCCAGACATGTCTCTTCCACGCAGGAGCCTTGAGGAGAACAGGCATAGAGGACTCCTCGTAGGCAACCACCCTCTTAGTTCCCGATTCTGCAACCCCTACCCTCCTTCCTCTATTCCGGTTCACGAAACTTCCCTCGTAAAATCACTACGAAGATTTCATTAAGCGAACGTTTACTCGTCATCTGTTCCGAGATAATGGACCTTTCTGACGACGGGGGAGGGGGAGGAAGAAAGAGAAATAGAGAATGAGAAACAGCGAAAGAGACAGACAGAGAAATAGAGGGACCAAGAGACAGCGAAATGAGGAAAAGTATGACACTGTGAGGGGAAAAGAAGGATAAAAAAATAGAAAGGCAGAAAGAGAAAGAAAGGAAATTAATAAAATCGAAATTGGAAAGAGTAGAAAATTTTCCAAAGTTATTTGATTTCACATGATACAAAATTCGAAAAAAAAATCAGTTACCAAATAAATAGTATAGTCAAGAAGAATGTTTATTATTTTACAATTTTACGAAATTTAAGAGAACTTTTGCAACAGAATTAATATTCTGAATTTCAAGAGGGAGAAAAATTATTCGCATGAATTATTGTTACTTGTTTTGTGAATCCCAAATATTTTAGACGTTTTTAATGCCAAAAGAAATCAAATAAATAGTATAGTCAAGAAGAAGGTTTATTATTTTACAACGTTACGAAATTTAAGAGAACTTTTGCAACAGAATTAATATTCTGAATTTCAAGAGGGAGAAAAATTATTCGCATGAATTATTGTTACTTGTTTTGTGAATTCCAAATATTTTAGACGTTTTTAATGCCAAAAGAAATCAAATAAATAGTATAGTCAAGAAGAATGTTTATTATTTTACAACGTTACGAAATTTAAGAGAACTTTTGCAACAGAATTAATATTCTGAATTCCAAGAGGGAGAAAAATTATTCGCATGAATTATTGTTACTTGTTTTGTGAATCCCAAATATTTTAGACGTTTTTAATGCCAAAAGAAATTTGTTATTCGAATTATCTTCTACGTAGTGCAGTTGTTCTGCATAAATCTGTGGTTCTATATAGAACGGATTAAAATTCTAAGGTAAATTTCACTTGAAAAAAGTGAATCAACTTCCTTCCGTAATTTAACAGCGAGTGCAGTTCCCTGAGTGTTCTCTTTTTGTTGCCACGCGACACAATTCTACCGAATTCAGATTAAGCCCTTTTTTTTGTCAGATTAAACTCCCAGAGTCTCGGCTCAGTGAAAAAAGACCGAATCGATAACATCGGAAAGCAAAGAGTTGAAAAGATCGGCAATCCAGATCGTGAAAGCATTCCCGGGTGCTCGTTACATGATTTACGACGCAAGAAAATTTTTCATTCGATAATCGAAAACGTAACTCTCTGCCGGATGCTCTTTCACCGACGAATCTGCTACCTCTTGGCAATTAAAGGATCATTTATTGTTACCAGCCATAAAATTCCGTTATCCGACAATCTTCAAATATTTTTCTTAACATTTCAACACTATTAATTTATCTTTTTGTTACATACACTATTTTAAATCAGCCTTGCGTGAAATTTGTATAGTAAGGTATTTGCTCGCTGAAATCTACCACGAAAAATTGTGAGAAATTACAATCCTGACAAGAAATAAAAAATCATTGGAATCGGTGACGTGGCACCATTTTCGCATGATTATTAAAATCTACTGTTGTTAATCGTAATGAATTAAATTATCTTGAAGCAAAATAACAAACGTAATAAAGAAACACGACAATTATAAAAATTATAGTAAATATAAAGTTATACAAGGTGGTATATTTCACTGTTAGTTTCATTTTAGTTATATTTATATTCATTTTAGTTACCTAGTCATTTATATAATAAACTTACTTTTATGGTTTCTATACACTTCATTATTTATTCATCCTAAATGAGTAGTAAAGTAAGAGTAACATTGTCAGTTACAAATTGTTTATTCGCGAAACTACCATCAAAGAACTGTTGATGGTGAATTTACCAGATACCCTCACCAAACATCCCTTTCACACGTCCAAACACCTGAAAGTCAGGGTTCACGTGTTCTCCAGCAATTACAACCCTCACTCGCAACGAACTGTCCTGTTAAAATTCCAATTTCATGTAGATTCCTAAACAGCACCTGATACGTTCACCATATCACCTCATGACTCGCTAAGGCACGTTTCCTATCTTCACTTCCGGTCGGCTTTTTTTCCACCGTTTTCACGGTGATTCGAGGACACCGTGACCATCGCCATCTCGTAGCGGGAAATCTCGTGTACACGTGCGGAATGCAATGTTCGAGAAGATTAATCACTTCGAGCCACGAACTTTGCCGTGCAATGCCCGTTAAATGGCCCGAATGGAACTCCATTCGTGACTTTCGTGTTTTCGCATTACCGTCATCGATTGCACACTTTCAGATAAAGCACGTATTAGGGGCAAACATTCGACGACGAGGCAACCGATCGCTTCGAGATCACGAGATTGTCATCTTAATGGCACTGGTCGTTCGAAAGTTCGATTTTGAGGGTGGATGGGTAGTTTTATTGGTTGCGATTATTATCGATGGGTAGTTTGCGAGGAGATTTTTGGGGTTGTTTATGAAGTGAGGATTTCTTGACTCTGGGGAAAGTAAGAGAATTTGATAGTGTTTTTAGTATTTTGCTGAATGTATTGCGTACTGGAAAATGTATGTTTTTGTTTGCAATGGATATTAATTGGATTTTAGATGGATGGATTTCGACGTGACAAATTCAAAGAGAGAAGAAGGCTTAATAGAATCGACAGAAAATATTCAGCCAATAACGAAAAATGTTGTCAATCACAGATAGCACTTGTATACACGTCATTTGGATGCCGTATATATGCGGCACTCGTGCCCATACGACGTCGCGGGGATGGCGCATATATACGGCACTCGTAAGCACAGGTTGACGAGTGGATGCCGTATATATGCGGCGCTTGTGCCCATACGGCGTCGCGTGGATGGCGCATATATACGGCACTCGTACCCACAGGTCGACGAGTGTATGCCGTATATATGCGGCCCAAGTCGAATATATATGTACTTCTGTAGTCTGATGGAATTTTTACAAGAAAAAAAAACGATTTTAATTGAATTTACACCATTCGAAAGACACTCATGTATTTCTGACATTTTACAATTACAATTGACAGTTTACAAATTAAAATACCGTTTGGTTTTCTTATTTCAGATGAGCGAAACTTTTGGAATCATGGCAGCCACCAAAAATACATGAGTGTCTTTCAAACGGTGTAAAGTCAATTAAAATCGTCATTTTTGTTTGTAAAAATTCCAATAGACTACAAAAGTATCAGTGAACGTATGTTGAATATTTCAAGATTGTACATTTTAATGGCTCGTCAGAAAAAATTCCCAAAGGAAACGAAAAAAGAAACTGTGACATGGGATAACCCCCTTAACCGTGATAGTTCTAATATTAAATAAATAGTTTATTTCACATTAATCATTGAGATTATTCCGGAAAAATGTGCAATTCGATTTGTAAAAAATCCCAAACCCTTTAAGAAACCTTCCACTTTCAAGTTCCCCCAGTAAAAGCACCCCATTCCGCGAGTCTAACGAGAAACGCGTCGATGGTGTATATAGCCCCATATCGATCGTCGTGGAAGTTACTTTAAGGAAGTGAATTTTCATTCTGAGCCACGTCAGAAGTCGTTGCACGGAATTCACGTGCTATGCCCTTACGAGCATGCACAGATGACCGACACGTACACCCCATTGCCGGCATATCCATAGGGTGAACTAGTTAAAGTACCATTTCCGTGGACCAATGACATTAAAACTCGGAAATGCAGAGACTTTCGTGGATCCTTCGTGTGACACGCGACCGTTTGCCATGTTACAACGACTTTTTACACTGTATGCAAATAAAAGAGGAGGGTGAACTTTTAACTGTTCATAGAGTGTTTGTTCATACGGGGGCTGTTAAACGCGACACGCTATCGCGTTAATGAATAGGACATCGAGGTAGACAATGAATACCGGATTGCAATGACCACTGAAACCTCCTGACGATTGCATTTTTCAACGAATTTTGAATTTCACCAGGTGACGGTGTACGCGGTTTTGCAAAAATTGAAAATTCCGCGACACGCTCGACAGTGAAATGGGAAATTGCCGGAGTTCTTTCGTGAATGTACATTATGAGAGATTCTATGGCTTTTTCATCGGTTTTGTATAAATAGTTTTTGTTGAATAATAATTGTAGGTGGAGTGTTTAAATTTTTTTATGTTTAACACTTGAGGCAACCGGAGGATCGAAATGGCCGGGTATTCATTTTTCCATAAAAATTCTTGACTCCGATGGATAGTCAGGCAGTGAATTTTTAACGTCGTTTTTGTAAAATATACATTTTTTAACACTAGAACTGCCCAAAGTGTTCAAATTGACCTGTGATTTTTTCAAATGTCCTTGAAATCTCTGAGGATTTTTTTTCTTTAATTTTCTATGTCTGGCTTCTAAAATGTAGATTATTTAACACTAAGCGTACCAAAATGTTCAAAATGACTTGTGAATTGTTTAAAAACGATCTTGAAATTTACCCTTTTTCTTTTCAATTTTCTACGTATGTCTTGTAAACTATAAATGTTTCCTTCGACCTATTTATTTGATATTTTTAAATAAAAAATCATTGATACATGTCATGTTAATTGATTATCTTTCTCTCCTATTAATTCCTCTTTTTGAAAACACTTGTTCAGTAGTTTGGTTAGTAATTTTATTGTTAAAATTTGTCAATATTTCGAAAAACATATCTGAATTTTTTTATATTGAAGCCAGATTTAAGTTTTAATTGTTAAAATGTTTGCTGAGAACAAAGTCTGAGATGAATACAAGTGTGAGAGTTTTGACAGCAAGTAAGTTGAACTTCGAAAAGGTTTAATTTCACCACGACTTACTTCCCTGTTTCAGTGGTGCATCGATTAAAACTTAATCGCGTTAAATAAGTTACACAACAGGCTGTTCATAATGAGTTTACATCATAAAGGTCTGCCATTCGGCCAGAAACTCCTCGCTAAACGGTGGAAGCCAATTCGTAGTTGCGAAATTAAAATGCAGATAAATATCCTCCAGTTGAAATATTCCGTGGGAATAATAAAACCAGACAATTTCTGCCAACTTTTCCCACTAATTAGTTATCGATCCTTTTAAAAAACCACGCTCTTTACACTCCTTGTATTGTCAATTCAACTACTCAATTATAAATATACCTTCATCCCTTGACCTCTTTACGAACAAATTATTTTAAACTTTTCAATGAAAAATTAGTTTCTCTTATCACGTTATTGGGAAATTTCATTCAGTTGTATTTATTTGTAATTATCATTAGACCTATCGAGGATTAATACAAAGTATTTAACACTACATCTACCAAAATGGTCAAAATGACTTGTACTGAATTTTTAAAAAATACCATTAGAATTTATAGGTCTGTATCCTGCTTAATTTTCAATATCTATCTCGTAAAACATGAGAGATTAAATCAATTTAGTTTCTTGTACATCTTATTCTTTTTCTTTTGAAATATTCACAGAGTATCTTGAAATATACTGAATTAATAATCGCTAGTTCTAGTGATAAAACTATCAGATAAATGCCATGCAAGAAATGAAATTGACTTATATAAGAAAATCGAAGTTTTTTGCAAAGGAAATAATTTCAAATCAATTTAAATAAAAAATTAACCAACCAATATTATATATATATAGTAATTAAATTTTGAATGAGCCAAATTGGCTCCGTAAATCTAGCGTTAAATATGATCGCTTCAGGTAATTGTATTTTATCGTTAAACAAAAAATATAAAAGGATACCAGTGTCATTATACGTCTTACATTACACCATAAACCCCCATCCTCTGATTTGCAGAACGCACCTGTAACTCGTTAATCTGTCCTCGTATTAAGCCACGTTCACGCAGAATCGCAGAAAAGGGAAGAGAGAAGAGGGGCGAATTCGCGATGTCGTCGGGCCGAATGGAAATTATCCGTGAAAAGGGGGTGGCGCGATTTATTAAAAGTGCATCCTCATTGTCGCGAGAATCGCTGACTACGCCGACGAGACCTTCCTATTTGCATCTACATATATACGTACGCGTGTATAGATACACAGGGTGATTCAAAATTCGTGGAGCAGCTAAAAATAAGTTTTGCAATTATTACAACTTTCAACCCCTTGTTCAACTATAACGAGTGACACTCGAGATCAGATAAATGGAATAGTGAATTTTTAAATTTTCCAATACCTATTAAATAAAAAATATTAACAGGACGCGACGCGATAATATTATTTCTATAACATTAATATTACATTAAATTACACCGCATATTAAGAACCACTGATCAATTTTTACATTCTTAATCTTGACCTACAATAAAAAGTCAAAATCGTCAAAAGTGCACCTACTTTTGATAAAAAAAATAAATAAAAAATAATTAATTTTACGTATAAGCAATTCTGGGTTCAAAGGCTTAACAAAAGAAAACAATTTTCTACCACATTCTCAAAAAGAAAACACACTACAGTCCAAGTTGCTGCTACAGCATACACCATACTCCAAACCAGAATAAATATTTAAATATATACCTTATAAAAAGTCCCATAAAATCACCCCCAAAAAAATTATCTTCCAAATGAAAAATCTTTCTTTCAGAGCACCCAGTACATACGAATAACAACGGTAGCCCGATACAGATTTACAGACGCTCGAATGCTGCCACGTATACATCGAGACACGGTACTTGAATCCTGATGGGGGTGCATAAGGGTAGGGGGTGGTTTGCACAGGTTATTCGCGCGTGTAGGTGCCATCACGGTGTACCTGCGTAAGCATGTACGTGTGGACATAAAGGAGCGTGTCTGCTTGCAGACTAATCGCATCTAATGAGCCGCACCCCGTCAGCGGAGATTAAACCCACCGGTTACAACGCGGTTAAATGCCGCCAGGCTCGTCCTTTTCTTGCCAGGAGAAAAAAATCACCCCTGGAGAAATTATTGTTTCGCATGCCATGGATTACGACGTGGTCCTCCCTCCTGCTATTTCGTATTTTTCTCTCTTTTTTTAACAGGGAACTTGTGCTCGTACTTATGCATATTTTAAGGGACGTCGTCGGTGTATTTGAGGGTAGTAATTGTGGCATCCAAGAGAAAGGTGGGGGTTTTTTGGGTATGAATATTTATAGGTGATTTGGCTTTCAGATTGTGGGACGTTGCTTGAAATATTGAGGATATTTATTGTCACTTTTTAGCAATATCGCTCGACGATTTTCTTTCTAGGGGGATACGTGTGATAGAAAAGTTAGGGGGTGGGAAATGGTGGTTGAATATTCATAGATCGAGGTACTTCGGTATTTATATATGGGGATTTTTGTATATCGGGTGATTTGAGGATTATAAGAGGTGAGGAGTTGGAGATTTGATTTTCAATATTGGAACACTTTAAATATCTGACTAACTACGGATAAGAATATTAAACGAGTTTCGGAGCTCTAAATTGCCTAAAGATTTCAATAGTCAAATTTCAGACTATCTGAAAGTCGGCACACTCAAATATCATTTCATTGATCATTCGAAAACTTCAAAATATCCAAACAATCATATTGCATCGACAGATTCGACAAAAGTCCCCAAATCTATTAGATTTATGCAAAAGTTGTCTGTTCTTCAAGTATTCACGTATCACTTTTGATCAATAGAATTTCCCTCCTTGCCGTGTATTTGCTGTCTTAATATTGATCTACCTAAACCTCTAATTTCAGTATCCATTGTATACAGACGTATAAATACGTCGTGGATACAATTTGTTTTTTCTTTCGAATGTTACATTTACATTTCTAAAATTCTAAGCTCTGCTACAAGTAACAAGGCTCACTAGTGATGGTTTAATGTTGAAATCATCACAAATATCGCTTGTCCTTTTTACAATGTCTTTATTAACCCTTCCAGCGTTATAAACGCACATATGCGTTCGGGAAAGTTATTCACCATCGGCTATGAACGCATATATGCGTTCTGCAAAGTTGTTCACCATCGGCTATGAACGCACATATGCGTCCGGCAAAGTTTGGCACCATCGGTAATGAACGCATATATGCGTTCGGCAAAGTTGTTCGCCATTCGTCATAAAAAGTAGACAGCCCACAGCAGACTCTTAAAATTTCCTATTCCACTATCACGTCACGAGTGTCCCACGTTATGGAAGGTCAAAGGGTTGAGCACAGTTCTTATTACCACGCTTAGAAAAATCTTCATACAAAAGATATATTATATGCTTCTTCTTCGCAAACAAATTTTTTTATGTGCGCATTTTCGGCACGGCACCCTATACAGCGGAAGTGTCACGGTGGACAGAACGCTCGTACCGAAAGGGTTGAAGACTCTGATAGCACGGATCATCCAAGGTCATCATATATGATCAGATCTGTAATGATCATTTGACGATGTAAATGTCTGAAGCCCTAATTATTGGGAAATTCTGTAACATTTAAGATACTAAAACATAAAAGTTGAACGTACAGCAGTAACGAGGGGGCAACTACCCCCATCGAACATTAAAAACGTACGTAAAGTCTGATTAATCGCCGAGGAAAGGGACATTAAAAATGCATCAGCACAGCCGCGGGATATTACTGAAACATATCCCAGGCTACAATGTAGAAAATGATTCGAATCTCGTTATGCATTGCGTATAGGGGTGTACAATTCCATGGTACGAGGGATCGATTAAATCGAGTCACATGCCCGGCTGCGGCCAATACATGAATTGCTATTCAAACTTCGATAATTTCAGGATAAAATATGTATGGTGTGTAATAAACTTCGTGTAATACTGCCGACACTTTAACTATGGGGTTGGATTCAAGCGAACATGTGTCTGGAGTCATTTATTGTTGTATTTGCATGATAAAAGAAATATTGTGTCTATTGTCAAATAATTATTATTAGTTCATTTCACTCAGACTTTATCGAGAATAATTGTACGATTAATATTGTTAAATATGGTATTTTAAGTGCTCATTAACTGAGGAACATTTACGTTTGAATCGCTGGACAGAAAACATTAAAGTTTGATAGTTCGTTCAAATAAAAAGTGTACGGGAAGTTAATACGGAGAACGTAATTAATTAGACAGATTATGGTGATGATTAGTTAGCGAGAAATGTAAGTAACGTAGTTTGTTTTATAAAACAGAGATTATTAAATCAATCATCTTTTCTACCCCCTTGATTTATCATTTTCTAAAGTATTTATTTAACATATTGAAATATGATAGATTAAACTACCAACGTTTTATTTTTCTTATTTCAATTTATTAAATAATAATCATATTATTAATATTCTTAATTAAATAATCTAGTTTTAATATATTTACCACTAGAATTACCGCGCAAGTCGAAATGACTGGTTCCTCCTTTTTTATAAAAATTCTCCAAACTCATAGCAGAGCCATAGAGTAATTATTTTACTTTCATCTTCTAAAATATAAATTATTAAATTAATAGTCTTCTCCTCCTTTTCATACCTCATATTCTAAAGTGCTAATTTAATATATTTATAAACAATAGATTCAAGAACGATAGTTCTAGCGTTAAATATAATAAATTCAATATTAATATTTCCAGCGTTAAATTCTCTGTTTGCATTAACACCATCCTAAAAAGATTAATGAACAGAGATTTAGCACGGAAGTAATATTTATTCGAATAAAAATAAGAGAATACTTTTGAACTTCGAGTATAAAGTACTCGCTGCACAGCCTCTTAACTTCAAACATCGTATCGCATCGAGCAGTAAATATCTCGTAAAGTGAAAATATCGGCAAGTTTGCAATTCCAGAAAATCCAAACTTCACGAGTGTTTCTATTTACGAAGGAACTCGAAATTCTCTCAATGTGACGTAAAAATTGTGAAATTTTTTTATTTCTTTATTTTTATATCCGAAGATTTCGATAAACTTTCGACGTTTTGAAGTTTCACCGTGAAATCGTCCCGGTGTAGGAATATAAAGCATTTTCTGCCGGTTAAGAAAATTTGTCATTCTACGATTATACATTCCGGAGCTTCTATTTACTGAAACTGTGTCACAGTGAATACGTTGGCTGCGCTTCCGCATCGTCCAAACTCTCTTCGCACACTGGAGAATATTAGTTCTACAACTTCGTCATGATATTGAAACGTTACGTACGGAGGCACAACATTTATGCAAAATTCTCCGAGGATCGTACTTGATAACGAACTCCAAACGATCCTGTATTAACAGAGATTTTGGACGAAGCGGTAAAAAAATGAATGTAATTAACCCTTTGAGGACGACGGGCGCATATATGCGGCCAGAGAAAAAATTTGATTATAGTTTATCGTTACACATATTTACGGTGGTGAATTGAAAAACTGAAATGCAACGTTGAAATATTATCAGACAAATAGTAAATTTCAACTTCTATACATTAACAGTCTGACAAAAAAATGATTTTTCATCTCCAAATAAATAATTGTTTCTCAATATTCAAAAAAGGCTCCGTCCGCAAAGGGTTAATAACAGTACATTAATAGAATATTCCCATGTGGAATTTGGAAAAAATCTTTTCTTCAAGTAAATATCTTCGAGAATATCGTTGTCAAAGGATGTATTGAAGTTCGGAATAATAACGAAAGGGTTTGGAATAACGAAGATATAGATATTTAACTAAAAATTTGCATTTTTGTGAAATCTGTCAAATTGAAAGCATCAATGAAATGCAACACGATAAGATTATTTATATAATGTTAATATTATTTTAAATTGTACGAGACATATATCGAGAGTCAGTGATCCATTTTTATTTTATCAATTCAATTCTGAATTATTTCTAAATTAATTGGCAAAAAAAAAATCGTAAGAAGCATCCTTGCAACCTTTTCTTCAACTGCATCCTTGGATTTAACTCCGTTTTTTGGGAATAGGTTTTCGAGTATGGATAACGTATCTAGAAATATATTTGTCACATTGACTTGAAATTTAAATAAGTTCTTAACCAGGTTTGTCTCAATATGATAGCAAAATCTTTAAATTATATTAATTTTTCTAATCTGTTTGCTACGTTAAATCTCGGAAAGTCAGTAGAAATAGTCAATTTTAATTTTAGAGAGTAGCTATTTTTTTAAACATTGAAATATTACATTTATTTTAGTATGACCTATAACCACATTCGTATTGAAGAATATGACACCTCATTTTTTGTTTTAATCTACTTCAACGCGATGTAGTGGAACTATGTCAGCCATCGTGACATGTTTTTGAAAGATTACTTTTTTCAAAAATAAGTACCTACTGCAATTTTACATATTTTTACTTTAAAAAAATATAAAATGTAGTTAACATATTTAGTAACTGTCTGTCCAAAAGATTGATACAGTGCAATGTTTGAATTTTACAAAATAAATTCTGGAAGAAAGCCTACAAAGTGACACGCAGAGTTGAAATAATTCCTTAACAGTAGAACCATTGATTAACAATTCAGTATATTTAAAGGTAATAGATTAATATTTCAGAAGAAAGAAAATTAAATGCGGAATAATAGATATAGAAAATTAAATATAATACAGCCCACAAAAGTTCAGCAAAATCTATAAAAAATTCAGTACAAGTCATTTTGACCCTTTTGGTAGATCTAGCGCTAAATATTCTTCCGTTGGATAATCTTTGTCTGTATAAAAATGTGGAATATCTTTGGTATTTTCCTTTTCCACGGTTTTCAAGCCGCCATTATTGTAAAAATGTAGTACAGAGAATTTTAAATGTGCAGACTATTTGCAGATTACTATCGAGATAAAATTCAGCAGTGTCATCCTGAGAATTCGATGCTAAAAGATGAGCCGCACCGAAATGGACCATCGAAATTCGATAGAGCTACGTTAAAAGCACAAATGGAAAAAAAATGTCTACTTTCCAGACTGAAATTAGCGGAAGAAGTCCTTTTCAGACGACAGATGTTCCCTATTCTCATAAACTTTGTAATCTGAACCGTTTATTTTCCTCGCACGTTTGCATATTACATATGATCGTAAATTAAACATAAAATTTCGAAACTAAAATAGTTTAAAGATTTATCAAATCATCCGTTTATAAAAACCTCGAACATCCGTTTACAAAAAGGGAAGAGGTTCTATTTAAAAATATAGAACACATAATTGGTAAATTGAATCACCATTTTCGACAATTTGTCATGGGTTAATGCGTAATTTTCCAAAAATAATACGAATTTGATGGTATCGTGTAAAAAAATACTTTAATGCTTTCAACTCCATGAGATTTAGCTTCGAGTTTAATTTATAAATAGCTTGACTGCACTCGGAGAAATTGTGCACCGCATGGAACCAAGAAGATGGCAATCGGCTGCAATTGGCTTCAACTCATTAGGATAATTTCGTAGACGGACACATAAAAAGCACGTTTCCTTATTAATCAAACAAATCTCATCTACTCTTCTAAATTGTATAAGTGACATGCGAGAGGGCTGATACTTCTCGTAACGTCCGGCTGACAACTTTCCGGCGCGCAACAATACTTATCGTTACCCATTGTCCTGACGCAATTTTTTAAAAAAGCTGTATCTTTCTTTATAACCAAAATTCGACCTTCGAGTTTTAACAGTTTATTAATTTTTTAACAGATATACAATAATGATCTCTCAATGCACTTAAAAATCCAAGTTAAATGTATGGCAGAAGGTGAATCAAGTTAGATTGACTCTTCGATCAAATTGGACACATAACAATATTTCCTTTATAATAATTTTTGTATTAAAAATAAAAATACGACAGAAAAGGCAGCAAGTCCATGGGAACCGGTGCGGTGCTTAACGTGTTAACTATAAATTTTTCAAAGAAAGATACTAATTTTAATTGTAAAGTGGGAGGATACATGTTATCATTCTAAACTGACGAAGCTCTCAGCATAGGGGCTGAGACAGACTGAATATAAGTCCTCAGCAATCCAGTGATCCTAAACCTCGAGATATCTCGACGAGATTTAAACGAACACGTATTATTATTGTGAAATAGTAGGTCAGGCGAGCCGTACTTAAGAATCGGTACGCCCGAAACCCGGTTTCTCGGGCAAAGTGGATTACTGCGATTACAGGCCGGACTTAATTAGGGTCTGTCACATAAATAACCTTCCGACCTCTGCTGGCGTCAAGAATACGAGATACACGGTTAATCCCGCAGCTCGAACTTTTCGCATTCGCCTTTAATCCTGTCGACGTAATACAGGCTAATTGTGATATGTGTTCTGACGGACGAGGAGAGGAAAAAAGGATCCCCCGCGACTCCTGGATTACCCCCTGGTGACGATTTACGATGACAAATCTCCGGGAAGCCATAGTGGACGGGGTTCGATGGGATCTTTCAACTGGCGACAAGTGACACGAAGAATCTACGTCGACTTGGGGATTGATCGTTGTGAGAAGACACGGAATGATAGTTTGAAGTGGCCTAAATGGAAATCGAGGGGGTGGATGATAAATTAGGGGGAAAGGGGGAATCTTCAGACTGGGTTCGCTTAGAACTTGATTCTTTTATTGTGGAATATTTTATCCTTTTTTTTGTAAGTTAGTATATCTTTTTGAAAATTTGAATCTGGCGAGAATACTAAAAAAAATTGTTACAAGTTATAAAATTACGGAAGACTTTGTCGCTAAAGACACTGAAGCTACAATTCTTATATTCAAATATGTTGAGTAAGCAGTTTGGAAAAAGAGAAATTAACCCCTTGGTGTAGTACTTATTTTGTGACTGGCTTCACAATAATTCAGAATTAAATTAGTAAAATAAAAATTGGCCAGTGATTTTTGTTTTGCAAAACTTGAATTTTTCTTGTCCAATTTACTGTATCACGATTGTGTCACTCGTACAGTACGGCAAGGGGTTAAAGGGAAAAAAGATGATCAATTGTTGAGAAACCACGAAAAGACAGTAATAGCTGAAATATTCACGCTTCCACACTAATATATTTTTTACGTTGTACTAATTAATATATCTTATGCCATTTTTTACTGGGATATTCTAATGTGATATTTTTCACAGGATTTGTCAACTTTTCGGATTGGGCGATAATATACTGAACAAATGGTAAAAAATGTCAAAATCCCCCATATTCATCTACATTTTTGTTTAAATTACCAAAAAAAAAACTTTCAGCTACCTATCACCAACCTGATCCAACATTGCGCCATAAATCCAAAGTTTCATCTATTCTCATCCGTTCAAATCAAAGATTTCTATTTAAAAAAGCTGATTCAACCCTGTAACGACCCTGATGACGACCAATGAACTACTTTACCCCAAAAATAATACAAGCATCCCCCTAAAACCCTAACAATAATTTATACTATGCTAGTAGACCAAAATCTTCTGAACATCAACAGATAATCGTTTTCAAACCATCCCCAATATAACTCCCCCATGATAGATATCCAAACGGACTCTCCAACTAAAAACTGATTCAGGTTCTGAATGAATACCGACTGCCATTCGAAATCCATCGACTTTGTTCGACCTTTTTAAGGCCACTTCGCGAGCAGCGAGTGTGTTTCAGTTACGCGTGAATGGCATAATACAGCCGATATAACAAGCGATAGCTCCCGGCACGAGCAACGACAGTGGGGCCAGACAGTATCTACGGAATGCAATTCACCAAAGACAATGCACCGCGTTAAAGCGGCCCGTATAGATAACCTGGTGCCCTGGTTGAACATACCATACACCCGTACCACATACACGCCGACGTAGCAACATGGGGGAATCGATATGGTCGGAGAAAGGCACAGAGTCTGAATGAATGCACCGGCGATGGTGAGTTCAGTGAGATTTTTCGGCTTGTCGGAATTGCTTTGTGCAATTTTGACTTTTGGACGGATGGGATGCTGAATTAATTGTTCTGGTGAGAGAACATAATGAAAAGGAGGAGTATTTTAATGATTAATTAGAATCAAATATCGATATGATGGAAGAATGTCATAGAGTCTGAATGGATACATTGCTGATGGTGAGTTCAGTGAGATTTTTCGGCTTGTCGGAATGGCTTTGTGCAATTTTGGCTTTTAAATGGGTAGAATGTTAAATTGATTGTTGCATTAAAAAAACAGGGTGAAGGGGAGAGAAGACAATAACAATTAATTAGAATATAACATCGATATGGTTGAAAAAAAGCATAGAGTCTGAATGCATGCACCGGCTATGGTGAGTTCAGTGGAATTTTTTGGCTTGTTGAATTGTTTTATGCAATTTTGAGATTTAGATTGGTTGGATGTTGAGTTAATTGTTGTAGTCAAAAACACAGAATGAAAGGGAGAGAATTTTTTAATGATTAATTAAAATTTATTATTGATATAGTGGGGGAAAGACATAAAGTCTGAATTGACACGCCTGAGGTGGTCAGTTCAGTGGGATTTTTCAGCTTGTTGGAGTTTCTTTGTGCAATTTTGGCATTTAGACTTGAATACTGGCAATGATTAATTAGAATTCATTAAATGATGAAACAAGTAAGTGTCTTGGATTTGCAGGAGATCAGAGATGAAATTTAATGAGTCTTGGCACGAAGAGGGGAAATGTGAACTAGTTTTGAGATTTTTTAAAAATTTGGGAAGTAAAGTGTGCGTATCAAGTGTTTAATGACCTTTGAATATTACAGATTGTTCTACGAATTTTGAAAATACTGTTGAAGCTGTGTAATAAATTTGTATGCAAAGTTTTCAAGCAAAACGAGAAAACAGAAAGTCAGAATAGATAAAAAATGCACGTAGAAAAGTATATTAAAGATATCTATATCAATCCACAACCATAAAGTGTCCCACTTCACTGGTACACCATCAATAACCTTCAATCCCTACAAATCACATCTTGGACTCCCTTTCAGAAACTTCCACTAATCCTGTAACACCGTCAAGCGCATATTCCACGGAAAAATTCCATAAATCCTGTGAGAAATACTCCATAAATTATTTCGCAACATTCTGAGACCAGTCGGAGCTGAAAGCTGCAAATAGGGAGTACGGAAATAAATTAATTCCCAATGCCGTTTACAAGACAAACGTGTTTGTTCCACGATTCCCCGAGTGTTCTGATGCAGTATTTATTTCAAGCAGAGAAAGATAAATTCAACAAAGTACACCGACGGTGTCAGGTGCATTTATGTCGCCGATTTTTCCGATAACATTTCTCTCCCGAATGCGCAGGCCAGAAAACATTGCGTAAGATAAGGTACACATAACGGGCTACAAGGAGGGAGGAAAAAATAAATTTAAATGCTCAAGTCTCAAGCACACGTAGTCTTACGTGCCATAAGTTCAACCCCCTCTGCATCCTGCACGCATACACCCTTGCACGTGAGCACATCTGCAACCCCGTATATTTGTCGAGAGAAAATACAAAGAGACACTTTGTACACCGACACTAGAAAACGTTGTGCTAGATAAATGACGGGGGGAAAAAAAAAGAAACATTTTGAATACTCAAGTGCCTGGATAAGGGTGTAACACGTGGGACCTCGTGAGGGAACACGATGTACAGATTTTGATGAGCATCCTGTCATACGAATTTTTCATGATGTCTGTTATTTTCTTTTTTCTTTACGAAGGAAATGGGAAATTTTACTTGCATAAGTTTTTCTGCGGTGGAGATTCTTTCTTTTTTTACAGTTGTTGATGGAAAAGTGAGTTCTTCGAAAGGAAATTATTTGCAGAATTTTATATCAAAGGGATGATGGAAGGGAATTGCAATTTCGAGAGAATTTAATGAGAAGCTAGAGGAAATATGTTTTTATACAGTGGCGGGAGAAAAGTTTTAACGTTCTTAGTTAATTAAAAATTCTTTCTGCGTAAAAAGTTAATGTCTCTCCCTGGATTATTTGATATGGGAAAATTTTCGCAAATTTGCGATTTAAAGTGCAAATGAAGTAATAGATGAAAATGTAAAATGTTATCTATGATAAAGAAAGTGAGTAATCGTGTTTGTGAATAGTCCCATTTACGTGGGACATCGTCAATAAGAAAAGTTTTAACAAATTAATACCTGGTACCAAATATTTCATTGATTTCTCCTAACACTAGAACTTATGGCTATAAATCTATTATATTTCAGGGTAATAAATACTTTAGAAAGAAATTAATTCAGTAATCTGCAGACTTTAGAAAAAATGAAGAACGAGTCATTTTGACCACCTTGGTAGTCCTAGTGTTCTAGTGTTAAAACACACAAAACCATAACTGATAAAACAACACATTCACCCGAATCCGTTAGAATAAAAACATACCCCCATGAACGTCGTATAAATTCTGAAAAAATAAATGGAAAATATACGTTAAACAAAACAGAAAATTGCCAGAATAAAAGTAACCACCCCACGAAATGTATAAATCATGAAAAAAATAAACATAAAACGAAATCAACAGTCTCTGTAACAAAAGCATCTACCCAGTGAAATCATGAAAAAAAGCACTGTACATTAAAGAAAATTCACAATTACGAGAATGAAAGAAACCGCCCTAGGAAATGCTTAAATCATGAAACAAAAAGGATAAATACCAGCGAGTCATGCAATTCAAGGGAATACTTCTACCCGTCCATGTATCGAGCACCTGTGCAACCCCTAGACACGCGTGTTCACCCTAGTAAAATATCACGAACACAGCAAGAGCTACTTCTTCGAATGTTTGAAGATACAGTGTGTGGGTGTGCGCGCACGCAGACGCTTTACATAATATCTTTGCCATTGTAAAATGCAAAGTACTGAGCGGGAAGTCCCGCTGAGCCAGCTTTTCCTTCCGCCGCGTTCGCACTCGGCGTATAGAACGAATGTGCGCGAAAGGAAGGGAGGAAAAAAGGGGGATGGGTTGGGGGAAGGACGGAGAGAGACAGACGCCTCGAAAGCAAGTTTTTGTCTTCTCATGTAAATCGCGACGTAGCCGGGGCGATTGAGGGCTTAAGCACATATTTTTGTATTCCCTTCCGCGAAACGAGGCGTCTTCCTTCCAGGAACGCTGGCTCAAACGAAAGTCGATACTGTGCTGAGAGATACTCTTTTTTTTTCGAGGAATTGTGATACAAGCTGAGAACATCTTGATGGTGGAGGATTGAATTTTATGTTTGGAGTATGCAGAAATATTGTGGGGGATTTAAAAGTGCTGAGGAATAGACATTAATACTGATCTGAGAGTTAGTATTTTTCTGGGATGAGAGAAATTGTGATGCGAGCTGAGAACGTCTTTGGTGGTGGAGGATTGAATTTTATGTTTGAAGTTTGCAGAAATATTGTGGGGGATTCAAAAGTGCTGAGGAATGGACATTAATACTGATCTGAGAGTTAGTATTTTTCTGAGATGTGAAGAATTGTAATGCACGCTGAGACAATCTTGGTGGTAGACAATTGAATTTGATTTTAGCTTTGCAAATAAATTGTGGTGGTTTTGGAGGCTCTGAGGAATGAACATCATATTGATCGGAGAGTTAGTATTTTTCTAGGATGAGAGAAATTGTGATGCGAGCTGAGAACGTTTTTAGTGGTGGAGGATTGAATTTCATGTTTGAAGGTTGCAGACATATTGTGGAAGATTCGGAGGTGCTGAGGAATGGACATTAATACTGGTCTGAGAGATAGTATTTTTCTGCGATGAGAGGAATTGTAATGCGCTCTGAGACAATATTGGTGGTAGAGAATTGAATTTGATGTTTGAGCTTTACAAATAAATTGTAGGGGTTTTGAAGGCTCTGAGGAATGAACATCATACTGATCTGAGAGTTAGTATTTTTCTGGGATGAGAGAAATTCTAATGCGAGCTGAGAACGTCTTAGTGCTGGAGCATTGAATTTTATAACTGGTGTATGCAAAAAAATTCTG
This sequence comes from Cerceris rybyensis, assembly GCA_910591515.1. Taxonomy (NCBI): domain Eukaryota; kingdom Metazoa; phylum Arthropoda; class Insecta; order Hymenoptera; family Crabronidae; genus Cerceris; species Cerceris rybyensis. The sequence goes on along the minus strand of OU342802.1, from coordinate 5,944,802 downwards.
GGGATTTTAGAGGCCCTGAGGAATGGACATTAATGCTGAGTTGAAAGATATTATGTTTCTACGACGCTTCGTCAACATCGCGACGCCAGGAATTATAATTTACTCTGACAATGAGATCATCTTGGTGGTGAAGGATTGAATCTCATATTTCAGAGTTAAGGATTATAATGGAGGATTTAGGAAGCTGAGAAATGAAAATTAATACTTTGCTGAGGACCACTTTTTTATCGGTGACAGAAATTGTAATGTGTTCTGAGATAATAACTAAAATAGGGTAACTGGTATCAGCATATTGGTTTATCATAAAAATGACACAGCATTTTAAAGAAGCTGAGATGTGCAGTTTAGGAGTGATTGTGAGATATAAGTGCGAAAAGAATTACTTGCTGAGAATTACAGTTTTCTCCGTGCTGTTAATGAAGTTTTTTATTAGAAATTTATAAAATGTGTACCCCGTAATTTTTAAAACTTTTTTGCCAGAGTTCACTAGTATGTATGATAATTAAAATACCAACATTAATATTCTCCCTAAAAGAAAAACGACTTAAACACCTCTACACAGTAGTCAATACAAAATTCTAAAATTTGTTACCATATTCAATAAAAATTAACAGACACAATCCACCATTTCTCAACTACCTTACAGCCCCATAGAAAACTACTTTCATATCAAGTCTAAAAATCACCCCCCTTTTCACGACAACCTGCTCTTCCATCCTCACTAACACAGAATCTCTACCCTAATTATTGCAAGAGTTCATTTTCAGCTTATCCACCTTCAAAAAAGAGAGCCCACAATTTTTTGCCATTTCACGGTGCGATCTTTTGGAATATATTTCGATCTGGAGATATGATCTTTGTGCACGACGGACACGTGAAAGATTAATAGCAGCGGGACGTCCCGTACACAGTTTCCAGTTCAGCCCAACCCTCGTCGATGGGATTAAAAAATTCAACGAACTCGGCAACGACACCGAGAGATGTGTCCTCGGCCCTCTTTTTCCACCCCTCGCTCTCTTCCACCCTGTCCCGGATAATGCACGACTGGGCGGAACGTGCACCCCTGTCGGAATAATAATTTAACGGGTGATATTATTTCGCGAGAGTTCCGTCTCTATGGCTGTACAAAAGCACCAGTTTCCCATGTACGACGTGATTTTATATTTCCGCAACTTTTTGCCAACGTTTACCATTTTTTTTTTTTTTTTTTTTTCGTAAAAGCTTGAACGTGGGAATTTGAGTTTTTACGTGATGCTATTAAATGGCATATGACGATGATAATCCGTTGGATAACTGATGCAATATTGTAGAAGATGTGTATAGGGGAAGGTTGATCGTTTTGGGGTAGGTTGTAACGTTGCCTGGTGGTGTTGAAGTTTAGGAGTGGATAGTTGAAGATTGGTCAGTGAGGCAGTCGTGAGAGAAAGTTTAAGGGGTGGGTTTCTTTTGGGAAGGTTTCAACGAAAACTTCATTTTTGGAAAGTTTGCAAGTTGCGAAGCTGCCTCGGATTTGGGGTTGGTTTGGAGATGACATTTAGGGGAAGGTAATTTGATGGAGTTAAATATTATACAAAAGTATTAAAATTCATCTGCAATTATAGGGTTCAGTTGATTAACAATATTGCAGGAAACATAATTTTGGTGACATTTGGAAATTGGCAAGTAGTTCATAAGTTTAGGGTAGATCTTTTCCTTAACGGGCTCCTACTATGTGGTAGCTGCTTTTCACTTATTTTGGGAATTTTTTCTGACGAACCATTACAATGTACAATCTTGGAATTTTTACAACACGTTTATTGATACTTTTATAGTCCGTTGGAATTTTTTTAAGCAAAAATAATGAAAGTTATATAATACTATACAGTAGATTAAGAATATTGCAGAAACTCTAATTTTTGTAACCTTTTAAAATTGGCGAATGGTCCACAGATTTAGGGTAAATTCTAGCCTCAACATTTAGGATGGGGTGGTTGTACCGATTAAGCCGATATTAAGATAAACCTATAGTTATATTGTTCATTTAGATATGAATACTATTGAGGTTCAAACTTTTGAGACCTCTGGGAATCGAAGAATAGTTCAAAACTTAGACTATACTCCAACATTAGTATTCAAAGCTAGTTCATCAAATATAGATAAACCAATGCCAAAATAAATCTGTCATTACATTATTACCTCAATTAAGAATATTGTTAAAAATCGAACTTTCTGAAAGCTTTAACAATATTCTCAAATAATTCCCATCACTGCAAAACTATCAGTCCAATAGTTCTCCAAACTTTTCCACCCCTCAAAGCCTCCCATCACGTTTCATCAATTTGAGGGTAATTCAAGCGAGTCGTGCCTGCATGGAAAGTGAAATTCTCATGGAAATATGTTTACACCTATGTGATAGGTGGTGTGAATCCTATTTCGCAGAATGCAGATCCGCATTTGGGGATGGATTAAAGCCTTGAATCGCTAAGATATTCCATCGCGATCGTATTTCACAATTTGGCTAACAAATGCGGCGACATTTTCGGTCGACGATATTCTGCAGGTCCGTTGAACGTGTATCCATGCCAGTCGAAAATCGGGTCCCGAAGGAAACCTTTACGGATAAGTTAACGGCTAATCCTGGCTATAGTTATAGTCATTAGATTCAGCTTAAACTAACATTATTGCTTGCATTACTTCCCAACTGCATGCTTATGCAATACTTGATTATCTTATGTCAATAATTTACTATTTATTGTTGCCTTTGCGGAGAGAATATTTAGAAAGAGAGAAAGACGATTAATTACGTTGATTAGAGAATTTTTACTGGGTAATAAAAGAAGTTTTACTTGGTAGTCATTGTGAGAAAAATTTAGTACACTGTTTAAAAGTATTAGCAGTACCGAAAAGTAATCAAAATTTTTGTTTACTTGCGAAAAAGATTTATTTATTAAAGAAATATTAAATACTAATTAACAAAATGATTTTCACAATTTTCTAACACTTTTTTCCAGCGTAAAGGTAGTTGTTCGATTTCCTTTTTAAAAAAGTCATTCGATCTTTTGTTGAAAAACGTTTCCAATTACGATAAACTTCTCTAATTTTGATTACTTTTCGGGAGCCCAAATATATAGCTGCTTTGAATTGCTTACAGTTAGATTTAAAAGGAAGAGTGAAATATTTAATTACTTTTTTTTTTAGTTATTTCAAAATCAGCATTATTTTAATTTAGGGAAAATTTGTGAAATGTATTTGAATATTCGTTGAAAATCGTCATAATATTTATCTAACGTTCTTTGTAAAAAGTACTTTGGAAAAAGAGAACTGAAAAAATGAAAAAGATAGTCAATTAAACAATAAAAATTGTACAATCTAGAAATGAAAATTTTCATTATCATTACAAGCAATTTTTCATTCAAAGTTAAAAAGAAACCGACTTATCAAAATCGACGTTTCATATTTTAAATCGACACTAAAACAGTTAATATTGAATTATCCTTCCACAGAATTCTCCTGAAAATCACTTGTAAAAAGATTTACAAACCTTCAAGAAAATTCCCCACTAATCATCCTATCCGCAGTGAAATGAGTCAATCCATAATCAGACGAAGCAAGCCACAGTAGAAACGTCGCAGTTAAATCAGACCGAAACCCAAGACAATTAATCTCCCCCTAACAATTACAGAACAACCGTGTTAACCGGATGGACAACTGTCGTGCGATGATAATTAACAACACCATCCACTTCCAAGATGATTAATCAAACCGATCTCGTTTTCCGCGAAAGAAAAGACTCAAAGGTAACTCCAAGTGACATCAACAAACCTAATCAATAATCACATCCACATTGAATTTTCCCCACGATCGATCGCGAATCGTCGAGTTTCACCTGCTTGCCAACAATGACCGATCACTGTGGCATTTCGATAGCCGGTTGCAGGTCAAAAGGTCAACCAGCACCGGCACAAGGGGCCAAACCTCCAACGGACGTGTACCATGCAACCGGTACATTTCAGAAAGCACACCGGAGAGAATAATTCATTTGAAATTTGCAGATAGTCCGGTGAGATTTATGAATACTCGTTTGACCGGTAGAATGCACCCAATCATCCTGATTCATTTTGAAATTTTAGAGATGATATTCTACAGAGTATTTTTTTAAAAGGTTAGAACTTTGAAATGAAATAAAACACAGAAAAACCATGGTTTTGGTTTTATTTTGTTACGTCCTAACTCCAACCCCATTACATATGTCGATCATCACCATCATTGTTATCGTTACAACATCATCATCATCATTATTATTATTATTATTGTAATTATTGACATTGTTATTGTTATTATTGTAGAATCGGGGCGGTGCCCTCCTATAAAGAACGTAGGAGAAAAGGTGGGACCCAGGTGATCGTCGACGTTAAGCTACTCAGGCCCAGTACGCTGCTTGGATGGGTTACCGCGCGCTTCTGTTTCTTTTCCACGATTCTACATTATATTAACCCCTTGCCATACCATTTCTTTTGTGACTGAATGCGCAGCAAGTCAGAATTAATTGCTGAAATAACCATCTGTTACTGTTATCATCAGCATTACTATTATTATTATTGTAATTATTGTCATTGTTATTGTTATTACTGTGGAATCGGGACGGTGCCCTCCTATAAAGAACGTAGGAGAAAAGGTGGGACCCAGGTGATCGTCGACGTTAAGCTACTCAGGCCCAGTACGCTGCTTGGATGGGTTACCGCGCGCTTCTGTTTCTTTTCCACGATTCTACATTATATTAACCCCTTGCCATACCATTTCTTTTGTGACTGAATGCGCAGCAAGTCAGAATTAATTGCTGAAATAACCATCTGTTACTGTTATCATCAGCATTACTATTATTATTATTGTAATTATTGTCATTGTTATTGTTATTACTGTGGAATCGGGACGGTGCCCTCCTATAAAGAACGTAGGAGAAAAGGTGGGACCCAGGTGATCGTCGACGTTAAGCTACTCAGGCCCAGTACGCTGCTCGGATGGGTTACCGCGCGATTCTCTTTCTTTTTCACGATCCTACATTATATTAACCCCTTGCCGTATCATTTCTTTCGTGACAAAATGCGCAGAAAGTCAGAATTAATTGCTGAAATAACAACCTGCCCCACGTTTCTTATACAGCTTATGACTTAGCATAATACTAATAACGTGGCAATAATTTGATCCTATGGTAGGCTTACTGATATTTTCAATTTACTAGTTTTTAGAAAATTTTAAAATTTTCTATTCCACTTATCGCGTCACGAGTGTCACTCGTTATTGCACGGCAAGGGGTTGATAGTTAACAGGCCCAGCGCATAATCTACTGCCGGAAGTTGAACAATGCCAAAGATCAGATGAATGTACCCTGGAAAATTTGTAATTTTGCATTCAAAGATTTTTCAAAATTATTCCTCGATACGTTCGGATTTATTTCGATCGATCGTTATTCGATTATCCACCCCTACAAGCATAGAGTCGTAATCCTCCTCATCGACGACGAACGCCATTGAAGAATCCACTTACGATCCGACGTTTTAAAATTAACTCTAATCTAGGATCAGACCGGTCGGAAAATCTGCCGGAGATTTGACGAAGCTGGAAAAAAAGGGTAGGCGGAAAGAGTGGGGGTTAGTTGCTAGATAACCGGATGATCTAATTCCATGGAAGGATAGAGGCTTTTTCACTCGATTATTCCATTTTCCATGAACCTGCCCACACTTCTTCGCCTTTAGGCTGCTTTTTCAGATCGAATTTCAAGAATATAAAAAAAAATCGACGTCTGAGACTAATTCTTTGATGGAGAATCGACGAGCTGCTTGGCTGTTAAATTGAGGATGCAAATTTGGGGCAATCGACGATCTATCGTTAATATGTCATCGGACATAGATTCCAGGAACATGGAGAACCTTATCGTAGCAATTCCTAGGAACGGAAACCTGTATCGGAGTAATATCGTATCTTATCGCAACTCCCAACAGCCGTGCGAGATACTACCACCAGCGTGTAATACCAATTATTCCTCCGATTGAATCATGCGCCTCGTTGGAGACGATAATCTCCAGTTATTGTTACAGCAAACAAAATACTGGAGTGTTCAATTCTCGTTAAAGAATGGACCACTTCAATTGACGAGGGTGATTATAGTTCAATTGATAGTGCATTTATGGGAGGTCAATTAGAGTGTCGAATTAACGCAAAGTTAGGGGTGGTGGAGTATTGCAGGTAAATTTTGTTATGTCATTAAGTTGAATGGAGTTACAGGTAATTTTGTGTGTTCTTGATAAAATTATTCAGATTTTTAACGCAAGGTCTATTGACGATTAATTTAATATAGTTAAAGGATCAAGTAAATTTGTCAGAAATAAATAAAGTATGGAAGATAAAAATTTGTTGGTTTTAATCACTCATAATCGTCACGATAAACGTAGAAAATTGAAAGAAGAACAGTATTAGAAATTTTAAGATTTTTAAACAATTCGTGACAAGTCATTTAGCTGGTAGATTTAGCATTTATGAGATTTCGCTGACACGGTAAATTGGGCTAATTGTAAGTAGATTAGGAATTTGGTGGTCAGACATGAATTCTTGTCTTTAGTGGGGACTGTGGAGATTTCGTATAGAGTTATGGGAATTTCTCGATGCTTAGGATTGTCTAAAGAAACTAGAAAATTAATATTCAAAATTGGCTGCGTAAATTAACACTAACTGTGCCATGCATATAGTGTTACATAGAGGTCAGTATCTCAGCAGATTATTATTAATAACATAGGAATTTAAAGGAGGACTGAAATTTCGCAATTCTCTTTTCCAAGATATAATTTATAAAATATCCTAAAATACTTTGTGGTACCATTAAAATTCAAAATGGACTTAATTGTAAAATTAAAATTCAAAGTATCACTACATTTAGTGTTAGGTAAAGATCAGTATTCCAGTAAATTATTATTAATAATATAGCAATTTCTATAAGAGCTAAAATTTTTTATTTCCCTTTTCCAAGATAGAAATTTCAACGGGGACACTAGATAACTCATACAATTTTCAATATAAATTTACAACATTCAAATACAACATACAAATTTGACTAAAATTCCACAATATTCTTCGTCATCACAAAAATTCACTATTACCCCTAACTCTAAACAACTCACAGACTTAACATCACTCCAGCACCTGCTGTACCAACATTCATAAAACTAACGACGTTACACGGCAAAAAAAGTAACGTTCCTTCGTCAGAAGTGTCTTTCTTTGAAATTGTAGGACAGTAAGGTCGAAGATTGACGAAGAAATACGAAAATTATTCAAGCAATTTCAGGAGCACCAACGACGGTACTCTCATTGAGATGATACAATGTCGTTAAGGCAATATCTCTCTTAAAATCTCCATCGTAACGGAAAATTCCCCCGTCGACCCCTTTAGAAGTGACGGTACAAAGCGTTGCAGAGAATGGCGGAATGCAAGAAAAAGCAAAAGTAACTGCGATGCGAGGCTTCCAATGCTGTAAGATTCTTGTGTCAATCAGCCAACCGGAACCTTCCTGCTGGGAATTTTTCGCGCCTTCCTTTGTACGCAGTATTTTTCGCGAAAAGGCAGGCGCACCGTTGATGTTCCCTGCAGGAACGTCTTTTCATTGAGTCTGCATTCTTTGCACGGCGAAATCGCAACTGTTGCATCCCTTCGATGCGTTCTGCCGTGAAAAGTTCGAGAAATCGCGCGAAAAGTCAATTACAAAAAGTGCGTCAAATATTTCGTGTATTTCGCAGACATTTTACAAGGAAAAATCTAGAGTTGTTTTAAATTCTTGTTTAAAAAACATAGAAACATTCTGGCACCTTAATTCTTCATTTTTTCTTCATTAACCCCTTAAAATTTTACTCTGTGACTGTCGCAGTGTTACATAAGAATTAAATTGTTAAAATGAAAATTTATCAGTGATTGTACATTTTAACACTATATCTACTAAAATCTAAATATACTCAATAACGACCTTACACAAAGAGAAGTGGAGAGATAAAGAAGATAATTAATTGACTCATTTTGCTTTTGTAAGATAGAAGTGGAATATTTACTTCATGGCTACTCTATTAATTTAGATCATTTTTAGAAAATATTTTGGTAGCGGTCTTTTGACCGCCTTGGTAGGTTTAGTGTTAACGGTTCGTCAAAAAAGATTCCAAAAGGAAGCGAAGAAATTAAGGGATGACACCCTTAACCAATTGCCTCAAAATACTTCAGAGTTCAAGTATTCAAATTAAAATAACGTAATAGAAATATTACAGAAATAATTCACAATTTCCTATCTCATTTATTAAATCATGTGTCACTCATTATACACAATGGGGTTGAATTCCTCTATTTTGCATTAATCCCAAAAACCGTGGTGCAATTTTATAAACGTGCTGTTAAATTCCGAAATAACGATGGAGAGAAAGAAGATGAGTTGGCGAGAGAGGCAGGTAGACATTATCCAGAAATGTAATGTCGAACAGTTGATATAAATCGTGATTACACCATGGCATAGCCTTGTTTACAGATACGCACCCACCCATTGAATAAAATAGAACAACCACTGTTCTCTTTGTGTGCGAGGAGAAATTATGACGTGAGCCGCCAATATCTAATATCGTTTTCGTTTTACGCGACCTGGAAAGTGTACCATTATCGTAATCCAGATGGCACGATAAAGTACAAATTTCCCCCGATCGTAATCTCTTCCCCATACAGATTGATCACACAGGCTGCTATCGAGTTCACGGTATACCCCATGCTAGCTACGTGAGTTGAGTATTTCTTCTCCGATCGCGCGGAAATACTTGATCTCCAGTAATTTCCTTTCTCGGATACTTAAAGAAAAGTGGTCGGAATCGGTGCTTCTATTTGAAAAAGGTGAATGGGGAATTTTGGGTTAGGTTTTCAGATGATGGGATAGAAGGAAAGGTGGGGGATGGTTCTTTTAAGGAGCTGGTTTGTAAGAGTGGGTTGGAAGGGTGGAGTTGAATGATTTTTTAGAGAAGAGGGAAAGAATTAAATTAGTGGTAATTTCTGTGAGTTGAGGTTTTGGAGGATTTTTGAGGGAGAGCTTGTAAACGGAGATATTATGGGGGGTGAAAGTGTTGGGGGAAGAGGAGTTCTGTAGGGGGATTTTTAGGAGTGAAAGAATTTGTAGATTTGTTTTTGGTGAAAGAAGTTTCGATTGGTTTACTTTTCTAATGAATTTTTGACCTTGAATATTTAAAACGGAGAGAGTTTGTGTGAGTTAAATTTTCAGAAGAATAAAGTTTCTGTGTGACAGAAAAAAATTATGTGGGAATTTTTCAGACGGAGGAAACTTATATGTGTTGATTTTTCTTTGAAAAAAATTCCTATGGGGTTAAATTTTCAAATAAAGAACACTTTTGAGTGTAGTATTATCAAAGAAATGAAATTTTTGCACGTGGAACTTTCAGACAAAGAAAATTTCCATGCATTGATCTCTCAAGCGGAGGAAATTCTTTGACACACAATTTTCAAAGAAAGAAAATTTTTCACTTGAAACTTCCAGGAAAAGAAAATTGCTACGAGTTTATTTCTCAGCCGAAGAAAACCTCCTACAATCAAAAAACCAAATTTTTGTGTCACAAACATTCAAAAATATGAAATCTTTCATTCCCAACACAAAGAATCTCTGCCAGGCAAAATTCCAAACAAACCCTTTGAGGACGACGGGCGCATATATGCGGTCTGAGAAAAAAATTGATTACAGTTGTTGGTGCACATATCCACGGTGAGAATTGAAAAATTGAAATACAACGTTGAAATATTATCAGACAAATAATAAAATTCAACTTCTATACATAACAGTCTGACTTTCCAATAAAAAAATGATTTTTCATCGTCAAATAAATGATTCTTTCCCAATACTCAAAACATTCTCCGTCCGCAAAGGGTTAATTCCATCACATTAGAAAAATTCCTATTCAAATAAACAAAATAATTTTTACCCACCGACCTCCCAAAATAAACTTTCACCCTCAGAAACATCACATAGAAAAAAATCAAATATAAATCACCCCAGACTGAACCAGCAACCAAACATTCTTTCTCGTTTAACTTAAAAATTTAATCAACCCCTTATCAGTCCTGATCGAAAAAAGCAATTCTAAATATTCAACAAATCCCAGCCACGAAAGGACCGAACGAAAAAGAGCGATAAGTTTAAATCAGCCTGGAGGCGATCGCGATATCGCCTTCAGGAGTACACTACAAGCCTGGGTCGATACCGTGGAGCAAAAATGGTGGCATTACGCAGTCGGAACCAACAGATTCTATCTGTGGAATCAACGTCAAGTTAACGATAATGTTTTTAGAAAGCAACATGGTTCAGCCAGGTCGCGAGATGGAATGTGTGCTCTATATGTGCGCTTTAGTGCACGTAAAACTGTCCTAAACGTTGCTACTCTGCTGGCTGCACGAGAACGACTGAATCCACTTGCTGGTTTCGATTTCCAGGGAGAGCTATAACTAAAAGGAACTTGAATAAACGAATGTTCCTCAGATTCTGATATTTGATTCATTTCTTTCTTAACAATGAATCCACCAAAGTGGTAAGAATGCTTTGTTTTGAATTTCTTCCTAAACCTTTTTGAAATTTTTAACACTGCTTTTTTTTAACTTCACTGTAAATTTTTTGTTATTAACAACAATGGGTTATATATAAGATACAATCTTGCTGAATATATATATAACTGTGTCTTAAAAGTTTCTGCTTTACAAACATGGGATTTTAATAGAAAATGTAACCCTTCAATAGAACTGATAAAACGATTGAAATATCAATGCCGCTCGACGTGTTAATTTAATTAAAAGTCTACATGTGTGCTGTTTAGTTTGAAATTGGCATAAATCACCTTAGCTCAATGAAACTTGGTGATTTTTAATATTATATAGACTTATACTAACGAAAATGATTACTAATTTAAAATTATTACTACAAAAATAATTAATACTTATACTAACAATAAAAATTCGATAAATTATCAATCTCTAATTAAAAACCTTAAATATTTCTATTTAAAAAGAATCTTATACCAATTTCAATGGAAAGAGCTCATACCATCACAAAAATATAATCCTAGTCATTCCAATTCACAGAAACACCATGAAGTGCCAAAAATTGAAAATTTCGTTGCGGCAACAATTAAACTAAAATTATCATCTTTTCCTTCGCATCAAAGTAAATCTCTATTTCTAAATTGCACAATATTTATTCATTAAAAAAATATTATTACAAGGAGAAATTCAATCTGCAGACGTATGACATGTTTCAAGGTAACCCAGAGAACATTGAAACCCATTGGATCATCCCGGAGGGCTACATCAGACTAACCCAGCCACACTAATGATTTGCCAACTCCCTTGGAAGCCTTCGAGGTACAACAATCGTCAGTCGACTGTTTCTAAGCTCGGCTCGAACGAAATTCGCGATTACCGATACACTCGCCTCAGGACACAATGGCATAATTGCATCAAGGATACGCGAAACTCATTCTGTCGTGTCGGCTTTATTCTACCCCTCGAGCTGGAGCTGAACGTTTCACCTGTCGTTTCTCTGACTTCTCGCGAAACTGCCGGCAAAAGTATCATTCTTCCCAGTCAAAAACTGTGGAGAGAAGATCCAGATACAAAATTCCGAGGGTGAATGATGTTTCAGGGTGTTACGATTGCGTTGGATGAATGTATTGAGAGGATTTTAATGATTGAAGTGATTTATTTGAATTACTACGAAAAATATTTGCGATATTTATCCAAGTTCGTTAGATGTTCGTAAAGGTGGTTATTTAAATAGCTATAGCTCATTTTATGTGAGAAAAAATTGTTTAAAAATTTTCGTGCTCACCAAAATGCCATTTTCAGATATTTTGCTGGGAAAGTTATTGATTTTTGTCGATTTGGTATTAAAAATGTTCATACTAGGTGGAAAAATATTTTTAATAATAAGGGTGATTTCATCATTGATTAAAAATTTATTTCTTTTAATTTAATATATAAGAACAAGAATAGTTTCCGGTTCATCTAATATGTAATTTTTTTTATTACTGTTACATCTATATATTTGAATGGTAACTGAAAGAAGTTTATACTAAACTTCCGGTTTCTCTTATATTTGTAACGTTCTCCTTCCGGTTAAATGTGCCAAGCCATACGATCTCTTTTTAAGAAAGTTTAAATATACATTCCAAAGTTTATATTTAATTACAATTAACAAAGCGAATTATTTCGTTACGTTTATTATGCTTGATAAAGAACAATTATGTGGAATCATTTGTAGAATAAAATCTGCAAACAGTCTTCTCTCTGAATACACGTAATTACTCCTCTAAATATATCATTTCTAAAATCTAATTGTAAAAGCCGATAATTCCAAAACATCAGAAGCTAAAGATAATTACCAAATGACATTTACCGAATAAAAATATTCTTTAAATTATTAAATGGATTAGTCTCTGCTAGACTTCCTCGATTATCAAATAACGACAAAATCTCTAATTACCCTTCCTCCAAGAATTCTGAATTAACTGAAATATACAAAATCTTCAACCAGCTATTTCAAAACCCACGTCAAACTGTTGAAATCAGTTAAAATAATCATAGCAATTCCATCCAAAAATAAAATTACACTAAAACCTCTAAATATATCAATTGACCTTTCCACTTCTATTGAAATATTTAAATTGAACCTTTTCAATAAATTTATAACAACATTTCAATCAATCTACTTTGTGTTAAAAAAAAACATCTATCTTTAACTGACACTAAATTCAACAAATTTTTCTAAAAAACTTCAAAATGTAATTTACGAAGTCTCCATAGTCATTCTATACCAATAATTATTAACAAAAATAAAATCCACGTAGATAACAAGCACCGAGGCAAACATTTCAGTCGTTTGTTTTCTTTTTTGCGAAAATACGAGCTCACAGGTATCACCGTTTCGCGCAAAAACCATAGCAGGTAACTGGACACCAATGCGGCACAGAAAACGCTCGAGTGTTCATGTTAAACCATACTTCTCGCGGTGGTTTTCAAAACCGGAAAGCGAGGCTGTCATGCAACCAAGACAGACATTGACCCCGCGAACAGGTTGGGGATATTATGTAGAAAATTGCCGACGAGAGAAATCTACGGGAAGAAACGAAGACAGGGATTCAAGGGGGTTCGAAATCCGGATACCAAAATAATGTAGTCAAATCCTATCCTCGATATACGTAGCACGCGCAGGTGCTGTGGAATATAAAAGGGTAGATAAAATACGCCCTCAGACTCGTGTCGATTCTACCGGAGAACCCCAAGACGATTCGGGGATGTTCTACGTGAAGTGGGTCTGAGGTTCGGCCAAAATGACTTAAGAAATTCTTAAGATATCAAACTCTCCAGCTTTTTCAAGTATACCTTACTTTAGTAAATGCAAGAAATTTCATTGTTCAATCATTTCGTCCCGGCTATACCTTTGCTTTGCATGTTTTTATAAATTATTAGGGGTACTGAAAAGTAATCAACTTTGGAAAAGTGAAAACGTAATTGGAAACGTTTTTCAACAAAAAATGGAAGGACTGTTTTAAAAAGGAAATCGAACAGCTACCTTTACACTGGCAAAGAGTATTAGAAAATTATGGAAATTATTTTTTTGATTAGTATTTAAGGTTTCTTTAATAAATAAATGTTTTTCATCAGCAAAAAAAATTTTGATTACTTTTCGGAACTCCTGATATATCTGATTATAATACTACTTTAACACTAGAACTACCGGCGTCAAATCCAAACATATTTTAATAAATTAAATAAGTACTTTGAAAAAGGGGGAATCAAGTGGCGGAAAATTTGATCGATTTGGTGATTTATGGTTATTGATATAGACGTAGAATATTTATTCTATGACTCTTATATAAACTTGGAGAATTTTTTGAAAAAAAATGTGTACCAGTCATTTTGACTGGTTTGGTAGTTCTAGTGTTAAAGTACATTTTATGACTTTCTCAAATATTACAATTTACCTTTTAAAAATCATGAAATGGAATCTTTAAAAATCAAGTAGAATCTGTTATTTATAATAGTTTTTCTTTCACTTTTTAATGTGTTTTGTGCAACTTATTTTCAGATGCAGCAGAAAATTCGGACCATAGAGGGTTAATGTATCAAGTGACATTCTGCAGCATACAGCGACAATACGCTGCCGAATATCAGCCATATGTCAAAATCGAATGAGGCATTCTACATACTAAATATCCAATATTATTTCTAAACCTGCAATTAATATCGATATTAATTTACCTACCCATTTGCAAGAAACCTATATCTTCCTCTTCGCTTCAACACCCGCAACCTTCTGCAACTACCCTCAATAGTAACAACCCCTTTCCACTTCTCTAACCCACCTTCCAAAAAAGACATCGCATTAAACGAAACTTATTCTTCAATCCTCAGTATCCCAAAGCACCACCATCATCCGAGACGAGGGTGTCGCGCCAGCAGAGAGACATTGACCCTCTCCCAACCAACGAAAGGATGTTTCGGTGTAGGTTGCCCAAGAGAAAGGTCGAGAGGGAGGATAGAAGTGCGAGAGGAAAGTCCAGGAACCAGAGGCATCCGAACCCTTTTCTCATCCTGGTGAAATTTCCTCTTCTTTTCTCTTGGTGAACCTCTTTCCACCATTGTGCTATAGAGACCACTCCAGAGAAGACTTCCTACCACCCTCTACACCTTTCTTCCTGCGTTCTCCAGCATCCTCCGCAACCCCTTCTACTATAATTTCGACTCGGTACTCTCGCGGTACATCCGTGTTTAGCGATTCACCCCTCTTTCATTAAAGACGTTAATGATGGTTACACCGAGGCTCGTTAAGAGCTATGGCCATGGGAGAAACGGCTAGCGGGTTAATTTAGACCCTGGTTAATGTATGCGTCGGTGTGCTGATGTTATTAAACTTTGAGGAGGATACTGCGTTCGGTTAACGTACGATGTATCAAGGAAGGTATGTGGACGGTGCTTTGTGGGATTTCAGACATGGTGATGTTGTTATGGGGAGAAATGGGGAATGGGCGAGGTACAGCTGCAGATGTACGGATTTTAATAACTGAAACTTGCGTGTACAGGGTGGGTTAAATGAAACGAGTTGATTGCATGTTATGGTAAATTTTTTTTGAAAATTTTTCAAGTCTTTTGGTCAAGTTTGCAATTTGCACTGTAATAGGTTTAAGGGGGACATCCCATGTGACAGATATTTTCGTTCGCCTCGATTAGGAATTTTTTTTGGCAAACCATTAAAAAGTATAATCTTGGAATTTTTACCACGTGTTTATTGGTATTTTTGTAGCATTTTGTAGACTATTTTCAGAAATAGACATATATCACTTTCAAAAATAACGACTAATGTCTTCCATATTTACTGTACACAATGGTGCAATACTGTGAACTTAAGATTAAAAATAGTGAAGATATTAAAACTTCCAACAAACTCGAGACCTTTTCCTTACTTTGTGTGATCATACAACGAAATTACAGGCAATTAAAAAGTACTTCATTAATCGGCACTTAGCCTCCAATAACGTGAGCCACTCGTGACACAGTATATGGAATATAAAACTTTGAAGTTTTCCAAAATCTATGAAATCGAGAACATCAGTCACTTGACGATCAAATTATTTCTATACTACTACACAGAATATCTATATCTATTTTTATTTCACCAATTAATTCCGAGTTATTCTCAATCCAAATAAAAATCTTACTGCAAGAATACAAAGAAAACCAACTAATTCAAATTTTTAACTAAAATTCTCAAATTAAACCAACACAATTCCTCCATTTCACCCCCATCTACTCCTGTCCGATACTTCCACCTCAAAAATAGTCTCCAAATATCGATACAATCTCTACCATCAATACCAACCCCCATAACCCCAGAACCACCGCAAAATTCCTATCTACGTTCCTGCTCACAATTACTCGGAATTCTAGATTTTAAGGACAGGTGCAAGCCACAGTAAACCATCCTAAATCCACAGCGACCACCTACGCAAATGATGTATCGCAAACAGTACACCTGAGAGGGTTAAATTTTCTAAACAGCATCCATCGCGAAGGATTGGCCCGGGGGGTTGGTTTTCGGGGTGCACAAGTAAGATCTAATGAAGCAATTCAGCCATGACCGCAAACCGTTTGGAAGTTTTGAGAAATACCATACTGCACGGCATGGCCGTTGCATTAGAGACTGTAATATCAGCCATACCAATGCCACACAGAACTCGACCTGTATTTCGCAAACTGTGCTCCGTTCGACTGCACACGCGGCGGCGTGCAAACCAGAAACACGCTCGAAACATTAGCGTTCATTGCATCAGTTAGAATAGGCGCAAATATTAGTGTTGAAAATTAGTGCCTCGGAGTTGGAACAATGATACTTCGCTTTACGCAAACAAGTCAATTATTTTATGCATCCTGTGCACTATGCTCCGTGTCTTCGAGGGTTTGGTGTAACTGATGTCGTTACGGTTGTAACGTTTGGTGAGAAAAATAGGGGTGGAATTGGAAGGAGGGTTGAAGAATTTTTTTTGGGGGTTGAATGGGATTCGGGGTTGGGTGGAGGGTAAGACAATGTTTAGTGGCTTGTAGGAGGGTTTTAGTTTGATTTGCCTTAATTCTAGGGGGATGGAGGGGGAAGATTGAGAATTTGGAAATTTTATTTTTATTGGTTGAAGTCTTTGATGAGTGATAATTGTAATTTTTTTTTGTGGCTTAGATTAAAGATATTTTGGAATTTTTAGCGTGTTAATTTTCTATAATAAAATTTTTTTTTGTATTCGAAAATCAGTTTCACGATAGCACAATTAGGAAATGAAAAGAATAATATTTTAAATGATGGGTTAAACTTGAATTTCACACATTGAATTGCAAAGAATTTCATGATTTTCAAGAGTAACATTATAATATTTGACAAAATTAAAAATTTGACTTTGAAAAATAGAAACTTAGATATATCCAATATTACTTCAAAGTCACGGGGGCCCATAGAGGGTTAACTTTCTATAGTTCGTTTTTTTTTTTCATAGAACTAATAACCCAATTGCAAATGATGAAAACACAATTTTAAATAGTCGATTAACCAATAAGTTGAATTGTAAAGAATTTGATGAATTATACTATTTGGAAAAATTATTATTTTGACTTTGAAAAATGGAAACATAGATGTATCTTGCATTACCTCAAAGTCAAAGGGGCTCATAGAGGGTTAACTCTTTGAGGCGCAAGAATCCGAAGGGAAAAGATGGGTCTTAACTTGCACAAACGAATGATTTACATTTAAAAGCCATCGAATGTGATATTTTACTTTTGCTAAAAATTTGTAACTTGGTTTTGACATAAAGAAAGCTGGAAAATTTTTCATATCGCTGTGCCTCAAAGAGTAACTTTAACTTTCCGAGGTGGGTCAAGATATTTCGCATTATGAATAAAAAGTGAAGAAAAAAGTGGGACAATTTTTAACCCCCTTACCTCAAAGAGTTAAAGAATCATTTTTAAATTGATGGTCCAAGAATGAATCAGTTCAATCAGTGCTTCTTTTATAGATATATCCAACTGAATTAATTTTCTTCATCAGTAAATGATGATAGATGACATCACAAAGGAAATTTTATAGTTGAAGAATCTTATGTTAATGTTTTTTTGTACACTTTGATATTTGATAACACTGATTATATTTTTATTTGTGTAAAAAATCCGTTTACAGCGGCTATCGACATACGGATCAATTCTCCCGCTACTATTATTTTGATAAATATAATAAAGAAAATTCATTCCGAGGTGATATTGATGATAGCTTTCAGAGATATTAAGGTAATTAAATCTATCGGAATAAAACTCACCGATTTTGCTCGGTTTTATTTTTCGAGATATTCATAAAAATATCTCTGATACTTTTTATTACTATGGTATGAGTTTAATTACAGAAGTATGTGAGATATTTTTATAAATGTTTCAGTAATTAAAACCGTGAAGCAGTTAAATACAGAGGTAGAACTAATTGCAATACGTTTTATTTTAATAGATGTAATTACCAATTATAAAAGTAATTTAAAAAGTTAAGGAAATAATAATTGGTAAGAAATAATACAAAATTGCTGTAACATATTTGATATAGTTTTCTAACAAATGTTCAAAGCTACGAGTAATAACTTTCAGATAAATGATAATTTTGCTCGGATACGAAGAAATATAAGCTGAAAAATTTAAAAAAAATGAAATTATAGGGCATATGGCGGGATTATAACAGAATATTTGCAAGAAAACTCTGATAAATATTTACTGTAGCATTTTGACGAATCAAAGTGCCAATAATTTAAAAGGCGAGGCTCGATTATATAAATATTCTGTAACTGAAAAACGATACGTGTCGAGCAAATTTTATTCAACGTCAAACATTTATTTTTTTTTTTATTCAATCGATATAGAACCTATGAATGCACATATTCAATATATTTACCAAGTGCATTGCATAGCAAAACTGGCATAAAAGTCAGCTTATCAATTTAATATTTGCACAAGTCATATTTGAATAAAATTCTCATTTGTTTAAAAAAAAATTACACATTCAACGATATTCAGCATTTTCATATTTTCACAATAATACATACAGGCTGTAATAAAACCAAAATTTTCAGGGCTTCATTGAAAAAAAATCTCAAATAAATATTTCGTTACATATTATGCACTTGTTTACTCTAAGATATTAAAGTAATTAAATAAAATAGTTAAATAAATCGTGCGAAGAAACTTTGATTAAGAAAATTCAGCTTTTTAATTACACTATTCGAGATCAAGGTGCTTTTCAAAGATGGTCAAGGAGCTAAACTTTTAAAGGATTCCTGAAGAACACAAGAAACTTGATTTATAAAAAATTAATTTTAATAAATGAATTTTAAATTTTAATGAATGAAATATAATAATATCAATGCTGACACCTTCGGGAGAAATAGCGTGAAAAAACACTTTACTTATTGGTGTTTCAAACGAACACACGAACGCAATTCAATTAAGAAAGTATCTGTATGAACCCTCTATGAGCACACGTGACTTTCAGGTAACACAAAAAACACCTGAGCTTCCATTCTTCAAAGTCAATTTTTTAGCTTTACCAAATATAGCAATTTAGTTCTTAAAAATTCCATGTTTGAAAGTCTAGTTAAATCCATTATTTATAATTGTATTTTTATCATTTTCTGACATTCTGTAGTGCAGTTGATCTCTTAATATTTATTTATTTCAGATGAGCAAAACTTCTAGAATCATGGCAACTGCCAAAAATACATGAGTGTCTTTCAAACGGTATAAAGTCAATGAAAATCATTATTTTTGCTTGAAAAAATTCTAATAGACTACAAAAGTATCGATAAATGTGTGGTAAAAATTTCAAAATTGTATATTTTAACGGTTCTTCAAAAAAAATTCCCAAAGAAAGTGGAAAAAAATAGCTGTCACATGGGACAACCCCCTTAACTCGATATAATTTCGATCTGTAATGTTACATCGTTCACTATGTTTTGACACATCGTCATTGAAGTTTGCGGTGGTCGAAGGAAAGCAAGCAAATTCGATTCACCTCAGAGTATAAATGTAAACACAGTGGGCCTTCGGGCCAACGACCCTCGATTACTTTCTTTCCAAGAACTCGCTGCGACGATTCCATTGACAAGGAAATATTTAGGTCGCTCCGAATAACTGATGAAAATTTCATACGAACGTCCTTGACGATTATTTCCACCACAGGGTGTTCCAAAAGTCTGAGAATAATTGAGATATCTTTCCCACAATGTAATAGTTTTTAACGACATCATGTATCGTTTAAAAAGTTTGATTCTTCTATCAATAATTATCTATTTTTTTTTTTAATAAATTTTACGATACAGTGAACGGAGAAATAACAAATTGGAAACATTTATATGGTAAACATTGTATCCGATGATGAAAAAATGGAATCAGAAAATTTAAAAAAAAAGAAACCGGATATAGGATAAACTTTAACGCTCGATATTGAAAATTATTTCACGTGAAAAATAACTTTTACGATATTGATGAACTGTGAAATATGTATGTTGTAAAGTATCAGGTATTATTTAATGAACTACGGTGTAACGTCAAAGTTGGTGTACAACGTGAGAAATAAATTGGAGCAGCGTGTTTCTTCAACACGTTGAATACCACCCCTACAGTACAAAATATCCAATTGGCAACTAAAAACCGAAATTTCTAAAAAATGCAAGTAAAACAAATAGCTTACAATTAATTCACTTTTTTCTGTAGCAATTGAAATGTATATTTCAATAATACGCAATTATAATGTTACTTATCATTTGTATACAATAACATAATAATTTTGTTGATAATTAATCCACAAATGTGAAATACTAACAATACAATTCAGCAGTTCTTTAGTTTCTTTAACAGCGACACTTAACACTGTAGCTAATAAGGCGCTCCAAATGACGAGTTCCTAATTATTTATAAAAATTCCCTATCGTATGGAACATTTAGTTAATTAGCCATCTCTGGCGCACTTTTAATTCCCATTTTTCAAAGTACTGAAAGCAGATAATTTTAATATTAACTTATCACTCATCCTCAAAGGGTTGATGAAATATAAGTAGAATACCTAAATTACAACCCCTGCTATAATTAATATTAGCTATTATTATTATGAACTAAAATATAATAAATGTCTCATCGGTAATTCTATTAAGAAAGAATTCGAGTCTATTAAGAAATTCATGGGTTTCACAATTTAAAAGTCCGAAGGAATTACAGTGAACTCAATGGCGCCGGTCACCAGTGACCCCCATGGCATTCAACGTATTAAAGTCGCACTTCGCCAATTCGTTTAAGCTGGATCGTAATTCTGGGAATTTTCTAGAGTAGAATAAATACGAAAGTCCTGCTTCAAGTACAAACACGAAGGTAACGGAGAAAGGAATGCCGAATGAACACGGAATATTCAGGTACGATATTTGTTTACATTTAGATTAGGTTGAAGGAGGTCAAGTGACTTTCCACCGTCTGCTGGCAAACTATTACGTTTAAATAATGAAACGTACATGCATTCCTATTTATTCGATAATCCTCCAGTTCCGTGGATTTCCAGGATAAAACAATTCCAAGTATAATTCAGACTCATGCTTAAAATAGAGGAAAGACAAAAGAGAACGAAATTGTTGCAATTCTGGGATATTACAGTCACAAAAGACTCGAGTATGCTCCTTTTAAAGAGGAGGGAAATTCATGACACTTACGTGACATAAGCTGTGCAACCGATTATTCCTACATTCTGAGGCATTTTTCATCCCCTTTAAACAGAGACTGTAATATCACAGCTTTCTAACATTAAAACTCGAATAACACTATCACACGTCATTAAACAAATGACAATAAAAACGACATTAAAAATTCTACGACTAAATCAACAGCACAGGATTTAACTTAATTGCGCGAAATTTCAAACGCACGATGCGCGGCACGCCCGCCACTTACGCCTAGCCGGTAAATTCGCATACATCAATGTTTCGTTTCAACCCCCAAAACATTACTAAGATTAAGTAAAATCTATAAACACTTAAATTGGTCCACAATGACCTACCTCATTCCTCGACGAAACGGAGTACAGTGTCCAAGAACGTCATGAAAGGGGTGTACACTTCGTTATCAGCACAGTTCTGTCACTAAAAATCCCTTAACACACACCACACCTCTATGATCCTTCGAAATTGCACGAAAATTACAAACACCCTCGCTTTTCGTTCTATCAGTTGTCCGAACGTTTGAAATAACGCGACACGTTAGAATCGAAACGACTCTATTCTCAGTAACTGCAGCGTTACATTTCGCCGGTAAATGAACGCTGCGAAACACACGTAATTCGAAATGATGCGCACTCGATCGCGGCTCGCCGATAACTGACGATGAAGCTGAGACTCAACATTCAACGCGACCAACCCAGCCTCTCGCACATGCGCACAAACGTGCCGGCAATCCCTTCCATTGGATCGCGAGACTTTGGAAAAGGCTGTGTTCGCAACAAAGCCGCGGAGTGCCTTTTCCGGCGCAGCTCCTCTTTTTTTTTCAAAAAGGACCGCGCCACCCGTATCAATGCAAAGGGAGGGTTTAAGGTTAATAGAGAGTTACGATGTAACCCCTTTGTTGTGGACGATAGACAGGGAAATTATGCGAGTTTTTCAGCATACTGGCTAGTCGAAGGCCTCGGGCGTAGGGGATGATGGGAGACTCAATGGGGATGGATAGAGGGAACGTTTAATGTTCGGGGTTGCTTCGGTGGGTGGATGGTTGTGGAGGATTTTTGGAGGATTTCTTTTTGTTTGAATTGTCAGGGATGTTATTTAGGCGGGGGGAGATTTGAATTGTAGCTTTGGGGGTGGTTATTTAAGGAAAGTAATTGTTAAGCTTCCATAGTTCAAACTTTTTGTGGTATCTGAAAATGTAGATAGAAATTAGTAGAAAAATGTAGGTAAAAAATAGTAGATTTGAGTTGACTTTTAAACATTGAATTGCAAAGGATTTCTGAATTTTTTTGAGACCTAAATTGTGGTATTTGACAAATTTAAAAAATTCACTTTGTAATTTAGAGATGTTTTATATTATCTCAGAGTCTCAACGGGGATGGATAGAGGGAACGTTTAATGTTCGGGGTTGCTTCGGTGGGTGGATGGTTGTGGAGGATTTTTGGAGGATTTCTTTTTGTTTGAATTGTCAGGGATGTTATTCAGGCGGGGGGAGATTTGAATTGTAGCTTTGGGGGTGGTTATTTAGGGAAAGTAATTCTTAAGCTTCCATAGTTCAAATTTTTTGTGGTATCTGAAAATGTAGATAAAAATTAGTAGATAAATGTAGGTAAAAAATAGTAGATTTGAGTTGACTTTTAAACGTTGAATTGCAAAGGATTTCTGGATTTTTTTGAGATCTAAATTGTGGTATTTGACAAATTTAAAAAATTCACTTTGTAATTTAGAGATGTTTTATATTATCACAGAGTCTCAATGGGGATGAATAGAAGAAACGTTTAATGTTTGGGGTTGCTTCGGGGGGAGATCTGAATTGTAACTGTGGAGGGTGGTTGTTTATGTAATTCGGTAGAAAAAGTGTAGTTAATGAGCAATGAAGAGTGGTAAAAATTATTTTAGGGTTTGAGGGTTGAAATGTGATTGAAGATTTTTGGAGAGGTCGTGGAAAAAAGAGTTGTTACCTAGACGCCCGTAAGGGTGTAATTACAACCCCCTACAGTTCAAATTTTTTTACCAGCTTTTCTTCAATTAAGAAAAAACAATTGCGGTTGATTATGCATTTTCAGGCTAAAGATCATTGTTAAATTCAAAAGCTGTAAATCAATGAATGAAATATCAATTACACTAGAAACCCCTCTATAGTTGAACATATGACTGCAAAGTCGTATAAAAAAAATCGTTGCAAAAAAATCGATCATAGTAACTAAATCGATAAAAGAAAAAAAATATGAACGATTAACAATGAACCACCAAATTACCACCGTCAAATTGCCATTTTAAAACACCCTAAATAGAACTGGACGATATAAACTTAATTTTTCAAACATCACGATAAAAAATGTGTCCCAAAGATTTTTAGTAAGCTAATTCAATTATTAAACGCAGCTAAATCCCAAGAATAAAACAGTCAGCCGGATAAAATTGAATAAAACAAAAGGTAAAAACGCGAGAATTAAACATCGAATATTCCACTTCCAATATTTCTAACAAATGACTCGTATTCACCAACCCTTCGAAGGTCTCGAAGAATTCGAGAGTCGGAAAAGATCGAGGCGTAAAAAATGAACGACCGAAAGCCGAAAAGTTTTTTTCCATCAGCCTGTTCTGAGGAAGAAACAATATGTTTCCCGCACGTTCTCACGTTCTCTGGCTACGTGCTGTACAAGCATTGACATATGTCAATGACACGCGTCACTATGGTGTACGGGGTAGCCTTAAGTGGTTCCCACTACACCCTCAGTTCGCCAATGGGGAAATGTTTAAGCGTAGTCCTGCACCCTTCTCGTTAAATTGCAGTGCGCACTTTCCTGGACCTCCTTGACTCTTTCAGTCGTGCCTAACATACGAATGTTGGATAAAGGTGTGTTTTATTTCGAAAAATTTCACCTAGGAGTGTCTGTGTTTCTTGGAAAATTCAAATGTAACGTAAATGAGTAAATAAAGTAGGATGATTCGCGTGGAAATTGTGTTATAGAGAGGGCAATTACTTCCGCGTGAGAAACCACCCCATTTTACCATTATGACTGGACAGTGTCCATTTGTAACTGTGATTTATAATACCAATATTTACGTGGCGAGTCATAGCGGATAGTTTTCCTTGGTAAATACTTTGATATGGGAATATATTTTCTTGCCGTGATGAATGGTGAATTTGTAGAAACATTAAGATTTTAATGGGGGAGAGAGAAAATGAGACTTTTTCGGAGGCTTGATTTGAATATTTTTAAGGGCGGCAGTATCATTGATTGGGTTGTATTAATTTTTTAGGCTGATGGACATTTTTTGGGGATATATGAAAATGCTGAAGTAATTTTATTTTATGTTAAAGGGGTCATCACGTGTGACAGCTATTTTTTTTGCTTCTTTTCGGAATGCTTTTGGCGAATCATTAAAATGGACGATCTTCAAATATTTACCATACGTTTATTGGTACTTTTGTAGGCTATTGGAATTTTTGCAAGCAAAAATAACGATTTTAATCGACTATACACTGTTTGAGAGGCACTCATGTATTTTTAACGTCTGCCATGATTTAAAAAATTTCACTCATAAAAAAAATCAAATTGCATTTTAATTTGTAAACCTAAGGCGACCACACAATGGCACATGAAATGGTGAAAAACTTGGAAACAATCAAACTTCCAATTATTCAGTTTTGTGCTCTTTGACTAACAATTTCCACTTAATGTTTGGTTGCAAATGAGTCTTCATATGTCTCCATAAAAATTCCACGAAATATCAGGATATCATATAGTAGCACATAAAATCCTGGAGAACATAGAAATAGCGAGATTTCTAATTATTCGCTTGTATGTTCAGCAATTAACAATTGAACTTTCTTTTTACGTACCATAAGTGAATTTTTTAGAGTTAATGTTAACATCCATACGGTTTCGCGGCATCTCTCTACTTTGATAAAATTTACAATTAATATGTTGAAAAAAACAACTTAAATTTTGCTAGACAACAATTTTTCTAGTTAACGGTATAGCAAACAAATCTATTTTGAAAGCGGCGTCAGTCAATTCACCGTAATAAAAAGTGGTAATTTTGCAGCGGTTATACAAAGTCATTTATATCAAGAAAAATCTACATATTTAAAATAACATATAACAAATAGCATAAAATAAAATTTAAAATTTTTTCAGATTAATAGTTATTGGAAAACTTAAAAATTTCCTATTCTATTTATCGCATCACGTTTGTCGCAATAGAAAAAGTTTTGTTTTAGTAAAATTGATGAAACTAACGAACTAACGGTGACGTTCAACGTGTTAAAATGCAAACACTAAAATATCTCGATTTAAAAAGAAAGTGGCACATACCATTTTGAAAGTAAACCGCTCAATTATCAATTAACGTCGAGTTCCAAATAAGTCCTGATATGTCACGATAAAAATAAGAAAAAAGAGTCAACGATTTATTTATCTACTGACTGAAAAGTGGTTTGGACAAATTCAAGATTGCAAGGAAAACAATGAAAGACATCCAAAGACATTTAAAACCCTCGGACCAGCGTCGTCACGTAGGCGTACTAAGAAGCTTCAACGACGTAGCCATTTCTTTCCAAAGATGTCTACTCTGCACTGAGAATTCCCGATCGAGTTTGCGAACACGTTTGCACACCCGAGCACGCCGGAAGTAAGTTTAAAGAAACGCCGGGAACTTCCTCCGTGCTGCTTTTCGCTATAAAGTCGACCTAATAACGCTTCTTAGTCCGACACACACACGTGTGCGTAACTTCCTCGAATTTTCTAACATCCTCTTTAAAACCTTACGAGAGTTACAGAAGTCGAATTCGATGGACGAACGAAAATCTACCAAATTTGTCAATATGGTTAATATCCAATAAATAGTAACTTAAATTTAATTACCATTAAAAGTCCGTGTGACTGGTTGCTAATTTTTTTCAAAAATTATGACAATCATACGTTCATCTAGTGAAACAAAAATTACTTAAACCGAGTTTAATCCTCTATGGTATGAATTCTTTGTGGTATTCAAAGTTCAATTTCGCGATAATCATTTATTTGGCATTTCCAAAACCTCCTTTTATATTATAAATGTACTATTTGTATAATTTTATTTCAACGGTAGAATTTCAATTTTTCAGTCGTAACCGTATAAAAATTCGGCGATAAACTACAATTAAATCTTTCCTCGGATTACATAAATGCGTGGTTAGTCCTCAAACGAAAAATTTAACCAGTTAAGTGTGGAATTTAGTTTTAAAAATCCATCACAGGGTGCGAAATTAAAATCGTGCAATGACGAGTATACTCGTCCAAGGAAAAATGGTCGTATTATAAATTTTACCAAAAACGCAGAAATATCACATTTTTATTTGACAAAGATGAACATTTTATTTTTAAAAAGGTTATTGATATTTTAAACTTAAAAATTGTTGGAAAATAATAAAATACATAAACAAGAATAATTATAGAAAGAAAATAATTTTAAGAATTTCAAATGACTTCTGTGTGATATTTTTCGAAACACGGTACCACGGAAATTGACACTTTGTAAGTCTTGACTTCTTACGGATTCCATTTTTTGAGCAGACGTCACATCTTCGAAGTAGATTTGCTTTCAATGAAGGGCTATTATTGACCCTGCCAATTGTTTACTAAATTTGTATGTAATTAGCTTCGAGCCGCAAGTCTCCGCCACCCCCTTTCATATAAAATACACAGCACTTTTATTGATAATATAAAGGAAACTTCCCATCAAATAATATTCTTATTGTATTCTATTAAAATTTCGAGTTTTTATAGTCAATGGTAATATTCTATTTTGCACGACGAGTATACACGTCACACGCACCGTAATAGATATTTAGTTTGACGTGTATACACGTCAAACACGCCAAACTGGTTAAGATGTTCCTTGTCTCAGTTTACAAAAACAAATCGGAAAGGATATTGACAAAAAAACCATGAAACATTGTACAATGAAACGAATCTTCAAGTAAACAGTGCCATTCTCCTTCCTATTATCGCTTCGTTCTGGCCGAGTTCATAATCAGACAAAGGCTGACGATGCATTCATTTGACCGTTCTAATTCGCGAATGTTATGGCTGCATAGCTACACCCGAAAGTTCCATCGGTTCAGTGATTCGTGTAACGCACAACTAAACGTACTAGAAATTTACTGCGCCAGATACATTTAATACGGTCCATCAATGCTAATGCGTTAATATGAAAGCACTGAGTTTCGCTTAATAGATTATTCAAATTTCATGACACAAACTAGTCGGACGGACGGGAGTGTTTATTAATATCGCTACGGATGATCGGCAAAATTTCACGAATAAACCTGAGTAACGAGGGAATCAGTGAATAGGAAAGAATGAAGGGTGAAGAAGTCTTTTATTTATTAACCCCTTAGTCTACAATAACGAGTGACACTCGTTTCGTGGTAAATGGAAATTTTCATATTTTGTAAAATTTATAAAATTGAAATTATCAATGATATACGACACGATAAAATTATATCTTTAATATTAATGTAGGGATGAGGATTGAATGAGTGAGTGAGAGTGAGTGGATGACAGAGGGAAGGAGAGAATGACGTGAAAAAAAGACGAAAAGGCAGGAGAACGTGAAGTTAGGTAGTTCGAGAAGAAACGTGGACGGGAAAAGACGTCATAACTGCTACTGCTCATTTTTATTTTTATTTTAACTCTTTGCGCTCCTATGTCGAGTCTAAATCGACATTAGTTTGTATCATTTCTTTGGCGAACCTCACTCGACATTTTTTCAAGTCCAAATCAATAGATGTTAACGTGCGAAAAAAACCAGGATTGCATCCTGGAAATTTTTGAAAAAGATATTATACACTTGCAAATTACAAGATACTTTATTTATTTAAATTGTCCTATTTTTCATTTCAAGTAAAATTGAAAGAAAACAGCATTGGGAGCTACTGGTAACAAAATTGAAATATAATTCGGAGTGCAAAGGGTTAAGTGTTTATACTCATAGCTTCATATTTTTAGTTTTCTGTATTTTGTACTTATAAATCCTTAATTAGTAATAAGCGAGACTGTGGACACCATCACAGAAAGTATCCCTACATTAATATTATGTTAAATTAGACAATGTGTTTGAAATCACTGACAAACTTTTATTTTAGCAATTTGATTCTAAATCTTTGTGGAGGCAGTCACAAAAGAAGATAGGGCAAAGAAATAAATTTGTTGAGAATCGTGAAGGGTGTAATTCTTCGTTAAAGATTGTCAAATAATTTGATTCTTTAATCAAGTACTACTTGAACATCTAAATGTACCTATTCTACTTGAATGGACACCTTCAGGTATCTATTCTACTTAACTGCTTCAATGGTACTTCAGAGCAACTTCAGACCGTTCTAAGTTCAAGTGCTAGGTCCAAATAGCTAGTTAGCATTCAAGTAATCAATTATACATCCAACCCCTTTTACATATTGCTTACGAATTCATTTAAAAATGATTAAGTACTTATTAATGCTAACTAATAGTACATATTAATGCTAATAGCTTGATAGAATCATAATTTACATAATTCTTTTGCATACACTGTACTACCTGTTTTACAAGCTGTTCGCCAATTTTTTTCACCCCTTGTGCTACGATTCCTTCTTTGGCTGTCAAATCGAAAGAAACATAAAATAAGAAAAATTCAGCCTTCCATTCAAAGTAAAATAAATGTAATTTTTTTAAATTCCTTATTTTAAAAACCGCATGAAATTGAAATTGTGCAAAAAAGTTTCCTATAAAGTAAAAGATAGGTGTAATTTGATCGTCCCCCATGTCATCGATTTTTTAATTTCACAGGATTTGCAAAACTAGAAATATTCCTCATAGAGTAAGGAATTAATAATTACCAGGTGTCTTTTTCAGTTTCCATATCAATTAATCTTTAATTATAAAAAAAAAATAGAAAATTTTAAAACTGGCTTTAAAAATGCAGTTTGTTCGATAACATGAAAAATTAACAAACGAAGAAATAATTGTCAATTGTGTGAACATTCTGTACCGGAACCTTACGCATCATTCGTGAGAAGCAAAATAGAATGCACCGACGCATCCGATGACCCAAATCGGAATTTATTAGAGTACGAGGTATAAAGGTTATCAGAGAAAAATGAAAGAGCCGTCGGGAGATCGTGTCTGGCCATAAGTAGCGATCCGAGATAGCAGGCGGACCACAGAGAGCTGCATAAGATATATCCACCTCGTATGCCAGGGGTATACACATACACCATCGTCCTCTGTATCCTGCAGCTTTTCTCCTCCCTTCCTTTCTCTCACCCCTTTGCTTTTATTCTCTCTCTTGCCCTCTCTTTCTCTATCTTTCCCTATTTCTTTCTCTATCACTCTCTTTCAATGTTCCTTTCCCTCCCGCTGTCTTTTTCTACTTCACCAACCTTCTATGTCACTCTTTCTTATCTGTTTCTCTACTTCTTAACCCTGATTCCATCTTTCTCTCTTATTTTTTTTTCTATATTTCAACCTCTCTTTTTCATCACCGTTTCTCTATTTCTTCTTTTCTTTGAGTTTTCTCTATTACTTTCCTCTATTTCACCACCTTTCTTTCCTATCTGTTCCTTTATTTCTTCTTGTCCCTGAATTTTCTGTATCCCTCTTATTGTCTTTCTTTATTTCACCACCCCTATTACGTCTCTCTTTCTCTATTCCTCCTCATTTCTAATTTTCTCTCTTTCTTTCTTATTTTCATTCTCTATTTCACCCTCCTTTTTCTGTCTCTCTTTCTCTATTTTCCCTTGACTCTAAGTTTTCTGTGTCCCTCTCCTTATCTTTCTCTATTTCACCACCTCTATTTCGGCTCTCTTTCTCTATTCCTCCTTGTCTCTAATTTTTTCTCTTTGTTTCTTATTTTCGTTCTCTATTTCACCCACCTTTTTCTGTCTCTGTTTCTCTATTTCCCCTTGACTCTAAATTTTCTGTATCCCTCTTATTGTCTTTCTTTATTTCACCACCCCTATTTCGCCTCTCTTTTTCTATTCCTCCTTGTCTCTAATTTTCTCCCTTCCTTCCTTACTTTTATTCTCTATTTCACCCTCCTTTTTCTGTCTCTGTTTCCCGTTGCTCCTTGTCTCTGATTTTTCTCTGTTTCTCTTATTCTCTTTTTCTATCTCGCCCTGTCTCTCTCTGATGCTCTTTCTCTCTCGATTTCTCCCCGTGTTCGTACGTAGCGAGCTATGATGGAGATAGTGAAATGTAGTGCACCGAGTGCAGCAGCAACGACGGTATGCCCGGGTGGAATTATTCGTGTGCAGATAACTCGACTTAACGACATCTAGAAGCGATACCTCAACGCACCAAACCACGGAAAATTGTTCTGATAATGCCCGCATACGTTTCCTATTATTCAATGTGAGATTCATCGTAAATGATTTACTTCCTGAGGACTTTTATTCATTTTATTATGAACCTGTTGAGATCGTAGCTTTGGGGTAGTTCGTTGGAGAAGTTCGTCGAAGGTTATTCAAGTACTTTAAATAATCCTTGTAATATCTGTTTTGATAATTAAAAGGAAAGCCGACAATAATACAGAAGATATTTTCTGTTTTCAGGAACGCTGTTTTGCTTGCTTATACTTTTAGCTACTTAGATGGCTATTTCTGGCAATCTTCTGTGAAAAACAACCCCTCCAATCTCATTATTGAAAGAAAATTAAGATTGTACAGTTTATTCTTCTGGATAATCTCTTCACGTGGTGATTATTTCGGTGATAATAGTAGACTATTTCTTATACGTACTTGTCTGAAACCATTTCAATGCATAAAACAACCCTTATCTAAATTCATCTCTATTACTTGATATTCCAAATTAAATAGTCCTTTCTCAGTACTGTCTTTTTTGGATTTTAGCAACTATTTTCGAACTGGCAGTTAAATTTGCACTTAGAGATGATTATTCCTTCCAAGCAATTTGCAAAAGCATCTCCAACATGTTAATGCAACCCTTATCTACATTCCTATCCACGAACGGAAGTTCCAGACCAAACAATCGTTTCCAAGGCTATTCTTCCGGATGCTGGTAATTATTTTCGGACTATCAATCAATGGTTCTATCAAGTCACCCCCACACGGTAACTCCACCCTAGAAATTGTATAGTCCACGAAACTACTGATTCCAGGGGTGAATTCTTTTCGCACCAACAAATGACTATTTCTTCCAACTGGTTTGCAAAAGTCACCCTAATACAATAAAGCAACCCTTACCTGCATTCCTATCCACTAAGCAAAGTTCCAGATCAAACAATCATTTACAAGACTATTCTTCCGAATGGTGACAACTGTTTTCGGACTATCGGCCAATGATTTTCTCAAATATATCTTTAAAACCACACCCTCGCAGCAACTGTGCACACAAACGAAAATGTAGATTATATCGATGCTACTTTTCATGTGTTGACTATTGATAGTCTACTATTTCTTCTTAGAATCTGAAAAAACCCACCCCTGCACATGAAAACAACCCCAGTATACATTCTTATCTATCGTGTGAAAGTCCAAACGAAAGAGTTGTTTCTCAAGACTATATTTTTCGGATTGGAGCAAAAATTTTCGTACAATTGGACAATAATTTTGTTAACTGTCTCTTAACCCTCTGAAGTCTGAATTATTTTGCCAATTTTGAAGATAGCTAAATGAAATTAACACAATATTTTATATCGTTGATTATTTATTAATGATAAGAATAACTGTAGGAAAATCGATATTAAAGCTATAGATATTAAATGAGGAGGACTGTAAAGGGTTAAAAGTCACCCCCTTGCAGCAATCCAATGATCGACACAAAAATATAGACTAAACGGTGTTTCCTATGAGTTACATTTTCCATACGCTGAGTATTTTTAAATAACAGGTGACTATTTCTTCCAAGAATCTTCCAAAACCATCCCAGTCATGAAAACAACCCCTCAAAATTCATTCATATCTATCCCAGAAAATTCCAAACCAAACAGTCCCCTTTCACAACATTTATTTCCATCTCAAAGTAACCCTAACAAAGTAACTTTTACAAAGAAAATTAATTTACTATCATCTCATCATTTTTTTTACAATTTCTCAAAACCCACCCCATTCTCCACTCAAAACTGTCCAACTCTACACTCCTAAATTACAAACATCAATTATTTCCACACCACCAGACAGTCATTTCTTCCAAGTATTTCCTAAAATCCACTCCAACCCTTCACCCTTACCCACCACCCCCAAAAATCCAAGCCGTACCGTTCAACCATAAGACAATTTTTTCCAGAGAACCACCAAGAGACATTGTCCTCGATATAAATCAAGCTCTCCCATTCGATACTTTTTACCAAGGCAAGAAAAAAACAAAGCTACACGATGCGCAAGAGGGGGTGGCAGATTGGATCGATGGAATGACGAGCCGTTTCCGCTCGAGCGGATTTCCACGTTATTTTCGCGATACTCGGAAGCTGGTTAACTCGCCGGTGTTTCGCGGTAGGGCAGAATGCATGCTCAAAGCGCAGAAACAAGCCTGCGGACAAGCGCGCAGCAGCCGGTCGTCTCCACCCTTCACCCTTTACCCACCCTTCACGTTCCTCTTTTTCCCTCTGTCCTGTCGCCGTTCCTCGTCCCTGGAAGCTGCTGCTGATGGCGGGATTGCTCGTGGGGCGGGGCACGAGTAGGAAATGGGAAAACGAAATGAACCGTGAATAATTATGTATTACTTTTAATGCTTTACAACCTGGAGCGCAAACGGGGGAGGGAAATATTAAAGTCAAAGGTGGCCTCCATCGTTCGTGACATGGTGCACGGTTACGAAGGACGATATCGAATCCATGGGATCAAACGATTCATGAGGGATTCGTCGTGTATAACGATCTTCTTTGGGGATGACGTTACCTCAAACGGACAGTCTGCCAGAAAGATGGCGAACGGTGAAATGAGATGCAATGATCGTCATTAATCGACGTGTATCGATTAGAGTTTTTACGTGGAAGGATTCTTTCGAGGGATGGATAGATGCTTTGTGGTTTTTCTTTCGTTACGGGGAAAAAAAGTGCTTGTGGAGGCGTTGGATGCTATTTTTATGAGTGTTTGAGAAAAAAGAGGGTTGATGAGTATTATAATAGTTTTGAAACGGATACTTTGTTGGATAATTGTGAGGTTATTGGAAGTCGAAGTATTTGGTAGGGGTTGATTTTTAACATTAATGATTAAGTTGATTATTTCTTTTTTAATGATAAGAGTAACTATAGGAAAATCGATATTAAAGCGATAGAAAATAAAATGAGGTGAAAATCTATATCGATTAACTCGACATAGGGCTGCAAGGGGTTAAAAGTCACCCCCTTGCAGCAACCCAATGATCGACACAAAAATATAGACATTTAAAAATGGTAAATGACTGCGTTGGGATAAAAGAAATTCAAAAGGCAACAAATTTGAGTCAATCACTTTTAATCTACGATATTGAAAATTGGAAAAGAAATAGTTTTAGAAATTTCAATGATATTTATGAAAAATTCAGCATAGATTATTTTAACTACCTTGATGGACCTAATGTTAATTTGGACAATATTTGAGGTGATTCTATGGGATTTTAAGGAAAGAAATTAATACGTTTTACGATGATATTTTTGTGAGCTAGTTATAAAAAAGATTAATATTTTATTACAATTTTTTTATGATTTTTATGTGTGAAAATTTTGAAACGGTTGATGTTACATTCATGACTTTGTGCAAGATTTTTGTTAATAATTAAGAAAACATTCGTACATTCTACGAGAGGGTGTAATAAATCTGGGCTTGTTAAAATGCAGAGCATTCCTCCGGGTAAAAAAGCACGGGGACACTTTGGTTGTACATTTATCTTTGCACGACACGTGCTTGGATTTTGAGGTGAATTTTGTAAAAATTGTTTGCGAGAATGCAAAAGGGAGAAGGAAGGGTTACTTTCGTAGGAAAATCGCGTCCTAAAGTCCTGTATATTGAAAGATTCTTGTGCAAGGAAGATAATCTTTTGTAGGAAGCTGAGGAGAATAATTAATTCCAATTAAACTCTTTCCCCTTTGATCTCTGTGAAACAACTGATAACTTAGCGAACACCAGGTACAAATAAAACAAAAAAAGGGCAAGGAAGAAAAGGAAGTAAAAGTGCTCTCATTATTTTCATGGGCTTTAAATAGACTTTAGTTTTTTTTCCAATTTTAACATTACCGTCAACTTCCCTTCTTTATCCACTTCTTTTGCCAAGAGAATATTGCAAATAATTCCAGATAATAGGTGCAGTTATAAAAGCGAGACTCCTCTATGCGTGGTTCGGTGATGGTATAAAGTAAAATAATAATTGCAAAGGAAAGGAAGCGCGAAACTTTCAGTGTGTACACCGTCGACGGATTTTATAATCGCTCATTGAAATGGATCGGAGCAAGTTTTTTCGCTGTCAAGCCGTGCAGTTGGCCTTTTCTACCGTTGAATCTAATTACCGG
This sequence comes from Cerceris rybyensis, assembly GCA_910591515.1. Classification (NCBI taxonomy): domain Eukaryota; kingdom Metazoa; phylum Arthropoda; class Insecta; order Hymenoptera; family Crabronidae; genus Cerceris; species Cerceris rybyensis. The sequence goes on along the minus strand of OU342802.1, from coordinate 5,910,011 downwards.
GACGTCAGTTTCGCCCAACTTTTCCGCGTTTTGCATCTTCAGAAATTATTCCGTGCCCATGTTGTAACGAGTCTACGACGTAGCCTACGTAAAAGGCCAACGGCAACTCGAAAGATAATTCATTTAAGTTTGCGCTATGATAATGGACCCTACGGTCTCGGAATCTAGATAAAATCATCGGGAAATGGAAGTTTAGTATCTCATACTGCGTTACTCTTGCACCGTTGAACATTTGGATCTTGTTACTCGGATGTTTGGATATCTGATTGCTTGGACCTTTGGGACTTACTTGTTGAAATGCACAATTTCAGATATGAATTAGGTCTGGGCTAAGTCTTAGTAAGAGTGTATCTAAGTACTTGGACTCTTAAAATGTACTTGTTGGAATGCAGAGTTTCATATCTGTTAATCAATTAAGACTGTGTTAGAGTACGTCTGATGATATGAACCCTTAAGACGTGCTCGTTGGAATGTAATTTTAGATTTGACAATGAACTAGATTTGGATTGAAGCATCCCTGATAACGGGGACACCGAAGACTCACTTGTTGGAATGAAATGGAAGATGTGACAATGAGTTAAGTCTACATTATGGTACGTCTGATGACATGGACCCATAAAGCGTACTCGTTGGAATGTAATTTTATTTCAGACAATGAGTTAGGTCTACGTTTGGGTCCTGCTGATGACGGGGACTTAAGACTTATTCGTTGGAATACAGCTTCAGACTTGGCAATGAGTTAGGTTTGAACTGGGGTACCTCTGACGACGAGGACACTTAAGACTTATTCGTTGGAATGCAGTTTCAGACTTGGCAATGAGTTAGGTTTGGACTGAGGACTTACTTGCTAGAATGCAAATTTAATTCTGACAGTGAGTTAAGTCTGCGTTTGGGTCCCGCGAGAACGGTGACACTTAAGACTTATTCGTTAGAATACAGTTTCAGACTTGGCAATGAGTTAGATGTATGTTAGGGTACCTTCGATGACGAGTGCACTTAAGACTTATTCGTTGGAATGCAGTTTCAGACTTGCCAATGAGTTAGGTTTGGACTGGGTTAGGTCTGATGACGAGGACACTCAAGACTTATTTGCTGAAATGCAACTTCAGTTCTAACAGTGAGTTAAGTCTACGTTAGGGTAGTTCTGATGACGAGAGCACTTAAGACTTATTCGTTGGAATGCAGTTTCAGACTTGGTAATGAGTTAGGTTTGGACTGAGGACTTACTTGCTAGAATGCAATTTCAGATTTGACAATGAGTTAGATCTATGTTAGGGTACCTTTCATGACGAGTGCACTTAAAACTTATTCGTTGGAATGCAGTTTCAGACTTGGTAATGAGTTAGGTTTGGACTGAGGACTTAAGACTCACTTGCTGGAATGCAACTTCAGTTCTGAAAATGAGTTAAGTCTACGAGGGTGCTTCTGATGATGGAGACTTAAGATATGTCGTCTTTTTATAGTAAATTTAAATAAATAAATTTGCCCCAAGTTTTAATTTCTAATGAATGGCATAATCGTCCTCGTTATCAACAACCTTTTCGAATCCAGTGTGCAAATTTTCAATGCTGGATCGATAAAAATCAATTGAGTTTTGAGCAAAATATCCAGAGAAACGACGTTACTTTCCGTCACCCCTAATAATCTGAGGAATAATTTAATTATAGATTTTCGTCGCTTATATACACAATTTTAGTTGACAAATTGAAATAGTACTCTCGAAATATAAATACAGAAATAGTAATTTATAATTTATGTAAAGTAACAGTTTAACTTTCTGATAAAAAGTTGGTCTTGGATCGCCAAATAAATAATTATGTTTCAATATTCAAAAATGTCTTCAAAGGGTTAAATTTAAATTCTCGATGGAAGAAAAAATATACGAAAGAGTAAACAAATAAAAGTTAGGCGAATTATTCACGTAGAAAACTGAAACATATTACAATTTTCCAAAATTTCTACCTCAAGAATATGATCAACAACCCATGGAAGATTAATCGGTGGAGCAATTAATTTATCCGTTTTTCCCTCGAAACTTACGACAGTCAAAGTTAACAAGAAAAGAACCTCAAGCATCCTTTACTTGTTTTCACTGTGTTCGGCAAACTATCAACGAAAGAAGTTTTAAAGCTGGCCGAAAGTAACGACACCGGCTAGACGAATGACTGGCGAGTTTTCCTGCCGCAAAACTTTCCCGTGATATGCATGAGAATTTCCCTCTGGTAAAGCGAACAAGTCATTTCACGTTTTATTGCAATATCTCCAATCTCCAATAAAATAACGAAAATATTTGTGCGTCAAAGTTGCAAGTGGACTAAATTGCATACATTTCGAGTGACTCGATTTTATATGTTCACTTCTTCGAATCACGAAGCACTCGTAATTCTATGTTACTCTATAACAGTCATAGACACCATACGCCCCGCATAATGAATTTATGTAGCCCGCGAACAATTTTTCAGTATTAGCATTTAACTTATAGTAATTAATCGAATAAATTCTCGAATTATCACATGAGAAATATCGAAAAGGGCATGAAAATTTGTATAATTTTTATTAGCAATTGAATAACGAAGAATATGGAAATTTTTAAAAATTTTCCATGACGTATTTAATAATCTTTAACTTATATCTGTGAACAAACCTTTTCTTTAATGGATCTAAATAAAAGTACAAGATCAAAATTGACTTATTTACATGTGGAGGTTATTAAAAATATTTACTACAAGTATAAAACCTAATAGTTATTATGTTAATTTCTTGTATTGATTTACTTTCAATTATTCATAAACCAATATCATAATAAAATTTTCTTTACATAAAGAAATAAGTGTTTTGCTTAACATTTTTTCATTTTAATTTCGTCCGGTCTTTAAAAACATATTTTTTTCCAACCCAGACCAGGGGCAAAAACAGTTGACAATGGCAGCACTATAAACTACTCGAATTGTTGAGGACCACATAGATTCGAATGTGAATCGAAGAACACGTCCTTCTGTCCCGATGGAGAGACGATTTTCACGAACGATTTCAGAACTGAAGGATCTAATCGACCAGCGATTTACGAGATCGAGGATCACTTCGTGAATGAAATCGAGGAACGAAATGTGAAACGAGAGTTTAAAGTCGGCGCATACTGACCCACGCGACAAAGCCTTCCACAGCGTGGACAAATCGCCCGTGAAATGGAGAAATTCACGAGGATGCTATGGAAAATCCGAGACTGCCTCTGGAATACCTTATGACCAGATCTTGTTAACATTCAGACGTAGACTGATAGGTTCAAACAAGATATACGTACATGTTCAGAAGTTGAAGTAATCAGCTGCATGGATCAAGGAGCACAGAAAACTGACAATGTCCTAATTGTCTGTAGTATTAAACAGAAATACAAATTTGAAATTGACTTTGATAAGAGGTCAATCATGAGGCGAGGTCCATATTGTAGTATCAAAATCCTCAACTAGTGTGTCTACGTGACTCAAAGTCCTGTAAATATGATTTTTAAGAGTTATATGGGCGGACCAGGTAAAATTTTTATTCCAATTTAATCTGACATCCCCTAAAAATATTTCAGAAGTGCCAAGTCTGTCGACTCATTCTAAAAATAGAGCTTTCAGGAGCAAGTAGGAATTAAATCATCATTTTATTCCATATAAATTCTAAATCTCCTAAAATCACTCCAATTCCAATCCAATTCTAAAACTCCTCATTATAGAATATGTAGTATCGTAATTTTTAAAAAATAAGAGATAGCTTTTAGTTAGTGAGTGTGGATGGATTTTGTGTATTTGAAAGTGAATGTTTAGAATACGTAATTTGGAAGACGGCGAGTTCGAGGGTTAGAGTGAATGTTTAGTCTGTGGAGAAGGAGAAAATGAGTGAGTGCAATAGAGAATGCAAGCTGTGAGAAAGACGAAGAATGCATGCTGTGAGAAAGAGTATCGAGGGTGGATGCGAGTGTGAATTTTTTGGGAGAGTCAGTTGAGAGAGTTGAGAGCGTTGAGACACAGAGTTTGTTGCGAGGAGAGATACAGTGGAGTTATATATAGAGTTTAGTGGAGATTATTAACAATTAGAGTTATTAGAGTTATTTTATTTTACTGAGTGTTTCTATTTTGTTATTTAGGCTATGATATTGTTAGTTAGTTTAAGGTGTATATATAGTTATTAGAGAAACGTATGTAGAATAAATATATATAGATAGAAACAGAGGAGAGATTGTCCAGTATCAAAATGGTGCTGATAAAAATTGAAATTTTGTGAATTGCGATGAACCGAGGACATTGGGAAACTGATGATGACATGGAGAAAATACAAAGTTGTAGACGTGGAATCGAATTGGTATAACATTCATGTCTCCAGGTTGTTTTTAACGGCATAGGTCCGATGATATGAATTGCAACGTTCATCAACTTCAACTGGAGACTGTGGAAAGTTGACGTTCCAGTCATGTGCTAGGGTACTAATGAAGCTGATACAATCAGAATCGACTTTGTTTCAATCAAATTCAAGTCTCCAGGTTTCCAAGTTCTCTAAAACAAGGAAGGATACCTAATAATACAATACACAATACACAACTAAAAATACTTTTATCGTAGACTGTGGAAAGCTGACCTTCCAGTCATGTGCTAGACTCCTAACGAAGTTGATACTACTAAAATTGACTTCGTTGAAGTCCAATTCAAGTTTCGAGGTTCTCTAAAACGAGGCGATATACTGAAAAATATAATACACAGAGACCATCACCTTCAACTAAAAAAAAAAAACAAAAACTGTCGACGTAGTCATTTGTTATGCTGCTAACGAACTTAATACAATGAAAATCCACTTTGTTTGTGTCAAATTTAAGTCTCCAGATTCTCGAAAAAGAGAAAGTATATTTAATAATACAATACACAGTGTCTATCACCTTGAACTGAAAGACACCAAAAACTAACCACCTAGTCACGTGCTACTTTGCAAACGAGACTAATCCAATTACAATCAACTTTGTTTGTATCAAATTCATGTCTCCAGTTTATTTCTGAATAACTGAATATTTATCTGAATAACACCGAAAAGTGATATCTTCGTCATGTGCTAAGCTACTGACGAAGACAATACATTTTAAAATCGATTGTATTTATATCAAATTCAAGTCTCCAGGTTATCTCAAGCAAAACAATACAATCAGAAATATAATACGCAATGTCCATCCCCTTGAACCGAAAGATGCCAAAAACTATCCACCCAGCCATGTGCTACTTTGCAAACGAGACTGATGCAATTACAATCGACTTTGTTTATATCAAATTCAAGTCTCTAGATTATTTCAATCGAATAATGCACCCAACAATATCAAAATATCTTAGAATCTTGTACATATAGGGTCCATCGCCTTGAACTGAAGATCTGATGGCATACTTATATGCCAGGCTACTAACAAGGACGATACAATTTGAAATCAACTTCATCATACCAAATTCAAGTCTCCAGGTTACTTGAAACAAAACAGCAAACCCAAAAATATGACAAAACTACAACACCACCCCGAACCAAACTGCACAGAGGACTAAAGGTGTCCCAGTCACGCACCAGGGCAATACACAGCAAAACGAGCCTATCAACTGAAAAATTTTCACGTTTCCAGGTTACCAAGGGAGAAACAGGATATCGTAAAACATAATAAATAGTGTAAATCGTCGTGCAACAACTTCGATGTAAATACCATCGGATGGCCCAGTATTTGATTATACAAGCTGGCATGAGTTAAACAAAAAATTTCGATACTAAAAGATTCAACCGTAGCAGGTTCTGCATCGGGCAAAAATACAGGAAATTTAATTAAAAGATCGCCAGCTATTTGAAGTATTTTCGTAACCGAACCACCCAACGTAGGTCCGAAGGGCGCTCGGGCTCGCCATTTTAAACGCGCCCTGGCAAAATGTAGAAACAAATTACTTTTTCTGTGCACACGCGTGTGCACGTTCATGAAACATGTATAATAAACACGATTCTCGCGTCGTTGCGCTTGCGTGTGTTGAGCTTCCGTAGTGGGAGGAAGCTTTTGGATCGATCCTTCAGCTTTATCTGTACTGGTAGCCTGAGAGTAGAAGGTCCTTCATTTGTAGGGGCTGGTCATCCTTCTGTCAGTGAATGCAACTACTTCCGGATGGCTTTTCTTACTTTCTCTCTAGACGTCTCTTTGTCTATTTGTCTCGTCTTTTGCTTTCTGTCTGGCTGCAGCATGTCTGATCATCATATCCTTTAACCCCTTGCCTTCGTTTCTTTTGTGACAGCAAGAGCAATAACTTAAAATTAATTCCTGAAATCAAACTGTCTCATTGATGTTTCTGATATTTTGTTTAAATGAATACAGTATTAACAGGTTGAACGCACTGGAGTTCGCTAATTTGATCATTTCTACTGAAGTGACAGTTTTTCTATTAAATTCACATCTTTACAAAGCAGAAACTTTAAGGATGCATGTAAATACATATTCCGTGAAGCTTTATCTTTTTAACGTTGATTCAGTATGTCTGAGAATTCAGAAATATTATAATTTAGAAGTTACGCGAAATTTCACTGAATTCAGTAGCGCTGGTTAACGGTGACCTCGATGACAGTCGAAGTGTTAATGGAAATAAGAGTAGAGATAAGAGTATAGAAATAATTTAATCGTTACTTGACCAACTGATAGTTCCAATTTAATAGTTTTTAATAAATAAATATTTCAATTAATATTGTAACAATGTTTGTTTTTAAAACGTTTTGAAAAATTATTGAATGACAATTCTATATGATTTGAAACAATTTTTTTCAATAATTCTCTATATTGGAAGATGTACAAAATAAAATTGAGATTAAATGAGAAAGTAGAATTATGAAAATTTCTACGGTCCTCGATGTTTTAAACGATTCGAACTTTTTTTTTTCACAGAGTAAACTTTTTACAGCGATTCAATTTTCGACGATTTCTTTCTGACGAAAGCGGCCGTGTCGGTTTTTGTATTTTTCAGAGAGCAACCGTGCACAAAATACTTGCAACGAACAATGCTTTACAACGATGAAAATGGAGCAATTAAAAGTGTCGTCCCGTTCAAAATTTATTTCACGATTGTACTGAAAAAAGAGTCGATCAAAGACGAATGTAAAAGGCGATGCATTTTCACTATTATGATTTACAACTAATTTTACAATTATAACAATCAGAAATAACGTGGACTATATTTACAAATAACGTTTTAATATCAATATATTGCAAAATTCAATAACTGTGTAAATATATCTCGTTAGTTTGCAGTTATTTCATTGTAGATCGAGCAGTATTTGGCAATTTTCTGCAAGTTTACAGAGTTTAAATACAGTGAGAAAATATTTCACAATATTCCAACTGTGATTAGAGGAATAAAGAAATTTCAAAAGCCATTAAGTATCCAGTTCATTCTAGTTTTTACGGAGATTTAATTAGACTGTCAGTATAGCCGGTGTAATGGACTCTGCTGTAAAAGACGAATATTACATTCTTCCCTATAATCTTTAACGAAGATTGCACCTGCAACGAAGCATCATGAAACCCATAAAAACTCCCTTCTATGTAACCTGCACATCAGTTAAATAATGTACTAATAATATTAAATAAAAAAACATATGGAAAAAAATTTTCCTTGGATTTTGATATAAATTAGAGCTTATTGTCTTTCGAAAAACAATATCAACTTGTCATTTATATTTTTCTTTGTAAAATCAAGTGTTACAGATTCGTTGGAAACAAATTGGCAATATTTGTGATAAACAAGTGCAGCAAGAATATTAACAATACTCTCCTGCAAAACTAACAAATTGTAAAAACACTTCAAGAAATTTTAAGAAAAATACAAACCAACTGCTTTTGTTAAAAAATTTGACATTTCTATTTCTTTTTCAATTTTTCTCTTTGCAAAATTGATAAGTTTAGTTTCCAAAGGTAACGTATTCGTTGAAAATAAATTGGCAATGTTAGTGATCAACAAGTGCAGCAAGAATATTAACAATATTCTCCTGGAAAACTAACAAATTGAAAAAACACTTCATTAAATTTCAATAAAAATCCAAGCCTACTGTCTTTTGCTAAAAAATTTGACATTTTTTCGAATTTCTATTTCTCCTTCAATTTTTCTCTTTGCAAAATTGAAAAGTTTAGTTTCCAAATATAATGTATTCGTTGAAAATAAATTGGCAAAGTTTGTGATGAGTAAATGCAGGTACATTAATTAATTATTATCTTAAACAATTGAGAAATTAAAGGAACCTTCCCGAAACTTTGATAAAAATGAAAATCTACCGACTGTTTAGAAGTAATTAGAATTCTCTTCAAATGTCTACATCCAGATCAAAACTTTTCTTTTCAAAATTACAAGAGACATTAGATTCTTATCAAATATAACAGATTCATTAAAAATAAATCAGTAATATTCGCGATGAGCAATTGCTAACAATATTCTGCTGCATAACTACTTAAAAAAGAAACATTTCCTGGAACATTGAAAAAATCAAAACATATCCTCTTTTATATAAACACCTTAATGGATCTAATGTAAAACATATTGTCTGTAGAAAAATGCAATATCAATTTAAAATCTCTATTTCAATTTGTAAGAATTAAAGATTGAATTGTTTTTTTCATTGATTCTCATCGAACAGCGCCTTTGATGCGTTGTAGTAAACGAATTCGCAGGATTTTCACAAAATAATCCTCCCTTTAATCTCCAATCCATCGAGACGAAGATACACAGATAAAAAGATCAAGCGGATCGTAATTTACCAATAATTATTCGACGAACAAATTGAATCGTTTTCGCCGTAATTAAGGTCTACCTTTGTTTCGATCGGACGACGCGAAATCTGATGAAATCGTTCCAGCTTTCAGAGAGAAGATAATTTCGATTTGGTTGTATGCGAAGTAATTAAACGTGTATTTGCGTTATGGAAAATTATACGTCGGAATGTTTAATATCGGCTGGATATATCGCCGGGATACCAATCGATATAAAATAGTATTATTCTCCGAGTGTCGGCATTACGAAGAAGGTATCGGATGTTCTTCAATTTTGTAAAACACTCTTTACAAAAATAAAGGAGTAATTCTAATTAATTCAACGACGTATCATTTTCCGACAATTCTCATTACCTCTTCTCCACTTTCATCCAGTGCGAGTCTTCTCGATTCGTTTCCAACGAATCCGTTGCACTTGAAGAATAATTCTTGAAATTTTACAAAGATAAATGTTAACCCTTTGCGCTCCGAATTATTTTATTAACTTTTTGTCAGATAAGCAAATATAATCTCGGAAAATTGTCTACTGTTGATTATTCGTTTTTATTTAATACTAGGAACAATTGTAGATACTGCGGTGTATTCCTGTTAAAATGCAAAATTATTGTTGATTTCGAAAAGTCGATAATTAGTATATGAAACATTAAGTGTCACAAAAAGCTGTGTCGAGTGTAGCTCGACATAGGAGTGCAAAGGGTTAATGAAGAAATTGGAATTTAAAAATGAATTAAGACGATCATCCCATATGACAGCTATGTTTTTTCGCTTCCTTTAGGAATTTTTTTTGACGAACCATTAAAATGTACAATTTTGGGAATTTTCACTACATGTTTATTGATACTTTTGTAATCTATTAGAATTTTTTCAAGCAAAAATAATGATTTTCGTTGACTTTACACCGTTTGAAAGACACTCATGTATTTTTGGCAGTTGTCTGTGGACTTTTTACAAGAAAAAATAGCGATTTTAATTAACACTAGAACTACCAAACCAGTCAAAATGACGGGTACACAATTTTTTCAAAAAATTCTCCAAGTTTACATAAGAGTCATAGAATAAATATTCTACGTCTATATCAATAAACATAAAAAACCCAATCGATCAAATTTTCCGTCGCTTGATTCCCCTTTTTTCAAAGTACTTATTTAATTTATTAAAATATGATAGATTTGAGGACGGTAGTTCTAGTGTTAAGCTTAGTCTCAAAGAAATCTTGACACGTTGCATTTTAGTGATTCGAATAATCGCTCTATGCTATATATTATGTTAATAAGTTATAATAATTATTAAAAAATATTTTTTTTCGATAGCACCTTCAATGCACCGTTGTTTTACAATTTCTGAAAGTTTTACAAAAATTTGCTCCATACATAAAAGAAATTGTGATGGTTTTAGTAACGTGAGAGTTTGCCAAAAGACTCTGGCGTATGGGTTACAGATTTCTTAACGGTCTTTAATGTGTTAAGATGGTGCACCTTCCTTTTCCCTTTTGTTTAGCATACCCCATAGCCATCGCGAGTGTACCGCACAGTGTAGCCGACAACAAGAAAGTAATAACCGCACAGTGAAATGACAAATTCGCTGCAAATATTGCAGGGAACGTCGTGTGCATCGTAAATCTACGTTATGGCTATAATGCGGCTCGTATAACGATTTTCAGCAGAGCCCGTAAGACGCGAAAGGGTTTCGTACTTTGCGTTCGAGAAAGTGCGAGATATCTCGCATCATAAATCCAAGTTGCTAATGTTTCTATGAGAACCGTATTTTGACTGTCTTCCAAAGGAAATTATAGAAAGCGGGAATTTTTTTTAGTGCTTTCAAGTACGAAACAAAAATAATGACTTTCTTTGTAATCACTGAAGATTAATTATTGATATTTATTTGTATTCGTATTTTCATGGGGTTTCTGTATGTTTGTCGGAGTGAAATGTTATGTTGGAATAAATAGTGTTTGCGTGTCGCAAAAGCGGAAATAATTTTGGGTAATGAGGGTCTCTGTGTTTTGAGGCTTTGGGTTCAATTTACTAATTGCTTACTGCTGTCATTTCGGAAATATTAGTCTAAATGAGTCAACTTATAAGTGAGTGAAAGAAGTAAACAGCTGAATGTAAAATATAAGAAACGGTTGAAATTGTTAATAACTACTTTGAAATAAACGTTTGTATTTCTATTTTAAAACGTTCCTCGTTCAACTGAGAATTTATTCTTTCCATAGCTCATATTCTAAAGAAGAAACGGTATAAACTCAGTTCTAACCGCAGAGACAACTTTCCAAGTTCTCTTCGCTGAGCAAGAAACTTGTATCACTATAAACTTGTACATAAATTGTTAACTCCTTTTGTGCAACGTAAAAAACAAAAATATGTCTTAACGATGCCCTTTAACTACCGGAATAAATAATTCTTTACGTTTTAAAATATAAGTCCCAATTGAGGCCTTAAAACTAATTAACTGCCATCTATGCAAGATTTTCTATGGTGTAACTATTCAATCAGATAACTGATTTACACTAGACAATGTCATTTAATATTTCAACGTAAGAGTTTTAATTGCAGGAAAGTAAGAAATTAATAGACAAATAAATTGTTAACTATTTTGTGCAACGTGGATAACTCCTGAATCTTTGCCTATTTGCCCTACAAGTTATTTGTCCAATTTCTCAACAACTACAATTTTTATCGCTGGTTATTCATATTTTTTTAACGATCATTAGCTAAGAATTATTTACAATCCTATACAAAATAATCCTCAAATTCCAAAATCGAAGTAAAATCAGAATAATGAAACTACAATACAGAAGCTAAAAAGGAGTGCAAGGAATTTAAAAATAAGGCCCCGAAGCTAATTAACTGCCACCTATGGAAGATATTTTATGGTGTAACTCTTCAATTAACTCTACGCAATGTGCTTTCACGTATCACTTTTAGAGGTTTAATTTTCGAAAAGCAAGAAACGAATAGATCCTCGTTATCTTATCGTACACTGAATGACAAATTGTAAATACTACAACCCTCCAGGGTATATGGATGAAAGTTGAAACCCTTGTAGATCATCTGTACCGATGGCGCATACGCTGGCTGTACGTCTATCAATTATGCGATCCACATGTAAGCTATGTATCCACACCGATAGGGCAGAGATCACATATCAAATCTGTGCAATGGCAGCATTCAATCGCATGCCGCAGTCGCATCGATATGCTTGTGTAATCTATGCATTCTCCTGTGATCACAAAGGAACTATCCCTTTTCAGAGCGTTCTATGTCGATATTTCGCTGCATTCGTCTTCTGCAGCTGAGTTTGCGATTATTGGGGTATACTTGAAGAATGTTTGTTGGATGGGTAGATTTTTAGGTAATTATTCAACAGAGATAAATATTACTTTAACCTGAGATCACTTACATGTATTAGAAAAAGGTATTGTTTTAAAAATACAAGGACACACATACACCTTCTATAATACGGTAGATAGGTCTCTAGAAAATGCCGTGTTGTGGGGAACTGTGTTATACGAGACCCAGAGCCGATAGAAAAATGGGGAGATAAATATTACTGTAGGATCGTGGAAAAGAAAGAGGAGCGCGGAAACCCATACAAGGCAACAACGCGGCCTGAGTAGCTTAACGTTGACGATCGCCTGGGTCCGCGCGGAACTACTACGCCAGCGACCTCTCCCTTCTGACACTTCCCTTTCACGTCCTTTTCTCCTAAGTTCTTTTTATAGAAGGGCTCCTCCGCCCCGATCCCACATTACTTTAACCTGACATCACTTATACGTGTTAGAAAAACATACTGTTTTAAAAATACAAGAACACACATAAACCTCCTATAACTCGGTAGATAGGTCTCTAGAAAATGCCGTGTTGTGGAAAACTGTGTTATACGAGACCCAGAGCCGAAACAAAATGGGGAAATAAATATTACTACAGGATCATGAAAAAGGAAAAGGCGGAAACCCATACAAGGCAACAACGCGGCCTGAGTAGCTTAACGTTGACGATCGCCTGGGTCCGCGCGGAACCACTACGCCAGCGACCTCTCCCTTCTGACACTTCCCTTTCACGTCCTTTTCTCCTAAGTTCTTTTTATAGAAGGGCTCCTCCGCCTCGATCCCACATTACTTTAATCTGAGATCACTCATATGTGTTAGAAAATGGTATTGTTTTAAAAATACAAAAATACAGATAAATAGAAAAAATTATCAAAATATTCCTATAACATTTTCACTGAAAGAGCTGAGCCACAAAACTTCCATTATCTGCAGCCATTATTCGATTCCTATTAAAAGTATCTAAAGTTCCTGAAATAATATAAAGCCGCGAAACTTTTCAAACGACCGATGCTACTTCCAAGTACCTCGTTTCGTTCCTCATCTTAAAATCTATAGAACAAATTATAGTAGAAACTTGAACAAATCGACGGACCAAATGTCTCACATAACAAAAATCCTGGTACTTAATTGAACAAAAATTGAGATCTAACATTAACCCCCATCGATCACCGCCATTGAAATGTCAAAAGCAACCAGAATCTTTTCAAGCTTGAGATGCATATCCTTTCAAAATGCCTCATTTAATTCCTCGCGGTGAACTATCTTCCTGAATATCTTACAACATCGTCGCAGAGAGCTCATAACATTCTAGATTAACATCGCAGCCAGCTAAAGTGCAATCTAATAACAGAAGTATTAGGGACAGTCGACAAAGTTCGTCGGAATTTCTTGCCACTCAGGACTGTTAACCATTCAATTATTATCATCATTGTTCCCATTGCAACGCTGTTACTTGGCAAAACAGATCCTTTCGCGAACTCGAGACTATTTCTACCAACGTTCTACGCGTAAGACGCCCTCGCCTCTTTTGGGAAACTCGCGCATACGCATACACCCACACAATGATACCAGTACGCCGTGCTCAAACTTACATTACCGTGCTCAGACGCGGAACGTTTCGCAACAGTTCCTGCACCCAGAGAGACAGAGAGACACGTAGGATGGTGTTCGTACGTGGAAGATATACAATATGTGCAGAGTATGGGGAAGTATGTATGTACAGGGTGTCCTAAGAGAGGCTGTCTGATTGTTTTCTTCGATATAGATATGTTTTTATCGATTACAAAGTGGTCGTAGAATTTGAAATCATAAAATACCGTTGTTTTCTTCCTATATGCGTTGGAGATCAGAATATTTAGCCGGAGAAAGGTATTTAACCTTGAAATGACCTTGCGGTTAAGTTAAAAGTTGAGGAGGAACTGGTAGTTTCACAATTTTTATCGGATGCACGGTGTATTTAGTATTTGTGATTGTAAAATTGACGTAAAATAAATAAAATGACCTTGAAATGACCTTGGAGTTAAGTTGAAAGTTGAAGAAGAGCTGATTCTTTCAAAATTTTTATCAGATGTATGGTGTATTTAAGATTTGAAATAAAAAAAATCCATTTTGAATGGGTTTGAGCTCATAAACTATAGCCAAGGAGAGAGATGCGACCTTCAGATAACCTTGGGCTTAAATTGAACATTAAAAAAGAGTTGCGAACTATCGAGCTTCAAGAATGAGAAAAGATAAACTTCCCCATTTAATTCTAATAAACCTATTGAACATCTACCAATATGTTAATAACTATATAATAAATAAAATATGTTAATATGAAAATTGTCATTTAGAGCAAAAATCAATGATCTATGAGGATTCATGTGGACAAAGAAACAGAATTACGAAGCTTTAAAATAAATTCTGCCCAAGGTCATTTCAAAGTCATATCAATCTCTATACTCCTTTACGTTAAAACTCCAACGTAATAAAACACACGTAATTTTCTTCAAACAATGAACGATACTATTAAAATTGGCTACGAAACATTTCTCCTATCACCGCCATAACAATGAACACAACCTATGGGACACCCTGTACACCTATAGAGGTGTACAGGTGCGAGTATACGATGTCACAAGGAACGTAGAGTAATAAACGCAGAAAGATAATACCTCCGAGTGAGGGGTAACCAGTTACGGGGTTGGGGCTGCACTTACGGTGCGTCAAAATGTCCCGTTCGCCATGAAGCAGCCACTGCGGATATGTAACGGGGGGAAAAGAAATACATTACTATCTTGCAAAGTACACCTGTTTCGTTTACGAATTGTTAACTGAAAAATCGACCCGTCATTCTCATTCATTTAATAAGAAAACTGCTAACTTTAAACTTTAAATCTATTACATTAAAATGAAGTAAATAAATATTTTGAAAAAGGGGGGTTGAAGAAGAGGAAAAGATGATCAGTCAAGTAATTTTTGTTTTAAAAAATAGGTGAGGAATATTTATTCTAGGGCACTTCTATCAATTAGAGAAAGGTCAAGAAATTCTGAACCTGACATTTTGACAAACTTGACAGTTTTATTGTTAATGAAACAAAAGCAAATTACGTTGATTGTTTAATTCGACTTGATCTCTCAATTAATTTAATAATAAAACTGCTGACTTTAAATCTATTACATTTAAATGTACTAAATAAATATTTAAAAAAAAGGGGGTTGCAGAGGTGAAAAAGATGATGAGTCAAGTAATTTTTGTTTTAAAAAATAGGTGAGGAATATTTATTATAGGGTACTTCTATCAATTAAAGAAATTTGGTGAAGAAATTCTGAACCTGACATTTTGACAAACTTGACAGTTTTATTGTTAATGAAACAAAAGAAAATTACGTTTTGTAAAGCAAATCGACTTGATCTCTCAATTAATGTAATAATAAAACTGCTGACTTTAAATCTATTACATTTAAATGTACTAAATAAATATTTTGAAAAAAGGGGGTCGAAGAGGTGGAAAAGATGATGAGTCAAGTAAGTTTTGTTTTAAAAAATAGGTGAAGAATATTTACTGTAGGACTCTTCCATCAGTTAGGAAACTTTTTTGAGAAATTTTGAACCGGTTAATATGCCTGGCTTAATAGTTTTATTTTTAACGAGATAACGGCAAATTACGATGAAATATTTGACTTGATCTCTCATGACATGGGGTGGACTATCAAGAGGTTTGATGGAGTTTGAAAGACATTTTGACGTAAGGCTTGATTTAGCTACATTTAAAATCCCAACAGCCTGAAAACGACAATCAATTATCTCATTTTAAACCAAAATTGGATATTCGAAAAAATAGAGAAGACTTTAGCAACGAAAGAGTTCATCTCCAACTTTAGAATTAAATGTGACATTTATACCAACTCTAATTTCATCTAGTAGGGGTACCGGAAAGTAACGTCGTTTCTTTGGATAATTTGCTCAAGAACCAATCAATTTTTATCGATCCGTTATTGAAAATTTATACACTAGATGGAAAAAGTTTGTTAATAACCAGAACGACTATATTATTCCTTAGAAGTGAAAACTTGGGGCAAATTTATTTATTTGAATTTAATATAAAAAAACGACATTACTTTCCGACCCCCCTAATATTTTCGAAACAACAAAAACCTGTAACGTCGTTTCTTTGGATAATTTGCTCAAGTACCAATCAATTTTTATCGATCCGTTATTGAAAATTTATACACTAGATGGAAAAAGTTTGTTAATAACCAGAACGACTATATTATTCCTTAGAAGTGAAAACTTGGGACAAATTTATTTATTTGAATTTAATATAAAAGAACGACATTACTTTGCGGCCCCCCTAATATTTTCGAAACAATAAAAACCCGACGATCTCCGTTTGTTATTTCCTATGATATCGAAGTTATACATTCTAACACAGGATATTGTAATATTACAAAAGTTCAGCCAGAAATTTTTAATTTTCTATTCTACAAGAAAAGTTCACTATTCCATTTTTCAAAACCCCAAAAATCCACAGACATCGGACAATTAAAACTGCAGCTAAGAATCTAAATACGTCATCCAATTAAAATTATTTATACATCTCTCGATTAATAAATACTTAATCATAATCCAGTTACAGCAAACGACCAGGAAAGCAATCCAGGAAACGTAACAGGATTACCATCTTCCTAAACCGATGTCCCAGATATTCGCGTTACTCAATAGTTTCATTCGTCGCGATTAATTAACCGTGCAAATTTACGCAAACCGAGGGAAACACCTCGTCTCGATCATGAACAATCGACGAGAAGATCGATCAATTGGACCGTCGAATCGTGAGGACGACGTAATGCTAGTACATAACTCGTCAAACCGAGAATACACGTCGTCCTGCATTAACCGCGATAATAAGAGGCTGCACCATCTGACAACACCATTAAGGATCTCCTGACAACCGTGTTACCCCTTGCACAGGAATTAGAGTGGCTCTGGAATTTAACGAAGCATCGCAGTCACCTCGTAAGTTTCAACCCCAGACAGAAAACGTACGCATGGAGTTTTTCCACCATAATCAGAAACGTTTGTTACGGGGGGATTCCAATTTCACGGCTTCAAAAAAAATTTTTTTTAATATTATTGTAGTTCATGCTCTTGAGAAACAATGTGCAAAATTGCAATCCGAAATTCGTTGAATTGACAAATTTATGAGTAGACTGCGGATGTTTATGCAAATTTCGAGTTTCACAAATGCAGGTGAGACAGGAAAACCTATCTAGGGATTTATTGCACTCAATAAATATTACAACAAATACCATACTTTGGATATTTTAGATATATTTTTATATTATGTCCATTTTGTATATTTTAGCCGTATTTAATTTGTCATAAATGCATAAAAATCCGCAGTCTGGTTATGAGTCAATAATGAACTCGGCGCTCACGTATAGCGCAACGAAAGAGGCGCGAATTTTGAAATGAAATCAGCAAATGTTACGAAATGAATATTTTGAAGAGGAAGAAGGTGTAATTTATGGACCTGGCATAGCTGATTAACAAGAATATGCTGTAAGTACTAGATATATACATTTTTTTTACATATGAAAACTGTACGTAAAACTTCAAACGCGTTTTTCTCGAAACAGGTTTTTTCTGTACGGCCGACATGATATCTCCGGAACTATTCAGTCGATTGCCTTCAAATTTGGCACAATTCTCGAAAAAAACATCTGCCGTCAGTATGAACTACGAAAAAACATATACATGCACAAAATTTTCTTTTATAAACAAACGTATGACGAAATTTTTTGCGAAAAAAACAATTTTTTTCCAATCGTCGCAGTTTCTTTAGTTTTTGTAAAAAAAATTGTCCGTAGTTCATACCAGAACTACATTGCCATTTGATTTTTTTGTTTCAAACAACTTGAAGATCAATTATCGTGTTGGCCAGCGACCGGGAATTTTCAGGAGGCGTCCCACCTCTAACGACGTCAAAGCCAAAATTTTCTAAATAATCAATTAAAAATTGAACTTTAGTTCATTGAATATATAATAAAAATACGTGTGAATTATGACAAAGATTTATCTAACGGTTTCCTTTATAAAAATTCCAAAAAACACGGTTTTTCAACACTTGAAATAGGAATCCCCCCATAAAGTGAAATTTTGAAAAACTGAAGGAATTTGTTAAAAAGGAGGGTTATTAAATCTAGACCTACCAAGATGGTAAAAATAACTTGCACTGAATTTATGGAAAATCTTCTTGTTATTTCTAAAGCTGTTTTTCAAATTACGACACCTATATTGCAAATTGTAAGCGACATGTTATGGAATATTAAATAGTTTCCCTTTGTTTTAGAAATTTTAAAGTATGTTTTTGAGAAATCATTTTGTAGGCACGAGAGAGACATTATGAACGATTGATT
Source organism: Cerceris rybyensis (assembly GCA_910591515.1). NCBI lineage: Eukaryota > Metazoa > Arthropoda > Insecta > Hymenoptera > Crabronidae > Cerceris > Cerceris rybyensis. The sequence continues at coordinate 5,891,482 of OU342802.1, read as the reverse complement.
TTGAAATTGTACATTTAGAAAGTGGAAAAAGTGGTTGAATTTTGAAGAGTTGGTCAACAACCCTTCATCTAGGTCGTGATTACATGTGTTAAGAGTATTTTCCATAAAGTCGGTAATTTTATTGTTAAATTCGTAATGTTAGTTTGTTGGGGGGATGAAGTTGGTAAACGTGTAGGAAAACTTTTCTTGCTCTATTCGGACATCCTGGGGTGCACACTGGTGAATGCTAATTTCAGCCAAGTTGTAATTACTTTGTAAGTTCATGCATGTAGCTACTTGTAATCCAGTTTTTATAATTTCGTATACCAACTCTTGGCTCAGGTTGCAAGCGCTTTTCAAAACGCGACTTGAAATCTCAACGAATCAATATCAACCTGCACCTTCAAAAAATATTTTTCCAAAATACTTTCCAATGTATTAGACCAGTCATTCCCAAAGTGGGAGCCACCGCCCTCTGGTGGGTGCTGCAGCACCTTCTAATTTACACCTATCTTTACTATATTTTACGAAAAAGGTAGAAATATTAATACACATATCTTTATTATTAATTGCTATTAAAATTTTTAAAAAATTAATTTCCAAGAGGCGCTAAGTAATATTTCTTCTGGAAAGGGGGCGGTAGGCCAAAAAAATTTGGGAACCACTGTATTAGACCATACCAATGAAATTTGTTTTTCATTTGTTATTTACTACCATATACAAAGTAGAAAATAGAAAAATATGGTGACCAAATTCGCTTCCGCAAACCTTCATTTACACCGAGAGAGAATGCTTATAAAAGAATCAGAAGATACCCCTATGATTTTAATTGATTTTGCATTGAGAACTATAATTGCTGACAAACATAAATAAAATTAAACATAGAGCAAAGTTTCCCAAACTTTTTCAACGGTGGGGGAGAACCTCTTGCTACATTTTTTGCTATCCTCTTTCATATAAAAATTATTTAAAGTGGTAATCTTACTTTTTGATAAATAGATCACTAAAAGAACAAGAAACACTAAAACACCAAAGGTATTTAAATTTCATAATTCTAAAAATGGCGATTAATGGTATTAATCACTGAGATTTGAAAAATAAAGTATACTTTCGAATTTGGGGTGTAAACAGTATCCAATTTATCCTACTTTTTTGCAAAAATAAAATAAATCTCATTTTTTCAAAATTACCGCCCAAACAAACTTAAAAAAATAATTTTCTCCGTTCATTCTTACTCCATTGAATAAAATGAAAAAGCATTAAGATCCATGTAACTTCTTCACTTGAGGATACTAGAAACGACCACAATACAATGATTAAATTTCATTTAAAAAAAGATTTGAGAAAATGTTAATAAAACAGGGAAATTTTCAAAAAAAATACAAATCTACCCCCTCAAACGTCACCTCCAATCGTACAAATCAATCTCACATCCAATCGAAGATAACTATCAAAACTAAATTCCCCCATCGGTAGTCTTAAGTGAAAACGTTCGCCAACAAAGAGTGAGGGCAAGGGTAACCAGAACGAAGCTAGCATCCATTCGTCGACGCCTGGCTGCCGTAATTTCCCAACGATAACGTCGCCGGGCGTCCATTAGACGGCGTATAGAGTGACGACGACGCCGTTGGTAATCGCAAACGATAGACGCCCGATCAATTAGACAGCCGAGTAATTTGGTTCGCGCGGCCCGGCTGTGTTTGCCTCACGGGAAAACGATCGTATGCCACGTATGTGTACAGACGACGTTCGTTTCAGACGACGTTTCCGGATATTCGGCCGGTATTCATATAAGCAAGAGGATATCGGAGGCATCCGGCCGAAAGCGGACGGCCGATATTGACTTTCGCTTCAATATTCAGTTTCTTGAATAAAACAACAGTCACTGACCAACCGTTCTACGGGTGCTCTCTATACGACGACTATTTCATATTCTCTAATCATATTGTTATACTTGCTTTTGTGCGGAATTTCAGCCTTCGGTCTTCGGGGGACGTCGATATTGCTTGCTGTGTCGAGCTGGTAGGGTGACCCTTTGAGATAGCCCTTTTTTTCTTCTTTTTTTATGGAATGAAAGTGCTTTTTCGAAGGCGATGAAAATTTTGAGTGGTCTTTTAATAATAGGGGTGAGAGAGGTGGGGTTGTAAGGAGATTGTAGATTTTTTAGCTGTTCTTGAGTTTGGATCTTTGGGGCACAGTTCTATAAATCGATGGCTTTTAGCGTACAAAAGAACTGTATGGGGGTGGTTAATTCAGGTAATGACCCATGAGCTGTTTATTTATAAGTCTTTGTGGAGGGAAGTCTTTTCGAAAATTGAGAAATAATTATTGGGGGGACTGGGAAGTAAGGTCAGTTATGTCAAATTCGTAGGAGTAAATTTGTAACGAGTGTATGTATACTTTTTCCATTTGGTGTAAAAATCAAGTGATTTTTGAGCAAAGTATCTATAGAAATGGCGTTACTTTCCGGTCCCCCTAATATTTACTTGGAGATCGAAAAACACCTTTTTTTTAGACAATCATAATATTAATATATAAAAGGACTACAAACCCTTAGCCTACAACCACGTGTGACACTCGTGGCGCCGAAAATGTAATAAGAAATTTTGAAGTCTTTCAAAAAATATTAAATTGAAAATATCCGCCAATAGTCAAACAGTCTCATTATTTCCATTCTATTAACCAAGCAAGTGAAAATGGCTGGTTCTAAATTTTTTCCAAAAATTCGGCAAGTTTATTGGACAGTCGCAAAATAGAAACTCCACATTCGTCCTATAAAACATAAATTACCGAATCGATCATCTTTTCCACTTATTAATTCTCCTATTTTCAAAGTACTTACATAATATATTTAAACATAATAGACTTAACGCCGATAGTTCTAGTCTTAATATTATGTTCAGTTGTACGAAATATCAGAAATCAATCAAAACTTTTTATTTCGTGAATTAATTTTGATTCAATACACGCTTCTTCAGAAAATAAATTGTAAGCCAAGGGGGGTTAAACATCCATGACTTTCAATCCTTTCAAGCAACCCCTCTAAAACTTAATTTTTAAACTCCATCAATCCAAGTCGCCCAAACTAGACGAAAGCACAAAGCAGTTACACGAGCCTGCACATAATTCCCATAGAATCTTGTCTATTCGAGTCCTCCGTAAATGGAGCAAACCAGCAGAAATCGAAAAGCGGACTTAAGCCCAACTTGGTTCGGACGTTCCCGGTGGAAAAGTGGATCAAGTTGTTTCAGTAAACACGCGCACTGTCGCCGATTCAGATCTATGAACATGTGCGTGTGTTTTTCCAAGTGTAACACCATGAATATACGTCTGTGTTTGAGCGAGTGTGGCCAACCAAAGCCTAGGCTCGCAGAGGAGTGTTTAGACTTTAGGATGCACATGGGAACGTGCGAATCCAGGCGACGCGGTAACCCGTATTAGGGTCACGTGCAGATTTGCCGAGGTGAGACCCTATCTTATGCTCCCCACGTACACTCATCTCCGAATCAGAAACCCGTCATAAACGATGCAAGGATATATCCTTCTTCAGAACGGTCAAAATTCACAACCGTGAAATCTTGCAGCGTACAAACGGAAGTGTCCTTTGGATGACAAGTGGCTCGGAAAATCGAGAATTATTTGCGATAGTATGTTCGATTTTGTAAGGATTCCACAGTGCGCGGGTTTTAATTATTGATGGAAACAATAATTTGTATGTTCGATAATTGGAAATTTGGAAAATTAGATTTATGACGATGTGTGCTACCAATATGGATAGTATTTACTTAGAATAAAGAAAAACTTAAGTTAGTAGTAATCTCTTTATTCCTGTATTAGATGTAGCACTTGACTTGTGTTACAGTATTGTTTATCCTCTAGTATCTAACAAATTTTGGCACTGTTCGGAGAGAAATTTGTCAAAATATTTAATAATAAGAAATAAAAGAACGACAATTTTTTGCAAAGAAATCTTTAAAAAACAATGTACCTGATAACAAGTATCGACGATAGACCTAACGCAGACGTGACCTCTTGACCTCAGTCACAGTACCGCTAACTTTCAATAACTATAAAATTTTGATACTTGTGAGAAAGAAATTTGTGCTTGATGATAAGAAATAAAAAAACAATCAGCACAAAATAACAAATTTTAATATTCTTTGAAAAGAAATCTTTGAAAACAAAGTACTTCATAATAAGAATCTACGATATATCTAGACCTAACGCAGACGTAACCTTTTGACCTCAGTCACAGTACCGCTAACTTTCAGTAACTATAAAATTTTGATACATGTTAGAAAGAAATTTGTGCTTGATGATAAGAAATAAAAAACAATCAGCACAAAATAATAAATTTTAATATTCTTTGAAAAGAAATCTTTGAAAATAAAGTACTCCAAAATAAGACTCGTCGACAGTACCCCTAACTTTCAAAAACTACCAAATATGGAAACTCTTTCAAACGAAATTTCTAAAACAGAAATACTTGCTAACAAGAAACACCAAAAAAATCACCCAGCACACCTGTGTCCAAACACATCTTCACCCCAGAGTACAGCAGTCCATCAGCAACCCCCTAACATCCATCAATAATTCAAAAATCGTCCAAGACAAAATTGTCAATATTTAACTAAACAAACGAAAACTTATCAAAATCATCCCCAAAGCGATCTTCCCCCGAAGTGGAAAGTATTGTTACCCCTTTTTTGGTCCAGGTGATACGACCAAACTCTTCAGTCTCTTTGATAAAGGAGTTACGTGATGCATCGACCAACTTCAGTTCTATTTTCCAAGTAACCACACTTTGCACTTACTACTACGATTTTCTATAACAAACAAACGATCCAAGTTCACGTTATATGTTAGAACGACAAAATTCCATCCCTCTCCCCTTATCCTCCATGGAACCAGCGAAGGCTCACGTACGCTTAATGTCAGCACATCTGAAAATCGGGACAAGGGAGTAATTGCGCGTTAAGAACTTAGCAAAGAGAGCTTTCAAATTAAGCGAGCGGCTGCAATTTTCGACGACCTTTCGTTGTGTGCATAGAGAAGGTACGTTGCCACGAAGGCATGTTTACTCCGTTCAGGTTTGTGAATGCAAGGGAACCGGATGCCCGGTGTGTGATCGATCGACGCAGACAGTATATCAAGTCTGCATTCATCTATCCATTTTGACTGCATAATACCAAGGGCCACGAGGAACAGAAATATATCTCTAGTTATTTTATCGACAACTCTTTTGTTCGCAGGTCTCGTCAAATCAGGTGTATTCTTCCTCCTCCGACGATCGGAGATCCGATTGAACCGACCGGAATTAACTGATCTGCCTCGATTCTTCCTTTCGTTCCTATCTTCCTGTTTTCACGTTATTGATTAGAATCCGTTTGTTCCACGTATCGTTCAGAATTAAGTGTAGTTTTTCCATTTTTTTGCTTTGTCTTTGATAACAATTTTCAGTGATTTCTTGATGGATGGGTGGAATTGATATTTTGTTGGGGTGAGTTTGACGTTGCTCGTTGAATATTAGAACTATTGGAATTCAATTTATTGCATTGAACTCTTTGCAGTTGATATTATTACGTTAATTTTGTAGTGAGCTAATTGAAATGAATTTTTCAACATTTTTTTTCATTGGTAATTTAATTCTTTTAAGAGGGTCACCCCAGGTGACTGCTATTTTTTTCGCTTCTTTTGGGAATTTTTTTTGACGAACCATCGAAATGTACGATTTTGAAAATTTTATCACAAGTGTATTGATACTTTTGTAGAGTATTGAAATTTTTACAAGCAAGAATAATGATTCTAATTCACTTTGCATCATTCGAAAGACACTCATGTATTTTTGGCAGCTGCCAGCTGATTTCAGAAGTTTCGCTAATTTGAAATAAACAAATCGAACGGCATTTTAATTTATGTCTTTCGAACGGTATAGAGTCAATTAAAATTGGCATTTTTGCTTCCAAAAATTCCAATTTGCTTGCAAGATTGTACATTTTAATGATTTGTCAAAAAAAACTTCTAATTGAAGCGAACAAAAATAAGTGTCACATGGGATGATCCCCTTAAATAATATCAATAACTATAGATACTGACGGATATTTAGGTGATATTAAAAAATCATCAACAAATTGGAAAGCCTATATTCTTTGGAAATATTCTTGAAATTTCTAAGACTACTTTTTTTTCAATTTCCTACATCTGTTTTTAAGACTGTGAGCGATTGAAACGATAAAGTTTTCTACCCTCTTCATTTGTATGGCAATTATAAATATATTGAATTAATTAATATATTATCGATAGATCTAGTGTTCAAAATGTAGAATGAACGATTTTGAAACAAGTGAAAGCGGTGGGAAAAACTATAAAAATTATAAAATGGACGTAGAATATCTATTCTATGGCTCCCCTTTGAACTTGAAAAATTTTTTAAAAAATAAAGAATCAGTCTTTTAGACTGCTTTAGTAGTTCTAATATTTAGTGAATCTATTTTAGTAGCCTTTTTAACTGTAGAACTACAACATTATAATTAACAAACCAGTCAAAAGTTACTTATACAAATTTTTTTACAAAAATTCTCCAAACTAGATTAGTCACAGAATAAATGTTTTACTCCAACCACATAAAATATAAATTACTCTATTAATTATCTATCGCCCTATTTCATTCCTCCTTTTATTTCCTTTTATATTATTAAAATATTTCATTTCCCCCCCTCAACTTGAAGTACATAAGAAAAATCATTTCAAATTACGAAAAACCGTCAAAACACTCAAGCCTCCCCATTTAACCGAAACACTCGAAGCAGCAAATTTCTTTCCTCTAAAACTACCTGAGAATTTCAAACAACAGGCTGTTCTTCCCTTCGAAATTCCATGGCAAACAAAGCACAGAAAGGAAATCTCTCCAAACAGGCTCTCCTTCCGTTCAATTTCATTCGAAAACACCCGCAAACAATATAATACCATCAGACAATCAGCGCTAGGTGGATGCAACGCGGAGAGTTAAGCTGCCCGCTAAAACGATACTCAAAAATCAGATATCGGAAATACACGATCGATCCAAAGCTCCACATCCACACACACACATACACCTTGCAATACGTAAATCCATAAAAAAAAGGAATTCATAGACCGTGTAAAACCTTTACGTATGGCCGATTCGCGACAATAATCCAACGAATACGACTACCAATTGCATGTGTATGTAATTCGTGCATGAATATTTACCTGTACGGTGTACGAAAGCACGAAAATCGGCTATTTAACATTTGTTAAAATTATAACGTTCAGCCCCGACACGAATTCGAGTGGCCGTGTAATCGAGTGGCCCCACGTGCATAAATATATGAACTCGTATCGTCCGGGTACACACGCACGTACACGCAATTCATGCGAGTCCTACCGATATTTCCGTATCCGAGACTGACATACACGTGTCTGAAATTCAGTGATTGCACGTCCAACTGATTTTTCAGCCCTTCGCGGAAGAGGTTTAACCACCGAACACCCCCAGTTATATAGCCTCTCCCTTTCGATATGCAATAATGAAGTGGCTGTGTAATAATGTAATGCAATACCTAGCTTTCCACTTAATACGTGCTGCTCGATTACTTCAAATGTTTGTGCGATTTTAATGTGTCGAGAAGTTTGATATTATTGTCTTCTTTCACGTTATGAATTATGTGGAATGTATACGCTGAGGGAGTGAAAAAGATGCTGAAGGTTGTGAAGAGAGATTTGAAGATGGTTAGAAGGTTATTGATGTAGTTTTGTGGGTGATACTTGAGATGGGTTAAGTTAGCGCCGGACTAGAAGCAATCTTAATGAATTCTATCTCAAAAAATTGCTCGCAATTTGCTCATCAAGAATATAAAATTGCTCAATCGGTAGCGATCATTAAAAAAAAGGTATTAAACAATTTCGTAACGAACACTAATTTGACGATTCCTACGTTATCCGAGTACGAACGGAATCTTTTCTGGGCTCAAAAAATTGCGATCAATTTGCTCATCACTGCCCCATCTTTTTAATTGCGTTTTATTAACGTTTAAAAAATGTTAAGAAAATATCCAGGATATATAAAATAAATATTTAAAACATGTTAAAAAAATATTCAGGGGATATAAAATAAATATTCATAGAATATTCAGGGGATATTCAGGGGATATAAAAAAGATATTCATAGAATATCCAGGGGATATTCAGGAGATATTCAGGGGATATAAAATAGATATTCATAGAATATCCAGGGGATATTCGGGGGATATCAAATAGATATCCATAGAATATCCAGGGGATATTCGGGGGATATAAAATAGATATTCATAGAATATCCAGGGAATGTTCGGGGGATATAAAATAGATATCCATTTAATGTCCAGGGAATGTTCGGGGGATATCAAATAGATATCCATTTAATGTCCAGGGAATGTTCGGGGGATATCAAATAGATATCCATTTAATGTCCAGGGAATGTTCGGGGGATATCAAATAGATATCCATTTAATGTCCAGGGAATGTTCGGGGGATATCAAATAGATATCCATTTAATGTCCAGGGAATGTTCGGGGGATGTCAAATAGATATCCATTTAATGTCCAGGGAATGTTCGGGGGATGTCAAATAGATATCCATTTAATGTCCAGGGAATGTTCGGGGGATGTCAAATAGATATCCATTTAATGTCCAGGGAATGTTCGGGGGATGTCAAATAGATATCCATTTAATGTCCAGGGAATGTTCGGGGGATGTCAAATAGATATCCATTTAATGTCCAGGGAATGTTCGGGGGATGTCAAATAGATATCCATTTAATGTCCAGGGAATGTTCGGGGGATGTCAAATAGATATCCATTTAATGTCCAGGGAATGTTCGGGGGATGTCAAATAGATATCCATTTAATGTCCAGGGAATGTTCGGGGGATGTCAAATAGATATCCATTTAATGTCCAGGGAATGTTCGGGGGATATCAAATAGATATCCATTTAATGTCCAGGGAATGTTCGGGGGATATCAAATAGATATCCATTTAATGTCCAGGGAATGTTCGGGGGATATCAAATAGATATCCATTTAATGTCCAGGGAATGTTCGGGGGATATCAAATAGATATCCATTTAATGTCCAGGGAATGTTCGGGGGATATCAAATAGATATCCATTTAATGTCCAGGGAATGTTCGGGGGATATCAAATAGATATCCATTTAATGTCCAGGGAATGTTCGGGGGATATCAAATACATATCCATTTAATGTCCAGGGAATGTTCGGGGGATATCAAATAGATATCCATTTAATGTCCAGGGAATGTTCGGGGGATATCAAATAGATATCCATTTAATGTCCAGGGAATGTTCGGGGGATATCAAATAGATATCCATTTAATGTCCAGGGAATGTTCGGGGGATATCAAATAGATATCCATTTAATGTCCAGGGAATGTTCGGGGGATATCAAATAGATATCCATTTAATGTCCAGGGAATGTTCGGGGGATATCAAATAGATATCCATTTAATGTCCAGGGAATGTTCGGGGGATATCAAATAGATATCCATTTAATGTCCAGGGAATGTTCGGGGGATGTCAAATAGATATCCATTTAATGTCCAGGGAATGTTCGGGGGATGTCAAATAGATATCCATTTAATGTCCAGGGAATGTTCGGGGGATGTCAAATAGATATCCATTTAATGTCCAGGGAATGTTCGGGGGATGTCAAATAGATATCCATTTAATGTCCAGGGAATGTTCGGGGGATGTCAAATAGATATCCATTTAATGTCCAGGGAATGTTCGGGGGATGTCAAATAGATATCCATTTAATGTCCAGGGAATGTTCGGGGGATGTCAAATAGATATCCATTTAATGTCCAGGGAATGTTCGGGGGATGTCAAATAGATATCCATTTAATGTCCAGGGAATGTTCGGGGGATGTCAAATAGATATCCATTTAATGTCCAGGGAATGTTCGGGGGATATCAAATAGATATCCATTTAATGTCCAGGGAATGTTCGGGGGATATCAAATAGATATCCATTTAATGTCCAGGGAATGTTCGGGGGATATCAAATAGATATCCATTTAATGTCCAGGGAATGTTCGGGGGATATCAAATAGATATCCATTTAATGTCCAGGGAATGTTCGGGGGATATCAAATAGATATCCATTTAATGTCCAGGGAATGTTCGGGGGATATCAAATAGATATCCATTTAATGTCCAGGGAATGTTCGGGGGATATCAAATACATATCCATTTAATGTCCAGGGAATGTTCGGGGGATATCAAATAGATATCCATTTAATGTCCAGGGAATGTTCGGGGGATATCAAATAGATATCCATTTAATGTCCAGGGAATGTTCGGGGGATATCAAATAGATATCCATTTAATGTCCAGGGAATGTTCGGGGGATATCAAATAGATATCCATTTAATGTCCAGGGAATGTTCGGGGGATATCAAATAGATATCCATTTAATGTCCAGGGAATGTTCGGGGGATATCAAATAGATATCCATTTAATGTCCAGGGAATGTTCGGGGGATATCAAATAGATATCCATTTAATGTCCAGGGAATGTTCGGGGGATATCAAATAGATATCCATTTAATGTCCAGGGAATGTTCGGGGGATATCAAATAGATATCCATTTAATGTCCAGGGAATGTTCGGGGGATATCAAATAGATATCCATTTAATGTCCAGGGAATGTTCGGGGGATATCAAATAGATATCCATTTAATGTCCAGGGAATGTTCGGGGGATATCAAATAGATATCCATTTAATGTCCAGGGAATGTTCGGGGGATATCAAATAGATATCCATTTAATGTCCAGGGAATGTTCGGGGGATATCAAATAGATATCCATTGAATGTCCAGGGAATGTTCGGGGGATATCAAATAGATATCCATTTAATGTCCAGGGAATGTTCGGGGGATATCAAATAGATATCCATTTAATGTCCAGGGAATGTTCGGGGGATATCAAATAGATATCCATTTAATGTCCAGGGAATGTTCGGGGGATATCAAATAGATATCCATTGAATGTCCAGGGAATGTTCGGGGGATATCAAATAGATATCCATTTAATGTCCAGGGAATGTTCGGGGGATATCAAATAGATATCCATTTAATGTCCAGGGAATGTTCGGGGGATGTCAAATAGATATCCATTTAATGTCCAGGGAATGTTCGGGGGATGTCAAATAGATATCCATTTAATGTCCAGGGAATGTTCGGGGGATGTCAAATAGATATCCATTTAATGTCCAGGGAATGTTCGGGGGATGTCAAATAGATATCCATTTAATGTCCAGGGAATGTTCGGGGGATGTCAAATAGATATCCATTTAATGTCCAGGGAATGTTCGGGGGATGTCAAATAGATATCCATTTAATGTCCAGGGAATGTTCGGGGGATGTCAAATAGATATCCATTTAATGTCCAGGGAATGTTCGGGGGATGTCAAATAGATATCCATTTAATGTCCAGGGAATGTTCGGGGGATGTCAAATAGATATCCATTTAATGTCCAGGGAATGTTCGGGGGATATCAAATAGATATCCATTTAATGTCCAGGGAATGTTCGGGGGATATCAAATAGATATCCATTTAATGTCCAGGGAATGTTCGGGGGATATCAAATAGATATCCATTTAATGTCCAGGGAATGTTCGGGGGATATCAAATAGATATCCATTTAATGTCCAGGGAATGTTCGGGGGATATCAAATAGATATCCATTTAATGTCCAGGGAATGTTCGGGGGATATCAAATAGATATCCATTTAATGTCCAGGGAATGTTCGGGGGATATCAAATAGATATCCATTTAATGTCCAGGGAATGTTCGGGGGATGTCAAATAGATATCCATTTAATGTCCAGGGAATGTTCGGGGGATGTCAAATAGATATCCATTTAATGTCCAGGGAATGTTCGGGGGATGTCAAATAGATATCCATTTAATGTCCAGGGAATGTTCGGGGGATGTCAAATAAATATCCATTTAATGTCCAGGGAATGTTCGGGGGATGTCAATGTCCAGGGAATGTTCGGGGGATGTCAAATAGATATCCATTTAATGTCCAGGGAATGTTCGGGGGATGTCAAATAGATATCCATTTAATGTCCAGGGAATGTTCGGGGGATATCAAATAGATATCCATTTAATGTCCAGGGAATGTTCGGGGGATATCAAATAGATATCCATTTAATGTCCAGGGAATGTTCGGGGGATATCAAATAGATATCCATTTAATGTCCAGGGAATGTTCGGGGGATATCAAATAGATATCCATTTAATGTCCAGGGAATGTTCGGGGGATATCAAATAGATATCCATTTAATGTCCAGGGAATGTTCGGGGGATATCAAATAGATATCCATTTAATGTCCAGGGAATGTTCGGGGGATATCAAATAGATATCCATTTAATGTCCAGGGAATGTTCGGGGGATATCAAATAGATATCCATTTAATGTCCAGGGAATGTTCGGGGGATATCAAATAGATATCCATTTAATGTCCAGGGAATGTTCGGGGGATATCAAATAGATATCCATTTAATGTCCAGGGAATGTTCGGGGGATATCAAATACATATCCATTTAATGTCCAGGGAATGTTCGGGGGATATCAAATAGATATCCATTTAATGTCCAGGGAATGTTCGGGGGATATCAAATAGATATCCATTTAATGTCCAGGGAATGTTCGGGGGATATCAAATAGATATCCATTTAATGTCCAGGGAATGTTCGGGGGATATCAAATAGATATCCATTTAATGTCCAGGGAATGTTCGGGGGATATCAAATAGATATCCATTTAATGTCCAGGGAATGTTCGGGGGATATCAAATAGATATCCATTTAATGTCCAGGGAATGTTCGGGGGATATCAAATAGATATCCATTTAATGTCCAGGGAATGTTCGGGGGATATCAAATAGATATCCATTTAATGTCCAGGGAATGTTCGGGGGATATCAAATAGATATCCATTTAATGTCCAGGGAATGTTCGGGGGATATCAAATAGATATCCATTGAATGTCCAGGGAATGTTCGGGGGATATCAAATAGATATCCATTGAATGTCCAGGGAATGTTCGGGGGATATCAAATAGATATCCATTTAATGTCCAGGGAATGTTCGGGGGATATCAAATAGATATCCATTTAATGTCCAGGGAATGTTCGGGGGATATCAAATAGATATCCATTTAATGTCCAGGGAATGTTCGGGGGATATCAAATAGATATCCATTTAATGTCCAGGGAATGTTCGGGGGATATCAAATAGATATCCATTGAATGTCCAGGGAATGTTCGGGGGATATCAAATAGATATCCATTTAATGTCCAGGGAATGTTCGGGGGATATCAAATAGATATCCATTTAATGTCCAGGGAATGTTCGGCGGATATCAAATAGATATCCATTTAATGTCCAGGGAATGTTCGGGGGATGTCAAATAGATATCCATTTAATGTCCAGGGAATGTTCGGGGGATGTCAAATAGATATCCATTTAATGTCCAGGGAATGTTCGGGGGATGTCAAATAGATATCCATTTAATGTCCAGGGAATGTTCGGGGGATGTCAAATAGATATCCATTGAATGTCCAGGGAATGTTCGGGGGATATCAAATAGATATCCATTTAATGTCCAGGGAATGTTCGGGGGATGTCAAATAGATATCCATTTAATGTCCAGGGAATGTTCGGGGGATGTCAAATAGATATCCATTTAATGTCCAGGGAATGTTCGGGGGATATCAAATAGATATCCATTTAATGTCCAGGGAATGTTCGGGGGATATCAAATAGATATCCATTTAATGTCCAGGGAATGTTCGGGGGATATCAAATAGATATCCATTTAATGTCCAGGGAATGTTCGGGGGATGTCAAATAGATATCCATTTAATGTCCAGGGAATGTTCGGGGGATATCAAATAGATATCCATTTAATGTCCAGGGAATGTTCGGGGGATATCAAATAGATATCCATTTAATGTCCAGGGAATGTTCGGGGGATATCAAATAGATATCCATTGAATGTCCAGGGAATGTTCGGGGGATATCAAATAGATATCCATTGAATGTCCAGGGAATGTTCGGGGGATATCAAATAGATATCCATTGAATGTCCAGGGAATGTTCGGGGGATATCAAATAGATATCCATTGAATGTCCAGGGAATGTTCGGGGGATATCAAATAGATATCCATTTAATGTCCAGGGAATGTTCGGGGGATATCAAATAGATATCCATTGAATGTCCAGGGAATGTTCGGGGGATATCAAATAGATATCCATTGAATGTCCAGGGAATGTTCGGGGGATATCAAATAGATATCCATTGAATGTCCAGGGAATGTTCGGGGGATATCAAATAGATATCCATTGAATGTCCAGGGAATGTTCGGGGGATATCAAATAGATATCCATTGAATGTCCAGGGAATGTTCGGGGGATATCAAATAGATATCCATTTAATGTCCAGGGAATGTTCGGGGGATATCAAATAGATATCCATTTAATGTCCAGGGAATGTTCGGGGGATATCAAATAGATATCCATTTAATGTCCAGGGAATGTTCGGGGGATATCAAATAGATATCCATTTAATGTCCAGGGAATGTTCGGGGGATATCAAATAGATATCCATTTAATGTCCAGGGAATGTTCGGGGGATATCAAATAGATATCCATTTAATGTCCAGGGAATGTTCGAGGGATATCAAATAGATATCCATTTAATGTCCAGGGAATGTTCGGGGGATATCAAATAGATATCCATTTAATGTCCAGGGAATGTTCGGGGGATATCAAATAGATATCCATTTAATGTCCAGGGAATGTTCGGGGGATATCAAATAGATATCCATTTAATGTCCAGGGAATGTTCGGGGGATATCAAATAGATATCCATTTAATGTCCAGGGAATGTTCGAGGGATATCAAATAGATATCCATTTAATGTCCAGGGAATGTTCGGGGGATATCAAATAGATATCCATTTAATGTCCAGGGAATGTTCGGGGGATATCAAATAGATATCCATTTAATGTCCAGGGAATGTTCGGAGGATATCAAATAGATATCCATTGAATGTCCAGGGAATGTTCGGGGGATATCAAATAGATATCCATTGAATGTCCAGGGAATGTTCGGGGGATATCAAATAGATATCCATTGAATGTCCAGGGAATGTTCGGGGGATATCAAATAGATATCCATTGAATGTCCATGTAATGTTCGGGGGATATCGAATAGATATCCATTGAATGTCCAGGGAATGTTCGGGGGATATCGAATAGATATCCATTGAATGTCCAGGGAATGTTCGGGGGATATCGAATAGATATCCATTGAATGTCCAGGGAATGTTCGGGGGGTATCAAATAGATATCCATTGAATGTCCAGGGAATGTTCGGGGGGTATCAAATAGATATCCATTTAATGTCCAGGGAATGTTCGGGGGATATCAAATAGATATCCATTGAATGTCCAGGGAATGTTCGGGGGATATCAAATAGATATCCATTGAATGTCCAGGGAATGTTCGGGGGATATCAAATAGATATCCATTTAATGTCCAGGGAATGTTCGGGGGATATCAAATAGATATCCATTTAATGTCCAGGGAATGTTCGGGGGATATCAAATAGATATCCATTGAATGTCCAGGGAATGTTCGGGGGATATCAAATAGATATCCATTGAATGTCCAGGGAATGTTCGGGGGATATCAAATAGATATCCATTGAATGTCCAGGGAATGTTCGGGGGTTATCAAATAGATATCCATTGAATGTCCAGGGAATGTTCGGGGGATATCAAATAGATATCCATTGAATGTCCAGGGAATGTTCGGGGGATATCAAATAGATATCCATTTAATGTCCAGGGAATGTTCGGGGGATATCAAATAGATATCCATTTAATGTCCAGGGAATGTTCGGGGGATATCAAATAGATATCCATTTAATGTCCAGGGAATGTTCGGGGGATATCAAATAGATATCCATTTAATGTCCAGGGAATGTTCGGGGGATATCAAATAGATATCCATTTAATGTCCAGGGAATGTTCGGGGGATATCAAATAGATATCCATTTAATGTCCAGGGAATGTTCGGGGGATATCAAATAGATATCCATTTAATGTCCAGGGAATGTTCGGGGGATATCAAATAGATATCCATTTAATGTCCAGGGAATGTTCGGGGGATATCAAATAGATATCCATTTAATGTCCAGGGAATGTTCGGGGGATATCAAATAGATATCCATTTAATGTCCAGGGAATGTTCGGGGGATATCAAATAGATATCCATTTAATGTCCAGGGAATGTTCGGGGGATATCAAATAGATATCCATTTAATGTCCAGGGAATGTTCGGGGGATATCAAATAGATATCCATTTAATGTCCAGGGAATGTTCGGGGGATATCAAATAGATATCCATTTAATGTCCAGGGAATGTTCGGGGGATATCAAATAGATATCCATTTAATGTCCAGGGAATGTTCGGGGGATATCAAATAGATATCCATTTAATGTCCAGGGAATGTTCGGGGGATATCAAATAGATATCCATTGAATGTCCAGGGAATGTTCGGGGGATATCAAATAGATATCCATTGAATGTCCAGGGAATGTTCGGGGGATATCAAATAGATATCCATTTAATGTCCAGGGAATGTTCGGGGGATATCAAATAGATATCCATTTAATGTCCAGGGAATGTTCGGGGGATATCAAATAGATATCCATTTAATGTCCAGGGAATGTTCGGGGGATATCAAATAGATATCCATTTAATGTCCAGGGAATGTTCGGGGGATATCAAATAGATATCCATTTAATGTCCAGGGAATGTTCGGGGGATATCAAATAGATATCCATTTAATGTCCAGGGAATGTTCGGGGGATATCAAATAGATATCCATTTAATGTCCAGGGAATGTTCGGGGGATATCAAATAGATATCCATTTAATGTCCAGGGAATGTTCGGGGGATATCAAATAGATATCCATTGAATGTCCAGGGAATGTTCGGGGGATATCAAATAGATATCCATTTAATGTCCAGGGACTGTTCGGGGGATATCAAATAGATATCCATTTAATGTCCAGGGAATGTTCGGGGGATATCAAATAGATATCCATTTAATGTCCAGGGAATGTTCGGGGGATATCAAATAGATATCCATTTAATGTCCAGGGAATGTTCGGGGGATATCAAATAGATATCCATTTAATGTCCAGGGAATGTTCGGGGGATATCAAATAGATATCCATTTAATGTCCAGGGAATGTTCGAGGGATATCAAATAGATATCCATTTAATGTCCAGGGAATGTTCGGGGGATATCAAATAGATATCCATTTAATGTCCAGGGAATGTTCGGGGGATATCAAATAGATATCCATTTAATGTCCAGGGAATGTTCGGGGGATATCAAATAGATATCCATTGAATGTCCAGGGAATGTTCGGGGGATATCAAATAGATATCCATTGAATGTCCAGGGAATGTTCGGGGGATATCAAATAGATATCCATTGAATGTCCAGGGAATGTTCGGGGGATATCAAATAGATATCCATTGAATGTCCATGTAATGTTCGGGGGATATCGAATAGATATCCATTGAATGTCCAGGGAATGTTCGGGGGATATCGAATAGATATCCATTGAATGTCCAGGGAATGTTCGGGGGGTATCAAATAGATATCCATTGAATGTCCAGGGAATGTTCGGGGGGTATCAAATAGATATCCATTGAATGTCCAGGGAATGTTCGGGGGATATCAAATAGATATCCATTTAATGTCCAGGGAATGTTCGGGGGATATCAAATAGATATCCATTTAATGTCCAGGGAATGTTCGGGGGATATCAAATAGATATCCATTTAATGTCCAGGGAATGTTCGGGGGATATCAAATAGATATCCATTGAATGTCCAGGGAATGTTCGGGGGATATCAAATAGATATCCATTTAATGTCCAGGGAATGTTCGGGGGATATCAAATAGATATCCATTGAATGTCCAGGGAATGTTCGGGGGATATCAAATAGATATCCATTGAATGTCCAGGGAATGTTCGGGGGATATCAAATAGATATCCATTGAATGTCCAGGGAATGTTCGGGGGATATCAAATAGATATCCATTTAATGTCCAGGGAATGTTCGGGGGATATCAAATAGATATCCATTTAATGTCCAGGGAATGTTCGGGGGATATCAAATAGATATCCATTTAATGTCCAGGGAATGTTCGGGGGATATCAAATAGATATCCATTTAATGTCCAGGGAATGTTCGGGGGATATCAAATAGATATCCATTTAATGTCCAGGGAATGTTCGGGGGATATCAAATAGATATCCATTTAATGTCCAGGGAATGTTCGGGGGATATCAAATAGATATCCATTTAATGTCCAGGGAATGTTCGGGGGATATCAAATAGATATCCATTTAATGTCCAGGGAATGTTCGGGGGATATCAAATAGATATCCATTTAATGTCCAGGGAATGTTCGGGGGATATCAAATAGATATCCATTTAATGTCCAGGGAATGTTCGGGGGATATCAAATAGATATCCATTTAATGTCCAGGGAATGTTCGGGGGATATCAAATAGATATCCATTTAATGTCCAGGGAATGTTCGGGGGATATCAAATAGATATCCATTTAATGTCCAGGGAATGTTCGGGGGATATCAAATAGATATCCATTGAATGTCCAGGGAATGTTCGGGGGATATCAAATAGATATCCATAGAATGTCCAGGGAATGTTCGGGGGATATCAAATAAATGTTCATAGAACATTCAGGGGATATTCGGGGGATATCAAATAAATATTAATAGAACATTCAGGGGATATTCGGGGGATATCAAATAAATATTAATAGAATATTCAGGGGATATTCGGGGGATATCAAATAAATATTAATAGAATATTCAGGGGATATTCGGGGGATATCAAATAAATATTAATAGAATATTCAGGGGATATTCGGGGGATATCAAATAAATATTCATAGAATATTCAGGGGATATTCGGGGGATATCAAATAAATGTTCATAGAACATTCAGGGGATATTCGGGGGATATCAAATAAATGTTCATAGAACATTCAGGGGATATTCGGGGGATATCAAATAAATATTCATAGAATATTCAGGGGATATTCGGGGGATATCAAATAAATATTCATAGAATATTCAGGGGATATTCGGGGGATATCAAATAAATATTCATAGAATATTCAGGGGATATTCGGGGGATATCAAATAAATATTCATAGAATATTCAGGGGATATTCGGGGGATATCAAATAAATATTCATAGAATATTCAGGGGATATTCGGGGGATATCAAATAAATATTCATAGAATATTCAGGGGATATTCGGGGGATATCAAATAAATATTCATAGAATATTCAGGGGATATTCGGGGGATATCAAATAAATATTCATAGAATATTCAGGGGATATTCGGGGGATATCAAATAAATATTCATAGAATATTCAGGGGATATTCGGGGGATATCAAATAAATGTTCACAGAACATTCAGGGGATATTCGGGGGATATCAAATAAATGTTCACAGAACATTCAGGGGATATTCGGGGGATATCAAATAAATGTTCACAGAACATTCAGGGGATATTCGGGGGATATCAAATAAATGTTCACAGAACATTCAGGGGATATTCGGGGGATATCAAATAAATGTTCATAGAACATTCAGGGGATATTCGGGGGATATCAAATAAATATTCATAGAACATTCAGGGGATATTCGGGGGATATCAAATAAATATTCATAGAACATTCAGGGGATATTCGGGGGATATCAAATAAATATTCATAGAATATTCAGGGGATATTCGGGGGATATCAAATAAATATTCATAGAATATTCAGGGGATATTCGGGGGATATCAAATATATATTCATAGAACATTCAGGGGATATTCGGGGGATATCAAATAAATATTCATAGAACATTCAGGGGATATTCGGGGGATATCAAATAAATATTCATAGAACATTCAGGGGATATTCGGGGGATATCAAATAAATATTCATAGAACATTCAGGGGATATTCGGGGGATATCAAATAAATATTCATAGAACATTCAGGGGATATTCGGGGGATATCAAATAAATATTCATAGAATATTCAGGGGATATTCGGGGGATATCAAATAAATATTCATAGAATATTCAGGGGATATTCGGGGGATATCAAATAAA
This sequence comes from Cerceris rybyensis, assembly GCA_910591515.1. Classification (NCBI taxonomy): domain Eukaryota; kingdom Metazoa; phylum Arthropoda; class Insecta; order Hymenoptera; family Crabronidae; genus Cerceris; species Cerceris rybyensis. Next base: position 5,871,185 of record OU342802.1, on the reverse strand, counting down.
TATTCATAGAACATTCAGGGGATATTCGGGGGATATCAAATAAATATTCATAGAACATTCAGGGGATATTCGGGGGATATCAAATAAATATTCATAGAACATTCAGGGGATATTCGGGGGATATCAAATAAATATTCATAGAACATTCAGGGGATATTCGGGGGATATCAAATAAATATTCATAGAATATTCAGGGGATATTCGGGGGATATCAAATAAATATTCATAGAATATTCAGGGGATATTCGGGGGATATCAAATAAATATTCATAGAATATTCAGGGGTTATTGGGGGGATATAAAATAAATATTCATAGAATATTCAGGGGATATTCGGGGGATATCAAATAAATATTCATAGAATATTCAGGGGATATTCGGGGGATATCAAATAAATATTCATAGAATATTCAGGGGATATTCGGGGGATATCAAATAAATATTCATAGAATATTCAGGGGATATTCGGGGGATATCAAATAAATATTCATAGAATATTCAGGGGATATTCGGGGGATATCAAATAAATATTCATAGAACATTCAGGGGATATTCGGGGGATATCAAATAAATATTCATAGAACATTCAGGGGATATTCGGGGGATATCAAATAAATATTCATAGAACATTCAGGGGATATTCGGGGGATATCAAATAAATATTCATAGAACATTCAGGGGATATTCGGGGGATATCAAATAAATATTCATAGAATATTCAGGGGATATTCGGGGGATATCAAATAAATATTCATAGAATATTCAGGGGATATTCGGGGGATATCAAATAAATATTCATAGAATATTCAGGGGATATTCGGGGGATATCAAATAAATATTCATAGAACATTCAGGGGATATTCGGGGGATATCAAATAAATATTCATAGAACATTCAGGGGATATTCGGGGGATATCAAATAAATATTCATAGAACATTCAGGGGATATTCGGGGGATATCAAATAAATATTCATAGAACATTCAGGGGATATTCGGGGGATATCAAATAAATATTCATAGAACATTCAGGGGATATTCGGGGGATATCAAATAAATATTCATAGAACATTCAGGGGATATTCGGGGGATATCAAATAAATATTCATAGAATATTCAGGGGATATTCGGGGGATGTCAAATAAATATTCATAGAATATTCAGGGGATATTCGGGGGATGTCAAATAAATATTCATAGAATATTCAGGGGATATTCGGGGGATGTCAAATAAATATTCATAGAATATTCAGGGGATATTCGGGGGATATCAAATAAATATTCATAGAATATTCAGGGGATATTCGGGGGATATCAAATAAATATTCATAGAATATTCAGGGGATATTCGGGGGATATCAAATAAATATTCATAGAATATTCAGGGGATATTCGGGGGATATCAAATAAATATTCAGGGGATATTCGGGGGATATCAAATAAATATTCATAGAATATTCAGGGGATATTCGGGGGATATCAAATAAATATTCATAGAATATTCAGGGGATATTCGGGGGATATCAAATAAATATTCATAGAACATTCAGGGGATATTCGGGGGATATCAAATAAATATTCATAGAACATTCAGGGGATATTCGGGGGATATCAAATAAATATTCATAGAACATTCAGGGGATATTCGGGGGATATCAAATAAATATTCATAGAACATTCAGGGGATATTCGGGGGATATCAAATAAATATTCATAGAACATTCAGGGGATATTCGGGGGATATCAAATAAATATTCATAGAACATTCAGGGGATATTCGGGGGATATCAAATAAATATTCATAGAATATTCAGGGGATATTCGGGGGATGTCAAATAAATATTCATAGAATATTCAGGGGATATTCGGGGGATATCAAATAAATATTCATAGAATATTCAGGGGATATTCGGGGGATATCAAATAAATATTCATAGAATATTCAGGGGATATTCGGGGGATATCAAATAAATATTCATAGAATATTCAGGGGATATTCGGGGGATATCAAATAAATATTCATAGAATATTCAGGGGATATTCGGGGGATATCAAATAAATATTCATAGAACATTCAGGGGATATTCGGGGGATATCAAATAAATATTCATAGAACATTCAGGGGATATTCGGGGGATATCAAATAAATATTCATAGAACATTCAGGGGATATTCGGGGGATATCAAATAAATATTCATAGAATATTCAGGGGATATTCGGGGGATATCAAATAAATATTCATAGAATATTCAGGGGATATTCGGGGGATATCAAATAAATATTCATAGAATATTCAGGGGATATTCGGGGGATATCAAATAAATATTCATAGAACATTCAGGGGATATTCGGGGGATATCAAATAAATATTCACAGAACATTCAGGGGATATTCGGGGGATATCAAATAAATGTTCACAGAACATTCAGGGGATATTCGGGGGATATCAAATAAATGTTCATGGAACATTCAGGGGATATTCGGGGGATATCAAATAAATGTTCATGGAACATTCAGGGGATATTCGGGGGATATCAAATAAATGTTCATGGAACATTCAGGGGATATTCGGGGGTTATCAAATAAATGTTCATAGAATATTCAGGGGATATTCGGGGGATATCAAATAAATATTCATAGAATATTCAGGGGATATTCGGGGGATATCAAATAAATATTCATAGAATATTCAGAGGATATTCGGGGGATATCAAATAAATATTCATAGAATATTCAGGGGATATTCGGGGGATATCAAATAAATATTCATAGAATATTCAGGGGATATTCGGGGGATATCAAATAAATATTCATAGAATATTCAGGGGATATTCGGGGGATATCAAATAAATATTCATAGAATATTCAGGGGATATTCGGGGGATATCAAATAAATATTCATAGAATATTCAGGGGATATTCGGGGGATATCAAATAAATATTCATAGAATATTCAGGGGATATTCGGGGGATATCAAATAAATATTCATAGAATATTCAGGGGATATTCGGGGGATATCAAATAAATATTCATAGAATATTCAGGGGATATTCGGGGGATATCAAATAAATGTTCATAGAACATTCAGGGGATATTCGGGGGATATCAAATAAATGTTCATAGAACATTCAGGGGATATTCGGGGGATATCAAATAAATATTCATAGAACATTCAGGGGATATTCGGGGGATATCAAATAAATATTCATAGAACATTCAGGGGATATTCGGGGGATATCAAATAAATATTCATAGAACATTCAGAGGATATTCGGGGGATATCAAATAAATATTCATAGAACATTCAGGGGATATTCGGGGGATATCAAATAAATATTCATAGAACATTCAGGGGATATTCGGGGGATATCAAATAAATATTCATAGAACATTCAGGGGATATTCGGGGGATATCAAATAAATATTCATAGAACATTCAGGGGATATTCGGGGGATATCAAATAAATATTCATAGAATATTCAGGGGATATTCGGGGGATATCAAATAAATATTCATAGAATATTCAGGGGATATTCGGGGGATATCAAATAAATATTCATAGAATATTCAGGGGATATTCGGGGGATATCAAATAAATATTCATAGAATATTCAGGGGATATTCGGGGGATATCAAATAAATGTTCATAGAACATTCAGGGGATATTCGGGGGATATCAAATAAATGTTCATAGAACATTCAGGGGATATTCGGGGGATATCAAATAAATATTCATAGAACATTCAGGGGATATTCGGGGGATATCAAATAAATATTCATAGAACATTCAGGGGATATTCGGGGGATATCAAATAAATATTCATAGAACATTCAGGGGATATTCGGGGGATATCAAATAAATATTCATAGAACATTCAGAGGATATTCGGGGGATATCAAATAAATATTCATAGAACATTCAGGGGATATTCGGGGGATATCAAATAAATATTCATAGAACATTCAGGGGATATTCGGGGGATATCAAATAAATATTCATAGAACATTCAGGGGATATTCGGGGGATATCAAATAAATATTCACAGAACATTCAGGGGATATTCGGGGGATATCAAATAAATGTTCACAGAACATTCAGGGGATATTCGGGGGATATCAAATAAATGTTCATAGAACATTCAGGGGATATTCGGGGGATATCAAATAAATATTCATAGAATATTCAGGGGATATTCGGGGGATATCAAATAAATATTCATAGAATATTCAGGGGATATTCGGAGGATATCAAATAAATATTCACAGAACATTCAGGGGATATTCGGGGGATATCAAATAAATGTTCACAGAACATTCAGGGGATATTCGGGGGATATCAAATAAATGTTCATGGAACATTCAGGGGATATTCGGGGGATATCAAATAAATGTTCATGGAACATTCAGGGGATATTCGGGGGTTATCAAATAAATGTTCATAGAATATTCAGGGGATATTCGGGGGATATCAAATAAATATTCATAGAATATTCAGGGGATATTCGGGGGATATCAAATAAATATTCATAGAATATTCAGAGGATATTCGGGGGATATCAAATAAATATTCATAGAATATTCAGGGGATATTCGGGGGATATCAAATAAATATTCATAGAATATTCAGGGGATATTCGGGGGATATCAAATAAATATTCATAGAATATTCAGGGGATATTCGGGGGATATCAAATAAATATTCATAGAATATTCAGGGGATATTCGGGGGATATCAAATAAATATTCATAGAATATTCAGGGGATATTCGGGGGATATCAAATAAATATTCATAGAATATTCAGGGGATATTCGGGGGATATCAAATAAATATTCATAGAATATTCAGGGGATATTCGGGGGATATCAAATAAATATTCATAGAATATTCAGGGGATATTCGGGGGATATCAAATAAATGTTCATAGAACATTCAGGGGATATTCGGGGGATATCAAATAAATGTTCATAGAACATTCAGGGGATATTCGGGGGATATCAAATAAATATTCATAGAACATTCAGGGGATATTCGGGGGATATCAAATAAATATTCATAGAACATTCAGGGGATATTCGGGGGATATCAAATAAATATTCATAGAACATTCAGGGGATATTCGGGGGATATCAAATAAATATTCATAGAACATTCAGGGGATATTCGGGGGATATCAAATAAATATTCATAGAACATTCAGAGGATATTCGGGGGATATCAAATAAATATTCATAGAACATTCAGGGGATATTCGGGGGATATCAAATAAATATTCATAGAACATTCAGGGGATATTCGGGGGATATCAAATAAATATTCATAGAACATTCAGGGGATATTCGGGGGATATCAAATAAATATTCATAGAATATTCAGGGGATATTCGGGGGATATCAAATAAATATTCATAGAATATTCAGGGGATATTCGGGGGATATCAAATAAATATTCATAGAATATTCAGGGGATATTCGGGGGATATCAAATAAATATTCATAGAATATTCAGGGGATATTCGGGGGATATCAAATAAATATTCATAGAATATTCAGGGGATATTCGGGGGATATCAAATAGATATCCATTGAATGTCCAGGGGATATTCGGGGGATATCAAATAGATATCCATTGAATGTCCAGGGAATGTTCGGGGGATATCAAATAGATATCCATTGAATGTCCAGGGAATGTTCGGGGGATATCAAATAGATATCCATTTAATGTCCAGGGAATGTTCGGGGGATATCAAATAGATATCCATTGAATGTCCAGGGAATGTTCGGGGGATATCAAATAGATATCCATTGAATGTCCAGGGAATGTTCGGGGGATATCAAATAGATATCCATTGAATGTCCAGGGAATGTTCGGGGGATATCAAATAGATATCCATTGAATGTCCAGGGAATGTTCGGGGGATATCAAATAGATATCCATTTAATGTCCAGGGAATGTTCGGGGGATATCAAATAGATATCCATTTAATGTCCAGGGAATGTTCGGGGGATATCAAATAGATATCCATTGAATGTCCATGTAATGTTCGGGGGATATCGAATAGATATCCATTGAATGTCCAGGGAATGTTCGGGGGATATCGAATAGATATCCATTTAATGTCCAGGGAATGTTCGGGGGGTATCAAATAGATATCCATTGAATGTCCAGGGAATGTTCGGGGGATATCAAATAGATATCCATTGAATGTCCAGGGAATGTTCGGGGGATATCAAATAGATATCCATTGAATGTCCAGGGAATGTTCGGGGGATATCAAATAGATATCCATTTAATGTCCAGGGAATGTTCGGGGGATATCAAATAGATATCCATTGAATGTCCAGGGAATGTTCGGGGGATATCAAATAGATATCCATTGAATGTCCAGGGAATGTTCGGGGGATATCAAATAGATATCCATTGAATGTCCAGGGAATGTTCGGGGGATATCAAATAGATATCCATTGAATGTCCAGGGAATGTTCGGGGGATATCAAATAGATATCCATTGAATGTCCAGGGAATGTTCGGGGGATATCAAATAGATATCCATTGAATGTCCAGGGAATGTTCGGGGGATATCAAATAGATATCCATTGAATGTCCAGGGAATGTTCGGGGGATATCAAATAGATATCCATTTAATGTCCAGGGAATGTTCGGGGGATATCAAATAGATATCCATTTAATGTCCAGGGAATGTTCGGGGGATATCAAATAGATATCCATTTAATGTCCAGGGAATGTTCGGGGGATATCAAATAGATATCCATTTAATGTCCAGGGAATGTTCGGGGGATATCAAATAGATATCCATTTAATGTCCAGGGAATGTTCGGGGGATATCAAATAGATATCCATTTAATGTCCAGGGAATGTTCGGGGGATATCAAATAGATATCCATTTAATGTCCAGGGAATGTTCGGGGGATATCAAATAGATATCCATTTAATGTCCAGGGAATGTTCGGGGGATATCAAATAGATATCCATTTAATGTCCAGGGAATGTTCGGGGGATATCAAATAGATATCCATTTAATGTCCAGGGAATGTTCGGGGGATATCAAATAGATATCCATTTAATGTCCAGGGAATGTTCGGGGGATATCAAATAGATATCCATTTAATGTCCAGGGAATGTTCGGGGGATATCAAATAGATATCCATTGAATGTCCAGGGAATGTTCGGGGGATATCAAATAGATATCCATTGAATGTCCAGGGAATGTTCGGGGGATATCAAATAGATATCCATTGAATGTCCAGGGAATGTTCGGGGGATATCAAATAGATATCCATTGAATGTCCAGGGAATGTTCGGGGGATATCAAATAGATATCCATTGAATGTCCAGGGAATGTTCGGGGGATATCAAATAGATATCCATTGAATGTCCAGGGAATGTTCGGGGGATATCAAATAGATATCCATTGAATGTCCAGGGAATGTTCGGGGGATATCAAATAGATATCCATTTAATGTCCAGGGAATGTTCGGGGGATATCAAATAGATATCCATTGAATGTCCAGGGAATGTTCGGGGGATATCAAATAGATATCCATTTAATGTCCAGGGAATGTTCGGGGGATATCAAATAGATATCCATTTAATGTCCAGGGAATGTTCGGGGGATATCAAATAGATATCCATTTAATGTCCAGGGAATGTTCGGGGGATATCAAATAGATATCCATTTAATGTCCAGGGAATGTTCGGGGGATATCAAATAGATATCCATTTAATGTCCAGGGAATGTTCGGGGGATATCAAATAGATATCCATTTAATGTCCAGGGAATGTTCGGGGGATATCAAATAGATATCCATTTAATGTCCAGGGAATGTTCGGGGGATATCAAATAGATATCCATTTAATGTCCAGGGAATGTTCGGGGGATATCAAATAGATATCCATTGAATGTCCAGGGAATGTTCGGGGGATATCAAATAGATATCCATTGAATGTCCAGGGAATGTTCGGGGGATATCAAATAGATATCCATTGAATGTCCAGGGAATGTTCGGGGGATATCAAATAGATATCCATTGAATGTCCAGGGAATGTTCGGGGGATATCAAATAGATATCCATTGAATGTCCAGGGAATGTTCGGGGGATATCAAATAGATATCCATTTAATGTCCAGGGAATGTTCGGGGGATATCAAATAGATATCCATTTAATGTCCAGGGAATGTTCGGGGGATATCAAATAGATATCCATTTAATGTCCAGGGAATGTTCGGGGGATATCAAATAGATATCCATTTAATGTCCAGGGAATGTTCGGGGGATATCAAATAGATATCCATTTAATGTCCAGGGAATGTTCGGGGGATATCAAATAGATATCCATTTAATGTCCAGGGAATGTTCGGGGGATATCAAATAGATATCCATTTAATGTCCAGGGAATGTTCGGGGGATATCAAATAGATATCCATTTAATGTCCAGGGAATGTTCGGGGGATATCAAATAGATATCCATTTAATGTCCAGGGAATGTTCGGGGGATATCAAATAGATATCCATTTAATGTCCAGGGAATGTTCGAGGGATATCAAATAGATATCCATTTAATGTCCAGGGAATGTTCGGGGGATATCAAATAGATATCCATTTAATGTCCAGGGAATGTTCGGGGGATATCAAATAGATATCCATTTAATGTCCAGGGAATGTTCGGGGGATATCAAATAGATATCCATTGAATGTCCAGGGAATGTTCGGGGGATATCAAATAGATATCCATTGAATGTCCAGGGAATGTTCGGGGGATATCAAATAGATATCCATTGAATGTCCAGGGAATGTTCGGGGGATATCAAATAGATATCCATTGAATGTCCAGGGAATGTTCGGGGGATATCAAATAGATATCCATTGAATGTCCAGGGAATGTTCGGGGGATATCAAATAGATATCCATTGAATGTCCAGGGAATGTTCGGGGGATATCAAATAGATATCCATTTAATGTCCAGGGAATGTTCGGGGGATATCAAATAGATATCCATTTAATGTCCAGGGAATGTTCGGGGGATATCAAATAGATATCCATTTAATGTCCAGGGAATGTTCGGGGGATATCAAATAGATATCCATTTAATGTCCAGGGAATGTTCGGGGGATATCAAATAGATATCCATTTAATGTCCAGGGAATGTTCGGGGGATATCAAATAGATATCCATTTAATGTCCAGGGAATGTTCGGGGGATATCAAATAGATATCCATTTAATGTCCAGGGAATGTTCGGGGGATATCAAATAGATATCCATTGAATGTCCAGGGAATGTTCGGGGGATATCAAATAGATATCCATTTAATGTCCAGGGAATGTTCGGGGGATATCAAATAGATATCCATTTAATGTCCAGGGAATGTTCGAGGGATATCAAATAGATATCCATTTAATGTCCAGGGAATGTTCGGGGGATATCAAATAGATATCCATTTAATGTCCAGGGAATGTTCGGGGGATATCAAATAGATATCCATTTAATGTCCAGGGAATGTTCGGGGGATATCAAATAGATATCCATTTAATGTCCAGGGAATGTTCGGGGGATATCAAATAGATATCCATTGAATGTCCAGGGAATGTTCGGGGGATATCAAATAGATATCCATTTAATGTCCAGGGAATGTTCGGGGGATATCAAATAGATATCCATAGAATGTCCAGGGTATATTCAGGGGATATAAAATAGATATCCATAGAATATCCAGGGTATATTCAGGGGATATAAAATAGATATCCATAGAATATCCAGGGTATATTCAGGGGATATAAAATAGATATCCATAGAATATCCAGGGTATATTCAGGGGATATAAAATAGATATCCATAGAATATCCAGGGTATATTCAGGGGATATAAAATAGATATTCATAGAATATCCAGGGGATATTGAGGGGATATAAAATAGATATTCATAGAATATGCAGGGGATATTCAGGGGATATAAATAGATATTCATAGAATATCCAGGGTATATTCAGGGGATATAAAATAGATATTCATAGAATATCCAGGGGATATTGAGGGGATATAAAATAGATATTCATAGAATATGCAGGGGATATTCAGGGGATATAAATAGATATTCATAGAATATTCAGAGAATATTCAGGGGATATAAATAGATATTCATAGAATATTCAGAGAATATTCAGGGGATATAAAATAAATATTAAATATCGGGCCCATCAACCAAGAGTCCCATACTCTTTGACTCCTTAAACACTAAAAGTCCCAGTAACAATTATAGTCATTTCACGTAGAACCTACTACTAGAGGTGGGCCCCGAGCACCCAGACTATGATGTATTAATTTGTGTTAAAGAAAAAATTAGCCGAAGTTAACAGTGGATTTGAACACGGACCCATTGTTCCAGAGTCCGGACCCTTGACCCTTTACACACCATGACTCCCAAGAACTACTATAGTTATTTTCCATAGAACCTATTGCCTCAAAGGAGTCCGAACCACCCACACTATAATACATTTATTAATAATATAAAAAGCATTTGACAGATTCGACAGTAAATTTGAATTCGGGCGCACTGATCAAGAGTCCGACCAATTTCCAATTACCATCATTATAACAATCCCATAGAATTCACTGAATTACCAAGAAATTTAATCCTAAAATAATAACCTGCGGTGAAAAATCTGCCATAAATCTTCCTCCATTAAGTTTTAATATTATTCGGCATAAAAAATAATTTCTCTTCTGCCACTAGTTTCACCTACCCTCAAAAAAATATGCATGGCTGTCAGGTATATTGGATGGCCCAGGTTTTAATAGCTCCACAAAACACGGGGCAAAAATGCGTGCTCGTAACGACCACTGCTGCCAATAAATGGAAGAAGACGAGAAAGATGAGCATAAAGTTTACATCTGACGGGGACTTTAAAATTGGCTGATATGAAACTACCTGGATAGGTGAAACCCTCATGGGAACGAGGTATCCCGAGCTATCCTCAACCCAGAGGTCATCCCAGGTGACTTCACTTTCTGTTCGAATACCGAGAGCTACGTTGGAAATACCGAATATCGTTCCAGACACTTTTGATCGTGTAGAAAATCAAGCTTTCTCGGATCGAGCACCGGTGAACTGCTCTCTCTCTCTCTCTCTCTACAGTTCTCTTTCGCTCGATAATTTCGTGGAGGAAGATTTTCCCGGTTGCACGCAAGTAAATATCGTACTCGCTGATACTCAACGATGTATCCATGATATTTCTCTATATTTTCTCCCGTGGAAATCCTCCAGAGTAGATGAAAAAAGATGAAGAGCTATTTAGCGATGGATATTGCATGGTTAAGTGTACTTTCTTCATTTGCACGTCGTTCTTTATTAATAGTTGTTATCTAGCTTTGGTATTTGCATTTTGCACGGGTCTCATGGTGAGATTTTGGAATTGGATTTTGCTTCTAGCAATTCCTGGCTTTCTTTTGTGCAAGAAAATTTTTAAGTGGTAATTGAATGAGTAATTTGAGACAAAAATACAATCTCGATATTTATAATGATACAAAAAACATTTTTGTTTCAAAATTACCATACACGATTGACCCTTGTTCCTAATTAATTAATTAGAACTTATAGTGCAACCACGAGATATGTCGCAATTGACAGTGAATAGGTTAATAGTCGATTGTTCTAGTATTAACGCTAGATCTATCAAGACAGTCAAAGTGAAGACTATAAGCGACTGAAATCGATCAAATTTTTAACCTCTTTCATTTATTGCATTCGAAGATATTTATTTAACAATGTTCAATGACAAATATATCTAGTGTTAATTCATTAATTTCTTTTTCATAAGATGAACTTAAAATGTCTATGACTCTACTGTAAGATTGGAGAGTTTTTATTTAAAAAATGAGTAAGAAGTTATTTTGACTGCCTTCACAGCTTTAGTTTTGAAATAAAGCTAAAATCAATATCTTTGTGACTGATTCACCCGAGTTTGTAAAAAATCGTAGTTGCAATATTGTGGATTGAAAATTGCTACACTGTAAGCAAGATTGTATACAATGGTGGACTAAAATCGTGTATGTTTGCAGAGACATGCGGCTTACGGAAAGAGGCCTTGTTCCCTTGCATAAGAATGATGTACATTTTTATGTTACTGTAGAAATTCTACTGCTCGACTTTCTCCCACTCATAAATCATTCTAGCGAAACAGCCTCATTATTTACATTCAGCATAATTTCGAAAAAGTTGTTCGCGTTTCGCCTACATTCTTTACTAGATTTTTCGAAATATATATTTGTACTTTGGCAAATCTACTACAAAATTATGTAAAATAGTAACTAGAATTAATGGCATACCATAAAACCAACCCTCTACATCACTGTGAACCAAGAAATTCAAAATTTGCATCTTTATAGAACAAAATAAATTTGGAAAAATATCAAAAAATATGAAATACTAAAAAACATTTGAACTGTATGAGTACGATTATAAAATACAACAAAATAATATTATTTTTAATAATTAACATTAATTCCAACGAAACACTGTGTCGAGCTTCTTTCTCATAGGACAACACTGTCTCTATATTGGACTCCAAAGAATTGAAAATAAATCGTCCATATGTCACTCCCCTATTCCAAAAACTACAAAAACCTCTCAATAAAATACCACAAAAAAATGATTAAAAAATATCCTCATATATAAGCACAAGTAGTATGAGAGAAATAAAAAAAACAATAATATTAATTATCATAATTAACTTCAATTATAACAAAACACCGTGGCAACATCATCTCTACATAGGATTCTAAAGAATTGAAAATAAGTCGTGCATACGTCACTTCCCTATCCCAAAAACTACAAAAACTACAAAAACCTCTCAATAAAATACAAAAAAAATGGTTAAAAATTATCCTCATATATAAGCACAAATACAACAATAGAAACAAAAAGAATCAATTCATCCTAGATCGATGAAAATCACCAATTACATCAATCTCCTATAATCAATTTGAAATCAACCCCCTACAATCCTAATGGCCCGAAACAAATCCAAATCACAATCCCAAACGAAGGCAGTATCGGAGAAACTGTTAGAAATTCCGGAAACACTATACCAAGTTAATAATCCACAAAGGAACAGCCTGAAACAGAGGTCTGATCCGTGATATAGGGTGCACCATGGAGAATGAAACCAGTGGTGCACGCGAGATCGTTGCATACAGGGGGTCCTGTATGCACGTCGATCGATTCACTTCACGCCCCTCGGCTCATGTGTAAGCAACACTCGGTTTCGAGCTGCAGTGGCGAAGATAATGACATTGCAACGGAGGCGTGCAAGGAAATCCAGTGAGTTAATTAGGAAGTACTCATGGTATCAACCGGCGTGGTCGAGCCGTTCTCGCGAAGGAGGGTTGATGCAAGATGCACGAGAGTCGAGATCGTGGAGGGGATGATGCTCGAGTCTTAGCTACAAAGACGTTAATGTAAACACTTGCAGACTTTAAAGACGAAAGTTAGTTACACGGACGATGGTAGTTCGGAGAGTCGAGAAATTTAGATACTCCTCGTTCACGTGATCCGACCGGTTCACGCGATGGTACATTGCTATGGGTTCCCCTGAGTTTATGTATGTATATTAGAATTTGTTGATGGGGTGCGAAAGAATTTATTGATTACCAAACTCTTTTTTACACTGTCTTTTTTCAGGCCATTTTGAAATAACATGGTTCACCAAAAAGAACAGATACACATTTTTACACGAATTCCAAAAAAGATTTTTTTTTCATTTTAATTTTGAGAGTATTTTACAGAAACTTATGGGTATCGAAATCTTTTTTACACTGCCTTTTTGTAACCAATTTTGAAATAATGTAGTTCACTAATAACAACAAATACACAGTTTTACACGAATTCCAAAAAAGATTTTTTTTTTAATTTTAATTTTGACAGTGTCTTACAGAAACTTATGGATATCGAACTCTTTTTTTCAGGGTCTTTTTGTAGCCGATTTTAAAATAATACGGTTCACCAAAAAGAACAAATACACATTTTTATACGAATTCCAAAAAAGATTTTTTTAAATTTCAATTTTGAGAGTATCTTACAGAAACTTATGGGTATCGAACTCTTTTTTACAAGGTCTTTTTTTAGCCGATTTTGAAATAACATGGTCCATCAAAATGAACAAATACAAATTTTTACACGAATTCCAAAAAAGATTTTTTTTCATTTTAATTTTGACAATGTCTTACAGAAACTTATGGGTATCGAAATCTTTTTACACGATCTTTTTTTAGCCGATTTTAAAACAATACGGTTCACCAAAAAGAACAAATACACATTCGTTCACGCGTTATTTTCGATTCTAACACGCTATTGGTCGAAAAAGGCTCATTACACCATGTGAATGACGAAAGTCTCCTATTACTCCTGTTTCACACCGTAAGCCATCAGAATTTCGGCCGGTGATAGATGTGGATGATGTAGACTTCAATTAGACATCTACCTTGAAGTGAGCATAGATCTAATATAGACTCAGCCCAGATCTTCATGGGTATATTATGGAGATTGCAATCTCGGGACTAGACACCTACTAATAGGAATTTTATAAATATTGAAATTGTAGATCTATATTTTCCAAATTTAGATTATGTACCTGATTTAGAGCTAATTTAAAAATAGTCTAGATCTAACCCAGATCTTCGCGGCTGAATTACAGAGATCAAGACAAGGGACTGAAAATTTGCTTTTGCAAACTGAAAACTAATTGTAAGATTATAAATCTGATGTAAAGCTAACTTAAAAGCACTCTAACCCAGATCTTCACGATTGAATTATGGAGATTAGGATTGCAGCATTAGAAGCCTATTTCCAGAAATTATTGACATTGAAATGTTGAGTCAACATATTGAATATTTAAATTGTATATTTTATTTATAATCATACCAAATCTTGAATTAATCTCCACCTACCCTAAACCTTACATAGATTGAACAAACAACTGAAAATTTCTTTTTGAAACTTTTTTCTAAAATGTCATAGTCTTATTGTTAATTAGTTGTTACAATAAACATAGAGAAAATGTTTAAAAATATCTGGAATATGACAAATTTTTGTAGGTGGGTGAGTAATAATGAAGTTTGTCTGGAACTGAAGTTACTATAAAAACCGTAGATTGAGGACTAATTAACCCCTTGAATGGAGGTCACATTGTGTTGAAAAAATTGAATACACACTCATTTACTGGCTCGCATGTGCACGTTCGATGAGTATACACGAATTTATTATTCATGCATGAATTCGAAACGCACGTTACCGTCCAAATTGATACCCTAAAGGGCTCACACACCATACTGAATATTACAGATCGTTTTTAACGTGAAAATCAATTCTGTGTACCAGATTCATGCATAATGAACGCGGAAGAATCATTCCAAAAGAAAAAATATCTAAAGTTTTAATAATTTTTTATGAATCTTTTAAAATATTTCTATTTAATTTGTATACTGTAACAAGTACAATATTACTGTAATATTAATACTTTGAGATATTGCTGTGTTTATTGAAAACCACCCCTACTACAGCGATACGTCAATTGCACCTTTTTTCAATTTTATCACTGTTTCCAGCGGAGAATAAAAAATATCTTTGTCTATCTTTCTTTCATGTTGTACAATATTGAAAATAATCAATAGCACGTCCTTATAATATTTTTAGATTCGCCGACGCCTACTTCCAATATGTCGATATCTCAATGTAACAATCTTAATTTAATTATCCTTAATTATATTGGATATTTTGAAAAATATATAAATTTTAAACGGTGCAGACAGAGTTCAGTGACAAGCTGGAAGAATAATTCTATATTCTTCGAAACTCACCTCAATATGACAATTTAATAAAAAACCTTTCAATCCAATAGAAATAATGAAACCAACGAAATATCGGTGATGATCAATGCGTTAATAGATAAAACATTAATTATAAAAGTAACCTGTGTCGAGCCTAGTTCTATGCATGACTCCAAAATTTTAAAGATTACTCGCCTTTATTTCAATTCTCTACTCCAAAATTGTATGCAACCTTTCATTAAAATAGCCACAATAAAATAGCGGAAGAAAGGATTCGAAATATTCCTCCATAAAACGATAGTCGTAAGAACGATGGTAAAAACCAAAAAAAAATTGTTTACCATAATTCTAAAAAATTGAAAATAAATCGTTTTTATTACCGCGCTCCAAAAATTGAAAAAATTTCTGAATAAAATGGTGGAAAAAGTGGACCAAAAATTTCTCTACTATAGGCATAAACGCGACAATCAAAACTCAGTGAAATAATATTATTTATAATAATTACAATTAATACGAAGAAAACATCGTATCGAGCCTAGCTCTACACAGGACACCAAAGGGTCAAAGGTTACTCACCTTTATTCAATTTCTCTATACTCTAAAATGATATCAATCTCTCGTTAAAATCGTCACAATAAAATGGCTGACTAAATGATTCAAAACATTTCTCTATAAAATACGATCCATAAGAGTGATGATAAAACTAAGAAAACAATAATATCATTTACCACAATTCCAAAGAGTTGAAAATAAGTCGTTTTCATAACCCTACTCCAAAAATTGAAAAAACCTCTGAATAAAATGGCGGAAAAATTTTCCATAAAACATAAACTTAAATGCAACAGTCAAAATCCTTTAAATTATATTATTCATAATAATTCCTTATAAATATCGAACTTAGCTCTACACAGGAATCCAAACGGTTAAAATCAATTTCCTTTGACTCCATCATCACAAAAATCGAAAAAAAAACTCAGAATAAAATGACGAAAGAAATGATTAAAAAAACTTCTCTGTGAATTATCACAAATAACATAGTGAAAATCAAAGAGAAATGGATTCACCCAAGACAAGCAGACCCTCCAGAATTTTCGGCCAGTCGCGTATGCATGGGTTACAGAAGCGCGAAGGTATTTACTCCGTGAGCTCGTACATTAGCATACGACCTGCGTCAAATTGGATATTTAAATAAATTAAAATATGAAACAAATTGGATCGAGTTTAAGAGCGCACCAGCGAGACCAGGTTATCTAGAATATTCACAAGCATACTGATGGTGTTTTTGCACGACACGGTTGAATTCTATGCCTACGATAAAAGAAAAAAAAACGGAAGGCAGAGCAAAAGTCCGAAAGTATTTCAGCAAATACATCTTTAATGAGGACGGTCTCGTATACGGTGAGAACCGTTTCGAGGAATTCCATAACTTCTTTTTCTTCCTTCGTGCAGTAAAAGGACAATTTCGTAAATCAACCTGCCTCGTAGCTGTGCGAAGTTTAAGGTCCTTATCTCCACTCGCGGTCCACTTTTAACCCCTCGAAGCCTTAGCATTTCCTTTCGATTCCCTGGAGAACCCTGGCCGCCCCTTTTGCGAAGGTGCGAGGGTGAAATTTTTAGTACGTGCGATGAAAAGTGAAACTTCGATGTTCTCGAGACGAGAATCGATGTGTGGGGAGTGACAGTGCTGATAAAAACTCATACGTTACGTCGATCATGGTTGCCGTAAGTTGTAAACGTGATCAGGTTTGCTCAAACATCGGCAAACACGTGAGAACTGTGAGGAAATCAATTTCTAGGTTGAAAGAGGGATGCTATCTGGACTTAACCCGTGAAGGACTAAGCATTGAAATGAAGAAAGAAATTTATAACTACTTTTTGGGTTACATAACAATACTTGGTATCTTATAGTGCATAAATTAAGCCTTTGGTATGTTCTTTTACTATGGCATATGTTAAAATATAAATTAAATTAATCCAACTCCTCGAAAAAAAATTAGTCTGGGTTAGGTCTGGGTTAGGTCTGGATTAGAACATTTGATTAGAAGTCAAGTGTTGCGTTCACGCAACTTCGAGCCTTAATCAGTTAAAAGGAATATGAACTATTTGAAGAATTGTAACCTTAGATGGATAAATGTGCAATTGGTGTAACATGTAAGCAAATGTATGACACAGGTTTCCAAATTTATCTATACGCAATGCTAAAATGGAAAAATGCGAAGGAAATCGATATCCAATATTCAAAGTTCTACCATATTGCAAATTTTCACAATTTTTTTTGCTTTGATTAAAAATTATAATTACAGTCATACATATGATCAATCCATCAATGTTTTTCATTTCAGATAAGTAGAATAATCGGAATTTGGCAGTTAGTAAGATACTTTTTTCACCCCCTAATCGTACCACAGTATAATTCTGAGTTCATCTGAACTTAATAATAACCTGTGTATAATATTTTGTATTTATATATAGCTTATTTGGATAAATAAATGAACCTAAATTATAATTCAAAAACAATAAAATCTTAATTACTTCCATGATTCTCATAAGTGACTGAACCTCATTCAATGTCATGTAATTCGATCGGTTTTGATTATTTCCACTTGAAAAAATGTCTGGACATTCGTGAAACATGAACACATATACATATATACAAAATTTCAATATAAAAAAGTGTTGTTTATATAATATATAATATATGTAAGAGGAATATTTTATTAGAACAAATAAATAAACAATTAGAACATTGAATGGAATACAAATTAGATCAAATCAGATACAAAAATCAACTTCTCCGCACAACTGCTAAATCACGACTCCTATTTACCAAAAGTCCCCACCACTTGTTACAATTGCCACGCAACGGCAAGGCACTGCTTACTGCGACGCTGCAATGCAAATATCGAATCATCGAATCGCTGCAATGCAAATATCCCAATCCTACATATAATTATATAATAAACCACACCTCGTACATTGTTTTTAAATATTTACTGTCACTAACTAAAGGACAAATGAAATACACAATACTGAATCGTAAAAAGGAAGTGAAGGAGAAAAAAAGTTGAGGGTCGTCCTCGACAACGTCTCATTGATGAAGAAGGCGCATTTTCAACAAAAGGTTTGTCAATTTTTTTAGAAAATCCCTAAGAAGTCCAAAAAATGCAATTCTATATTAGAAGATCCTCTTAACCTGTGACATATACATACACTGATAGAAACTGATTGTGAGCCAAAGATACGACTGACCCGCAAACCCATTTCCGGCGGAAAGTTTTTTGTTTGGAAATAACACTTCGCTGCGACGACCATATGCCCGTTATTGATCCATGTCTGGACTGTCTGGGAATTAAAGATTCATCGTTTTTATTTCAGACGACGACGAGTTCCATCTGACCCAAAAACCATCGTCAGTTCGTATCAGGCTTTTATCGGGCAAGACAGGAAATGTTAAATAATTGACATTAATTTGTCGTCGACACTTCGGACACAACGGTGGAATCGATCGATTCGTATTTCACTTGAACTGAAATTTCTGGCCTTGCAAGTAGGTCCGCCTGAGAGTTAATAAAATCGCATAATTAAATTACCCGACCTAATTACAAAGAGATATTCTCGTTCGCGACAGTATCGATTGTCCGACGATGTTAATAACGGCATGAATATCAGGAATGATATAATCAAATATGTGTTCACCTTTTCTTACTTAATTGTAATGATTCTAATTGTAATATAAATATTAGGGGTACCGAAAAGTAATCAACATTTTTTTACTGGCGGAAAACATTTATTTATTAAAGAAATCGTAAATACTAATCAACAAAATAATTTCTATAATTTTCTAACACTTTTTGCCAGCGAAAAGGTAGTTGTTCGAATCTATTTTTAAAAAAGACCTTCAATTTTTTGTTGACAAACGTTTCCATTTACGTTTCCACTTCTCCAATTTTAATTACTTTTCGGTACCCCTAATGTAGAATGATTCGTTGAATTAACCCTTTACAGGTGGAAGTTTTTGGAACAAATTATATTGAAAAAAACACATCATTACTGAGACATTAAATATCTCAAGTTAATTGAAAAATATTTTGTGTAACATTCGTATTCCTTCCAGTCATAGTGACCCGGTGAACGAAGGTTCACATTTTAAGAAATATAAAATATACAAACAGGTGAATGTTAAATATATTGAATATTAAAAACTAATACTTAGAAACATAGTGTCTGTTAAAATATAATCTCCATGTCAGGTAACATAGACCCGAGCAGAACAGAACAGTTAAACATTATTAAAGAACAATAATATAATTATTATGTTAGACACACTTATGTTATAGCTTTTGTATTTTCTCAAAGTGTGCAATTAGCTGTATATCTACGCTGCATTTCCTTAAGTTGTTAATTACTGCAATTCATATTGAACGAACAATAGATAAGATAGAATGAAGAATAGAACGATTACTAACAACAAAGTATTCGTCACAAGTTCTAGACGTCACGAAGGGCAAGAGGTTAATAAAAATTAAAAAGTATACTACTGTGCATAAGTATTAGGACATTTCGTCATTGTTAGAAATGCGTGAATTATTCTTTCAGTAAAACGCTCTAACATAGTTTTGGCTTTTGATCTTGTCTCATATAACTATATAGGGTTTAAAAACATCAATGAACTTAATATTTGACATCATTTATTATAAATGAAAAAAAAACAACTGAAATCGGTCATTTCAGTATTGAGTGTTCCAATACTTATGCACGGTAGTGTATGTGCAAAACTACTAGTATAGAAATAATTTAATCATCCCATGATTAACTAATAGTTGCAATTTAATAGTTTTTGGATAACTTCCAAATTTCCGCTTCCGTTCACCGCGTCATGAATGTCACATGTCATTGTAGGGAAAAGGGTTAATAAATAATGAAGTACATGCAATAGTACTAGTATCGCAATAATTTAATCGTCTCGTGACCGACTAATATTTGCAATTTAATAGTTTTTGGATAACTTCCAAATTTCCGCTTCCATTCACCGCGTCATGAGTGTCACACGTCATTGTAGGGCAAAGGGTTAATAAATAATGAAGTACATGCAATATTACTAGTATCGCAATAATTTAATCGTCTCGTGGTCGACTAACATTTGGAACTTTGTAGTTCTTGAACAACTTTCAAATTTCCTATTCCACTCACCCCATTACAAGTGCCAGACGTCATTGTAGAAAAGGCATTGTAGTGCAAGAAGTTAATAATTAACGAAATATATGAAATAATACTAGCATAGAAATAATTAAATCGTCTCTTGACCGACTAATATTTGCAATTTAATAGTTTCCGGATAACTTAAAAATTTCCTGTTCCGTTTACCGCGTCATGAATGTCAAACTTCATCATTTTTATCAACCCCTTGCTCTAGAATGTCGTGTGATACGCAATACTACTAATATAGAAATAATTTAATCGTCTCGTGACCTACTAATATATACAATTTAATATTTCTGGATAACTTCCAAATATCCGCTTCCACGTCATGAGTGTCGTCATTGTAGGTCAAGGGGTTAATAGAAATAAGTGCATCAACGTAGGTCATCTACATACGAATTTATCATTGCTTCAAACATCGTCAAACATCATCAAACAATCTCAAACTCCCAGTAATTTTTTACTCCGATATCCAAGCAACGTTCTCTCGTTCGTCGCTTATATACAAAGCGTAGTTTCTCTTCAATATTCCAGCTCGTGAAGTATTTATAAAGAAAAATCATGTTTCAAGGAACGTATAATGAGATTTCGCAGCAAACACGTATAACTGTCTGCTCAGTCGGGAACGGACGGTTAATAATGAGAAAAGGGGACCGTTTTTCTCCCTCGGTGGATACATTTCAAGTATTTACCCGCCGCGCTAATAAGAAGGGCCGAAGAAAAAAGGCAACGATTAATATCGAGTTTATTAATAGAAGGACTTCTTAACAAAGAGCTATATCACCGACGTGACTCACGGCGCAACGACGATGATATCATTAACCCGACTGCAGTTCTCATTCTCACCGTTCATTTCTTTCGAGATATATTTCTATTGATGTTTGACTTCCTTTATTGCAATGCCTTTGACGATGCCGAACGATTCGCGACTTGATTACGACGTTGGGATGAGACGTCGCGATATTACGAGACAGATAAGTCGCGAGATTTTAGGGGATGAGATTCTGGAACGTCTGGTATTCCAATTTGGAGATGAATTGGTGAAACATGTTTGTCTAATTATTCAGTGATTTTGTATGCGATTTTTATGGCGTATGGAATTATTTGATTGATCTTTTTGTAATGTAATTTACCGAACACGAGAATTTGTACTTTAGAGAATCTTATATTTAAACCTTTTAGTGCCGGACGACGATATATCGTCGTTAGCAATAGTGTTAACACTGGATATCGAAGGGTTAATATTCACTTTCCAATACAATATTAGTAATTATATGATAAATAATTGTAAACACACAGTTTATACTCTATATTGCGTGTTCTATCTCAACTATCACGAAATCTCAAAAACCACAGAACGGATTGCAATGAAATTTGGAACATACCTTCCCCTTGGGTCTTAGGTGCTCACTAAGAAAGGGTTTTGAAAAATTCGAAATTTTAGGGGGAGTTTGGGGGGGTTAAAGTATGGGCCAAACTCATCAACGCAGAGCCGAAACGACGTGACCTAGAAACTTAAAATTTTGCATGAGCCTTTCTTCTAGGGTATAAGCACCCACTAAGAAAGGATTTTTCAAAATTCGAAATTTTAACGTTTTTTTTTAGTTTCGATCAAACCGTAGCAAAGCACGGGAACTTTCAGCTAGTAACTAATATATATAAGTGATTCCCGTAATTCCCATTTGTTCGAAAGCTCTCGAAGCCATTGGTTTCAAATATTTAGTCAGTAAACTACCCCTATGTATTCCATTTCATGATAAATAAATCAATATTATTAACGTCTCATAATTACAAAATTTTCTTCAAAACATTAATTTCAATGATGACATTCAGGATGACGTAGGTTGAATTAAGTAGTTTTAGTGTTAATGACCGTACATCTCTCGTAAAAAGGGTTAATCATACGTTGCAACAGAAAAAATCGGATTCCATTTACAGCAATGTCCGTTTCTGTTATTCATTTGTGAATTGGTTTACGGGAAATCAATTTCTGCGGATAGAAATCGGCGAGATCTTGGCGAGTATATCACCGAAGCTCTGACTACGTCGACGAGGCACGCAACGGACATAATGGAAGCGACATAAAATACCAAAGCGTGTGAAAGTCCGTAGAAAAAGGATTTTCGAGTGCACACTTGGTTACATGAACGTTGTACAATCCGTGTCTCTATGACGACGACGTGGGGGTGTAATTAAACCCCACGTAAATTTGATTTTCCAAAGAGTCATTAACGAACGTTATTTTACTTTATACAGATTAGCGATTAATGATGGATATTATAAATGAAAGTCTAGTTAACGAGGGAGTTTTTGCAATATCGAGAGAGAAATGAGGTCTTTGGCAAATCCAATTGGAATATTTAACTATCGATCTTCTCGCGATATTTTTGCAGAGATAAATTAATGGATTAAAACCACCCATTGAGAATTTTGAGGTTTCCATTTGAATTAAAGTAATTGTTTAATTGTCGGTTTAGTCCTCAAAAAACTCATTGAGAATTTTGAGAATTAGGTTTAGATTTTAATTATAATATTTTTGAGGATTTTGAGTTTAATATCTCAGTTTAAATAATCAAAAAACTCTTTTTTCATCCTCAAAATCCTCATTGAGACTTTCTGAGAACTATATTTGCATTCAATTGTAGGCGGCAAATTTCTACATCAAAGAAATGAGGACTTTGGAGACTTAAAAATATACTAATATTTCGACTCGGGTTGACTCATACAAGAAAATTGAAGTTTTTTGCAAAGAAAGTTCCAAATCGATTTAAATGAAAATATTTATTATTTAAACAGTTAACCACCCAATATATTATATATATAGTAATCAAATTTTGTATGAGTCAAATTGA
The DNA here is from genome assembly GCA_910591515.1 of Cerceris rybyensis. NCBI lineage: Eukaryota > Metazoa > Arthropoda > Insecta > Hymenoptera > Crabronidae > Cerceris > Cerceris rybyensis. The sequence goes on along the minus strand of OU342802.1, from coordinate 5,847,296 downwards.
CTCCGTAAATCTAGTGTTAAATATCCCTCCAATAATCGAATACCAAATAAAACAAAAAATCGCAAAAATGTTCGTCAACCTTTTATCGAAACTATATCCAGAACACTCTGTTATTCGATAGAAGCTAAGGATACGTTGCAAGTAAATCCACAGAAATAGGAATCCTAAAATTGCAAAGGTGCAGAAGGTAGAATCGTCGTCCGCGAACGAATTTTCGTTACTGTACATACATAGAAATGACCTGCATAAAAATGTCAGTTTCTCTTCTTCCAGAAAACAGCCGAGTGGCTCTATTTCGCGAGTCTCGCTGACAAATACGTGCTCGTGAATAGGTCGCGTCATATTCAGAGAAAATAAAGCCCACCGAGTTCCCCGCGTATCGCTTATTGGTATGCCAGTGACACGCGAGTCCAATTTCGTTACCGACGTCTGCGAATCGTTGAATATCATCTGCTCCATTGAAATTCCGGTATAGCTATGAGACGCGATATCGCATTTGTCTCCCTGACTGCGTTACCTAAACGATCGCGTTTTGGTGCCTCTTGTTCTGTCGCGCAAACGTGACCGCGTATCAACGCCCGCTGGCTGGGGTGCGTTTTTTTTTTTCATCCCTGCCAAATCCTCTACGCCCTTTCGCCAATAATTGATGACGCAACACGCTGCACACTCCAGAGTACTCGATGTCTAAAACAGTGCCTTTTTTATTCCACGGAAAGACCCGTTGTGGGAATCGATACTCGGTGAATAGGTTTGAGAGTGTTTGACGGTGTTTGATGATGTTTAAGGACGTTTTTAACCCTTGTTTGGGGGTGTCGAAGAGGGAATCGGGATCTGTTGTGATGTTTCAACTTGTTTCTCAGGTTTATTGCAATGGGATTATAGAAAGATTGGAGTCGATGAGGGGTGAAAGAGATTAACAGCTCTGAGGGGGATGTTTTAAGAGGAGTAGATATTCAAAAATTGCTATGTAGATATGTAGAAGAGTATTTGATGGTGGTTGAAGACGGTTGAGATTCTTGCGGAATCTTGTTTTGGTGTATCAAAGTGGAAATCAGTATCTGTTGCGATGTTTGAGGGTGTTTCTGAGATTTATTCTATTGCAATTTCATTAAGACTGGAGTCGATGAGGGGTGAAAGGGATTAACAGGTATGAGGGGGATGTTTTGTTGAGTTTTGAATTTCTGAGGGTTTTAAGAGGAATAGCTATTCAAAAATTGCTATATAGATATGTGAAAGAGTATTTGATGGTGTTCTAAAACGGTTGAGATTATTGCTGAATTTTGTTTTGGTGTATCAAAGTGGGAATCGGTATCTGTTGCGATGTTTGAAGGTGTTTCTGAGATTGATTGTACTGCAATTTCATTAAGGTTGAAGTCGATGGGGGGCTGGAAGGGATTAACAACTCTGAAGGGGATGCTTGGTTGAGTTTTGAATTTCTGAGGGTTTTAAGAGGAATATCTATTCAAAAATTGCTATATAGATATGTAGAAGAGTATTTGGTGGTGTTTGAAGACGGTTGAAATTGTTGCTGAATTTTGTTTTGGTATGTCAAAGTGGAAATCGGTATCTGTTGCGATGTTTGAGGGTGTTTCTGAAGTTTATTGTACTGCAATTACATTGAGATTGGAGTCGATGAGGCGTGAAAGGGATTAACAGTTCTGAGGGGGATGTTTTGTTAAGTTTTGAATTTCTGAAGGTTTTAAGAGGAATAGCTATTTAAAAATTGTTATATAGTCATATAAAAGAGTATCTGATGGTGTCTGAAGATGGTTGAGATTGTTGCTGAATTTTTTTTGGTGTATCAAAGTGGAAATCGGTATCTGTTGAGATGTTTGAGGGTGTTTCTGAAATTTATTGTACTGCAATTTCATTAAGGTTGGAGTTGAAGATGGCTGGAAGGGATAAACAGTTCTGAGAAAAGTGTTCAGTTGAATTTTGAATTGTGGAGACGATGTTAAAAGGAATGACTATTCAAAAATTTCTGTATAGAAATATGGGAGTGTGTTTAATGATTATTGAAAATGATTAAGATCTTTGAACGTTGTTTTGAAAAATCAAAGCGAGAATCAGTATCTATTGCAACATTTAAAGCTGTTTCTGAGGTTTATTGCACTGCAATTTTATTAAGATTGAAATCCATGAGTGTTGAAAGGAATAAACAATTCCGAGGGAGATGTTTAATCCAATTATGAATTGTCAGAAGAGTTTTAAACGGAATAACTGTGTCAGTGTTGCTGTATACAAGTTTTGAAAAGTGTTAAACGCTATTCGATGAATAAAATTTATAATTCTAAAAATAAATCCACCAGTATATTTCTAAAGCTACCTTCATCACCTTTCAGCACCTGATTGGACACAGTTTGTTACCAGAATACCATTGATCTTACAATAGCGCCGAATGCACGATTGTTTGAATGCTCTCCCACTCTACAACCACGTCGTCTCTAATTGGAGATAATCAGAGATCCGAATCGGAACGATGCACTGACACATTCTCTTTGATAATGAACCCCCCCTCCTCTATAATTTCAGACAATCATTTACAACTTGTAGTCCCGTAAATGTCTAATCATCTACCCTCCAACCCATACAACAATCTATCCCCATCCTTTCTAACCTGGTCGAAAAAAAATCTCCCACAATCTCATTCACCCCGAAGGATTCCAATAAACGCACAATTTATTTCATCAAATCCCGCAAAGCAATCCTCGAAACCGACCAAGAGTTAAAACACGTCAGATACACAATTTACGCGATCCAGCATGAGAAAAAAAAGCTTCTCGACGAGCGCACAGATATAAAGGAAGAGCAAGAATAAAAAAAGAGAAAGAAAGAGGAAGAAGAGAAAGGGGGATGAAACGAGTGCTCTTACGCAAAGGCACTACTTCTCTTATTTCAGAACGGTAATAGCCGATCCATCGAAGGTGAACGGCACATAGGCCGATCAGTCGATACCTCCCTGTGTTTTTGTGTGCCGACAGAGAGGCGAATCATTGCGAATTCTCGTAATTCTCTCCCATCTGCAGAGAGAAGCACGATGGACCCCTAGAGGGGGTTGCGGACGAAAGGGGGTGCCTCTCTTTCCTACGGCATGGTGGAAGCACCCAGGGGCAATTGAAACTCACGGCCATTTACTGCATTTCAATAATGGTTTCCCATTCTCCATACCCCCGCCTCGCCACCCTCACCTCCTCTCCTACCCTCTTCTACCCCCGTACACCCCTACTTTTCACGTACGTGCAACACGAGAGAGAGTCGGACACTGTTCTGCACGGCTCACAGTCGATTTACCATGAGCTTTATGGAACACACACCGATGGGGGGAGAAGTAACCAACGGCTAACTACCCCGTCTACGGACGACTGTATTATTCTCTGTATTCTAACGTTGCCACGTGCCATGGGATATCCAGACATGGGGTTTTATGCTTCTCGGAAAGGCCGGTTGATGTCTTGCAAGGGAAGGAATCGGAACGGAAGGAGTCATGGGGTGAAGAGGTCACGGGGATGGGGGGAAAATATGGTAGTATGTCTTAGAATCGATTTGAACGTTTTGACGGAGAATGCAGATGGGTAGAGTGTGTCAGATTTTCATGGAAATGGCGGGAGTGTTTTAGGGGATGGAATACGATGAGGAATATAATTTGATGTGGTGGAAGGGAAATTGATGGGAATGTGAAGGAAATTGTCGATGGTTGGAATGATTTATGAGTTTATGAATAGATGGTATTAGTTTTGGAGTTTTATGGTGGAATTTTGGAGGAATATTTACTTGCTTTGGGATGTGGGGGTGAAAGAGTGAAGGTTGTTGTGGCGTTGGAAGTTGATGCGATTTTTTGGAATATCGGGAGACTTTGATTTGACTGGATTGGGAGATTTAATGTTGATGTTGTATATTTATTTAAGTCGAGGAACTTATGGGAGAAATGTCTGGAATATTCTATTTGCTGCCAGTGATAAGAACAGTCATTCCTTTTGAAATGTAATTTTTAAAAGTAGGATATTATTTTAAATATAATACAATTCTAACTTTTAATATAATGCATTTAGTTAATGATATTTACCTCATTTTATTCCACTTTATTTGTTAAATTATTCAACGACGATCAACTGAATATAATTACTACAGAACGTAACTTAAAGCTAGACTAATAAATTTGAATTTCTCAATGATGAAATATCTACAACATTCTATTTACTGCCTCTAATAAGAACGGTCATTCCATACCAAATACAATTTTTAATTTTAACTAAATATTTCAATTCAGCGATAGCAAGCAGACCATTGCAGATATTTCCTTCACTCAATTCCACTTTACTTCTTAAATTACTCAAAGACGACTAACTGAATTTGATTATCAAAGAATTTAATATATTGTTTGACCAATAAATCTGAATCTTTCAAGAATTGCTGTCCCTGATCAGAACGATCATTCCTTTCCAAATGAAACTTTTAAATCTAATAAAATATAACTTTACATAAAATACAATCTAATTGTTAATATAATACAAATTTATTTAATGATATTTACCTCACTTCATTCCACTTTACTTCTTAAATTGCTCAACGACGACTAACTTAATTTGATTATCAAAGCAACTAATGTATTGTTTGACCAATAAATCTGAATCTTTCAAGGATGAAATTTCTTCAACATTCGATTTGCTGTCACTGATCAGAACGATCAGTCCTTTCCAAATGAAACTTTTAAATCTAATAAAATATAACTTTAAATAAAATACAATCTAATTGTTAATAAAATATAATTAGTTCATTTAATGATATTTACCTAAATTTATTCCACTTTACTTCTTAAATTACTCAACGACGGCTAACTTAATTTGATTATCAAAGAATCTAATGTAATGTTTGACCAATAAATCTGAATCTTTTGAATATAAAATTTCTACAACTCATTAATATCATCGAGCATCAGAGAGCTTAAATTTTGACGAATTATCATGTAGTGAAATATGCGCAAAATACTGAAATATTTAGGTAGCAGAGTGATCATCGTCCATTAATACCACAAGTACGGATATTGAATATGCGAAAAGTCGATGGAATCATATCTACGATTGCCACAAAACGCGCATTTAACGAACCATCGTTAAGTCAATGGGAGATGATTGAATATCTTTTTCATGCTCGGCAGACTTCATGAAATCCATTTTTCGAATGGCTTTCGTTACAACGAGATAAATGTCTAACCCGTTGAACGGGAATATCTGAAAAATACCTTCGTATCCTTCAACGTGGGAATACAGGGTGCAACGTCGAGCAGACTATTTTTATGCTAAAACCCATAGATTTCAGTTTCGGTATATAACGCTACCTGACTTATTGGCATTCGTCTTCTGTTTGCTGTAGAAAATCGACACCATTTGACGATTTAATTCAATTTCAAATTTAATCCCATTCAATGGGACGGACTTCGGTGATTCTTTAATTCAGCAGAAAATTGATGTGACCTGTTTGCCAGAATACAGATAGCTGAAAGGATATTTTATTTAATGTCTGACATTTGATAATATTCTACTGGATCGGTGACATCTTGCATTTAGAAACAATTCGTGAGGATTTGTATGTGGGACAGTGTCATTTTAAGATTTAAAAATATATAAGAGATCAAAGATTGATTTTAAATTACTTCAACTTTAAAATTTCAAATTGGGTGGTGATTGTCGCTGACAGATAAGGGTAATATTTTGGAGCACAATAATTAATTAGAATATAAAATATATAAATAATTATAAATGTATAGTTTTAAATTTAAAAAGTTACAATTTGGAAATTTGGAAAAAGAAATTTGTAAAGAATTTTTAAAAAAAGTAGCAACCCGTCAATTTGACGACTACCATGGATCCAGCGTTAAATCAACCGAAGTTGATGAACCCCATAAAACAATAATCGAACTAACTCAAGCTATAAAACTCGAAAGAACCACTTCACCCTGTAATTTTAAGATTTAAAAATATATTAGAGATTAAAGATCGATTTTAAATTACTTCAACTTTAAAATTTCAAATGGGGTGGTGATTGTCGGTGACAGATAAGGGTGATATTTTGGAGCAGGTTAATTAATTAGAATCTTAAATATATAAATAATTATAAATGTATAGTTTTAAATTTAAAAAGTTACAATTTGGAAATTTGGAAAAAGAAATTTGTAAAGAATTTTTAAAAAAAGTAGCAACCCGTCATTTTGACGACTACCGTGGATCCAGCGTTAAATCAACCGAAGTTGATGAACCCCATAAAACAATAATGGAACTAACTCAAGCTATAAAACTCGAAAGAACCACTTCACCCTGCAATTCACCCTGTAATTTTAAGATTTAAAAATATATTAGAGATTAAAGATCGATTTTAAATTACTTCAACTTTAAAATTTCAAATTGGGTGGTGATTGTCGCTAACAGATAAGGGTAATTAATAATAAGACAATTTGACAACTACCGTGGATCCAGCGTTAAATCAACCGAATTTGATGAACCCCATAAAACAATAATGGAACTAACTCAAGCTATAAAACTCGAAAGAACCACTTCACCCTGAAATTCAATGATCTCCAGAGTAAAAAAACCCAAAATACAATTCCTTCGCATTGCGTGTTAAATAATTGAGATGGATATTCCATCGTCGTCCATTGTACACCTCTACCGCCGTACATCAATGGCGGAAATACGAATGGCCATGGGAGGCAGGAGTTTTGCAAAATTTCAAATCGGCCAAATCGGCCGCGGGCAATATCGAAACAAATTTCACCCATTAGCAGCCGGCGTAGGATACATGTCACGCCGTGGTTGTCATCAATACAAATATCTGTACGAGATATTTCTGTCCATATCGCGAATATATACGTATCCGCGTGTGCGCCATTCCATACGTCGAAAAAGGAAAGGTACTCGGTTGAATTTTGTTCGGCAAACTCCAAACAGTGCCGTGTATATTTTACCTAGAAATGTGAGCCGCCCAGATTGCGCTAACACGCGAAACTAGTTGGTCACCATTCGTCAGTATCGTCATAGACAATCCTGAACTTTCGATGGAATTGCATCGGTTCTCATTGGACCCCGACGATTTAACGTTTTGCGATCGATTTGTAATAAATAAATGCTCTGTACGCTTTTACAATGCGTCCTTTCGATTCTGTTGATCTGGTACCAGGGTGATTTGGAATTTAAAGGAACTTTAGGACGTTGTCAAAGCTATGGAGAATGATACTTCCGGTTGTAACGGAAGTGGACGTTAGGATTGGTAGCGGACATGATGAATGATGTGGAAGTGTGGTTATGAGTATGAATTGAAAACATTTACGATATTGAAATAGTAGTGCAAAAAGAAAAGCAATATTGAATGTGTCAATTAATGTATCTATGATAGAAACTATTGGGTTGGGTAATTGCCACTGATCTATAATTATATAATATTTATTAAAAGCTGCAGGTTATGACTTTTACGATTCTGTTGAACTGGTACCAGTGAAATTTGAAATTTAAAGGAGAATTATATTTTTAAGGCTACAGAAGAGGAAACTTCCGGTTGCAGCGGAAGTAGATGTTAACATTGGTAGCGGGCATGATGCATGATGTTGGAGTGTGGTTATAAGTATGAATTGAAAACATTTTCGATATTGAAATAGTAGTGCAAAAAGAAAAGCAATATTCAATGTGTCAATTAACGTATCTATGATAGAAACTACTAGATTGGGTAATTGCCACTGATCTACAATTATATAACACTAACTGAAGGTTCCCGTGCTTCGCTACGGTTTAATCGAAACTAAAAAAAAAACCTTAAAATTTCGAATTTTGAAAAATCCTTTCTTAGTGGGTGGTTATACCCTAGAAGGAACGCTCATGCAAAATTTCAGGTTTCTAGGTTAAGTATTTTCGGCTTTGCGTTGATGAGTTTGGCCCATACTTTAACCACCCCAAACCCCCCCTAAAATTTCAAATTTTTTAAAACCTTTTCTTAGTGAGCACCTAAGACCCAAGGGGAAGGTATATTCCAAATTCCATTGCAATCCGTTCTGTGGTTTTTGAGATTTCGTGATGAGTGAGTGAGTGAGCGAGTCAGTCAGTTAGTGGCATTTGGGCTTTCTATATAACATTTATTAAAAGCTGCAGGTTACGACTTTTACGATTTTGTTCAGCTGGTATCAGTGAAATTCGAAATTCAAAAAAAAGTTAGACATTTTTAAGGCTGCAGAAAAGGAAACTTCCGGTCGCAGCGGAAGTGGACATTATGGTACCGGTCATGGTGGATGACGTTGAAGTGTGGTTATAAGTATGAATTGCAAACATTTTCAATTTTGTAATAGTAATGCAAAAAGAAAAGCAATATTGAATGTGTCAATATTTTGGCGCGTAATGTTCTTATTTAATGATAGAAATTACAGGTCAATTTTTTTTAAATTCCCCAAATTGACATGGAAACTATATAGTAGCCATTCCAATTTGATCTCATTTGATAAAAATTCCCCAAAAAGTCCATCTAATAAAATATGAATTACAAAATCGACTAACTTTTTGACCTCTTGATTCCTCCTTGATAATTATTTAGTAGATTTAAATACAAAAGATATAAAACGAGTAATTTTAGTGTCAAAAGCTTTCGTGGTTTTATAGCTTAGATTGAGTTTTTATGATTTTTTATTAGTATTGTCGCTAGATTTATTTTTTCACTTTTTACAAATTTGTACCAATTTTGAATTTGACAATTATTTACTCGCTACTTTGTAGTAGATTTGAGATTTGCATATAGGAGCAACCGCTTAATTAACTTTAATGGCCATTTCTGTTCGAATATCCCTAGTATTAAAATGAATAGCGATGTTATAATTCATATTTTGATCAAAACGTTAATACGTCTAATTATCGATATTTAGGTATGCAAATGGCAGGACATAATTATTGAAAATCGATTTGTATAGAAATCATTAAAAATGTATAAAGGTAAATTGAAAAATAAGTCAATTTTACAAACCATAGCATACAATTATAAAAGAGAATAATTCGAATTCATTAGAATAAAAATTCCTTTCAAGTAGAAAACGAAATTACACTTTATTATATAGGTGAATTTTTCTTTGAATATTTCACCAGTTACTATTTGCCAGTAGTGAATTTCATTCATTAAAAAGGAGACGATTGTAAACTTAAAAATGAATCCTTATATTTATGTCTCTGGCTATGGTATTACAGGATATTATTACATTAATTTACAGAATGAATATAAAATTTCAGTTACCGTGGGTTAATCACATTATTAGAACTTCCCTCCTGCACAGTGTCTTTCGGCATTCATAATTAGAAAACAACAACGAGGCCAAATTACATCGGCATTTTTCCCCAAGAAAGTTTTAATAACGATACACACGAGACGAGCCTCGTTAAAAGGATCAACTTCAGAATAAACTTTTAAGTCCTCATTTTTCTACCTCCCTCTTCCTGATCCTTATAAAACATTACTCTACCTTTCATCCGAGAATAATCATTCTTTCCAGGATGAAACAGCGAATCTGATCTCTTAAGTATATTCAAAAACGTAAAAGAATAGTTAAAACAAACGAAAAAAGTACAATATCTCTCGAGTGAATTTTTTTTTAAATGCTTTTGAAATAAATTTCTCTCAAGGTCGATCAAGGTCATCGGAAAAGGAGCAATTAACTTTAGGAAAATTAAAATTACAATTTAAGAAGTTTTTTTCTTTATGAGGGGATTACATTTTTTGACTATTACATTTAAGAGATTATTTGAAGAAGAGAAATAAAAATTTTAATGTTACGAAGAGGGTGTTCCCTCTATCTCACCCTTATAAAACATTACTTTACCTTTCATCCGAGAATAATAAAAATAATAATACAAAATATCATCAATAAACTCTCTACGAACGGAGACTTTTTAGAAATGTAAACATTTTTCTGACGACCAAAAATTAACTTCAAAAATTCCAGGGTGTTAACGTATACACGTTATAAATTACAATTATTTAACTCTAACCGCATATACATGCTCCGTTAAACTGTGACCAGATTTTTTTAGGATCACATATGTGTAACTATAGTTCTCAAAGGTATAATAATTTAAATGATTATATTTAAATGTACTAAATAAGTAGCATAGAAAAAGGAAAATCAAGGGGTGGAAAATATGATCAATAAGCCCTTTGCGAACTTTTCCGAAATAAGAGAGAAGTGAGAACTTTTGAGTAATAAGAGGGAAGAGATTAAAAACTACCCTCAAAATGTCACCTTTAAAAATCATGAATGTATTAAATAAAAAGGAATTTTTACTAAAAATAGAGTGTTAATGTATACACGTTGTAAATTACTATTTGCATAATTCTATTTCAACGATTATTTTTCAATTGTTTAACAGTAACCACATATACATGCTCCGATAACCCATGACCAGATTTTTTTTCAGATCACACTTATACACCCGTACTTCTCAAAGGCTTAAATAATTTACGTTATACGAGATTTTGCAGAATTTGGTGAACTTTTCAAAAATTAGGAACTAACCATTTTAACTACCTTTGTATTTTTACTATTAAGCTTCCTACTCCTCCTACAAATATTACAAATAATTAAATCCAATGCCTCATTCTCAACATATCCAAGAGAAGTAGCCACATCGATGTAAAAAAAAATCCCAAATAATTCGCAGTAATTAAAAAATCGCAAGGACATCGAAAGACCGAAGAGAAACGTAGGAAACAACCCATTCGCGCACTCGTGGCACACGTAATTGGCGAAATTCTATAGGATGGAAAAAAATGTGAAAAACACGTCGACGGTTCCCTCTAAAACAGCTGTTACCTGGAGAGCAGATTCCCAGAGCTCTCGTGTCCACATCAGACAGAATAGGAGCGACAGAATGTGAGAGTACTCTTGGATTTAAATACAATAACCTGGGGCGATTTCAAAAAAAAAAAATATGTATATATGGTACGCACATGTGCATGCACGTAACTGCAACCACGAATGCACGAATGCACGAATGCACACGAATAAAGGGGCCTTATGCATGCGACTCGATCAGTGGTATTTCCACTCACCAAATAACAAGTATACACTCGAAGCTCAATCACGCGTGTTATCCCATATTCTGCTGACCGTCCCTCTCTTCGAGGATCCACTGAAATCGATGATCACGTACACACATACGTGGATGGACACGCATATGTGTATTACAAAGAGATGATAAGTTACGGAAATCCTGCAAGCTGAACAGAAAATAGTGGACTGGACCACTCGCTTCAGCCTGAAGGTCCCAATGTGTAGGAGGAAGTTTTCCATATAGGAGGGATATATGTGAAATGTGAGTAGGACTTGATGTTTTTATACATGGAGTTCAAGTCTACGATTCTTTTGTTGAAAATGTTTTTTTTTCGACTTCCACTAATGTGATCATTTTGACGCAAATGGGCTCGGGTACCCCGGGTTCGCCAAACCCGTACCTGGATATTTCCAGGCCCCTGGGGGGATCTACTAGTGATTAATTCAACATATTTAACCCTTATCTGTCGTAAGTTACCTCTGTGGTGTGATAAATGCGTGACCTAGAGAGAAGTGGGGGAGATCGTCTCACGACGCATGCAGGAAAAGTCATTATTAGAGAATCCTTAGAAATCATTAGAGGGACCTTAGAGACGTTTATTTTAGTTAATTTTAGTTACATCATATTTTTAGTGCATCCTATTCTTTTATTGTTGTCTAATATATATCCTATTTATTTATATTACAACATTAGTGTTTTGTGAGTTCCTTATTTTATTTATCCTGATATGTATTCTTACATATTTTAGTCACAAGAAATATATTGCAAGTTCGATCCTTTAACTCCGCAACCCGTCTTCGCCCATTATGTATACGTCTTTCAAGTGACATTGTCGTACAATAGACAGATTATGTGGTTGACTCAGCTGATAACAGTGTATAGGAATAGATTAACTTGATTAACTGATAACTCACTAGCTCTGCTCTAAAAATCATCCATGCAGAGTGTGTTATAAATCTTAAAAAATGAATTTTGTACAGCATCAGGAGAGATTGTAGAAAATTGTATAAACTACCTTGGGGTAGTGGGGATTTTACTGGCTTGTTTAAAGTTTCCTTATAATTATAATAAGCTTACTTTATGAGAATAAAGTCGAAGTATTTGCGACGAGTTTATGGATTCTTGCAGCATTAATTACTTTATATTCTTGTCCTTAATTTTCAGTATATAAGAGGTAGTAGAAAGGGTATTTTTAAGTTCTTTTAACAAAGGCTGGAGTTGAATTCTTGAAGATGCTCAGATAAAGTTTCCTGTCTTTTAATATTGTTAGGATCATCAAGGAGGCTATGGTGACCATGGAGTTAAAACCTCGTCTTCCTAATTAGTAGATCCTAATTCGAATATCCGTCAATTTTAGGAGACTTCTTAAAAATTATCATTTAATATATCATACGTTTTCCATAACGCAATTAAACAACTGGCATCCAAACACCTATTTTTCAATGTCTTCTCGCCACCCTGCACATCTTGCAAATTCCAAACTTGATAAATGCCACTAACAAAGAAGAATCCAAGTAGGGGAATCTGTTTGCGTCTTGGAAATTGCAAATATTTTTTTATATTTTTCAGTTTGTTTTTTTTTATAGCAGTGTAAAATTTGTCATAAATTTATAAATGTCCGCAGTCTAATTATCACCAAACAGATTTCATTACGCACATGAGATATGAAGGGATGAAATCGTCATTAGCCGCGTGTTGCAGTGAATCAGCGAGCGATTAGCAGAGGAAAGGATCTGCGTTTGCATATACGTGTTTCTACGCGTGTACAGCTATGAGGTGCGTGTAATATACGGTGTAATCGCATTCCTATGCATGTACCAAGCCATCTATAGTGGATCGTCTAATGGACGACACGTGTTAAGTGTTCTGGCTGTATCGTGTATCGTCGAGGAACTCGAATCCTGATTTACACGTGCCATTATCGATTATCAAACTTTCGGCATTTTTGGCGAACGGAATTTCATTTATATTCTTAATTTTGCGCATTTCATGGACATCCATACTTTGCCGTGGTTCGACGGTATCGTAATGGCATCGAAAAATTACAAATCTAATGTCTAAATCTATATAATCTTCGAAAGAAACAACAAAAACATTACCGTGACTCTATGGTACCACGTTGCTGTTTTAAACTTCCAATTCAATGCCAAAATCCATAAAAAGCTCTCGGAGAAAAAACAACAGAACAAAAAAAACACATTAACGTCATCCCATCGCACCACCTTAATTTCGAAAAATAGCAAATCTAAGAAATGAAGAGAAAAAAAATTTTCTTAATGAATCTCACCCTCCAAGCAATCTACTTGTACGTCTGGCTTAAAGGACAGGGATTTAAAAAGCCAGAGAAATAGCCATTATCAAAGAAAGCGTATGCATGTTTGTACACGTATGTATGTGCAAAACACTGCACATGCTGGGAGTAAATGAGACTTTCTTTCAGCAAATCCGCAGGGAGGTATGAGTGATAAGAGGCACAATAGTCGTCGGCGTTTCCGTCTGGAAGCCGTGTATTCCTCTCGTAGGATTGCACTACGTAGATATAGGGTGTAGGAAGCTCGGGGCGCTATATCGATGATGCTTCAGGCCAATTCGTGTCTGATTGGACAGGGAACAGTACTATCTAGCATGAAAAAGATCTTCGCAATGTCGAGATTCTTCCTGTGTATGTTTTTATGCAGCCACTGTGTTCGTTTATATGTGAATGTTTCCATGTGGAATGTACGTGAAGTGAGAATTTCTTTTTCATGTTTACTCGGGATTTATATAGGGATAAAAATAGTGGGATAAGTTTCCAAAGGATGAAGAAAGTATTGATGTAACGTTGTTCAGATTTATTATACAAATGTATTAACGTCATTGAAAGTTTCTGGAGTGGAATCTACTGGCGTCTCTTCTTTGCTTTCATTTGTGTCCTACGATTTTTTCCTAGTCTAGATTTTGTCTTTGAACCACCCTTCGGTCCTCCTTTCATTCTTCCTTTTGGTCCTCCCTTCATTCCTCCCTTCATTCCTCCCTTCATTCCTCCCATTGCTCCACCTTTCGTTCCTCTTTGATTGAATCGTTGGCCTGGTTTCGAAGGTCCTCTGTATTCCGAGACATCCGCAGAACTTGCACTTGTGTTCCTCTTACCACCACGCTTTTTACCTCCAAAACCGTATTTTGTATCTCTCATCTGCCGTCTTTCTAAAGCTCTTGATTTTCCTTTTTTACCACCGGGTTTAGGATGAGACTTTTTGTTGTCTAGGAAATCTAGATCGCGCCTTACTCCTTTGCGATATTTCTTAACTTCCTCTAGTAATTTTCTCTTCTCTGCGTGCTTCTTAAGGGTCGATTCAACCTGCATTTGCTTACTTACTTTCTTTTGTGCCCTGAGCTGTCTAATCTTTTCAGACCTTTGCGCTACTATTTGTTTCTTAGCTAAATTCTCTCTGACTTTCTGCATATGCTCGTCTGTCTTAGCCATTTCGGCAAAATAATCATCGGGTCTCCTGGTTGAAATCCCTAACTTTTTTATCCGCGCAATACCATCTAAAACAGCTCCTTGCGCCTGTCTATGAAACATAGTTTCCCTACGAAAGTCATTGAGAACAGGATCCTCCGAGGGATCGTACTGTGGTAACTTTCTATTTCCCTTCAACTGATTCGCTCTCCTAACCTCTTGCTCTTGCATTTGCAGTGCAAGTTCTGGTGCTAAAGGTGCAGGTACATTTACCATGTCTAATCTTTCTATCCATGGTAATTGTAACTTGATTTCCTCCAACTTTTCCTTCATAAGATTCTAAAAACTCTTATACTTACAAAAAATCCTTTGGCCGCTACGAAAACGGCATCAGAATATTGATTTCATGCAAATAATGAATTGCAGTACTTACGACATAGTTCTTATGCTGTTTTTTATTTTCCTCGATAACTACGTTGAGACCAGGCTTCAATAATCCTTTTGCGAGGGCTTCTTGTAACTGTACACGTGAAAAAAAGTTAGGTTATGAGAGGTCTACCATAATAATCTTACGTCGACTAAATGATATTTACTTCTTCGTCTGAATTGTACTCCGAGTCAGACTCAGACTCCGACACATTACCCTTTTTCTTCGCTGCTCGTTTTACTTTCATCGTTATCTGGCAAATTATTAAAAAAACAAAGGTAGTACGGAGTAAACTTTAAATTCTAAGTAAACACAGACGGCTTTAATATTTTAAAACATTTGGAACCATCTGCTGGAAGTTGCTAGTACCTTTGAAATTCTGGCGCTGAGATTGAACTTTATTTTATTGTACTGTTACTGTTGCAGCATGGTATACGTTATTTAATCAAATAACTGTGTAGCAATAGTCAATTATTTCACGAAATACGTAGTTATTGCAATGTTGAGAGAGATCTAGCCAGACAGCGACTTAATGGTATTTACTTCCTCGTCAGAATTATTACACTCCGAGACAAACTCAGACTCTGACACTTTTCTTTTTCTTCGCTATTCGTTTTACTTTAATATCCGTCCGACGAATTATTAAATAACAAAGCTAACACGCAGTAGACTTAAAATTCTAAATAAACACGGAGGAGTTTGAGGTTTTAATACACTTGATACCATCTACTGAGAGCTTCTGATACGTTTGAAATTTGGGCGCCAAGATTGAACTTTATTTCATTGTTACCCATGTTACCGTTAAGCCTTTGTCCTACTCCTTGATTTATTTGGCGACTGAATGCATAATAACTCAGATTTTATTGTCAAAATAGCAATTAATTCGGATTTCCTATATTCTATATAATTAAACGCAATATTAAGAGTATAGCAATAAGTTGATCGTGCCTAGGTTCAGAAATTTTCAATTTATTACTGTTTAGAAAACTTTATGAATTACGGTACAATTCAAACTTCAATCAATAACAACCTATTTTGCTCTTGTAACAATTTAAACTAACAAATCTAACGAACTAATGCGAAATCAAGATGAAAAAGGCGAACTATAATAGCAATTACTTGTATCTTAGCACAAAACTGAGATAGGCTTATCCACGTTTCAAATTTCAGTCAGCAGCAACCTATTTCGCTCGTGTAACAATTTAAACTAACAAATCTAACGAACTAATGCGAAATCAAGAAGAAAAAGACGAACTATAATAGCAATTACTTGTATCTTAGAACGAAACTGAGATAAGCTTACCCACATTTCAAATTTCAGTCAGCAGCAACCTATTTCGCTCGTGTAACAATTTAAACTAACAAATCTAACGAACTAATGCGAAATCAAGAAGAAAAAGACGAACTATAATAGCAATTACTTGTATCTTAGAACGAAACTGAGATAAGCTTACCCACATTTCAAATTTCAGTCAGCAGCAACCTATTTCGCTCGTGTAACAATTCAAACTAACGAATGTTACAACCTAATAGGAAATCGAGGAGAAAAAGACGAATGTCTTCTTCTTTAATTGTAAGAAGGTTTGAAGGTGACGCACAGGAATTAGAAGGACCAATGGCGAACTGGTTTTAGTTCGGACTGTACATCCCCGATGCGCAGAAATCTCTTGAAGTTCGCGTCTGCGATATCGTATGCTCGATGCCAGCATTTTTTGTTACAGCTGGTTGACGACGGCGTAACATCATGGCGGATAGTAATAAGAAACCAATGTCACGCTTATTGAAACTTGCTAATAAATTCAATTGCTTTTACTTATCAGGTAAGCGTAATCGTGAAATTTGTCCGTTCATTGGATTCCCGTTTGCCTCGTTTGTTCCGTTTTCACGTATAATCGTGTGTTGAAGCGCGTTCCTTTCCTCTCCTGTCTACTGAGAATATTGATTTCGAGTCTGTTGTGTATTCTACCGTCGTATTTTCGACTCGGTGTTGAATATAAGAAAAAAAGGCAAAAAATAACACCCCTTTTTTTCGTAGAAACGTGAATGTGTTTTCCCGAAAGTTCTTAGTGGACTGTTATTATTTTCATGAGACGGAGGTTTTGATTTTCGCTAATAAATATTTTGGAGTCGCCAGTAGCGTACATAATTACCAAAATAGACCTCGGGGCTAATAAACAATGTGACAGTACTATGCTGTGTGAATTTCCTAATTAATTCATTTATGTATATTATTTTATTGTTATTGCGTCTGTGAAGATCGATTCAGTTTTCTCCGTTCATTGATTAATCGAAATTTTATTGTGTATTATTATTTCGTACTTTTGAATATCTAATCAATATGTATCGATCTGATTGTATATCTTTATGATAATAAAACAACAAACATCCTACCATTGATCCTATCCTAATTAATAATGCGTTTATGCGTTTTTTTTTTTATTGTATCCTAAATCGATCTGCTGTTATTTTTGCAATTTCGCGATGTAATTGTATTATGAAGTACTTAATATTCTTTTTAACGTATCCTGAATACAGAACCCAATTGAAAGACGCGTAGGATTAAGGCATAAACAAATATCCTAACAAAATTTTTAGGTTTTCATGCAGGTGAATGCAGAGCTTTTGTTGTCGATGGACAACAAATTGGTCTGGTGCGACCAGACGTCATAAAGGAATTATTAAACTATCCTCAGGTATAATAATAATAATAATCTGCAAATCCTAGGTGCATTACTTCGTCTATGCCATTAACTTTGACTGGATTTATGTTGAAGGTATTCCAAGTACATCCTGAATACGTTCAATTAAATCCTGCATTTCGTGATTACGCTGAGAGGAGTGCACGCGTAGACGAAGTATTAAGAGAATGGCGTGCCGGAGGAAAATTTATAACGTTGCGCGGTTGGAGAGAAGAGTGTCATGAAGTGCGTGCACAATTTAACACTCCTCCTTTGTTTAAGATGGATCGATCTGCAACGTGTGAGTATCTCATCCATGAAGCTATCTACCAAAATGTAGGTTTTTCTGTTTTGGATAATACATAGAATCATAAAGTTGCTAGAAGTACTGAGTCAGAAAAAAAAAATTTACAAAAATGTATAACGTTTTTAAGAATTTTCTTTATCTACTTATTGTTCAGAGATAAGCAAATGAGACTGCCATTTGCACTTTAAGTGACTGATACTCGACCATTGTGCAATATGTTAAAATGGAAACTCAGGTTGATTCTTGAATTCTCTACTAGGTCTATTTGGAATTCGAAAATATGGAGTGGACATAAATGGATACGTAATGGATCCTGTGAAAGGATTGTCAATATGGTTACAGAAACGTAGTCCAAATAAGCAGACCTGGCCTGGTTATTGGGACAATATGGTGAGCGGTGGATTGACCGTTGGTTATGGTATTAATGAAACTGCAGTAAAAGAAGCCATGGAAGAAGCCAGTATTCCAAATAATCTTATCGCAAAATTGAAGAGCGCCGGATGCGTATCGCTGTTCTTTGAAAGTGAAAGAGGTTTATTTCCTAATACAGAATTTGTGTATGATCTCGAACTCCCTCCTGATTTTATACCAAGCAACAGCGACGGAGAGGTAGAAACTTTTGAATTACTTCCGGTCAGTGAATGCTTAGAAAGGATACTGTCCTCTCATTTTAAGACAACATCAGTACCGGTTGCTCTTGACTTTTTAATTAGACACGGATACATTACAGCGGAGAATGGTAAGTGTTTTAAACTCCACTGTGTATCATAATACAAATAAATATTGAATAATAATTTACATCTTCTGTTACAGAGCCTAATTTTATACAAATCGTGGAATTGCTTCATGTACCTCTGCAAACCATGTACAATCAACCACAAAAGAAATGTAAAATAACTGCCAATGGTGAAGCAATCGAATCTTTAGAAAGAGTTTAAGTTTCACTAGGCTTTAATTTAAAATCGTGTTCCACATTTCTGGATCGAACGGATTTGGCTTATTCTTCACGGGTATTATGATTTTTTATCGGTTTCCGGAAGTTTTAACATCGGACGATGTGATTTTACAAGCGCGAAACTATAAATCAATGATTATTGGTTATAAGAAACATCGAAGCGTAAAGTTCAAGTTTTCTTAACGAAATTGAAATAATTTCTCAAACAAAATGTATTTACTGTTTCGACAACTATACGTATTTGAAATTATTATCGATGATTTTTGCATTAATTCAATTCCTCTTCTCTATTTGGAATAGCAGTCTTCGCACCGTTTATAATTGAACGGTGTTTAACGGAACTCAATCTTATTGAACTTCCACGAATGGAAGGTGTTTTACCAAAACTAATTTCGAAGATTACACTTTTCATTTAAATCGTCATACATATATATATATATTTTATAATTAACTATCTCTCGTTAACAGATTTTCTGCAGCAGAGACAATTACCATGTTCAGATTATAATTTCCATCCTTCTTAAGTTTCATCCTTGTCATCAGTGAGAAATTCTTGAAGACTGTTAGCATGATCTCTGAATTGAATTTTGCACAATAATGTGAAGTTTTCGCCGATTACTAAATACATTCGAACGATGCGACTTTTGATATATCTATATAAACACCCATATATACATATATCAATGTCATATTAGTATTATTGTTAATGCAGCATTCCAGAAAGTAGGTTTAACCGATAGTTCCGAAATTCTTTGTGGTGAAAGAACAATTAGTGGTTACATTTTTTCTAATGTTTTTGTAATCGAACTTTTATACGGAACTTGTTAAGCGTTCGGTACAACATTCACAGTATTACGTACGTGGATGCACGGTGTAGCGTTTTTTGATATATTAGACAAATTTTACCGGCGAATGTGTTCCTGGATAGAATTTTGTTACCAACGAGAAATGAGGTATTAGGTGTAGCGTTTTTTCACTTGATAACTCTTGTCAAAAAGGGGAACAAAAGTGTGTGTTATTTATCGTAAATACGTAACGTAGGTAGATTTTTTAATTAAATGCCAATTGGTAACGGGGTTCTCTAATTAAGTGGTATTAAATGAAAACAGAAAAAAAAACAACAAAAACAAAGGAGAAGAAAGAATTTGAGAAACAGCGATTGTAAAAGTGGGAAAGCACAAAAAACAAAAACACAATCGGTAATTTCCTTTGATATTACAATTGTGTTGATTTAAGCGTTTCATTTCTAACGCTTCTTCCTTTGATTTATTGGAAAATCATTTGAAAACTTTTCCATGTTTTGTCGTACCTTGATTGAGGCAGTATTTAATTTATTGTTCGTTGTATTATTCTCTACGTTAACAATTTTCCATAGTTGTCTCAAGGTTATTCTGTTTATCGAGACATGTATTAATCGTTGCAGTTGATGGGTATATTGTTTTTGAAATCCTTGAAATGGAATCATAACGATATTAATAATCGTTAGTGTGCGAATTGAAAAAGTATCGAGGAACGAGAGAGAGAGTGAGAGAGAGAAAGAAAAAATGTAAGGATTCGTATTACTCTGTCGTAAATTCAATGTCACGGGCGCCGTAATTAATTGCGATATATGATAAATAAATGTGTTTCATTTAATCGAAGAAATTTTGCACAGGACGAGATAATTGATATTTCTTTGGGACTTCGTCAAGTGGATGATACGTTAACGTGTTTATTACGTTTATTGTTTCTTCCTTTTACTTTTCTACATTTGTAACGTGAAATTATAATAACATACTAGTCACATTGCGCTACACATTAACTTTAATCTGGTCATGGAAGCGTAGGTGTCCGCAATATGTGTTTTATTTTAAGTGAAACTAACAATCTTTATGCTACGACTATCTGTTTTGTGATAGAAATGGGTACGGCTGGCCATACTGTTTAATGCATGAATTTATTAATAATTGTCAATGAATAAATCGAATAAAATTTACAACGTAATAACGAAAAGTAGTATATCTTCATGGAATTTTTACTTTTTTTTTTTGCTGCCAATTAATCTGATGTACAGTCGTAGACATTAATATTACGATCAGTATTTTGGAATTTATTTATTGTACTTAAGAGGATAACTAATTTAATTTTCATCATTAACGAGACTAATCGAACTAGAATTCTTGTAGCTATTTTTGACTTTTTCTTTTTTCTTTTCCATTAGATATTGTACTTAATTCCGATAGCGATACTCCGAGATAGTTTCCACTAATTACATATCTTCTGTTGTAAGCTAATCATGTAACAAATAAAGAAAGAAGAAAAATACCAAAAAATCGTCAAACGTATTAACGAATAAATAAAACTTCAGTTAATCAATCTTGCATTACTGTACCTTCACTTTTATTTATTATTTTTTTTAATTGCTATTGTATTAAATTATAAATAGTTACACAAAAATTGACTTTTAATTAGATATTAAATGTCAAAGAATTATATTTTATATAGCTAAAAGAATAATTAATAGTCTATTAAAACTCTTCAGTACAAAGTACATTAAATTCATCATATTCTAAACTTGATTTGCTCACAATTATAAAATTAATTCACTACATCTAAGCGTCTGTAATGAATAATAATAATACAATGTAATATTTTCCCTCCAGTCGTTGACAAAAAGGATAGTATTGAAATATGAGGACAAATTTGTTAAATGCATCATATTTTAAACTTTTTATAGAAGTTTGACCTTAATCTGACAGTGGTGAATTCTGGGGGATCACCGTTGCATCTTTAAATATCAGTTCCTATAGATTTTATTGCACTTTGTTCCTAACATTCAGATAATCTTAAAATACTGCTAGCACGATGCTTCTGCATGTAGCATTACTGACAATGAGATATAAGCGTACAAAATAACTTTCAATTTCTTTGAAAAAATTACGAATGCAATATCAGCGTATACACTAACCAGAATTTCATCGAAGCTCATGTAGAAAGACTCGAAAAAGTGAGAAACGCAAAGAATGATCAAAATGTTATTTCTACTCGGAGAGATTTCAAAGTGACGCGGAGTACGGTCATGAGCTTGACAGCGTGAACACGTCACTCACGAAACACTGCTGTTATATGTTAAATTGATTTAAAAACATATGCTGGTAACTGTCACTTAATATCAGTAACACTCACCAAACTCTGTATTTAATTGTTAAAATTATTTAAAAACACTTACTGGTAACTGTCACTTGATGTCACTAACACTCGTGAAACACTGTATTCAGTTGTTAAAATTATTTAAAAACACTTGCAAGAAACCGTCACTTCAAGTCACTAACACTTCCAAAAAATTCTGTTTGTTAATTATCCAAATTAATTGAAATCATATTTAATTTATTGTTTAAATAGTTTAGTACCATAGCACAGACGTATTAATAGCAGTTACAAGTATTATTTATTTTAAGATAAGGATTCTTGCCGTATTGCAAGAATTTAAAAGAAAATCAATTTCAAAAGTAATTGTTTCTAATTTGGAGTAAATTCTCAACTATGAAACAAGTAACTTCATTTTTATAACTTATATTCACCACCAAATATATTTAAATTATGCAGAAACATATTATAGAATGATAATTATATTTGTAATAAACAATTATTGACAAAGATTGTTATAATAATGGTAATTTGCAAAATTCTGGATGGAGAAAAGTGATCGCGGTGCGCGAAGTGTACTGCGCATGCGCCACGTTTCGCGGTGCGCCTCGGCGAGCCACTTGTAGACAGTATAGCTTCAGCAGTCGAAGGGGTCACGCGGTGTAACAACGCAGTCTCTACGTGTATTTTGGGACTTACCTATCGGTACTTAGCCACTTTTCATCTTAAATAACAACTATTACACATATGTGCTATGATACTAAACTATTTAAACAATAAATTAAAAATGATTTTAAATAATTTGAACAATTAAATACAACTTTTTGTGGATGTGTTAGTGACTTCAACTTACAATTTTTTACAGGTGATTTCAAATAATTTTAACAATTAAATACAGTGTTTCGCGAGTGTTAATGTCATCAAGTGACAGTTTCCTGCAAGTGTTTTTAAATTATTTTAACAATTGAATACAGTGTTTTGCGAGTGTTAGTGACATCAAATGACAGTTTCCTGCAAGTGTTTCTAAATAATTTTAGCAATTGAATACAGTGTTTCGCGTGTGTTAATGTCATCAAGTGACAGTTTCCTGCAAGTGTTTCTAAATAATTTTAACAATTGAATACAGTGTTTCGTGAGTGTTAATGACATCACATGACAGTTACCAGCAAGTGTTTCTAAATAATTTTAGCAATTGAATACAGTGTTTCGCGAGTGTTAATGTCATCAAGTGACAGTTTCCTGCAAGTGTTTCTAAATAATTTTAACAATTGAATACAGTGTTTCGCGAGTGTTAGTGACATTACGTGACAGATACCAGCAAGTGTTTTTTAAAGATTGTGAAAGTTGGTGACATAAAGTGACAGTTATCTGAAAGTGTTTTTAATTATTTCGAGAATTAAATATGTTTTATGGAATTGTCAGTTTCTGTTGAGCGTTTGTAAATAGTTATGAAAAATAATTAAATATCGGTTGCATGTTCGTCGATTGCATGCATTTCATGACATGAAAATGCTAATTGGTCGCTAAAATATTGCATGTCTATTTTCTTAAAAGCGTTAACCGCGAAAATTCAAATTTTCTATTAAAATCAACGGTTTTGGCACTCTGCAGGATAGGCAGTGTACCGCGTGACCGGCAGATATGTTCCTATTGGTTAGCCGTTCCCCCACCAAGCGGCAGCAGCCAATCTCGAGCTATTCCCACTCCTACTAGCGAGATCCCTGTCTCTTTCTCGCGTCGTCCACGGAACTGCCAAGACGTATCTGCTGTAAGTACCGTGTTCTTACATTTTCCTCGTTTATCGACCGCTAAAAAATTGTTCTCTCGCTTGTCTACTACTTTATATTCCTCTTACTGTTCGGTATCTATCAATTTTGACAATAATAATTACGCAATTAGTAACAATCGCGAAGTAACTACGAAGTAATTAATAGCACTCTTGACTTCTCGCGACATTTACGCGTTTCTTTTCACATCTACAACATTCATATTTGTTTTATAGCTTCACATTTCAATTTTATCGACGAAGAACGCGATTAATGTTGCCCTTAAACCTGATTTTACGGGATTTAAGTGTTTCTACGCATTTATTTAATAGTTTACGCGTGTTTGCTTGCAGGACTCGGAGTATTCTTTGAACGACCTTGCGAGCTGGCAGGATCGGACACGTTCACGGTGAAACGACGCCGAATAAGTTACTACATCATAATCGAGTAACACCTTTATTTATTTCTTCGGGTCATTGCGCTATTTTGCTTCAATTTACGCAGTATTCATATTCATTGATATCGAGTCGAACATCCGACGAGTTGAATTTACATTTGTACGCCTTAATCCGGTTTTACGAAAGCATACGACGGTTGAAATCTTTCGGAATTCCTGGAAACCTTTTACAATATGCGAGTACTTGGTCAATGATTACAATACGATAATCGAGTTCCAAGAAATCTGCCCCCTGCTGTGGCGCAGTGTTTACAAACTTTGTTGTTAAATTTCGACGGCTACAATTCTTTGCTACAAACACATCGCGAATCGTTTTGCTTAGTATTTAAATGTTACCACTTGCCCTTCCGTTTTGAGATGCTGTAACGGTTTTACATAGGTTTCAGGGCATGAGTATAGAAGTAATTAAAAATCGTATTTGCCGATGTAGGATATTAAGATCCTACTTTAGATTCGTCCGTAACTTTTATAAAGATTTTCGTGAATTTATCGAAGTGGGTTACAGTATTCACATCTAATAGGAAATGACAAATGATATAATCTTAACGGTGGCAGCCCACAGTATTTATTGGTTATGTATTTAATTAGTAGTGTATTGTATCACACAAAGAACTTTATGATTGAATAAGGAAGATAATTTAAAAGCAGTATTTTTTGAAGCAAGCACTTGATTTGATATGAAAAAGAAAAACATGGTATTTTTTAATTTTCTTGTGTTTCCCTACCCCACCCTTTTATTTTCAGCAATATTTGTGGCCGCGCGCAATGCGGTCTAGAGTCAGTGCTTGTAACGTTGTCTTTTTATATTTATAGTTTTTTAATAAGTTATAATAAATTCACGCGAAAGTAGAGTCAGTGTTTGCAATCCGTTATTAAAATTATTAATAACTTTTGAATAATTATTAGAAATATTTAGAATCTTTTTCTTCGCGAAAGTAGAGTCAAAATTGTACGCCGGAAATAATTCTCGGTCGCGGTAGCTTCTTAATTTTTTTAAAATTGATCGAACCGGAAGTAGAGTCAGTGCATCGAGCAGCACCTGTGGAAAGGACTTCCATCGGGCAAGGCTTCACGAATTCCAAAAGTAAGCATCACATAATCCAGAAATAAATTATTTCAATAGAAAAAATACAAAAAAATGAAAAGATATACATATACTAATCAAAATGTTTAATTGTTTGTTACAGAACAGTCAAAGGAGGGAATGGTTGAGCAGCGACAATCATTCCTTGGCGATGGGGAAAGTCTGTGAAGGTAAATTGAAGTTTCACCGAGTCCAAACTTTATAATTTCTAAATTTTCATTCAATAGTTATCAATTCTCTTGTAGAATTCACAAAGTCCTTTCTATCAATTCAATTAACAAAAATAAAGTAGCTATACATTTTTCAATCTCCCACAGAATACTTGCAATATATTGTTACTAAATAAAGATTTAATCAAATTGTGGAATTTTTCAATAAGCAGGTATTTTTAAATGTTGCGTTTTATTTTTGTTACAGACTTTCTCCGAATTCGTGAGGCATCGCTGGAGTGTTTGTTTCGTATTTTGCTTATATTTGTAATAATTAAATTAAATTTCTAGTAATTTCACGCGAAAGTAGAGTCAGTGTTTGTTTCGTATTTTGAATTATTGAATTATTAAATATAAGTTTTAGTAGTCTTTCAATTCATTGTAGCTTTACGCGAAAGTAGAGTCAAATTGTTCGCCGAAAATGATTATCGGTCGCGACTTGTCTTTTTCTATTAAATTATATCGTGCCGGAAGTAGAGTCAGTGCAACAGGAGCAGCTGTGGAAAGGATTTCCATCGGTCAAGACTTCACGAATTTAAAAAGTAAGCATCACATAATCGAGAAATAAAAATTCACAATCGAGAAATACATACACGACATATACTAATGAAATTGTTTATTTTTTTTTTGTTACAGAACAGTCAAATGATGGGATGATTGAACGGCGACAATCACTCCCCGGCAAAGGGCAAAGTTTTTATAGGTGAGCTGAAATTCGAATTTGCATATATCCCATAATTTTTTCCCAAGTTTCACTTGATACTTGAAAATTGTCTTAAAAATACCCTTACTAGTTTTCTTTCAATTTCTCTTACTCTTACTTTGCGTATTCTAACAATAAAATAAATCGAAGTGAAGAATTCCCCGACATATGAAATGTTCGGAGAATAAATATTTTAGATGTTCGTCTAATTTTTGTTACAGACTTTGCTCAAATTCGTGAGGCATCGCTGTATCCTGCAAACTACAACGGACTTGGCACTTTGAAGGTGAGTAACGTAAACATTGAGATATTTTCACTCGGAGTCAAGGCCAATTTCATTTCTAAGAACTTTTCATAAAGTTTCAATATATAATTCGATATATAACTTCCTTGCATTCGCAATTCAGAAAAGTATAGATAAGCCAATCGTTTTTTACGGACAATTCTTAACGTTTCTTGATATACATTCACGATTTTCTTTTAATCTTCAATTTTGCAAAATTAAATTCGATCCCTTTGTAAAATCGAAAAAGGAGGCACTTTAACGTTCTACGAATTCGGTTTTTGCAATGCGATGTGCTTTGTTCTGTTTAGACGTTGAACATTCCTTGAGGTCACTGGAGGACAATTTCGATACGACGGCAGAGACAACAATGGCAGAGAGATCTGCGGCAGAGACAAAGATGGCAGTAAGGACTGCGGCAGTAACAGCACAAACTGGCAGAAATTGAGGTATTACAATGAGTGTGTACATTGTGTACACTGTGTGTACACAGGTAAGTCACACATTTCAACTGTCCCTCCGGTCTCCAAACCATGCCGTAGGACAAAAGGTCCGAAGCGGCACTGGAGACTGGTTGTATTGTTCTATAAAGCGAGCATAGTGAACACGAGTAATTGAAAAATTACTTGTGAGTAGAAACTGTCATTTATTTTCCATGTACACTGTTATATTTATCTTAACTTAGGACAGGGCCTTCTTGTAGCGCGATTTTTGCATTATTCGTAAAAATGGATTTATGAAATTTACAGTTAGTGTTGCGACTTTAGCAATTCAAATGAGCAATTCGCGAATATTGTGCGTTCTCTGTATTTATTTGAAAAATATTCTTATAACGTAATTCGTTATAAGATCGCGGTTAATACATTTCTTCGAGACGATTTATGTTTTATATACATATTATATGTTATATACATAAATCGGTCGGTTTGTGCTGGTGGTGTACGTAGTTTCGGAATTTTGAAAATTTGTTTCGCGTCGTTTTATCAACAATCATAGTATTATCTACAAGAAGGCATTTCGCGACGGTAGATCTTGTAGTCAGAGTGACAATTGATACATTTACTTGTTAAAATTCTTCCTCTGGCGACGGGATCTACCGGTTTTCAATATTCTATTTCAATTTAAAGTTTTTGCATATTTTCAAATACATAAAGTAGAGTATTTTGCTCCTATAAAGTTCAATTTTTCAATTTAAATTCTCTTTGCTTGAACAAATATAAAAGTCGAGTCATTTGCTTCACATAAGTATAAATGTCGAGTCATTTGTTTAAATCAATATAAAATTCGAGTCATTTGCTTCAGTTTTCAATAAGTCAAACCGTTAGAATTCTACTAATCATTTATTTAGCTAGGATTTTCAGCAAAAGTCACAGTGAGTACAAATTTCTGCCGGTGTTCACTTTAAGCCCGAACCCATTCGAGTGCCCGAGTGCTGCTCGAATGGGTAAAGGCGGTGGGCCCGGCCTTTTTTTTCAAAAAATCGGCGACTGACACTGTGGTGGCGTATCGTGCACGACGTAACTTCCACATGTGTGTGTTGTGTGTTAGGCTGTGGATTTTGCGTCGTTTGAAATTTTCTCGTGATATAAAATAATTTATACAAACTTGAATTCTTTGCCTCATTTTCTTTTCTACTTTTACTACAACTCATCGATGTATATGGTATTCCAATGATGAAATTCTCTTTCTCTTTGCAACATATACCATATACATCGTCCTCAATGTCAAACGGTGTAATAACAAATATCGAGAATTCTTTAAATGTTTCAAATCGCGGTAGTAATATAATGCAAAACGCAATGATCGCCACCCTTGTCAGTCGATTTCAGGAAATTGGTACGTACATTTTAGAGAGTGAAAGTTGCTTGTGAACTCGGGTGTCGGAGGGTCCCCGGGGATTCCTCTCTAGTATAGGCCTATGCACCCGGGTTCCTGTTTGAGAACCGTGGAGTGTCGTGTGTTTGTGAATTTGTGTCGCGATTTGCACTTTTAAATATAGGCATTAGGTAGGTAGGTAACATATCGTTCTGGAATGTGAGTTAAATTTAAGCAGGTAGGACCAGGATTTCAGGATATCATATTTAGTACGTAGGTTTGCACGTGATATGCCTGAACCTGGGATCAAACTACGATCAAACTGAGTGTCCCCCTCTTTTTGATCGTGGTTTCTAGTCTGTAAATTTCTGCGCACGTGGTGAAACTCCCGGCGCGAGGCTCGAATACTTTGCCTCTTTTGAAAACTGTACTACACGAGCAGCGAATAGGTACGCTGTGCACGCTCGTGGTGTGGTTTTCACTGTTGAATTTTCATAATAGTAAGAATTTTCTTGGTGCAAAGTATTCGAGCATTCTCTAGGGGCAGAAGAAGAGGCTAACAAGTGCCGAAGAGGCCCGACAAACTGTCACGAAGAGGGCTGCACCGAATGGCTTTTCATGCTCGAATCTCTTTAGAGTTCTAGCATGGAAAGTCATTGTTAGTATTTGTTTATTCACTATGCTCGCTTTTTGTGTTTGTCCTCCGACGGATGTAACATTCCCGTCCAACGAGCGCATCTTGGCTGTACACGGTTTTTAATCGCGAAGTTAGAGTTGCGTTTCTTTTGATCGTTAGTGTTGCGAAATTAAGGTAGCCTCGGGTGGCACCCCACGGATTTGTTCGAATTAATTAGTAGTATTTAGTGTTGCGATATGAATATACTCGGTTTTTTCTTTATTAGAATATTATATTAAATTAGAGATAGAGTTGCGAGAGACATCGCCCAAGATGGCGAACGGGAGTTTGCTGCAATTAATTCTGTAGAAGTAGCGTTGCGAAATGTAGCACGAAAAGTGCCCGGTTTTTCTTGAAATATTAATTCTTTAAAATAGCGTTGCGAAACGAAGCACGAAGAATGCCCGGTTTGACTTTGAATGATTAACTGTTAAAGTAGAGTTGCGACCTTGCTCTTAGACAGGGAGCACGGTAGTTTGTTTTCTATTTTCTAATTTGTAGAGTATAGCATCACGAGTTAGCACCTGAAATAGGTGTCCGGGAGTTTGCTCTTTGTAAATTTCAAATTAGTGTTGCGAAATATGAATCAGACGCGTTTTTCTTTTAACAATCGCGAAATTAGAGTTGCGAAGTATAAAAACAGCTGAATGATGCGCATCTGCTGAGTTGAGACTCAGCCATTGGAGTTGCAAAATTGCAACTCCCCATGGAGTGCCTCAGGAGGCTTGCTCCCAACGATAGCTATTTTTTTTTCCGGATAGGTAGTGTTGCGAATTATGAGAGCCCCCGGAATGGCAGTAGGCGGGTTTTTGAAGTAGAGTTGCGAACAATGAAAGCCTCGAAATGGCAGTACGCGATTGTTTATTAAATAATATTCCGAGTGATAGCCATGAAATGGCAATAGGCGGGTTTTATAGTAGCGTTGCGAACAATGAGAGCCATAAAATGGCAGTAGGCGGGTTTTGAATTAGCGTAGCGAACAATAAGAGCCTCAAATGGCACGGATTTCTCGCGATTTTTATTCAAAGCGCCTTTTGGCTGCTCAATGATTTCGGGATTTTTAGCGCCTTTTGGCTGCTCCATTTTATGTTTCTTTTATCGCAAATCAAGTGCTTGCAAATAAAAATACTGCTCAAAATGTTTCTTTTAATAAAAGGAATTTTGTGAATTTCTACATGATCTTTGTCAAACTATATTGTCTACTATTTATTGAGATCAGAGAATGAATTTTATCGCAGTCATTAAAACCACTTCGCAAATTAAGGTGCAATGAATTATATGCATATTTGATGACAGAGAAAAAGAGAGTGTCTGTAAATTAAATAAAATTTGCGAAATAGGATAATACTGGTGGCTGTCATCCTTAAAGTTATAAATTTTATATTGTCTGGGGTTTTTGCTTTGACCGCGATGACATTGTTGTGAGAAAACTCACGCCGTTGTAGAAGTTTCGATAAATTCTCGAATATTCATTACAAAAATTACGGACCACGGGTTTTGCTTATTTATTTCGTTGAATAACAATATAAAACTTGCGCTCGAAAAATATGTAAAGCAATTACAGTTCGATAGACGGATGGCAAATATAGATACGAATTACGCGTCGCTTTGAAATATTTTCATCTTGATGAAAATAAATAATAGAGTTGTGTTGTAGCAAAGGAGGAAGTCTGTCCTTATTTAACACTTTTCGCGTCGCGAATTAAACAGTGATGCATTAATTTGTATGCTCGCATGATGAAAAAGTTTCAACTAATTCCGAATATAACTACATCGAAATTAACTCCTTTCATTTAAGTAATTTTTTTGAGAGCAAATGATCGTGTTATTGCACAATTTGCTCAATTTTCCATATTATTCAATTCGTGCTTGTCGACTCGGTATGTAACTTCATATTTTTAATTTGTCTTATTAAAGTTCTTAACTTTTTTTTGTCTTCATAAAATTTGCATTGGATTACATTTTTTCATAAATCATGATTCTCTCGATTTTTATAACATTCGGTACTCGTGTATTAAAATATTCGATGGTGGCTTCCGTTTAAATCCGCGTTTAGGGCAAAATTAATGAGATTCTGTTGTAGAATATGAAATACAGTCATGGACATTTATCGGAGACGAAGTGTGGACTACACCTATGGAAATTAAGAGGTACCGACGTCTCGAGACCCTGCAAGAATCTACAATGTAATGGATTTTTACTAACAAATGAGTTTTTCTTGCAGGACTTTGATGTATCAAACCACATCGAAGGGCCATCGATGGTTATTTCACTCATGTTGTCTTGCAAATTGTGTGTTAGGCTCTCAGACACTTCTTTCTGAGATTTTGTTACAATCAACTGGCTACTATTGTCTAATAGTTTCGTTGTTAATCGATCATTGTTATTGGTTTCGATACGTTTGATTTCTGAATCAAAGTATCGTCTGTATTGTCTTCGAAGTCTGATTCATCAGATAATTGTCGTTTAACTTCTTCTATTCTGGAAGTAATTCGATGTTTCTCTTCATTCTGCATCAAACAGAATGCATTTCTTATTTTCTTGCCAAGAGGCTTGCTTTCTGGTGTGCAGATTAGCAGTCGGGCAATATTATTCAAAGAAATTCGCTTTAAATTCGACTGGTTATTACGATTTCATTTCCTCTTGAGTAGGGAACAGTGATTATTTGTGCTTAGGGAGGCTTTTGGGATGGGAAATATATTTTCTATGTTAACTCATGTTAACTGTACTTTAACTGATGTTAAAGTAAATTTATTACTGAAGATTTTCAAGATTAGAAGCTGAAGAAAGAAGAACAACGAGGATATTATTAAGTGCGTACGATCAAAAATGTGCATTTCAGTTGATTCGACCGATGATATTATGGGAACAGTATTTGCACATCCATGGTTTTCATTGTGTATTAAAACTGCTCCCATATCGATGGTCACACTGAAATGCACAAAGGAACAGTCAGATTTGAATAAGTTAGATGTTAAGTCGGTCGTCGTACGTTTAGATTAAGATTGTTCGTCCGGTTAATTTAAATTCGTTGTTAACTATTTTTTAAGTCTATAATTAAGATTTTAGATATAAGGTATAAATATTGCGTTACTTTTTAAGACTAGATTTATGCACGTTGATTATATACCTATTTTTTGAAGCAAGCCAATTTGACTTATACGAGAAATTGAACTTTTCTGCAAAGAAAGTAGTTCCAAATGAATTTAAATGAAAGATTTGTTATTATGAAAATAGCCAACCAGTATATTATATAAATAGTAATAAAGTTTTGGATGAGTCAAATTGGCTTCGCTTTAGTGTTAAGTATCGGATGCTCGACGCATCCCGGCCGGAAATCTGTTGCTCCTAGTAAATAAAGTAGAGCAAGAACTCTCGTCTGTTACATTCTCCTGTCGTTTAAGTTCTTGCCGTTTAAGTTCTTACCGTTTAAGTTTTCGTCGTGTAAAAACGAGAGGAAAATGTTTCATGCGAAAGTCAAAATTTTATGGAGAATGGATGGCCAATTTTTTTGGGTCCCTAATAGCAGCAACCTCCACGTGGTGGGACCCGGGTCGTTATTGCTCTCAGTGACATGAAAACTTTTATTTATTTTTATTTTTTTGCATTGAAAGCAATAACGGGCTAATTGGCTGCGAATTTTTAAAATTCTGGAAGTGTCCAGATAATGTCCGTCCATTCTTCATTTCTAATGTCATTCTCATTAGGCACGAAACGGCAACGCGTTATAAAAATGAGCATCGTGCTTAAACCAACGGAAATAAAAGTTTCTACATTGAAGCACGTTCAAGTAGACACTTTCACGATTCGAAGTAAAAAAAACATCCCCTTACGATCCCCAAAAGTCGAGGAATAAAAGTTCAAACTTTAGCGCGCACCGCCTAGAGCCATCGGCCGTGTCCCAAATATGAGACTTCTTCGACTTTGAAATTAAATATCTCGCTAGTTTTGGGGCCGATGTCACTGGGACTTATTTCCACATCTTCCTCGAAGCCTTGGCTTTCGATGAGCGTCGGATTACGGCCAGAAATCTAGTTTTCCAAATCCAAAACGGGTAACGAAAGTAAAGTAGAACGAGAAATTTCGCCAGACACATTCTCATGTTCAGTCTGTTGTTCAAAACTTGAAAAACTGACAGGAGAATGTTTCTCGTGAAAAACAAAATATGATTGAGGATGGTCGGCCATTTTTTTGAGTCTCAGTCGTAGCTTGTAATGACTTCGAATGTTTTTATTTAATACTTTGTTCTTCTGACATTCAAAACAGTAACTGGCTAATTGGCCACGAATTCCAAAATTTATAACTTTTTCAATGTAGTTCCACCATCCTCTACTTTTAAAAGGAAGTTACCAAGTTTCAAAATTGAAAATGACTAATTCTACAATCATTTAACTGTTAAATTTGTGCTTGTAGTCACAGCCTGCCGGGACGAAGATACGGACACGCTACTGACCGTACTCAGCGTCACTTTGAAATCTCTCGAGGTACGGATAATAATTTGTTCATTTTTCTAGTTTTTCTTTATTTTTTTAGATACTTGGTACGTAATATGGCAACGAGGTGTATTATATTCATAATTTTTCATGCTACCTTGAAAATATATTATATTCGAGTTATTTATACAACTCTAAAATAAAGGAAGGAGAAATGAGGTTTATGAAAGACAGGGTATACTAAATGTGAGAATTTATTAAGAACAATATAATCTAGTGTACAACACATTTGTTTCCGTGTGTTAAATTAATTAAATAAATATAAAAACCACGCGTACTTCTAAGTGATCGTCAGCCAGCCAACCGCGCCGTTAGAAGCACCCTAATTAATTTTTTTTCTTTCCGACACACTTTCGCTCAATTTAATTAGTTCCTACCGATTAAGTCATGATCCCACACGATGCAAAACTTTGGTTACGAAAAATATATACAGTCTATTCGCTTTATCAGATTTCGATGTTTTCAACATTTTTTTTATAAATTGTACGAAGAATATGCAGGAATATCTTTATTTCACATTTTTCTTTATTAGAAAAACATCGTAAACTAATAAGACGAATCTGTATACGTGTAAATATATTTTCTTAGCCCGACGATCATGATCGCAACCATACTGAATTATTGCGAATTGGACATCAGGAAATAAAAGATTCGTCGATACTCTACGATTAGTTGAAAAACAGATTGTTACATGATTTTTTCTAACATAAAAACAAACTCTTTTTCAACGACGATTAAATTTCCGATTTATCGATTAAATCGATTTATTGTGTCATTTAGTTCCTTGACAGAAATCAAATTATAAAAATATTTAACTTAGTGTTCTGCAAAATTGAAGTTGGTCTATTTACACAAATTGAAGAAAGAATTAACGTGCACTTTGAATTAAATATCTCCAATATTACGAGCTTAGAATTCTGCAAGCTGTATAATTATTATTGTAATCCTCTGTAATCCACGTGGCTAATGATATCACGCAATTAATTAAATTATTACGCTTCTTTAACCTCTTGCCCTACGATTTCTTTTGTGACCGAATACATAGTAACTTAGAATTACTTGTTGAAATAAAAATTCAAAACATTAAAACTATCAAGACAGTCAAAATGATCAGTTGCCAATTTTTTCAAACAATTTTTTTTATAAAACCTAAATTACCGTAATTGATAATATTTTTTACTTCTTAGTTTCTCTTTTTCCAAAGTATTTAATTAATATATCTAAATATAATAGATATCAGCCTGACAATTATAGTGTTAATAGCAGAAAAGTAATTTGAATGTTTCTAGACCCACTGACAATTTCAACATAAGATTTTGGAAAGTTTCAACAATTTGTATTTAATTTACCACGAGTGTCACAAATTATTGTGAGGCAAGGGGTTAAAACTGCCATCCTTGAAAATCTTCCATGCTTATCACGTAGATAATTCGTTTTTTACCGTAAAAAGATTTCACCTACGGAGGGTTGAAACTTAGCGATTGTAATTGAACGTAAAACTGAAGTTTTCTCTAAAATTACATGAGAATATACTACACAATGGAGGAAAGAGATCAATCTTTTTCTTCTCGTAATAATTGTCACTATAATCGTCTGTCTATTTAGTTGCACTAAATATGAAAATAACGATCAAAACGACGGATGGAGTAAAGGCACTGTTAAGACCGCGCTGTTCTAATCAACGCTGCCGTGTAAAAATGAAAATCTTTCCCATAGAATTAACATAAATATCCTTAACCTCGACTTTAAGCCTCTATAAAACTTTGAATTTCACGCAAACTTCCTACTTCCGCAGCGTAACGCTGCTGGAGTTTTTGTTCTCCATGATTTCATATCTCGAATTTTCTTAGACACCGTCAAATGCAAATGCACTTAATTTCCACGGTTCCTTTTTTTTTGCAGTTAACCCTTTGCGGTCCCATGCAGCTTTAAGATAATCACAACTCATTGTAGTAACGAAGTTTGCTAATTTTAAGTCCTTTTGGATCTGACTAGCCATGTTAGAATTTTAATACATAAATAGAGTTCTTTCCTATGCTATATTTCTTTTGTTCTATTTTACACTAATTTAAGTGTAATTATAGGCTTAAATGAGAATGAAAAATGTTACGAAATGAATTTCGATCGACGAAATATTGCAAAAATAAATCGAACCGCAGAGGGTTAAGTATTCTTATAATATCCGTTCATCAACGTAGAAGCGATACCTTCGCGCTTCTTCGTTGCACGAAACAAAACACCGGTTTAACAAAATGCGGCCTCCAATTAATAATTTCGAAGCTCTCGGACGTCTCTCGATGATACACTCATTAAATATAAAACAGGTGCGACAGATTAAAACTATAAACGTTGCGTCGAATAGCGTCGCGAAAGGAAACGGATGCTCTGAAAATGTAGCACAGCCATTCTTTTGAGACAACAAGGTAGAGACACCGTGAAATACTAAACATTCGTGAGAGTGATTCGTTTCTTTCCTCTAAATCGTCGTTCGTCTCTCCCATATTTTCACATCTCTAAGAATATAGAATTCGTTGCACCCATTGTCCTTGCACTTCCTATTCCGACGGCGCTCTTTTTTTCCCCTTTTAAGCTTCCGTTTGTTGCAAATCCAAGTAGCACTTTGCACAAACTCTTCATCGACGAAATCGATGGCGTAGGAAAAGAAGAGAAGAAAATAAGCAGGAAAAGGAAACTTTGCATTCCCGTTAGGTAAAAACAAGCGTATCCATCTCACTGCTATGGATCAACGAACAAACCTTAGAGACGACTACGATACAGTCGTTAATGTAAAGTCAATATTAAAAAGCTCTTACGCGACGGTGTAAAATGTAAAATATGCATCGTGTAAAAAAAAAAGAGGAAACTGTGCCCCTCTACCTCGAACTAGGGCAAAAAGACGTAGGTTTTTGCTCTAAGGTTATTTAAAATTAAATAAGAGAAAACAAAGTAGCTATATACAGATGTGCACGTACAGATCTTAGTCTAATTTATCGGAGACCAATGGAAAACGGATTATTCTCAATTGCCGTCCAAAGTCACACACGACACTGTCCCTTAACGCTAACATTTGTTTTACGAAAATACAACTATCTTTATGACCCAATCGTACTTCTCGTACGGGCTCTCCTGTCCTTACGTCCCAGACCACTAGAGATCCCTGAAACAATTTTTCACTTCATTTTTACAAACGCAGAATACGTGGTCGATCGAAGACTAAGCGAAGAATAATTTTCTTCCCTCGTTATTTTTCTATCTGTTGAAACTACGTCACTGGCTGATATTTATTGTTATCTATTTCATTACAGTTAGTAATTACCATGTCAGCTGTTCAAATGACATGTAATTAGTGTAAAACTGAACGTGCCTATCTAAAATTCTGTACTTTTTGTAATACTGATGAAATGAAATTTGGAAATAAGGAGAGACGCGAAGATCAATGGAATTTTAACTCTGAATCTACCCAGGCAAAATCACTGTTTGTTAATTTTTTGAAAATTACCTTAAAGGAGAGAAATTAAATGCTCAATAATTAGTTAATTAATAATCTTTCGTAACTCTTGATTTCTCTCTTTCAAAAGTACTTATTGAATGTATCGAAATTATAGTGGATGCAACGTCGGTAGTTCTAGTATTAAAATACCATGGCTTTTATAGTTATCGAAATAGTCTTGCAACATTATTTTTTTATCAAAAACAATTCTTTATTGGAAGTCTTCTTCACTAAATATTTTTATTGGCTGTTATACTAACTCTCGAAATATGATTCTATAAATTTACGAGGCATGAGAATAATCACACAATAGGAGAATAGGTAGTTGTAAATCTTCAAGAGGGTTAAGAAAATAAATTAACATACCTGACTACTAGTGATGAGTAAATGATGTGTCAACATGACTAATTGCAAACTATATGCCGCTCTGTGCGCGGGAAGAGCATGTAACAAATGTCCCTGAAATCTTTCCCAAACGCACAACCTTTCGTCGGTTCCAATGCTTATCACATAAGAAACGGAACATGTAATAGCTGCCACAGCACCGTCATGAGCTTGTATGCTGTACATACATGTTCCTAGAAATAACAGATTTATTTAGCTTCTTCCTAAATTGTTTAACAAACTTCCTCGAATTCAATTCTAAGTGATTTACCAGTTAAAAGATCCCAAACACACAATAATCCATCCTGAGATCCGCTACCGGAAGTCATGGGGCTAGTCCTGTCGATAAAGAGGCAAGATATAGGCCCGCAATGTCCGTGAAGCGTATACAGTGGCAATTGATCTTCCAGCCTGTAATCCGAGAGGATATCAACTCGATTAACGGTAGATTTATGGTACCCGACAATTTGATGGATTTCGGGGTATGTGGTTCGAGTTGGAGAACTTAGAAATGATATTTTTTAGGAATTTATATCGTCTTTCAACCTTTTGAAGTTAACACTAGGTTTATTAATCCCTTTACATAGAAATAAAATGGAATTTGACCGAAAATTAGTATTTAACCTTCTATGGACCGAATTTTCTGTGATATCTGAAGATTAGTTGCACGATAGCACATTAGAAAATAATAAAAGTACTATTATAAATAATATATTTTACTTGATTTTGAAACGTTGGACTGTAAAGAATTCCATGGTTTTGAAGGGCTAACTTGTAATATTTGAGAAAGTTAAAAAATCGATTTCGTAAAATAAAAGTTTAGATATGTTTTGTGTTACTTCAAAGTTACAAGGGCCCATAGAGGGTTAATTTGGTTCAACTGAACGGTTATGTGCAAGCATAAAAAGAGAACATTCTAATTTGAAATTTGCATTGCTATAAAACATGTAATCAAGTTGAATGTAGACAATAATTAAGTAAAACAATTCTTGCGATTATCGATGCATACCTATATACTTTTAGTGTGTGGTCCTGGCTACCAGTTAAGACACGACCACCTTCGCTATCAAGTACTGTTATTGCTTGCTGGTGTGCTCTATGAGAGCCAATTTTCATGCAACGGAGGTCCTCCTCGGATTGCATGATGTTATTTATATCCATAGGTGAGCCAGCACTTCCGGTTCTAACGTGTGCTAAGAAAAGAAGATAAAACAAAAATAATTTACGTCATGATCGCGGCGTGGAACGCAAGGGCATCGTAGTATGTATATTTACTTCTTCTGTACGATGTAAAGCCCCAATCGATCTGTTGACCTTCGCTGTAGCTCTCGAGTTGCAAGAAGTCCACGGAGCCATTTAATTTCGCTGCTATTACCCGGCTACCGACGAGTTTTACGACGGACATGCCGAGACCAGATCCATCGTCGAATAAACACTGAAATTTAGAATTACCATTATCTTTTTTTTTTTTATAAAATATATTTTGATATATTTAAATCTAATAAATTCAACCCCGCTATTTCTAGTGTTAGATTCGAAATATTTCAAGTTACTCACCTTAAATCTACCCGTAGTACCCTCCCAAAATTCTAAACTCCCATTAGCACATCCTACAACTATAAGATTCTCCTGGTAGTCCATACACCATATCGGTGATACCGCATGGGAAATTTGCATTGTTCTATCAGTGTTCAACGAAGATGTACTATCAACCAAGCCAACATTTAGTCTCCCAGAAGGCACACTTGATTGTTCTTTACTCTCAGACTTTTGTATCTCATCAATCGATTTGTTATGCTCCTCGAACAAATGTTTATACTGATCCCCAAAGTCATATCCTTGCTCATAGTTCTTCTGCACTGGCGAGTGTTTCATACTCGAGAATTTAATATTAATCGCAGACTTCAAATCAGGAAGATCATAAGCATTGTCGAGACTCCTCCGCAAATGCTTCCGCCTTTCTGTACCAAACTCATTAATTTGATAATCATAATCCAACGTGTTCCCCATAGAATGCCTTTTCGTCATGTTCTGTGCTCTGCGAATATTGTATAATCCTGGTGATGATTTCCTGCAATGCACTCCTGATGCTGCAGAATATAATCCAAGTGAATTTGCAACCTCCATCTCTCCTCTCGAAGGTGGTGAACCACTTTCATAATCTGACATCAGCTCATCCGTGTCTGGAGTCAAGTGTGTCTTCTGAGGACTAGTGAAAAATTGTTTTCTATCAATGTGGACCATCTGTTCACCGGAAGTTGAGTCCCATATCCTTATATGTCCTGCCAGACAGGTGCTAGCAATTGTATTGCCATCGGTGGCGATACATTCGACTTCTTGCGTGTGACCTTCCAAAACCAAGGGCAGTGCCTCCAGAACTAATTGTGTTGCTGAATCGTGAGCTTTTTCGGGCTGATGCCAACTGGCACGCCATTCAGCGTAATTTCTTGAGCAGATACAACGATAAAGGACGACCATGGTGTAGGCAACAACGATCACGCTAATTAAACAAAGTACAGCGGCCAGAAATATTTCCATGGGGCTAGAAGGTATGAAGGGAGCATCGGTGTTAAATCCTCGACCGTCTGATCTTGTTGGTAGCTCCATATCTGTGATATGGGAAAAAAATGTTATTTTGTAATTTTCTTAGCACGTTGAATATCGTGAAATTAGTGGAACATAGGGGATGTATTTTGATTTTTAATACTTCTATATTATATTAGGGGTAGTGGAAAAGAATGTCGTTTTTTTTTACTGGATATTTTAAAAACTTTTATCTCTTAGTTAAAAAAATGACATTCTTTTCCGGTACTCTAATACTTTAAGAAACTTATATTAGGATAAAATATCTGGAGAAACGACGATACTTTCCGGTTCTTTTAATATTGATACATTGCATTTGGATCACGTAAAAGTACGTTTTTACCAAAAATTATGAATAGACACTTTAAAAAATGGCGATTAACAATGCAGAATGAATTACGCTTTGAAAATTCTTTGAATTGGTAATTACTGTTAAAAACACTTTTAATTGATACGAGCATTGCTCGAATAACACGGTTAATTGGTTCCATGTTACTCGACACTAATGATTCATACAATTTCGTGCTATTCGAAACCTGAGATGCAAGAAATTTATACATTTGGTTCCAAGAACCATTTAAGAAAATATTGAAAACTAGAAGGTAATTTTTGTATGCATTTTTAGTTGTCGAATTTCATTTATACAAGGATAATGTAAAATTCATTTAGTTCAACATTTGCCACTGTTTATTTCTAATTCAAGCACCGTGCGATTTTAGAAATACCTGTAATTGTTTGAAAATTCTTTCCTTATTCACAAACCTGAAAAGTCTAGAGGATCTAGAGCAGCGGTGGCGAGACTTTGCCACTGAAAGTGTTGCACGTCGTTTGGGTTACTAATTTGTTTAACCATCTGCGGATTCACCGCGTGAGATAGTTTTACGGTAGGAAGTATAGTTATGCGTCCACCAGCGGCTGATATATTGTACATAGAAAGTATAGAAGACCAGTGATAGAGCGATAAGCGGTTCCAAGGTGGAAAGTCCACTGGTCTTAATTTGTTTAACTCCTCGGTAACGTTATTCGTTAGGTCATCCTGCCGTGAGGAAATATAATTTTTTCAATGATTCAATAAGAGCATCATTAACACTAGAACTACCAGAAGTCAAAACGACGGATTTATCATCTTTTTTGAAAAATTGTCAAAATTGATAAGATAGCTATACAACAAATATTATTTAGTCTTCTTTGTTCCAGGATTTTTGGAAAAAATTGTGAACCAATCATTTTGACTTGCTTAGTAGTTCTGGTGTTAAATACATTTTATGGTAACAGTTTTACTGTTAAGGGAAAATGTAATTTCAATTAATTGATTCCTCGATATATTACCTGCGCATTTAAATGTTCCGGAGCCACAGTAGCGGACGGTACCGACAATGGTTTCATTGTGTTTAATTCAACGTAATTGTTCAAAGTCTGAGGCCTGTCCATTGCGTATGTATCAACGTCAGATTCAGTTTTCAATGTTTCACTTAAATGTATAAAATGCTCAACAATTCCAGAGTTGTAAATAATCATACTGATCCAGACAACCATCCATACCATAAATGCACGTTGAAATATTCTCGTTCTCGCCCAGAAATGTACTAATCGTAAGCGTTTTGGTATTTTCGCCAGTGTATGAGTATTCTGCGTGTTTGGAGCTATAACATTTGTTGGTCCATTGGATAAGCCATTCAGCCTAGGATGAGATTTTGAACGAAAAATATTTGGCTTTCTGTTCGTAATAGTTGTCGTGAATTGTTGCTTTCGTGTCGCTGGTACATTTGGCAAATGGAATTTCGACGACTCGCTGGACAACTCTGTACGCCTGATGTCAATTGCGATAATCGTTGAGAAAAATACCATTTGGAGGAAAAAATCACTGACCAGGCCGACGATAGCGAATATACAGAATTCTTGAATAGCTGGCACAAAAGTGAATAATCCAATTGTTAAGATGGTTACTTCCGTGAGTAGATTCTTCGTAATTGACCATCCTTCCTTTGATAATGCTTGGGCAACTCGTATTTTCACATCCAAATGTGCTGGGGTACTCACAACACTTTTTGTTAATACCAAGACGTTCTCTAAGCCAACAATAATCACCAAGTAGGGAAACACTTCTTTACCACTTAAACTTAAAGTCAGACCGAAGAAGAAACACACCCCCATTGTCATAGAAAGCGAACCTATCACCGTTACGCTTGCACTGAATGCTATGCCGATTTTTGACTTTACCAGTTCTACTTTACGAACTGAGAAATAAACGTAAAAAAACACAGCGAAGAATGTCATCATCAATGGAAAAAAATCACTGTAATTAAATTCACCGGGATAAAAGATATGTAGCATTTCATCCGTGGGTGCGGTGTACGTAGAATTATCAGCTTCAACTTGATGAAGATGATAGTACGTCCTTAATCTATGTTGTAGCCCTTTTATAAACCTGCAATTTGTAAATCGTCATTGCAGATTAAATGAGAAAATCGTGAATAAACGAATGATCTGTTGTAATTCGATAACGTACTCAGGATCGTAATTTTTTAAATAAATAGTCACAGCATACTGTAAAATTCTGTGTCGGAGACGCACTGGGTATCGTTTTATCCCAGTTTCTTTAAGACTCATGCCAAACATTACTTCTGCCAAACTAATTTTACCCTTTTGTATGTTCTGAAAGAAAATAATTTCAATATTCTGAGCAATTCACTTTGAATGAATGTAAAATCTGTACAATTTCTTATTGTATTTCTACCTGATACGAATATATCGTATTTATGAGATTTGTATCTTGGGTATAGAGTTCGATGCTTTGTTGCCATAAGTTTGCAGGCGATAGAACGAGACAGTTATATTCCGGCAGAACTTCTGGCTTTTTATTATTCCTTTTTTTAACTGCTTCAACATGTAAGCAAACCTGTCCAAGTGTTTTTAATCTGTAACATTGTTATAAAATTAATGCATGAAATCGATTTTCGTATATTCTCCAACCGACATGACGCACTTACGTTTCGGGATGTTGATAATTTTGTATTATTTCCAAAAGATTAAAAATTTCGTACAACGGACCACGAAAAGCATCCATCAATGTCAAATCCTCTGTCCATGGTATAACGCCGACTCTTAATACTACTTGCTGTACGTAAAACACTGAGTTGTCCGTATTATTCGGAGGTACTACGGTATGATTGATTATGGTCCGTGGCGCATTACCAGGCATGGGTAAATTGACTAATGGATAGCTAAAAGGGCATTAAAAGAATAATGCTTCTTCCTCTCAGTCTCGCTTCATTTAAGCATCTTGTATTAACCCTTTGAGAACTTTGGACACATATATGGCCCGACGACAAATCTTGGGGCATATATACAGGATTAAAATTAAAAAGGTAAAATATAATCGTAACAGTCTAACTTTGTGATAAATAAATAAATGATTTTCTCAATATTCAAAAGACTCTGTCTGCAAAGGGTTAAGACAGGCTCGCTTTATTGGAAATAAAGCTTAAATAGAGCAGAACTAACCAGCATAGCAATACAATTGATATCGCCAATGAAATAACGGCAATAGGATGAGAAGAGCAAAACAGGCCGTGGGCGTAATACAGCCCCGCCACTCTATCTGGTAAACTACGGAACATTTCACCTTAAAGCTGTCTCACCGACATGTCTCGTACCGTATGCTTATATCTCTCGCATTCGACCTAAGAACAATCAACTCGCTAAATAACAATGATGCAGTAGAATGAATTTACAAACAATACACATTTCTTTGGTATAGTATACAATGATCAAATTGGAAGTTTAAAAGAAGAAACAGTAATGTACGCGAAAATTCAACAATATTTATTTGAATACTTTAACATACAAGGTTACTACTAAGAGGTTAATAAAAATAGAAAAAGATGGTCCTCATGTTTTTCTCAAATTATCGGTAATATTACGCAATTCACGCAATTCACGCATCATTCACGGTCTCGTATTTTCATTAAAGCATGTGGGGCTAAGCTCTAACGCGTAAATACAGTTTTCTTTCTCCCTTTCTCTCTCGCTCTCCCTACATCTCCCCTCTCTCTCTCTATCTGTCTTCCTTCTCCAATAAGAACGTATAAGTATGCACGTAAGCGAATGACGCAGTGACAGCAATAGAAGGAAAGATATTACGATTGAATTCCACGATCACAGATGCTCGTCGAGCTGTAACGAATGATAATACCTCTATGCAGTCTTAATATCGAATGCACAGAACTTACGTATCCGTAGCAAAATGCTAAATTACATCACTCGTTAGCGATCACGTTCCTCCTTTACATTTTGTACATCCGAGAACCAGCAACAAGTGATGATCTTTTTCCGTTTACACGATTGCATCGATGGTATCCGTTGAAATTCTTGTAAAATTCCCACCAGAGTTATGTTGCACGATGACCAACGATACGAATTTTTCATGCGTAACATCCGTAACGCAATTCCGTTGAGATTTCAACCAGCAACGATTTACAGTATCAGTCACGTATTATCACGTGTAAATTCCCGATTGCCATGCGGGTCGGCGAGACTTCAACTTTGTCACACGACAGAGACACACAGATACAATTCGTAATTGTAGGAAATTTTGAGGTTAGGTCTCGTTCTTCGATTAACGTCGATAAGACGATATATTGAAATGAATTCTATAGGTTCGATCAGCATGAAATACGAATCACCAACACGTGCTGACGATCGTACGGTGGATGTGACGATGATAGACGCGGCTAAACACGTTGACGGTCGTAGAGTAGAAGTTGCAATGCCTTAAAGAACTCACAAATGCCCGGCGTGAATTCTCCGAGTGCGCTGGCCGGTTTCAATTTAACTCGCGCGACACTGCACGAACAGAGTTAA
Organism: Cerceris rybyensis; assembly: GCA_910591515.1. NCBI lineage: Eukaryota > Metazoa > Arthropoda > Insecta > Hymenoptera > Crabronidae > Cerceris > Cerceris rybyensis. Next base: position 5,802,489 of record OU342802.1, on the reverse strand, counting down.
TTTATTTTTAAACGGTACGGCCGAGCCCCCGGCCTGTAACCAATCACAGGTATACATATGTATGCATTACATGCCAGTGCCTTCTCTGTGTTTTCTATGAGAGCACGTGTCGGAAAATTAGCTATATATTGTTGAATTAACCGGGTTTATATGTATATATATATATTTGTGAATGTATTGATGGATATATCTAGCTTACCATTTGGCATTTCGGCTCTTCCGCAAATGGTTAAACGAGATTCCTGAAACACCGACGAACACCTGGGCGGGAAGAATGAGTTGTTTGTTGTGACAGAATTTTTCGGTATTTTTTTGTAATTTTTGTTGTTGTGCTATACAGATTATTAGGTGGTTTGCGATGAATATGAAACAGAATCGAGAGAAATGGTTTATTAACGCTGGGGTTTTTATTATAAACATTCCGTAAATTTGCAGAGAACCAGTGGAGGCGATATTTTAGGTGTACTTTATAATGGAGAAATTACTTAACACTAGATTTACCGGTGTGAAATCTATTATATTTAAATATGTATCTTAAAGCGAGGGAAATTAAGAGTGATAGGTTCGGTAATTTATGTTTTATACGATGGACAGAGAATATTTATTCTACGGCTCTCTCATAAACCTGTAGAATTTTTGGAAAAAAATTGTGTACCAGTCATTTTGCCTGGCTTGGTAAATCTACTTAACATATTATCATCTTTGGTTCTATATGCCTTCTTTTTCTATGTGATTATGAAATGTACTTCAGTGCCACAGATTTCCCACACGTAAATCTCGTATTGAAGAGGCTCGGTGAGGAATTAATTATAATTGTGTTATTATTACATAACAGAAATGCAAAGTAATTAGATTTCGAGTAGATTAGATACTGATTAGATTTCAAGTGAAAATTTTGTGCAAAATTGATCGATTTGTTTGATCTTTATGATTGATGAGTCATAGGAGATGCTAATCCAGCTTATTGTTTTTTGATCATTGACCTTCGTAGAGTTCAAACGCTTGCGATAGTGTTTGATGATTCTTTAATATTGTTTATAAGGAATTATTCAAAATGGGTCTCTCATAATTGACGTTTCACGCGACTTGACATCACAAACGGAAACTAAGCGAGTAATATAATTATAATAATCTCTATCAATTATATACGATAACTACGTATTTACCACTGTTTCTTTCTACGTTTACAAACTTCAGCATGGCGATATCACTGTCCTACAGATAGAGAATTACAAAGATCAAGAAGCTATTAATACTTTCTAGTATTTCATTAAAAAAATGTTAATCACTGATGCATATAATGTTATTAATACTCAACTGATATTTTAAAATATTAATCGCAACAATAACAAAGATAATCAATTACTAATTGTCTTATTTATATCGGTTGAACATTGCAGAAGTATCTTTAGCTTTCTTTAAAGATAAATTAAACTAATTTCTGTATTAACACTAGAACTACCAAACCAGTCAAAATGACTGGTACACAATTTTTTCAAAAAATTCTCCAAGTTTATGTAAGAGTCATAGAATAAATATTCTACGTCTATATCAATAAACATAAGTCACCCAATCGATCAAATTTTCCGCCGTTTGATTCCCTCTTTTTCAAAGTACTTATTTAATTTATTAAAATATGTTGGATTTTACGCCGGTAGTTCTAATGTTAATATTGAAAGCTTCGACTAATTTTCAAATTTCGGAATAAAAACAATAAGGAAAAAATTCTTCTCTGCGCAATAAGAATATTGTACATTAAATATAAAACTAATTAAATTAACTTACTTCCGAGATCATTATATTTTTAATTCTTTCCTTTTGCAAAATTTAAATATTAACTGTGATTTCTGCATGCTGCTGGAGGAATCTTCAGAACTTAATATTTAAATTTTGCAGAAGGAAAGAATTAAAAATATAATGATCTTGGAAGTAAGATAGTTTAATTATTGTTTTATTTAATTTCAATGAAATTACACCGTTTCTTTTCAATGCCTTGTATTTCATGCCACAGACTTATGAATGGCTTTTACCATTATGACGTCAAAAATAGAGGTCAATCGATGCTTGAATGGTCAAGCATTAATTGACAAAATTAAAGCAAGAAAGTTGTCGTCACTCCTTGAAACTCGTTTTGTTTATATAATATGCCGAATGTCTTCCGGAAAAATTTCTGGCGCCTAACCTTTAACAAATAATAAATAAACGCTGAGGATTGTGTAACGCGATTCTCGCGAGTATAAAAAAAAGTGTTAAGGCCGAAGAATATTTGACGTGGAAAAAATTGAAATATTTTCAGCTTACAGCAAAGTGAGGAAACAAAAATAACGTGACACTTTTTATAAATCGAAGCTTTTTATTTTGTAACATTGTAAAACGGCCTTCTGTCTTCTGTAAGTACAAAGTTTGCTGACGAAGAAAGTGAAAAATTTAAAATTTTAATATTGATTTACATAATATATTAACTTTATTCTTTTCCTTTTTTTTTATGTTGCAATTTTCAATGTTTCTATGTTTCCTACGACTTATAAGTCGAAGAGCATTTAAAAAAAATTTCAATACTTCTAATTTAAATTCGTAACCAGCTAAATATTTATATTAACATTATTTTTCTACTTTTTTTATATGCTATTTGTCAATGTTTCTTATTTTTCCATGCCGTTTAAGTTGAAGAACATTTAAAATGTGAAAACTTGGAATATTTGCAATTTAAATTTATAACGAGCTGTACATTAGTGGTAACTTTATTTTTCTACTTGTAATATTAACACAATGAAGGAAATTTGGCAGAAAGAAATTTGAATTTTCAAAACTTAAATACTACTACGAGCTGCATATTAATTTATAGTCTAGATATCTATTATTAAATCGAGTCTAATATAGCGTCGATTGGTAAAAAACGCTGTAAATTGTGTGTTATCAAATCTAATATTTGTTGTCACACCTTTTCAAATTTCCAAACAGTCATTTTTCACGGTATTACAAGTTATGTCATTGTTCTTATCGCTGAAAGCTATCGATACGAGAGATAAAAAGTGAACCTAAAAACTGCAAACTACGGTAAATTGATGTCCTCAAAAATTGTCTATATAGAAAATTCGGTAAATGGAAAAATTTATTTATTACATTAATTGTAAACAATAGATAAATTATAATGCTAAAAACAATGCAGATTATTCTTGCAATGGAGACATTATTACAAATTAGTTACAATAGGATATTTTGTTACAAATTTTAACGCAAAAACAATAAGGAACGCAAAAAAATTCTTCTTTCCGCAATAAGAAGATTTACCATTGAAAAAATGGAAATTAAGTTAATTAAAAGTATCACGTTATTAGACAATTAGAATTAAGTATATAAAATCAAAAGTCAGAAAATGATTTCATCAAATATTCACTTAATGCTACAAAATATTCACAATTTTGAAAAGTCGCCAAGAAGAATTAACTCAATGGAACAAGCCAAGAAACAAATATAAAAAAACATTGTACTACTGTAACAATGTAACTTTTAATTAACTTAATTGACAAGTATTTAGTTTTTGCCACTGGAAAAGATTGTTATTATTAATTAGAGTTTTATTTATCAAAGATTATACATTTTCGTACCTCAAACGTTCAAACGTTATTAACTATTTTCATCGATAAAATAATTTTCCTCCGCTCGCGACATCCGTCGATCGAATTCATCTGGCCTAATTATATATTTAGAAAAAAATGATTTTAAACATTGCATAAGAAATTTTTAACATTAAATCGTAGCTTTACTGCAAAGATTGTAGATGCTTACGTGCAGTCTGTGGTTTGTTTCGCACTGTTGATTCGAAAACCATGACCTTGGGTCGTCTTCTCTTCTCTGATTCAGTGCCGAATCGATTTCGAGCCAAGTAATTTAAATAGTGTATAGCAGGGATTCCCAACCGTATTCATTTCCTTTTTTTACCTGTACACGATGGTTGTAGTTTTGATAATAGCTTGATTAGTATTTAAAATTTACACTGAGAAACTTTGACTCACTGCTCAGAGAATTTTATAAATATTTAATTCAATTAATAAGTTGTACCATAGAGAAAAAGTAGGAATGTGAGATAAGGTCGAGATATGTTGAGGATTCATCTTTGGAGTAATAGTTGCTAATTAATTGGTTGCTAATTAGATTCTAGAAGTTTCGCTCATCTGAAATGAAAAAATGAAATGGCTTTTTAACACTAAATTTACGGAGCCAATTTGACTCGTTCAAAATTTTATTACTATATATGTAATATATTGGTTGGTTAATTTGTTAATAATACAAATTTCATTTAAATTGTTTTGGAAACTATTTTCTTTGGAAAAAATTTAATTTTCTTGCTTATTCAAATTGGCACACTTCAGAAAAATAGGCGCATCAACATCCGTAAATCTAGTGTTAATTTGTAAACGTAAGGCTGTCCGGAAGTAGAATAGAATAAAAGTATCGACAATTGAAAATTTGGCACAGCTTTAAAAGTTAAGATCGAAGAATCGTCATATTTTCTCGGTGTTTTAAAAAAACTTAGGTTTACAAATTCGAAATGTCGTTTGATTTTTTTATTTCAAATGAGCGGAAATTTTGGAATCATGGCAGCCGTCAAAAATACATGAGTGTCTTTCGAACGGTGTATAGTCAACAAAAATCGTTACTTTTGCTTGCAAAAATTCCAGTAGACTACAAAAGTATCAATAAACGTATGATACAAATTTCAAGATTGTACATTTTAATGTTTCGTAAAAAAAAAATTTCCAAAGAAGCGGGAAAAAAATAGCTGTCACATGGAATGATTCTCTTAATTCGAAATTCTGCTAAATTTCTTGTGACGATATTCCAGCCTCCGTTACACTCATGTCGGCAATTTGTTATGAAAAAAGCAGAATGTTCTAGAGTTACTTAACGGAATGAAAAACAGAGAGAAAAAGAAAGAGCGACGAGCAAATATTATTCTTCCTTTTAGTCAGCGTACTTTCGTAGTGTCTCGTTTAAATTCGATCTTTAGCACGGACGTTGGAAACTAGTATGAATATTTACTATTTGCAATGACGTTTAATGGAATAATAATCATTCGGAACACTTATTCCAACGATGGATTTGTTGCTTTCTGATGGTCGATTTATCTCGCTTCGTTTTTCTATAATTACATCCGTTAATTTATTCGAATCTTATAAAAATGTTGTTACACTGATTCACTATTCATATTGAAAAACTGCTGACGATATTTTTCATGAATATTTATAAGTTAAAAGTAACGAAGTTGTAGGCCACGAGGAAGAAGTTGTAAATTCAGCTGATTTATCTATTTCGCTGATGTTGCAAGTATTTTCATCGATAAAATTACTTTGAGATTTTAATTATTTGAATGTGAGACAATTCACTGATTTGTTGTACTTTGTTCAGTGGCGGAAAATAAGTATTTTTTCGAAGAACTTAATGCAAAAATTGTATTACAATATAAATAAGATTTTTCCTGAGTAAAAACACAATGAAATAATCGACGATTTTTTTTTTATTAATTTATTTAATGTCACATCAGCCATTGGCCATTAGCGACAACGAATCGACGATTGTTAAGATACTTTTAACAATATGAAATTAAAATTTCTCTTGTCAAATTGAGAATATAAATTTTTATTTTTTTATTTTAGAAGTCTTAATAGATAGAGAAATTTTATGTCATGATGTTCAGGAAATTTAATTGTAATTTTTAAATGAATTTTTTCAATTAATTAACGATTTGTTAATACAATCTGCTGTTGTTTTAATGTCGACTGTAAGTCAGGGTCAAACTACATCACAGAATTCGTCATTGAATCTTCATAATAATTTCTGTCTATTTGCACAAACTATTCTTTGCGTCAGAGTTTTATCGCACCTTCTTTTTTTTATTGTAAATTTAATATTCAGCGATAAGAGGAATGTACAAGCGTGGAGGATGATTTCTGCGTAAAGTTTATGGCACTGCAATTATCGGTGACGAATTTACTTTAAGGATATTTTTTTAATAAATTTTCAGGGACTAAATTTTTGAATGTACAGTTTTCGAATGTGTTAAGATTTGGTGTCAGGGAATATGAAAGATAATAGAGATATTCTATCAATGATTAATTGCTATCGATTAATAATTAATTTTCAACTTCAAAACGGTCGCATGGAGCTTGTACTATACTTCCAAAAAGTACCTTATCCCTTTCAACCAACACACTTCTTTAGTTCTCCACTACAATTAATTCTACTTTATTACTTCTTCATAACAATTAAGAATTGTTATCCCCAGTGTCATTTACATTCAACTTTTTCTACTTTACATCTGCAACCCCAAAAGAGACCCATTTGACTTCTATCATCCTTCTAAAAAGTTCATCATCCCTATCAACCACCACACTTCCTTTCTTCTCCATAAAAATTGAAATATCTATATAAACTAAAAACTGATTTTTTCCATTGTCATTTAGGTACATTTAATACAATTCTCTTTACATTTCAACATCTACGTACACCCCCAAAAGGGTACCATTGGACTTCTATCATTCCCCGCTTCGCCAAAAAAAATTCATCATCCCTGTCAGCCACCACATCTCCTTTCTTCTCCGTAAAAATTGAAATATCTATATAAACTAAAAACTAATATTGTCCATTGTCATTTACATTGAACAAAATCCTCTCGATATTTCAACATCTACGTACAAAAGGGTGCCATTAGACTTTTATCATCCCCCGCTTCGCCAAAAAAAAATTCATCATCTCTGTCAGCACCCACACCTCCTTTCTTCTCCGTAAAAATTAAAATATCTGTATAAAGTAGAAACTGATATTGTCCATTGTCATTTACATCGAACAAAATCCTCTCGATATTTCAACATCTACGTACACCCCCAAAAGGGTGCCATTAGACTTTTATCATCCCCCGCTTCGCCAAAAAAATTCATCATCTCTGTCAGCACCCACACCTCCTTTCTTCTCCGTAAAAATTGAAATATCTGTACAAAATAGAAACTAACATTGTCCATTGTCATTTACATTTAACAAAATCCTCTCTACATTTCAACATCTACGTACACCTCCAAAAGGGTGCCATTAGACTTCTATCACCCCCCGCTCCCCAAAAAAAAAATTCATCATCTCTGTCAGCAACCGCACCTCCTTTCTTCTCCGTAAAAATTAAAATATCTGTATAAAATATAAACTGATATTGTCCATTGTCATTTAGATTTAACAAAATTCTCTTTACATTTCAAGATCTACGTACACCCCCAAAAGGGTACCATTAGACTTCTATAATCCCCCTCCCCCAAAAAAGAAATTCATCATCTCTGTCAGCCACCACACCTCCTTTCTTCTCCGTAAAAATTAAAATATCTGTATAAAATATAAACTGATATTGTCCATTGTCATTTAGATTTAACAAAATTCTCTCTATATTTCAACATCTACGTACAGCCCCAAAGGGGTACCATCAAACTTCTATCACCCCCCGCTCCCCAAAAGAGAAATTCATCATCCCTGTCAGCCCATCATATCTCCTTTCTTCTTCGTGAAAGTTAAAATGTCTATTTACGTTTATTTATTACATACGTTACATTATTACAACTATTTATATTTAACACAATCTCTCTGCATTTCAATATCCACGTACAGCCCCAAAAGGACTCCGTTGGATCGAAAGAAAAGAAAGCACTTACGTCTTACGAATAGGAGGATGAATGGTTAAATGGGTAAATTATATTAAACGATGAAATGTGCGTAGCTGGGTGCGTGTATACGTGTTTTCAGGCCGGCGTTTGAAGTCGCTTTAGCTTCGCATTGTCAGACACCGACTATCTCGTCCAGTCCCATTATACGGCTGATTGACGTATCTAATTGCATCAATTGCGTAATAAGTGGAAATTAGGCTGCTGTGAAATGGTCAATGCCGTGCTCGGGTCAAAAGCGTTTGCATGAACGATCCAGTCTGTTGTCATTTATTGTTGATGTTGCTTTTGGAAAATTTTACTTATTTGATAATCGTTTGTGCCAAACTGAATTATTTGAGAATTCTTGGTTTGGTTAATTGCACTTTAATAGGGGTTGATTTGTGGGAATTTTTTGATCGATTGGAATTTCGACTTTGAGACTATTTGGTGTGACGTTTTGGGAATTTTATTGTATTTGGTGAATTGTGATTTTCATTTAGTAAGATTGAGATTGATTTTTAATTTGTTCTAGTAATGAATATATGTAGTTTTGATCATTTTTTATTAATTGGTTAATTGGAGGGTGGTGATTCTACTTCTTGGAGAAATTGAGGTTTTTGTTAGAAATATGTTTAGGGAATAAATTTAGCTTTGAAAATTCCCGGTTTTTTGGTTAATTCATTCAAGTTGTTCTTTTGCCAAATAAAAATCATGAAAAATGACAACATAAATTATTCTATGGAAGAAAAATCTTTAGAAATCAATCGACCAAATTTCAAATTTAAATCCCCTTGGTAAATATTCACAGAAAAATCCTTTCTTGAGTTTGCCGTTAACAAAGATAATTAATTGCAGTTCAAAGTAAGAAACAAACCGCGAGTCTAAAAATAATTATCGTAACGATAATTATAAATTTATTGCCCGTCAATATTTATGTCTGTGAAACAAATTTTGAATAACTTCGCAGATTTTTACCATTCCCATTAATAATTCCTATAGAATTTCCATGAATTTTCACATATCCAACAAAAGAGAGATAACGCCAACTGTCGAAACAATGAACAATGGTTATTGCATCATATAAATTCAGGATATTAAAAACAGGGCTGGCTGTTCTCGTTCGCAATCGTATCACTGTTTAGTGGCAGATGTGATTAATAATTGTTGATTATGTAATTTTAACTTGCACCGATAACACGATCATGACGTATTATCGAAATAAATATTCAATGTAAGGCGCATCATGCTTATCGTGTGTGTAGATTAGTTATAAGATAAATTCTGTGTTAATCCTACTTGATATATCAACGTCAGATTCTAAGTATGCTGATTCCAAGTTTATTTTCATTGTTTGTGATTAAAAAAGATTGAACTTTGTTGCTTCGATTAAAAGGAGCATTTTGAAATCTCGTTCATAGTGAAATTTAAAGTTAATTCTGTGTCAATCCATGTTAATTATTAACGTCAGATTCTAAGTATGCTGATTCCAAGTTTATTTTTATTGTTTGTGATTAAAAAAGATTGAATTTTGTTGCTTCGATTGAAAGGTGAATTTTGAAATCTCGTTCATGGTGAAATCTAAAGTTAATTCTGTGTTAGTCCATGTTAATTCTGTGTTAATCCATGTTAATTATTAACGTCAGATTCTAAGTATGCTGATTCCAAGTTTATTTCTATCGTTCATGATTAAAAAAGATTGAATTTTGTTGCTTCGATTAAAAGGAGCATTTTGAAATCTCGTTCATGGTGAATTTTAAAGTTAATTCTGTGTTAATCCATGTTAATTATTAACGTCAGATTCTAAGTATGCTGATTCCAAGTTTATTTTTATCGTTTATGATTAAAAAAGATTTAATTTCGTTGCTTCGATTAAGAGAAGAATTTAAAAATTCCATTCACGGTGAAACCTAAAGTAAATGTGAAATGTAGCTAATTGTTTCTAATTCAAATATAATTAACTCTGATACTTTCACTGTAAAATGAAAATTTGGAAATGTTGTTTACGTTGAAATCTAAAAAGAACATATTTCTACTTTATTAGGAAAGATCTGATTAAGAATTTCTAGATAGAGCGGCAGTAAATTTGAATTCATTAATTATAAAATGGAATAATATTCGCAGATTATAGCACACTAATTAAATACATTTATATACCAACGAAAAAGTGCGATTCGCAAACATTGAAGAAGCTTTGCAAAAAGTGGAAGAAAAGTTCAAAACGATCGAAACAGTATCGTAAGAAATTATCTGCGCTTTGATGCATTTCGCTTCATAATCATCGTGCAGCCTTGACCGTCGAGTTCATCGCCGGGATTTACGCACGGCGGTACCATTAATATGCAAAAATTTTGCAACTCTGCTTTCTTGCCGCGAAATACGAAAGCAGGACCGATAACGCAGTTAACGGGGACGAGAGAACACCGTCGTTTCTCAGAGGGCGTTAGGTACTTGAGATTGAATTATTTCTGTCATTTCATTTTTTATATTTCCATTATTCTCCTAATTATGCCAAAAAATTTTGCTTTCGTCCAACCATTTTATTTATTCAACCAAAATAATTGTACAACTCTAATTATTAAATTTAGAAAAAAAAGTAAAGTAGAAGAAAATTATGAAAATTCGTACGAAAGCCTTGAGCTTTTATTTGAAAATAAATTCCCCCTTTTGAACATTTATATTAGTAGAAATATTTTGTAAAAAAAATTCTCGTGAATTTTACGCGGTCGGTATTTCAGTTCTGTCTCTGTAGAACACCATAAGTTGTGCAGTTAACGGTTATCTTCCATGTTGTATCTGGTACCATAAACAATTACAACCGATGGTAATGTGAAACAGCAACGCTGTTGGTTTTAGAGAATCGGTGATTTGCAACTGACGATAAACCGAGTTTCATTGCGGACAATTTTCGTAAATAACTGGTTGTAAGCACAGATGTGAGCATGGGTCCTAATGTTCATATAAACCATGATGGTTTATATGTCCGTGAATGACCTTTGATTATAAATTGTAAAATAACAGTGGAATAAAAAAAAATAAAAGCATGGGATTTTTAACACCTGAATGGACGTGATAAAATTGCGATGCACAAATATAATTAATGTTTCCTGTCCCATTGTTTATGGTAGAGGTTAATGTAAATATTCACGTTGAAATGGTAAAATAAAACGGAATATAAATGATAATAAAAATGGTGTTATACTCAATACAAAGTGCATCATGTTCCACTGATGCTCAGATAAATCTGATGTATAAATAAAATGCAGTGGTGCAATGCAGGAACGATGATTAATAGTTTGCTATTGTAATATGAGTTTTATTCTTCGTGACTTACGTTTTACTGTTTCCTCTTGTGAAATTAGTTGAGATGAGGTTTCAATTAAGTTAATTAAATTCATTAAATTACAGTATAAAGTTTAAGATTCGTTTTGCATATGATCTGAAGTTTAACATTCATGCTTCTTCCCCTCAGTAATAATCTGTTAATGGATAAACTTAATTTTCGATGTCCCTTTGCTGTCTTGTTGAATTAAATTCATGTGGAGCTTTTCTACAGGTTGAAATTTGAAAACGTTAGATGACAATAATTTATTCTATACATTTATCTAAAGAGTATTGAACTGAATTTTTATCAAGACTTTTATCAAGAAAATTATCACATATATGCGGTTGCCATAATGTAAACCTATCTATGGAAAAGTTTGGCAATCGATATAAAAAATCGGTGAGCCATTTCTATTTTATCAATGAAATTCTAAATTATAGTTGAGGTAGTACCAAATTTTGCAAATTCAAATTGAAGATATTAATGAAACTCGACACGATGATATTGTTTCTATAATAGTACATTATACGATGTATTAAAAAACACCGAGCAATTTTAGTTTTACCAATAAAATTCTAAATTATAGATGAGGTAGTCACAAATTTTGCAAAATCAAATTGAAAATATTAATGAAACTCGACATGATGATATTGTTTCTACAACATTAAATTATACAATTATTAAAAAGCACCGCGCAATTTTTGTTTTACTAGTCAAATTCTAAATTATAGTTGAGATAGTCACCAATTTCGCAAAATCAAATTGAAAATATTAATGAAACTCGACACGATGATATTATTTCTACGATATTAATATTACGTTAAATTATACGATTTATAAAAAATCACTTAGCAATTTTTATTTTATCAATTAAATTCTGAATTATAGTGTAGGCAGTCACAAAACGAATCGTAGAACAAGGGGTTAAACAAATTCATCTGACCTCATTGACCTTGAAAACAGTCTTTGTATAATCAGAATCTCATTTCCCTAAAGTAACCATAAAATTACATAATTATAAAGAAATCAGTCCCTTTTCAGAGCAGACATCAACCGAGACTAACGTTACTAATTATTATCCATAACATTTTGAAGGTAGCAATCTCACCCCATAAACGCCTCATTAAATCTCCCTTTGACGATCAGTTACTCGGAAGAGAAAGCACATTGCAAGTCTATTTTTCCTGAAGGAATTTCTGGGTCACGCGGCTTTCAATTCAATTAGCACGAAGGGCTAGCACCGTCTCTTCGACAACCAATGGCCCTTTTTTGTCATGATTTTAATGTCGTGAAAATTCCTCGTTAAATTTTCTTTCATAATTCTCACCGTTTTCCACCGGGCTTTTCAATTTTTCCACCTTATCTGATTCAAGATAACAGGGAGTAAAATGAGGGAAGAGAAATTGTAAGAAATTTAAAGTCTGGGTATATTAAAAAAAATTCTTTGTCCTTTCTATAGAGAGTCCTGTAGTTTAAGGGTAAGTTTCGGAGGGGTCGATTTTTCGCAGTGGCTCTAAAAGTGGATGAATGAATTTCTTCTTTAATCCAAGAGCGGAGTTAGAACGTGAAGGTCTCCCATCACCTGTTGCCGCTGTTTACTCGTACCACTAAACTTCATCAATGGGGTTGCTTACTTTTTCTTCTTTAAATCTGGATTTTGTTAATGCGTCAAGCGTTTTTGAAATGCGACATTGCGCAAGAGATTAAATTCGAGGCGTTTTTGTTGGTTTATTCTGTACTTTTGTCGATGTCAATTGCTATGGCTATTTCAATTGATTGTGAGAGACACTTCTGCCGTTTTTTGCACTCAAGTAGATATTTCAAAAGTTCGACGCAAACTAATTTTGATCCTCTGTGTCCCTCAGAAATGAAAAAACGAGTTTTTAAAAGTTTGAAAACTCGCACAGTGGTCGATTTCGCTGAAATCCGCGTTAAAATCTCAAGGAGTATTTCAATTTAGCTGAAAATTGGTAAATTAGTATTGTTTGGGTAGCTGATTAAGAATCCGAACTCAAAATTTTCAAAATCAAAATGGCAGCTTCAATATGGACGCCCGTGAATCGAAAAGTTGTCGGTTTGGAACGAAAATTAGTATTCTTGTTTTTCCGGTCGCTGATTCAGAATTCGACCTCAGTATTTCCAAAAATAAAATGGCAGCTTCAATATGGACGCCCGTGAATCGAAAAGTTGTCGGTTTGGAACGAAAATTAGTATTCTTGTTTTTCCGGTCGCTGATTCAGAATTCGACTTCAAAATTTCTAAAAATAAAATGGCGGAGACAGATCATTAATAATTAAAAATTTATTTAGCTATTACAATGAATGTATTAATAAAAATGAATTGTGTCAATCTTATCTTATAACAAGGTATTATACATTATAAATAATCATAACAATTATCTTCTAATAAATCTGTCATAATTAATTGATTAATTATTATAGATTTATTATAAGGCTGACGCTCGTCATCGAGATTCTTCATTTGACCCTTCTTCGACTTTGAAAAATCATAACTCGCTTGTTTCTCAACCGATCGTGATGAGACTTGTTTCTACGTCTTTCTTTGAGTCTTAGCTATCGATACGAGCCTCCAAAATAATTTTGCAAAGATTACTTTTCGTGCTAAGCTCCCGCAACGGGAATATGCACTACACGCAGAAACTAATGGAAATGGATAATTCTAAAAAATAGAAATAAAAAAGTAAACCCCCTAAAACCCTCAGAAGCCAAGAAATGAATTTTCGAATCTTAAAAAAGGGTGATCTACCTGCCATCTTAATTTTTTAGTGGGCTCTTCTAAAAATGGCAGTCTCATGATTTTGAAAAAGTCATATTTCACTTATTTGTGGAACGATCACGATGATTCTTGTTTTTACGTTTTCCGTAGAGTTTGAGCTTCCGAAGGATGTCTCAAAATTAATTCTAGAATAATTAGCTTTTTTACAAAGCTCTCGAGACGGAAAAATGAATTTTACACTTTAATCAATGAATGTGCACCCATGGAAAATATTTCACTTGCGATGATTATTTAAAAAATATTCTGAAACTTTTGAAATATAAATATTAAGCTTTTCCCGAAAAGTAAACACACAAAGTAAAGAAGAGAACAATCAAAACACAATTTAAAACTGTACACGAAGATCTTACAATTTACAAAAACTATCGAATTGAAAATATCAGTCTGTCACGACTCCATAATGTTACTTCTAAAATATTATCATCACGTTAAATTATACAATACATCAAGAATGTCACCAACATATTATTAAATTATTGCAATCTTACAGCATGGGGTTAATATAAAAAAAATTCTCACGAACACATTAACCCCTTAGCCAACGACTTCTTTTCTGACGAGGCGTAACAAGAGTCAAAATTAATTCCTGAAATCAAAACTTTTCACTGATTTCTGATTTTTGATATAACTGAACGTTATATTAACCCCTTAACCTACAGCTACGTGTGAGACTCGTAGCGCAGAAAATGGAATAGGAAATTTTGAAGTCTTCCAAAAACTATTAAATTGACAATATCAGCCGTTCACGAAACGGTCTCATTATTTTTGTACTATTAATATCTCGTTCAGCTATACAAAATATCAGAAATCAGTGAAACCTCTTTATTTCAGGAATTAATTTTGAGTTTTTGCACGCCCCGTCAAAAAAAAAATCGTAGGTTAATACTTTCACAACCGGTGACACCACCGTGGTGCCATCGGCAGGCCATACGTCGTTTGCCGGTGACACTCATGTGGTACCATTGGCAAGCCAATTGCAAAACTTTTTAGAACGTCAGACGCTTAAATGATAGAAAATTTTATTGCGTTAAAGCTTTTGACTACTAAAGAGTCTATCTCGATACGCTTCGGAGGGATTGAATACTATCGCTAGGGACTGAATACTTTTTCACAAAATACAATTCAATTTTTGCTCATTGATAGGCAACAAGGTATGTTGTACACAAAGGAATAAATATTGTTGTATAATAATGTTGAATTATTTCATGAATTTACGTAAAGGTTTTTTCAAGTGACGAAATGTTTACAAATAGTGCGGACGGCAAAGTGTTTCTTCAAAAATATTGCCGGACCCTGGCGACGTTTCACTGCGCAAACATGCGGTTGTGAAAGTGTTAACACATTCGCGACCGCTGACGTGAATTCACGTCATTTTAAATCCTATACCTGGTTGCCGCTGACGTGAATTCACGTCCTGCAATTTATATTTTTGAATTCGCCAACATTAGGCGCTTTGGATAATGGCTATCTCAATGAGACACCTTGGTAGTCCTTATAGACTTTCAAGTGACATGACAACACAACAGTTGGAAAGAATTGCACAATCGGGGAAATTAAAATATCCACAAAAACGGTGCAGAGTTTGCAATACTCATGGAAAATGTCGTGACAGTTCTTATATAAGCAAATTATGTAGAGTTTCTTTAAATAATCACACAAAACAGAAATATTAAATTTTTTCTTCACTCTGCTTTTCTAAAATCCATGTAATATAATGCTAAATAAACTGAGCATAGTAATAATAAATGTTCCGTTATCTACCTATAAAGTAAGTATACAAATTAACAAATCTTTTTATTTTAAAGAACACATAATTACAACATTGATAGTTCAAAACAAATATTATAACTATCTTTGTTTTAACGATTCAAGTTTGCGGCAACCAGCTTTACAATATCATTATTTTCGCCGGTATTCAGCATTAGAAACGGAAAAAAATTGCCGGTCGCGAATGTGTTAAGGAGTTAATAGTGTACAAATAATAAGACCGTTTCACAACCGGCTGATATTTTCAATTTAATAGTTTTTGAAAGATTACAAAATTTCCTATTCTGTTTACCGAGTGTCACACGTTGTTGTAGGCTAAGGGGTTAAATATATCAATTCTATGATGAAACTTTATAAAAACAAGAGAAACATCATCGCATAAATACAGCGAAACATCAGAATCGCTACTTCCTCATCAAATCCAACGTCTAGGACATGCGCCTTCGCGGCAAACTCGTCGAGCTCCACAGGGGTAGCAAGTTTCAACCCTCAGTCTTGCGCCGCGTGCGAGCGTGAGTCGACGAACGTGAATTATCGCGTCGTCGAGAAACCAAATCCCGGAAAAACTCTCCCGTCGTTTACACGCTTCCGTTTCCCAAAGTACCGGTTATCATTAAAGAACAATGACTCGCGAAATGACAAATGCTTTCCACTTCAAAATTCCATGATTCGAGCGAATAAAATGGCAGTTATTGCAACCACATCGATAGATTTCAATCAATTCATTCCCTTTCTTTCCGAGTATTATCATCAGTCTTTAAACCGTTATCATCTATCAATCAATTCTCGAATTCCACTGTGATTTGTGAGTGTCATTGTAAATAGCGGAAAGAAGACTTCCATCATTGAATTTCATCATTTTCTCACGTGAACGAATAATTGGTGAAAAGAGATTCGCCGAATCTTTTCTATCATGCAGAGATCAAAAACGAAAGGTCGAAACGAAAGAATTGAAACGAATAGAAGAGCACGTGGTCGAGACCTTTACAATTTTCAATTATCATCATAATGTCATTGTAATTCAGGAAGAAATAAAAATCAGTAAGTCCTTCGAGAACCGATGCTCTTCATGGCCTCGAAGACAGATTTAAGATGAGTGTCTCATGCTACTGGTACTTCCTTCTTTTCCTTCTTTTCATGCAACAAACGAGGGCCAGTGACTTCGATGATCACGAGGTACAGATCGAAAAACCAAAAGAATACCTTCGTCATCAACAAAATCATCGACCTTCCTTCATCGATCGTAAGCTCATAGACACAGTCAGAATCGAACTACGTGAATCGATGATCTCAGAAAGATCGACACCCTCGAATGATCCTTCAAGCGACGAAATCTCATCGGATCTTTATCAGCAATCTCACAGAAACAAACTTGAAACGAGCATCGAAAAACCAATGACACAAATACGCCACAGTCGTTCGCGAAATCACTTCACCCGCCAGGTGAAGATCGAGGATCCAGATTTGTCCTACGGCACGAAGAAACGTCTCGACAATGTCTCACAAAGCGACGAAAACCTCAGCTCTTCTAACACATACGAAAAAACTTCCACCCTTGAAGAATCCTCTGGCAAAAGTTACCCAACTGACTCATGGATCGATGAGAGATCAGCAATAGAACTGGATAAACTCTTCGACAAGATCTCCGGTGTTAGGAAAGACTCCAAAGCTAGAAACATCTCGATATCTCGTCAAAGAGATTCTTTCGACAAACTGAAAAAAGTCCTCGCCAGAAACAGGGCTAAATTATCGACCAATCGAACCAGTGATAATCTCACAGAAATCTACGGTCACATTGTTCACGGTGCACCCTGGAACGATGATCATCCCGAAGATTCTTCTCTCGACGAATACGATTATTTCGATGCCTCTAGAAATGACTCTATCGATGATGAGTATAAAAAACAAAGAGGTTCGAATTCTAACGTTAGATCAGACAAGGAGACCGTTCAAGTTGACATAGTAACACGTTTCCTTCGTATTATCGAAAATCAACATCTGCTAGGGGAGAATTGCACTGCTGGCACGGATTTAAACCTCGGCGAGGGTGTAGTAGATCAGTATGCACAGGAGAGATTCAGACTGGAGGCGAATTTGGCTGTCAATCGAGCCAACATGCTGACCAGACTGTGGAAATATGCACCGGAAGTGATGCTATCGTCGGAGTATCTTCTTCATGCTAGTGTATTATCGATGGTTGAGTTCGATGAGGACATTTTCGCGGCTGGGAATTGCTATGATAAACTTCAGTATAAGGGTAGGTGGTTGTACTGTCCGTTTGCACATCGGCTACAGGATCAAGATGGAGTACTCGTGAAGGACTTAGCGATTGAGTATAAGTACTTGAGCAACAGCAGCGAGTGGTTCTACATAGCACGGAAGAATGCTGAGAGGGTGATTGCGAATAATGAGCAGTTCAGTCGAGGTGAGTGACGATGGGGTGGTTTTGAGGGTTGATGGGGAGGGGGAAGTGGGTGGTTGAAAGGGTGATCGAAAGAGGGTGAGATGGTTTAGGGTGTTAAATGTTAGAGAAATTTCGACCGGGATATTGGAAATGTTTGGAGGCTGGGATGAGGCTGACCTGGATTTTAATAAAAGAACGAGTCTTTGGATTACTTCCGTTTCCTGTGCGCGGATTCTTCATTGTCTATCGAAATTGAATGATCGGGGGAGAAGATGGGGATCGGTTTGCTCTTTAACGAACCGACGGCTGTGGAGGTGATTTTCTTTTGCACGATTTTTCGCATGGGGTTGAGTGCTTTTTTGGGGTGGTTTTGATCGGTTGAGCTCGCGTTTTATTGGTTTCGAAAGGAAAATTGTTTTTTTTTTTTAGAAGTTTTCGTTTGTTCGTTGGATGAAAAATAGATATATCTTCGATTTAGATTGTTCGTTTAGTTGTTTTTTTTTATTTTGATGAGATTTTTCATTTTGACGGTGTAAAGGGTTTTTTGTTTTTCTTTCGAGTTTCGAGTTTCAGTGGAGGATGAGAGTTAATTATTTTTGAGTTTGGTTTGGTTTGTTCATTTTTCTTTCCGCTGGGAGTATTATTTTCTGTTTTTCATTTTGAATCTTGTTGGTAGAATGGGAGAATGTTGTGTCTCCAAAGAGTTTCTTTATTTTGGAGAGAGCGGCTAATTTTCTACTTTCAGTTCATTGTGAAATAATTAATTAGACGGTGAATTGATTATTCTCAGAAGTTGTTAGTGTAATATTACATATTGTCATAGAATATTGTCTAAAAAGAATATTTTCGATGACAACAAGATTTATAAAAACTGTTAATATCAAATTTTCACCATCATTTCACGCAGTCTCTTTGTTCTTTGTAAAATAATGAATGAGGTGGCGAATTTATAATTCTCGACATTTGTAACAATAATATTATATATTACAATTCAATAATATGAAAAAGGAATCCTTTCGATGACAACTAGATTTTCGAAAGAGTTTCTTCATTTTGAAGAGAGTTGGTAACTTTCTATGTTCATTTCATTGTGAAATAATTAATTAAACGGTGAATTGATTATTCTCAGCAGTTGTCAGTGTAATATTACATATTGCCATAGAATATTGTCTAAAAAGAATATTTTCGATGACAACAAGATTTTTCAAAAACTGTGAATATCAAATTCACGCAATCTCTTTGTTCTTTGTAAAATAACGAATGAGGTGGCGAATTTATAATTCTCGACATTTGTAATAATAATATTATACATTGCAATTCACTGATATGGAAAAGGAATCCTTTCGATGACAAGATTTGTCGAAACCTATGGATATCGATTTTTCACCTTCATTTCACGCAATTCCATTGTTCTTATCAAAAGAATGGACGATATGGCGATTTATTATTCTCAGTAATTGTAACAGTGATATTACACATTGTGATAGAATATTATCCAAAAAGGATATTTTCGATGACAACAAGATTTTTGAAAAACTGTTAATATCAAATTTTCACCATCATTTCACGCAATCTCTTTGTTCTTCGTAAAATAATGAACGAGATGTGGTTTAATTATTCGGAGCAATTATAACAGTAATATTATAGCAGTTGTAATAATAATATTATACATTGTGATAGAATAATATCTACAAAGAATACTGTGAAGGTCATAAAAAAACTTTGTAAATATCAATTTTCCACCGCAATTTTTCATAATCATCCCTGATTTTCATTTCGACCGAACGATATTATAAAAAAAGGCAGGAAATTCGCACCGTGTGCATGGATACAGCTAACAGTGGCTAAAATCCAGCAATTGAAACTTGTTACACGTATACTATCATGCAGTCATTAAATGGATCGTCTAGCATCACCACAAGTTAACGCTTAAATGTTTAATTGCACCCCCTGGCACTTCGGCAGATTCATGTATTGCGAAGTGTTATGTATGCAAACGCGATTACACGAAAGTTTCGCCACAGCGTATGTAATGGGCCATTTTTGTCTTCTTTATTTCACCCTTGAACATTATTAAACAGCTTGACTATTCCAATTACCATCGATTCAATGGTAATACGAATAGATTAATTGCAATGGAAAAATTGGAGGGAAAAAATTACAAATTCTGTCACACCATTTACTTTGCCATTTGAAACAGAATTTATCTGTTTTTTTTGCGATACTTTTGTTTCATTTTAAATTGGACGATTTTTTACGGTGATTATTGAGGAGAAATTATGAACATTTCTTTTTTAAACGAAAGTAGAAAAGAAGAAAATTGGAAAACAATCGAAGAAATTGCATCACTGAATTTAAGTACTATTCGCTGAAAAATGGAAGGTGAATTTATGGAATTGAGTTTCTATTATGTTGTTTCTATGGTAGATATTTTATGGAATCATCAACGGAGAATTGTGTAAGATGTATTTATCTGATTTATCGAGTTTACAAAGATGTTGCGCACGAAAGAAATTATCAATTTGGTTTGAGCAATTAACGGTATTTCTCATTGTGGAGAAGATTAAATGGAAAATTGTTTTTCTAATTGGGAAGAGTAATTATTAGAAGTCTGGTTTTATTTATTCTACTTTGAGTTTTATCGTCGTGGAAAAACTGCTTACTGTTACGCCTCGATGTGAAGTAATAATGTAAAATTAAATTTGTAATTGTAAAGAAGAGATATTATTAGGATCTGACCTTAATTCCTTCTCGGACACCTTGTACTTTTTGTCATGAGATTAAAATTGTATTCTTAATTACCGAAGGAATGTTTCGCACCTTGCAATTGTTCTTTTGAGAATTTTTTATACTACGATGGGCAAAAATATTGTTCTGTATTAAAGTTTGCTGAAGTAAAACGTGAAATAAACTTAGAAAGTATTAAATTCTTTGCATCGCAAAGTCTGCCACTAAAAAGTGCAAATAATAATGCAATTAACACATTTAACGCCACCGGTATTTCACAAGCTTCGTCATTTCTACTAAAGTGAATCTTTTTCTACTATAATCATATTTTTTTAAAGTAAGAACTCTAAAGATACTAATAGATACATATCCAGCAGATCTTCATCCTACCAACATTTAAATATGTTAGAAAATTTATAAATATTGTAATTTAAAAGTTATACGAAATTTCATTGAATTCAATGGTGTCGGTCATCAGTGACCACCATGGCAGTGAAGGTGTTAAATCTCTAATTACGAAGATAAACCGTATTTCAATTTACATATTTCCTATAATAAATAATTCAACTCCTAACTCAATTTCTACCTACAATTAAAAGTCCATGAGCTTAAATTATTTGATTCGCCAAAAACTTTGTCCATCCACATATTTCCCTAGGAAAGCAATTAATGCTTCTATCCTAGTATAAAATTGTCACTAACAATAATACGAAACTTACAATATTTAATTCACTAATTGTAAGCCGATTTCGCATTTCATATCTGCCGCAATAATTAATTCACTTTTACTATCCAATTACGATATTTTCCAAGAAATCAGATTAACGTAAAAAATATAATTGTCAAGGCTTTCATCCACAATTTTATCAAAACCTTAGGCTTTTTCCCGCAAGTAAAATTTTCCAATTATCTAAAAATCACCGATCCCATTTTTTCCTTTCCTAAACAATTCATTTTCCCACTTCCACAAAACCTGTCCCAGCAAACTCCCAGCCACGAAGGAGCAATAAATCAAGAGAATCCTACCGCCATTGATTGCCCCGTGATTTCGCGTTTTCTTTCAATTCGCCGTGGCTGCTCGTAGGAAGCATTCGTAGAAAGTATAAAACAGAAAAGTTTCGGGCCCGGCCGAGTAGAAATGAAAAGAACCGGCATGTTTGAACGAGACCGTGAGTGCTCTCGCTTCCTTTCACTTCCGAGGACGTACCGGAAGGACACGATCGTCGTCCTGTTTCTTTAAGTCTCGCAAAAACTTTTTTTTTACTGTTCTGCAACGAACGATAGGGACGAGACGGTGCAGCAGGAAGTCTGTCGGTCTTTCATGCCAAATGATATTCCATTATCTTAATTGCAAGGGATGGTAAGAAGTGGGGTATTTTGGGTTTGCAATTTTTAAACTGATGGAATGGAATACTTGCGGGGTTATGGGGTTTTTTTTGCTCGTTTGGCATTTTTTGAGTGGAACTGTAGGTATTTTTTGTGGAATTTACAATTTTTGTGGATTTGGAAATAGTGGGGACGGAGTAGAGATATTGTATGGGGAAAATTTTCTAGGGATTATTGAAAATATGAAGTTGGACCGACTGATTGGGAGTTTGCACTAATGATTGTATGACAACGATAGAGACATCTAATTGTTATGGTTACTTTTTGGACAATCTAAAATTTTTTGAGGGTTTGGAAACACTGAGGATACGATAGAAATATTATATGGGGCAAATTTTCTGGCAGTGGTTGGAAATATGAACTTGGACCGACTGATTAAGAGTTTAAACTAATGATTGTATGACAACGATAGAGCTATCTAATTGGTATGGTTATTTTTTGGGGAATTTAATATTTTTTGAAGATTTGGAAACACTGAGGGTATGGTAGACATTTTTTAAGGGTTGACAATTTCAAATTGGGATAACTGATTTGGATTTCGAGCTTTGATTTCTACACCAACCATAGAGTTGCCTAATTGCTATGATTATTTCACTTAAAATTTACAATTTTTGGGCGATTCGGAAGCGTTGAGAATACGGGAGAAATATTATATGAGGCAAATTTTCTAGGGGTGATGGGAAATTTGAACGTCAACTGCCTGTTTGAGAATTCGAGCTTTGATTTTTACAACCACCATAGATTTAACTAATTGCGATGATTATTTTTATTGGAATCTATAATTTGAGGGGAATTCAAAAACACTGAGGAATAATAGAAATATTATGTGCGAAAAATATTCTAGGGCCGATGGAGAAGTTGAACTTGAGCCGTCTGATTTTGAATTCGATCTTTGAACTCTACATTTACCATTGAGCTACCTAATTGCTATCGTTATTTTGATAGAAGTCTGCAATTTTAGAGGCACTGAAGATATAGTAGAAATATATGGGACTAATCTTCTAGAGATGGTTGGAAATTTGAACTGCGGCCGCCTGTTCGGAAGTTCGAGTTTTGATCTCTACAGCCATCATAGCTAACAAATTGCTATGGTTATTTCTCTCATAAAGGGGAATGGTTTCTATTTGTAGACTAAGGAAGTAGTGAATGAACACCCTATTTTCATAATTAAAACTGCTACATATTGATTTATACCGGCACATGTATTCTCAGATAGCCGTAAGTCCCAATTTCTGTCGTGGGAAGTAGAACCCCAACAAACTTGTATACTCCTCCCTCATCCCTAACATTTCAAATTTCCCCAAAACTTTCCTCTCACCCGAGAGTACAAGCTGCGACATTCATACACAAGGATATGCAAAACCTGCTGCACAAAACTTCTATCCAAAAACCACTTCTGTGCCATACAACGGTAAACGTGCTCGCAAAACTTTTTGGCCAGCTCAACGTTCCATTTTTGTGCTAAACTTATGAATCTAGAATGCTCGCTCCATTTTGTGTCATATTAACATTCTATGATCAATCATTTTCTCGTTTGTTCACGCTCTGCGAAATGGAACTTTTACTTTGCAATTCTTCTTTACTAAAATGTTGAGTTTTTTTATGCTGACGGTATCATACGCGGTCGAATTGCCGGTTTTGTGTTATTAAAACCAGAATTACTAAAACAATCAAAATGGCTGTTTCCTCATTTTTTCTAAAAACTCTAGAAATCTTTTTAGTAATTATTTTAGAAAAAGGGGGATCAAAAGGTTGAAGAAGATAATTAACCCCTTGCCGTACGCTCTCTCTTTTTCACTACGCGGGCATCAACTCAGATTTAACCCTTTGAGGACGACGGATGCATAAATATATGTGGTCTGAAAAAAATTACAGTTTACCGGTGTGTGTGTACACGGTTAGAGTTAAAAAATTGAAGTATAACCGTTGAAATATGACTGCGTCAATAGCAATTTATGATTATTTATACGTTAACACTCTGATTTTCTGACAAGGTGATTCTTGAACGCTAAATAAATAATTACTTGTCAATACTCAAAAAAATCTCCGTCCGTAAACTGCAAAAATAAAATTTTCCTAATAATTTTTGAAATATCCTAACGTTTAGAGAAATATTGATAGTATAGAAATAATTTAGTGTCTCGTGATCCACTGATATCTTAATAGTTTTTGGAAAATTTCAAATTTTCCTATCCCTTTTGACCCGTGATAAGTGTCACTTAGCAAGGGTTGAATTTAATAATTTATATTTTGAAAGATGAACGTAGAATTCTTTTAAAAAATATGAATCTAGTTATTTTTACTGTCCTGGACGTTCTATTGTTAATTCAACTATTCATTTAATTATCTACCACTACTACTTTAATTATCAATTTAACAGTTTTTGGAAAATTTCAAATTTTTCTATCCCTTTTGACCCGTGATAAGTGTCACTTAGGAAGGGTTGAATTTAATAATTTATATTTTGAAAGATGAACGTAGAATTCTTTTAAAAAATATGAATCTAGTTATTTTTACTGTCCTGGTCGTTCTATTGTTAATTCAACTATTACTTTAATTATCATCTATCAATTTTACAGGTTTTGGAGAATTTCAAATTTTCCTATACCCTTTCCCTGTTACGAGTGTCACTCAGCAAGGGTTGAATTTAATAATTTATATTTTGAAAAATGAACATAGAATTTTTATAAAAAATATGAATCTAGTTATTTTGATCGTCCTAGTCGTTCCATTGTTAATTCAATTATTCGGTTTCATTCGTATTCAATTCGCTACTGTAATAAATCTGGCAAATTCTTAGATGCATTTCTTTACACATCGCCACGAAAGCTGCATATAGTCGACCAAAGCGATGACATTCGTTCCAGTTTTTCCAGGAGGATCGATTGTCCAGTGTAATCGCAAGTAAACCAAGAGCGATTTATCAGGCGTCGCGTAGCATTACTTGCTTCGCTGAAATTCTCACGGAGTCTCTGTTTTCGCGAAAGTCTCCGGAGCACTGTAAACATGCCGGGTGCATTATTTATTTTAAACGTCGCTTCCGTTAATCCGCGCTATTCGCTCCTCCTTACTGCGAAAGCGTTTTCATTGCGATTGCAACGGGAATATTTGTCGGGTGCATCTTTCTTTTTTACCGATGATACATAGCTGAGAATTTTCCACCTGTGTGAACTTCCTTTAGTGATATTGTACCGCTGTTGCAGGAGGGGTAAAGAGCTTTTTTTTATGCATTTTAAGTTGGTCATTTACTAGTTTTTAAAGTGTGTATGAATTTGTATTAATTTCAAATGTTCTTTTTTTATTATTTTCATGCAATTTGGCATTGGGTGCTACAGTTTTTTTTTGGCTGCGATGCTGAAATTTCGACTGGAAATTCTGTTATTAAATAATTATCTAGAGAAGTTAAAATTCTAGGAAAGCCGGCCTCAAATTTTAGCTTTCTTGGTCAATTTTTTGCAGCTGTTTGCCTGAGAAGTTTAACACTAAACCTACCAAGGCGGTCAAAAGACTGCTACCAAAATATTTTCTAAAAATGATCTAAATTAATAGAGTAGCCATAAAGTAAATATTCCACTTCTATCTTACAAAAGCAAAATGATTCAATTAATTATCTTCTTTATCTCTCCACTGCTCTTTGTGTAAGGTCGTTATTGAGTATGTTTAGATTTTAGTAGACATAACGTCGGTAGGTTTAGTGTTAAATGTTGACTGAACATTTTTTATTAAATAATTGTATAGTGGAGCTAACATTCTAGGCATGCCCATCTAAAATGTTAGCTTTCTTGGGTAATTCTTTGACCAAAGAATCATTTTTTTATAGTATTTGCCTGAGAAGTTTAAATGTAGGCTGGATCTTTTTTTAAATAATTAACTAAAGAAGTTAACACTTTACTGACCGGTATTTTTTAACATCCTACCCACTTCTGATCGGTCACATGCACGCAAATATTTCCCTGATAGTGATATCTCTTCAAAAATTGCAAAGTTTCTTTACTGAGTGCTTGGCATAGTTAACCACAATGAAAAATAATAATTTATTAATTGCCGTAGCAACCAATTAATAAGTTAAAAGCTCAAAAGTGTTGGGCCTGAAAAGTCGATTAATCGACTATCGGTCGCTAAAGTGTTAATATTCTCTGTATCCCTATCTAAAATGTTGGCTTTCTTGGGTAATTCTTTCTCCAAAGAGCCTCTTTTTTCTGTGGGTCATTTGCCAGTAATCATTTAAGAAAGTTACAATTTTAGATAGGTTTAACTGCAATTTTATATTTTTATAACTGCAAAATATTTGAAAATTATGAGAACACGACTGATCAAATATGACCCACCCAATGTCTGTGAAGGTTAAAAGCATGCACTCAGCGATGTTAATAATATTTGAAAGTTATTAAAACAATCCTGAATATCGTGGGGAATAAAATTACAATTGAATAAGTAAAACTTCAGCGATATCAATTTTAAGAGGCCATTTGTCGATGTAAATTTTTCAAAGAAGTTTTTTATTCAAATCGTAATTATCAGCGTGGTACATATAAATGGTAATCTTTAAGTATTTATAATGAAATGAATTTAAATATAATGTTTTATCAAATAACGACAAGACTTAAGCTTCTTTCGCTCGGTAAAAAGCATCCATTATTTTACTCATGGATTAAAATACGATTTTTTTCTTCCTGTAATTAATGGATTCGCAAATGTAAAAGCGAAAATGTAGAAAAATTTTTAAAGAAGAGTATGGGAACAATGGAAATGTTTATTGATGTAGAAATTAGACGTGTTTTGCATGGAAAACGATGTGTATATTGTTATTTAACAGGGAAGTTTTTTTTCGCAAAATTACAGCGAACGTTCTCTGTCTGCAAAATATTTGCAATACTCTGAAAAAAAATTGAGCGATGCTCTGAAGCATTTGAAGCGATAGCATTTCAATTATTTCGCATGGAAAAGCTTTCCACCTTCGAATTCTTTTGTTCGCCATTCCTTTTCGCGTGAGTTAAGCGAACAACCGAAAATCAACGGCTTATTCCAAAAAGTGTAAAAAATTTGCCGTGGATATTTCAAAGGAAATTCAAAAAAACATCTTGTATCTTTAAATTCGTGTTGATTCTCGCACAGGAAAAAAGTCCAAAAAGGCTGACTAGAAATTTTCAGATTTACTTTCTGGCAACTTCTTTCATGCAGAGAAATGAAAAAATTTCAAAACACATTTTTGCATATCCAGAAAATTTGATTGTCGTCTGTAGAAAAGTGCAAAGAATATATCTGCGATTTGAGAAAATAACGTTTCGTCATATTTTTAACGCCAACGAATGTAACTATCGTGTTGAAAATTCTTTTTTAATTAGAAATGAAGTAGAAGGGACATTTAAAATGGAAAAATTAACTGGCTATTGTAGGAATTAAAATATCAAGCGCGATAAAATTCAGTAAATTGCACTGTACCAATGCAATTAACCGTCGAAATATTCTATTAAATAATTTATCAATTTTTGGCCGTAACGCCGCTGCTGATTTTCACAAAACTGTATTTTCATTCGTAAGTTTGATCAATAAAACGAAACCGCTTCGCAAATTGAAATATCAACGCATTGATATTTTTCAATAATTCCCAAAAGCAATTGGGTTTCATCCTGCAAAGTGCATTCCCTAAAATTTTCAACAGAAAGGATCGAAAATTTTCATCCTTCCTTCTTATTTAATTCAAGCAAAAATTTTCATTCCACTTGATCGAACTATCGACATAGAAACTTTACGATTAAACGATCAGCTGTACAATTTGCACTTGACAGTTTTAATTTGATCGAGGGGTGATTAATTCGAAGAAGTAACAAATAATTCCTTTCAATGTTTCCTTTGTTTCCTTGCAATTGAAATACATTTCCCTACAATCACATAAATTAATGTGAGAAAACATGTCGAATGCAGAAAGCAACATTTTATAGAGAACAACGAGAAAATTCCCCGCGGGAAAAATTTAAAGACAGCCATAAAACCCTTCTTCTCCAAATTAATCTAAAGTCCTCAAATAAATAAAAATATCAAATATATCTTTGAAATAATTATATACATTCGACGAATTAAAATATGGATCAGATCTGAGGAAATACAAAAATGACCTTTCCATAATTTAACACTAGATTTACGGATGTTGATACGTCTATTTTTATATAGTGTGCCAATTTGACTTATAGAAGAAAAATGCAGTTTTTTACAAAGAAAATAGTTCGAAATTAATTTAAATGAAAGATTTATTATTAAAAACTTAGCCAACCAATATATTATTTATATATAGTAATCAAATTTTGAATGAGTCAAATTGGCTCCGTAATTCTAGTGTTAAATTTTTCTGGGGAAAATATAGACTCATGCACAAAATCCTTTCCCTATTCGTGTTCGCTCTAAAAGCGCTATGTCAAAAGAAGCATGCAGAACAGACACTTTTGCTACCTGTTTTAATTAAAATAATATCGCAGTGTTATTAACACTAAACTTACCAAGCCGGTTAAAAGACCGGTCCCAAATTTTTTCTAAAAAATATTTAAATGGCCGTGAAATCACTACTCCACTAATAACTTCATTATAAAACTCAAATTAATTAATTAAAATTAGATCTACGGCAGCGGTCAAATCGACGGGTTCCTGTTTTTCAAAAATTACTCTTCAAGCGAATAGAGAAGCAATAAAGTAAATATTTCATTTGTATCTTATAATATAGAAATAACTTAATTAATCGTATTTTTGACCATTTGATCTATCTTTCATTAAAGTATTTATTTAATATATTTAAATATACCACACTTAGCGGTTGTAGATCTAGTGTTAATTATCCTTTCCACCTCTTCATTTCTATTTTTCTATTGTAGCTTTTATGTATCTAAACTTTAGTGGATATAACGTCGGTAGATTTGGTATTAAAATTCTTTATTGTGCAGACTATTTCTGGGTTGTTGTTCAATTGATAACTAAATATTATTATGTGTGTACTATTCTTAAAATTAGTATTTGTTTGAAACTTATTCTATTCTTGGTGATAAGCAACATTCATTCAAATGAGTTTAAAAAAAGAAACTCTAAATTATTAATATTCGTCCGATATATCAAAATATCGGTCAAATCTGTGGAAATACCAGCTAAATATGGCCGTTCCATAATTTAAAACTCTCTCCAGCAAATATTACTGTCACCTGGAAAAGAATGTCATATTTTTAATAAAAGATGTGAAGACTTATAAGTTTTTAATTTACAAATATAATTTTGTACGGTTTCATATAATCTTTCTCCATCGACTTGAAAAAGTTTTAATACCTTGCTCATAAAATTCACTGAGTTTAATTAAAAATATTCAATAACTCCATTTTTCGCGTCGTCATGTGTTTGAAAAAAAAACAACACTCTTTTCCGGTACCTCTGATATCTAGACACATCAAAAGAATTCTTCTACCCAAATTAAATCAAACATCAAAAATATATTCGAAAAAGGAACTCGATATTTTCAAACATAAATAAACTTCAAGAAAATATCGTTTCAAAATGGCTTCTCCACACTTGAGGTTCTTAGATTATATTAAAAAACACGGAAATTATCCTAAAATTAGACTAAACTTAAAAAATGGACATTGCTCTATTTTTTAATATAAAATCGTTGTCAATGAGATTCCAGGGGGTGGAATTGTGCGAGTGGTTTTTTTCTTTCTTTTATTTCATTTGTTCCTTAAATTGTATAGAAAGTACAATGTGATTATATTTGGGAAAAAATAGAAGTTTCTTGAAAGCTTTTATATAATTTGCAATGCAATTGAAAATTTCAGAGGCCTATAAATTACTTTCAAGTTAAATAAAATTAAATATTTCAACATCCCCTAAATTTTCAATACGGAATTCACTTTGACAAAAATATAAACACATCGACGATATCCTTCTCTCCCGAAATATCTAAAATATGAAATATATATTTGAGAAACAAAAAAAAAATTAAATACACTCGATACATCAAAGTATCAGTCAATTCCAAATGAAAGTCTTGGAAAGTCGGGTTTCCCTTCTTTACGTTAAAACCGTAGGAAGCCGTTCGGTTGTCGGTAGTCACGGTAAGGGTGGAAAACCCCTGAGTGGCCGATACGAAGTAATAATTTATGTTCCGTCGGCAAATATAGCAGCCAATAATCGTGGCCAGACGTAACGGTCAAGCAAAATGGTGGATCGTCGAGAGACTATCGGCACGAGGAGAAACAGAGCAAGACTCGAGGGAATGGAAAAGAGGGTGAGAAAGAAGAGGAGGTTGGAGAAACGCGCGAAAAGGAGGGAGAAGCTACGAAGCTCGTAAAACCTCGTGTCCCTTCGATTTGCTTGCATGTAATATGGAATACTATTGCAATTGTCGATTCGACAGAGAAAACAAATGGTAAAAATAGCAATGTGTTAAATGTTTACATTTTTTTTCAAGGATTAAATTATGAACGGTAAGGGTGAAGATTGGAGAAAACGGAACGCATTCGATTCGTGGATAATGGGGAACGGTTTCGACGAGCTGTTGTCTCGATTGGAATCGAAATTGCGAATTATCGTGTAGATATTTGGGCGGAAAATATTGCTGTTTTATCGGGAATGGTGAATCGCACGTTCGCGCATTTCTGTAATTGGGGGATGATGTTTTCCCTTGTTTAATTGTTATCGATGAGATACCAGGGGGTGGAATTGTACCAGTGGTTTGTTTTTTGCTGTGAGCGATGGGAAGTAAAGTCAGGAGATAATATTTCATTTTTTCCTTTATGTTACTTGTTTATTAATTTTTATAGAAGGTGTATGGTGATTATTAGACTCCGGATTTTTATGCATTTATGACAAAATGGATACGGCTAAAATATACAAAAAGAACATAATATAAAAACATATCTAAAATATCCAAGGTATGGTATTCGCTGTAATATTTAACGAGTGCAACAAATCCCTAAATAGGTTTTCCTAACTTAGGTGCATTTGTTAAAATTGAAATTTGCATAAACATCCGGAGTCTAGTGATTATATTTGGAAAAAAATGGAAGCTTCTTGAATTTGAAGCTTTTATATAATTATTGACAGTGTCGAGGCACATAAATTACTTTCAAGTTAAAAGAAAAAGAAAATTTCAACGTCCTGTAAATTTTCAGTACGGAATTCACAGTTGCTCCTCAATTTTCTGCAATATTTCCCAAAAAGTTATATTCAAAAAGACGGAAATTATCCTAAAATTAGACAAAATTTAAGAAATGGACATTACTCTATTTTTTAATATAAAATCGTTGTCAATGAGATTCCAGGGGATGGAATTGTGCGAGTGTTTTTTTCTTTCTTTTATTTCATTTGTTCTTTAAATTTTATAGAAAGTACAAGGTGATCGTATTTCGGAAAAAATAGAAGCTTCTTGAAAGCTTTTATTTAATTTATAAAGCGATTGAAACTGTCGAAGGTTTATAAAATATCTTCAAGTTGAATGAATTTAAGTATTTCAACGTGCTCTAAATTTTCAATATGAAATTCACAGTTGTTCCTCAAATTCACAAAAAGTTACTTTCAAAAACACAGGAATTATCTTAAAATTCGACCAAGCCTAAACAACTAACGTTTCTGTATTTTTTAATATTAAATTTGTAGTCACCTTTTAAAAACGAATTTGTATAAAATGATATCAAAGAACAAAAATAGAGCGTGCTAATTAAACTGACAATCACACCTTCAATTCACGCATCATAAAACTTTATAAAATCCTAACTATTTTTACTCCATATAAATTCAACTTTTTCCATTAGCAAATTTTCATTACATTTCTAAAATAAAATGTCACACACACCGAAGAAAAACTCTATTGTCATTGTAAAAAATATATGGATCATATCTTTCCCTCCATTTTCGGGGATATACCGAAAAAATGAAACACAATCTCATGTACCAAGATAAGAGTATAGTCTTCGAAGATTTTCTTCTTGAAAATATGTTAATAATTTCTCGGGATTGTTAAAAGGAAAATTCTATGGCTGGTGCAAGTGCGAAGTGGTCGAAAATGAAATCTTTAAACGAACTAGAGTTGAGAATACGGCGACTACGGTAACAATGGCGATAGCGACAGGAGCAGAAGATTCTCGATTATGTTTCTGCACCATTACGGCGAGAGTTTATGGTAGGAAGTCTGTGGTTGAGCCTGCAGAACCGGAAACGAGCGCTAAAGCTGCCGGTAACTCTAACGCAAACTGGAAACGTCCAAAACATTCTGAGTATACATGTACTTAGGAGTACATGCATGTCGTAATGTCACATGAGTAACTGGAAACACTGAATTTTCAAAATAGTAGGGCAAATTGAGAAAAAGTTGGGATTTCTGCATTGTAGAATTGAGGAAGGGAAGTGGCGTTTATTTGATATCGTCATATCTGGAGTTGTAAGCTTGCGGATCACTTTAATTTCATTTTCGAACCTTTCAATAATTTTTTGGCAGTGAATTAATTCTTACTAGGAGAACGCAAGGTCTTCTGGTCGTCCATTTTGTTGAAATAGATATATATTTGGAAACATAGAAAATGTATGTGCGTTTAAATGGAATATATGTGATGAGTAATAAAATTTGTTAAATAATTGGAGGATTTTATAACGGTAGAAAATAGAATGTATTGAAATTTTTTTTTAATTTTAGAACCTTGAGTGTGGTGTCTGTTTTTACATGGAATCAAAATTCTTCGCTCAACTTTTCCTTTAATTCCCAGAACCTTTTTCCTCTTTTAAATATTCCCCAATTTTTGAAATATAGAACGTATAGACAATTTTTTTTAAAAGCTTTACTACTGTGGTGCTCATTTTTATATTTACTTTTTTAATATTATCTAACCTCGGACCAATGACTTATGGAGTTTGTGCTTCCGGGTTGCAATATTAATTAGTAATTAGTACTGAAATTTGTTAATTAGAGGATTTTACAACGGCAGAAAACAAAACGTATTGCACTTTTATTTTGAAATTGATAGAATTTTACCACTGTAGCATTCATTTGTATATGGAACCAAAATTCTTCATTTAATTTCCAAAAACTCTTTTCTTTTTTTAATATCCAATAATTCTGAGCCTATAACTTACGGTTTATATTTCCAAATAGAATATACGTGATTAGTAATGACATTTTTTATTTAGAGGTTTCTACATCGCAACGTTGAAATTATTAGAAAACAAAAATAAACACAAAAAAATATTTAACAATAAAAAAGTTTTCCAAGTAGACATTGAATATTATATTTCTTACTCCTTCTCTCTCATAGAAAAGAATTCTTTATATATTTTTAAATATATGGTATGACCTTGGAGTGGCCTTGAGCATAAAATGTCAAAGAAATAAGGGAAAATATACAATTATTTATCACCAATAGGGATGGCACATTGTTATAATAAATATCGTACAATAAATTAAGGTTTTTAGAGGTTCACAAAGAGAATATTCTAGAAATAATGAAAAACATTATAACGGAGTAAATGAGGTGTAAGTACGAGCAAAACCGCAACCGCCTGCTTCTCGTGGAAGCATCAGCGTCCTGTCGGAAAATTTGTTATAAAATTTGCAAAATTACACGTTCCCTGTACAATTATCGATAATAATCGAATTTCCTGCTTCAACAGAGTTTCGGGCTGCGAAAAGCAAGTTGTATGCAAACACACAACACATTGAAAACTGAATCTGCTGACGCTGGCATGTGCCGCTATTGTTAGATCTAATAATTAACTAAATTGATTCCCTTGACACGTTAATGACTCGAATAAAGTGGATATTTGCTTTGAAGGTTGTTAGGTATCTTAGTCAAGAAACTTGACCCATTAAATGCCTATGTGCTATTTATAGAATGATATCTTATTACTTTAAGGATTTAACAGAGTATCCTAACATCCTGAATTTATCAATTTAATTAATCATGTTCTTTTATTCGTCCCTTTTCTAATGAACGTGCATATATGTAGGATTTCGGGTCGTTAGAATAGAATTGAAATAAAATTTAAAGAGTTTATTAAGAATACCAATTAGAAAAAAACACTTCTTGTAAAATTATTGTTATCTCTCACAATTTTTCTTACTTTTATTAACTCACACAATTTTCTCGCAATTCACTGGATCTCTCATTACGTCTTTCGTCAAAAACTCTCGCTCTTTTATTTCTCCTTTTCTTGCTAGGTCTCGTTACCGTTTTTTGAGAAACAATTTGATCAATATACCTTATTGCCAAGGCTGAGACAATTTGTGATTACGTTGGTGTCGCGATCCACTCGATTTTTCGCGCTATTGCAATCTTTGTTTCCGTTCGAGTTCTTCCTTTCCCCGAAAAGACCCCATAGGGGTGAGTATCGTCTTCCTCCCTCGCTGGAGGAATTGTCCTCTTGACGAAAGAAAGTCGTGAGAACGCCTATATAACTTAACAATATAGAATTTTAATACTTTGCGTTTATGTTTCAAAATTTAAACCCTCTTTTGCGATTTCCTAATCTTTTTTATAATAAATTAAGTGTCTTTAACATTAAAATTACCAAGTTAGTCAAAATGACTGATTTCCAAATTTGCTTCAAAGGTGCTACGAGTGAGTCGTAGAATAGATACTTAGTCTATGTTTACCTTGATAAATATAAATAACGGAACTAATCGTGTCTCTTTATCAATTGATTGCTTTTTTTTCGAAACTAGTATTATAGTTTGATTTATTGGCATGAAAAAGATTTAATGGGGGTAGTTCTAGTGTGAAGTAGGCACCATGTTGATTTTCTTTCTGAGAATCAGTATTAAGTAACATTAATTGAAAAAGCTATACTTTGCGCCCTCTTAGTTTATTCGAAATTTCATTTTCTATGCATAATGAGTTCTTGAAGTTGTCTTCAACATTAACCAGTTTCTTAGTAAATTCATTGTAATTAAAGTACAGTCAGGTTGCAGTTTGGAAGTCCGAAAACTTGCATTTGTTTATTCCGGACGGTCGAATTGAATTAACAAGGGAATTTCCACAGATGAATTTCCCGGTCGAATCTGTACTTTCGCTTAATTTCATTAATTTTCTGGCATGGAGAAATAATAAGAGTACCCTTCGAGACGGCAAAGAATTCGAATCACGTCAGTAACTCTTGAGAACTAGCACAAAGCAGGATAGCGAAGTGCACTTCCGGGAGAAGAATGCATTTCGCTCAGCCCAGTTTTACGTTAACTCCTTAAGAAACTTTCTCAATTGTCTGTTTCGTATTAATTGTTTATCAATGACGCGATCTTTTTCGCCGACTAGTTGCATTATTTACTAATCGCAGTTTGTAATTGCAATTCCGTCGACGAAGAAGTAAGAAACGAATTCATTAGTTTTCATCCCTTTGCATTATAATAACGTGAGACACTCATAAAAAGTTTCAAATTCTCCAAAAACTACGAAATTGAAAATATTCCGACGATAGCCTCAAGTTTACAAATTAAAAGTACCGTTTGATTTTTTTTATTTCAGTCGAGAGAAAATTCTGGAATTATAGCAGCTGTTAAAAATACATAAGTTTCTTTCGAACGGTGTAAAGTTAATGAAAATCATTATTTTCACCTGCAAAAATTCCGATAGAGTACAAAAGTATCAATAAACGTGTGGTAAAAATTCCAAAATTGTACATTTTCATGGTTCGTCGATAAAAATTCTTAAAGGAAGTGAAAAAAAATAGCTGCCACATGGAATGACCCTCTGTTGTGTAGAATATAAGAAATTAGTGATTAATTTTTATTTTTACATTTAATTCAGAGTTATTGTGCATTTAATCGGAAAAACGATCGTAAGGCAAGGGGTTAGTAAAAATCAATGACTTCAATGCCACGATGTTCGATTCTCGAGGAATCTTGTCAGAGTATTTCAATGTTCTTTGCAACGACCTAGGGCAAATGCAATAAATGATTCAGATCAAGGGGTGAAAGCAAGGGTGGTCGACCAGGACCTCAAACTGAACGGATAAACAAACAGAGGGATGATCTTGGCCGGTTGTTGGACAGTTTGTTTGCGAACGGAACTAGGGTAGGCTCTTTGTATGTGTTCGCAAAGAATTAAAGTCGAATCTCGATTGTGTTCTCGACAAACAGTGATCCTGTTGGTTGTTAACAAGGTAGACACTTCTTTCGACTGTATTTTTTTTAAATGGAATTGTTATTTTCCAAGCGTTTCCAGTCTTCCGAAAGGTCAAGTCTTATTGAGTTTCACGTCTTCGAGATTGAATAAGAGCGATTGTGGGATTGTGCGTGGGATGAGAGTCTCGTTTGTTGAAAACTTCACCTTAGAAATTAAGAAAAGTATTTGGAAAAATATTTTATATTGTAGAGAAGTGTACAGAAATTTGAGACAATTTTATTTGAATCTTTAACACTAAAGCGGGCGAGTGAATGGGGAATACTTAAATATATTCAATAAGCACTTCGAAAAAAGAGGGATCAACCGACAAAGAATATGACAAGTTCACCCCTTGCCCTACAAGAATAAGTGACATTCGTGATCAGATAAATGGGATAGGGAAATTTCAAGTTTTCGGAAATTTATTAAATTGAAAAAATAATAATGGGATCCGACACGATAATATTAATTCTCTAACATTAATATTACGTCAAATTATACAGCAAATTAAGAATTACCGATCAATTTTTATCTTACCAATTAAATTCTGAATTACAGCGGAAGCAATCACAAAACAAGTCGTAGTGCAAGGGGACCCTCTATGGGATCCTGTAACTTTGAATTAACGCATGACAAATCTAATATTCTATTCTTTCAAGCCAAATTTCTAAATTTGTTAAATATTATAATTTAGCTCGTAAAAGTTTAAGTATTTTGTATATTATCGGATTAGAAACATGTACTGTACAGTGTCTCTATTTTGAAAACCGTTTCTAAAGAATTGAAATCCGTCAATTTACCGGCTTCCATAGATCTAGTGCTAAAAACGACTTTTTATTGTAATTCTTGAATTGTTTCACTTATAAGTTACGCAGATATTTATTTATTTAGAAGGAAATTCTGAAATTTATTAAATATGAGACAAAAGTGAAGATACTTATTGAAGGGTAAGATCTACCCTTGAACCAAACACAATGCGG
Source organism: Cerceris rybyensis (assembly GCA_910591515.1). NCBI lineage: Eukaryota > Metazoa > Arthropoda > Insecta > Hymenoptera > Crabronidae > Cerceris > Cerceris rybyensis. The sequence goes on along the minus strand of OU342802.1, from coordinate 5,765,305 downwards.
TTGCCACTTTGGGCAGAGATTTAAATTATGACAAAGATACAAAAGTATTTGAAATAAAAATTGCTGTGGGATTGTAGTTGTGCCATAAAGCTTTTTAATGGTAGAAAAGTTTCTTAACCCCTTCTCATCAAAGAGTTAGTTTCAGTCGTGTACTTTCTATGCCGAAATACAGAATGACGAGGTACTTGAGGTTTGAAGCACTGCTTATCAAGTTTAAACGTGCGAAAAGAGGGTCAGTTTGAGGTAGTTTTTAACGGGGCTGCTTGTAATTACTGTGCTCAAGCAATTGTGCAATTTGTTTTCTTGAAGTTATACATATTGTTGGTTCATTTGTGTCAGAATTAGGAAAATAATGTTATTTAATGGCAAAATAAAATAATATTGCCAAAATACAAAAATCAATGTTTGGATAAAATTGGGCACCAGTCAGTTTAACTTGCTTGGTAATTTTAGCGCGAAATGATATTATTCTCCTGTAACTAATTCTGTTTAATTTTATTACACATCTATTTTGTAAAATGAGATTAAATCGACTAAGTTGTTTGCCCATTTCGTTCTTTTCTCTTCGAAGTATCTGTCTAGTGTTTTGAAATATTCTGAAGAAATAGTCGGTAGATGTAGGATCAAATGAGACAAATCATTGGAGGGTTAAACAGAGGATAGTGTTAGATGAGTGACCAGAAATTTTCAACCCCTTCTGAGGTGACGTTTGAGTGGAATGTGTTAACTTCTCGGCTCGTCAGCATAGAGGCAAACGAGGTTAAGCATATTTCGCTACTCGGACGAAGTGTTCCGTCGTTCAGCAGTCAACTTAACTTCGTTTTCAGTCGTTCGTGCGATATCATCGCGATTATTGGACGAATACATGTCTCAAATACGTTTGAAATCGTTCACGGCACTTCTTCGTTGCCGAATGTCGTGGAATATCGACTTTCGCGATGGAAATTGCACTTTTCCGGCAAAGGGAACTTGAAACTCGTAGTAATTCTATGGAAGATAGGATGAATAATGTTATTTAATAAAAAGAAACCTTGAATTTCTAGTATTTCTTTTGTAATTTCTAGTAGGTGTACTTTTTGCAATAACTTCTAAAATTTGTCAAGTAGAATTTTTCAAATAGAATTTCCTATGAAGCAGTTGGTTGATTTATCTGATGCAATTATTGATGAAAAGAAAAGAAATTTTGAGCCAAATGTATTATCAGGCACAAAGTAACCCTGACATTTTTCGCGGGTGAACTTCCCCAGGCATAAGGGGTTATTGTGCCGTTCAAATGTTCTCAAAGAGCGATTCATGTAGCATCCTATGTCCTCCTCATTCCCCCCCCCCCCCCCTTCTTCTGCTGTTCATTTCACGGCTAGATATCACAACAGGCACGGAGCTTTCATAAGCTCACTCACTCAGAAATGTCGACGTTGGGTGAGACTTTAAAGCCCAATATGAAGCCGTATATTGCAACCGGGAAATAAGTATGGGGTCTGACTTCATTTTCAACCTATTTTAGACCGAAATTCCAGGTCCCCTGGAGCTATTTTCAACCTATTTCAGACCAAAATTTGACCTAAATTTCAGGTCAAATTAAACTATTTTCAACCTATTTTAGAGCTAAATTTTAGGTCCCCTGGAGCTATTTTCATCTATTTCATCTATTTTCACCTATATTTCAGCTGATTTTCACCTAAATTTCAGCTGAATTTCACCTATATATCAGCTGATTTTCACCTAAATTTCATCTGAATTTCACCTATATTTCAGCTGATTTTCACCTAAATTTCAGCTGAATTTCACCTATATTTCAGCTGATTTTCACCTAAATTTCAGCTGAATTTCACCTATATTTCAGCTGAATTTCACCTAAATTTCAGCTGATTTTCACCTAAATTTCATCTGAATTTCACCTATATTTCAGCTGATTTTCACCTAAATTTCAGCTGAATTTCACCTATATTTCAGCTGATTTTCACCTAAATTTCAGCTGAATTTCACCTATATTTCAGCTGAATTTCACCTAAATTTCAGCTGATTTTCACCTAAATTTCATCTGAATTTCACCTATATTTCAGCTGATTTTCACCTATATTTCAGCTGATTTTCACCTAAATTTCAGCTGAATTTCACCTATATTTCAGCTTATTTTCACCTAAATTTCAGCTGAATTTCACCTATATTTCAGCTGATTTTCACCTAAATTTCAGCTGAATTTCACCTATATTTCAGCTGATTTTCACCTAAATTTCAGCTGAATATCACCTATATTTCAGCTGAATTTCACCTAAATTTCAGCTGATTTTCACCTAAATTTCAGCTGAATTTCACCTATATTTCAGCTGATTTTCACCTAAATTTCAGCTGAATTTCACCTATATTTCAGCTGATTTTCACCTAAATTTCATCTGAATTTCACCTATATTTCAGCTGATTTTCACCTAAATTTCAGCTGAATTTCACCTATATTTCAGCTGATTTTCACCTAAATTTCAGCTGAATTTCACCTATATTTCAGCTGATTTTCACCTAAATTTCAGCTGAATTTCACCTATATTTCAGCTTATTTTCACCTAAATTTCAGCTGAATTTCACCTATATTTCAGCTGATTTTCACCTAAATTTCAGCTGAATTTCACCTATATTTCAGCTGATTTTCACCTAAATTTCAGCTGAATATCACCTATATTTCAGCTGAATTTCACCTAAATTTCAGCTGATTTTCACCTAAATTTCAGCTGAATTTCACCTATATTTCAGCTGATTTTCACCTAAATTTCAGCTGAATTTCACCTATATTTCAGCTGGTTTTCACCTAAATTTCAGCTGATTTTCACCTATATTTCAGCTGAATTTCACCTAAATTTCAGCTGATTTTCACCTAAATTTCATCTGAATTTCACCTATATTTCAGCTGATTTTCACCTAAATTTCAGCTGAATTTCACCTATATTTCAGCTGGTTTTCACCTATATTTCAGCTGATTTTCACCTAAATTTCAGCTGAATTTCACCTATATTTCAGCTGATTTTCACCTAAATTTCAGCTGAATTTCACCTATATTTCAGCTGATTTTCACCTAAATTTCAGCTGAATTTCACCTATATATCAGCTGATTTTCACCTAAATTTCAGCTGAATTTCACCTATATTTCAGCTGATTTTCACCTAAATTTCAGCTGAATTTCACCTATATTTCAGCTGAATTTCACCTAAATTTCAGCTGATTTTCACCTAAATTTCATCTGAATTTCACCTAAATTTCATCTGAATTTCACCTATATTTCAGCTGATTTTCACCTAAATTTCAGCTGAATTTCACCTATATTTCAGCTTATTTTCACCTAAATTTCAGCTGATTTTCACCTAAATTTCAGCTGAATTTCACCTATATTTCAGCTGATTTTCACCTAAATTTCATCTGAATTTCACCTATATTTCAGCTGATTTTCACCTAAATTTCAGCTGAATATTACCTATATTTCAGCTGAATTTCACCTAAATTTCAGCTGATTTTCACCTATATTTCAGCTGATTTTCACCTATATTTCAGCTGATTTTCACCTAAATTTCAGCTGAATTTCACCTATATTTCAGCTGATTTTCACCTAAATTTCAGCTGAATTTCACCTATATTTCAGCTGAATTTCACCTAAATTTCAGCTGATTTTCACCTATATTTCAGCTGATTTTCACCTAAATTTCAGCTGAATTTCACCTATATTTCAGCTGAATTTCACCTAAATTTCAGCTGAATTTCACCTATATATCAGCTGATTTTCACCTAAATTTCAGCTGAATTTCACCTATATTTCAGCTGATTTTCACCTAAATTTCAGCTGAATTTCACCTATATTTCAGCTGATTTTCACCTAAATTTCAGCTGAATATCACCTATATTTCAGCTGAATTTCACCTAAATTTCAGCTGATTTTCACCTAAATTTCAGCTGAATTTCACCTATATTTCAGCTGATTTTCACCTAAATTTCAGCTGAATTTCACCTATATTTCAGCTGATTTTCACCTAAATTTCATCTGAATTTCACCTATATTTCAGCTGATTTTCACCTAAATTTCAGCTGAATTTCACCTATATTTCAGCTGATTTTCACCTAAATTTCAGCTGAATTTCACCTATATTTCAGCTGATTTTCACCTAAATTTCAGCTGAATTTCACCTATATTTCAGCTTATTTTCACCTAAATTTCAGCTGAATTTCACCTATATTTCAGCTGATTTTCACCTAAATTTCAGCTGAATTTCACCTATATTTCAGCTGATTTTCACCTAAATTTCAGCTGATTTTCACCTATATTTCAGCTGAATTTCACCTAAATTTCAGCTGATTTTCACCTAAATTTCAGCTGAATTTCCTATATTTCAGCTGATTTTCACTAATTTCAGCTGAATTTCACCTATATTTCAGCTGATTTTCACCTAAATTTCAGCTGAATTTCACCTATATTTCAGCTGATTTTCACCTAAATTTCAGCTGAATTTCACCTATATTTCAGCTGATTTTCACCTAAATTTCAGCTGAATTTCACCTATATTTCAGCTGATTTTCACCTAAATTCC